>CM062814.1:753400707-754799457 GCA_031772625.1 Pinus tabuliformis
TCTTTTCTTCCTTTTATACCTTGTTTTATATAGCTTAGTTCTCAAATAGATAACTTCTCCAACAGTGCTTACAGAAACTAATTCAACTAACTTTCTCATAAATTTATTTTGATTTCTCGAACTTTGATACATAATGGTATTGGGGGATCCTTGATGGATTTTATAAGGATCCTTTGAGCCCTTATTTACCCTTTCAATAATTTTCTAGAGCTTTAGCTTCCTTCCTTTGGAGGCTTAGTGATTGAAACCTTAAACATTTCAATGATTTCATTCTTTATGAGGATCAAATCTATCCTTTTCATCCATGCAAGAAAGTTTGGGTGACCCAAACAATTTGTTTGGATCTTTCCTTTGAAAAGAATGAAGTCATTTCGATAGATTTAGAAATAGATATAAACATACTTATTTGTCAAGTGAAGATACATTTTTATGAAGAGATATTCAACTTGATGAAGTTCATAATAGAATATGTCTTCTTGATGAAGATGACTTCCTTCAAGTATCCTTTGATAGTGATCCTTGACTCAAGAAGAGGGAGATCTCCTTTATTCCTTGATGATGACGGTAGAAGTTCTTCCTACTTCCCTTGGATGATAGAGTAGGATGTAGTGGATTTCCCAAGGTGCTTCAAATGTAGAGTCTTCCTTTAATTGAGTGGATGTCAGGTTGTTGAGGTCTTCATTTCCTTGTTCAATATGTAATTTTCCCAAGAATGGTTCAATTGAATGAGTTAGGGTTTTGAGGTCTTATTTGATGCTCCATAATTACTACCTTCAAGATGATAAGAGGGTTAGTCCTTCTTGATGATTGATTCTCTTGATGTTTCCCAAATGATCTTCGTGTGCTTCGACTCTCTAGTATCCTTCTTTAAGTTTCCTTTATTTGATGTAGTCACCTCAACTATAATACCATGTTGAGAAGTCTAGGGCAGCTAGATTAGTTGATTTCTATTATTTATAACTACTTGTGATGTCTTTTTACTTATCTTGATTAGATTCTTCTTCAACTTGATTATTATTTTGTTCTTATCATCAAACAACTACCAAACCATAAAGAACAATGACACAAGAGGACAAAAGACATATGCGATCATCTAGGGCCAAAACATCTCCAATTGAGAGTAAAACCCACTAGAATTCTTTTCTTCTTATAGAACCTCAATTGTCGAATTCAAAGACCTATGACCCTTGAACAAGACCCTCCAAGACCAAGTCAAGTATTTCCTTCTTAACAAGCTTTCCTTCCAGCAATTTCTCAACAACTTTTGCAATTTCAATCTCCAACAAATTCTTCTATAACTTCGACCCCCCAACCTTTTGCAACTTCGTCCTCCCAGCAAATTCTTCTACAATTTCGATCCAACAGTTTCTTCTACAACTTTGACCCCAACAAAATCCATCACTTCTACTTTCCCAACAACTTTCCAACACTTAGACTTTCCCAACAACCTTCTAGCACTCTGACTTTCCCAACAATGTTCCAGGACTTCAACTTTCCCACACACTTTGACTTGCCCAACAACTTTCCAATAATTTGACTTTCCCAACAACTATAAAAACCCTAACACAAGAGAGAGAGAGAGAGAGAGAGAGAGAGAGAGAGAGAGAGAGAGAGAGAGAGAGAGAGAGAGAGAGAGAGAGAGAGAAACCCAAAACTACGATCTTACTTTTATTCTTCTTTTGTCCTCTTCCAACTTATAAATTGAGGAGATTGAACTTTCTTGAGTGTGTCTCCAAATGAGGTCGAGTTCCCTCTTATATATAGGCTTTTGAAGCACACACATTTCTATCTTTAGGCTGAATTTTCCTTTCATGTAGGCCGACTTGTTGCTACTTGTTTGACAAGGTGGTGGAGGGTCTTTGACTCTATTTTTTACTCAAATAATTTTTCTTTAAAATATCTAGCATGCCCAAAATGGTCTTTCATACATGACAATGAATCAATTGAATTGTAGACTCAATCAAAATACCTAGAATCACTCAATGAGTGCTTGATCTAAAATTAAATTTCTCTTAAGCATGAAACCCATGCCTTAAGAACAAAAAAAATAAATTTATTTTTCTCTTTACATAAAATAATGATTAGATACGTCATTATGAAGACTGAACCTAGTTACATATTTCAACAGGCATGAGATTTGTGTTCTAAGAATTTGAATTCTATATTAGGTAAATTTTTATGATTCAATATTATGTAAATAGCCCAACATTGATGAAATCCATCTCACTAAAGCATTCACAACTGTCGGATCACATTGTGTCTAGTTTTTCATTTTAACCTTCACACTTATTCACATCCAATATCATATCTGATCCGTTAATATGAATTCTTCTCCAACATTGGATCATATCAGGTTATAGGCGACAGCTTAATTTCCATGCATATTGACATTCGATATAAAATTTGTATTGTCCATGCAAAACAACCTTAACCATTGATTTTTTTGTAGAATGCACCAAATGTGCATACACACCCATTAATTATTGAACATGGGGGGGTCCACACTAAACCTCGACCATTTCTTGAGAAGGAGTCAAATAAATTGATGGGTAGTTGATGTTTGAGGTATGAGGAGGATAGTCACATAAGAAACAAAGTGTGGAAACCCCTGCATATGTTAACCAACAAACAGGTTAGGGCCCCGCCTACCATCGATCAATGGAGACCTAATAGATTTTCTACCAACCAATCACAGAGTTGTGAAAGACTGAGGCCAGTGTGATAGGGAGTGTGAGATGTCAACCTACATGGAGGCTTGTCAGGTATCATGTCAGATACAGGTAAAGATGATGTTGCAACTAACATGGAAAGGACACCATGTGACATGGTGACATCAACATGACATTAACATCTAGATGACCCCTGACAATTAAGGGCAGAAATTTGAAGTTATGGTCATATGGGTAAATGAGGTATTGTTTCAAATTTGGTACTCATATAATTTTTCATTTAGAGCTACAAAAGTTTGACAAGTTTTGTCAAATTTGGCACTTTAGTGTCAAAATTAGAAGAAAAACTAATTGTAATCCAAACACGCGTTAGATACAAAACAGAACTAGAATTAGAATAAACTGAAGTATTTAGATTTTTATTTTAGAACAACATGTAGTGAATGAAAATTAATTTCTCACATGTAGACCATGGATAAATCCATTGAATTAAGTGTTAACTAATTGAACAAGAATTAAATTAAAGAACATAAATAAAGTTGGAAAATAGGTGAATAACAAGTTCAAGTTGAAGAAAAGAGAAACATAACAATAGTGTGGACAACAATTAATCTAAATAACATATTTTAAGTAAAACTAATTGATTAACCCAAGGTTAATAAATCAGCTAAATATATAAGCAACACTAAACCCTATATAAATAACAACAATATTATAGAGAATAGATATGAGGTATCTAAGAATTGAGTATAATGAGAAAGAGTTGTTAATGGGTGGTTTAGTGAGAAGAATGGAGAAATTATATATGAATGTATGAAAAATCATCCTTTATTATTAGAGTTAGAAAATTATATAAAAGAGGGATCTTAAGAGCTATGCAAATAGGTGCTTGCATAATAGGAAGTTGGTGCTGATAAATAGGGATTTGTTTCTTCCTTCAGGTTGGTGTCTAAAAAAATAAACAAATTGGTGTGTTTAGAGAGAAATAAGGTTGAATCCTTCTATAGGTTGTAGTCTACACAACAATTTATGTAATTTGAAGTTGGAGATTTTATTTTTCATCATAATAAAAAATAATTTGTCATTTTCCCAATTGTGATTCCATGTTAATATCTTGTGTCATATTTTATGAGATTCATGTGATATTGTTTATCACTATGTTTCTAAGTATTCTTACTTTGAGCAAGGAATTTTTTGAATTTCTAAAATGCTCCTTCAAACCCCTCTTAGTATTTTCCCGGTTTCTAACAATTGGTATCAGAACCATGTTGGTTGGAAATGTTGACAGGAAAAATTCCTAATGTGATGGATCTGGAAGAATAATATTTAGACACTCTCCTGACAAAAGCCTCAGTTCAATAGTAGACTAATAGTTTTAAGGAAGACTGGTTATCATGTCTAACTAGGATGGAGGTCATGCTAACATGGATCCTATGTTCACTAAAACAAACTATACATTCTAAAACATAAGAATGAAGACTTACTTACAATATTTTTGTGCAGATATGTGGGACATAGTTCAAGATGGCTATGAAAAACCATAAGTTATAATTTCCATAGACCATAAGCTTGATATCACATATAGTGCTAAGTAAATGAATGCACTTCTTGCTGGACTACCTGAATCTGAATTGGTCAAAGTTATAGATTGCACCACTGCCAAGGAAATATGGGACAAAATGAGTAGTTATTATGAAGGGAATAGTAAAGTGAAAAAGGCTAAACTTCAAGGCTACATAATGTAGTTTGAATACCTAAAGAGGCATGAGTATGAGGAAATAAATAAATTATTTCTAAATTCAGGCTTCTATGATCCATAATGAATTATGAAAAGTCTTTCGGTAGAAATCACATAACAAAATTTTTTGGCCTACACGTTCGAACTAGCTAGTGTGGTTCATCATTAGGAGTTTATGTAGTACTTAATACAATACGAGGACTTGATGAAAAATTGGTTGAGTCAGATGTAGTTCAAAAAGTGTTGAGGTCACTTCCTAAAATATTCAATCCCATGGTATTAGCTATTGAAGAAATGACAGATCTCAACACTCTAATGCTAGATCAATTGCATGGAACATTGAATTCCTATGAAATGATGATTTCAAAAGGAATAAATACAATAAGGGAGACAACCTTCAAGGAAGAAAAAAAACCTAGAGAATATCAAAATGCTTTAGGTTTTGAATCAAATGAAGAGGAGGAAAAATTTGTTAGAAAATTGAAGAGAGGATTAGGTAAATAGAAAGGTGGGATTGTTGGCATTATGACTCAGGTTTGGCGCTATGGCACAGGTGTTGTCCTTGATGGCAACTCACTCAAGTGGCAAATCACTGTTCAGGCTCTCAAAATAATAGAAAATGAGATACCCACAGGTGCACCTAACAAAAGCTGCGGACCCGCAAGTGCCCCGAACAAGAAGTGTGGTCATACCCACAGTTCTCCGAACAAAAGGTGCGGATGTCAAATTCACTCAATTCAATGCAGAAAAGCATGTGCACGTGGGAATTTTTATGATTGATCCATGGTATTAGTCTGAAGTTTTTGCTCCTATGGTTTTGGTTTGGTATTGCATTCAAAAGAGTTGAACCCAAGTATTGAGTCTGTGGTATTGTTTCTTAATGGTTTTGGTCCATGGTTTGAGAAAGGCCTAGACTATTAAAAAGGGAAGGAGATCATTTGGCCCACACACTTGTGAACATTGAATATCTTAAGATCTGAAATTTTGGTGATCAGTTTGTGAAGCTAGATCTAAATCAAGGAGAAAACTGTGAATTGCAAGGTGGATCTACTGATAGTTCGAGGTCTCTTTGGCGCATGATCAGAAATGTGAATTCGACAGAATGGGGTACAATTGAGGACTGATAAAGTGTTTATATCTGGAGGTTCGCAGGCAAGATACAGTTCAAGTGCGGAGGTCTGCAGTGTAATAGAGGGCGCAGGTTGGAGGTCCACAGTGCAGTAGAAGGCGCAGGTGCGGAGATATGCAGTCCAGTGTACGGTGCAGGTGCAGAGGTCCGCAGTACAGTAGAAGGTGCAGGTGCGGAGGTCCGCAGTGTAGTAGAAGGCGCAGGTGCGGAGGTGCGTAGTCCAGTAGACGGATTAGATGCGGAGGTGCCTGTCGAGTAGACAGAGCAGGTGCGGAGCTGCGTAGGCTAGACACAGAAGAAGTGCGGATATTCACAGGTTTCTATTGGTAAAGTTGCGGACTTTTCTTGAAATATTTGTTGGCTGCCTTTTGTCTATTGTTGCAGGTTCTAGGTTTAGATTACTGGTATTCCTTGTCTGGTTACTGCATTCTGAGAAGCTATTGCTTGATTCATTAGTTGATTGTAAAAGGAGATTGTTGATTTACATGTACTTGATGATTATTTGATGTTTATGGATCCAGTCTCAAAATTGATGAAATGTGTTCCTTGGAAGAAAATAAGTAGGTCAACACCTATGTACTAGTAGCTCAGCTAGTACAAGAGCTAAGGGGGTTGTAGCTCCCTTTCAGGAGAGCTGGAAAACGAGAGAGGGTTGTAGCTCTCTGCAGGTTGCAGCCTGCGTACTGGTAAAGGACTGCACCAGTACAAAATCATTGTAAAAGAAGTTTCTAATTGAAAGAAGATAGAGACACATTGTAGCAGGTGGTTTTCACCCACATTGGGTTTCCACCTTATATCTAGTTTTCTTTGGTGTGATCTGTTTTTGTGTCTTCTTGTTCCTGTTCATTATTATATGGTACTAACATTCAAATTAATGGTCAACATCTAAAGAATAAATTAAATTATAAATCTAGAGGGAATATTGAAAAGAATTTGATAATACTGATTCACCCCCCTCTCAGTGTTATTTCCAACAATTGGTATCAGAGCAGGTCCTTCAGAAGAAGCTTGATCGCTTGAAGGAAGATCTATCATCATGAGCAACTACGAGAGAGAAGCATCGATCAGGCCACTGATTTTTGATGGGACAAACTTCGTATATTGGAAGGTAAGAGTCACTACCTATCTCCAATCTCTTGGTACAGAAGTCTGGGATATCATAGATACAGGGTACACTTTTCCGTCAGCAACACCTACAAATCCGGCTGGTAAGAAGCAATATGAAACAAATGCAAAGGCTGTCAATACTCTATTAGGATGTCTATCTCAATCAGAATTCATCAAGGTTATGCAGTATAAATCTGCAAAAGAAATATGGGCCAAGATTGTTCCGAGCTATGAAGGAGATGAATAGGTAAAACGAGCAAAACTTCAAACCCTCAGAATTCAGTATGAAAATCTCATAATGCACAATGATGAAAGTGTGGCTAACTATTTCCTTCGTGTAGATGAGATTGTTAATTGTATGAAAAACTTGGGTGAAGAAGTAAAAGAGGCTGTTGTGGTTGAAAAGGTTCTAAGATCCTTGTCCCCTAAATTTGAATCTAAAGTTTTTGCTATAGAAGAAAAAGAGAATCTACGAAATCTCACTATGTCACAGCTGCATGGAATTCTGACCGCTTACGAAATGAGGAAAGGAGGACCATCAGACAGAAGAGAAGCTACATTCAAGGCTTCAGGCAAAGGAGATTACTATGAGTCAAGACATCTATCATAAGAAGACGAAGAATCAAATTTTGTCAAGAACCTTCAACGGGGTGCTGGAAGATTCAGAGGTAAGTTACCTTTCAAATGCTTTGCTTGTGGAAGAGTCGGTCACTATGCTGCAAAGTGTCCTCATAAAGATAGGCTTGATAAAGGTAAGGAACCTGTCAGATGGAACAAGAAACAGAATGTAAATAAGAAAAGTTATTACACTCATGAAGACAGTGATGGACTTTCAAATAGTGACGAAGATGAACAAGGTAACAATTATAGACTCTTAATGGCTTTTGAAGATGATGATTTCATGGATGCTATAGATGAAGAAGGTCTGTATGAAGAGATTTCTAAACTCAAAATTTGTTTAGAAGAGAAAAATATGATTATTGATACTTTGCAATTCCAACTAGCTGAAAAAGAAAAACTTCATGAAAAGTTAGAATTTGAAATTGTTGGTCTTAGAAAAGAGATTGAGAAAACAAAATCTCTTAAACCTAAATTTGTTAAAGGATCTGAAACTCTGGATGAGATTATCAATGTGCAGCATTCTCCACTAATCAAGACAGGTCTGGGATATAATGAAGAAGCATCTCAAGCATCCACCTCCAAAATTTATCTTGATGCAGCAAGGAGGAGCGAGCAAAGGCCTAATAGAAATCATCAGGTAAATCAGGGACAGTTTACCTCAAGAATGAACAAAGACTATCAGGTAAATCAATGGTAATCTACTTTAAGGACAAACAGAAGCTACAACCAGCCTCAGGTAAAACCTTCTCAATTTTCCTCAAAAATGGATTCAATAGAAACTATAATCATTTGGTTGGTAGATTTGATAATCACAGGAGTTTCTTCAGTGGCCAATGTTTCTCTTGTCATAACTTTGGCCACAATGTAGCTCAATGTGTTGCCTATAAGACAATCGTGACTAGAGAAGCTCAAAAACAAAGGAGCATGATTGGGATCATGAAAAGAACCTATAATAACTTTTCTGCTCTTGAAAATGAAATAGAATTCTCTATTTGTAACAACTTCGGTCATGAAGATTCTAAATGCAAGAGCAGTTTCGGCAGACAACTCAGAAGGAGCAAGCCTCAAGTGTCAAAACATGGAGAATGAAGGAACCACAACCAGAGAGATGTGGTATAGCTTTATATGTAGAAGGGAAAGAAAATCAATGGTACATTGACAGTGGCTGTTCAAAACACATGACGGGTGATAAGGAAAAACTCCAGTCATATAGTGCCTTAGAGAAGGAGAAGAAGGTCTCTTTTGGAAATGACACCCCTGCGCTCATAAAAGGTAAAGGTTCTGTTTAGTTGAAAGAAAAGGTCAAAGCTGGAAATGTTATGTATGTTGATGGGTTAAAGCATAATTTGTTGAGTGTCAGTCAGATGTGTGATCAAGGAACGGAGGTAATATTTCGATCAAATGGATGTAGTGTTCATGATCTTGATACAGGAAAAACAGTGATCAAAGGCATAAGGACTCCAAATAATTTATACATATTCAAAGAAGGACAACATCAATGCTATCTAAGCAAGAATGATGAACACTGGTTATGGCACAGAAGATTGGGGCATCTTAGCTTCTCACAGATAAGGAAAGCATGTAAATACCAGGCAGTTCGTGGTCTTCCAGACATCAAAATTCCTAGACAATACAATTTGCAAATCATGTCAGTTTGGTAAGCAAACCAGAACTAACTTCCCTGAGAAGGAAGGATCAGCTAGCAGGCCACTTGAACTTGTCCATACTGATGTATGTGGCCCATCTAGGAAAAGGTCACCTCGAGGAGAAGAATATTTCATATTATTCATTGACAACTTTCCAGGATGTGTTGGATAGGACTTATGAAGCACAAAGATGAAGCCTTTGAAAAGTTCAAATCATTCAAAGCCTTGGTGGAGAACAAATTAGATCACAAAATCAAATGCCTCAGGTCTAATAGAGGTGGGGAGTTTACCTCGAATGAATTTTTCAACTTTTGTGAAGAACATGGAATAAGAAGGGAATTCTCTACAGCTAGGACTCCTCAGCGAAACGAAGTGGTGGAAAGGATGAACAGAACAGTTAAACAAATGGCTCGTGCTATGCTTGATGAGTCTGGAACTCCCGCAACCTTCTGGGTGAAGCCGCATTTGCTGCAGTTGTTATTCTCAACAAGACAAATATTCGGGTGAACAGCACTCAAACTCCTCATGAGCTCTAGTATGGTGAGACTCCTTCGGTAAAACATTTCAAAATTTTTGGAAGCAAATGCTATATTAAAAATAATGATGAAAATCTTGGCAAGTTTGAACCTAGAGCAGATGAAGGCATTCTCCTTGGTTATTCTCCTCACAGCAAAGCATACAAATGTTACAATAAAAGGCTTGGAAGAATTGTCGACAACATTGATGTAGTGGTGGATGAAAAAGAAAACACTCCCAGGCAGGTAAGATCTGAAGACTTTGAAGATGATGAGGACTATCCATCAACATCAAATCAGATTCATGATGAAGAAGAAACCCATGAGGCACCAGAGGAACAGATAAGGATAGAAGAAAAGACTCCATCCAAGTATGTTCAAAAGAATCATCCAGAATCTCAAATTTTGGGGCAAAAGGAGGCAGGCATACAAACAATAAGAACAATTGCAGAAGCTTCAAGCTATTTGGCATAACTTTCCTCCACTGAACCACAAAATGTAAGAGAGGCATGCAAAGATGAATGTTGGGTCAAGGCAATGGATGAAGAACTTGAATAGATTGAAAGGAATAACACTTGGGAATTGGTTCCTAGACCAAAAGATAATAATGTCATAGGGACAAAGTGGATTTTCAAAAATAAACTAAATGAAAATGGAGATGTGGTTAGAAACAAGGCAAGACTTGTTTGTAAAGGATATGCACAACAAGAGGGCATAGACTTTGAAGAAACCTTTGCACCAGTTGCTAGACTTGAAGCTATAAGAATGTTTCTTGCTCTCTCTAGCTTTCAAAAATTCAAATTATTTCAGACGGACGTAAAATCTACCTTTCTGATTGGAGACTTGAATGAAGAAGTGTACATTGAACAACCAGATGGGTTCATCCTTGGAAATGATCCAAGTCTTGTATGCAGGCTCAAAAAGGCTCTCTATGGTCTTAAACAGGCTCCTAGGGCATGGTATTATCGGTTGGATAAATATCTTCATCAACAAGGTTTTATAAAAGGATCAACTGATAGCAATCTATATATAAAGGTTGATAATGAAAAGTTGCTAATACTTGTTGTGTATGTAGATGATATCATCTTTGGTAGCAATGAAGAAGACATGAGTCAAAAGTTTGCCTTGGTGATGCAAAAGGAGTTTGAAATGTCCATGCTTGGTGAGCTCACATATTTCCTTGGTTTGCAAGTCCAACAAAACAAAGACGGTATTTTTCTATCACAAACCAATATCTCAAGAATATCTTGAAGAAATATGGGATGGAGGATTCGAAACCAGTATGTACCCCTATGGTGACAAGATGCAGCCTCAGTGCGAATGATGAGTCGGCAGAAGTACATCAACCAACCTATAGATCCATGATTGGAAGTCTACTTTATTTGACAAGTACCTGACCAGACATCATGCATGCAGTGGGAATTGTTGGAAGATTTCAGGTAAATCCAAAGGAAACTCATCTTCAGGCAGTTAAGAGAATCTTCAAGTACCTTCAAGGAACTCAAAACTATGGCTTATGGTATCCTAGAGATACAGATCTCACACTTCATGCTTATACAGATGCAAATTGGGCCGGAAGCATGGATGACAGGAAAAGCACTAGTGGTGGTGCATTCTTCATGGGTCCTAGATTAGTATCTTGGTTTAGCAAGAAACAAAGCTCTATTGCATTATCTACAGGTGAGCCAGAATATGTAGCTGCTACATCTTGATCCACACAACTCCTTTGGATGATGCAAACATTGCAAGACATGCAAATCACATGTACTCCACCTATCTCCATCTTATGTGATAATACAAGTGCAATCAGTATTTCAAAGAATCCTATCATGCATTCAAAGACCAAGCACATACCAATCAAGTATCATTTTCTTTGGGAACAAGTTCTTGAACAAAAGGTCAAGTTGGAGTATGTTCCCTCTAAGGAACACGTTGCTGATATACTCACCAAACCACTGCCCAGGGAGACCTTTGAATACCTCAGGCAAAAGCTAGGGGTATTTGATGCATCATCTTGCTGTTGAATCTTTTCTGTTTCAGATATTGTTGGTTGTACGTGAGTTTCATATGGGGTATACACGTACATTCGCTGGTTTATGGATTGGTCGAAGACCAAATGGCACAGGTTCAGGGGGAGCATATATTCTTCTAATAATGCATTGTTGGCATTATTGTATAAGATCTTGGAGAAGCATGTACAGAAGGAGTACATGGATGCTGATCTGAATATTGTTGCTAATGTTTTGTCTCTATGTCTTATATTTCTTTTGTCAAGGTCATGTAATGGCCTATGTCTGGGATGAATGATGAATGTACTTGGTTGTCATATGTAAATTTTTTATGTAACCCCACTTGGTTGGGAGGATGATCCCCACTTGGTTGGGTGATGAATGTACGTATAGAATCTTTTGGTGATAGGAAGGTCATTTATGGTGTATGGTGGATTATGGTTCTTCTTGAAGAAAATTTCTTTTGCAGATCTGGCCTACAGTCTGGGGGAGCACGATCAGCACAACAGTGCAGAGTTTTCAGCATGTTCTTAGGGGAGCATAACCCTTTGCCCTTGAGGTCAAAGGGGGAGAATGACTTTGAGGATCTTGTGGTTGCCATCAAGTCCAAAGGGGGAGATTGTTGGCATTATGACTCAGTTTTGGTGCTATGGCACAGGTGTTGTCCTTGATGGCAACTCACTCAAGTGGAAAATCATTGTTCAGGCTCTCAAAATAATAGAAAATGAGATACACGCAGGTGCACCTAACAAAAATTGCGGACCCGCAGGTGCCCCGAACAAGAAGTGCGGTCATACCCGCAGGTTCTCTGAACAAAGGTGCGGACGTCAAATTCACTCACTTCAATGCAGAAAAGAGCGCGCACGTGTGGAATTTTTATGATTGATCCATGGTATTAGTCCGAAGTTTTTTCTCCTATGGTTTTCGTCTTTGGTATTGCATTCAAAAGAGTTGAACCCAAGTATTGAGTCCGTGGTATTGTTTCTCAATGGTTTTGGTCCATGGTTTGAGAAAGGCCTAGACTATAAAAAGGGAAGGAGATCATTTGGCCCACACACTTGTGAACATTGAATATCTTAAGATCTGAAATTTTGGTGATCGGTTTGTGAAGCTAGATCTAAATCAAGGAGAGAACAGTGAATTGCAAGGTGGATCTATTGATAGGTCGAGGTCTCTTTGGTGCATGATCAGATCTGTGAATTCGACAGACTGGGGTACAATTGAGGACTGATAAAGTGTTTATATCTGGAGGTCTGCAGGCAAGATACTGGTCAAGTGTGGAGGTCCGCAGTGTAGTAGAAGGTGCGCAGGTGCGGAGGTCTGCAATGCAGTATAAGGCGCAGGTGCGGAGGTACGCAGTCCAGTGTACGGTGCAGGTGCGGAGGTCCGCAGTACAGTAGAAGGCGCAGGTGCGGAGGTCTGCAGTGTAGTAGAAGGCGCAGGTGCGGAGGTGCGCAGTCCAGTAGACGGATTAGATGCAGAGGTGCGCTGTCGAGTAGACAGAGCAGGTGCGGAGCTGCGCAGGCTAGACACAGAAGAAGTGCGGATATTCGCAGGTTTCTATTGGTGAAGTTGTGGACTTTTCTTGAAATATTTGTTGGCTGCCTTTTGTCTATTGCTGCAGAGTTCTGGGTTTAGATTACTGGTATTCCTTGTCTAGTTACTGCATTCTGAGAAGCTATTGCTTGATTCATTAGTTGATTGTAAAAGGAGATTGGTTGATTTACATGTACTTGATGATTATTTGATGTTTATGGATCCAGTCTGAAAATTGATGAAACGTGGTCCTTGGAAGAAAAGAAGTAGGTCAGCACCTACGTACTAGTAGCTCAGCTAGTACAAGAGCTAAGGGGGTTGTAGCTCCCTTCCAGGAGAGACTGGAAAACGAGAGAGGGTTGTAGCTCTCTGCAGGTTGCAACCTGCGTACTGGTAAAGGACTGCACCAGTACAGAATCATTGTAAAAGAAGTTTCTAATTGAAAGAAGATAGAGACACATTGCAGCAGGTGGTTTTCACACCACATTGGGTTTCCACCTTATATCTGGTGTTCTTTGGTGTGACTGTTTGTTTTTCTTGTTCTTGTTCAGTATTATATGGTACTGACATTCAAATTAATGGTCAACATCTAAAGAATAAATTAAATTATAAATCTAGAGGGAATATTGAAAAGAATTTAATAATACTCATTCACCCCCCCTCTCAGTATTATTTCCAACAAGATGTCTTTCAAAATTTTAAATTCGGTAAAGTAGGTCATTATGCTTCTAAGTGTCTACAAAATAAAAACAAAAATGAACATGAACAAAAGGATAAGTATAGAAGAATACAAAAGGATAAGAAGATCAAAAATAAAATTTTCTATATTCAAGATGATAGTAGTTCCTCATAAGATGAAGATGTCCAATCCTTTGATGATGACAGAGCTAAAGGAGGTACAATGGATTCCATGCTCATGGCTTTAGACACCCCAGAAGAAGAACACATAGTGTATTGAAGAGTTGAAGTAGACTTGGAAGGGGAATTAATCAGTGCCTTAGAAGAAATTCAAAGGCTAAGGAAAAAGAATAATGTGCAAAAAGAGATGCTAGCAAACTTTGAAAAAAGAAAAAGGTAACTCTAAAAGTTTGACATCTCTTCTTCTGAAAATTGGGGAAGAAAAGACAATTCAAAATACTTTGTTGGAGCGGTTAAAATAAAAACACAAGAAAAGTGAAAATATTGAGGAGGAGATAGTCACCCTTACAAAAGGGTTAGAAAACTATAAGGTATAGCTTAGTCTAAATTAGAAATTTATTGAAGGGACTAGTAAATTGGATGAAATTATGAATGTTAAAACATCCCCTCATATGAAAACTCTTTTGGGCTATGAAGGAGAGTCAATTTAATTAACACTTAAACGAAATGAACACATAAGCCTTGTTGAAGTAGTCAAGGGAAGATACTTTGGTACAAACAAAATTATGAGCACAAACAATAGGAGAGGAAAAGTACAAAGAAGAGAAGCCAAATAAAAATGTGTGATAATAAAAATTAGTAGAAAAATTTCAATGCAAGAAACAACCATAGAATTCAACAAAAAAATGTTCCTCCAAGGAGAAGACATCAACAATACAATAGGCAAATTGCTCCCAGGTATGAAAATATTTTTCATGGCTATTGCTTTACATGCACAAACTATGGACATAAATCTGCAAGTTGTAGAGTAAACTTAAGATATAGGAAAATTATAAATCAAAGAAATATATTCTATTAGTCAAATAACATATTTTCCAAGATAAAGAGAAATATACCTAGTAACAACAATTCATTTTCTCCTTTGGTTGGCATGTTGTAATGCTATAACTATCATAATTATGGGTATAAGGCAACTGAATGTAGAATCAAAATATTTAGACCAACTCCTAAGAATAAGAAAGAAAAAGAAAAACCCAAGGTATGGTAGCAAAAAAAGGAAGAAAGCAGTGAAAATTGTGGCATTGTGTTGTATGCACAAAATCAAGGTAGCCATTGGTATGTAGACAGTGGGTGTTCAAAGCATATGATAAGTGATAAGAATAAATTTCTATCACTAAAAGAAGACAACAAAGGTAATGTCACTTTTGGAAATGATGCTCTAGGAAAAATCATGGGCAAAGGCATTGTCAGTCTGGTAAATGGAACTAGTAAAGCTAAAAAATGTTTTATTTGTTGAAGGATTGAAACACAACTTGCTGAGTGTTTCTTACATTTGTGATCAGGGATATGATGTTTTTTTTCATTCTAAATGTTGTGAAATTAAATTAGTAGACATAGGTGAAGTTATTGGTGAAGCTGTTAGAACAGATAGTAATGTTTATGCTCTAGATGAAAAGAATGGGTAATGTTTTTTGAGTAAATATGATGAGAGATGGTTATGGCATAGAATATTGAGCCATTTGAATTTCGATCATATAACAAAGATGAGTAAAAAGAATGTTGTCAGGCACTTGCAAAAATTTCTAAGGAAAAACATACAATTTGAAATTCATGCCACATTGGTAAGCAAATTTGAGTTCCCTTTAAGAGCAAAGAAAACTCATCCATCAAGTTGTTGCAACTAGTCAACATGGACTTATGAGTAGAGAAAATTTTAGGGCTAGCATTCACAGGCGGGCTAATTTTCCACACTTTTTCCAAAAAAAGGATTTTCCAATTTCCATTTTTTCTGAAAATGATTCGCCCAAATTTTATAGTATATTATATTTCCACCTTAAAAATCACCAAAAATATATGTAGACTAATATAAAATCATTAGAAATATAAGTATTTTTACAAAAATACCATGAAGCATTTTACAATTTTCATATTAGGGGTTAGTAAGATTCGCTAATGTTTCTAAAAATTAAAATGGACTTCCATCCTTAATATTTCCCCTTCTTATGTGGTACTTCAAGAATGTAGACACCAAATGGTAAGATATAATTTAATTTGGATATTAATGATTATAATAGGATTATTTGGGTGGCATTCTTAAGAGAAAACAAAAACATTTTGAGAAGTTTTAAATCTTTAAAGCTATAGCTGAAATGAAACTAAGTACAAATATAGTGTATAGGATTTGATAATGGCAAAGATTCTACTTCTAAATAATTTGATGAATATTGTAAGGAACATGACATAAATAGGTAATTCACCATTGTAAAAAATCAACATTAGAATGGTGTAGCTGGAAGAGCCAATAGGTCAATATAGAAATTAGCAAAAGATCAATGTATGAAAGAAATATACCACAAAGGCTTTGGGATGAAGTTAGTCATACAATAGTAGTTATTTTGAATAAAGCTCGCTTCAGTCCAAACAATGAAGAGATATCCTATAAACTATGGTATGGAAAGCAAGCAACATTCAAGAACTTCAAAGTATTTTGAGATAAGGGCTACAATAGGAATAATGATGAGAAGATTGGTAAGTTTAATTCTAGAGAAGATAAAGGTATATTCATTTGGTATTCAAATGATATCAAGGGCTATAAGTGTTATAAAAGAACTCAACAAAAGTATTTGATAAAATTGATGTTAGAGTGGATGAGTCTACTCTTCTCAAAGTCAAGAAACCAACAAATATCAGCGCAAATGAATAGGGAAACAATAAACACGATGAACAGTTTGAGGAAGAATTTTTTGGGCCGAATATTTTTTTTTTTAATTAAGAACAACCAATATTACTCAGACAAAAATTGTCCATCCAGTTAGGTCTTTTTATTTCAAGGTTATCCTGCAAAGTATCAGTAGGAAATAATTGCTAACTGACATCTACTAATTCTTAATGCTAATATTTCTTCTACAAGAAACGGCACATAATCAAATCAAAGTTGTCACTCTTCACACCTGCATGAATAAAAACTAGTCTTGCTATTAAACCCTCACTTGCATAAAAATAACACTCCAGACACAATGTTGAAAATAAAATCACACTTGCCGAATAAAATTGAATTTGTGGCAGCACATAATTAGTAAAGATCAATGTGAGACTATACTCACACATGACCAATCTACATTAAATATTATGCAAGCTAAATTAACCAACAATAGCAAATGTATCAACAAGAATTTGTTATTGTGATAATTAAAATTATAATAAAATATTAGTTAACATAACCTGCAAATAAATTAATGTGAAACAAATATCTACCTCTACTAACATAGAAATCCCTACTAAGGAGGAGGGACATTCCTCCCTAGCAGGGATTGGTGAACTCATAGATAAGCCACAAACTTGTAGAGATTGCATTAGCTTGGAAATAAAGTTACAAGATGCACAACCTGAGAATGATGATGTCTCCCCTTCCTAACCTAGTTTAACTTAATTAATCTCTAACCTATCCTTAGTCAATATTTTATACAAAGAGACAATGAGGTGAATTTCCCAAAATTTCCACAAGATTACAAAATATTGTGATTTCTTGTTTTTGGAAGATATTAGTTGGAAAACAACTTGATATATAATTAAATATGATTCATATATCATAGAATAATCTTAGAATAGATTGGTGTTGTTTCAATTGATAACTAGTCGCTTTGTTTGGGATGTAGTCTGTCAACGGTTGCAAAAAGAAATATGTGCCTAAAAGAACCACATGCAGTGCCCAATCCACAAACTTTTTGGAGAATTGCTCATGTTTCACCTAGTTGGGGATGTTTTAATAAAAAATCATGTCGCAGATTTTCCATATTCATTTTCATTTTCCCACAAATTACATTGAAAGTTATTCACTTGATTTTTCCTAGCGTGAGTTGTCCTCCCTGCAGATCATGGCATTGAGCCTAATGGAATTTACTTCGGTAGGACTTGGATAACATAAATCCATGTCAATATTCCTAGGAACAAAACCCATGTTCAATAACTTCTCGTGGACCTACATAAGTATTCTAACCTCAAATATTGTTACTATTACTACATAGGAACTACTAAAACAACACTAGGAAAACCATCATTAGCAAAACCAACAATTATGCTTTCTAATTCATCAAAAATAAAGTAAAATAATTATAATTAACTACTTTAACATGTAAGATTAATGTGGCACATTGTTGTAAGGGTCTCTTAGTCCTAAGATTGTCATCATATATTATGTAAGTGTAAATGTTAGTAATTATCGACAAATGTCTAAAGTAAAGTAAATGAAGGTTGGTTGTGAGTGAGTAAAACCAATCCAACTATCTTAAGTACCTATTAATATACCCAAATTATAATATAACATTGGTTGGAATTCCTTCCCGATAATATGTTGTTCTTTGTGTATATGTGTGTGTTCTTGTTATTCTAAAATTTAGCATGCTCCTATTCATAGTTATTGTCTTCTTACAACAATTTAGCATCACTACCTCTTGATTTGGTTGGGTGACAACAACAACGAATGTAGTAGTGTTCAGACCTGTAAGCAAAGATGATGAATTAATTGAAGAGTTGTAAATTAAATGTTTTAAGGATGCTAACACCCCTCGGTAAAATTTGTAAATTTTATGTTTTACCACAAATGACTTTCTAAAAATGTGGGCTAGCTAAAGGCCTAGGTGGATGGTAAAACGTAAATGTTATTATTTTATGTAATTAAATTTATTCTCTTAAATAATACAAGCTATGGAAAACCATAAAAGCATGGGAAAAAGTGTTAAAAGAGAGTTTCATTTACCAGATAGTTAAGACAATTATTCCTCACCCTGGAGATAAATAATCTCATTTGGGGCAAGGGAGACAAGAGGGTGAGAGGAAGAAAACCTGAGGTGAACTTGGAGAGTTAGTACCTTGTTGAAGGAGGTCCAAGAGAGGAGTTTAAGATTCAATATTTGGAACCTAAAACAAGGCATTGTTGAAATTTGACAGGATGCTGCCAATTTAGGTATCCTTGAGCTGGTGGGTGGCCAGTGGGATCCTTGAGATGGACTTGTGAGTTTGAGTTCTTGGGTTGGACTAGAAAGGTCTTGATTCCTCTAGAGAGACCTGACTAGTCACTGTCAAGTAACTTTTCTAGGAAGAAATTGGCTCGGGGGGAGTCTTGTTTTGTAGATACAGTATTGATTGGTTGGGTGGACCACATTCTTTCCTAGTGATTTTGTGGTTGGACTAGAAGAATATAAGTATTATTGATGTATTTTTTATTGTGTATTAATTTCCTTTTAGATGTGAAATTGTTTTGTGTTATATGGTGTTACATTTTTTTGAGATATGTTGAATGACTACAACTATAATGTTTCATCTCTCATCATGAAAGATGAATTCCTATGAATGGAAGTACACTGTAAGGGTAAACCAATAGATATGAAATAGGTTATAGTTTGGACCAAGTCAGCTAACCAACAACCCATAAAGAATCCCTATGTTTAGGATAGGAATTCGGGAATGGAAAGAGCAAGTTGTGAAGATATTTATGCTCATGATTTCCATATTAAATAAACGTAGTCTAGAAAATGAGGTATTTACATGGAGAACTATCCTTACATAAATTTTTGTACAATGGAAAATAAGCCAACAAGATGGAAGTAATTTTTATTTTGTATAACTTTGCATAAAAAGTGGTACTCAAAAGAAAATAAATAAGAACTGACACCAGAAGAAACCAGTATGAAAAAGAATTAAACTCATGGATAAACTAGAACTACAATGCACTAAGTGTAGTAGCCACTTGTATGTAAATCAAATTAAGAGAAACTAGCCTGGGATGGTTTACAACCCTACACTTATGAAAAGAGAACAAATTCTATGACGATTATTGAATTGAAAGGTTAGCATAAATTCAAGAAATAATGATATTATATGCTTTGACTAGAAGTGGAAAAAAATATTGCAACAATAATAAGAAAACCATTCACCAGAAAATAAAGAACAATATAAAATGCAACAATGGTGATTTATATATTTTCTATTGAAAAATAGTGTACATTAAAAATGTAGAGATGTAGACTAAACCCTACAGTGTAGGGTTAGCAAGAAAATTCAACTATAAATGCATGCATGTAATCAATCCTTTCAAAATCGAACAATGAGAGATTGGCGATTATAGATAATAATGATTTTGATAAGTGGGTATGCCAAGAGTGGGGCAAAATCATGACTAAGAACCTAGAAAAATAATTAATTTCATGTAATAACTATCAAATCCGAGTTACAAACACTGTATTTGATGAAAAATATTCCTTAAATTACAACAATATTCCTTGAATAACCATAGAGAACAGGTGAAACTAAAGGTCTCACACTTAAAATATATACATTTCTTCAAAGATATTAATTATAGGGTAGAAGATTAATTGGTGGACAAGTCCCATTAAAAAAATTCCTATAGTCATTCCTGAGTTCCTAATAGCTATCAGACCTGAAAATAAAACTCTATCTAAGCCCCCAAATTCAAATGAAGGGAACCCTTGGAGGGTTTGATCAATAATGGATAACATGTAGCACTCATAACAAGGATTTGTGGAAGAACCTGGTTTACTTCAAGGAACGTGAAATCATTATTTTGGAGGCTCCTCACTGATAGGAAGACCTGTGATGAAAAATGTGAGGGTTAGTCGGAAACCCAACCCTAAAATAGGTAATACAGTATAACATGTCAAGGAATTAATAATTACATGTGAAGTAGTGAATGAGGGTTGTTGCAACCTCTGAATCCTGTTGCAACATACAGGAAGAAAGAAAACTAAACTTAAAATTTCTATTGTAAGAGGTGCAATAATGAATTTTATTAATGATTTGGAAACTCACCTTCGAAAGAGTTAAAACTCTCTGTATTCCTCTTACGTTGAACCACATCAAATCATTAAAAGGGTCACCACACCAAACTGCTAGGCACCACGCGAAAAACAAGAAACAATAATGAAAAAGGAGTTAGAATTAACCCATAATAAATTAGGTAACACTCTTGGAAAACATCCCGTTACAAAAAGACTCCAGAGTAGGAGTTGATTGTAAGATTCCTCTACCTGAGAAAAGGAAAGAATGGAGGCTTAATGTGAGGGTTGATACCCAAAAGAACCCCAGTCTGGCCAAGGTTACTGGAATCTAGAGATTAATCATAATATGCTCAAAATTAGAAAGAAATGGCAAGGGTTTGAATAATTTAGAGAATTGTGAATGCTATAAAACATAAAAAAAATCTTAGAATACATGTGTTCAAGTAAAACATTGGTAGTATCATCCATAAAATGACAGTTTTGAATAAGCATGCAAAGCCATAATTTGGGTTCAAAAATCCTATTATTAAACCCTAGTTCCATCATGAAGAATTAAAAAAGGATCAAACAATAAATGGTAAGACACACTGTAAATAATAAGAACGTAAAAGAAAATCCTCCATAAATTCTCAACAATATAGAAGTGACAAAGTACCTAACTTCTTATAAAGCAATGGATGGTTCAAGAACAATCATAACAAAATTTTCTCAGAGAAGGTGCAGAGCTGATCTTGGTGAAGGATGATTATTGAATGATTCACTCTGGCACAGGGGCTAGAGGTGGTTACCGTCTAACCACCTCCTCCATCTAGGGGCCATCAATTAAAAACCTAATGAATGGGAACTGTATATCCCAAGGTATGCATATCTAATCCATTAATTATACTTTGGCGGATACTTGAAGGACTTTAAGGGAGTTCAGACACCTTATTATCACAAAAACCAAGAAATGCACTGTATATAACAATACGAAATGTTAATATTCAAAACATATTTCTCCAATGAGTCAAATGTAAAACTTAGTTACAAAACCCTTGGGGCCTTTGTTTTAAAATGAAATAATGAATCCACACATGCGTAGGAAGCATAATACTAATTTAGAATAGTGGACTAATGTTGGAGAAAAACCCAACATACACAAATATTCTTCCAACAACATACAAGTAATAAGATTCGTATAAGTGAAATGGTGGTAATGAACAATCCATAGTTAAAGAAAAAAATTGTGAGGTATGTTGCAAGTGGTATCAGAGGTGAAGGGTTCAACATTGTGGCCCGATTAAGGGCAAGAGGAGTGAATTTTTTTTGTAGGAATGTATTGAAGTAATCCCATTACCCGAGTTAAATTATCAAAATATTAATTATCAAAGTATTAATCAACTCATTGTTGAGGCCACCCTTATATACAAATATTAAGACATGCATGTCTAAGTATGAACTAATTCAAACTCTAAAATTGTGCATGGATCATTAAATCAATTATAGTCTTTTTTGTGATTGCCTGGTTGATCCTACCAGTAGTCATATGCTTGTCTCAAAATTTGACTTATTGAGCTCCTAGGAGAACAAACAACTTTTGAAATATTTATTTAATGATTGATAATCAAGTAAATCATATTATGTCACTGACTTGGATAATGAAGAGAATACGAATTTGAAAGAATGAGGAAATGGATCCACCAACAAATAAGAAGATGAATACAAATACCTAATTAAAGTATCCAAAATTTGGGGGTTATTTGTAGGATGACTACCTAGCATCATTATAACAAATTACAACATCAAAATAGTAAGGAAAGACATAAATATCAATTTATTATTATTACTACATACAAGAGAATTTGCAGGCACAGTGACGAAAAACGTCTATATTATCTACACTGTAATTTGTATATAGAGTACTAAATGAAAGGAAACCATTGTTGTATAAGATAGAGAACCTTTTCCATAAAATATGGAAACATTGGCTACTCTAAATAGGAAATAAAAATAATATGGTGTAGGAACCATGTCTGCATATCACAAAGGAAAATATGTATTTATGAAAATAAATAATCAAATGGAATCTGTCAATCAAGATAATGGGATACTAATCATTGTAGAGGTTATCTTAGCCTCCATGCCAAGCTGGTTAAATGTCAGCAACCTAGATATAGCTCGAACTCGAAAGTAAGGATTAAATTTGTTCAGGTTACTTTGGATCCATCTGAATATTTAAAAATAAAAACTAAACATGATAAATGCATTCAAATAAAAGGAAAATCAGGAACTCTTACTATATATAAAGAAAAGTGTAGGGTATACGGAAATACATAAGGAATTCGGTTGGGAATATTTAAGAATAATTATTGTCCAGGTTGAATGACGATGTATAATGTTCATGATAATAAAATATGAGTCTATGCTGAATTATTAGCAGTGGTAGTTGGAGTCCCTTCGATTGATATGGTAGATACTTCTAGTAATGAATGTAAAAGGTAAGAAAAAAAAACAATAATAGAAATAATGTCCGAATTATTAAAGAAGACAATGAACTTCTGAATTGGAAAGCCTTTGAAAATGGAGACACAAATAGAATGGTTATCATAGTAGAACAATTGGCACAAACCAATAGTAACGATTAAGTGGTCGTGAACGATAGTAGAAAAGATACAAATAGAGATAAGATGTGACAGATATGGTGGAAGGAAATTAATATCAGAAGTAACAAGTAAAGAATATATCAGAACCGTTAAGTTTGAAAGAGCGTGGTAAATGTATCCGGATTATTCCCTAATACCAAACAAACATGAACGCACATCAGAATAATGTTGCAGTGATCCAAAGAAGGTACCCACATTATATCAAAATTTAGCAAGTACAAGTAAGATTGATTAGAGTCGGAACATGAAAATTTATTAAGGAATATAATAACTCTAAACATGGGAAAGTAATCCAGATAGCTTTGAAAAATCCTGCCCCTTGTATAGGTAGAAGATTCAAGGATTCAGTATCCTAGAATGGCTCACTAAATGTTATTTTATAACCACCCTCCAATTGAGAATGCTCAGTATGACTAAAAAATCATGACAATAGAAATCTGATTAATGGAACTACTATGACATCTAAAAGACTTGAGATAAGTTGATACAATAAGGAACACGAGTAAATGTATGTAAAAGTTTACGAGCATTTGGTAGAATTGTAGGAAATTATATTCACACCAAATGACACAATTATAAATTATGGTCCTTGTTGATTTGATACCTTTGCTACAATTTTTTTTGGCCAACATCATAAAGGTAGGACAAACTTAAAAATAAGAAAAGAATATATATATATATATATATATATATATATAGATATATATATAAAATTACACGACAATCAACATATATTTTTAAGATCTCATTGTGCTAGCATGTCTTGACATAAGCGTTATGACATAGCTAATATGACCGAGTTAAGTACCTCAAATATGACTTTGACAGACACGGATGAAGTTTGGTCAAGTGATTAACTAGAATGAATTTTTTCTTACAAATTACCATGATAAGACAACCATATGAATATGACGTATTATAGGAAGAAGGATTTCCCAAATACCCTAGTTAATGGTTGCAGAGAAAAAGGACATTGACACCAAGATGTGGATTAAAAATAACTTATAAGTGAGGTAGATTAGTAAAGTATAGTTGTGAAATTTGGTGACTTCATTAATATTATCTTGTGCTTTTAAATCCTGGTGGTATTGGGAAAAAGCTAAGGAATGGAAAAATACATACATACATACATACATATGTGTGTGTGTGTATGTATATAATTGAATTATAAAAAAATTATCAGGACTTCTACATGAAAATACCAGCATAAAATAAGGTCGATAGAATTAGATCCACTGAAATAAAGAACAAAGGTAACACCTACTGTGGAAATGGTGTGATGAAGCAGTTGATCTAGAACCTGGACAATGTTTTTTTGTGATGTTTTGGACAAAGAGGGTGTCTAAAGAATAGATCTTTAGCTAAAAGACATCATGGGGACAAGTAGGGACTCTGTGTGAAATAAATAGTTAATCTGATATTGAGCTAACACCATTGTTTCTTTATCTGTCGAACAATTCCCATAACCATATAGGTTAAATGCATTAAAGTAACCTGTTGAATTAATGAAGCAAAATACATGCCAAGGGCTAATATACATATAAGGAAATGCTATACTACACTAACGGAGTAGTGTAGATGTAAAGAGAGAAATTTCATGACCACACATGGAAGCGAATTGCGTACAAGTTTTATCTGTGTCTGGTAAGGCAACATGGAAAAAGGCCAAAATTGAAGGAATGCTAACTCATGATATTGTGTTGAAAGAAGACAACAAGCAATATAAGATAGACATAAAGGAACTACTTGGATAGGTAGACAATAAAAGAAAAGAAGGAAGTTGTCTTAAACTCTCCTTAACGCATAATTAATGCATATGTAACATAAAAGCATAAGAACATAGAAATGCTACCTAGTACGATAATGCACTAGCTATAATCCATCATTTCAACATATATATATATATATATATATATATATATATATATATATATATATATATATATATATATATATATATATATATATATATGAATGAAAGGTTCTTGTGATATTATTACCATATAAACAATCCATGAACTCGAATCTACAATAGAACCATGTGATGGAGTCCTTGGTAGTTGACACAGTCGTTGGTTAAGTAAAAGGATTAAGACTAATGTTGATGGGTTATAATGATGCCTCTTGTTGAGTGTAGGTTGCTAACCTTGTATAACAGTGAAGTATACTGAAGACCTTATTGAATACACAAATGACAATTAGTGATGTCTGTGATAACATTTGAACTGATTATATATGTGTAGATGCTTCTTAAATAGTAAATGATGGAAACTAACGATAGCCTTGATGACAGAGAATGTAAGTCAAATCAGATGAAAAGCTCCTAATGGGATTTATATGTGCTCTTGTTGAACAAAAGAAAAATCATGTTGCGGGGATGAGCAATCACTAGGATAAGTTTAGTGGAAGCACTTCAGCTGGGATAGACTACCTGGAAGATGAATATTATATGTATGAATCATATTATAACTTATGGGGAAGGCTAAGAAAACACTAAGGATGGTGTTTTACTTGGGGGGGGTGGGGGAAGATGTAACACCCTTTGGTAAAATTTGTAAATGTTATGTTTTACCGAAAATGAATTGGTAAAACTGTGAGCCAGGTAAAGGCCTAGGTGGATGGTAAAACATAGATGTTATTATTTAATGTAATTAATTTTTTTTTTTTTAATAATATAAGTTATGGATATGCATAAAATTATAGGAAAAAGTGCTAAAAGAGAGTTTCATTTACCAAAAAGTTAAGATAGTTATTCCTTCCCCTAGAGAAAAATAATCTCAGTTGGGGCAAGGGAGCCAAGAGGGTGAGAGGGAAGAAAACTTGAGGTAAACTTGGAGAATTGGTACCTAGTTGAAGGAGGTCCAAGAGAGGAGTTGAATCTTCAATCTTTGGAACCTAAAATAGGACGTTGTTGAAGGTTGGTAAGATGCTTCCAGTTTAGGTATCCTTGAGCTAGTGGGTGACTTGTGGGATCCTTGAGACAAAATGTGGTTCTTAGTTCTTAGGCTGGATTGTAAATGTTTTGATGCTACTAGACAAACCTGACTGGGTCACTGTCAAGCAACTGTTCTGGGAAGAAACTCGCTCAGGGGGAGTCATGTTGTGTAGACATAATACTCATTGGTTGGGTGGAGCACCTTCTTTCCTAGTGATTTTATGGCTAGATAGAAAATATATTAGTATTGATGTATTTTCTATTGTGTATTAGTTTCCTTTTAGATGTGAATTTTTTTTTGATATACGGTGTTAAAGTTTTTTGTGATATGTCAAATGAATGCAACTATAATGTTTCATCTCTCATCATGAAAGATAAAGTCCTATGAATGGAAGTACATTGTAAGGGTAAACCAATAAATATGAACTAGGTTAGATTATGGGCCAAGCCAACTAACTGATAACCTAGAAAGTTGTCCTAAGTTTTGGATAAGAAGTTGGGAATGGAAAGTGCAGGTTCTAAAGACAGTTATGCTCATGATTTCCATATTAAAAAAAAGTAGTCTGGAAGATAGGGTATTGACATGGAGAACTATCCTTACATAAATTTGTGTACGATGGAAAATAAGGTAACAAGATGGAAGTAATTTTTATTTTGTATAACTCTACATAAAAAGTGGTACTCACAAGAAAATAATTAAGAATCGACACCAAAAGAAACCATAATCTAATAAATAATTAAACTTTTGGATAAACTAGAACTAATATGCACTAAGTGTAGTAGCAACTGATGTGTAAATTTAAATAAGAGCAACCAACACAGAAGGGTTTACAACCCTACACATAGAAAAAGAGAAAAAAAATTGTGACGGTTACTGATCCAGGTGGATATTGGTGGCCACCTTCCTATTCCACTTGGACCCCCATCATTGTTTCTTTTAGTTTTTCAGTTTCCTTAATTGTAGCATAGTTTACTATTTTTGGCAGTTTTTAGGGTCATGAGCTTCTAGAGCCATTTTGAGGCCCTAAATGATGTTTTTTTTTAAACGAGCAAACTAGAGTCTTTGAATCACATTTGTAGTAAAACGTTATAGTCCTCGAATATAAATTTCTAATGATGTATCATGCGCGTGAAACGAATATCATATGCCAACGTTACGACCTCAGGGATTTGCAGTACCAAGTTACCCCAACAGGGCCCATAGTTTTGGTGCTTCATCTCCTAGGGTTAGGTTTTTGGATTTTTAGGGTTTTTATTATTTCTCAATAATAAATAGGTCTTTGAGCTTCATTGTAACATAGTTTAGAGGCATGTATCCATTGCATCTATTCTCATAGAGAAGCTACCATCACCCAATCTAGGTTATTTCCATTTTGTATGTAAGCATATTTCAGTTCTTTGATATTAATGAAATGAATTTTTATTTCTACTACATCTCTGTGTTTATGTTTATATCTACATTCTATTGTGTTCCTATATAAGTTTGGATCAATGGTATAAGAGCAGTATGCTCTTTCTCTATTTTTCCTTGCATCTCCCCAACGGGGTAAGAAGTTAGGGCTCAAACTGGTTGAACCTTTGCAAGATCAACCTTACAAACCTCGACACCCTCCCATGGTAGAAGAAATTAAATAAGAGGTAGCAAGAGATCCCTTCAAAATATTGCTTGAAGAAGCCCTCGAACGACAGAGGAACACAATGATGGACAACTTTGCCCAGATCCTTCGGTAGATGCCCACAGGTGACGAATCTTCATCTGGTAGCCACTCTAGAGGCACCACTCACTTCAAGGTATAATTCAACTTTGATATTCCCATATTTGAAGTTTAGATAGATGCATACACCATAGATAGATGGTTAAATATGCTAGAAGGGTAATTTTTGGTTCTTGATTTTTCCAAGAGGGAAAATATTACTTTTGCACTCATCAAAGTTTCCCCCCACGTCAAGGATTGGTGGGAAACCTGTTGGCATTATGATATATATGTTGTACTTTATGGCAACCCACTCATCTCAGATGATAAATTATAGTGCAGCAAAGTTCACGCACTTTCATGAAGATAAAAGTTTCTTTCATGAAGATAAAAGTTTCTTTCATGAAGATAAAAGTTTCTTTCATGTAGAGAAAAGTTCACGCACTTTTATGCAGAGAAAAGTTTATTTCATGTAGAGAAAAGTTCACGCACTTTTATGCAGAGAAAAGTTTATTTCATGTAGAGAAAAGTTCACGCACTTTCATGCAGAGAAAAGTCCCTTTCATGAAGAGAAAAGTTCACGCACTTATATGCAGAGAAAAGTTTATTTCATGTAGAGAAAAGTTCACGCACTTTTATGCAGAGAAAAGTTTATTTCATGTAGAGAAAAGTTCACGCACTTTTATGCAGAGAAAAGTTTATTTCATGTAGAGAAAAGTTCACGCACTTTCATGGTTGGCTCATGGTATTAGTCCGACAGTTTTTGATCCTATGGTTTTGGTCCATGGTATTGCATCCAAAAGTGTTGATCTCACGCATTTTCATGGTTGGTTCATGGTATTAGTCCTATAGTTTTTGATCCTATGGTTTTGGCTCGTGGTATTGCATCCAAAAGTGTTGATCTCACGCACTTTCATGGTTGGTTCATGGTATTAGTCCAACAGTTTTTTGATCCTATGGTTTTGGACCGTGGTATTGTGGAAGGCCTAAGACTATAAAAGAGGAAGGAGATCATTTGGCAAAGTATCATCGAATAAATTGAATATCTAATAAGTGCTAGATCTAAAATATTTATGATTTGGTTATGGTGCAGATCTGGATCTGAATGAAGGAGGAACCTTAGCGGATAAAGAAGGATAAGTTCTATTGATGGGTCATAATCTTTATGCTTGAATAATAGTATCTTTTCATGATTTTGATCTGTTATATGAGGCACATGCTTGATCTATAAATCTGACAATCTGCGTTAATTAGTGTCTGAATATTTGAAAGAAGGAATTATCCTTCATAGATCTTCACGCAGGTTTCAGGTTGTTGAAGTAGCGTATATCTTTAAATTATGATCTAGCTGCCTCTGTCTATTGCTGCAGTATTCTGGGTTCAGAATTTGGTGTGTGGTTACTGTTACTGTGTTCTGGGTACAACTATCAGAGAAGTGTTTACTTGATTCAGTGCTAATTGGGAAAAGGAGATTGTTTGATGCAGATATACTTGATGATTGATTGATGTTCATGTATCCAGTCTGAAAATTTATGAAACGTGGTCCCTGGAAGAAAGAGAAGGTTGTAGCCTTCAGTAGGCCAGCACCTACGTACTAGTATCTTGGCTAGTACAAGAGCTAAGGGGGTTGTAGCTCCCTTCCAGGAGAAGTTGGAGAACGAGAGAGGGTTGTAGCTCTCTGCAGGTTGTAGCCTGCGTACTGGTAAAGGACTGCACCAGTACAAAATCATTGTAAAAGGAGTTTCTAATTGAAAGAAGATAGAGACATATTGCAGCAGGTGGTTTTCACCCACATTGGGTTTCCACCTTATATCTATTGTTCTTTTGTGTGACTATTTGCTTTTCTTGTTCCTGCTCATTATTTTATGATACTGACATACAAAGTAATGATCAATATTTGAAGAATTATTCAAAGTATAAATAAGGAAGATAGATTGAAAAGAATTTGATAATACTGATTCACCCCCCCTCTCAGTATTATTTCCAAAAAAACCTACTGTGAACAGAAGGATGAGAGGAAACCCTCACTTTTTTCAGCTGCACCCACTTGGAACTCTTTCTGAGATGCCATCAAGGAGCAGTATTACCCTATCAAGAGCTATGAAGATAAATACATAAAGTGGACCACACTACAACAGGGAAGGGACCAAAACGTTTCAAAGTTCACAAATATTTTTCATACCCTTTGCATGAAGTTGAGTATCAAGGATTCTGAGTGGCATCTGGTACTCAAGTATCACGCTTGTCTACACAAATACATCCAAGATGTGATGGAGTTCCTAGACACCTCCTCACTTGGTGTTATCTACCGATACACTGTCAAGATCGAGAAGAAGTTTAAACAGAAGAAGTGAGACTTTAGATATGTGAATATGAATCTAGGGAAAGATGCCCCAAAACTGTAAAACAAAGGAAAATGCCAAGGTAGGGTGACTTAGGGCAACCTATCGAAGCCGCAAGAAAATAACAACACCACTAAGAGAAATAAGCACATAGGAAAGTGGTGTACTAAGTTCCATAATAGCCCCACTCACAACACAAGTGAGTGTCAAGCCAAGTAGTCATTGGTGGCTGAGTTGAAGGCTTCAGAATCAGATGCATGTTCCAACTCTGAGTCAGAGCCCAATCATTGATGAGGAGCCCAACTCCAATGTTTCCACCCCAAGATCCAAAAGATTGAGCTTGAAGATCTAGAGGAGGGGGAGTGTCTCTTCCACTCACAGATGTGGGTGAAGGGTTCACCACTGCAATTCATTATCGATGGCGGGAGCCAAAATAACCTCATTTTAGCAAAGTTCTTGAAGCAGTTGGGCCTACTAACCACACCATATCTACATCCATACACCATAGTGTGGCTTCAACAAGGACGAGATCTCTATGTCAACCAAAAATATCGCCTTCCCTACAATGTCAAGCCCTTCACAGATGAGGTATTGTGTGATGTTTCTCCTCTTGAATTTTGTGTGTATTATTAGGCCAACCATACTTGTGGAATCATCATGTTTTACATGAGTCGAGGCCCCGCTCTGTTATTATTTCTTTGGGTAATAAGTTATATAGGATACTAGAGGTAGCCCCACCTACTGCCATCTCTTTGATATTTTCTATGAAATGTAGTAAGATCATCTCCCAGATTGGGAAAATTGTTTCCTTTCTAATTCACTCTCAAAGTAAGGGGAAGATTGTGGCCACATCCATGGTCCCCAGGAAGGGTTCCTTCACACAATAGAAGTAGGTGGATAAGGTCATGGAAGAATACAAGGTCATCTTCTCCTCACCCACAGGGGTTACCTTTTGCTATCAGGTCCAACACTTGATCGATATGACTCCCGAAGTACTTATATCCAACATGTTGATATATCACCGCTTCATTTTGGAAAATGAAGAGATGAAGTGGCAAATCCAAGATTTGTTGCAGAAAGGGCATATCCGACCAATTTCCTCTCCTTGTGGGAGGCTAATTGTATTTGTAGAGAAGAAAGATGGGACTTGGAGGCTTTGCATTCATTACCAGGCACTAAAAACAATCACTGTTAGGAACAAGTATCCAATCCCATGGATTAATGACCTTCTAGACCAACTCAAGGGGCCCAAGTATTTTAGCAAGATTGGTTTGAAGTATGGTTGTCACTAGGTTCCAATAGATCCCACAAATGTATGGAAGACCACCTTCAAATCCAAGGAAGGCCTTTTTGAATGGTTGGTTATGCCCTTTGGGTTAATAAATTCCCCTTCTACTTTTATGAGGCTAATGGATGACACCTTGCAACCCTTTACCAACTCATTCATGGTTTTTTATCTGGATGACATAGTCATATTTAGAAATATTTGGGAAGAACACTTGCAACACATTTGGCAGGTCCTTTAAACCTTGTGACAACACAAACTATGTGCCACCTTGGATAAATGCACCTTTGGCATGAGTCAGGTCCAATATCTAGGTTACATCATATATGAGAGAGGCATGCATGTGGATTTGACTAAGATCCAAGTCATTCAGGATTGGTTAGCCCTAACTACTCTAACAAAGCTTCTTAGCTTTTTGGGCCTAGCAGATTTTTATCGGAGGTTCCTAGTGGGATTCCCCCATATCACTTGGCCTTTGACTCAGATTACCAAGGTCGAAGTGAAAGAAATTTTTTCTTGGTCTGAGTCCCAACATAAGGCATTCATTGATTTGAAGCATTACCTCTTCACTACACTATACCCACATTTCTATACCTACAACAACCATTTGAAATTGAGATAGATGCCTCTGACTATGCTATTGGTGGAGTCCTCACCCAACACGGGCATCTAGTGGATTATCATAGTGAAACACTTTTTGATACAATTCTGAAGTACCCCACCTATGATAAAGAGATGTATTCAATCATGAAGGCTTGTTAGTAATGGAAGCATTACATTTTGGGGAAGGATATGGTCATCCACACTGATCACCAACCTCTTCTGTTTATACAAACACAAGGGAAGTTACACAACGATTTCCATGAGAAGTGGTCTACATATATGCAAAAATTCCACTTGAACACTAAATACAAAAAGGGAAGCACCAATCATCTTGTAAATTTCCTCAGTCGGCCCCCAGTTGCAACACTAACTATTTTTATCAACTCTTATGGCCACGAGTGTTTCGGGTGAAAGCACGCTAGGGCTTTGGGTTAGAACGCCAACAGAGTAGAAGAAAAAGACAACAAGAAATACTTAAATAGCTCGAGCAAGATGCTTATATTATCAAACTATGTAAGAGTGACCATACCCAGATTTACTTCGTTCGAGTAGGTCCTGCAGGGTTCAGACCCTCTACAACTCCCGATGTTCTTCAAACCTGAAAATCATTCAATTCAAACATACATAGCAATATAGAAGTAAAGTATATTCATGAATTTACTTTATATCATATAAACAAATGATTGATAATACATCAAAACGACATTCATTTATAAATTAAAACATAATTTGATGCATAGACATAGTTAATTTCGGAAACAAGACAACATTTCTTTTATTGCAGTAAGCTATAAATAACATGGAGAGAATTCGCCTGAGTCTTTCTCTTGCTCCAAATGGAACCGTTCTTCGGATTCATCCTATCCTAGCCTTCAACAATATTCTTCCATCATCAACACCATGATATCTCAAGCAAAAGGAAGGATATCTATAATCAAGGAAGCAAGGGTTTCCTCAAGCTTGGAGAAGTGCATGAGGCTCAGGGATTCATCAAACTCAGTTAGCGATAATCACAGTATAATAACTCTATCTCTTATCCTCCCCCTTAAGGCCTTCCCATAGAAGTCTATTTATACCTCCCCCAATTAGTGGTTTAGTTGGGAAATAGTTGCACCACGGGCAATAGGAGGTAATCAACAGGTAAAACCCGTGAACTCCACCCAAAATTAAGGAAATTTAATTTTTTAAGTGTTTTAATACATATACGTGGGTTGGGTATTGACTGAACCGCATGTACATGCTTTTATCTCAAGAAAAAGTAGCGTACAGAGAATAAAACACAGTTGTTTATATATTTGGACCAAGTTTGGAAGGAGGGGTTTCCCTAGGCCATAAACAAAGCATCATATATATCAAAAGTGGTAAATGGTTCTATAACATATGCACCCTAATATATGAGGTTAGAAGGGGTACATGATGGTCGAAATGTATTAAGTGTATGGAAAGAATCATGCCGAGATTGAGAAGGACTTCACTAGAATTCAGCCTGCTAAGCCATCAAAAGAGATAAAAAAGAAACTGCTATCTAAGGCGGGCATACCCATGCTCAGAGAAAGTAAAGCATGTCTATATATCAAGTACAAGCGGATCCAATATGTATACTAGTATAAAGGAACTGAAAGTACATAATGGATCATCTGATTGTGATCGAAAAAGTACATGTCTGAATATCACATATAAGAAGACAATCAATTATGATGAAGGATGAAGCTGATCATTGATGTCAAAAACAGATCCCAATAGTACCAAATGAACATGATCGAATAAAATGATACTACATCGCAACTTGGATTGCAGCATATAAGATGTCGCTGTGAAGAACTGCAACATATAAGGTGGATGGTTTCAGCTAGCAGCAACAAGAGCAACTAACAAGTGAACCAAAACATGCTGATGCAACCCAAGGTCTTCACTTACCACCATAATACATTTCTACACAATGGGAATGAATGATCTGAGGTCAACCATGTGAGAAATCATTTGATTACTGGTCATTGATGTATTCCGCTAACAAACATGAGACTACTCACCGATACTAATAATGAGAGTCAAGGTACCTAGTACAATCTAACAAGTGCGAATGAATGAGTTAAAGTCGAACACTTGAAAGAATCTATCAATCAGGAGACAATGATTGTTTCCCACTATCGATAGTGAAGGAATCTGCCACTGATGACTGCAAACCCCAAGGTACTACCAAATGGACTCTAGATATTTTTGCCAGAGAAAATAAGCTATAGTCGATAGGAAAATATCCTCTAGAAGGGAAGCATTAAGGTATCCTTCATCAATCTAGCACGAGTGTAACCCGTAGGCCAATAATGTGGAAGGAATCAGACGAAAAAGATGTAGTAACCCAACCGAAGCATGTTTCCGGTGTACATAAGATGTAGCTAGCACATGATAGAAACCCTCTAAAACAACCAATAATGAAAGCTGACACAGAGGTGAGGAATCCACCAATAGGGTCAAATGGAAACCAAGGCACTGCACAAATCCCAATGTGTGATAATGAAAGCTGATGTCGAACAGAAGGGAAACCACTCAGTCAAAGACCATGACATTGATCAATGATGAGCATAAGGTGATCTATTAGTAATGAAAAGAGGGCCGGGGTGCGGCTCTAGATCTGCCCTTAGAGAAATTTGTTGTAGTCGATAAGGACAAGACCCACTAGTAAGAAGTCAATGGAGACCTTCTCAAACCGGCATGAGAAAAGGACCAATATAACTGATGCGATGACAAACATGACACTGACAACCAGGGATGGCCGCCTGAAAAATAGGTCAAGAGACACCGCAGAGAGGTCGACTCAGGTTTACTTCCCTTAAACAAAAGCACAACTCAATGATGACTATATGGCGGCATATGATAAATCTATATAAGTTTTTCATGCAAGAGGCATAAGAAAACTCTCCATATGATTGGAAGAGGTAACCAATCGGAGGAGTACTGACTCAATAACAAGGTTAAGGCACTCCTAAGTCAAACTAAATCCCACTCTAATGGAGGAGAGACTTTCTTTTGAGTGCTTTGTTCAAGGGCGGCACGACTGACTCTAGCTGCCAATAAAATATGGAAATGTGGTCCCGTTCCCACTCTTTTTTAAATATATAATTTTTTTGTCTTTTTATTTAAGTTGGAAAAGGAATAAAAGAATTCTATAGTATAGTGGAAAGAACGAGTGTTAGAGAAACAGATGATCTAGTTCCTGGGAGGGAAACATTCCTATGCTCAATGCAGGGAGGTGAAACTAGTCAAGGACACTCAAAGAGATGATATTTCCATGGGTAAAAGGATGTGTCAAGTTTCAAAAGCTAAGTGATTACATGGTTGAGTTTTCAGAAGACATGCTCAAATAAGTGGCACAAACACGAGTCCAAGTGAAGCCACCTTAAGGCCAAAAAGTGCAAATAGTCAAAATGCAATGTAGCAATACAACTCAGCACAAAGGAGCCTCTGGGGTATAAGACCAGAAATTAGCGCAGAAAAAAGAAGAATGTCTCTTCAACACATCAGCCATGGTAGGACTAAGGAGGACACCCTATCCTACTTAGTATAGTAGCATGGGCAACTAATGTCAGTGAAGATATATCTAATATGCCCATGTAAAGGATGGCTCTGCCATCGCATCATGATTTAAAAAAAATAAGCGAGTGAAAATGGTTTGTTGTCCAAGATATGATGGGGTCGACCCTACGGCTAATGTATCACTGAATGGAGGCTAGTATGCAAGATGTAGTGGAAAATGGTTTTCCCTAACCTAAATGCTAGTGAGAGAATGATACCTACCATGACGGGTCAATGGTCATGGGATCAAAACAACATCTCGAAGAAGTCTCTAAAATTTCCTGTAAAAACAACCCACTCTTGATAATTAAGCCCACAGATAAAAAATCCATGAGACAAAAACCAATTCTTGAAAAAATATTTTGCAATTTCAAAGTTATATAATGACTTTTGGACTCACAGTTTTTTCATTTCCGTTTGGAGCAAAGAGCTGTGGAGCAAACTAAGCAAGCTTTCCTCTAAACAATTGGACCGTTGGAATCACCCCAAAGTCTCCAAGTAATCCTCAAATCCTACTTGTAATGCTTTATGATAGTTTTTAAAAGTTTTTTCAAAGTTTTGACCATGGGAAACTATGCCAAAAAATTCAACTCTGCGTACATGCGGGTTGGATGTGAGTAACTGCGTATACGACGGTCCTACACGAGACTATGTGTAAAGGCAACCCGCGTGTACGCGAGTTAAAGTTTTAACATATAAATTAATGGTTGAAACTTCAATTTTTTGTAGGATGACTATCACTTGGAGGGAAAGAGAGCATACCATCATAGATAATGAGGTAACGAATGATCAAAATGCATTGGATGATTTGAGAGTCCGTGGCTTACTCAAATTATTCAAAATGACAAATATGAAAGCCAATACGTGCTTGCTAGAACTTTTGATCCACTAATAGAGTGCAGAGGAAGACACTTTCATGATTGACTAGATGCCTCTACGGATTGAGGTTGAAGATATCTATTTCATTACCAGTCCCTCCCAAAGATGGGAGGTCATGCACTCGACAGGTAGGATGAGATGTAGTCTTTCAGTGGAAGACTATGTCCATATATATTGTCTCGGACATCCAGAGAAGATTGGGAGTCAAATTCCAATCAAACATGTGGAAATTCTATCCTTGAGGATTTTGCTATTTACTATTACACAGGTAAATGTGTTAGCTTCTCTGCATCAAGCGTCACGAGTATCTTTGAGCCTAGTAGTGGAATGTCTTACCACAGTATTTTACTGGTGCACGCCTCTTCTGACTAACATGAGGAGTCAATTGACCTCTATACAGAAGGGTCAAATGAATAATTTTGGATATGGAACCGTCTTGTGTTCATTCTTCTTCGGGAAGGTACCTGGGCTACATCCCAAAGTATCAGTATCCATTAGCAGCCCTAGAGATCCATGAATGGGTACACGGGCGAACTTGATGAAGTACCTTGGGGGTGGTGACATGCCCAGAATGACCTTTGATGATGAGTTTTTCACCTGGTGGGATCAACAGATCATCACGGTCGATGACTACCCATATGTCAGCATGGATTTTCGAGGAGATCCAAACTCAATGTTACCACCAAATGTGGCATGGGGAGACATAGGTAACAATTTTTAAGTTTTTGTGAGTTTTTTTATATTTTTGGATTTTTTAATATGAAATGAACTTAAAAAAAAAAAAAAAAAAAAAAAAAAAAACATTTTTGATGAGGCAAAGTAATGACAAAGTATAATGACCATGTTCCAGATGTGGGTCCAGTGAGACCTGATGGATTTTCGATGCACATGCATCGCAGAAGAGGGGTCGAAGAGATGGAAGATGAGATAGAGAGAGTCATTTATGATGTTCAGAGAAACTTGGTGAGACTAACTCACCAGGTACCTATGATAGTTGTAGAGGATCTGCCTGAGGAGATGCAGCGCCGTGTGGTAGGGGTACCACGGGTCTGGGTCCGGATACTTCGGCATGTAGCCAATGCTGTGGTTAACTTTTTAACGCTCATCCTAGGCCATATCAATAGATAGATCTATGTATGACTGGAAATGATTATGGGCATAAGCCCAAATTTTGAGGGCATCCTGTCCCAAGTTTGTATATTATTTTTGAACACTCCATCTATATACAGGCGATTTTAAGATATGTATATAGATTCGATTTTTTTGATGTTATTTAATTTTATGAATGATTAATGTGCCAATATAATGCTTGATTAGCAATAGAGTCTGCTAATGAATTCTCAGATCATGGAATGTGAACATATGTGATATAAATAAATGATCGTTGCAACACTCTCACTCTAAAAAATTGGTGATATAAATAAGGATCGCGAACCCGATAAGTGTTATTTAATTGTGATAGCACTAGTTTTGAGTCTAGATAAACTAGCAACGAATCAACCCATACGATATTTCTTCGGATAGTAAATTAAGAATGGCAGTATATTCGGGAATGTTGTTTGAAGCAGGTGTTTGGTCAATTTAGTGTGTCCTAAATTGCTACATTAATTATCAATCCGGGAGTCGTAAACTGATGAAGTGTGGCACACTATATGTGCAAGACAGCCTCTTTCTTACCTTTTTGTCGTTTTCAATTTTTATTTTATTTTGGGGGTTTTTATCTTTGTTTATCTCCAATATGAATGGAAATCCTATTCCTGAGTTTTAAGAATACTCTAGAAGGCAAATATGGGTATAGATTTTAAGACAATTATGTCCTCTATAATGATTTTCAGAACTTAACACTTCAAACGGTCTTAGAACATACTAGTGATGAAATTAATACTTGAAAAAAAATGAAAATGTGCTGCTATTCAAATTAAGCAAGTAATGAACTACTGATCATGAAACCATTATCTCTACTGCTGTCTAAATATAGAAAATGAATTAAGCTACTGCACTCAAATAAATCAAAAATTACATTCTAGTAAAATCAATTCACATCATTCATAGTTTGATTCCTCGCCAGTTAGTCTAAGCTATGGCTTTTGGAGATAATCGTCAATGATATGAGCAAGTTTATGTCTAATTGCAGAAAAGTAAAACTAAAATCAAATCACAACATTCATAATCCAATTCCTCGCTAGTTAGTCTGGCTATGGCTTTTGGAGATAATCGTCAATGATATGAGCAAGTTGATATCTAATTGCAGAAAAGTAAAACTAAAATCAAATCACAACATTCATAATCTGATTCCTCGCCAGTTGGTCTAGCTATGGCTTTCAGAGATAATCATCAATGATATGAGCAAGTTGATATCTAATTGCAAAAAAGTAAAACTAAAATCAAATCACAACATTCATAATCTGATTCCTCGCTAGTTGGTCTAGCTATGGCTTTCGGAGATAATCGTCAATGACATGAGCAATCTGATATCTAAACTAACTGCTAAAGAAAGTGAACAAGACTGAAATCAAAGCATAACTGGAATTAAAAAGAACTAAGAAAAGAAAATTCAACAGAGAGGTTAATTCCATGTCACTAGTTATTACAAAAATTGCATGAAAAATTCCCGGGCCTACTCTATCCTGAAACATACACACACTGATCAACGTTAACAACAATATACAAAGCTTGTAAAATCATAAACAGGAAGGAAATGTTAGAAATATATACATAGGTGAATAACTATAAAACATGTGCAGTGAAAATAAGGAAACGATACATAAAAACTGTACAACAACAACAAAAACGAAACCTCAGCGTACAGGGGCCCTCTGCACAGCCTCGATCAATAGGCTATCAATCCAAAATTATGTTCACGCAATCATGTAGAAACAGAGTCTTCTTGTATATTTCAAAACACAGTTAGAGCAATAAGACTAATGTCACGACACAATGAACTTTGAACAACAAAATTACATTCAAAAAGACTAACTCTATGTGTATAGAAATGCATTATTTATAACGAAGGTTACATAATTGTTTTCCTGTAAAACTACGTGAACAGAGAACACGTAAAAGACATCATCCATGGATTTAGCATAATGGTTGCCGAGATTATTAAATCTATCAACTGTGGCTATTGGATTCGCATTGTGGGGCAGTCTACAGCTATCGACATGACCCCAAGTATCTAGGAACATCCACGAATCCTTCACGTGCTTGAAGATGGAGTCCTGTTGCTGTAGGATTCCTCTGTTTGACCGTAGCTTGACCACCATTGACCACAACTTTCCTTGATGAATCCAGTTGAACCAATAGGACCTGATCCATGTCCAGGCCATTCTTGATCTACCCACGTGTCCCGTTTTGCCTGATGACACCTGCAACCTAGAGTTTAACAAAAACAGCTACGGAAAGTTGAATCACCTGCGGAAAGTGGCTGCATTCCACAACTTATGAGAAAAATCTAAGTCAAACAGCAAACACAAGAACATAGTTAGAAAACCACTTAAATGCTCATTTAGAATCAATATGCAATGATTTCTGATAGCTTATGGAGTACTGGTGAGGGGAAAAGTCTGGTAAAATGTGTAGGAGAGGTGTAATTTCAAAGCTCAACATACCCCCACTGTGAAGGTGCTGCATGTCCCCATGCAACCAAAACTTTGATCATCCTCCTTTTAGTTCATGTGTTCTGAGACCTCTACCAATACATCCAGCCTTCTTTTCTTCTTTCTTGGGACCACTACCATCCTCGGCTTCATCATTCGACACTTGAATTTGAGGTTGATGAGAGCCCTGTTCAACCTCCTGTTCTTTTTCTTTAATTTTCTATTTTTCTTTTGCCATATCCCAAGATGCAACATGGTGTTTTCATGAAAAATATTATCTAACCTGCCCTGTTCTTTCAATGTTTCATTTTCTCTTTTGATGTGTCTATTTAAGACCTCCAGCTCAAAAACTTCCTATTTTAGTGATTGGATTTGAGCTTCTTGAGCTGTATTAGGTTGGGCAGATGAAGTGCCTGGATCTGTGGCTATTTTATCCAAGGTCTCAATATAATCATACATTTCTTGCTGGACTAGATCTATCTCAGGTGTAGTCTTCCTTGGGCTATCCCCAAAATCTGGCTGAGAAGGACTAATCTCAAACTCTGGCCGAGAAGGACTATTTTCAAAATCTGGCTGAGGAATAGGAGTATGGTGTGGGCCATAGCCAAGAGGGATTGCTAAAGGTTGTTTTGGTGTTTCCCCTCCTAAATCAATAAAGTGGGGCCCTTTAATTTGTATTTTCCTCAATTTCCCTTTTAGTCTAGAACTTCTCCTCAAATTTTGTGGACTAATGTCTTCTTTCTCCATACTCTGTTTTTCTTTCCCTTTTCTCTTTGCTGCAGCTGACTGCTCCTGAAGGTAAACTAGTCTTTCAGACAGTATTTGGTGGTCCTCTTCTGAGGAAGGTTCTGGGGTTTGATAGACAGCCTCAATACTTCTTTTCCTTTTGATTTTCTTGGCTTCTTACCCTCAGTTCTTTCCTTCCTACTTTTAGACAGTTTTTCTTCCCTACTAGTTTCTTTGACTATGTTAGTAGGAGTATCCTGAATTCTATCACTTGTTTTCTTTCTTCTGCTTCTCCTTGATGTGCTGCTTTCAGGGGTTTCTTGTGGATCTTTAAAGAAATTTCTAACCAAAAACTGCTCCCATGTGTCCTTCTTTTCTTTTAATTGTTTTTCTATCAAAATTTTCACAAGGCCGTGATGATACAAATGGGGTTCTACGTCCCCCAGATTCTTTTGGATGGTGGTGGACATTTTCTTCAGGCTATTTAACAAGAAGTAGGGCAAATTAATAGTTTGGTTTTCTAGAAAATTCATCAACAACCAGGTGTGGTACATGTACATTGACCTGAATCGTCCCTCACAGGTAATGAATTTCTGGATTATTAATAATAAACTAGCCCATTTTTCTTGTAAAGCAGAGACAGGGATTCCATGATTAAATATGGTTACATCCATACCTGGATTTCGTAGGATAACCCTCCATGCTCTCTCATCAAAGCTCTTATTTTTGAACCACCGTTCTCCCTCCTGTGGGAGTTCGGTTGCAGCTACTATGGACGCCTCTGTGATTGAGAATTTAAGGTCTCCAACCTCAGCTTCCACTCCATCAAAAGACCTCACAAAAGTCTTCGTAACTTCCTTGTTGTAGCCTCTGAATTTCTGAATAAATTGTAGCCACCGAGCCTTCCTTAGCATGCTTTTCACTTGTAGATACCCTTCCATAAATTTGGGCCCTTCCGGTTCTGCTCTCAACAGAGGACCCATTCCTTCCCCTACTTTAAAGTACGTCTATGTGAATGATAGACTGACAGAGGTGAGATGGTTGTGCTCGCAGGGAATGTGGAAGGACTGTGCAAAAAAACCAGTAGTCGTAAATGGCAGGATAGAGAATAGGTAGCGAGGATGAGTTCACAGAATGGAGGCTAGAATGGGTTTACAAAACGAAGGCTTATGTGAGCAGACCAACAATACAAATGCAACTTCGATGGGTAGTATGGAAATAGAGTGAACCCGGCAAATTTTTGAACTAGACGACTGCGGAATAGACGTTAGCTTGCTCACAAAATGGCTGCGGAATTTGTGTGGTAGGAAAGGAGCCGTGACCAAATCGATCACGTCCTCATAATTACCCGGCTTAATAGATGGAATGTCAAAGTATGATTGAACATGAGTTAAAATCGGAGATGGATCATAAATCCGTTAGGAATTAATGCAAGGTTCGTGGTGAAATTATGAAAAGGTTATGGAGTGGTTATGGAAGCTATCAAGGTGAATCCTTACATATAATGGAGCTGGTGGTTTCATAACTATGTAAAATGTGTTTTAAAAAGCTTTTTGAAATAAACTTTGCTCATACCTTGGAACTTACCACTTTCATCCACTGACCTTTGATTGGCTGCTTATTGCATGCTCCTAAGTGCTTTATATCTTCAAAATATCTTCCTTTTGCCATACCTGCATTTGATTTTCATGATCATTTAACTAACATCTGACTGTCAATGTTGAAAAATAGAGTGGTGGCTGTGGAATCAGCCTCTGGCTACGGAAACTAGGTTCAGCTGCGAAAACTGACACAGTAATCATATGACTGAATGGAGATGGATAAATGATGACTGAATGAATGAAAATGGTCATAAAAGGAATTTTATTGGCGGAATGAGATGATGAAATGAAAATGAAATGAAGTGAAGTGAAATGAGGTGAAATGAAGTGAAGTGAGATGTCATGAAACTATGGATACAATGAGAGAAGATTTTTTTTTTTTGGAAAATATAGGGCATCAGGAGTTCTTGATTTTCACCCTGTATTTTCTGTATAAGACTGCCAATCAGTGATTGGTTTTCAGGCTTATACACATTTTTTTTTTCTTAGAAACAAAAAAGAACAAAGGCTAGGCTGGTGGAGAAGAAGGATTCTTCTTCACCAGCCTTATTGCAGAACTATCTTGAAATATTTTGACAAATTCCTCTTTTGAGAGTGGCTTATGATAGATCTTTAATATGTGGCCATTCACAATAAGAGGAGTTTGATATTCATCAATGGTTTTGATTCTTACCACTCCATTGCTAAAGATTTTGTCAATCTCATATGGCCCAAGCCAATGAGTCTAAAATTTTCTTTTAAAATCTTTAAACTTGGAATCAAATAGCAATGCCTAATCTCCTTCTTGAAACTTTTTCTTCTTGATGTATTTGTCATGCCACTTAGCTCTTTGATATTGAACTAAATCAGTTCTTAGGATTGCCTCTTGTCTGATCTCATCTAGCTCATTCAACTGCTCCATTCTATGCTTTTGGGATTCTCATAGATCCATTCCCAACTGAACTGCCATCTTGAAAGTTTTGACTTGGAACTCAATGGGGATCAGGACTTCTTTCCCATAAACAAGTTCATAGGGAGAATGTCCTGTTGTATTTCTCCATGTAGTTCTGTAGGCCCACAAGGCTTCAGGAATCCTTTCTACCCAATCTCTTATGTGTAGATGAATAGTTTTGGTGATGATGCCTTCAATAACTTTATTTGTAGACTCCACTTGACCATTTGCTTGCGGATGGTAAGGAGTAGATTTTCTGTGCTTGATTTTGTATTCTTCCATTAGTTTCTCCACCAGGTTGGATGTGAATTGACTTCCCTGATCTGTCACAATTTCTCTTGGAACACCAAAGTGAGTAAAAATATCCTCATAAACAAAACTAACAACTGAATTTTCAGTAGCAGAAAATAATGCTTTGGCTTCTACCCATTTAGTGACATAATTAGTACATATCAATATATACTTTCTTTGTTTAGATGGTGGGTTAATAGGTCCAATGAAATCTAAAGCCCATTTTTCAAAGGGTTCGATGAGTACCTATGGCTACAATGGCATTTCATTTGAAAGGGTAGGTTTCCCTACTCTTTGGCAGCTGTCACACCTTTTGACATATTGTTTTGCATCTTTAAAGAGGGATGGCTAATGATATCCTAAAGAGAGGATTTTATAGGCTATCCTTTTGTCAGCAAAGTGTCCACCGCATGGTTCATCATGACATGCTTTGAGGATATCAAGCATTTCAACTTCCCTAACACATCTTCTGATCACAAGATCTGGCCCTGTTTTAAACAATTCGTTAGAAATCCATGAATATTTGAACTCTCCTGAATAATCTTTCTTCTTTCACCAGGAAATAAATGTGGAGGTAGTTTCCCTGTAACCAAATAGTTAGCTATATCTGCATACTAAGGAGTCTTAGTATTTACTGCAAATAAATATTCATCAGGAAACTTATCCTCTACAGGGGAATCTTCTTTAGCATTCTGAATCCTAGACAAGAAATCAGCTACTGTATTTTGTTTCCCTGGTCTATCCAACACAGTAATATTGAATTCTTGTAAAATTAGGAGCCACCTTGTAACTCTGCCATTAGTAATAGGTTTGTTTATTAGATATCTAATCGAAGAATGATCAGTATGAATAAAGGTTTCATAGCCTGTTATATAATGTCTAAACTTATTGATTGCATGAACAACAGCTAAAAACTCTTTTTCAATCATAGTATAGTTCAACTCAGTGGAAGTTAAGTTTTTACTGGTATAGTAAATGGCATAAGGAACTAAATCTTTTTGACCCAACACAGCTCCTAAAGCTGTATCTGAAGCATCTGTAGAAATATGGAAAGGAAGTTTCCAATTTGGTCCTCTCATGATAGGTGCTTCAGATATTCTTGTTTCAAAGTTTCAAATGTTGATTGACAATCAAGATCCCATTTGAATTCACAGTCTTTTGTAATCAGTTTGAAGAGTGGAGATGATATTTTAGTGAAGTTTTCTATAAATCTTCTATAGTATCCATTAAATCCTAGAAAACTTCTAACATCCTTTTGACAATTTGGAATAGGCAATTTCGAGATGACTTCAACTTTTGATCTATCAACTTTAATCCCATCCCCTGAAATATGATGTCCCAAAACAATACCTTCAGTAAACATCATAAAGAATTTTTCATGGCTTAATGAAAGGTTTGTCTCTTTACATCTTATAAGGACTTTTTCCAAATTTTCTAATGCCTCTTCAAACGAATCACCATAAACTATAAAATCATCCATATAAACCTCTACACAATCATGGATTAGATCAGAAAAAATTCCTAGCACCGCTCTTTGGAATGTCGCGGGTGCATTACATAATCCAAAAGGAAGCACTCAATAAGCAAAATTTCCCCATGGACAGGTAAATGTGGTCTTATCCTGATCCTTAGGTGCTACTTGAATTTGATTATAACCGCTAAAACCATCCAGAAATGAAAAGTACTTTTTTTCCTGCTAATGTATCTAATACTTGATCAATAAAGGGCAAAGGAAAGTGATCCTTCAAAGTTGCTTTGTTCAATTCCCTGTAACCAATGCATACCCTCCATTTACCATTCTTTTTGGGTACTATAACCAAAGGAGAAACCCATTGGCTATCTGAAATTGGATAAATGAAGTTTACATTGAGTAGTTTTTGGAGCTCTTCTTTCACTATTTCCCTAAGATTTGGATTCATCCTTCTCTAAGGTTGTCTGATTGGTCTACTATTTTCCTCGATATAGATATGATAGATGCAAGTCTTAGGGTCAATACCTTTCATATTAGTATACTCCCATGCAAATGCAGTAGAATTTTTTTGCAAGATTTTGGTTAGCTCTTCCTGTTGTGATTTTTCCAAATTTTTGTTGATATTCAATGTTTTACATGGAAAAATATCAATGGTAGAACTACCAAACTCTTCCATAGAGTAAAGATACATTTGTCTTGATGATAAATACTCAATGTCAGAATCTAACTGAAATTGTGTGTGGTCATATTCTGAAGATGTTCCAAAATTTTCTAATGTGTTCAGAATTTGACTATCTTCACTAATTTCATAAATGGTAAAGATAGGTTGTATACTGTCCTCATCATCGACCCATTCATTGTCTCCTACTTCTGTAACTACGTTTGCTGGAGGGTACAAATTGAATTTCTTTGTCGAACTACCCTAAAAAATGTACATATCTCTAGATCTACAACTAATGAAAGCATCAGCTGTAGCTAGCCAAGGTCTTCCTAAGATGAGTGGGTGCCCTCCTAAATTACTCTTGGGAGTCAAAATCATGAAATCTATTGGATATTCCCAAGAATCTAAGGAGACTGAAATGTCTTCTAACACACCATCTGGTTTGATTATTGATCTATCTGCAAGTTGCAGTAAGGTGGGCGTAAAAAGAAGATTAGGAAGTTTAAGCTGTTCCATAGTCTGTCTACTCATAATGTTGATAGCAGCCCCTAATTCAATCAAAGTATTTGGAATTTATATCCCAATTATATGTGTCTTAACAATTGGACTACCTGGATCTACATATTTCTGCATGGTAATTTTTCCCATCATGATATCTGCAATTTTTCCTACTAGGTGGATTCTTCTTGTATCTCTTGGTTTCCTTCCTGGTCTTTCGAGACTCAACTCCTTTATTGTTTTTGCTAGAATAGGAATCTCTCTAATGGCTTGTAGCAAGGGAATATTGATATAGACATTCTTTAATTCACCTAGAAAATCATAGTCAGGCAACAAGATTTTTTTTTCCACTCCTTTGTCAATTTGTAATCTTTCAAGGAAAGGAGGTGTGGATGAAGATGCAGGTTGCTCAACTACAGGAGTTGTGGGGGTTGACTCTTTTTCTTTTTCTTTTTGAATGTTTTGCTTTTAAAGAGATGCTTCCTCAAAACCTTTATTGGCTTTAAGAGAATCCTCCTCAGAGGTATCTTGCTTTTGAAAATCTATAGAAGGTTTTTCTAAAACTCTACTAGACCTCAGTTGTACATCGTTGAGGGGAACAATCATATAGGTAGGAAATTGTTGTCTTTCTACCATGTAAGAATTTTTAGGATTTTTGTTATTGGGATTTGGCAATGGTTGCGCTGGTATTTGATTTGTCTTTTGTTGAAATGGAAGCAAGGGTTGAGAATTTGGATTTTGTTGAGAAGCTTGTTGTTGCGGAAATGGTAATGAAAGCTGTGGGTTTTGATTTGGAATTGGTGGATTTTGTTGATTTTGAAAATATGGAGGATATTGATAAAATTGAGCAAATATCCCATAAGGATTTTACATCCCTTGTGCCCATGATTGGTATGGATTTTGAGATTGGGGCCAAGGTTGTTGCCAAGAATTCCAATTTGGTGGGAGCTGAAAGTTCATAGGTGTGGAGTACTAAAAAAGGTATGTTTTTGGTGATTATTTTGACATCTTTTCTTTCAAACTTACAAACCCTTTCTATCATGAACTAGGTAGATAATAAGAAATTATGACAAAATCTGTAAGATTAATGTGCAAAACGAAAACACTGACAACTATCATTTCTTTTGCAGGAAAAGGGAAAAATGAAGGACTGTCATTCCAAAGAAAAAGATAGGACCAAGTTAACCGATGTCCCTTTGGAAGGGAACCACATGCAAACAAGGTGAACCAAATTAAAATGTATCAGCTAGGGAAGAGAAATGGAGATAGCAGCTCGACACAAGAAAGTAAAGAGATAACCGAGAGTCAATAGTTTGGCGAATCCCTCAGGATCCTTTGATCCTGACGGATCGCTGCTTTAACTATTTTTGCACCTAGACATCTCCGCCTCCGCCATTATAAAAAGGGGCAACACTGTTAGCCTGCGGGATGATCTGTGATGTTTCTATGTAACTTTTATTGAATTTAAGACTTTGATCATCGACTCTCGTTGAGAAGTGATCTATTGTAATTATGTTTAAATGCATTAATACATACTTGGTTACTATTTCATCTTTGATCCTGGAATAACCTCAAGCGGTGTGCCCCTGGAGGCTAAGGGCCCGGCCCTGGTGGAACACTTGCTCTTGTATTATTATTTTTGGTTTATGCGTGGTTTTTCTTATCAGATTTATTTGGTAATCTGGTATGTTCTGTTATTTTACATCACAACTCTGTTATGTTTGATCTATTGAGTAATCTCACGTTCTAAGACAAAAATATTATATTGACTCTGCAACGCATTGCTATTTCTTTAAGTGCTGATATAACTGGTTTCTACAGAATATTGTTGCTATTCAACTACAGAGTATCTGTGTGGTAACACTTATTAATTGGTATTACTGAATTCATCTTAGAGATCATATTTCCTTGCGATTATTGAATCTACTAACGTTGTTGTTCCATTACAAAATACAGTCGTATTCCTTATAACTAAGACTGATAATTGGATTACCAAGATCAGATTACTATTAAGGTGTGCCATGTGTTAAGTTGTTGTGCCCTTGTATTTAACTTTCAAGCGTTGTTTCATATTCCATCACTAATCAGTGTTGTTCTATTTCTGTGCGTCGTTCAATTCATCCTTAGAGGCAGGAGATTGTTGTTCGATTTCTGTAGGACACGATTGTTGCATTTATTCTTATAAACTTAGGTGTTGTTGCTTATTAAACCCAGTTTCTGTTCCATTCCTTATTTGCTGTTCCATTTCCTGTTATTTGCATTGTGATTACTTTAGTGTGTAGAATGATCAGAGACTGTAGTGGGCATTGACATTTACTGTTAGGTTCCTAGATCGATGATCTGTTCCCTGATTTCCATTGGTTCCATCAGTTTACAAAGGGATGATTTACTGTTACTGAACCCTTGACTGATAAATTGCTTAGTTTCCTGAATGCATGGTTTAGTCTTTAAAAGTAGTTTGCTATAAACAAGAATCCGTTTACTATTGTATTTCTGAGCACTATACTACTAGCATTACTCTGGCAAATGATAGCCTCAAACTAAGACACTCTTTGAAATAACAAAATGTTCCTGGATTGACAAATTAATGTGAAGTAATTAGAGGTGAAAGAGACCCTTTTTACGACTCGAAATTTTGGCGCCATTGCCAGGGAAAGAGTGTAGCCGTTTGTCTCTTTTTTAGAGTAGTGTAAGAGCCTGCTAGGGAAGAATTGGGTTTTAAAAATGGAAGGTAAGAACCTACGTGTGGAGCATGTAAAAGCCCTGCTCCCCTGCTCGCTTTCCTACAGATTTGTTGTTGTTTTGTTTGGGCAGAATCTAGCAGTTGATTTGTGTGCATGACTAAGAAGAAAAAGCCAGAAAAGAATTCCAAACCTCTACCCAAGCCCAAAAATGCTAAGGGGTCAGTGAACCTTAGCCGATCAACCTTTATAGATGAAATCTTAAAGAAAGCAGAATCTCAGCCTTCAGTAGGACCTAGAAAATTTATTTCTAGACAGCCTACTAGTTCCCTTCAGGCCACAAGATCACCATCTGTAGCCTTTGCTGAGGTGCATAGTCAAACCGAAGAGCAAGATTTTCAAGAAATTGAAAATTCTAGCCCATAACTATTGCAAGAAGGGAATTTTAGCAACCTTTGTGAAGGAAGAGGAGAGACAGGAGAAACTGAGGAACCAAGGTCTCCTCTTGGGGCAATTCAGCCATTAAGCAGCCCAGATAAGGGAAGTGTTGCAAAAATCATTTATAACGAAGTTGAAGAAACTCAATCTCCTCAGACATTAGGCACTCTCATTATCCCAGATAAAGGAAGTGCTATTAAAACCATTCCTGTTAAAGCCATTCCCTCTCAACCTAGGAATACCCTCCTAGATATCCCAGAAGGTTATTGGCATATATTTGACCAAATGGCCCAAAACTAGCCAAACACCCAAACCTCTACATTGCAATACCCCATCATGGATACTGCAGCAAATGCACCTATGAAATCAATTCCTCTTTAGCATATCCCCACATTCCACAGTCATACATCAGAGGATATAGATGCATTCCTATTTGAGTTCGATGTGCTGTGTAAGGGATATGACTATACCACCGACCCCCAGAAACTGAAATTATTTCCCTCTACATTAAAAGGGGATGCTTTAAGATGGTTCATGGGACTAGGTTGCAGTGTTATAAATCACTGGGATCAAATGAAAGGATCTTTTCTAAAAAAATATCAGGACTATTTCAGGTCTAGAGAACTAAAGACAAAATATTCCAGATGGTAGCTAGACCAAATGAAACATTAGAGGAGTATGTGGAACGTTTTCAGTATAATCTTCAAAGATCTCCTTATGCATCACTACCTTTACTTGATAATGTGTTAAAAACAACATTAATGAGGGGAATGAAGGAACAATGGATTGAAACATTAAACATTATGGGAAAAGGAGATATTTATCAGGAAAATTTTGCTGACATTATTGATTTATGTATCAGGAGCTCGACAGGTAGCACAAGACTAAAATCGATAGAACATGATCGGTTTGTAAGAGATAATAGAATTTCGGTAGAAGGAGTAACGCGTGTAGAAATTGGAAATTTATTGGAAAATTTTAAAACTGACATACTAGGGACACTAACAACACAACTTGATATTATGCAGGCCAAACAAAAGCAAGTGGAGACAGAACAGAATTTGGCAATCTTCTGTCCCCGATGCAGGAAGAAACATAGCCATAAGGAAAGTCCACTAGATGCAGTCCAAATTTGCACCATTTGTACAAAAGACCATCTTACGGAAATTTGTTCCTCACTTCCCAGATTAAAAGCAGTATACAAGGAAGCAGAAGAGGAGCCAGAGTCGGTGTATCTGCTCAATCAGCGCCATCAATGGCAGCTGCGACAATCTCGTATGTTCTCATACCCAACTTCTTCTTTTTAGCCTCCACAGTATCATGTTCAACAATATAATATGTGGCAAAATCAACCCCCCTTCCTGAATTGGTCACAACAGTCATTTCCTTCATCAACCCCGCGGTCGAATCAAGCAAGCCAATCCAATTGGCTGAATTTTTCGTATGCCCCACCATATTGGCAAAGTAACACATATCCAGCACAATGGACCGCTCCTACTTCACAAAATCAAGCCTGGTAGACAAACTGGCAAAGACCGATGCAACAGCCAGTAGGAACCATTCTGCTCCCTCAACCTACACTGTCAGCCTTACAACAAAACTCCTAGTCTAACCTGAGACCGCAACTCCCAACCCAGCCCAACCCAAATCCAAATAACAGACCGGTCCAATCTATCCAAATAGTAGAAACACCAGAAATATGAACCAATCTGAGGGAGTGTAATGATCTTCAGCTAAGATCTGGGCATATTATTGAAACCGAGGGAGATAAGACAGTTCATGTTGAAAATTAGTTACCGAGAGAACAACCATCACAAGAAGAGGATGTGAATAGACAACAAATTCATCATCAAGCAACCACATCCTCTGCCCCATTCCCAGAACAATTAATCATACCTTGACCTACACAATATCCTGATTTTGACATTTTGGGAGAATTAAAAAACTTGTACATAAAAATTCCATTCCTCCAAGCCATTCAAGACATCCCGATATATGCAAAGACTATCAAATAATTATGTGTAAAGAAACCAACGAGGAATATAATAAACAATCTAAGAGTCCAAGTAGTTGGTACTCTATCTGACTTATTATCAGGAAAAGAAACACCCATTAAATAGGAAGACCCAGGAAATCCAATAGTGACCGTACAAATTTATGGTCAAACATTCTCCAATGCCTTAGTTGATCTAGGAGTGCAATCAATATATTAACAACTACTACGTGCCAAAAGCTAGGCATTACATCTATAGAACCTACCTCTACTTTACTAGAACTAGCTGACTGATCTGTGGTTAGGCCAGAAGGCACACTACATGATATTATGGTATATGTTGACTCCTGGGAATATCCGACCGATTTTTTGATAATAAATCCCAAAAACCGACTTGATGGAAATCCATTGATTTTAGGTAGACCTTGGCTTGCAACTGCCGATGCTTGTATTGGTTGTAGACAAGGCAATATGACCATAACCAAAGGAGCAAATATCAAGAACTTAGCTTTATATCCTCCAGCGCAGCCAAGTGTCACAATAATGAAAACTAATAAGCACCCTGTATCATACCCTATTGACAACATTAGATCTCCATTAACTATACAAGAGGCACTTGATTTTAAAGACCAAATAGAAGATGATGCCATTAATAATTTTATTAGTCAGACTAAACTCAGATCCCACACACAATGTCACATGATAGAGGCAACATTCAATAACGAATTAGAAGAAGATCCTCTTAAAGATATACATGATCAAACAATACCTATTACCTTTGTTGCAAATAGTAAAATTGTGGAAATTGAACCAAGAAAGACCTTAAACATTAATGCCAACCTCACCTCCGAACAAGAAAGGAAGCTCATCCAATTATTGAAGAGATATAAAGAAGCATTTGTATGGGACTACCCTGATATGAAAGGAATTGATCCCCAATTAAGTACACACCACATTTACATAGAAAAAGATGCGAGACCAGTTCGCCAACCTCAAAGGAGTCTTAATCCTCATCTAAAAGATGTGGTAAAAGCTGAACTTCAAAAACTTTTAGATGTCAATTTCATCTACCCTATCTTCGATAGTAAATGGGTCTCTCCACTTGTGATGGTACCAAAAAACAATGGGAAGTGGAGAATTTGTGTGGACTACAGAGAGCTAAATAAAGCAACACAAAAATACCACTTCCCTCTTCCATTCATTGATCAAGTATTAGACACTTTGGTAGGAAATAAATTCTTTTCCTTCCTAGATGGCTTCAGTGGATACAATCAGATCCAGATTGCCCCTGAAGACCAAGACAAATCCACTTTTACCTGTCCTTGGGGAACATTTGCCTACAGAGTTCTACCTTTTGGCTTATGCAATGCTCCTGCCACATTCCAAAGGGTTATCCTCAGCATTTTTGCAAACTTAAGAAATGAAGGACTTGAAGTATATATGGATGAAATTACACCATACAGAGACGATTTTGACCCAGCACTACATACACTGGAAAAAGTCCTACAACGCTGCATTGCTACCAGGCTTTGTTTAAGTTATGAAAAATGTTATATGATGATGACTGAAGGGCTTATTCTAGGACACTATATCTCAGTAGCTGTAATTCAGGTAGACCCAGCCAAAATCCAAATAATTTTGCTAATTCCCACTCCTACCACTCAAACGGAGGTACGCAGTTTTCTTGGATTTTCTAGTTATTATAGGAGGTTTATAGAACATTTTTTCACATATTGTTGCACCTCTGTATGCACTAACAGGGAATGTTGACTTTCTTTGGACAGAAAAATGTGAATGTGCTTTCCAGGATCTGAAGAAACTTGTGTCCACAGCACCAGTCCTTTGAGGACCAAATTGGGAGTTTCCATTTCAAATATCATTAGATGCCTCAGATACAGCCATTGGAGCAGTCCTTGGGCAGGAAGAGGATAAGAAACCATATGCAATTTATTATATTAGCAAAAAATTATCCCCTACTGAATTGAATTATATTGTTACTGAAAAACAATTTCTAGCTGTAATACATGCTGTCAATAAGTTCAGGCATTACATCACTGGATATCCTGTTATCTTGTATACAGATCATTCTGCCATAAAATATTTAGCAAAGAATCCTATCACAAATGGAAGAATAACTCGATGGCTGATTTTATTATAGGAATTTGAAATTACAATCAAGGATCGACCTGGAAAAGAAAATCATGTAGTTGATTTTCTCTTGCGAATGCCAAAGCCAATCGACACAACAGAAGTTGAAGATCAATTTCCAGATGAGCATTTGTTTGTTTTTGCCGTTAAAATTCCCAGGTATGCTGATGTTGCCAATTACCTATCAGTAGGTAAATTACCAAAACATCTAACCCCTAATGAGCAGAAATAGATTTTTCAACGGAGTGCTCGATTTTCTTGGATTGGGGGCTACCTGTTCCACACAGGGGTAGATATGCACATGAGGAGATGCATCCGTGAGGATGAAATCTTTGATATTTTAAAAGATTGTCATGACAGACCATGCGGCAGACATTTCACCGATCGCAGAACTAGACATAAGGTGCTGCAAACAGGGTATTATTGGCCCACAATTTTCAAAGATGCAAAGAAATTCGTCCAAGCCTGTGACAGTTGCCAGAGAGAAGGACGCCCTGGTCAGTCCGATGAAATGACCCTGAACCCACAACTAGTCATTGAGTCATTCAAGCGATGGGCCCTCGATTTCGTTGGACCAATTAACCCATCGTCGAACCAGAAAACATATATTTTGGTGGCAATACAATATGTCACAAAATGGGTTGAAGCAGAGGCATTGCCGAGAGCTACAGAGGATTCTGTTATATAGTTCCTATTCCATATATTTGTGCGTTATGGCCTTCCAAGAGATATAATTATAGATGGTAGACCACAGTTTGCTAGTAACAAAATAGCTGCAACACTCAAAAACTATCATATCCAGCATAAAATCACTACTCCATACCACCCACAAGCAAATGGTCAGGTAGAAAGCAGCAATAAAATAATAGAAGCAATCCTAACAAAAACCATTGCGTCACATCGACGTGATTGGGCTGTAAGACTACCAGAAGCCTTGTGGGCTTACAGAACAACATGGAGAAGCACCACCGGCTACTCACCTTATCAATTAGTGTTTGGAAAGCAACCCATTTTTCCCATAGAATTCGAAATCCAAACATTACGAATAGCACAAGAAATTGGCTTAGATCTAACTGAGGCACAGATTAATCGATTATAGCAGATCAATGAGCTGGATGAAATCAGGCTCTCTGCACTTCAAAACACCACACTAATCCAACAGCACCGAGCTAAATGGCATGATGCTCTCATTAAAAACAAACTCTTTCGCAAAGGAGACTGGGCACTCTTGTACAATTCCAGGTTTCAAGACTTTCCCGTGAAACTTCAAACTCGTTTGCTGGGGCCATAAGAAATCCAGAAGGTACATGACAATGGTACTCTTACTCTAATCACTATTGACGGTTCTGGATATGCCTTCAAGGCAAATGGCCACCGAGTTCGACTTTATCGCAAACCACTTACTCGGGAGTCCTTTTGCCAGCAACTACGTGAAGACTCTGATATGGAAATTTTGGGGGAGGGAGAGAAGTCCTCCTCACCTGTGATTCATTAAGTAATTCATCTCTTTTTACACTTTGTACATAATTTCTTTGTTTTGTTAAATCATTTTTTGTACATATTTTTTGTATTAGCACTCTATTGTTACTTTTAGAAGTAGCAACAATTCTATTATTTTTTTTCTGTTCCTTTTTCCAAAGGGACAACATTTTCGTTTTGTTGTTCCTTTTCTAAAGGGACAACACCTGTTGGATCAGCTGTTCATTTTGCTTTAATTTTGTTGTTCTTTTTATCCCGCGTTTTTTGTTGTTCCTTTTCCAAAAGAACAGAATTTTTTATTTTTGCTGTTCCTTTTCCAAATGAACGGCATTTTGATTGTTTTCTATTCCTTTTTCAAAGGAATAGCATTTTTTATTTTTGTTGTTCCTTTTCCAAAGGAACGTCATTTTGCTTGCTTGTTGTTCCTTTTCCAAAGGAACAACATTTTTTATTTTTTCTGTTCCTTTTCCAAAGGAATGGCATTTTGATTGTTTGTTGTTCCTTTTCCAAAGGAACAACATTTTTTATTTTTTTGCTGTTCCTTTTCCAAAGGAATGATATTTTGGTTGTTTGTTGTTCCTTTTTCAAAGGAACAACATTTTTTATTTTTGTTGTTCCTTTTCCAAAGGAATGGCATTTTTATTGTTTGCTGTTCCTTTTCCAAAGGAACAACTTTTTTTATTTTTGCTGTTCCTTTTCCAAAGGAACAACATTTTCCTTGTTTTTTGTTCCTTTTCCAAAGGAACAACATTTTTTATTTTTGTTGTTCCTTTTCCAAAGGAATGGCATTTTGCTTGTTTTCTGTTCCTTTTCCAAAGGAACAACATTTTTTATTTTTGTTGTTCCTTTTCCAAAGGAACGACATTGGTGTGTCCTGTTGTTCCCTTTCCAAAGGAACAACATTTTTTATTTTTGTTGCTCATTTTCCAAAGGAATGGCATTGGTGTGTCTTGTTGTTTCTTTTCCAAAGGAACAACATTTTTTATTTTTGATGTTCCTTTTCCAAAGGAACGGCATTGGTGTGTCCTGTTGTTCCTTTTCCAAAGGAACAACATTTTTTATTTTTGTTGTTCCTTTTCCAAAGGAACGATTGGTGTGTCCTGCTGTTCCTTTTCCAAAGGAACAACATTTTTTATTTTTGTTGTTCCTTTTCCAAAGGAACAACACTTTTGGTTCTTGCTATTCCTTTTCCAAAGGAACGACACTTGCATTTTTTCTGCTATTCCTTGTTCAAAAGGAACACCACTTGTATTCTTTTGCTCTTCCTTTTTGAAATAACAACACCCTCGTATTCCCTTTACTTATGCTTGCTCCCCTTGCTGCTCTAATTTAAGAATGCCTACTGTTCCTGCTATTTCAAGTCTTTTGGAACAAAGTTATGCACTTATATAATGGATACAAAACGACAGCATACTGAAATCAGTAAATTATAAAATCACTATTTTTACAAGAAATTGCTCTAAATTGGTAAGAGGACAGAGGGGAGGATACAGTTACTTATTACTTTTGCTGTCATTTTTCGACTAATTCTGACTTGATTAGTTATCTTCATCATGTTGGTTCCTTTTAAATTTTCACAATCTTCTTTGATTATTATTTAGGAATAAGAACAAAGGGTTTATATGTTCCTATTGAGATGTTAAGACTTCTTCCACCATTCCTACTCTTAAGGAGTGTTGAACCACCCTTTGTGGATAAATGGGAAACTACTTTATGAAAGAGGAAAAAAAAAACGGAAAAGACGTTTTAATGACTTGTTTATATAAGTTGTCAAATGCAAGATAGGGGGTCTCATCAAGAGCCAGCCTACCATGATCATGGGGAAGAAAGTGAAGTGGCATTCCCACTATGGCCACCACACCAGGGATATGGTCCGAAAGGTACATCAAATAAAGAGCCCTTGGAACAGGAGGTCTCATCATGAGCCAGCCTGCACACCTTTCATTCCTTCCTCGTGAATGGCATTATGGCTAACTGGTCACCAAGCCAGCATAATGGCCTACATTTTGGCATTGCACAACATTTCCTAAGCATACACAAAGGATCATGGTTCCACGGGTGAAACAAACAACTCTGCCAAGGTTATGGACACCTGTTGGCAGCAGAGCTCTGTTAATGGTATTGAAGTCACATTACTTATACACCAATAGGTAATTATTAACACCCTTCTGTCTCTTATACCTTTGTAATAAATCACATAAGAGTATGTATATTATTTCCCGAACCATTAAACACATGTAAATCTATTATTACCAATCATGACAGAAAAGTTGACAATGACCGCATGAGACTCTGTGTGCACGGCAGCTGTCCTATCCTCCCAGCCTCGCATCATATCACAACAGTCTCTTATTTGTCAAGCGATCCGACTATACACCTCGATTTCGGTAACCTGCTACTTTTGTAAACATGGCATGTTGCCATACGCTGTTCCTTTATGACTCTGTTCCAAGGCAGATCAGCACGCCGCTCCTTTATTTGATGGCCAGGGACGGCCTATCACATTGCGGGGGGGAGATTAACCTCATTATTCGCTGGTTTACGTGTCAGACCGCTATTCGGGAAATTGTGTACTTGGGAATAGCAGGGCTCAACGGTATACTATTTTTTATTTTTGCATGGCTTGCTGTTCCTAAGCCATTTTCATAGTATGCTCTGTGGCATTAGTAAAGTTCTTTAGGATTTGAGCGAGTCCTACGTTTGTTAGTTTCTTTGTGTCTTAATAGTTTGAATAGCTTGTTGTTCCATTGTCATTTCTGATATTTTACAGGGAAACCAAAAACATGGGAGGAAGATTAATTCAAAGAGAACCACAGGTATTGACAGTCTTAGATGCTGCACGGGAAATCCTGGAAAGAGAAGGATGGTTAACTTATCTCAATCATTTACAAGAGTCCAATGAGGCGGTAGCAATAGAATTCTTGCAAAACTTGCAAGAAGATCACTCCATAGTAAGGGGGAGACGCATAGCAGTTACTGATGACATAATTGTAGAGGTCTCGGGACTACCAGCCGCTGAACCTGTGTGGACGTTAAAGAAAGAGACACTGCAAAAGGTCCTATAAACCTTCCAGGATGAAGGCCAGAACCTGACAGTTAGAGGAAAGGGAGTTCTACCAGCAGCATTGGGAGAGCCGTGGATGAAATTGGCCAATACTATTAAGAGCTACATCACTTGAGAAGGCAGGAAAGACATGGTAAGACCATGACACCTTAAACTTTTAGCCGTATTAAAGTAGAAATTCCCTATAAACTTACCTGCATTTTTAAATTCATTACTTCATGATGTTGCCCGAAGCATGAAAATGGCACAACATGTAGAATCAGTTGTAAGTCACCATGGATTGATACGGTTAATAGTTAGCCATAGCCTCACCCAGCAGTAGAGTAGCTGGGAAGAGCTAATTTCCATGATAGATGGGGGTTTGACTGCACCATCCCCAAAGCGTAAGCATGCCACCAGTACACCAGATCGCCCATTAAAACGAAGGAAATCAGTCCGATTAGCACAGATTAAAGGGAGGCTGGAAAATTCCCAAGGGGATACCAGCCAACTAGTAGAGATAGACGATTCAGGGGATGAGCAACCCCCACAATTAGAAGGAGAAGAAAATGAGAAAGGAATGCAAGGAAATGAGGAAGGAGAAATGGAGGAAGAAACCAAGCAACCTGAGTAGGAGGAGGAAACAGAGCAGTGTGAGGGCAGCCCATTGCAAAATCCATTGAGAGAAGATGAATTGGCCAAAATTTTGGCCAATATAGGTGAATATGCCCAACCTCTCAACCCACTAGACCTCCATGTTCAAGGAGAACCGAAAGAACACCCTGCTCAGGATAAAAATGCACCTAAATAATTACATGACGAGGAAGTAGAAAAGGAGAGTCAGCATGTCCACGATGAAAGTATGACAGGAGAGGAAAGTGGTACAGAGGAGGAACAATCAGTTCCTAGCCAGACTACACCGGAAGAAATACTGGAAGAAGAGGAGGTGGAAAAAGAAGTCACCCAGGAAATAACAAAACTAGCTAAGGTTCTTACCTCTGAGCAACCCGAGCAGAGCAACGAAGAAGCACCCTAAGAAAAAAACCAGGGAATTGACCAAGATAACAGTCCAGGCCTGAGTAAACAGGCAGTTGTTCCTTCTAAGGAAATAGAAGAAATTAAGAGATTACAGAAAGAACAACAAAGACTAATGAATGTGATAGTTCGACTTCGACAACAGATCAGGATTTTGAAAATGAGGAAGAAGGTAAAAAGGACTTTGGGGGGGAGACATGCAACCACTCCAGCAAAACCTCTCAAGAAAAAGGTTCGAAGGACTCGAGTCCATCCTGCTGTTCAAAACCCTGTTGAAGAGCACCCTACTGTTCCAAACCCTGTCGAGAAGCAGTCTGTTGTTCCAAACCTGGTGGAGGAGCAGTTTGTCGTTCAAAATTTGGTTGATAAGCAATCTGCTATTCTAAACTTCGTTGAGGAGCAGTCGTCTATTCAAAATCAAAAGGAACAACATTTAACTATTACCCATGTTGAAGTACAAATGGATGATATATTGGCTTGCGACAAAGAAGTACAGATAGAGGCATATTCCCCTGAAGAAATACTAGCCACAAACACGAGACGACGCAATAGGAAGATTCAGGTGAACCTCCCACTCACCACTACCATGTGGGATAGTGATCCGAGGACGGTAACCCTACGAGAGGGTTTGATGCAAGCTCAACAAGCAGCAGAAAAACTCATAGAACAAATGGTTCCTCGAGAAAGGTATGAAGAATTACAGCAACAGCTAAGGAATGTCAATTTATCCGAAAGCCAGGCCTTTGAAGGGTGGCGAAAGGAAGAAGAAAAAGTCACAAAGGTAACTCGTAGGTTAGATATAGTTATCAAGAAGATAGATACCTTATGCTCTTTATACACTGACGTCCTAGCATGTAGAGCCCCTGCTAAGAATTATGCCTTGTTTTTAATGGAACGATATTTGTAATTGAAAATAAAGGCTGTCAAAGCAGGTGCCCCTATACAAATTAATACTATTGATGATTTTATAAATTTTTGTAAGAACTACGGGGTAAAGGTTCAAAGATTACTGTGTGAATTCTATCTGCATAACCTTGTGTTAGACCAGGAGACTGAACAGAACCCCGGCCCTTTTGTTGGGGATATCCAATTGCAGGCATTTATTTTGTTTGGGGTTAATCAAATTAAAAGGCTTAAAGCCTATAATGCTTTCCAAAGATAAGAAAATGGATTAGACTTGTGGGTAAGAGCTGAGCCTAGGAATCCAGTGCAGTTGTGGAGGGAACATAGGAACCTCATGGGGACTCCAGGTGTGTTTGAAGCATTAGGACCCATTCATACAGTGATTAATCGTTAGGGAATAGAATACTTTTTCACTATCAAAGACCTTTCCATTGACGTGGCTAAATTTCGATATCAGATCTCTAATCCGAATATCCAACTCAGGGAACCATTTAATTATGAAAATTTTAAGTTAGCCGTCAACCGCTTGCACCTCTATGGCAAAGTCATTTTGAGGGCAGGGCCATCCTGGTTAGGATATAGGTTCCGGAGTCCAATTATTTGGCACCCTACACCTGGATACCAAGCCCTATATGAGATGCTTGAGGGTCAAACAGGCCATTCTTTTGAACACCTAGTTATGTATCATAGTTGTAGACCACCACATGATATCCCATCTCCAGCTTACTCTCTCACTGCCTTACATGTCAACTACAATGTTTTCATGAGGGCATGAAAAAGGGTAAGCAGGGGGGTGTGTGGAGTACTAAAAAATGTATGTTTTTGGTGATTATTTTGAGATCTTTTCATTCAAACTTACAAACCCTTTGTATCATGAACTAGGTAGATAATAAGAAATTATGACAAAATATATAAGATTAATGTGCAAAATTAAAACACTGACAACTTTCATTTATTATGCAGGAAAAGGGAAAAACGAAGGACTGTCATTCCAAAGAAAAAGATAGGGCCAAGTTAACTGTTGTCCCTTTGGAAGGGAACCACATGCAAACAAGGTGAACCAAATTAAAACGTATCAGTCAGGGAAAGGAAATGGAGATAGTGGCTCAGCACAAAAAAGTAAAGAGATAACTAAGAGTCAACAGTTTGGTGAATCCCTCAGGATCCTTTGATCCTGAGGGATCACTGCTTTAACTATTTTTTCACCTAGACATCTCTGCCTCCGCCATTATAAAAAGGGGCAACACCGTTAGCCTGGGGGATGATCTATGATGTTTCTATGTAACTTTTCTCAAATTTAATACTTTGATCATCGACTCTCGTTAAGAAGTTATCTGTTGTAATTCTGTTTAAATGCATTAATACAAACTTGGCTACTATTTCATCTTTGATCCTGGAATAACCTCAAGCGGTGTGCCCCTGGAGGCTAAGGGCTCGGCCCTGGTGGAACACTTGCTCTTGTATTATTATTTTTGGTTTATGCATGGTTTTGCTTATCAGCTTTATTCAGTAATTTGGTATGTTCTGTTATTTTACATCACAACTCTATTATGTATGATCTATTGAGTAATCTCACGTTATGAGACAGAAATATTATATCGACTCTGTAACAGATTGCTATTTCTTTAAGTGCTGATATAACTGGTTTCTACAGAATATTGTTGCTGTTCAACTACAGAGTATCTGTGTGGTAACACTTATTAATTGGTATTATTGAATTCATCTTAGAGATCATATTTCCTTGCGATTGTTGAATCTATTGACGTTGTTGTTCCATTACAAAATACAGTCGTATTCCTTATAGCTAAGACTAATAATTGGATTACCAAGATCAGATTACTATTAAGGTGTGCCGTGTGTTAAGTTGTTGTGCCTTTGTATTTAACTTTCAAGCGCTATTTCATATTCCATCACTAATTAGTGTTGTTCTATTTCTGTGTGTCGTTCGATTCATCCTTAAAGGCAGGAGATTGTCATTTGATTTCTGTAGGACACGATTGTTGCATTTATTCTTATAAACATAGGTCTTGCTGCTTATTAAACTCAGTTGTTGTTCCTTTCCTTATTTGCTATTCCATTTCCTGTTATTTGCGTTGTGATTACTTCAGTGTGTAGAACGATCAGAAACTATAGTGAGCATTGACATTTACTGTCTGGTTCCCAGATCGATGATTTGTTCCCTAATTTCCTTTGGTTCCATCAGTTTACAAAAGGATGAGTTACTGTTACTGAACCCTTGACTAATAAATTGCTTAGTTTCCTGAATGCATGGTTTAGTCTTTAAAAGTAGTTTGCTATAAACAAGCATCCATATACTCTTGTATTTCTGAGCACTATACTACTAGCATTACTCTGGCAAATGATAGCCTCAAGTTGAGACACTCTTTGAAATAAAAAAACGTTCCTGGATTGACAAATTAATGTGAGGTAATTAGAGGTGAAAGAGACCCTTTTTACGACTCGACAATAGGATTGTTAAATCCTTGATTTTGTGGCCGTTTCCATGGTCTTCTTGAAACAAAACAAAGGGATTCTATTGAATTTGGATCTTCCTAAAAGACAACTCTGAGCCCAGGAATTGAAGGACAATCCTTGGTGTCATGGCTTTTTGAGAAAATCACACATGTCTCTACAACTTTTGCATCCAAGGGAAATTCCCTTAAATCATGTTTCTTTCTACATTTTGGACAAAAGATGTCTAATGCTTCGTCTTTTGCTTTCTTCTTGTTTTATATTTTAAGGGTGTCTAGTTGTTCACTAAGGCTCCCTAGAATATCAATTTTGAACTCATCAAGCATATTGCCAATCTCTGCCCTACTTACTGATCCAGTTGTAGATTTGTTTGCTGTAATAAGAGAAGGATCTCTAGGCCCTTTTCCAGTTTTAGATTTTCCCCTTGAGAGATGGACACATAGTTCTACTATGTCATGGAGTGGAAGTTGAGAAATATCTCCCTTCCCCATCATGTTTAAGATATCTATCCATTCATCTCTAATTCCTTTCAATAGAAGGGCTTTCAAGGTTTCCTCATCTAAATTACTCATTTTTTCTCTCTTTAAGTTGTATTGAAATCTTTCAAGTAAATCCTCCAAGTTTTCATCTTCTTTTTGCATCATCTTGAATACCTCATCCTTATGATTGGTGGCCATACAATAATCCAAGTATCTATCCAAAAATGTTTGTTTCATATCATTCCAAGTCCTAATAGATTGAGTGACTAATCCCATGAACCATTTCAAAGCAGTTCCTTTCAATTTTGAAGGAAAAAATTTGAGTTTTTGAGAGTCTTCCATATAGTCATAGGTTCAGCACAAGACTTCAAACTCAAATAGAAATGTTTCAAGATACTCACTTCGCAACCCATAAAAGTTTGGGAGGACAAATGGTGAAATGTTTTTCATTGTTGTATGGGTCTCCTCATCGGCTATAGGGAAGCCAAATGAGTTATCTCCATCCCTATTTCCCCCATTGTTACCTCTACCTCCTCCATTGTTTCCTCCTCCTCTACCTCTACCTCGACCCCCTCCTCCAAATCCATTCACTACTTCCTCTGTCATGATAGTTTCCTCAGAGCTCTCAGATTCCTTTGGTTCTTCTATTAACGGCGAATGAGGAATAATTTATCCCTCCTCTTCTTTAGGTGATTCTACTTCTTTGATTACAATGTGTTCCCCTGTAGAAGTGAAGAAAGGTTCTTCTCCTAGGTCATATTTGATGGATAGTGTGGGAGAGTCTCCTAATTCAGCTGCTGCCCCTTGAATTCTAGGAATCCTAAGGCTGGGAGTGTGAGTCGGAGATGATGGAGGTGTATCCTGTCTATGCCTTGAAGTAGCTGGAGTTGTGAAAATTGAACTTTTGGCCCTAGCTATAAAACTTCCCCTAGAATCTCTTGCTCTATGCATGTCATTTTTTTTTTCAAGTCGGGCTAATAATTCTCTTTCTGATATTCCAGGTCACACTAGGTGCAAGAAGATAGAATAATCAAGAAATTATTGAACTAACAACTCTCTTTTCTGATCCTCCAGATCACACTAGGTGCAAGAAGAGAGCATACTTCATGAAGTTATCAAATTTTCCTTTTTTTTTAAGAGATTGGCTACCTAGTTACACTTCCCCAGCAACGACGCAAAAATGTTTGGCCAATTTAGTGTGTCCTAATTGCTACATTAATTATCAATCCGGGAGTCGTAAACTGATGAAGTGTGGCGCACTATATGTGCAAGATAGCCTCTTTCTTACCTTTTTGTCGTTTTCAATTTTTATTTTATTTTCGGGGTTTTTATCTTTGTTTATCTCCAATATGAATCAAAATCCTATTCCTGAGTTTTAAGAATACTCTAGAAGGCAAGTATGGATATAGATTTTAAGGCGATTATGTCCTTTATAATGATTTTCAGAACCTAACACTTCAGAGGGTTTTACAACATACTAGTGATGAAATTAATACTTGAATAAAATTGAAAATGTGTTGCTATTCAATTCAAGCAAGTAATGAACTACTGATCATGAAACCATTATCTCTGTTGTTGTCTAAATACAAAAAATGAATTAAGCTACTGCACTCAAATAAATCAAAAATTACATTCGAGTAAAATCAATTCACATCATTCATAGTCTGATTCCTCGCCAGTTAGTCTAAGCTATGGCTTTTTGAAGATAATCATCAATGATATGAGCAAGTTGATGTCTAATTGTAGAAAATTAAAACTAAAATCAAATCACAACATTCATAATCCAATTCCTCGCTAGTTAGTCTAGCTATAGCTTTCGGAGATAATCGTCAATGATATGAGCAAGTTGATATGTAATTGCAGAAAAGTAAAACTAAAATCAAATCACAACATTCATAATTCGATTCCTCACCAGTTAGTCTAGCTATGGCTTTCAGAGATAATCGTCAATGATATGAGCAAGTTGACATCTAATTGTAGAAAAGTAAAACTAAAATCAAATCACAACATTCATAATTTGATTCCTTGCCAGTTAGTCTAGCTATGGCTTTTGGAGATAATCATCAATGACATGAGAAATCTGATATCTAAACTAACTACTAAAGAAAGTGAACAAGACTGGAATCAAATCATAACTGGAATTAAAAAGAACTAAGAAAAGAAAAGTCAAGAGAGAGGTTAATTCCATGTCACTAGTTATTACAAAAATTGCATGAAAAATGCCCGGGCCTACTCTGTCCTGAAACATACACACACTGATCAGCGTTAACAACAATATACAAAGCTTGTAAAATCATAAACAGGAAGGAAATGTTAGAAATATATACACAGGTGAATAACTATAAAACATGTGCAGTGAAAATAAGGAAACAATACATAAAAATTGTACAGCAACAATGAAAACAAAACCTCAGTGTACAGGGGCCCTCTGCACAACCTCGGTCAATAGGCTATCAATCCAAAATTATGTTCACGCAATCATGTAGAAACAGAGTCTTCTTGTATATTTCAAAACACAGTTACAACAATAAGACTAGTGTCATGGCATAGTGAACTTTGAACAACAAAATTACATTCAAAAAGACTAACTCTATGCGTATAGAAACGCGTTATTTATAACAAAGGTTACATAACTGTTTTCCTATAAAACTACATGAACAGAGGACACGTAAAAGACAACATCCATGGATTTAGCATAATGGTTGCCGAGATTATTAAATATATCAACTGTGGCTGTTGGATTCGCATCGTGGGGTAGTCTACAACTGTCGACATGACCCCAAGGATCTAGGAACGGCCACGAATCCTTCACGTGCTTGAAGATGGAGTCTTGTTGCTATAGGATTCCTCTGTTTGACCACCGCTTGACCACAGTTGACCACATCTTTCCTTGATGAATCCGGTTGAACGAATAGGACCTGATCCATGTCCAGGTCATTCCTCAACTACCCACATGTCCCATTTTTCCTGATGACCCCTGCAACCTGGAGTTTAACAAAAATAGTTGCGGAAAGTTGAATCAGCTGCGGAAAGTGGCTGCATTCTGTAGCTTATGAGCAAAATCTGAGTCAAACAGCAAACACAAGAACATAGTTAGAAAACCACTTAAATGCTCTTTTAGAATCAATATGCAATGATTTCTGATAGCTTATGGAGTACTGGTGAGGGAAAAAGTCTGGTAAAATGTGTAGGAGAGGTGTAATTTCAAAGCTCAATAGCAGGGCCAATACATACTCCCCTTGACACCATCAACTGGCCAGATGGATAATAAATCACTCAAGCCGTGGAAGCAAGATTCTCAGTGTGCCTACTTGCACCATTGGCGAATCTGAAATATATTGAATTGTCCATCAATACCTGCCAAAGAAGATAAAAAATTATCGATATCACAAAACGCCAGACGGATATGTACAAAGTTACAATATATACAAACAAGCAATTGCTCGGTCGAAGCCTAAGCAAAATACTTCTTAAGGTAGAGCCCATTTCTGGGCTCCACCAGCTTGTTCCCTTCAAACTCAATTAAGTCATAAGCCCCTTTTTTCAAAACACGCTTGACTATAAAGGGGCCATACCACATAGATTTGAACTTGCCTGCCCCCAAGGTGTCTTTGTCTTAGTCATAGACTAAGACAAGGTTGCCTTCAGAAAAATCCCGAGGATGGAAACTTTATCATATTGAGTTTTAATCCTCTTCTTATGGGCTTCGTTTATTATGGTTGCATCTCGACGCTACTCATCAAGATGTTTCAAATGAATGAGGCATTCTTCGAGACTAGATGTTTCCGAAAGAAGTTCTACAACTAGCTTAAGGGATGAAATTTCACATTTGATAGGGAAGATATATTCCAACCTGTAAACTAGTTGAAAAGGAGTAAAACCAATGGTAGTCTTAACTGAGGTTCGGTATGCCCAAAGTGCCGGATACAACATGATGTGTCAATTGGATCAATTTTTATCAATTGTCCTTTGCAAGATGGTCTTAAGGGACTTATTCATGGCTTCAACCTGCCCATTGGCCTGAGGATAATATGGAGATGAATGCTCCTGCCGAAAGCCCAACTTGAGAGCCAATTCGGTCATCAGTTTATTTTGGAAGTGACTGCCATGGTCAATGACAATCTCTCTTGGGATACCAAATCGTGAAATAACCTAGTTGAAGAGAAACAAGGTTGCTATCTTACTATCGTTTTTGAAAGTAGGCATGGCCTTAGCCCACTTCGTAAAGTAGTCTACGGCGACAATGATTTACTTGTGATTCCATGCCAAAGGCAGATTACAAGTAGTAAAAACAATGCCCCACTTCATAAATGGACTGACAGTTATAGCAGGAAAAACTGGAGCTGGATGCACACGCATTTTCTGAGTATAAACTTGACAAGGATGGCAACATTTGACTGCTTCAATATAGTCTTTGAAAACTAAAGGTCAAAAGTAGCTCGCTCACAAAATTTTCTGGGCTATTGCAAGCCCTAATAGATGACCACCATAAGCTCCACTGTGGCAATCATTAAGTACTGACTCGGTTTCTTCCAAAGTTAAGCAACGCCTAAGGATTGAGTCAACCCCTCTACAATATAATTTATCACCAATAATAACATAGTTTTGGGAAGTTGATGTAACTTTCGACGCTCATATTTGGAGAAAGCAGGTGGAAACTTCGAAGTCTAGAGATATATAATGATATCTCTATACCAGGGATCCTGTGAAGAAATGAGGAATAAATGTTCGTCAGGAAAATTTTCCTCATATAGCTTCCTCACAAGGCAACTCCAAAATCAATTCCGCAAACTAATGACTTCTTAGATTTAGCTGACAAGAATTCAAGGTCAAACTATTGTAAAATAAAAATCCATTCATTATACTTGCCCCCAATCACTCCCCTACTGAGGACAAACTGAAAAGGATTGACAGCTGCTAAGACAAACATTTTGTGAAGCAGAATGTATTGACGAAGCCGCTGAACAACATGGACAGCCACCAAGGCCAATTTCTTGATGGGAGAATAGCGTAGCTCAGGTCTTACTAAGCCTTGACTCAAGTAGTAGATTACATGCCCACTGAGAGCATCATCCTCTTGAACCAGAACCATACTGATGGTTGATTCTGCCACAGCGAGATACAAAAGGAAATCTCTGCCATAATCTGGTGGACTTAATAATGGAGTAGAGGTTAATGCTTTTTTCAAAACATCAAAATATCGTTGCATGAAATTGTCCCATAAAAATGGAACTCCTTTCTTAATCAAATGCATAAATCCTTTGGTAATCTCAGCGTAATTTGCTATAAATCTCCTCAAGAAATTTGCCTTTCCTTGGACACTTTGAAGTTGACGAATGGAAAACGGGGGAGGCAACTGAATTATTGCCTCAACCTAGCAAGGATCAACTCGAATCCCTTTAGTCGATATAATGAATCCTAACAGCCGATTGGATGTGACCACAAAAACACACTTATTCAGATTCAACTAGATTTTATAAAAATGACATCTCTCAAAGACTAACTGAAGGTGCCTAGGATGATCAATTCTCTTGCGAGAACGAGCAGCTAAGTCATCCAAGTATGCTTTAATAACATGTTTGATGTCGTGGAAAGCATAAGACATGGCCTGATGAAAAGTAACTCTAGCATTTTTAAGGCCAAAAAGCATCTTCTTGTATACAAACGTGCCCCAAGGACAAATGCAGGTTGTCTTGTGTCGATCCTCTAGACGGATAGTAATTTGATTGTAACCAGAGAATCCGTCCATGAATGAAAAAATTTCATTAGCTGCACATTCATCAACAATTTGATCAATAAAAGGCATGGGGTAATTGTCTTTTGGACAAGCTTATTTAAATCCCTAAATTCGATACATACTTGGATCATTCCTTGCTTCTTATCTACCAGAACTAGACTGGAAACACACTTAGTTAGAGGAATGGGGTATATGAAATCTTCCTTAAGCATATTTTCAACTTCAGCTTTAATAGCTACCACTTTTTGAGAATTGATCGGTCAAATTTTTTGATGAATAGGTTTGGCATTTTCATATGTCTTAATCTCATGCTGGACTATAGATGGATCAATTCCAAGCATTTCCCCATAAGACCAAGTGAACCCATCTCGAAATTATTTGAAGAGATCGGTGTAAATTTGAATTTCTTCAGGGGAACAGTCAACTTTGATGAAGAAATTTTCAATTATGTTAGGATTCCTAGAGATGTTCACAGGTACAATTCGTGAGATAACCGACATGTTACCTTTGGCAGAAAATTGTGCTGGAGCCAAAGGGTTTGAAACTGTATAAACATCACTAGTAGACAGATTGGACAAACTAGACTCAACGTCACGCAATGGAGGGAGAAAATATGAATGATGATGTAAATCATCCCATGGTCGATCCACACCCATCATTTCTTCCAAAAATTCTTCTTCAGATGGTAAGACTATATCCAAGCAATCTAGAGTTGAAGTAGAATCGAGGGTCCATGTCAAAGAAAAATTGCCATCTAACTCCTCTAGTGAAAAAGAAGTGGGATGGTTGTCTGCAGAGTTAATGATAGATCGATAAGCAAGTTCCACTGCAGACATGGGAAATTCCATTCCACCTACCCACCCTCCATCTAATGTGGTGGTAGCTGAAGGTAAGGGCCAAGGGTTCGAAAAATAACAAGTTCGAAAGAACTCTTTTCGAGAAGGTCCCCTAGAGGATGAAATCGCATTAATTCTAGTTGTAGGGGCAAGGAGGTCGAATATATCCATTAACGAAGAGTATATCCCCACTCCTAAATTCTCAATAGGTTGACGGGTATTATCCACCAATGGAATGGTAGAATCAAAAGCTGCGTGAGAGTCACCTAGAGAATAATATAACTGATCAACTCTAACAATCCTCCCCTCATGAGGAAAACAGAGGATGCAGAATAATGATGAAACTATGGCATCCATCTCGTAAATCCAATTCCTGCCTAAGAAGAGGTTATAATCTAGGTTCGCATCAACAATTTCTACCTCAATATTCACTACCTTTCCCCCAACACAGATAGGAAAGGTCAGGATAATCTCGTGCTGCCTATGAGAGTGTCCATCAAATGCCGTCAAAAGAGTCGGTGAAGGAATAATTGAAGGTGATCCAATGGCCTTCCAACATGACATAGACATCATGCATGTGGAAGCTCCCTCATCTATAACAGTCCGAAAAATATTGGTCTTTCGGTATGTGGACTTTATCTAGAAATCCATATGGTGAGGAAGTCTCTTTTTGACATTCAACATATCAAAAGTGAGCACTAAAGAATTCTTTGGATCTACTATGCCAATTGCCGAAAGCAAAGCACTTCTCCGAGTAGGGCATGACTAGAGTACCTCCAATGCTAACATAGCATAAGGACTTTGAGCCAGATCTTCTACAATTGAGTAGTTTTGGGCTGCCCTAGCATTAGGGTTAATAGTCGAGTGCTTTGTGAAGCCTTTCGGTATCTGAGGTATAGACTCAACAGAGGATCGCTCAATATGAAGTGGTTTTGTGGGTTCGGGAACATATTTAGCCTTAGATGTTTTTGATTCACCATAATCACATGCTCATGTAGCGATGTCGATATGAGGGCTCATCATATAAACATTTGATGAATTTTCCTCTTCTTGGTTGCCCCCAACGAAGGTACCAGCATTAGAATTCGTGCCAGCAAGTAATTGCTGCCCTTGGCGAAAAGGGTTAGTCAAAATAGTTTGGGAGCTAGAGGACCCTTGTTGTACTAATAAGCACTGAGTGTCTTGCATCTTAGGGCAGAGGTGAGTCAGATGATCTCCATTGCATAACTTGCATGAAAATTTTACCTTTTTCTTGGACTCTTTCCTACCCTCTCTGGAATCATTGCCGGGTTTGTTTGCATTTCCTTTTCCTTCCTGGTTCTTCTTACCTCGTCCCTTACTCTTCCCATCGGATTGTTGATTTCCTTTGGGGTTAGTGGTCTGGACGACATTTATAGGGGTAGGTTGGGAAGGTGTAGGTATAGACGGTGCTGCTTAGGTAGGAAAAGCAGTTTGTAGAGACAACTAATGTAATTGATTCAATAAATTCATTGCATTAACATCAATCAATCCAACTATACCATCAGCATGGGGACCTAGTTTCAGTTGGGCTAAATCAACCTTAGATCTAGGAGCATCAAGTAGAATTTTCTGAATAACCCTAGACTAAGAATATATCAGTTCCAATTGCTGGGCTCTAAAAATGGCTTGCTCTTCCATATAAGCACCATAGAGAGACACATCCTTTGAGATCTCAGGTTATAATGATTTGAGAAACCATTCGAGAAAGAACTCTGGTGGGATTTCATCTTTGATAAGCCTTTTCCTCCTCCTCCATTCCTAGATGTGATCCGAAACGTGAGTTGTGGTGTCTTGCTGAAAGTTAGCCAGAAGTTCAGTTTCGGCTTCATATCAGATAGGCAACTAAAAATGGTTCAAAAAGACATTAGCCAAATCACAAAAATAAGTATAGGTGTCCCCCGAAAACTCTATATACCATTTGGCCGCATTTTTGGTTAGGGTGCGTTGAAATAACCTCAACCTGATCAAATCATATATTAGGGAGTTGGATGAGCACCACAAGTGAAATGTGGTTATGTGGTCTCCCGGATCTTCACCACTCTTTCCTTCGAATTTTGGGATATCTGAGGGAAGTTTAGTTGGGAATGGAGGCTAAGCCGGATTGTACCAATTCAGATCATTTATCAATTTAGCTAAGTCTAGCAAGTTCAACATGGCCAGAAAAGGGAGTTGTGGCGGACCTTGGGAATGCCATCCAGTGCGGGCGAGGTTCCCAAAGGTCTAAAAAGAATGACCTGGATTTTGAAAAACACTAGGTTTCCCAAAGTAACTCGTAAAGCCTACCAAACCAAAAGGTGCTTCTTATGGTCCAACAAAATTTGGAGTTTGACCAACTCTTGCCGAAAATCCTCCGTAACCCGTGAAGTTGCCCCATAACGAAGTGTTAAAAGGAGTTGATAGCCCCTGATAAGGATTTCATGTGTTAGTAAAGGGTGGAAAATTCTAAAACAAATTAACTGAAGAATATGACACATTCTCTTCTTGGCCAGAATAAAATTGATTCCCGATGCCTATCCCACTAACCGCAGGGTTTTTCCAACTCTGGAATGGGTTATTACCTTGATTTGTAATGGAAAAACGCATTGACCCTATTGTTGGATTGGAGTATGGTATATGACCACTTCCAAATGGGAAACCCTGAAAAGAAGCTGATCCACTCATCATGGATGTGGAGGCAGCCGATGGTATGTTCAAAGGAACTGAAGGAATCCCATGAGACGACATTCCATAAGGGATAAATCAAAAACTGGATGCAGTAGCCTGAGAAATTCCACTCATTGATGGAATGGAAGTAGACCCAAATACAGTCGTGTTGGGAGTAATACAAGGGATGGAAATAGTTCCTCCTTGTACAGATATGGAAGTCTACACACTCTCAACACTCATTGTAGATGCCATGCTTCTAGCAGTGGTCATCGAAGGAATAGATGGGTGTAAACCTAGGCTCAAAGGCCTATGAGTTGGGGTTCTGATGTACAATAGAATGTCTGGATGATCAAGGGGAAGAGGATAATTCAGAGCTGCAAACAACTCTGAAATCTATTCAACTTTGATATTATCTTCCGACTGAAAAATTACTCGAGAAAGAAATAGTGTGTTCCTCTCTAACTCTCTACTGGTGCCAGGTCTATCTTGTCAATTAATGATCCCAAGCGGAGGATCAATCTCTGATGCGCCTGCTGCAACTGGTTGAAAACCACTAGCAGAATTGCTCCTACGCCTTCTAGGAGAAGGATTAAGACTCATAGGTTGTAGCCCACAAAGTCTCCTAGACCATCGAGATGGTCGATCAACCATTTTGAACTATTTAAAAGATCTACTTAAAGACTAAAAAAATTATAAAGCTAGGCTTACTAGGAGCAAAGAACACTCACTAAAAAGTCCCTAAAGATATCAACATTCAAACAAGTCTCAAGTATTTCCACTCTGGGTGATTAGGACCAAACACCAAAATACAAGAAAGTTAATAACAAGGGCCTTCCGAAAATAGACTGGGGTAATTATGCCCCAGGCCTACTAGCAAAGGTATCAGAGGTAGTTACACTGACCTCTAGACAATAGCCTTCGTTGGTACAAGCACCCAAGCTTCCCAAGGGTACCCTCTAGAAGTACTGCTGAACGTGATACAATGTCAACCTTAGGTGCTACAAGTTTCCCCTCCACAACCACCTATGTGATCCCAAGGATAGGCAACTATGGTCACCAACTCATATCAGAAGCTGAACGGAATAGGTGGGAGGTAGGATCCGACAAGTAAGAGAGAGGGTATCTCTCATACTTATCTTCAATCTCCCTTGTGCTTTAATACCAGTTATGAAGCTTTCCCGATCTCCCTAACGCTATTGGATTTCGCTCATTAATAAAACTTCTATGTTTTGTAATTTTGAGCGGCCTTGGAGAGTTAACTCTCATCTCGCCTAATCCAAGGCCCTAATAAACCTAAACTTATTGGTGTATTCTGATGACAACATAAAAGTTTTAGTTTATTTTAATTAATCGCTTGATTTTAGTGGTTGTTCTTTAAGTCAAGGGTAAAGATGGGAGTGAAACCAATGATGTTTGTATGATGCAACAGAAATCAATGAAAAACTAACTACATGAATGCAGTCATTTTTTCTTCGATGAAAAGAGATCTCTATATGGGTTCTATGAAACTTCTACAAAGCAAAGTACTTTTTCTCTTCTTTTCTTGAAACACACTTCACACACCCAAAAACTAAAAGACTATGAATGCTTTAACAATGCAAACTACCCTAATGCAAGATATAATGGAGATGCAAGATCCTAAATAACACTCAAAAAGAAAAAGAAATTGTTTATAACTAACAATGAGCCAACTTAAGTACTGAAGAGGATACAAATTTTGAACACAAAATTCTCTCCAAACAAGAAGGACAAATTGTAAAAGATCACAATTCACTTTCAACAACAAAAAGAAACCATAAACCAAACTTGGCAAAAGAAAAACAAAAACAAAGTTTTTTGAGATCTTTTATTTTTTAAAGAAGCAACCAAAACAACTTTTTGAAATCACCAAAATTCTACTAAAACTCAAAACAGTGTCCTCAATCCTTCACTCGTTGATCTTATGAAATGAAGTGAATATCATGAAATCAAGTCTAAACTAATTGCAAAAGTGGAAATACATGAAAATGAAGCCTTAAACTATTGCAGGAAACAAAATATATGGAAAGAAAACCTATTCTAATTTCTTAAATTAAAATACCACTCTATCAACTGAATCTAGACGTGAAAGAAAATAGAGTTCATCAAATGGAATTTCTAATATAATTGTATAAATGCAAAGGCTACACTACTTGTAGAATGTCGACATGTAATCTATTTGCAGAATGTGAATGTTGCATCGAAAGGAAATCTAGTCAATGCACAAAAGAAACTCTAGCTTAAGAAGCATAAAACAGAGAAAGTAATTCTAATATACCTTGCATAAAATAAAGAGCATGAAATCAAACTTTAATAATTACATTAAAGAGATATTATATCCTAGCAAAAAAGTTCATTAGGTGCTTCATAAAGTAATCATGAAAACCATCATTATGTTATTCAATTCATGAACCTGTCTACTAACCCTAATTGTTGAAGTGAGTTGCAGCGGTCGAAAGGCAAGTCCTAAGTGTTCTTTGGTATTCCTAAATCATGGTTTCAAAACCTAAGAGACATTATACAGGGCTATGAAGAAAAATTCAAGCTTTAAGGACAATTTTGGTCAAGTTTGGACTGCTTCTACACAATGCTATAAGATGTTACAAGATTGCTACAAGATTGCCTTATGTTTCTACTAGATTAAATTCGTGAGTCTTTTCAGGGCTAAAATGGAAATATGAAGTTTGGAAATTGTATTTGAAGGTAGGATAAGGTTGTATGTTTCCCTTTCCAACCTTGGTACCCTTCAAGGGCCCATATTTCACAAGGAACAACTCACATGGTGGCCTTCAACAAACTAGAAATGTACTCTTGATGAACAATGTTTTGTAGGAGCTTTTTTTATGTTGAAAGAAGGGATATGATGGTAGGATGAGAAATTAAAATGAAAATTCTCAGCTATTCGAACCCATAGTCTCACTTGAACACAACAAAAATTATGTTTTTTTATACTTGAAAAGACTAAAATACCTCGTCTACCAGCTAGTCTATCCTCTAAGTTGTCTTACCGAATGACCAAGCACGTCAAATGAAAATTAGATGGGGTGTATTTTTTTTTTAAGTAGGATCTACTAGGATGCCAATCCAAATGGAATAACTCAAAAATACCCTTGTTAACATGTGCTAAAAATTAGAAAAGAATTACTACTCTAAAAAACATAAATTCAAGAATTAGTGAGCTAGTTAACCTACCAAATGGTTAACCTGGTCAAGTGAAAATTAGATTAGGTAAATATTTTTATTTATTTGGATGTATTTAGGATTAAATACAAGAGGAATAAAATCAAAAGAATCTCATTAAAACATGCTAAAATTCAGCATAAATTTATTACTATTTTGCTATAGGATACTTCTAGAAATTCCAAAATTGTGAACTAGTAAACCAATCCAAGTATCTCAATGATGAATTTGACTTTTCAAATATTTTATAAGGATTCATCATGATTTTACCTCTAAAAATGAATTGAAAAACAACTTACTTCAATCATTTAACCAATCTAACCTACAAGAAATGAAGCATGAATACTAAATGCAGAAATAGGAAAAGCAAGAATAAGATATGCAAGTGAATAAGAAGTAAAAAGAAGATAAATAAATTGTACAATAGGGCTCTAAGGCTCCTAGGATGGCCAAGCCTAAGGACACTCAAATACCTACGAAGGAATCCAAACTTTAGAAGCTAAAAATAACACCAATCTTCATTATTAGAGTCAATCCAAGTACGTCCCTGCTGGAAATGAAAGTAGATCTGCTAAATAACAAGTTTTATTCACGAGAAGACTAAAAAATACACACCCTTAGAGAAAAATTCGAATTGGTACTTATACAAATTTATGGGGAAGCATTCTTCTTGGAAGGAGGTATCTTTCCCCTCCAAAATCCATCAAAAAGCGAACTTGGTTTCCAACAGTAGGAATCTCATATAATGACAGGGAACACATTCCTAGATTTTCTCAATCAATGGAGCTCCATAACTTGTCAATGATTTCATGATATACTATTTATTTATTATCCAATATTGGTCCATCTTGTAGTAGCGAGAAAGTCCCTATATTATTTCATTCATAATCTACTCAGTATTCTCTCAATACTTGAAAAAAATAAATAATATTAGACACATAATATGCAATTATCTCTAAACCTTCCTAATAAACACATTATAGCTTAAAAACATGTCATGAAAAGAAAAGAGAGAGGTTAAATATGTTGAAGGCTGGTCAGATGGGCCTTAAAGTGTATCCAGTTAGGAGGCCCATCAAATACCTCCTCATCATCTCATAGGAGATCATTATGCCTTTGGTCGAAGTTAAACCATTTTCTCTAACCTCCTTATGGCTGTAGTGTTCCATTTGTCCTCAAAAACATGCACTATAATGTGGGTCACTTACTTTGCATACCATGTTACCCTGGATTGTAACACACTTTCTCTTACAGCTAGCCCACATTACCAAAAATCGCTTAGTCATGAGAAATAATCCCTATAAAATTAGCATACATTCTCTTTAATTGAACTCACTCTAGCTCATGATCTCATCTCAACTCAACCATCCAAATGCAAAACATAACACATCCTAACATCAATATATGAAATTAAATATCTACAAGGGGTCCATAGCATTTGTTTCTCAACATTGTTGAGCAAGTGCATATGAGCCAATAATTACATTGTTATCTCCTCCATCACTAACATAATGCCATCAATATACTATTCCACAAGAAGTAATATTGCTCCCCTTGAATATATGATCTTCCTTCACTCCTTCACAAATTTCTCTTTGAAGAGTTCATGCTATAAAAACTAAACACAATGTTCTAGACAAACTCACCATTAGAAGCATAATCTTGCAATATATAATCAACAATAAAAAGTAGTCATCACCAAGCCATATTTCCATACACTATGGTAAATAAACACTCTCCCACAATCTGATCACAATCCCTTGTTGCATATATCTAATAGTAAAGTATGTAATATAAATTGTCTCATGTAGCTCCCCATAAGCATATATCTTATATCTATCCATATACAATATTTTTATATGGCTACACCTTCGATATGCATGCAAATCATGATGTGGCCATATAATCCCCCTGAGACCATGCATGCCTTAGATTTTGGTGGGGATCTCTTGTTGCTCCTTTCTCCTCCAAAATTTGATAGGATGATCTTGGACATGCACAACACCTTCTCTCTTCTTGTGTTGTTGACCTTTCCTGATTTTCTCCCTTTGACTATATTTCCTATAACAGATGGGCAACTTGCAATATTTTGCCTTATAGCCAATGTTTTCACACACATAACACCTTATGTGATAAAGAAACAAAGGAATATGATGTTATCTCCTAATGATCTTTATTTTATTATTTTAATGAATCTTGTAGTCAATAGCCCTATGGCCAAAAACATTGCATGAGAAATAGCAGCCATAAAAAGAATGATTATACCTCATTATTGGTGACTTTCATGGTGGGGGAAATCTTACTTGCAAGATTTCTTGAGGGCACTTTTTAGTATGTTGCTTCTTTTATTGAGATGACTTTATCTCTTTGTAGTACAATCTTTTGCAACATGTATAAGTTTTTGATAACTGAAACACTTAACATCCCTCATTATGTCTACATTGGATTTTCTTGGTGAATCCAATTTTCTTGGCTCTTATTTTGGTTGTTAATATTGTTGATGGTTCTCCTTTTTCATGTTGCTACTAGTTATTCCATTATTTTCCGATTTTCTTGTAATTTCTTGAGCACTAGTTTTGATCCTTTCTATTTTTTTGTTGCAGATTCTGCTTCAGCTCCCAATTTTTCACAATAAATGACTCTTTCTCTGAGCTCCTTAATCACTGCATCCTTGATTATTCTTGATTATTCACACTGATTTTTTAGACTGGTGATTTCTTCTTTCTAGGAACACTCGTTTTCATCAAAAAATTACAATAACTTTCATTGATCTTTATTCAACAGTGAGTCTTTTAATATTTGTTTGTAACCCCACTATCTTGAATTGCTATTCACTTTGAATTTTTTTTAATCTAATTTCTATACAAAATGTCTAGCAATCCCTTCCCACATTTACCCAAATTCACGAGCTCGCCAGGGTAAACATGAGACGAGTGTCACTATGACTTCATCCCAACTCCTAGTTCCAATTAAGTGTTGCCATTATGATAAAATGTGTTGTCCTTGATGGAAACATACTTAATAAAGATGTCAACGTGATAATAGCAGGATGAGTATTCATGCCAATATAGATGTGACTGAAAGCTTGCACAAAGGAATATTAGTTCAGATACAGAGGAATGACAAAGATGATTTTTTAAGAAGTGTACATGGGTCTTGTGAACAAAGGCCATGTACATACGAGTGTATGGTGAAGAAAATCCATGTACAGTTTCTACACCATGGTATTCTAAATACCAGGGGTCTTAACCATGGAATTGGCCTAAGGTATTGGCTAATGCCTAAGCTATATAAGGAGATGGAGATCAAAGTGTTAAGTGTGCATGTATTGGGTTTTTTATGATTGGTTTGATCTAAAATAAGTATGCGCCAAGCATTATGATGATGGATCAAATCTATTAGATCTGAAATGACTATATATTGAATAATCTGCTTATGGTTTAATAGATATATGATGATGATTTTATGATTTGTATTTGTTATGGTGTGTGCCATGATTTGTGTTTGACATGTGTTCTGATGTACAACGAAGGTGAGAAACTATAATTACAAATTTGTACGTAGGTGTGCTTCAGAAAAATCATGTACATACATGAATCTGATTCTGGATAGTTGTGTATACATTCTGTATAATAGACAGATTTGTACATAGATGTCAAGTATAAAAGGAGTGTACATATACGAAAGTGATTTATAAATGTCACGTATATATGCTAGGGTTTTGGAGTATGAGGTGATGATAATGGCCGATCTAGTATGTTATGTTTGATGTTTCTTGTCAATGAAGTCTCCTATAATTATTTGTATTTGACAATACTGTTTGGCCTGAATTGATTATGAAGTAAAGTATTTACTTGTGATGATGCTACTAGATGATAATTTGTATTTGGTTCAATGATTTGTGTTGGCTTCAGTATCTGCTTGGATGATTGATTCAATGGTACAATGACACTGAATGAGCTTTCAATATTTTGAGATCTGTACGTGAGTATGTTGTAAGGGAAATGCGTACATATGTAGGTATGTGTAAGGTTAGTAGCATATAAATTTTGACATGTTTTTAGACTGGTTTCAGTGATGAATAGTATGTGGTCTGGTATTCTAATGAATAGGTATACAGTGATATAAGTTGGTCTGGTTGTTTGAACAAGTTATTTCTATGTTTTACCTAGTGATACAGTTGGTTCAGTGATTAAGTGACTTGGTATAGTGTTGGTTTCAGTATTGTTGTCTGATATTTGGAATGGATCCATTTTGAAATATTCTAAAAAGTGATCCACAAAGAAAAGAGGATAAGGGGGTTATAACACCCTTCCAGTAGAAACTAGAAAATGGGAGAAGGTTGTAGCCTTCTGCAGGTGGGTGCCTGCGTACTGGTATGAGTATATTCTAGTACAATTTTGTAAGAAATTTCTCTTTATAATAAAATAAGAAGACAGAGAGAACATAAGCGATGGTTTTTTTCCCACATAGGGTTTCCACCTAAAATTCACGGTGTTCATGTGTTGCTTGTGTGTGATGACTTATTCTATTCTTACTGCACATGGTTATTGTTTAATTAATGTTTAATGAAATACTGATATATTGGTTTAAGTTAAATAGATGATGCATTAACCAAAAATGTTAGTGAGCTGCATAAATGCTACTTTTCTTCATCACAGTCATGTACATACGCAAGTTTACTTCATAACAGTCACATATAGAAATATGAATAAGAGGAGGACGAGGTCCTTCAGAAGGCACATTCATAGAGATGAGAAACCAATATGGAGAAGCAACTATTAGGCCACCATTATTTAATGGATCTAATTTGCTTTTCTGGAAATTTAGAACAAGATCTTACCTACAGTCTCTTGGAGCGGATGTTTGGGGAATCATTGAAAGAGACTATCAATATCCATCCTCCATTCCCACACATGAAGCATAAAACAAAAAGTATGAGACCAATGAAAAGGTGATCAATGCTCTGTTAGGAAGCTTGAAAGAGTCATAAATTTTCAAAGCCATGCAACTAAATACTGCAAAGGCTATATGGGACAAGATCATCCAAAGTTATGAAGGTGACACCAAGGTAAAAAGTTCCAAACTTAAAACTCTTAGAATTCAATATGAAACCCTCAAAATGCATAATGATGAAAGCTTTTCAAGTTTCTTTATTAGGGTAGACGTGATTGTTAATTCAATGAGAAACCTTGGTGACAAAATAAAAGAATAATCAGTAGTTGAGAAAACCTTAAGATCTCTAACCCCAAAATTTGAATTGAAAGTCTCTGCCATTGAAGAAATATAGGATTTAAATAACCTTACTATTGAACAACTTCATGGGATTTTAACAACCTATGAAATGAGAAAAGCGGGTCCCTCAGATATCAAAGAAGCTTCATTCAAACCCACTTCCAAAGGAAAGGAAAAGGAGGAGCTCAGGGAATCAGGGTATGTATCAGAGGAAGAAGAGGAAAAATTTGTAAAGAAACTCCAAGTAAGCACTGGAAGAGTTAGAGGTAAGATTCCTTTCAAATGTTTTTCTTGTGGAAGAGTTGGTCAATATGTTGCTAAATTCCCTTATAAGGAAAACCATGAGAAAGGGAAAAAATCAGCAAAAGTAAATTTTAGAGGAAGGTTTGAAAACAAGAGAAGCTTCTACACACACAAAGATAGTGATGACCTTTCAAATGGTGAAGAAGGTGAGTCTAATCAAGAATATCAATTACTTATGGAATTTGAAGATAAATGTATTGATGAATCATGTATTTATGGATGCCCTATAAGAAAAGGATAATCTCATATAAGAAATAACTCTACTTAAAATTCGTTTAGAAGAAGCTAAATTAATAGAAGATGCTCTAAAGAAACAAATCCTAGAAAAGGAGAGGCATAATGAAAAATTAGAACTAGAAGTTGTAAGTCTAAGGAAGGAACTTGAGAAAGCAAAAACTCTAAACTTTAGATTTGCTAAAGGATCTAAAACCTTAGAATAAATCATCAAAGTACAACTCTCTTCTCTTATAAAAATAGGTCTCGTATAAAATCGAGAATCATCAAACATTGTGAAATCTTCTGAAATAGGTATGAGAAGCCTTCTCAACGCAGTAAAAGGAAACAATCAACAAAATTCTAGCTCTCACCAAAGGAATAAGGGATCAAATGTTTCTCAAGTGAATCACCCTCATCACAATCAAAGGGAAATATGCATAAGAAGGTACTACACTCCCAGAAACTTTTACTTTAATGGTCAATGCTTCAGTTGTCTTAATTTTGGTCATAAGTCTCCTCAATGTGTTGCTTATGAAACTATCATGAATAGAGAAGCCATAAAACAAAAGAATGAGACTAGGCTAAATAAATACTCTTACAATACCTTCTCACCTCTTGAAGATGAATCTGAATGTTCTTTTAGCAACAAATTTGGGCATAAAGAAACTTAATGCAGAAGAAAAATATGATCTACTCTTCAAAATGAACAAAAAGAAGTAGCATCTAAGGTATGGAAAAATAAAACCATAAAACCATAGAATCTAAGAATTTTGGTTTAGCTTTATATGTAGGAGATCAAGAAAATATATGGTACAATAATAGTGGATGTTCAAAACATATGACAGGTGATAAAGATAAGTTTATGTCGTTAATGAAATAAATAAAGAAAATAATGTAACATTTGGAAATAATTCACCTGCTCCTACCAAAGGAAAATGAATTGTTTTGCTTAAAAGAAAAGGTTAAAGTTGGAAATGCTTTGTTTGTTGATGGCTTCAAACATAACTTATTGATTGTTATTCAAATGTGTGATCAAGGGCATGAGCTGGTTTTTAGATCAAAGAATTGTGTGGTATGAAATCTCAATACAGGTAAGATCATAATAAAGGGAATGAGAACTCTATGTGTTATAGGCCATTTTGTCACATCTGACCAATTGGCCTCCTAATGGGATGAATCAACATACTATTCCCCTTTACATTATCATTTCACATATCCCTATGCATGACTTTCTCATTCCCCAGATTATTTTCCATAAACTGCATCATCTAAGTGAGTTTTAGGACCAATGTACCCTAGCATCTTGCTGGACAACATTCACCTACAAGTTTCTCCACTATGGCCTACATTGTTAACCTACAAGTTGCTCCCCTTTACACCTGTGTTGGTTTTAGAAATTCAGGAAAAATAGAGAATCCTGAAGCCTCCATTTCTAGAAGCTTCCAGGATTTGTTGTAACCATTTACCTCAGATAAAACATTCAGATCATATCCTATCCTACCTTGGAGTTTCCATCCCTTACCCTTAGATTTCATCCTCCAATCAAGAGTGAATCTCAACCCAATATTGGTAAAAGGATAAGAAATCTCAATTTACCCCACTCCTCTATATATTTACAGCCTTCCATATGCAATAGGTTGGCTTTTGGAGAGTGATTCTACCCTTGTGTTGTTGTTGTAGAAGTGATATTCTCATGAATTTAGGGTGATTAGAGGTGCACTTTGTGACAAAGGAAGGACAATTCAAAAACTAGAAGGAGCTATTCTATAAGACCAACACTTATTTATGGTTGTAACCCACTTCATTTATATCAATAGAAAGAGTTATTTATTTTCCTATATGTGATGTCATTATTTCATGTATTTCAATACCATGTTGATCTATTGAATAAAGTAGATAGATGAAGCTACATATATCTCGTAGTTTTTTTCCTTGTGTTTTTTGGTTGTGCAAGTTCTAATTTTGGTAGTTGGAGCTAGGATTGGGGCATTCAAGCCAAAGAATGAGCGAAACATATAACAGATTTCAAGTAGGTTTCATCCCTTCATATATGTACTTTAAGGAAAACATTGGGTCCTTTGTCTTTTTGTTGTTCTAGGTTAGCCACCAAACCTAGGGGGGATTTTGTCTACAATCGTAAATCCTGCATAACAAAATGGTGACCATAATAGGGATCGATGTATTCCCTTGGTGATTTCTTTGTCCATTGTGTTTTCCTTACCTCTTTCATAGACCTTTTCTTCTTTAATTAGCCCAGAACAGACCTAGGAAGTGACTTCATTGAGTCTTATTGGAATTTTTTATGTCATAATCCTCTCTCCCTAGACCAACGCACCCTTTGGTCCACTAACAGAGCATTGTGCCCTACCTAGGCCCTCTTTATGTCTGTGTTGCAAAGCACTTGTGCCTCTTCTACACCTACATTGATCCTTGTTTTTGTACAAAATTTGCATTGTTTGCTCAATGTTTCTTTGATCAGCCTACTTCCAGTTGACCTTCCCTGAGTCTTGACTGCCTTGTGGTCTCTCTGAAGCCTCCATTTGGTTTTCAATTGTCTGTGATTTCCTTTGGTAAGAATTGGTTTCTTTTTTATTTGTTCTTATTATTAGGTCACTTGCAAACTTGTTTCATTTGATCATTGATCACTTGGATGAATTTCTTTTCTAGTCCTCATTTTGAAAAGTGCATTTGAATCAATGATTAGACTTTAGATCTTAGTTTTCTTCATTTTGAAAATTAAGTGTGTTGAAAAGAAAATTTTGCATTTGCATCTAGGGTTTTGTGTGTGAAATTGGAATTCCCTAGTGTGAAATTGCATGTTTTTGCTTTCATTTTTGCAAAAAAAATTCCCCCGTCAATCATTTGGGGGGGTTGAATTGTGTATGAGTGTTAATCACCTTTGAGTGTCATCTCTTTTTATTTTTGAAATTTTCACCCAATTTCAGTTTGAGTCCTTTGTTCATGAAATCTCAAATTACATTTGATTTCATTGGAATCCTCTTATGTTTGTTTTGAAGAATTCTCTTGCATAGATCACATTTTCACAGTTAGAATTCTCATTTTCACAACAGGAAAGGAAATTGTGGATATATTACATTTGCATAGTTTTCAGGGGAATCATGCATAGATTACATTGCATGGTTTGGAATAGTGAAATTGAAAGATCTATTTAGGAAGCTCTTGTTTGCTACATATTTGATTGTTACATCATTGTTTGCACCTCTTCCCTACAGTATATAGCTTTCATCGAAATTGAAAAGAGTTATTTTTTCTCATATTAGTTGCATCATAGGTCTGTTTAGGTGACATCAAATTTTAAGCCTTGAAATTGAAATCTAATTCAAGATAAAATCTAAAATTAACCTTAGTTAACCTAAGGATCATTTATAACATTAACGTAAGCACATAAAGGTCGAGGCTAGAGATGTGTTTTAGCATTGTTAAATGTAGGAGATGTCATTGTTTGTCAGCGTTGCATCCCGGAGGTGAAATATTTTTCCAAGTATGTGAGTGTATCAGATCATTCTCCACGTACCTTTGAGTATATTGGATGGTGCTCCACACATATAAAGTATATTGGAATGCTCTCGTCGAACAATTATGCATTAGACAACACTAATATGGACTGCACTCCCAATGTACCATCGAATATATTTTTGGAGTCCCTTATTGGTTGCCATCCATCCATAGGTAACCAATTCAGTCACCTTGTATACTATGATACACCAAACACAACATTCTAGGAAGATTTCCTGTATGTACGTTAAGTCCTTGGTTTTCCAAGGTGTATATTTCAATTCATGGTTGCTTGGTAAACCTTTATGCCTAGTTACCCTTTTGTTTTTCTTTGTCTTTAATCTCTAAAATCAATTAATTGATTGCGGAAGAACATCCTCCCTGTGGAACAACTCTTGAGTGGATCTTAGGTTGAGACTAATGGAAATAGTTCTAGAGTCTACCAATAAAGGGAACCCCTTTGACAAGAATCCTGGTCCTTCACCTTCTTTTGGAAATATTAGTGCTCCTTATATGGCAACGTTGTCCCTTCCCAGATTTACCATTGGTTTTCCAATTTGGTTATTTTTTAGCCCTGTGGTTCCAAATTTCCAAACTACTTCTCAACCGAGTTCTCCTCCACCTGAACAATATCAATCTCATGTTGATCCTAAAGTTGACCCTTTTCCTTGTTCACATATTGTTTCTTCATCCCTTTCTTCCTCTTTTCCTGGTGAATGTCTTTATTCTAGTAACTAAGAAGCTAAGAAGATGAAGAAAAAAAGGATGAAGAAGAAGAAGTAAAATAAGCAGGGGGCCAACCAAGAAACCATTGCTACAGAAGAAACTAGTATAGAAAAATATTCCAATCAACCCCGTAAAGTTAAATTCCCTTACATGTTATGTAATGGTGACCACCTTCTTAGATATTATCCTAGTATTCCAAACGTTTAGAAGTGTGGTCCACAGGCTCACATTGACCATTCTTGTCAGATTTTGTAGATCATGTTGGTGACAAACCCTCAACTAGCGATAGTAAGGTCCATGGGAAAAAGGTTAAAGTCAAATTTCCCTGTAAGTTATGTGAAGGGAATCATCCTATTCACCTTTGTCCTTATATGTATGAAGTCTCAAAAGTGTTGGAAAACCTTACAGCTTCTCAGCCACAAATTCCATCTAGTCACCGGAAGCTTTCTCCCAATCTTGCACTAGTTGATGAAGTGATTGACCAGAATCCGAATACAATAGGCCCCACTCTATCTGAATGCAAATTCCATGAGTTTGTTCCTATCCAACCATTGGTTTAGAAAATGGTTGACTCGATTCCACCTTCAACCAATCATACCTTTCAGGTATAGAGTGAAGTTCATACCACTTAGGTGCTTCTTGTTTCTTCAAATTCCAATGAACTAGGAGGCAATCCTCTTGTTCCCACAACACAATCGGGTAGTTCTCCCATTCCCATGGCTCCCCCTCCATGTAGTATGGTCACTTCGTTTTATTGGATTTGACTGACAGGATATCTTATTCCTCCTTACCTTTCCTTCTGGATCATAGTACATGCTTGTAATCTGGTCATACCTATCATAATCATATATGAAGGTGCATCTGTTACTATTATGTCCTCAACTACTTGGAAAGATTTAGGCTCTTCATAGCTTGTGCCCATTACCTAGAATTTTTTGGCTTTTAACAGAAGAACCAGTCAACGATTAGGGATCCTTTCTTAGTTTCCTATTACTTTGGGAGGAAATATTGTCTATATCAATGTGATGGTAGTCCAAGGCCCTTTCGATTTTATTTTACTCCGTGGGCGTGACTATGTTTATGTCATGGGAGCTCTTGTCTTTTCACTCTTTCGTGGGATGTGTCTCCCACATGAAAGAAGAATCATGACCATTGACCTACTTTCATTCATTAGTCCTTATTTGACTCCCAAACAACCAACTTACCTAAATGGTCCTTATATGCAAGTGGTATCTCCCTCGACACAGATTAATTATGTGGAAACCTCTTCCATGTCTGCGTCTACTGATGATCTATTCGATGATGCAATTCATCATTTACTAGGGGCATCAGAGTTTGATTTGTCCCTTGGATCCTTTGATCCCTTCCAAAGCATTGTTCTCCCATCTGATGAGAACCTCTTTGAAGCCATGGTCTCTTGGAGGCCATGATCTGATTTTGGAGCAGAGTTTCTTTTCTTGTGTTAAACTCCTCAAAAAATTAAACAAGGTCCTCAGATAAGAGTTCCTTTTCTTGTGTCAAGCTCATTAAAAAATGAAACAAGGTGATATGAGCATAGTTATTTTCCTATGTCAAGCTCATTAAAAAATGAAACAAATCCCCTTTCCAATTTGTGCCTTTTATTAGATCTCATAAATTCCCATTCAGGTCTTTCACTTTGTCTCATAAATGAACCTTCGTTCCATCCACCTATTAGTACCCAATAGTTTACTTAGGTGAATTAAATCAATCTTGGGGGGTATGTACCTCAAATTGAGTCATTATGTTGGGGACATGAAAACTTATTTCAAGCATAGTTTTACTCTGTTTCAATCTTGTATAAAAATGAAACCATTTTCAAGCATAGTTTTCCATGTTTCAAGCTTTTATAAAAATGAAACCATTCCCATTTTATCTCCCGTGATTTCTATTTTTATCAGCCTGTTTTCTACCAGATGAGCCTTGGTTTTTCATTTCATCATCACCATCTGCTTGGTCAATTATATGCTTTCACTTGGTTTTTACCCTTTCCTGAGGAACCACTGTGATGAGTGGTCTTATTAGTCAGCCTCTTGATCTACAAGTGTTTTGAGAAGTTCCATCATGATCGAAACCAGTTGTTACCCTTTATACCATTCATTCCTCTTGGGGGAGACCTTTTTTAGCTCTTTCCAAACTCCCAAAATATGAAAATATTATCGAGCACTTGTCTTTTCGAAATCGTAAAATTATATGAAAATACGTCTACTCAGTATAACATTACCCCTTTTTGGACTGATATAGACTAATTACAAAAAAGGAATACCTTAGTTCAACATGGCTAAGAGGTTCTCTTGGGTATTATTTTCTTCCTTTTCGGACCTAAAGGAATACCTACAAAAAGGAACATTTGGAGTTTTCTTTTTCACATCTTTTTCAAACTCTATAAACATGGAAAATAAGTCGAGTTTTCACCCTCCCTGGACTCGTTAAAACATAAAACAACAATAAAATTGTCGAACATGATGAGGTTGAACCAATCCCTCTCAGGGATTGCTAAATATTATCGAAGGTATTCATCTGACGGATGAACTTATAGATCAATCATAAGTATCCTCCTTAAACATATTAAAAAATAAAGAGGTACTGACCACTTGTTGGGCTGTGAATAAACCACTTTTTAAACACTTATTTTATCCATTTTTACTCTTCTTTATCATGTCATTTATTATAATTTATTATATAAATCCAATTTATAATGATTTATGCTCTTACGAATGAATATTATTTATTCTCCTTTATTTCTAATAAATTGATGATTATGCATGATTTTATCAATGATAGTTTTAATAATTTGGTTGTAACATTATTCACCACTTTTAGCCTCCAAGATAATTTCTAGATTGAAGATTTGATCATTAAAAGTGCCAACTCAGAAATTCGCTGGAATAAGAAGTGACAGTTTTGCGGTTGAGATTCTGAGAAAATGAAGAAGAATATGGAAAATATGGAACATGGGTTTCATCCATAACGGACTAAATTAACTTTTATTAAGAATGGTTTGCCCAAATTCGGCTTGTATTGAGAGAAACACAGGGTTCTTTGAGCATGATTTTCTCAGATTTGTTGTGTGGCCGTTTTCCAAATCTCAGCTGCAAAGCCAAATTCGCCTTGCTCTTTTTGAAAGATGAATGGAAATATATTTTCTTGTTGATCAATTGGTTGGAAACAATCCAATTTTGTAATAGAAATCATGTTGTAATTATCTTTGTTGTAACTTCTCTCTGATCTCTCTCTATTTAAATGAAAATAGAGATCAGAGATGGGGATGGAATGGAGGACTCAGAATTAGAGATTCAAGAGTGATGATGGATTACTCATGATGGAATATGATAGGATAGGGGGAGAGGGAAATGGAATGAGTATTATTCTGAACTGTAATTTTATTTGCAGACTCTCGCTGCTGAGAAGACACAACTCACTGTAATGTTGTTCGATTTGATGATTAATATATAAGCAGAGTTATTATTCCTTCGCATCTTCTGAAGCACTATCGGTAGTGATCACTGGTGGTTAAGGGCCCAACCCTGGTGGATTCACTTGCCGTTCCTGTACCATTATTTCATGATCTTTACCGTGTGATGGTTTGATTTTATTTGTATTTATCGTAATCATGTTACTTTACTGCTTGGTATTTCCAGACTGAATGAATTGATCTGTTTTATATACTGTACTTAAATTGCATTGCTGTTCATTTCCTTCTTAACAGAGATCACTGCTTTTCGCTAGCATATTGTTGTGTTGTTCATTTCATCTTCAAAGCTGCGTTGATCACTCCAGTAATTTAACAATTTTCTGTTCATTACAATTATATAAGTTTGGCTACTCATTTCTAATACTTAGCACTATTGTTCATTTACTTTCTGCAATTATTTAAGCTTGCCTTTCAGCATTCTTCTAGTTAGCACAATTGTCTCATTTTCATTAAGTTGTAGTAATACGATTGATTTAATTCTTTGCACTTTCCAATTGGTTATTTAGTGTTGTGTGTGAGATCAACAACTGTAAAGGACATTGGCTATCGATGCCTAAGTTCTCAGATTATGGATCTTATTTATGCTTGATTTAATTTATATCAGTTAAACAAGGATAGAGTTTTGCTGTTCAATCCTATTTATAGAAGTAGATGATGTTCCATTTCTTGTCATTCGAAAATCATCATTGCTTTAGTGTGCATCAGGGTTGTCAACTGTAGAGAACATTGGTTACTGCTTCCTTATTCTCAGATTGATTGTCTTGCTCTAGTTTGATTTCAATTGTATCAATCTCTAGAGGAATGAGTTATTGCTACTGTATCCTTGATTGATGTTTGCTGAGTGAATAGTTGGATTTCAGAGCATTTGAGTTTATGTTGTTGTAGTTAGATTTCTTTTCAAGCATCCATTTACTTTTAAGCACTATACTGCAAAACATTACTCTTGAGTAAATAGCTGCCTCAGACTGAGTACACTCTTGAAATAAAAAGTCGTCCCTGGGTTGACAATTAATGTGAAGATAATTAGGAGTTAAAAAGACACCTTTTTATCGCTCGACATTTTGGCGCCGTTGCCGGGGAGAGTGTAGCCATTTTTAAATAGTAGTGTGCATCTGATGAGTGCCTGTTAGGAAAGAGTTTGGTATTAAAAACAGAGGGTAGGAACCTGTGTATGGAGCATGTAGAAGCCTTGCTCCCCTGCCCGCTTTCCAACAGAATTTTTGCTTAGGGTAAATGTTTGAATTTTTGTGTGAATGACTAAAAAAAAATAATAGAAATTTTGAAAAACAAATCTTATGATTTCACTCAAGTGGTGATGTAAGCACCACCCATTTCACTAACCAATTGACAAGAACATTTGAAGAAGGAACCTTAAAGAAACACATGAAGAACATCTTATATTATGGTAAGAAATGACTCACATTTCAACTTTTGAATTTCCTATCAAAGATCTAGGAGGAGTGACACAAATGCATATAATTCCCCCATATTCTCTACCAAATTTTCATGGTTTGACAAATGAAGATCCAGATGCATTCTTATTTGAGTTCGAAATACTTTGTAGAGGATATGATTATTACACTAACGATCAAAGATTGAAAGTGTTTCCTCTTACTCTAAAAGGAGCAGCTCTCCGATGGTTCATGAGCCTAGGTGGGAATTGCATCCAAACATGGGAGGACATGAAGAATATATTCTTGAAGAAGTACCAAGACTATTGCAATTCCAATGGAGATATTTTCGATATGATAGAATGGGAAGGTGAAAGCTTGGAGAACTATGTAGAACAATTTCAATACAACCTTCAAAAATCAAAACATAAGCATTTGGAAAAAGAGATCTTACCTTCTTAATGGAATCAAAGATGAATTTTTAAAACTCTTATATCTGATAGGAAAAGGTGATGTTTTTCAGTTATCATATGATGATGTTTGTGAGTTGTGCCTAAGGTATTCAAGAGGAATCTCCAAGGCTGGTAAGAATTCTAGAGATGTTTGTTCTTTCTTTTCCAAATATGTTACAAGAATAGGAGACATAAGAGCTGAAATCAATGCTTTATTTGAAAATTTTAAAGTTGATTTTATTAGCTCTCTAAATGCAAAATTTGATGTTTTGCATGTTCATAAAAATCAAGAATTTGATGAAGTGTTCTTCACTCATGACCGAAAGGAGCATCCCATAGATAGTTGTTCTTCCTTATCTAGGATGGAATTATCATATCAAAGAGATGAGGAAGCTACAACAAAGTCAAAACCATGGCAATCATGGCCTACAGGTATGATTCAAAACACTTCCTCTCCATTCTCTTACTTGCATAATACATTATGGAATACTAATGTGTTACGACAACCACGTCAATTTCAATATAAACACCAATATTGTCTACAAGTTGGGCATGGTTCACCTTATGATTGCATGACTACTCTCCCTCATCTTGTAGCACAAACATATTCTCCATATTTTTCACTAGCTCTTCCACAACATCCAGCTTGCATATCAAATTCATCCACTCAACCCAACCAACCACAACATCACAATGCTCCATTACTTACACATTTTCTTGCTCAACTAATTCCATATCCTCACCACAATAAACTAGTACAACATGCTTACAATGTTGAATTGCAAAATTTACCCACCCTTCCCACCCATTCTATCTCACATGCGCCATTTGAAAAAACTTATAATGAGATTCAGAATGTTTCAAATTCAAAAATTGTAGAAGTGATGGAAGAAAATGAGGTTTCTTTTAGTATGCATCAACAAGTCATTTTAAAAGCTCAAGAACTTCATCATATGATGGCTGTAGAGCTATAAAAAGGGTCGCTTTCACCTCTAATTACCTCACATTAATATGTCAATCCGGGAGCGTTTTGTTATTTCAAAGAGTGACTTAGTCTGAGGCTATCATTTGTCAGAGTAATGCTAGTAGTACAGCGTTCCAAAAATACAAGAGTAAATGGATGCTTGTCTATGTCTAAGTTACTTCAAAGGAATAAATCACACACTCAGGAAACTAGGCAACTTATCTTTCAAGGGTTCGGCAGCGATAACGCATCCCTTTAGAAACTGATGGAAAGGAAATTAGAGCATGGACCACGGGTCTGGGAGCTAGACAGTAAATGCTGAGGCTCACTACAGCCACAGATCATCTCTCACACCAAAACAACAAATGCGAGTAAATGAAACGACAGGTAGAAAAATGGAATAGCAAATAAGAAATCGAACAGCAAATCTGGAATGGAACAACAATGCTAAAATGGAACAACAATTCTGAAATGGAATAGCAATCAAACAACTAAGTCTCGCGAGCAGTAATCAAACTTTATTCTACTAACTCAAATGCACTCATTGTAATCAAACAACAATCTTTCATTCTCAAGGCAAATCAAGCAGCACACACTAATGGAACAGCATTAATTACTAATAAGTTATGGAACAGTGTTTGGAAATCATATACACGCACAACACGCTTGAAGAGTAATCTGATCTAGCATCAATCTTCATTAACAGGAATACAACTGCGTTTCAAAATGGAACAGCATTACTCCTGAATCGTAAAGAACACAACTTTCAGATAAATTCTATAACATGAATGTACAACATAAGAGCTCTGTAACAAAATAGTAACAATATTCGGTCAAGACTAATAATATTCAATCAACTCTGAAAGGATCAGTAATATAATGCAGAGTCAATACAATAGTTCTGTCTATAAAAACCTTAATGAATGAATCTTAACAGAGCATGTGATGTAAACTTATAAAGCATATCAGATTACCAAATAACGATGATAAGCAAACCACGCAAAAATCAAATCGTAGTGATACAGAAGCAAGTGTCCTCCGGGGCTGGGCCCTTAGCCTCCAAGGGTACACCGCTTTAAGTTAATCCAGACGTAGAAATAAGATAATCACCAAGTTTATATTAATGCATAAAACAAAAGTACAATGAACCAGTTTCAACGAGACTCGATGATCAAAGTTCGATCTTTAACAGAAAGTTACATAAAAGCATAATCCCCCAAAGCTAACAGTGTCGTCCCTTTATATAAGGGTGACGGCGGAGATGTCTAAGTAACAAGATAAATAAAGCAGTAATCCCTCAGGATCATAGATCGTGAGGGATTCGCCAAAATGTTAATCCTTAATCACTTCTTTTCTCCTCCGCCGAGCTGGTGTCTTCTCCTCCTTTTCTGGACCGGTTTGCTTCAATCTGCTTAGCCTTGTTTGCACTCGGTCCTCCATCAAAGGGACAGTTACCCTATTCTTGTCTTTTTCTATGGAACAGAAGCTCCTCGTTTTCACCCCTTCCTGCACAGGAGAATGACAACTATCAGCGGTTAAGTCTTGCATACTAATCCCACACGTTTTGTTATAATTCTTTATTGTTTTCCACGTTCATGATGCAAAAAGGTTCACAAGTTCCACTGAAAAGCCACTGAAATGATCATCAAAAACATACATTTTTAGTACTCCACACACCCCCCTGCTTACCTGTTTCATGCCCTCATGAAAACGTTGTAGTTGACATGCAAGGCAGTGAGAGAATAGGCTGGAGAAGGAATCTCATGTGGAGGCCTACAGCCGTGGTGAGTGACTAGGTAGTCAAAGAACTGGCCTGTTTAACCCTCAGGCATCTCATATAGGGCTTGATATCTGGGTGCAGGGTGCCAGATAATTGGACTGCGGAATCTATATCCTAACCAGGATGGCCCTGCCCTCAAAATACTTTCGCCATAAAGGTTCAAACATTTGGCAGCTAATTCAAAATTCTCATACTTAAATGGCTCCCTGAGCTGGATGTTTGGATTAGAGATTCGGTACTGAAATTTGGCTGCATCAATGGCGAGGTCTTTGATAGAAAGAAAATATTCTAAACTTTGTCGAATGAGTGCCTCGTGCATGGGTCCTAACGTTTCAATGACACCCGGAGTTCTCATGAGGTTTCTATGTGCTTTCCACAACTACACTGGGTCCCTAGGCTCAGCCCTTACCCACAAGTCTAGGCCATTTTCCTGCCTCTGGAAAGTATTATAGGCTTTGATCCATTTAATCTGATTAACCCCGAATGAGATGAATGCTTGCAATTGGATGTCTCCAACAAAAGGGCCAGGGTTCAACTCAGTCTCCTGATCTAGCACGAGGTTATGTAAATAGAATTCACACAGCAATCTCTGGACCTTCACCCCATAATGTTTACAACGGTCTATAAAGTCATTGACAGTGTTAATTTGTATAGGGGCGCCTGCTTTAACAGCTTTTATTTTTAATTGTAAGTACCGTTTCAGTAAAAACAGAGCATATTTTTTGGCAGGGGCCCTACATGCTAAAACGTCATTGTATAAAGAACACAAGGTATCCATCTGCTTGATAACAGTATCTAGCCTACGAGTTACCTTTGCAAATTTTTCTTGTTCCTTCTGCCAACCTTCAAAGGCCTGGCTTTCGGATTGATTGACGTTCCTTAGTTGATGTTGTAGTTCTTCATACTTCTCGCGAGGGACCGTTTGCTCTCTAAGCTTTTCTACTTCTTGCTGAGCTTGTTTCAATCCTTTGCGCAAGGTCACTGTCTTTGGATCTCTTCTCCATGCAGCAGCGGAGGCCGGGAGTTTTACCTGAACTTTCTTGTTGCGCTGTTTCAAGTTCAGAACCCTTATCACCCCTTCATCATGAACAGGCAGATTTCCTTCTTCTGCCTCCTCTGCATGTGGTTTTTCAGATGCATTTTCTTCCTAGGGTTTGTCGTGGAGGTTTGCTGGACTGGAAGGTTGGCCATACTCACCCATATTGGCCAAAACTGCAGCCAATTCATGTTCTCCCACTGGGTCCTGTGGTGGGCTACCTTCCTACTGTCCCATTTCCTCCTCCTACTTGGATTGTTCAGCTTTTGCTTTAGAATGCTCAGCTTCTGTTTCAGAATGCTCAGCTTCTTTTTCAGAATGCTCAGCTTCTTCCTCATTTTCCTCTTTAGATTGCTCGGCCTCCTCGGCCTCTCCTTTCTTTTCTCCTTCAACTTGCTCTACTTCTACTTTCGGTCGTGAGGATTGCTCGTCCTCAATTTCCACTAGCTGGCTGGTGCTCTCCTGGAGCTTTTCCAGCCTTCCTCGTATCCGAGCTAACTGAACTGATTTTCTGCATGTCTCTGGCTGTTTGGGTGTACCGGTGGCATGCTTACACTTTTCGATTCCTGGTGTGTTTCTGGACATTCAGATGTACTAGCAACATCTTTTTGTTTTACGAATTCTCTGCATTTTTCTGGACGTTCTAGTGTGTCAGTAGTATGTTTGCGTTTTGGGGATGGTTCTGTCGCCCTTCCCTCAAGAACTGCAATTAGCTCTTCCCAGCTGCTTTACTGCTGGGTGAGGCTATGACTAACAATTAATCGAATTAACCCGTGGTGACTGACAACTGACTCTACATGCTGTGCCTTTTTTAAGCTTCTTGAAACTTCATGAAGTAATGAATTCAAAAGTGCAGGCAGATTTACAGAGCATTTCTACTTTAGAACAGCTAAGAGTTTAAGATGTCATGGTCTTACCACGTCTTTTCTCCCCTCGCAGGTGATGTAGCTTTGCACGGTTCTTGCTAATTCTGCCCAGGGCTCTCATAACATTGCTGGCAAAACTCCCTTCCCTTTAATCGTCAAGCTCTGGCCTTCGTCCTGGAAGATTTCCATGATCTTCTGTAATCTTTCCTTCTTTAGTGTCCATACAGGTCCGGTGGCTGATAGTCCCGAGACTTCTACAATTATATCGTCGGTGACCGCTATCTGATTCCCCCTTACTATGGAGTAATCCTCCTACAGATTCTGTAGGAATTCAATTGCCACTATTTCAATAGACTCCTGAAAGCGACTGAGATAAGTCAGCCACCTTGCTCTTTCCAGGATCTCCCGGGCAGCAGCGGAGACTTTCAACTCCTAAGGTTCCCTTCGAATTGCCCTTCCTCCCATGGTTTCACTGTGGATTCTCAATGGAACAGCAACTGCTTGTGCTGTTTGAAACACAGAGAGGGTAATAATCGCAAGATTTCGAAAAAACACAGAGTATGCAACAGAAATGGCTTATGAACAACAACTTGTGTAAAAAAATAGAAATATCATGCCATTAAGCCGTGCCATACCCTAGTACAATATCTTTCCCGAATAGCGAGCTGACACATAATCCGAGGAATAATGAGGTTAACCTCCCCCTCCACAATGTGATAGGCTGTCCCAGCCATCAAAGAAAGGAGCAGCACCCGATCTGCAACAGAGTCATAAAGGAACAGCGTATGAAAATATGCCATGTTTAGAAAAACAACGAATTACCGAAATCGAGGCATAAAGTTGGATCGCGTATTATGCAAGAGGCTACTGTGATATGATGCGAGGCTGGGGGATAGGACGTCTGTCGTACTTTCCAAATCTCAAGTGGTCATTGTCACCTCCTTTGCCATGATTGGTGGTAATAAATGTTCATGCGATATATGAGTCGGGAGATAATGTATGATTAGTTCCTAGGATATAAGAAACAAAAGAGTATTAGTATCTTACCTATTGGTGTAACCAATGTGACTTCAATACCATTAACAGTGCTCTGCTACCGACAGGTGTCCATAACCTTGGCAGAGTTGTTTATTTCACCCTTGGAACCATGATCCTTTATGTGCATATTAAGGAATGTAATGTCAAAGTGTAGGCCATTATGCTGGCTTGGTAACCAGTTAGCCATAATGCCATTCACGAGGAAGGAGCGAAAAGTGGGCAGGCCGGCTCGTGATGAGACCTCCTGTTCCAAGGTTTGTTTATTTGATATACCTTTTGGACCATATCCCTGGTGTGGTGGCCATAATGGGAATGCCACTTCACTTCCATCCTCATGATCATGGTAGGCTGGCTCTTGATGAGACCCCCTATCCTGCATTTGACAATTTATAATCCATCTTTTTACTTTTTCTTTTTCATAAAGCACTTTTCCTTATTTATACACAAAGGGTGGTTCAACACTCCTTAAGAGTGGGAATGGTGGAAGAAGTCTTATCATCTCAATAGGAAGATATAAACCCTTTGCTCTTATTCTTAAGTAATAATCAAAGAAGATTAAAGGGAATGTCATGATAAAGATAACCAATCAAAACAAAATTAGGAAGACAATGACAACAAAAGATGATGAATAAGTGTGTCCTTCCTTTTGTCCTCTTACCAATACAGAGCTTTATAAAGATAACGATTTATAATTTGCAGATTTCAGTATGTTGTGATTTTGTGTTCATTGCATAAGTGCATATCTGTCTCTTAAAGACTTTGAGAGAACAGGAGCAAGAAGCATCCTCAATTTAGATCAGCAAAAGGGATAAGCTGTTTCACAAGGAGAGAAAAAGTATGCTAGAAGTGTTCCTTTTGGAAAGAGGAACAACAAAGGAGCATAGATCTCAAAAGTGCAAATGTTGTTCCTTTTGAAAAAGGAACAACAGAACACACCAATGTCGTTCCTTTGAAAAAGGAACAACAGAAATTAAAAAAATTCTATTTCCTTAGAAAAAGATAGCAAAACACTCAAAATGACGTTCCTTTTGAAAAAGGAACAGCAGCCATGAAAAATGTTGTTCCTTTGAAAAAGGAATAGCAAAAGACGCAAAAATGCCGTTCCTTTTGAAAAAGGAACAGTAGAAATCAAAAATATGCTGCGCCTTTGGAAAAGGGACAGCAAACACTCCGCAGTGCCGTTCCTTTTGAAAAAGGAGCAGAAAAAATCAAAATGCTGCAGAACAAGCAAATGTCGTTCCTTTGAAAAAGGAACAGTAGAAAATCAAGAATGTTGTTCCTTTTGAAAAGGAACTGTAGAAAATCAAGAATGTTGTTCCTTTTGAAAAGGAACAACAGAAAATCAAGAATGTTGTTCCTTTGAAAAAGGAACAGCAAAAAATCAAGAATGTTGTTCCTTTTGAAAAGGAACAACAGAAAATCAAGAATGTTGTTCCTTTCAAAAAGGAGCAGCAAAAAATCAAGAATGTTGTTCCTTTTCAAAAGAAACAGCAAAAACACGCAAATGCCATTCTTTTAGAAACGCAACGGCAAAAATCGAAATTTTGAGAAAGAAAAGGAACAACAAAAAAATGACAGGGAAACATTAGTCCAAGCATATGTACAAGAAGGACTTAAAGAAAAGAACTTATGTACAAATTGTAAAAAGAAATGAATTCCTTAATGAATTACAGGTGAGGAAGACTTCTCTTCCTCTCCTAAAATCTCCATATCAGTGTCTCGGCGTAGCTGCTGGCAGAAGGATTCCTGAGTGAGTGGTTTACGATAGAGATGAACTCGGTGGCCATTTACTTTGAAGGCATATCTAGAACTGTCAATGGTAATTAAAGTAAGGGTCCCATTGTCATGTACCTTCTGGATTTCTTATGGTCCCAACCAACGAGTCTGGAGTTTCCCAGGGAAGTCCTGAAACCGAGAGTCGTACAACAGAGCCCAGTCTCCCTTGTGGAAGACTTTGTTTTTGATGAGCACATCATGCCATTTGGCTCACTGCTGTTGAATCAATGCTGTATTTTGTAATGCAGATAGCCTAATTTCATCCAATTCATTGATCTGCTGTAGTCGATTAATTTGTGCCTCGCTTAGATCTAAGCCAACTTCCTGTGCTGTTCGTAATGTTTGGATTTCAAATTCTATAGGAAAAATGGGTTGTTTTCCAAACACTAATTGATAAGGTGAGTAACCAGTGGTGCTTCTCCATGTTGTTCTATAGGCCCAGAGTGCTTCAGGTAGTCTGGCAGCCCAATCACGCCTATGTGACGCAATGGTTTTCATTAGGATTGATTCTATTACCTTATTGATGCTTTCTACTTGTCCATTCGCCTGTGGATGGTATGGAGTAGTGATTTTATGTTGGACGTGATAATTGTTAAGTGTTGTAGCTAATCTATTCCCAGCAAATTGTGGTCCTCCGTCTGTAATTATTTCCCTTGGAAGACCATAACGTACAAATAAATGGAACAGGAACTGTATGATAGAGTCCTCTGTGGCTCTTGGCAATGCTTCTGCTTCAACCCATTTGGTGACATATTCTGTTGCCACCAAGATATATGTTTTCTGATTTGATGATGGGTTGATGGGTCCAACGAAATCAAGAGCCCATCGCTCGAATGGTTCAATGACTAACTGTGGTTTCAGAGGCATCTCGTCAGCTTGACCTGGACGTCCTACTCGCTGGCAGCTATCACAGGCTTGGACAAATTTCTTTGCATCTCTGAAAATCATGGGCCAATAATACCCTGTCTGCAATACTTTATGTCCAGTTCTACGCTCAGCGAAGTGTCCACCACATGGTCCATCATGACAGGCTTTTAGGATGTCAAAGATTTCATCTTCTCGAACACATCTCCTGATATGCATGTCTGCCCCTGTGTGAAACAAGTAGCCCCCAATCCAAGAGAATTGAGTACTCTTCTGAACAATCTGTTTGCGCTCATTAGGGGTTAGGTGTTTTGGTAGTTTACCTACTGCAAGGTAGTTGGCAACATTGGCATACTAGGGTGTTTGAACGGCAACAAAAAACAGATGTTCGTCGGGAAATTGATCTTCAACTGCTGCTGCATCGGTCTTTACCAGTTTGTCTGCCAGGGTGAACTTTGTGAAGTAGGGGGAGTCCATTGTGGAGGATATGGGCTATTTTGCCAATATGGTGGAGTGTAGGGGAAATTCGGTCAACCAAATTGGCTTGCCTGATTCAGCCACGGGTTTGAAGAAGGAAACGACTGTGGTGACTAATTTGAAAATGGGGGTTGGACTAACTTTGCCACATACTATATTGTTGAGCATTATACTGTGGAGGCTGAAAAGAAGAAGTTGGGTCTGGAAACATACCAGATTGTCTCAACTTCCACTGGCAGCGCTGGTTGATCAAGTACACCGATTCTGGTTCTTCTTCCGCTTCCTTATATACTGCTTTTAATCCAGGAAGTGAGGGGCAACTTTCCGTAAGGTGATCTTTTGTACAGATGGCACATGTTTGGACTGTATCCAGTGGACACTCCTTGTGACTATGCTTTTTCCTGCATCGGGGACAGAAGATCGCCAAATTCTGTTCTGCCTCCATCTGCTTCTGCTTAGCCTGCATAATATCAAGTTGTGTAGTTAGTGTCCCCAGAATATCAGTTTTAAAATTTTCTAATAAATTTCCAATCTCTACACGTGTTACTCCTTCTGTTGATATTTTGTTATCTCTTGCAAACCGATCATATTCTGCCAGTTTTACTCTTGTGCTGCCTCTCGAAATCCTGATACATAAATCAATGATGTTAGCAAAATTCTCGTGATAAATATCCCCTTTCCCCATGATGTTTAATGTTTCAATCCATTGTTCCTTCATGCCCCTTGGTGGGACCCAGTATTGCAGCAATAATGCTGCAACTCTTGGAACTCCCTTCTTTAATTTTATCAACCCAATAGTTCGTAACAAACTTGGAAGCGACGATGTTGTATGCACAAGTACTAGCTCTTGCCACAGCTGTCACTTGGTCAGCTGGCACAAGTCCGCTAGGAGCTTAAGCCAACTTCTATGAGCTCTTAGAAGAAGCTTTTTAACTGATGAATGAAAGTTAACTCAAAGGGGCTAATTTACTTGCAGAAAGAAACTGGAAAGCGGAAAGGAAATGCAAACCCTAATTTTACCAGCTAGCCCTACTGATGTGAAAAAGAGGATGCAAGCTACTGAAAGAGATGCCATTGACTTCTAGGAAGGTAAAATGCATGTGTCTAAGTTATCACTATCTGAAGAAAACATCTTTTGTATTTTTGAATAAGTTGTCACAATTATCATGCATACAATTTAACTGTTTTTTACTGTGCAAAGGTGGATTGGCGAGAGGAAATGCTTGGAAGAGGTTGGGAAGGTTCAGAGAGGGCCTAAGGGGTCCCTAACACCCTTCCAGAGAGTTTCACAGATTTTGGCTATCAAGAAACCTCATTCGTGAGCTTCTACAGGAAGTCTGCAGGGGTTCTACAGGATGTTTCAGGAATTTCTACAGGATGCTCAGAAATTTCTACAGGATGTTTAAAAATTGGATTTTGGAGGATGTGTGAGTGAGGGAAGATGCATGAATGGATATGGAGGTAGGATAGGGGTCTGAAGTGGCCCAGGGACTGGTGGATGGAGTGGTGAGAAGGTGTAGATAGCTAAGTTGGGTCAAAGAAGGCTGAAACAATGATGTACAAAAACTAGGGTTATGTGAGCAAATGTGGCAAAAGTGAGGTAAGGATTCTAAGTAGAGGGTGGAGTGGATGGTGCTAATGGAGAATAAGTAGATGAAGGAGTGGTACAGGTGCTTTTCAAGTCGTTTTTTCAATCTGAACCAACAAAGACTTGTAAATTCAAAGACCTAGTTATGTTGACCTAATTTGCTAGCTGTCAGTAAAGAGAATGAACAGAAGTGTGACCTGCAATGAAACCATGTATTTTAACTCATGCAACTAAGCAAACAAAAGTCTGAACTTGTAACCAACTTCTACACATGAAGATCAAACACTAGTGATTGCATGGCAAAGAAAAATCAGTGTTTTTGTGGGCAGCAAAGTCATCCTAGTCACAGCTCCTGATCCCACTGAGGGAGAGGTGAAACCACAGATGTTTGTTGGCCCTTTTCTTGAAGCTTTTTCTGTTAACAACCTATCAACTAAATCTGAGCATGAAAAGCTATTTTACTCATCAAAAACAACCTAAATAATAAAACAAGATTTAAATCTAAATAACAGATTTTATTCTAAGAATGCAGCAAAGACACATGAAAGTAAACAAAGGAGGTACTGGGCACTTGAGATGGGCCCAACCCCAAGAGCTACAGCCTCCTAAGAGAGATTTAGAGCTGGTGAAAAGCTGGATTCATCTTTATTGATCAAAAGAAATGTTACATTCCAAAAACTGTCCACAAGGAGAACTTGAAAATGTGTTGAAAGCAAAGCTAATCTACTGCCTAAAAATCGAACCACAAACTAGCTAACTTCTGCCTACAACATGACTAAAAGATGACTACAAAATGACTATAAAGTGACTAACTACTGGCTAACCAAAATGAGGCCCTAAGCCTTCTTATTTATACAAATTGAGGACCCCAACAGTCCTCCTAAACTTTAGGGACTCGGCTGCCCAAAACTTGCAGTTAACAGCAGTCCTACTTGACTTGCTTGGCTGCCCTTTGATAATTGATTTGGTGGCCCTTGAACTCTGAGCTGATGGTGGAGAATTCGAGGTAAGGGTCCATAAATGAAGGGGACACCTTCCTACAAATCCTCTCCCTTGTTCTCCCATGAATTTGGCTGCCAAGTGCTCATTAAAACCTTCAATTTTGTCTCCAAATTGACCAAAAAGGCTACACAAAGCACACATTAGACTTGTTGGATAATGACTAACCCGATTCACTATATTAGCATAAATATAATCAAAAACATGCAATAAACTAATGAGAATGGTGGATTAAGTCAAATTAGGAGGTTGAATGAGCCCATATAATTCCCCATTTTTGGGGCTCATCACCCCTTATCAATGCAGTTTTTAACACATTATCAAGTAAAGGTAGTGATGCATAAGAAGATCTTTGTAGATTGTACTGAAAAAGTTCCACATACTCCTCTAATGTTTCATTCGGTTTGGCTGTCATTTGGAATATTTCGTCCTTTAATTCTCTAGACCTACAGTAGTCCTGATATTTTTTTAAGAAATATTCTTTCATTTGATCCCAATTGTTGATGACCCCACCACCTAGTCCCATAAACCATCTTAAAGCAGCCCCTTTTAGTGTAGAGAGGAATAATTTCAATTTTTGGGGATCGGTGCTGTAATCATATCCCCTGCACAACACATCAAATTCGAATAAAAATGCATTCGGATCTTCTGATGTGAGACCGTGAAATGTAGGGATATGTTGAAGAGGGATAGCTTTCATGGGTGCATTTGCTGCAGAATCCACTATAGGATATTGTAATGTAGAGGTTTGAGTATTTGGCTGGTTCTGAGCCATAGGATTGAATATATGCCAATAACCTTCCGGGATATCTAGGAGGGTATTCCTAGGTTGAGAGGGAATGGTTTTGATAGGGATAGTTTTAATAGCACTTCCTTTATTTGGGATAATGGGAATACCTGATGTCTAAGGAGATTGGATTCCTTCAACAATGATTTTTGCAGCGCTCCCCTTATTTGGGCTATTTAATGGTTGATTTGTTCCAATAGGGGATTTTGGTTCCTCGGTTTCCTCTGTTTCTCCTTCTCCTTCACAAAAGTTGCTGAAATTCCTTTCCTGTAATGGTTCTGGAGTAGAATTTTCAATTTCTTGAAAGTCCTGCTCTTCAGTTTGACTATGCACCTCAGCAAAGCCTACAGATGGTGATCTTGTGGCCTGAAGGGAACTAGTAGGCTGTTTAGAAATGATTTTCTTGGGGCCTACTGATGGCTGAGATTCCGTTTTCTTATAGATTTCGTCTATGAAGGTTGTTCGGCCAAGGGTCACCGGCCCCTTAGCTTTTTCAGGTTTGGATGGAAGTTTAATATTCTTTTCTGGTTTTTCTGCTTAGTCACGCACTCAAATGAACTACTAAATTCTATTCAAACAAAGCAACAGCAAATCTGTCAGGAAAGAGGACAGTGGAGCAGGGCTTTTACATGCTCTGCACGCAGGTTCTTACCTTCCGTTTTTAAGATCCAACTCTTCCATAGCAGGTTCGTACACTACTCTGAAAAAGACAAATGGCTACACTCTTTCCCCGACAGCGGCGCCAAAATGTAGAGTTATAAAAAGGGTCTCTTTCACCTCTAATTACCTCACATTAATCTGTCAATCCGGGAGCGTTTTGTTATTTCAAATAGTGACTCAGTCTGAGGCTATCATTTGTCAGAGTAATGCTAGTAGTACAGCATTCCAAAAATACAAGAGTAAATGGATGCTTGTCTATGTCTAAGTTACTTCAAAGGAATAAATCACACACTGAGGAAACTAGGCAACTTATCAGTCAAGGGTTCGGCAGCGATAACCCATCCCTTTGGAAACTGATGGAAAGGAAATTAGAGCATGGACCACGGGTCTGGGAGTTAGACAATAAATGCCGAGGCTCACTACAGCCATAGATCGTCTCTCACACCAAAACAACAAATGCAAGTAAATGAAACGGCAGGTAGAAAAATGGAACAACAAATAAGAAATTGAACAACAAATCTGGAATGGAACAACAATGCTAAAATGGAACAACAATTCTGAAATGGAACAGAAATCAAACAACTAAGTCTCGCGAGCAGTAATCAAACTTTATTCTACTAACTCAAATGCACTCATTGTAATCAAACAACAATCTTTCATTCTCAAGGCAAATCAAGCAGCACACACTAATGGAACAACATTAATTACTAATAAGTTATGGAATAGCATTTGGAAATCATATACACACACAACACGCTTGAAGAGTAATCTGATCTAGCATCAATCTTCATTAACAGGAATACAACTGCGTTTCAAAATGGAACAACATTACTCCTGAATCGTAAAGAACACAACTTTCAGATAAATTCTATAACATGAATGTACATCATAAGAGCTCTGTAACAAAATAGTAACAATATTCGGTCAAGACTAATAATATTCAATCAACTCTGAAAGGATCAGTAATATAATGCAGAGTCAATACAACAGTTCTGTCTAAAAAAACCTTAATGAATGAATCTTAACAGAGCATGTGATGTAAACTTATAAAGCATATCAGATTACCAAATAACGATGATAAGAAAACCACGTAAAAATCAAATCATAGTGATACAGAAGCAAGTGTCCTCCAGGGTCGGGCCCTTAGCCTCCAAAAGTACACCGCTTTAAGTTAATCCAGACGCAGAAATAAGATAATCACCAAGTTTATATTAATGCATAAAACAAAAGTAAAATGAACCAGTTTCAACGAGACTCGATGATCAAAGTTCGATATTTAACAGAAAGTTACATAGAAGCATAATCCCCCAACGCTAACAGTGCCGTATAAGGGTGACGACAGAGATGTCTAAGTAACAAGATAAATAAAGTAACAATCCCTCAGGATCATAGATCGTGAGGGATTCGCCAAACTGTTAATCCTTAATCACTTCTTTTCTCCTCCGCCGAGCTAGTGTCTTCTCCTCCTTTTCCAGACCGGTTTGCTTCAATATGCTTAGCTTTGTTTGCACTCGGTCCTCCGTCAAAGGGACAGCAGTTACCCTGTTCTTGTCTTTTTCTTTGAAACAACAGTTCCTCATTTTCACCCCTTCCTGCACAGGAGAATGACAACTATCAGCGGTTAAGTCTTGCATTCTAATCCCACATGTTTTGTTATAATTCTTTATTGTTTTCCACATTCATGATGCAAAAAGGTTCACAAGTTCCACTGAAAAGCCACTGAAATGATCATCAAAAACATACCTTTTTAGTACTCCACAATGGCTATGGGAAATAAAGAAAGTAACGGATATATTGAAGATTGGTTTCACTCCATCACTTGTTTGCAGCATCACTCCATACTTCAGCAATTTTTGATACCATTTTTTCAAGGGAAGTTGGCTTCTCATACCCTAATATTAATTAATATGCATTTTTCAAATTTGGGTATGCACATACATGAAGCCTTATTTCGAAAATGGCTCCATTAGAAGTACTCATATACGTATTCATATTCATTTTTCAAATCAAAATATCTTAGTGTAGAAAATAAAATAAATAAGGAAATAAATAAATGCATTTTGTTTTTCTAATGTAAAACTAGTTGTTTTTTGTTGCAACACGCTATCGAAATCAACATCGGTGATAAATTTTTAAATTCATTGTGTATGTAGATGATTTATAATAGAAATAATAGTTCTACAAACACTCATATTCATTTTTATCCCCAATTTGAAAAAATGCTTGAATATCATATTTTTTGGCTTGCGGGCTTGATGAAATTTTTGAAAAAACAGTCAGGACAGTCATGTTTTGAGGGACCAAAATGCAATATTTTTAAAACCTATTTCTATCCTAAGTATCCCTTTATTTCTAATTTCCAATCCAATTTGAATCACTCAATTTGGATTTGAAACGAAAAAGTTATAACCAAAACATTAACAGGGTGTCTAGCAGGCAGCTCAGGGACAGAGTTAGGATAGTCGGTTTTTAGAGGCCTAAATGATTGAATTTTTGAAACCTGTTTCTATGGTATATTCCCCTATGAATATAGTTTACAAGGAAGTTGGAATCACTCCTTTTAGATATCATATGGGGAAGTTATGATCAAAATAATGACTGTCTATCGTAAATTAGCGCTCTTAAAACTCTGTCTTTCCGGTTGTTCCTTACAGTATTTGACCTATAAATTTTTCTTGTGTTTAAAACCTATTTCTACTAGATATAAACCTTTGAATTAGCTCTCATTTGGCTTTGGAATCACTCAATTGCGATGAAAAACAAAGAAGTTGTGATTAAAACACTGTTTGTTAGTATGGTTGGCCACTACTCTCCCGCAGATGACAAATAGCTTTTACTTTGTTATTTTCTCAATGGATTTGTTATACAGAGTAACTACTTGTTGTTTTTTGCATAATTCTTGGATTAGGAAAGCCCGATCACCTCTCTTTCTCCATGATTTAATGTTTCATTGTAGGTAGACACTCGTTTTTTTGCAGGTCTTGGGAAAATAAAGAAGGTCAATTTATGGACGAGTGGTTTTTGAAAGAAATTTTATGAAACAAAGGAATTTCATCCAAATCATTACCCAACGGATTCATAATAGAACAAATGAAAAATTGATTTCAATTTGAAGATTCATGTCTTATCACTGCTGCCAAAACATTTTTCAAAGAGATCATTTCTTTTACATAATATCATAGCTATTGTAACTTAATTTATTTATTTACATACTGTTTTTTGTTGTTTCTTTTCGGATTTCTCTTATATTTTGTGTTTCAGGTATTGCTTCATTCAAACTGTAACCCATCCTCAGCATCAATATAGTGAACAACTAATTCATTTTTGCGTGCTTGCATTTTATGCTTGTGCATTTTGTTGTTCCTTTTCTGAAGGGACAACATTTGTGTGCACTTTTGTTGTTTTTGCTGTTCATTTTCCAAAGGGACAACATTTTCGTTTCGCTGTTCCTTTTTTTTCAAAAGAACAACACCTTTTGTGTCAGCTGTTCCTTTTCCACGGTTCATTTTTTTGTTCCTTTTCGAATGGAACAACACTTCTGCACTTTCACTTTTTGTTGTTCCTTTTTGAATGGAACAACACTTCTGCACTTTCACTTTTTGTTGTTCATTTTCGAATGGAACAACGCTTCTGCACTTTCACATTTTGCTGTTCCTTTTCGAATGGAACAACATTGCTATACTTTCACGTTTTGCTTCGAATGGAACAACACTTCTGCACTTTCATGTTTTTCTGTTCCTTTTCGAATGGAACAACACTTCTGCACTTTCACATTTTGCTGTTCCTTTTCGAAATGGAACAACACTTCTGCACTTTCGCATTTTTGTTGTTCATTTCCGAAGGAACAACACTTTTACATTTTTGTTGTTCCTTTTCAAAGGAACAACATTTTCACATTTTTTTGTTCCTCTTAAGGAACAACACTTTTTCACATGCATTTTTTTGTTGTTCCCTACACGGAACAACACTTTTTCGTGTGTATTTTTTCTTTTTGGTGTGAATTTCCTTTGTTGTTCCCTATAAGGAACACCACTTTTCGAGTGTTTTTGTTGTTCCTTCAAAAAAAGCAACACTTTGGGAATATTTTCGAGAGAAATCCTTTCTTCCTTTTGTGGGATTATTCCTAGTTCATGAAGACAAGAATTATGGATTCTTTTGAAGTGAGTTAATATCATTCATGTTATGATATTTAACAGGACAACTCCTTGATGATAGCTTATTTTCAAAAAGGACACAATTATTTATATACTACTTTACTGCATTTTTTTCTGTTGTACATGATATTGATTGATCATCTTAATACCATGCTGGTTCCACCCTTCCTAGTTATAATCTCCTCTGTCTGTAATACATGAGATTATGGGTATATTTTTTTCTATTGACATGTTCAACTTCTTCAACCATCCCTTATATTAAGGAGTACTGAGCCTCCCTCTTTTTATCATAAAAATGTGTAATAACAACAAAATTTTGTTCGCAGATGGAGGATAGGGGCTCTCATTACGAGCCAGCCTACCATGTTCATAAGGCTGTAACAAAGTGACATTCCCATTATGGCCACCACACCAGGGTTATGATCCATTGGATAGCCAAATTATCCTTGGAATAGGAGGTCTCATCACAAGCCGTCCTGATCACTTTTGCTACATCCCAGTGAATGGCAGTGTGGTTATCTGGTTACCACGCCAACACACTGATCTCTTCTGTAGAACAACACTGTAACTCTCCATTTATAAATTGAGGATCCTGGCTCATATGGGTTAAAAAGCAACCCTGTCGAGGCTATGGACGCCTGTTGGTAGCAGAGGCTCTGCTTATGGTATTGAAGTTATATATTATCGTCATTTCTTACTATAATACCCTTTTCTTATTTTTTTATTTTTATCAGAGAAGTTATTTCCTTAATTTTCCCTATTTTGAACCTTTATGCATGAGAAACTGTTTTATGATCAATCGCATCATTTTCAGCTAGAATACCATCAGTAAAGCATCTTTTTGGCATATTTCTGTCATTTTTCTCTTTTTCATAACTTATCATCAATCCAAAGCATCCTATCTCTTATTCATAACTATCTTTACACTCTACTCTCATTATAACCATAACTCTCGTCGTCCTATCATTGATATGTGTACTCTGCTTCATTTACTACTATATTGTTCATTCCCTTGCCTTGTCGTCAGCATAACACCTTTCATAGGCTTTATGGTCATGGAATCCCTTTTCCAATTAGAGGGGGGAATGTATGCATTATGGGATTGCATGCGATATGATTACTGCACTCTGCCATAACTTGTTGATTTGATAAAATATCTGATTGAAATTTTTGCATGCATCTTAATCTGTTGCTATTCAAAACTAACACTATGGATTCAAGAACATTGTATGCAAAATAGTGATTTGTTTATAGGAAAACAACAAGTATGGGCAGAACTCTATTCGCAGCATGACCACACTATTTCCACTAACAGAAGAGGCTCGCGAACGTGAACAATTGTTCAGACATGATGTGCTTGCCTGGATTCCACCTTTTGCATCACTTTCAGCACCAACTCTGCCTACATCAGCTTCAACATATGCCAGTACATATATGTCCTTCCACATTTTTCTTTTTGGAGGTAAAAATTGAGGTAAAATAGCATAATTTTCTGATTTATTACGAATTTAGGAGAATTTCATAAAAATCCATTTTAAGCATTATTTATCATCCTTCAGTCCACATCTGTCCCAATTCCCATTTTTAAGTGGCATATCATCTTTCAGTTTGGGGGAGTGTTGCTTTTATTCATTTCTTTCTTATGACCATGTCATTCATATTCTTTATCATCCATTACTATTCTTATTCGTTCTCAACACCTCCCTTATTCCATGTTGTTTTACACCAAGCATAGTATTCAACAGATGGTAGCAACCACCTCAATTTGTTTTCTAGCATCGCATAAGAGCATGCTAATTCTTCAGCGAGGGGGAGGAATTGCTACGCATGATGGATGTTTTCTACTTTCTTTCTCATTTAAGGCATACAATTTCGGTGCAGAAATTGATTTCCACATATTTTTAAAACTATGAACTCAATTCTTGTGATTTCTGGAAAACACAGAGGTATCATTAAAATATACAAACCCAGACAATTTCAAGTTATATTAGTTCGTAATATTTCGGAAATCATGCACTATCACCTACAACCATTTTGTTTATATCTCATGATCCGTGCATCAAAATGATCTGATTTTTGGATCATAGAGGCATTCTTATATTACAAACTTACTTGTAACATTTCAACAAAAGTTGGCTTGTAGTTTTTGGGAAAATGCTTAATGAAGGTTGTTGTCACTTATATCATATTTTGCTGCAACTTCATTGTTATGCCTTCATCAAGATCGCTAAGTTTGAATATTCATTAATTGAGGAAGAATTCATTTGTTCTATGAGCTAAGATGAACAAATTTTTTATTGCTTGGTTAACACATAGGTTTTGTCTTTGGGTTGCATGAGGACATACAATATATTCGGTGTGGGGGTATGTTGGGCCGTGAATACGACCACTTTTTAAACACTTATTTTATCCATTTTTACTCTTCTTTATCATGTCATTTATTATAATTTATTATATAAATCCAATTTATAATAATTTATGCTCTTATGAATGAATATTATTTATTCTCCTTTATTTCTAATAAATTGATAATTATGCATGATTTTATCAATGATAGTTTTAATAAATTGGTTGTAACATTATTCACCATTTTTAGCCTCCAAGATAATTTTCAGATTGAAGATTTGATCATTAAAAGTGCCAACTCAGAAATTCGTTGGAATAAGAAGTGACAGTTTTGCGGTTGAGATTCTGAGCAAATGAAGAAGAATATGGAAAATCTGGAACATGGGTTTTGTCCAGAACGGACCAAATTAACTTTTATTGAAAATGTTTTACCCAAATTCAGCTTGTATTGAGAGAAACATAGGGTTCTTTGAGAATGATTTTCTCAGATTTGTTGTGTAGCCGTTTTCCAAATCTCAGCTACAAAGCCAAATTTGCCTTGCTCTTGTTGAAAGATGAATGGAAATATATTTTCTTGTTGATCAATTGGTTGGAAACAATCCAATTTTGTAATAGAAATCATGTTGTAATTATCTTTGTTGTAACTTCTCTCTGATCTCTCTCTATTTAAATGAAAACAGAGATTAGAGATGGGGATGGAATGGAGGACTCAGAATTAGAGATTTAAGAGTGATGATGGATTATTCATGAGGGAATAGGATAGAATAGGGGGAGAGGGAAATGGAACGAGTATTATTTTGAACTGTAATTTTATTTCCAGACTCTCACTGTTGAGAAGACACAACTCATTGTAATGTTGTTCGATTTGATGATTAATATATAAGCAGAGTTATTGTTCCTTTGCATCTTCTGAAGCATTATCCGCAGTGATCACTAGTGGTTAAGGGCCCAACCCCAATGGATTCACTTGCCGTTCCTGTACCATTATTTCATGATCTTTACCATGTGATGGTTTGATTTTGTTTGTATTTATCATAATCATGTTACTTTACTGCTTGGTATTTCCAGACTGAATGAATTGATCTATTTTATATACTATACTTAAATTGCATTGATGTTCATTTCCTTCTTAACAGAGATCATTTTTTTTCGCTAGCATATTGTTGTGTTGTTCATTACATCTTCAAAGTTGCGTTGATCACTCTAGTAATTTAACAGTTTTCTATTCATTACAGTTATATAAGTTTGGCTGCTCATTTCTAATACTTAGCACTGTTGTTCATTTACTTTCTACAATTATTTAAGCTTGCCTTTCAACATTCTTCTAGTTAGCACAATTGTCTCATTTTCATTAAGTTGTAGTAATACGATTGATTTAATTCTTTGCACTTTCCAATTGGTTATTTAGTGTTGTGTGTGAGATCAATAGTTGTAAAGGACATTAGCTATCGCTACCTAAGTTCTCAGATTGTGGATCTTATTTATGCTTGATTTAATTTATATCAGTTAAACAAGGATAGAGTTTTGTTGTTCAATCCTATTTATAGAAGTAAATGATGTTCCATTTCTTGTCATTCTAAAATCATCATTGCTTTGGTGTGCAACAGGGCTGTCAACTGTAGAGAACATTGGTTACTGCTTCTTTGTTCTCAGATTGATTGTCTTGTTCTAGTTTGATTTCAATTGTATCAATCTCTAGAGGAATGAGTTATTGCTACTGTATCCTCGATTGATGTTTGCTGAGTGAATAGTTGGATTTCAGAGCATTTGAGTTTATGTTGTTGTAGTTAGATTTCTTTTCAAGCATCCATTTACTTTTAAGCACTATACTGCAAAACATTACTCTTGAGTAAATAGCCGCCTCAGACTGAGTACACTCTTGAAATAAAAAGTCGTCCCTGGGTTGACAATTAATGTGAAGATAATTAGGAGTTAAAAAGACACCTTTTTATCGCTCGACACTAGTATGGTCGGGGAAATTGGAAAAACAGGGTACTCCATTTGTTAATGGAAGTGAGTCACTCTTGAACACAACACTCTTCCACTTCATCTTTGTGGTTTTTGGATTGGGTAATCTTCTTGTCTTTCAGTTCATCATACCTTCACAAAATCTCCATTTTGGTTATGGGTCAATATTTCCAACTCCATTCAGTGTCGCCGGTGTGTTCAAGAGAAGTCATTCAGTTGATATATGTTACAACACTCTTAGGCATTCATTCCATGTTTTGCTTTACTGATCCAGTCTCGTATCAACATCATTTTGATCATGTTGTCTCTATCATGATACCTGTTTCATGTTTTTGATGGGGGATACGTCAAGGTCCTCCTGTGATGGGTCACTTCCTTTTGACATCAACACATTATCCAGGAAGTTAACTTAGAAACACCCATCGATACATTGGTTCTTGCATACATCAATGGCAAGTGTCCTCACTCCCAACGATAGGTTTACATCAATGGCCTTTGACCGAACTTTTCTGTGTGGTGTTCAACATCAACCCATTTATTCACACCATACAGATTGTACTTGAGTACCTTGAGAGCCACTAACATCATCAATGGTTTCTCTCATGTTTGTTAACGGCTTACACCATTGGTTGGTAATCATATGGTGTCTACCATGTTTTACCTAAACTCATTGATTCACATGGTTAGACTTGTACGTTGGTTGATCATGTGAATGAGATAGTAAACCCTAGATCTAGTTTCCGCCATCTGGGTTGTGATTTCAGGAGTTGTATAGAGATTACAATGTATGATGGTTATGATCATATTGACAGTTATCCAATCATGGGTCCACCATTAGTCATCAATGGACATGTATTTTGATCAGTGTACATGTTATGTTAGCTTATGTGTTGAGTATGGGTATGCCTCCCTTAGAAAAAGGATGTAATGATGTAAATGTATTGTAACAAGAGACAGTCTCGCCAGTTGTTATTGATTCCGACTTGTCACAAGGTAAAGCACTTCAATCATCAGTCATCATCTCTAACTTTGTGATTTAGGGGAAACTATGTTATAGGTAATTTTGTCACATCCAACAAATAGGCCTCCTAAAGGGATCAATCAACATCTTATTCCCCTTTACATCATCATTTCACAAAGACTTGTGCATGACTCCCTCATTCCCCAAAGTTTCTTCCCTAAACTGCATCAGTTGAGCTAGTTTTAGGACCAACACACCCTGGCCTCTTGTTGCATAGCGTACACCTATAGGTTGCTCCAACGTGGCCTGTGTTTAACACCTATAGTTTTCTCCCTTTTTCACTTGTGTTGGTTCTAGAAATGAGGGAAAAGGAGAGAGAATCCTGAAGCCTCCATTTTGAAAATATTCTAGGATTTTTTCTAACCATTTACCTCAAATAAAACATTCGAATCCTATCCTACTGTACCTTGGAGTTTCCATCCCTTATCCTTAGATCTCATCCTCCCATTAAGAGTGGATCTCAATCCCAAGATTGGTAAAAGGATAAGAACTCCCAACTTACCCCACTCCAATATACATTTACAACCTTCCACATGCAATAGGTTGACTTTTGGAGAGTGATTCTACCCTTATGTTGTTGTTGTGAAAGTGATCTTGTGATGCATTTAGGGTGATTGGAGGTGCACTTTGTGACAAAGGAAGGACAAGTCAACAACCTGGAGGAGCTCTTATGCAAGATCAATACCTATTTATGGTTGTAACTCACTCCATTTATATCAATACAAAGAGCTATTTGTTTTCCTATATGTGATGTTGTTATTTCATGTATTTCAATACCATGTTGATTTGTTGAATAAAGTAGATAGATTACGCTACATAGATCTCGTAGTTTTTTGGCTTGTGTTGTCTAGTTGTGCAGGTTCTAATTTTGGCAGTTGGAGCTAGGATTGGGCCATTCAAGGAAAAGAAGGAGTGAAACATATGATAGATTCCAAGTAGGTTTCATCCCTTTATTTACATACTTTAAGGAAAACATTGGGTCCTTTGTCTTTCTGTTGTTCTACGTTAGCCACCAAACCTAGGGGAGATACTTTTGTCCGCAATCGTAAATCCTGCATAACACCAAGTAATGTCTATGTCTTGGAAGATGATTTAGAACATTGTTGCTTGAGAAAATCAAAAGAAAGTTGACTCTCACACAGAATATTTGGACACCTAATCTTCAATCAACTACATAAGTCAATAAAAATGGGATCCATTCGTGACTTGCCTAACATCTCTATACTAGAAAGTACCAGATTCAAATCATGTCAATTTGGTGAGCAAACCAGGGTGCAGTTTAATGCCGAAGAAGGTAATTCAAGTAAGCCACTTGAAATTATTCATATTTATTTGTGTGGTCCTATGAGAACGAAGTCTCATCGAGGGGGACAATACTTCATAATATTCATTGATGATTTCACTCGTATGTGTTAGATTGGCTTATTTTCACATAAAGATGAACCATTTGATAAATTTAAAGTTTTCAAAGCTCTAGTATAAAATGAGTTAGATTTGAAAATAAAATTTCTTAGATCTGATAGAGGAGGAGAATTTATATCAGATGAGTTTTTCGACTTTTTTGAACAACATGGCATCAAGAGGCAGTTTTCTATAGCTAAAATGAGTCTAGAAAACCTCATACCTTCTTGGGGGAAGAAACACATACACCAGTAAGTATCCTCAACAAACTCATATTCAGGTAAATAGTAATAGAACTCCTCATGAATTATGGTTTGGTAAACCTCCACTTGTCAAGCTGTTAGGAATGGATTCCCCCAAGGAATATTTTGGGGCTAAAAGCCCTTGTTTTGAGGCAATTTTGTAATAAAGTTGTAAATTCTCTACATTTTGTGGTTGCGAAGCATGAAGGTGTCAAGATTCATAAAGGGTTGCTTGCCCTTATTTTGTAAAGTGTAAAGTCAGCTATAAAGATCCACCCATTATCCGCGGACCATGGAATTGTATAAAAAGGAGCTAAGTAAGTAAGCTCTAAGTAGTCTTAAGTAAGATAGTGAAGAATGAAGTGAGGAGTCTTGGTAGCGAAGTCTAAGTGTTTCAGGTCTTAGCATAGGTAGAGGCTCTACATCTAAGTGCGCAGAGGCCTAGGGTGGAAGTCTGCAGCTGAGTGTGTGGACCCCTATAGCTGTGTGAGCAGGGCGGATAAAGTCTGTATAAATCTAAAGATATCAATAAAGTGAAGTATTCTGCAAATTATGTGTATTTATTTCTAGTTAATGGATCTGGTTTCATTGCGTTTGGGTTTAATTAACAATTTTTATGTGATGTGCGAATATATGTGATTATATTGGTTAACTAAATGTAAGTAAGAATATCAGTTTGCGCGGCACTAACTAGGAGTGTTTAGTAAAATAAGTAAAACACTTAAGATAACTTGGGAACCTATACAATAGGTTGTCATAGCAGTGCGAAAGTACCTGGATCACGGGTTAAGGCTGCAAGAAGGTCGATCGTACATCTTTATGGAGGTATTCAAGGGCAACATAAGCAGGTAGACTGACAGAGCCCTAAAGCTTAGTGACCTACACAAAAATAGGAACAGAGGGTATAAACCGACATCACAACCATCTGAAGGTGCAAAAACTTGGTTCCAGAATCTACCCATACTGCTTCAGGTGAGACTTCGGTCTGCACTCTGCAGGATGATGCCAAAAGGGCTAGTAGTGTATGGATTTGTTTGTCTAACTAACGTTGAACCTGGGTCAGGCCCCAAAAAGCCAACAAATGGTTCCATTGCTGGGACCAAAATCTGCATGAGAGATATGTGATGTCGTATCACTCAAATCCAACTAAGAAAGAGGTCGAAGATTGGTTGGATAGGAAGATCCACGAATTCGCGGTGCAGGAGAACAGAAATCCCTGACTGATAAAGGAATGGTGGCTGGACAGGTACCTGTATACAGAAATCCACGAGATCTTTTTCTATTCCTTTCCAATTGAGTTATATGAGTGGATCGCTAAGCTAGCGAATAGCCAAGGAAAGTGGAGACTTGATGGTCCTATTTTCTGGACCCAGAGCTAGTACAAAGACTAGGAGCCTCTGAGGATAAGATAGCCCGCACTGTTGATCATTGGCTCGATCGCATCATAGGAGGATTTGTGACTAAATTTTTGGTCGATGCCTTTGTTAGTTACAGTGAGGGGGAGCGTCGCTTTTTCAAAGGTCTATGAGGCAATTACTTGAAGTCTTTAAATACTTGGATTAAGATGTTATTGTGCAAAAAACAGGTTATGCAACTGCCTTGATGTTTGGAGCTACGCGAAGTGGAAATACTTACAGAAACGAAGGAAGAAAGGGTCCTAAATATAGCCCACCGATTTCACCTCCATTAGGTGATGAAGAGGGAGTAGCGTAGACTTCTCTATGAAGTGTAGTTCAGTTAATAAGACATGGATTCCCATGATTTCCACCTCCACCTACACCACCTCCAACTTCACCACCATCACCTGCGACTTCACCCGTACAACCACCACCTCCACCACAATTCAATATGGAAAATTCAGTGAAGCTATCTTTGTTTAAGGGCTTGGGAAATGAGGACCCAAACCAGTTTTGGTTTGTTGTGAAAGTTGTATGGGAAGCTCAGGGCATCACAGATGATCACATGAAGAAGGTGACATTGGTTAGTGCTTTGTAGCATTGCGCACTAACCTGGTACATCAAGTACTCTAACAATAACCCAAAAGCTAGGTTGGCAAACATTCAAACCACACTGAATAAAGAGTTTAGTGTGCCTAAATCCGAGGCACGCTCAATTGTGGGGTTCAAGGAAATCATGATGAAACCTGGCAAGACACCTTGGGAATTGGATCAAAGGTTGAAAAGTAAAATCTACGAAGCTAATATGAACTTAACAGATGGACAGCACCGCGAGTGTTTGTGGCTTCGCTCCTACCATGCCTACGGGTTGCACTATCACAACAGAAGATTATGACTCAGGAAGAGGCCTAGGAGATTGCAATGAGATTACATGAAACAGTGATGCAATATCTAAATTTTGGGGTTTAACAGATCCATTTGCAGTTGCAAAATCTTTACCTCGAAATGCAAAGTTTGGAGCAGGACAAAACAGTTCAACTAGAGGTGCGCGAAGAGGTATGGTGCCTGAAATGTAAAGGTCAGGGGCATGACAAGGACCATTTCCTGATCTTTGCGAACTATATTGCGGGAGGAGGGTCGATGCCTTTAAGGCCGGAGGCCCAAGCAGGACCGAACGCGGGGCCTGCATTGTGGTGCACTATATGTCAGGTAGCAGGAAAACATATGACAGATAACTGTCATTTGCTGCAAAATTTTGTACAAACACCACAACAACTATTCTGTAACTTCTGCAGGTTGGTAGGGAATGATGAGTGCAACTTCCAAAGTTATGAATTGATAATGGACAGAACTCCCGCCTATAGGGTTCAGGTAGAAACGCGGCCCCCTGACTAGAGCACTGGGATGGCGCGAACAAGCTTTCAGGGGCATGGAGGAGGATGAGGTAGAGGAGGACTTAGCAGAGGTCAGGGATAGCTAATTTGCTACAATAATGGAGGACTAGGATACTATGCCCATGAATGAACTAACCCAACACGAACAGCATGTAAATATTGTACTAAGTTTGATCATGAGACAGAAGCTTGTCCTATGCTGATAGCAAGGATACGCGACATAGGGGTGCTACCATCTCAGCCGACTCAGAACTTATAGATGAGGAGGTCTAAGCCTCGCGAAGAGGATCCGAATGTGAATATAGTGCTCCAAAGTGGAATTGCAATAGGCGATGATAAGGGGAAACAACCCAAAGATAGTGCATGGGTTCACAAAGCTCTGGCGAAGGAGGCTAAATTTGATTTGGAGCACGCACCCGAAACATTCATGGAAGCAAAGAAGAGCTTCATTACGGCCACTACCTCAGTGAGTAGGGATAAGCCTGATTAGGAAATGGACCCTTCTATGCTTATGACCTTTCTAGAGGCCTGCATGAAGTTGTTGCATGATAAAAAGGCCATGAAAGGGTTAGAGGAAATTATAAATAGATGCACCAGAAACACTCTGGGTGAACCGCACATGGTACGTATGATTGGTAAGCATAAAGCAAGGATAGGGCATGAGATGAGACTGACCGCGCAGATAGGAGAATATGAAATGGATTAGGTTATTTTGGATCTAGGGTCAGACGCGAATGTTTTACCAAAGCAGACTTAGGAGTGGATGGGGAGACCCACACTACAGTGGTCTCCAATTCAGTTAAGGATGGATAATCAACAGAAGATCATCCCCTTGGGATGACTGCAAGGAGTAATTTTAGATATTGAAGACGCGAGCACATTGGCTGACTTTGAAGTGATAGAAACTGTGGATGATAGCAACCCCTACCCTGCGATCCTTGGCATTGATTGGGATACTGAAATGAATGGGGTAATCAACCTAAAGAAGAAAAAGATGATATTTGAAAAGAAATCACTCCACGTAATAGTACCCCTAGATCCTGCTGAAGGATCGTGCTAAACTAAACCGGTCCACGATTATGAGAGCGATGATGATTTGGATTGCATATATAAGATAATAGCGCGAGACCAATATTGGGTGAATCTGATAGTGGATGGACGAAATACATGGGATCATGAAAGTTCCTGCACCTTAGACTCTGATGAAGAATTAGAGCACTGGTAGAATTAGCTACATGAAGTAACCACGCTGAGCTATAACATGATGACCCGGTCGCTACACTGTGTATCGTCAAAGGTAAGAAATCTACAAACTTATGATGGTTTAAATGATGTGGATGTGTTTTTGGATGCATTTGAGAGGGAAGTACCATAGAATCAGTGCTTCCAGGCTTTGAACTGGGCACTGCACGCTACGCCCGCAAGATGGTGGGGTATGAACAAGGGTAGATTTGATGATTGGCGCGAGTGTAAGAGGATGATGAGAACACGCTTTGGGAAGTTGAAGTTATGAATGATAGAAAAATATGATGGGAAGGATGACCCATGTGCACACTTGGCCAAATGGGCTAAGGTTTATGGAGCGAAGCCCCAACTTGAATGGGTGCACTTGTTCTGTCGTACCTTGGATGCCATCCTGATGAACTAGTACTTGGAGATAGAGCTCCTCCATGGCACTGGTGAATGGGATATCCTACGTGAAGGATTCATAATTACTTTCAGCTTCGAAGATAGGTTTGACTGTATTGACGAAGCGCTACAAGAAGTTAAAGTAGAAATCTTTAGGATACCGCAAGATCCTTTGGATATGATTCAACCTGAATGGACTACTTAGCTGAGCCATGCGCTGGAATGCTATAATGTGATTGTTGAAGATGAAGAAAAGGATCCATGAAAGATTAATATCCCTGAAACCGAGGGTCATTGCAAGGTCAAGGGACCGCAGATTGAGAATCTTGGTATAACTGCGCTGCTGAAAACAAAACAGGTAAATATTGGTACGGAGGCGGAGCCCAAATTCATGAATATTGAAGATTATTGGGATGACGTTATAGTAGATAAGGTCATTGAATTGCTCTGCAAATACCAAGATTTGTTCCCTACCAAGTTTATGGAGCTAAAGGGGATAATAGGAGACCTGGGTGTTATGAAGATCATGTTAAAACCTGATGCGAAGCTGGTTAAGCAAAGACCTTACTATCTAAATCCAAAATATAAGGAGAAGGTCTGCTTAGAGCTAGATAGGATGCCCATGGTAGGCATCATTGAGCCTGTAGAAGAATCTGATTGGGTAAGACCAATGGTGGTACAGGAAAAGAAGCAGAAGGATGAAATAAGGATATGCATAGATCTCAGGAAGTTGAATGATTCTTGTGTACATGATCCTTTCCTGACTCCATTCACAGATGAGCTATTGGATAACATAGGTGGTGAGGAAGCATATTCCTTCACTAATGAGTTCTCTGGGTACCATCAAATCAAAATTGTGCTTGAGGATAGAAGCAAGATGGCCTTCTCGACTGAATGGGGATGTTTTCAGTACACTGTGATGCCTTTCAAATTGAAGAATGCGCCTGCGATTTTTTTGTGCATATTCATTGTTACATTCAAAGAATTCATTCATAAGTTTATGGAGGTGTACTTTGATGACTGGACTATGTTTGGGCTGGTAAAATGCCATGTGGCAAGTTTGCGCCTAATGCTAGATACTTATCACAGGTACCAGATTGTGGTCAATCTGAAGAAATGCCTATTTTGTGTTCCTTTTGTAACTTTGTTGGATCATGTGGTTTGTAGACATGGACTGATGGTTGATCCTGTTAAGATCGCAGTGATAATTAACTTGGAGGCACCGAGGAGTGTAAAACAGCCGCGCGCAACCTTAGGACATACTTGGTATTACAGGAAGTTTATCAAGGGCTATGCCCATATCACTGTTGGCCAGATAAATCATTCTTGTAGACAAGACCGATCTCCCTAGTATCAACAGATATCTAGCAACAAGAAGGACAAGCAAATCTACCTTTCTCTAAATATATTGTGATTCATTAATAAAAACTAAGAGGTGTTTTAGACCCTACCTTAAGTCCAACGCTAGTTTGTGGTAGCCACGCTTCGATCATCCAAAAGAGTTTCCTTTTGAGAACCTGTAATCACAAACAAGCGCACATCAAATAACACCTGCATAGCTAATATAATAAATCATATTCATCATGGTGATCAAGGAATCCATGAAATAAACCATAAAACATAGCTTATTGAGAAAAATAAACTTGATTGTATTAACTTTGAAAATAGAAGAACTTTACAACCTTTGGTGCCTTGATGTTGTACAAGCTCCTCCCAGGGTCTGAAATAGGAATCTCCTCTACTTTGACAAGCCTCACACTCTTCCAAATGAGATCAAAAAGGTATGTAATCTTCCCTCACAAAAGCTCAATTAAGAAGACTAAGTTCCAGCAGCATTTCACCTCAAAAATATTCAGCTTTCCATCTCCTCAGTAACCAGCCCAATGCTTCATTTTATAGTGCAAAGGAAGGAGGTTACAGGTCCACCTATGAAGAGATAGAGTCCTCCTTCAAAGGGATAAGCTCCTCACATCAAGGGGTTAGCTCCTTAAGGTATGGGATGCATGAACCTTAAAGGAGTGAACTTGACACCTCAACATTCCTTCTAGAAGCTTTCAGAAATGACTCAAAGTGAGTTTTTAAGAATGTACTTGTGCCTTTTTGACTTTTACAGGGATCCGCACCCATTACACAGAGACAGAGCGGTCAGGTACGTAGGGGACATGACCAGTAGGTGCGGGACCATAGGTAATGCTAAGAGAAAGTGTGGAACCAGAGTTTTAAGAGACTTTTAAGGGCTTTCTCTTATTTTTAAGGCTTGACATGAAGAACTGAGGTTTAAGACTTGCAACGGAGGAAAGTATGAATGATGATAGACTCACACTGATTGCTGAATGTCATGGTGACAATATTTTGTGCAACAGATTTCCCCCTAAAGTGTGAAGTCTGTAATAGATGAGGATAGAATTTGTCATCTAAGAAGAGTGAAGTACTTTATCATTTCAAGGATCATCCTGTGGACACCCTGGTCAGAACCTGTAAAAACATTCAATACAAAATATATATATGTGAGCATATCATCGCTGAGGTATGCATTCCCATGCTCAGATCAAAACTGACTAGAAAACTAACTAAACTGCTCTGATATAGGAATGATTTTGTAATACATCACAAGTATAGACATATGTAGACACAGTATGGGCACAACCATCTGTTTATGAATAGTCCACTATATAATGACTAACAAAATTCCTCGCAACTTAGATGGTGGAAAATAGATCCAGGGTCTTGATTTCTACTTCCCGAACTAGTACGATTCTATCCATGTGAATGAATGTGTTGAAGTCAAACATGGTAGAAACCACTTGATTACCAGTCAATGGTGTGAAATGTTAACAAGTGTGAGAGAAACCACCAGTAATGTCAATGGCTCTCAAAGTACTCAGTACAATCCATGAAATGTGAATAGATGAGCTGATGTCGAACATGTCATAGAATCCTTTGATCGAAGGTCAATGATGCAACATGTCGTCGAAGGTGAGAAACCTGCCATTAGGGCATGTAGATTCCAAGGTATTGATGATTTCTAGATCATCTTTCTAGATAATGAGCTGAAGTCGATAGAAAGCGATCCGTCGTAGGCAAGCCCACAACATGAAATCATAGATCAAGTTTGAAGAAATATATTTGGCAAGGACTAACTCAGGGATGGTCAAGATGGATGACAGATATTTTGCAGATGAATGGCTTATTTGAACTGACCTCTTGAACACATAATGACACTATAGATGGTTTGGTGACAATTGACCCAAAGCTAATACCCAGAAATTGGCTGAAGACTTTCAATATGGTTTGATTAACTGTTAGGCAAAGGATTTCCCAACCCAGGTGAACAAAAGGTGTCGTGTTCAAGAGTGGTTAAATGCTTTTCTAAAACAAAAAGTATAACAAATAGGTTCATTTTTCTCTCTTTTCCCCCACCATTTCTGGCAAGTACCTCTTTATTTTTTACAAGCTTGAGGAGGATAACATTTGCTTGGTTATAAGCTCATCCTTCGGATGAGTCCAACTTAGTTTAAAATTTGAATCCTAAGAAGGAGTGGTTCGTTCTTGTTTAAAATTAAATAGGTCCTTTACTGTTAAATTTTAACGAGTCCAGTATAGGAGAAACTCGATGTTTTTCAATTTTAGGGAGTCAGAAGAAAAACTTAAGAAAACTCCATGGTTTTCCTTTTTCGTAAATTTGTGTCCCCCAAGCCCGAAAAAGTATAAAATAATACTTGAGAGAACTGTTTGACCATTACGATTAAGGAGTAATTTTCATAATTAGTGTCCCTGATCCGAAAAAGTAAAAAAGCGATCAAAGACACGTCGTTTTATAACAAATATCGAACTTGAAACGACAAAAATCTAGCAATCTTTTCATGTTTATGCGGTCAGAAAAGAGTTGTAAGTGGAACGTCCTTTTAATTCCATTTTAACTAGTTTAAAAAGAAAAAACTCAGCAATCTTTTCATATTTTACAAGTCAGAAAAGAGCTTAAAGAGGACTCATCCTAGAGGAACGAGTGGTATAAAGGGTAGCAACTGGTTCTGGCAATGGAGGAACTGCTCAAAACATGTAATGGTTAAGAGGATGGCTAATAAAACCACCCATAGATGCAGTCCCTTAGGAAGGGTAAACAACCAAGTGAAAGCATATGATCAGCCAAAGAGATGGTGGCAATATAATGAAAACAACCAAGGCTCATCTAGCAGAATTTAGCAGATAAAAACGGCAATCATGAGATGTAAATTGGGTATAGGTTCATTTTTACACAAGCTTGAACCATAGATAACTCTGCTTGGATTCGGTTTCATGTTTACGTAAGCTTGAAACAAAAAACTATGCTTGTTATAAGTTCACATGCCCCCAGCATAACGATGCAAAACGAGGTACATGCCCCCACCTTTTCATGTTTATGTAGTCAGAAAAGAGCTGTAAGTGGACCATCCTTTTAATTTCGTTTTAACGAGTTTAAAAAGAAAAAACTAGGCAATATTTTCATATTTAATGAGTCAGAAAAGAGCTTAAAGAGGACTCGTCCTAGAGGAACAAGTGGTATAAAGGGTAGCAACTGGTTCCAGCAATGGAGGAACCAATCAAAACATGTAATGGTTAAGAGGCTGGCTAATAAAACCGCTCATAGATGCGGTCCCTCGGGAAGGGTAAACAACCAAGTGAAAGCATATGATCAGCCAAAGAGATGGTGGCAATAGAATGAAAACAACCAAGGCTCATCTAGCAGAATTTAGCGGATAAAAACGACAATCACGAGATGTAAATCGGGTATAGGTTCATTTTTACACAAGCTTGAACCATAGAGAACTCTACTTGGATTCGGTTTCATGTTTATGCAAGCTTGAAACAAAAAACTATGCTTGTTATAAGTTCGCATGCCCCCAGCATAATGACGCAAAACGAGGTACATGCCCCCCAAGCTTCATTGCATTCAACCAGGTGGATGGAATGAAGGTTCACTTTCGGGATCTTGGAAAGACAGGGATTTGTTTCATTTTTTATTGAGGTTGACATAGGAAAAGAACTTTCCTCAAAACCCTTGTTTCATTTTTTAACGAGCTTGACACAAGACAAGGAACTATGCTCATGGCTCCTTATTTCATTTTTTAACGAGCTTGACACAAGACCAGGAACTATTCTCATAACATCCAGTTTCATTTTTTAATGAGGTTGAGACAGGAACAAACTATCCTCGCGACATCCAGTTTCATTTTTTAACGAGGTTGAGACAGGAAAAAACTATCCTCGCAACACCCTGTTTCATTTTTTAACGAGGTTGACACAGGAACAAAACTATCCTCGCGGCAGCCTGTTTCATTTTTTAACGAGGTTGATACAGGAAAAAACTATCCTCGCGACAGCCTGTTTCATTTTTTAACGAGGTTGATACAGGAAAAAACTATCCTCACGACAGCCTGTTTCATTTTTTAACGAGGTTGATACAGGAAAAAACTATCCTCGCCAACTGATTATGGCTTCCAACTGGAAGAAAGACATGTCAATGGACACACCTTGATCATGGCTTCCAAGAGGTCTTCATCAGAAGGAAGAATAGTTCTCTGGAAGGAACACATGTCAAGGGACTCAAAAGGGATAAGAACATCGCATTCAAGTAATCCCATAGAGTTTTCCATGTCAATTACTGGATCTAAATCAAAGGAAGATGAGCAAACAATGAGAGGCTCACTTACATCGGTAACTAAAAACATGGGACCAGTTGCCACATAATTAACCTGTGGCGGGGTAGATACCACTTTAGAATCAGGGACATTTAGGGGTGTCAAATTATTAGTAGTTGAAAAAAGACTAGGGAATGAAAGCTGGTCTACAGTCACAATATTTCCATAGTGATGGAAAGACATCACGCGAAAGAGTGTCGATACGACAGCTTTCATTGCATAAACATAGTCTCTCCCAAGGAGTAAATTGAAATCCAAGGGACTTCGAACCACCATAAGATCAATACAGATGGTTTTACCTTCCAAGGTAATAGAAAACTTAGGAAGGATCCCAAAAGGTTCACTAATGGTTCTGTTAAAAGCTTTCAGATTCGGCGTAATAGGCACAAGCTAAGGGGAACCAAAAGCTTTCCAAGAAGTTGAGGATAAAGTACTAACAAAAGCACCTTCATCTACCTGTGTGCGGTGTATGCCCCTACCACCAGCCTTGACAATGATTTGGAAAGGGATGGAGGAAGGAAGACGAGGTTCTGTCAGTCTATTCCAATCAAAGGAAAAAACCCCAGTACTTGGAGGGGGTTCTATAGAAACAGGTGAAATTCCCCCCGGCATAGAAGAATCTGATGTAACATGAAGAACTTGAGAAGTATGAAGTTCAATCTCTAAAGGGAGAGTGGGATTGACCGAATGTGAAATTGAATCGACCACTTGATCAATTAATGGATCATCAACCTGAGTGATATGAGTTTCACTCTCCAATGGAAGAGTGGGATCGACTGTACTTGATATTAGATCAATCACTCCGTCAGTTGACGATAGGTTGGGAGAAATTTTACGATAACCAGTTGGAAATTCTTGTTGTGGAACAGTAAGGTTTTCCAACAATTTTGAGGCTTCATCCATGTGAGGGCAAATGTGAGTTTGATGACTCCCTTTGCATAACTTACAAGGAAACCTAACTTTACCCTTTTTCCCAGGAACCTGACTATCACTGGTTGATGGATCAATGGAAAGCTGATGAGATTTTTTTGACCATACTTCCAAGACATTTGGAATACCAGGACAATTGATAAGGAAGTGGTCACCCTTACAAAGCCTGTAAGGGTATTTGGGTTTACGATGCATGTTGGAGGTTTCCTCAACACAACTAACACTTACAGCCATGGTTGGTTGACTTATTTCTTATCTTGCTTCTTCTTCTTCTTCTTCTTCTTCTTCTTCTTCTTCTTCCCTTTCTTCTACTTCTTAGCCACCTGGTTACTAGCATTAAGGCTTTTACCAAGTGAAGAGGAAGAAATATTAGGCGAAGAAGGTAAAGGGTCAACAGAAGGTTGGTGATGTTGAGATGGTGAACTCTGTTGAGGTGAAGCATTCAGTTGAGGTGGAACAATTGGAGTATTTGGGGCCAACGAAGTTGAAAATAACCATATCGGTAAACCTATTGTAAATCCAGGTAATGACAAAGTAGCCATATAAGGAGGATCAACATTTCCAAAGCAAGAAAAAGTACTAGGATTCTCGTTAAGAGGGGTTCCTTGGTTGGTAAATTCTGGAACAATTGGCATCATATTCAACTTCAGTGAATTTTATTAAAAATTTAAAACTAAAATTAACAATTAACAATTCATACCTAACAATTAAAATTCAAATTTCACACCTATGGCCTCTAAAAGTAAAACAAACAAATTAACACGTGCTATCAAATCTAGGAGTCAAACCACACACAAACAGTAACTTCCCGTACTAAAAACACTAGTTGGTGATGAAATCCAACTTAGTATAAATTTAATATAGAAAGGGCGATTGGAACAGTTACCCCGACAACCTACTTAATGAAACAGACTAGCACAAGTTTCTTCACAAAACCATGTCGAGTGAAGAGAACCCCCCAAAGAGTCCAAGTGAGTCTAGTCGATGTCTGCTCCAGGTACAGTGGGATCTTCCCTCCACCGTCACCTTAGGAAAGAATCCTATAGATTATGGCCACTAAGGTTACCAACAAAAACAAATATACCTAGGGGAACAGTCTACGATCCGATACACACACAAAGGCAGAGTAACAAAGCTCAATCCCCTTGAAGGCTCCTTGACATAATCCAAGGTTTACCAACAAGTGACCCCAGGCTCCTCGACAATGGTCAATACGAGGTTTACCGTTTTTAATACATGTATATCTGCTATCGTTCCCAACGAGGAAGGATTGATTACCTCACTAGTTCAGATATGATCTCGTGCTTGACTCCTTTAGGAGGAGCTTCCCAGAGCATACATGCAACAATTGGAATTTTTCCTACTGCAAGATCGACTACTTCTTTGTTTTACTGTCTTGGAGAGTTAACTAAAACCTATTCCAAGACACTAGCCTAAGCTAGATTAGTGGAAAGAGCCCTAAAAATGTAAAAATTACTAGATGAATTTTAATTAAGCGTTGTGTTATTTAGGTTGTTATTACTCAAAAGGGTAAATGGATATGAAACCAATGGTGTTATGACCTGACCCAAAACTGAATGCAATCGAATATGATAATGTAATATTTTCAATTCGATGAATCCTAACTAAAGTAAGGAGAGAGTTTCCATTCACTTCCAACAATGCAAAAAATTGATCACTAAGAGAAAATATAACAAATTCTCTAATGCACTAATTTCATCAAGAAAAAATAATGCAAATCAATTCCAAAACATTTTTTTTATTTTTATTTTTGTGTGTTAAAAACAAGCATAAAAATACGTAAATTCAAATCAAAGAAAAATGATCTAAATCTACGATTGATTTTTTAGAATGTAAACTATGCAATTGTAATCTATGCACAATTCACTTGAAAAGTATGCAAATGTAATCTATGCACATTTTTCGTTCATATTCTGAAAATGAGAATTCTAATTATGGAAATGTGATCTATGCAAGAGAATTCTCAAACACAAGATGATTCTAATGTAATCTAAGAACCAATCAAGTGCAAGTCAAGAAAATTGGGTGAGAGTTCCAAAGATCAAAAAATAAAAACACTCAAAGGTGATTAACACTCATACACAATTTAGGCGAATGAGGGGGAATTTTTTTTGCAAAAACAAAAGCAAAAAGATGCAAAATTGTGAAAAGACTGAGACAAACCTCCAAGTAATGACCAAAGGAAATCAAATTAATAATTTCTCAAAAAAGAGACTCAAAACACCCAATTAACTTAATGGAGATTGATGAGATGAAGAATTTGCTGAAAGAAACTCATAAACAAGGCTTTTTGATAGAAAAATACAGATCTGGGTAGACTAAAAGTCGTAAATAAAACCTAAACCTAACTAGATGAAAACATTTTAGGTTTCTCAAAAATTTTGATAGGGTCCGTAGGCTTCCAGTAGAACCAGATGCGGTACCACTCTGTGCACTAAAGGAATAGTGCGGGGATGTCTGCACTGTCTTGTAAAAAGAAAGTGTGGTCCTCTTCAAAATTTCGGAAAAAACAAAAAAAAATCTAGATTTTAAAAACTACCCAATCCCACACACATTAAGCAAAAACCAGAAACAGGGATAAGTTTCTCAAGTCAAAGAAAAAGGAAAAGAAAAAAACCAAATTCAAGTCCCCAGTGGAGTCGCCAATTTGTTGACCGGATAAATTATTCTTGCGGACAAGACCGATCTCCCTAGTATCAACAGATATCTAGAAACAAGCAGGACAAGAAAATCGACCTTTCTCTAAATATATTGTGATTCATTAATCAAAACAAAGAGGTGTTTTAGACCCTACCTTAAGTCCAACACTAGTTTGTGGCAGCCACACTTCGACCATCCGAAAGAGTTTCCTTTTGGGAACCTGCAATCACAAACAAGCACACATCAAATAACACCTGCATAACTAATATAATAAATCATATTCATCATGGTGATCAAGGAATCCATGAAATAAACCATAAAACACATCTTATTGAGAAAAATAAACTTGATTGTATTAACTTTGAAAATAGAATAACTTTACAACCTTTGGTGCCTTGATGTTGTACAAGCTCTTCCCAGGGTCTGAAACAAGAATATCCTCTACTTGACAAGCCTCACACTCTTCCCAATGAGATCAACAAGGTATGTAATCTTTCCTCACAAAAGCTTAATTAGGAAGACTAAGTTCCAGTAGCATTTCACCTCAAAAATATTCAGCTTTCCACCTCCTCAGTAACCAGCCCAATGCTTCATTTTATAGTGCAAAGGAAGGAGGTTACAGGTCCACCTATGAAGGGATAGAGTCCTCCTTCAAAGGGATAAGGTCCTCACATCAAGGGGTTAGCTCCTTAAGGTATGGGATGTATGAACCTTAAAGGAGTGAACTTGCCACCTCAAGATTCCTTCTAGAAGCTTTCAGAAATGACTCAAAGTGAGTTTTTAAGAACGTACTTGCACCCTTTTGACTTTTACAGGGGTCCGCACCCATTACACAAAGACAGATTAGTCAGGTACGTAGGGGACATGACCAGTAGGTGCAGGACTGCAAGTAATGCTAAGAGAAAGTGTGGAACCAGAGTTTTTAGAGACTTTTAAGGGCTTCTCTTATTTTCAAGGCTTGACATGAAGAACTGAGGTTTAAGACTTGCAACGGAGGAAAGTATGAGTGATGATAGAATCACACCGATTGTAGAATGTCATGGTGAAAATATTTTGTGCAACAATAACCACACCTGTGGGGAATTTGTTGAAAAAGGATGTCATGTTCTATTGGAACGAGGACTGTAAGAAAAGATTGGACGTATTGAAAGAAAAAATGGTCACTGCGTCGATTTTAGTCTTCCTCGATTGGAAGAAGGAGTTTCATGTACATGTAGACGTGTCATGTATAGCACTGGGAGCAGTACTGACACAGGTTGGCGGAGGAGAATTCGACCATCCTATAGCATTCACAAGCAGGAGGTTATCTAAGGCGCAGAAGAACTATTCCACCACTGAGCGTGAAAGGTTAGCCATGGTATACACACTCCAGAAGTTTAGACACTATTTGCTGGGTGGACATTCTAAGATGTATACAGATCATTTTGCGTTGAAATACATAGTCAATAAGCTTGTGTTGGGAGGGGAGAATCTATAGGTGGTTGTTATTGTTCCAAGAGTATGATTTTTGAGGTTATTGTTAAGCCTAGACAACTGAAAGCGAGACCAGACCATCTGTCATGCATCGAAATAGGGGAAGAGCCCACTAATTTGGAGGAGGGATTGCCTGACACACAGCTATTTACAATACGCATCATAGATGGTCATTTTGAATACATCATACACTTCCTAACGATAGGAATTTCCCCGGAAGGTTACACTGTCCAGCAGAATAAGGAATTAGTGGTACGCACAACAAAATTTTCTGTCATTGCCAGAAATCTGTACAAAATGGGGTCTGATGAAGTATTACGATGATATGTACTAGAGTTTGAAAGGAGAAATATCCTCACATGCGCTCATCGGGGTGCTGTGGGAGGCCATTACACAGGAAGAGCGACCTCGCAGAAGATTTTACGCGCAGGGTTGTTGTGGCCAACCCTCCATCAGGATTCAAAAGCTTACTCCAAGGTGTACTATGTGTGTCAAAGGACTGGCAAGCCATCGTGGAGGGATGAGCTACCTCTAGACCCATAGATGACGTTACAACCTTTTGAGAAATGGGCAATAGATTTTGTGGGACCCATTCAGCCCCAAGAGAAGAAGACGAGATCATGGTACATTATCATTGCGACTGAGTATTTGACTTGATGGGCAGAGGAACAACTTGTGAAGGACTGCACAGGCGCTACCACTACGAATTTCCTCTTTGAGTCTATACTAATGTGATTTGGGTATCCAAAGATTCTGACGAGCGATCGTGGTACGCACTTTCTAAACAAAACAATTAGCACGCTGACGAAGGAATTTCAGGTATATCACCAAAAAATAATGCCTTATCACCATAGGCTAAGGGGACGGTAGAAGCATTCAATAAGGTGCTGGAAAATGCACTGACCTAGGTTTTCAACGCTTAGTGAAGTGATTGGGACCTATGCATACTCGTAGTTCTATGGGCCTATCAGACGACATGCAAAAAGTTGACTAGACAGACACCCTTTAGGCTAGTATATGGTGTTGAAGCAGTGATGCCCATGGAATACATTGTGCCTAGTTTATGATAGCACCACTCATAGGTATGATGGATCACAAAGCCCTGGAAGAGAAGCTCGCGTAGTTGGCTAAGCTTGAGGAAGAGAGATTTGTTGCTGGATTTCACCAACAAGTCCAAAAGCAGCGTGAAAAAGCATGGCATGATTAGCACATTAAGTTGTACACCTTTAAGGTAAATGATCTAGTTTTTTTATATGATAGTAAGTTTGATAAATTTCCAGCGAAGTTCAGAATGCACTGGTCAGGGCCCTATGTCATTAAGGAGATTATCGAGGATGGAGCAGTTCAGTTGGTTAAATTGAATGGAGATCCCTTCCTAGAGAAGGTGAATGGCAACCGATTGAATCCATACACCAGTGATTCGGCCAGGTGACTATATGAGGGTAGCATAGTCTTAGCACTCCAGGTAGCTGAAAGGAGGTGTGGGACTATAAACTACACTACCCGAGTGGGGGAACTATTGGAGGATTGTGCAGAGTGAGGAAATGTCATAGGATTTTGTGATAGTGCGAAGGGAGCTATGCTACCCAGGGAGAAATCACGCAGGTCAACCCGAAAGTGACCATTAAAGTCATTGTTCATGATTTGATGGTAGAAATGTGGCCAAATGGAGTGGGTGGCTGGCATTTAAGATGAAATTTATGGGTAAGATCCTTGGAAATCTGTCACCAATCTAGCATTAATGAACCCAATGTGGGGGGAACGGTTGAAATTGAATTCAAAATACCCTATAAATTACAGGTGGCTACCCATGGAAAAGCACTTGGCATTTTGAGAACTGAGTTGTTGAGGTCTCAGGCACACATGAGCCACAAATTCTTTGAAGCTTTGATAATGAGTTTGGTGTTTGAGCAATTACCAAAGGAGACGCAAGAATTGTTGAATAACGTCATGGCGACACCCGCAGAAGCCATGGACACCGAAGTAGTGACACCTGAGGAGGTTGTGCCTAAGGTTGTTAGGGAGGCAGAGGAAGCTGCTTCAGAGGTTACTGAGGTATCAACTGAAACTCCAAATCACCACAGACACCTAGACCAAAGTTGACCCCAACCAAGGAGAGTGTGAAGGAAAAAAAGATAAAGCAGGCCACGATACCAGTGCACGCGTTGCCAAGAAGAAACCCACTGAAGGACAAGCCCACCGCACAGGAAAAGGGCAAAGCCATTAACTAGGAGTCGGAGGAAGCAGAAATTGAAGACATCCTGATGGATGATGAGGAATTTTGGGTAGAAGTGGAGGAAGTTGAAGTCCAGGGTGCTAACCCTATCACTAAGTTGCCTGAGTACATCCCTTCGTGCAAGGGCAAGACCAAGGTGCCAAAATACATTGATGAGATCAAGGTCCCCTTGCAAACCCCTCTGTGACCGAACGATATTGTCTTTGAAGGAAAGCACTTGGGGTGAGTTCCTCTGTTAAAACTAGAAGATTGGGATGTAGCTGATCAAGAGAAGTTCCCGCACTTAGCGACAGAGCAGCTAATGTGCCGCATTATCGACACAACCACTGGGATGACCGCATTGGAACCACAGAAGTGGCTCAGAGGAGTAGACAAGGCAGGTCTACTCAACCTACTATGGGTTTCGCACTACAATCGCACCCCCATTACAGTATTGTTCATCAAACAACTGCTATGCTTGGTGCATGATGGGTGTCTATGGCTGGACGAACCAATACCCATCACCGACAGATTGATCCATAGGATCATGCAGCTACCCTATACAGGAGAAAATTCGGCCAAGATTTTTGGCAGAAAAGGTAGTGAGCAGGCCATCATGAAGGCCATGAAGGAGAAATTCAAGCTCGAGAAGAAACCATGAGGATATGCCATCTCAAGTATCAGTGACCCTGCAGTCAAGGTGGCCATGCAGATTTTGGCAGGAAAGGTGATGAGGAAGTGTCGCGTAGATGAAGTGTCGGCACTAGTCATTTTTCTTGCAGCCCAATGCATTGAAGGAGTCCAATTCAATTAGGTACACTATCTCTGCAGTTAGTTCCTTGCAAACATCTGCGAGGGATAGGAGATCAGCAAGACTTTCCACTATGTGTGGCTCTTACTGTCTATTGTGCTGGTAGCCTGGGAGCTACCGGAAGATAGTCAATTCCCCTCGGTCGCGTCGGACCTACCAGAAGCAGGGAGGTACGCTTTGTTGTGGGTGAACAAGGATGCTCAGTGCATCAAAGATAACAATATCTTCTAGATCTTGATGGAAATGAACATCTGCATGGTTATCTATCGCAAACCGCAGATGTCACCTACTGTTTTTTCCAACCTGCAGGGGTACGTGAAGTTCAAGGTAGATTTTCACCATGTGTCGATCAAGGCGCGGAAGGACCCTACCCATACATGGTATGACTTACCTTACTTGGCAATAGACAACACAATTGATGTAGTACTTGATAGTTGGTTGGCAGAGTGACGCACTACCTCAGACTTGGTGGTGGGGGCGAGAATGTCTGCCACGCAGCACAAAAAGGAGGAGGCCAAGCTCAAGATGGCGTAGCTAGCCAAGAAGAGGAAGAACGAGGAAATTGACAAGGCCCAGGCAGAGCACGATGCTACCCAGCAGATAGAAAAGCAGACAGGTGAGACAGAGGAAGAAATGGACGAGCAAATAGAGCAGCACAACGTGGACTCGTAGGTGTTGTTGGCCCACATCAAGCTTCCAAGGGAACGAGAGAAAGGAGGGTCAAGGAAGAAATCCAAGGCCACTAAGACATTGCTGGACCCAATCACACTCATTGTTATAGCACCATTTATCACCCTTGGTATTTGTGATGCTTGGTTTATGGATTAGGGCGACGCCCCCTTCCAGACTTGGTCCAAATATATTAAAAACAATGTTTTATTCCCTTTACGCTACTTTTCCCTGAGATAAAAGTGTGTACACGTGGGTTAGTCAATACCCAACCCGTGTATATGTGTTAAAACACTTAAAAAATTAAATTTCCCTAATTATGGGTGGAGTTCACAGGTTTTACCTATTGATTACCTCCTGTTTCTCGTGGCCCAACTATTTCCCAACTAAAAAACTAAATGGTAGGAGTATAAATAGACTTCTATGGGAAGGCCCTAAGAAGGAGAAGAGATAGAGTTATTATACTGAGATTATCCCTGACTGAGTCTGATGAATCCCTGTGCCTCATCCACTTCCCCAAGCTTCAGGAAACCCTCGTTTCCTTGATTATAGATATTCTCCCTCTTGCTTGAGATATCATGGTGTTGGTTATGGAAGAAGATTGTTGAAGGATGGGATAGGACGAATCTGGAGGACGGTTCTGCTTGGAGCGAGAAGAAGAAGACTCAGGTGAATTCTTTCCATGTTATTTATAACTTACTGTAATAAGAGAAATGTTGTCTTGTTTCTGAAAATAACTTTGTTTATGCATCAAATTGTGTTGTAATTCATGTACGAATGTTGTTTGGGTGTATAACTAATCATTAGCTTATATGATATAAAGTCAAATTTCGTGAATATGATTTACTTCTATACTGCTATGTATGTTCGAATTGAATGATTTTCAAGTCTAAAGAACATCGGGAGTTGCATAGGGTTTGAACCCTACAAGACCTACTCGAATGAAGGAAATCCGGGTATGGTCACTCTTACATAGTTTGCTTATATAAGCATTTTTCCTGAGTTGTATGAGTGTTTCTTGTTGCAGTCTACTTCTGCTTTGTTGGGGTTCTAATCCAAAGCCCTAGGGTACTTATTCCTATAACAAAATTGGAAACTCCGTTGGGGATAACAATAATACTATTCCTAGTTTGGGTTGTTCAGTGTCAATCAGGGCTCAGTCTTTGGTTTGCTTGCTATTACAACCTTATTTGGTCTACTAGGGTCTCATACCTTAAGTCTGATCTTTTTTATCTGGCTGTGTTTTTTAATTTTCTTGCAAATATTTGTATATGCCTTTTACTCTATTTACAGTAGTGTACACACACTTGTTTCTGTGAAGTGAACCCATGTATACACGAGTTTCCTTTATCAGAAGCACATGTACATGCCTCTGTGCTTGAACACAGTCTCGTATACCATTTTTTGCATTGTTTTTTAAATCTCTCTGACCAAAAGGATTTGTTGCCTGGTCTGCTTAGTCTCTGAGTGGTCAACTTCTATCTGAAGAATTCATTATTCTGCAAGCTTACTAATTCGAAGTCTCTTCCTCATTGAAAAGATTTGGCCTAGGTTTGATTTTTGAGTGAGTTTGTAATTGGTGTTTTGGCACACAAGAGATCATTCAGAAGTTCTTGATTGTTCTAGTCCTCCAGAATAGGAGATTGTTTTCAATCTCATTATCAAGCTTGGTTTTTGGTCTACTTGCTTTGCTTTCCGTCATTTTGTGGCCTTATAGATTTTCTTACTTTTTGAAAGTCTTTTTGACGAATTCGAAAGTATTTCTTTCCTAGCTTCTTAGCTAGTTTATCAAGCTCTTTGCTACTGTTTGGGTCGTTTAGTACAAGTTGAAGCCTTTTTGCTCAAGTTTTCGTTCATTTTCGAGTTTGTAACTTGCAAGGACTCCTTGTGCTCTTCTTTCGGTCTTTGAGTTTTAGTGGCATTTAGAGTGATTTCAAAAAGTTGTTTTGGTTGTTTCTTGAAAAAGAAAAGATATATAAAAACATTGTTTTTGTTTTCTTTTGCCAAGTTTGATTTTGGTTTCTTTTGATTTTTGAAAGTGAATTGCGATCTTTTGCGATTTGTCCTTCTTGTTTGGAGAGAATTTTGTATTCAAAATTTGTATCCTCTTCAATACTTAAGTTGGCTCATTAATAGTTATAAACAATTGCTTTCACTTTTTTAGAGTGATTTAGGATCTTGCATCTTCATTACACCTTGCATTAGGGTAGTTTGCATTGTTAAAGCATTAGTAGTCTTTTTATTTTTTGCATGTGTGAAGTGTGCTTCAAGAAAAGAAAAGAAAAAGTATTTTTCTTTATAGAAGTTTCATAGAACCCACATAGAGATCTCTTTTGATCGAAGAAAAAGAAATTGTATTCATGTAGTTAGTTTTTCATTTCTTTTGCATCATACAAACACGAGGGTTAGTGAAGATAAATACGAGAGATACCCCCTCTCTTAGTTGTCGGATCCTAACTCATGACTGTTCTACCAGGCTTTTGATATGAGTTGGTGACCATAGTTTCCTATCCTAGGAACCACATAAGTGGTTGTGGAGGGGAATCCTGTGGCACCTGAGGTTGACGTTGTACCACATTCATCAGTACTTCTAGAGGGAACCCTTGCGAAGCTTGGGGGCTTGCACTAGCAAAGGTTGTTATCTGGAGGTCAGCGTAACTACCTCTGATACCTTCGCTAGTAGGCCTAGGGTGTAATTACCCTAGTCTATTTTCAGAAGGCCCTTTTTATTAACTTTCTTGTATTTTGGTGTCTGGTCCTAATCACCCAGAGTGGAAATAATTGAGAGTTGTTTGATTGCTGATATCTTTAGGGACATTTTAGTGAGTGTTATGTGCTCGGAGTTGACCTAGCTTTATAATTTTTTTGAGTCTTTAAGTCGATCTTGTAAATAATTCAAAGTGGCTGACCAACCATCTTGACAGTCCAGGAGACTTCATGGGCTATCACCTACAAGTCTAGATCCTTCTCCTAGAAGGCGCGGGAATGATTTTGCCAATGGTTTCCAACCAATGGCAGTAGGCACATCGGAGATTGATTCTCTGCTTGGGGGCACTAGTTCATATGATAGACCTGGTACCAGTACAGAGTTAGAGAGGAGCACATGAGTTCCTTATTGACTACTCTTCTAGTTGGAAGATAATATTGAAGTAGAATAGCTTTCAGAGTTGGTTGTAGCTTCAAATTCTCCTCTCCCTCCTGACCATCGAGATGTTTTGTTATACGTTGGAAATCCGAATCACATGCCTTCGAGCCCATGTTTACATACATCTATTCCTTCGATGACCACTGCTGGAAGCATGGAATCTACAATGAGTGTTGCGAGCATGCAGACTCCCATATCTGTACAAGGGGGAGGAACTATTTCCATCCCTTCTAATACTCCCAACATGACTATATCTGGGTATACTTCCATTTTGTCAATGAGTGGAAGTTATCAAGCTACTGCATCTAGTTTTGGATTCTTTCCTTTTGGAATGTCATCTCAAGGTATTCCTTTAGTTCCTTTGAACATACCATCAACCGCATAGACATCCATGATGAGTGGATCAACTTCTTTTCAAGGTTTCCCATTTGGAAGTGGTCATATTCCACATTCCAATCCGACAGTAGGGTCAATGCCTTTTCCTTTTACAAGTCAAGGTAGTAACCCCTTCCAGAGTTGGAAAAACCCTACAGTTAGTGGGATAGGCACTGGGAATCAATTTTTCAACCAACAAGGGTATTTGCCTTTGGTTAAAGCATTTCAAAGTTTTCCACCCTTTGCTAATGCATGAAACCCTTATCAGGGGCTGCTAGCTCCTTTCAATACTTCATTAGGGGGTAACTTCACTGGTTACGAAGGATTTTTGGTAGGAGTTGATCAAACTCTAAATTTTGCTGGACCACAAACATCACCTTTTGGTTCAGTAGGCTCTATGAGTTACTTCGACCAACCTAGTGCCTTTCAAAATCTAGGTCATTCTTTTTAGACCTTTGGGAACCTCGTCCACTCTGGATGGAATTCCCAAGGTCCCCCACGACTTCCTTTTCTGGCCACACTTCATTTTCCAGAATTAACTAAATTGACAAATGATTCAATTAGGTACAATCTGGCTTGGCCTTCGGTCCCAACTAAACTTCCCTCAGATATTCCAAAGTTCGAAGGGAAGAGTGGTGAAGACCCGGGAGACCATGTGACCACATTTCACATATGGTGCTCATCTGACTCCCTGATAGATGATTCGATTAGGTTGAGGTTATTTTAGTGCACCATAACTAGAAATGTGGCCAAATGGTATATAGAGTTGGCAGGGGGCACATATACTTCTTTTGCTGATTTGGCTAATATTTTCTTGAACCATTTTCAGTTGCCTATCTACTATGAAGTCGAAATTGAACTTGTGACCACCTTTCAGGAAGACACAGAAACTCACATTTCACATCACATCTAGGAATGGAGAAGGAGAAAAAGGCTTATCAAAGCCAAAATTCCACCACAATTCCTTCTTGAATGGTTTCTCAAATCATTACAACCTGAGATCTCAAAGGATGTTTCTCTTTCCAATGTTTATTTGGAAGATAAGGATATTTTTCGATCCCAACAATTAGAACTGATATATTCTCAGTCTAGGACTCTTCAGAAAATCCTACCTAATGCTCCTAGATCTAAGGTTGATTTAGCCAAACCAAAGTCAAACCCTCACACTGATGGTATAGTTGGATCAATTGATGCAAATATGGTGAACCTTTTCAATCAATTGCAGTAGTTGTCTCTACAAACTACTTCTTCTAACCAGGAAGCACCATCTGCACCTTTACCTTCCCAACCTACCTCTATAAATGTCGTCTAGGCCTCTAACCCCAAAACAAATCAACAATCTGATGGGAAGAGGAAGGGAAGAGGTAAGAAGAAGAACCAGGAGGGGAAAGGCAATGCGAGCAAACCCGACAAGAGTGCCGGTGAGGGTAGAAAAGAGCCCAAGAAAAAGGTTAAGTTTCCATGCAAGTTATGCAATGGAGATCATTTGACTCACCTTTGCCCTAAGATACAAGATGCTCAGTGCTTGTTAGTGCAGCAAGGGTCCTCTAGCTCCCAAGTTGTTCTAACTAACCCTTTTCCCCAAGGGCAACAATTACTTGCTGGCGCGAACTCAAACGCTAGTACCTCCACAGGGGGAAACCAAGAAGGGGAAAATTCCTCAAATGTTTATATGATGAACTCTCATGTCAATGTTGCTACATGAGCACGTGATTATGGTGAAACGGAAACATCTAAGGCTAAATCTATTCCTGAAACCATAGACCCACTTCATATTGAGCGACCCTCTGTTGAGTCTATACCTCGGATACCGAAAGGTTCCGCAAAGCACTCGACTATTAACCCTAATGCTAGGGCAGCCTAGAACTACTCGATTGTAGAAGATCTGGCTCAAAGTCCTTGTGCTATGTCTGCTTTGGAGGTACTCCAGTCATGTCCTGCTTAGAGAAGTGCTTTGCTTTCGACAATCAGTGTAGTAGATCCAAATAATTATTTAGTGTTCACTTTTGATATGCTGAATGTAAAAAAGAGACTTCCTCACCATATGGCTTTTCAGATAAAGTCCACTTACTGAAAAACCAATATTTTTCGGACAGTTATAGATGAGGGAGCTTCCACATGCATAATGTCTATGTCATGTTGGAAGGCCATTGGATCACCTTCAGTTGTTCCTTCATCGACTCTCTTGACAACATTTGATGGACATTCTCATAGGCCACACAGAATTATCCCGGCCTTTCCTATATGTGTTGGGGGAAAGGTCGTAAACATTGAGGTGGAAATCATTGATGCCAACCTGGATTATAACCTTCTCTTAGGAAGGAATTGGATTTACGAGATGGATTCCATAGTTTCATCTTTATTCTGCATCCTCTGCTTTCCTCATGAGGGGAGAATTGTTAAAATTGACCAGTTAGATTATTCTCCAGGTGACTCCCATGCAACTTCAGATTCTACCGTTCCATTGGTGGATAATCCCCATCAACCTATTGAGAATTTAGGAGTTGGGATGTACTCTTCATTAATGGGTATATTTAACCTTCCTCCTCCGACAGCTAGAATCAATGCAATTTCATCCTCCAAGGGGCCTTCACGGAAAGAGTTCTTTCGAACTCGTTATTTTTCAAACCCTTGGACCTTACCTTCATCTACCACCACATTAGATGGAGGGTAGGTTGGTAGAATGGCATTTCCCATGTTTGTAGCAGAACTTAGCTATCAATCTATTGTTAACTCTACAAACAACCATCCAACTCCTTTTTCACAAGACGAGTTAGATGGCGATGTGGCTCCAACCTGGACCCTCAACTCTACTTCAGCTTTGGATTGCTTAGATACAATTTTACCATCTAAAGAAGCAATTTTTGAGGCAATGATGGGTATGGATCGACCATGGGAAGATTTACTTCATCGTTCATATTTTCTTCCTCCATTGCATTAAGTTAAATCGAGGTTCTCCAATCTGCTTACTAGCGATGTTTGTACAGTTTCAAACCCTTTGGCTCTAGCACAATTATCTGCCGAAGGTAATATGTCGGTTATCTCAAGAACTGTACCTATAAACATCTCTAGGAATCCTAATGTCATAGAAAATGTCTTCACCAGAGCTGATTGTTCCCCTGAAGAAATTCAAATTTACACCAACCTCTTTGAAGAGTTTTGAGATGTGTTCGCTTGGTCTTATGAGGAAATGCCCGAAATTGATCCATCTATAGTCCAGCATGAGGTCAAGACGTACGAAAACACCAAACCTATTCATTAGAAGCTTCGACTAGTCAATCCTCAGAAAGTAGCAACTATTAAAGTTGAAGTTGAAAAGCTGCTTAAGGCGGGGGTTTCATATACCCCTTTCCTCTAACGGAGCGGGTTTCCAATCTAGTCCCGATAGATAAAAAGCAAGGAATGATCCAAGTATGTATTGACTTTAGGGATTTGAATAAAGCTTGTCCTAAAGACAATTACCACATGCCTTTTATTGATCAAATTGTTGATGAATGTGTGGGTAATGAAATTTTTTCGTTTATGGATGGATTCTCTAGTTACAATCAAATTACTATCTATTTAGAGGACTAGCACAAGACAACCTTTATTTGTCCTTGGGGCACGTTTGCATACAAGAAGATGCCTTTTGGTCTTAAAAATGCTGGAGCTACTTTTCATCGGGCCATGTCTTATGCTTTCCACGACATCAAACATGTTATCGAAGCATACTTGGATGACTTAGCTACTCACTTTCGAAAGAGAATTGATCATCCTAGCCACCTTCAATTAGTTTTTGAGAGATGTTGTTTTTATAAAATCCGGTTGAATCCAAATAAGTGTGTTTTTGCAGTCACATCTGGTCGGTTGTTAGGATTCATCATATCGACTGAAGGGATTCAAGTTGATCCTTTCAAGGTTGAGGCAATAATTCAGTTGCCTCCCCCGTCTTCCATTCGTCAACTTCAAAGTCTCCAAGGAAAGGAAAAATTCTTGAGAAGATTTATAGCAAATTACACCAAGATTACCAAAGGATTTATGCGTTTGCTTAAGAAAGGAGTTCCATTTTTATGGGATGACTTTGTTCAACGATCTTTTGATGTCTTGAAATAGGAATTAATCTCTGCTCCATTCTTGAGTCTGCCATATTATGGCAAAGATTTCCTTTTGTATCTCACTGTGGTAGAATCAACCATAGGTATGGTTCTGGTTCAGGAGGATGATTCTCTCAGTGAGCATGTAATCTACTACTTGAGTCGAGGCTTAGTAGGACCTAAGCTACGCTATTCTCCTATCAAGAAATTGGCCTTGGCAGCTATCCATGCTATCCAGCGGCTTCGTCATTACATTCTGCTACGCAAAACATTCATCTTAGTGGCTGTCAATCCTTTTCAATTTGTCCTCAGTAGGCGAGTGATTGGGGGCAAATATAATTAGTGGATTTTTATTTTGCAAGAATTTGATCTCGAGTTTTTGTCAGCCAAATCTAAGAAGTCATTGGTTTTTGCAAATTAATTTCTGAGCTGCCTTGTGAGGAAGCCATTGTTTATGATGAAAATTTCCCCGACAAACATTTATTCCTCTCTTCTTCACAAGATCCCTGGTATGGAGATATCATTATATATCTCCAAACTTTGAAGTTCCCACCTGCTTCCTCGAAAGATGAGTGTCAAAAGCTACATCACCTTGCCAAAAACTATGTTATCATTGGTGATACATTATATTGCAGAGGGGTTGATTCAATCCTTAGGCGTTGGTTAACTTTGGAAGAAGCAGAGTCTGTATTTAATGATTGCCACAGTGGAGCTTGTGGCAGTCATTTATCAGAGCTTGCAATAGCCCAGAAAATTTTATGTGCAGGCTACTTTTGGCCTTCAATTTTCAAATACTATATTGAAGTGGTCAAACATTTCCACCCTTGTCAAATTTATACTCGAAAAATGTGCGTGCATCCAGCTCCACTCTTTCCTGTTATCACTGTCGATCCATTTACGAAGTGGGGCATTAACTTCACTACTTGTAATCTGCCTTCGGTGGCGAATCAGAAGTACATCATTGTGGCTATAGAATACTTTATGAAGTGGGCTGAGGCCATGCCTACTTACAAAAATGATAGTGAAACAACAGCTTTGTTTTTCTTCAATCAGGTTATTTCACGATTTGGTATCCTAAGAGAGATTGTCACTGACCACGGCAGTCACTTCTAGAATCAACTGATGATCAAATTGGCTCTCAAGTTGGGCTTTTGGTAGGAGCATTCATCTCCATACTATCCTCATGACAATGGGCAAGTCGAAGCCTTGAATAAGTCCCTTAAGACTATCCTGCAAAGGAAAATTGACAAAAATTGATCCAATTGGCATATCATGTTGTACCCGACACTTTGGGCATACCGAACCTTGGTGAAGGCTACCACCAGTTTTACTCCTTTTCAATTAGTTTACGGGCTGGAATCTATTTTTCTTATTGACTGTGAAATTCCATCCTTTAAGCTAGTTATAGAACTTCTTCCAGAGATGTCTAGTCTCGAAGAATGCCTCGTTCCTTTGGAACATCTCGATGAGCAGCATCGAGATGCTACCATAATAAACAAAGCCGATAAGAAGAGGGTTAAAACTCAGTGTGATAAAGTTGTCCATCCTCGGGTTCTTTTCTAAAGGCAACCTTGTCTTAGTCTATGACCAAGACAAAGACACCCTAGGGGCAGGAAATTTCAAGTATATGTGGTATGGTCCCTTTGTAGTCAACTGATTTTTTGGGAAAGGGGCCTATGAATTAATTGATTTTGAAGGGAACAAGCTGGAGAAGCCTCAGAATGGGCTCTACTTTAAAAAGTATTTTTCTTAGGTTCTGGTTGAGCAATTGCTTGTTTGTATATATTGTATTTTTGTACATATTTCTCTGGCATTTTGTGATATCGACATTTTTTGATCTACTTTGGTAGGTATTGATGGATGATTTGATATATTTCGGATTCACCGATGGTGCTAGTTGGCACACTCGGAATCTTGCTTCTGCATCTTGGGTGATTTATTATCCATCTGGCCAGTTGATGGTGTCAAGGGGAGTATGTATTGGCCCTGCTTCAAAGAACATTTTTGAATATATTGTCGTTATTAATTTACTATCTGAAGCAATTTCTTATGGGATTGATTTGTTGGTAGTTTATCTAGACTCATAGTTGGTAGTGTCACAATTAAATAACATTTATCAAGTTCGTGATCCTCTATTGCCAATTTTTCATAGTGAGAATGTTGCAATGATCATTTATTTATTTCACATATATTCACATTTCACGATATGAGAATTCATTAGCAGACTCTATTGCTAATCAAGAATTAGATTGGCATATTAATCATTCATCAAATTAAACAAACATCAAAAAATTTGAATATAGATAAAGTGTTCAAAACATAATATACAAAATTGTGACGAAATTCCCTCAAAATTTGGGTTCATGCCCATAATCATTTCCAGTCATACATCGGTCTATCTATCGACCCGGCTCAGGATGAGTAGCTAAAACGTTAACTATTGCATTGGCTACACGCCGAAGTATGCGGAACCAGTCCTGTGGTCCCCCTACCACGTGGCGATGCATCTCCTCAGGTAGATCCTCTATGGCTATCATAGGTACCTGGTGAGTCAATCTCACCAAGTTTCTTTGAACTGCATATAGGACTCTCTATGTCTCAGCTGCTTCCTCTTCGGCACCTCTTCCATGACACCTAGGCCTCGGAAATCCATCTGGTCTGACTGAACCCACATCTGGAACACTATCATTTTGTCAGTATTTTGTCTCCTCAAAAATATTTCTAAGTTCATTTCATATTAAAAAAAAATCTTAAAAACTTACAAAAACTTAAAAATTGTTACCTATGTCTCCCCATGTTGCATTTGGTGGCAACACCAAGTCTGGATCTCCTTGGAAATCCATACCAGCATATGGGTAGTCATCGACTGCGATGATCTGTTCGTCCCACCAGACAAAAAACTCATCATTGAAAGTCATTCTAGGCATGTCCGTGCCTCTAAGGCATTTCATCAAGTCAGCCCATCTGCCCATCCGAGGATCTCGAGGGCTGTTGATGGAGACAGATACTTTGGGACGTAGCCTAGGTACCTTCTCGAAGAAGAATGAGCATAAGATAGTCCCATATCCAAATTTGTTTGTCTGACCCTTCTGAATAGAGGTCAATTGGCTCTTCATGTTGGTCAGAAGAGGCATGCACTAGTCGAAAACCGTGGTAAGGCATTTCACCATGCTCATGATGCCTGATGTAGTGAAGCTGATCCATTTACCCTCGCAATGATAAATAGCAGAATCCTCAGAGATAAATTTTCCACGTGTTTGATTGGAATCTGACTTCCAATCTTCTCTGGGTGTCCAAGACAATATATGTGTACATAGTCTTCTACTAAAAGACTACTTCTCATTCTTCCCATCGAATGCATGACCTCCCCTCTTCGGGAGAGACCTGTTATAAAGTAGATGTCTTCAACCTCAATCTGTAGAGGCATCTGGTCTATCATGAAGGCATCATCCTCTACACTCTAGTAGTGGATCAGCAGTTCGAGCAAGTGTGTGTTGGCTTTCATGTTTGGCATTTTGAATAATTTCAACAAGCCACAACCTCTCAATGTGTCTAGTGCATGTTGGTCATTCATTACCTCATTATCAATTGTGGTATGCTCTCTTTTTCTCCATGTGATGGTCATCCTGCAAAAAAATTGAGTTTCAACCGTTATTTTTTGTGTTTAAACTTTAACTCGCGTACATGTGGGTTCCCTGTACACACAGTCACATGTAGGGCCATCGTATACACGGGTTGATCACATCCAACCCGCGTGTACACAAAGTTGGATTTTTGGGCATAATTTCCGATGCTCAAAACTTTATGAAAACTTATAAAAACTATCACAAAACATTACAAGCATGATTTTAGGGTTACCTAATAACTTTGGTACGATTTGAATGGTCCAATTGTTAAGAGGCAAGCTTGCTCCTTTTTGATCCATAGCTCTTTGCTCCAAATAGAAATAAAAAAATTGTGAGTCCAAAAGTCATTATATAACTTTGAAATTGCAAAATATTTTTTCAAAAATTGATTTTTGTCTCATGGATTTTTTGACCTGTGGGCTTGGATTGTCGAGAATGGGTTATTTTTCAGGATATTTTGGAGACTTCTTCGAGATGTTATTTCGGTCCCATGACCGCTGCCCTGTCATGGAAAGTATCATTCACTCACTAGTATATAGGTTAGGGAAAACCAATTTTTTTCCATTGCATCTTGCATACTAGCCTCCGTTTAGCGATACATTAGCCATAGGGTCGACCTCATCATGTCTTGGTTAGCAAACCATGTTCACTCGCCAATTTTTAAATATGATAAGATGGTAGAGCCATCCTTTACATGGGCATCTTAGTTAGAGCCTCGCTAACATTGATTGCCCATGATGCTATACTGAGTAGGCTCGAGAGTCCTCTTTAGTTCTTCCATGACTAGTGCGTTGAAGACACATTCTCCTTTCTTCTACACTGATTTCTGGGCTTATACCCTAGAGGCTCCTTTGTGTTGAGTTCTACTGTTGCATTGCATTTTGACTATTTTCACCTTTTGGCCTTGAGCTAGCTTCACTTGGACTCGTGTTTAAGCCACTTATTTGACCATGTCTTCTGCAAAATAAACCATGCAATCACTTAGCTTTTGCAACTTGATGCACCCTTTGACCCGTGGAAAGAACATCCTTTTGAGTTTCCTTGACCAATTTTGCCTCTCTGCATTGAGCATAGGAATGTTCCCAACCTAGGAACTAGATCATTTGTTTCTCTAACACTTGTTCTTTCCACTGTACTATAGCATTATTTTATTCTTTTTCTAGCTTAAAGAAAAAGACAAAAAAAATTATATATTCCAAAAAGAGTGGGAACGGGACAACATTTCCATATTTTTTTGTCAACTAGAGTCAGTCGTGTTGCCCTTGAACAAAGCACTCAAAAGAAAGTCTCTCCTCCATTTTGGGCGGGATTTATTTTGACATAGGTATGCCTTAACCTTTTTATTGAGTCAGTACTCATCCGATTGGTTACCTCTTCCAATCATATGGATAGTTTTCTTATGCCTCCTGCGTGACGAACTTATACAGAGTTATTATATGCTGCCATATAGTCATCATTGCGTCATGCTTTTGTTCAAGGGAAGTAAGCCTAAGTCGGCCTCTCTGTAGTGTCCCTTGACCTATTTTTTCACTTGGCCATCCCTGGTTGTCAGTGTCATGTTTTTCATCACATTAGTTATATTGTTCCTTTGCTCATTCCGGTACTTGATCGTGACGACGCAATTGATGTAGTACTTGATCGTTGGCCGGTAGAGTGGCAACTACCTTAGACTTGATGGTGGGGGCGAGCAAGTCTGCTGCGTAGTGCAAAAAGGAGGAGGCCAAGTTCAAGATGGCACAGCTAGCTGAGAAGAAGAAGAAGGAGGCCATTGACAAGGCCGAGGCAGAGCACGATGCCGCCCAGCAGACAGAAAAGCAGACAAGCAAGATAAAGCATGGCTCTAAAAAAGGCGCGAGGCCACCTTCACCCGAGACAGAGGAAGAAATAGATGAGAAAATAGACCAGAACGACGTGGAACCATAGGTGCCATCAGCCTGCATCAAGCATCCAAAGGAACAAGAGAAAGGAGGGTCGAGGAAGAAATCCAAGGCTGCTAAGACGTTTTTGGACCCAATCACACTCACAGAGGGTGATTTGCATGACATTCGAGATACGGTGTGAGATGTCACTTCGGAAGCCCTACAATAGTTTGAGAAGCAGCAACAACTACTATTGGGGGCCATCCAAATAGGTCTATAGGAGCTGTAGACCTGCGCATCATAGGCTGTCACGGTGTCCACCAGCCTTGCTATCGATACTTCAAAAGTTGTCGAGATGCTGCGTGCGAAGGTCTCCAGCACGATAGTACTACCAAATGGAGCACTGACCATAGAGAATGAAGCTAGCATGCCCACTGTTAGTGCCCTCAAGGGAGTGGGGTTGAGCTTGGCAGTGCTCCCTGGCAAGGCACTCCACCTATTGTAGGATAGAGTGATCGCAGAGCTGAGGTTCTTCGAACAGTGCACTTTGCAAGTCATCAGTGAGCGGAGGATTAATAATGAACAGATGGTCCTACAGTGAGACTCTTCCATCGCCATTATAACCAAGGTAACTGACCAAAAAAAGTGCATAGTTCAAGTCATGGAGGAGGCATGTCAAATGGTCCTAGAGTTGGCCATTCCTAAGGAAGAACCAGTCGAGGTGTGCATTCGCAAGCTTACTACAACGGTGTGTGATGCTTGCACAGAGATGGCTAGGGTTCAGCTAGAGCTAAACCTACAAATTACAAAATTATTGTTGAAGGCCCAACCTTCCACTCCACTAGAAGTAAAGGAGCAACGAGCAATCGCTATTATGGAGGCGATAGCGATGGTAGACAGTGCATTAGAATACTACACAGAACTTTTTGAATAGTCGTTCGAGGCCCTGACGAACCTGTAGGAGGACCATCATGTACAATGGCTGGAGACAGAAGCATGAGAATTGAAACAATGCTATGATGAAGTAAAAGGGACAGTGAGAACCATTGCTCTCATGTAGAGACTGGTGAAGCTGCAGGAGGACAAGCAGTTGTAAGAATAGGTAGATGCAGCACAGGATAAGGAGGCAGTACTGAAGGTGCGTTTGAAGCCTTGGTTGGATGAGGCTTATGTGGTCACAAACTCTATTGAAAACAAGCTTGCTACTCTACAATCTACTCAATAGAAGCTTCAGGCCGACAGTTCAGGACCAGCGACCGAGCAGTTGGTTGAAGAAGCGAAGCAGACGGCCGCACAGTTCACTATAGAGGTTGCAGTCATACAGGTCGAGATAGGATGTATTCACACCAAGATCTCTGCACCCACAGAGTGATTCGAGGGCGAGTCACCATATTTGTGTTGGGGGCCTATTGGGAACGGGCTCCCCCAAGGATAGTTTTGGGGCTAGAAGCCCTTGTTCTGAGGAAATTTTTAATAAAGTTGTAAAGTGTTTGCAGTTTGTGGTCGTGGAGCACGAAGGTGTCAAGAGTCATAAAGGGTTGTCTGCCCTTATTTTGTAAAGTGTAAAGTTAACTGTAAAGATCCACCCATGGTCTGTGGACCATGGGATTGTATAAAAAGGAGCTAATTAAGTAAGCTTTAAGTAGTATTAAGTATGATAGTGAAGAATGAAGTGAGGAGTCTTGGTAACAAAGTCTAAGTGTTTCGGGTCTTAGCATAGGTAGAGGCTCTGCAACTAAGTGTGTAGAGGCCTAGGGTGGAAGTCTGCAACTGAGTTCATGGACCCCTGCATCTATGTGTGCAGGGCGGATATAGTCTGTAAATTTGAAGATATCAATAAAGTGAAGTATTCTACAAATTCTATGTATTTATTTCTTGTTAATGCATCTGGTTACATTGTGTTTGGGTTTAAGTTACAATGTTTATGTGATGTGCGAATATATGTGATTTTATTGGTTAACTAAATGCAACTAAGAATATAATTTTACATGGTGCTAACTAGGAGTGTTTAGTAAGATAAGTAAAAAACTTAAGATAACTTGGGAACTTATGCAATACATTGTCATAGCAGTGAAAAAGTACTTGGATCGCGGGTTAAGGCTATGCAAAGGTCAATCGTACACCTTCACGGAGGTATTGAAGGGCGGAATAAGGGGTAGACTAACAAAGCCCTAAAGCTTAGTGACCTGCACAAAAATAGGAACAGAGGGTATAAACTGACATCACGACCATCTCAAGGTGCGAAAACTTGGTTCCAACATCCCCCCATACTACTTTGGGTGAGACTTCGGTCCACACTCTGCGGGTTGATGCAGAAAGGGCCAATAGTGTAGGGATTTGTTTGGCTAACTTACGCTGAACCTGGGTCAAGCCCCACAAAGCTAACAAGCATTTTAGATTCTTTGCTAATAAATGTTACATAATGAATAATGATGATAAACTTGGAAAGTTTGAAGCTAGGGATGATGAGGAATTCTCCTTGGATACTCCTCTAGAATAAAAGAATATAAATGCTACAATAAAAGACTTCAAAATTTTATTGAATGCATTGATGTTGTGATTGATGAAGCATCCATAGGTACCAAAAATGAAGCACCAAAAGATGACGAAGATACTCCTACAACAAGTCAAAAGGATGTTGGAGAAGGAATCATTGAAGCATCAGAAGAAGGAATTGACAGTATAGAAGCATAAAAAAACTCCATTAAGGTATGTTCAGAAAAATCATCTAGAATCTCAAATTCTAGGTGATAAGGAAGCTGGAGTACAAACTGGAAGAACTTTTGTTGGAACTTCTAGTTATCTTGACTTATTATCCACAAATTAACCACAAAATGTAAATCAAGCTAGAAATTATGAATGTTGGGTTAAGGCTATGGATGAAGAACTTGACTAAATAGAACAAAACCATACATGGGAATTAGTACCAAGACCTCATGATAAAATTTTCATTGGGACAAAATGGGTATTCAAAAACAAACTAAATGAAAATGGAGAAGTAATTAGAAACAAAGAAATACTTGTATGCAAATGTTATGCACAACAAGAAGGAATATAATTTGAAGAAACATTTGCACATGTAGCTAGGCTTGAAGCCATAAGAACTTTCATTGGATTTTCAAGCTTTCATTACTTTAAAGTATATCAAATGGATGTTAAATCTAAATTTCTGAATGGGGACTTGGAAGAAGAAGTTTATATTGAGCAACCCAAAGGGTTCATTCTAGGAAAGAATGAAAACCTTGTTTGAAAACTGAAGAAGGCATTATATGGGCTAAAACAAGCTCCTCATGCATGGTATTATCGTCTTGGAAAATATCTTTAACAACAAGGTTTAACTAAGGGATCCATAGATATCAATATATATATAAAGATGGATGATGATAAAATTTTAATATTTGTTTTTTACGTAGATGAAATCATATTTGGAATCAATGAAGATTCTATGAGTCAAAGTTTTTCCTCACTCATGCAGTAAGAATTTGAAATATCATTACATGGTGAACTAACATACTTTCTTGGTCTTCAAGTTTAGCAAGCAAAAAATGGAATCTTTCTCTCGCAAACTAAGTACCTCAAGTAGATTTTAAAGAAGTATGGAATGGAAGACTACAAACTTGTATGCACACGAATGGTCATAGGTTGTAACCTCATTTCACACAAGGATTCTCCTTCAGTAAATCAACTAGAATACAGATCTATGATCAGGAGCTTTCTCTACCTTACAGGCACTAGACCAGAAATCATGCATGTAGTTGGGATTGTTGGATGGTTTCAAGCAAATCCTAAAGAAACTCATCTCCATCCAAATAAGAGAATATTCAAGTACCTACAAGGAACTCAAGATTATGGTATATGGTATCCAAAAAATGCAAAATTTTCTCTTCATGCTTACACAGATGCATATTGGGGAGGTAATGTTGATGATCAGAAAAGTACTAGTGGAGGAGCATTCTATTTGGGACCTCGCTTCGTATCAAGGTAAAAGAAAAAAACTCCATTTCTTTATCTACTGCTAAGTGAAAATATGTTGTTGTTGCATCTTGCTATACTCAACTTCTATGGATGATGAAAACATTACAAGATATTTGAATCACTTTTCCTCAACCTATACCTATTTTGTGTGATAATACTAGTGCCATAAGTATTTCTAAAATTCTTGGCATGCACTCAAACACCAAGCATATTCCAATCAAATATCACTTTATGAGAGAATAAGTACATGAAAAAAGGGTCAAACTAGAGTATGTTCCCTCAAAGGAACAAGTTGCAAATATATTTACAAAGCCTCTTCCATGTTATTCCTTTAAATATCTCAAACAAAAACCAGGTGTGGTCTCTGCTTCATCACTTCATTAATTATTCTGACAATCTTTCATATTCAGGGGGAGCAATACATGTGTTATTTTGATAATGTATCACATGGTTGTTTTGATATTCATGTTGCTTATATTACTGAAATTACATCTAATGTAGTAACAATGAACATATACAAACATTACAGGCTTAGGGGGAGTTGTGGTTATGAAAAATTCAACATTTTTCTTTTTGTACGTGGATATTATGAAGTGAAGTCATGTAAATACATGAGTTCTGATCTAGACAATCACATATGTTTCTCTATGATGAAGAAACAGTGGGACAAACTCAAGGAAAGGCTTTGATATGCTTCAGACAATTATTATTTGACATTCTAGTCTTGATGTTGATTGGTGCTACTTAGAAGTGGTGTTGTCTTATGATGGTTTATGAGTTGCTGCAATATGACATTGATGCTTTGATGAACTTTTTGATTGATGAAGATACTTTGATGGCCTAAGTTAATGTGATCAGATTTGACAATGAACAATTGGCACAGGTTCAAGGGGAGTTATCCTTCTAATAGTGCATTGTTGGCATTATGATTTCTTTAGCATTCTGGATAGGTATATATCATGCATGATGCTGCTAAAGACACATATGTTGTTGAAGTGTTTGTTGTCACATTCAAGGCTTATGGTGCAGATCCTATATGGTGTATAATAGTTGTTGATGACTATCGTGGTCTTATTGAGGTATTTTTCCTTTGTTATAAATTCCATATCTATCTCTCGATGTAAAGGTCATGTAAATACCTATGTTATAAATCATTGTAAATTTTAGTCATGTATGGACTATTGTGGTCAAGTCATGTAATCTCATCATTTTGGTCATGTGATGTATTGTTGAGTCAAATATGTAGCCCCACTGTGTTGGGTAATCAATGTAAACATGAGTCATTGGTGATAGGAAAGGCCATGTCTGGTTGAGTCATAGAGTCATGTACTTCTTTGTATAGCTTCATAAAATTCACCATGTGCTTAGGGGGAGCATGGTTAGTATTCAGTGTTCATACGCAGTAGATCATATATACAGCTTTCATTTCAACAAAGAGAGAGAAGCCTTCATTTAGAATTGGTCAACTCTTTTCCCTTGATGTCAAAGGGGGAGAGTAGCTTGGTGTCTATAGGTAGCAAACACCAAAGTGGTTTCCATCAAGTCCAAAGGGGGAGATTTTTGGAATTATGAAAAATGTGTTGTCCTTGATGAAAACCTGCTTAATAAAGATGTCAACATGATAATAGCAAGATAATTATTCAGGCCAGTACAGATGTGACAAAAATATTGGACAAATAAATATCAGTTCAGAGATAGAGGAATGCTAAAGATGATGTTTTAAGAAGTATACGTGGGTCCTGTGAACAAAGGTCGTGTACATATGTGGGTATGGTGAAGAAAATTTGTGTACAGTTTCTCCACCATGGTATTCTAAATATCAGGGGTATTTACCATGGTATTGGCTCATAGTAATGAGCACGACAATGGAAATTTGACTCCGTCAAAGAATACCATGGGCATAGCTATGGAATTGGCGTAAGGTATTGGCTAAGGCCTAAGTTGTATTATGAGATGGAGATAAAAGTGCTAAGTGTGCATGTATTGGGTTTTTGATGATTGGTTTGATCTAAAATAATTGTGCACTAATGAACATGGTGATGGATCGAATCTATTAGATCTGAAATAACTATATATTGAATAATCTGCTTATGGTTTAATAGATTTGTAATGATGATTTTATGATGTGTATCTATTATGGTGTGTGCCTATATTTGGGTTTGATAGGTGTTCTGATGTACAACGAAGGTTTGAATCTATAATTACATATTTGTACATAGGTGTGTTTAAAAAAAAAAGTGTACATACGTGGATCTGATTCTAGATAGTCACGTATACATTTTGCGAAATAGATAGGTTTGCATGCGGATGTCAAGTATAAAAGGAGCATACATATGTGGAAGTTCTTTATAAGAGTTGCATATATCTACTAAGGTTTTGTAGTATGAGCTAATGATAATGGATTATCTATTATTTTATGTTTGCTGATGTCTGTCAATGAAGTCTCTTGTAATTATCTGTATTTGACATTACTATTTGACCTGAATTGATTATAAAGTAAAGTATTGACTTGCGATGATGATGTTAGATGATAATTTGTATTTGGTTTAGTGATTTATGTTGGCTTCAATATTTTTGTAGATGATTTATTCAACGGTATGGTGATACAAAATCAATTATCAATATTTTGAGATCTGTACACGAGTGTGCTTCAAGGGAAACACATACATATGCAAGTATGAGTAAGAATAGTAGCATATAAATTCTGACACGTGTTTAGATAGAGTTTGTAGTGAGAGAATATGGTTTCAGTGATGAAAAGTATGTGGTTTGGTATTCTGATGAATGCATATACAATGATATGAGTTGGTCTAGTTTTTTGAACAAGTTATTTCTATGTTTGACCTAGTGATACAGTTGGTTCAATGATTAAGTGACTTGGTATAGTGTTGGTTTCATTATTGTTTTATGATATTTGGAATAGATCTAGTTTGAAACATTCTGAAAAGTGATCCACGAAGAAAATAGGATAAGGGGGTTATAGTCCCCTTCCAGTAAAAGCTGGAAAACGAGAGAATGTTGTAGCCTTCTATAGGTGGGTGCCTATGTGTTGGTATGAGTCTGCGCTAGTAAAATTTTGTAAGAAATTTACCTTTATAATAAAAGAAGAAGACAGAGACAACAACAACGGTGGTTTTTCCCACATTTGGTTTCCAACTAGAAATCCTATTGTTCATGTTTTTCTTGTGTGTGATGACTTATTGTATTCTTACTTCACATTCTTACTATTTAATTAATGTTTAATGAAGTACTAATATACTAGTTCAAGTTAAACAGATGATGAATTAACTGAAAAAGTTAGTGAACTGGATGTATGATTTTTGTCTTCATCACAATCACATACATACGTAGGTTTAATTCATAAAATTCATGTATAGAAATATTAATAAGAAAGGAAAAGATTAAGTAGATTAAAATACTAATTCACCGCCTGCCCCTCTCTCAGTATTTTTCTAACATTAAGGAAGTGGAGCCTACAACTAAACACATATTGCCCTTCCTTGGGAACCACAAGTCACCTAGAGGCTAAACAACCACCCCAAGTGACTAATCCCTAAGCTGGAACCCTTTTCCATGACCTAGACCTATAACTGCAACCTTGACATTGTTTATAGTTGGTTGTGAACCTCAAACTTCCCTCACAAACCTTGCTCCATGTGGTTATGACCTCACTGTTACACAATAATTTGTCATTGTCTTCATCCCAGTCTTCCTACTGTGTCATGAGTCCAAAGTCATTCATGCTCATTCTCTCTGATGTTGCCAAATGACCCACTTTGCTAAAGTTTCTGCATCATCGCGACTGTTTTCCAAATAAACGTGCTGATGAGCACTCCAAAACAGACCATACATGTTGCCATCGTGGAAGTACACGTGATTCCCGCGATGGTCAGATTTCATGAGCCAGCGTGACTGTTGCTTTTATTTTCCAGCGATGACATGACCTTCTCCGTTATATAGCAGCGATGTCAGCGCGGCATAACAGTTATGTACCCGCGATGATCCAGTTTGGGCGAGTTTGTTCTAACAACCGGCCTTCTAGATGACTCCAGACCTGGTTGTTGGCCTTGTTTATGTCACCCTCCCTTCTCTGGCATGGCTGTTCCGTCATTTGTGCTACCTTCCTTGGAGATAAGCTCATCTTCCCACCATTCATGGAGACTCCTTCTCCTATTTAAGCTTTCACCATTGCTATGAGCTGCTAGTTTGGAATTCTTAGTCTTTGGAGTGTTGCTGATAGTGTTGTGAGCTTGATAGGTAGCTGGTGTGACAAGTGTGGGATTGTTTGAGAGCTTGAGGAAGGTTGTGAAGTGCTTTTGATCTTGTGTGAAACTTGTGAGTGAGAGAGACTTGTATTGCGAGATCCATCTTCAAGGGTGAATGCTTGAGGAACATGCTGGCTGGGCCCTCCTGAGAAGGCTTGTGACGTCAAGACCTAGGTTGTAAGCTTACTCTATTTCATATTTAATACAATCAATGATGTTTTTCTATGTCTCGTATGCAAAGTACTAGATAGCTCACGATTTCTTGACTTTATGGGTAAATAGTTCTTCGTTGTATCCGGTTATGTGCTTTGTTGTATTTCCTTGCTTTTTTTCAGGTTGATTACTCATTAGGAGAAGGAAGTGGAAGTTGGAGTAGTGCAACGGAACTTCATCGTCCACCGGTTGAGGTAGGCCTCAAACTTGAACTATTTAAGGAGAATTGTTGTTGATTTGTCCTTGTTTGTGACTAGACCCACTCTAGGGCTAGAGGGGTTGCCTCTGTCCGCAGAGGGAACACTTTCCTGCTTCACAAATTGGCGACCATACTGGGGAGCTGGCCTTTGTCCCTTTTTGTTCATTCTTGCCTTGAGTTTTTGTTTCGGTCTCTTTTCAGAATTTTGGGGATTAGTTGTCTGTTTCTGGGTTTCCTGGCTTGGTCTGGGAGATGCTTTATTTGTTTAAAGATTGACTGTTTTGGTTTGGGATTTTTTGGCTCGACTGTGGTTGTTTTTGAACATCATCGCACTTTTTAATTTAACAGTCGTGCTGTCATCGCGCCACCCTTTTTGTAATTTCCTGTCCATCGCATTATTACACCTAACAGTCGCAACGGACCTGTAAATCGGACCATCGTGGAAAAGGCGTGTATTTCCGCGCTGACCTCACATTGCTGCTACGCGTCGTTCTTTATCAGCGCATTGTTGCTGTGTATTACCCACGCTGATTGCTGTAGAATTGAATTTTTTCAATTCGGAACAGCGAGTGAACTAGGTTTTGGCATCCCATCCTCAAGCTTCCATTTCTTCAGTTAAGGGAGATTCGGGAAAGGATGGAATAGGAAGACGTGTTTCCAAAACGAGCAAGATACGGGTTGGAAATAGGAAGTTAGCAAAGTTGAACAAGATTGGAATGAGCATAGGAACATGTATCGATGTACCAGATTGGCTAATGCTCCCAGATTGATGCGATGTATTCCACCGGTTGACAGGGGACTTAATTATTGGTATATTTATCGGTCCAACACGGATTGAAATAGGAGCCGGTTCGACAGGAAGCTTTTGGGAACACGATGCACCCAGGTAAATAAGAGACGAGATGAATACAGGGTTCTGCCTCTTGAATCTGTCAGTATTGCTAACCCCTGCTGTTCTCACTTGGTTGATGACTTGTTTTTCACTATCTAGAGGTTGAAGCACTCTCTTGTGAGTTCTGTTGAGCGAATCTTTCCTTTTTGCTTTGTGACCTAGTTTCATTGTTCCAAGTTTGCTGTATCAACTTTGCTTGGTTTCTTGTTTGCAAAGATTCATTTGCTGCTTGCTGTTGGTTTGATTGAGCCTTCCCCTTTGCTTACTTTTGGTTGATTACCTAGTGATTGTTGTGGAACCAATATTGGCATTGTTTCGATTTCTCTTCACTACCCGGACATAGATTACAACTGTTTGGGGTCAACCGATTCTCCACATTTGTTTGTTGCTTACTGATTTCTTTAGATTAAAGGCATCAAAATCAAAAATTGCATCTCATTTAGCATGCGAAAGTGAAAGAAAATTTGCATTTCAAGTTGCATATTGAAAAACGAATGTTTAGATCTCTCATTAGTAGTATCCATGCATTTTAGGGATTGATGTCTGCTTGCATTGAGTGACTGTGTGTTGCCTTGGTTTTCTTGGGAATGATCTCTCTACCCTCCCGTAGGTAGGTGTTCATCGAATAAAAAGGGTACTTCATTCATTTTAGCTGCATCCTAAGCTTTGAAATATACATACGGTAAGGCCTGAAAACTGAAACATAATCCAAGATCAACGTTAAAATGAACTGAATGAATCTAACAACGCATTGGAACATAACGCACACATTTAGAGGTCTAGGCTAGAGACGTGCTCCGGCGTCGTTAAACCTAGTCACTTTTGTTTCACTCAAGGTTGGGTGATTCCTCCTTTTGTGACTCAATAGTGGTCTAGTGCGGATTTGAGCTCCGACGTACTGTCGAGTATATGGGGAGACCCCACTAGGTTATCATCCTTTATCCATAGGAAGCCGTGTCTACCGCCTTACAAGCCGTAACGCACCAAACACAACATTTGGGAAGATTGACTGTCGTACGGAAAGTCCTTGGTTTTCATATGACTGCCAAGGTGTATATGCAGTTTTACGGATTTGTTTGGTAAACCTTTTTGCCTAGTTCTCCAGAGTAGTCACTTTCGTTCCTTTTCAGACTCCCTAAAAGAAGAGGTCCATCTGAGCACTTGTCACTTCAGGGTCATTAAATATTCGAAGGCGACTAGAGTCATCTTTTGTCCTTTTCTCGACTCTTTAAAAATGAAAAGGTCAAGTCTTGTTCATGTGTCTTAAAATTTATTCGGCCATGATTCACATTTACCCAGTTAGATCTTGTTTGCGTTAGCTTGAGTAGGGTTCTTTTTCATTAGTTTTCCTAGGATCTTTTGAAGTTGTCATCCTGGCGGAATCACTGATCCTGTCTCCCGTTCCAAGTGACCAAGGGTCTCCTTCCTCTATCGCTCCCGAGGTACCGGTTGTGAGTGATACTCTCCCTGTTATCCCAAGTATCCAACCGATTAAGTCTCGCGCTCCAGACGACGAGGCTTACAAAATTCACTGGAACCCCATTTTGGAGCCTTCTGAAGAAGATATCCCTCCTACTCCCCCTGGTATCTCGGTTCCAATGTCTTCTTCTGATATGGACGACATATCCCCTGTCACAAGTGAAGAATCCATTGCGATGAGCGGTGAAATTCCCACTGCAACGGAAAATACACCTTTTCCTAGCACCCCTCTGGGTGTTACGTTGCCTTTACGCTACAGGGCGTTAAGGGATGTTATGTCTTCTAGGACTCCCTCTACGAGTTCTATATGGTCACACGCCGTCACTTCGACCTCGGAGTCCTTTATTCCTCAAATTCACAATGTGTCTGTCACTTCTGTCCCGACTATTCCAACTGTTTGTGTGGCGTCTTCAACTCCCTTTGTTGGTGCCGTTACTGCATCCTCAGTTGTGACCGCTGCTACTGGGCCTTCCTCAGGGTCAGCTTACAGTGGCCCATCGGCATCCGTACCCGGAGTCATTAATCCTGCGGTAAATGCCTCACCTTCTTTTGGTTCCATTCCAACAGGGGGGGCATACGATCAGTATTTACAAGCTGTCTAGAATCCGAGCTTGCAAGGGTCGTTCCATTACTATGATCTCGTAGGACATCACCTTTATCTTGCCGGATCCTTGCCATCTCAGCCTACCGTTCAGGTCTCGGTTACATTATCCGTTGCTTGGGGCACCACCACTTATCATGGTGGCCAAGTATCGCCTGCACATCTTCAAGGACCACCTAATCAAGGCCAACTGTCTTACGTGCAAACCTCTCAAGGGCAGCAGTGTTATGGGCAGTCTTATCCAGGGCAACCTGGGGGCCCACAAGGACAACCCTTTCAGGGACAACCTTCGGCTTCTGGTGGTCTGTATTTTACCTATTTTGCTCAACCTTCTGGTAATTCGGGATAACCTTACATGCAACAAGGTCAACCTAGTGTCTAGCAAGGTTATCCATCTGCGCAAGCTGGTCAACCTTACGTTCAGCAAGGCCAACCCCCTATCCAGTATGGTCAAGCATCTGGGCAAGCTGGTCAACCTTACGTTCAGCAAGGCCAACCCACTTTCCAGTATGGTCAAGCAACTGGGCAGGTCGATCAGCCTCAAATCCAATCAGGTCAACCAACTGCCCAATCTGCTCAGCCATCTGGTCCGTCAGGACAACCTTCAGTTGTGCAAGGATAGCCCAATACCCAGCAAGCTCATCCTTCTAGGCAGGTGGGCCAATCTCAATCTCAACTGGGTCAACCTTCTGGCCAGATGGCTCAGCCTCAACTCTCTCAAGGACATCCTTCTGGGCCTACCCAACCGAGCACTCAAATGATCGTCGCTTCTCAAGCTCAACCCGGTTTTCAGCCCCAAGCTGGGCCCCAGACCCAATCCGGTCTTCAGATGCAGGTTGGATTTCAATCCCAACCAGCCTATCAAACGCAGCCTGCTTCTTAGGCTCAGTTTGGAGCCCAGCCGCCTTATGGTTTCCAGCAATCCCAAGGGCAAATGCAATTTTCCCCGTACCAAAATTATCAACAAATGCAGGTGAGTCCTTATCAGAATTACTAACAATAGTATGTTGCTCCTACAGGTCAAGTTGGTAATCAATGGGGTGCTGGGGGGCAAATCCAGGGTCAGCCGTCCAGTTATGGCTATAACCCCTACGGACAAAACCCTTCGGGGCCAAATCCGTTTGGACAAAATCAATGGGGGCAACCAACAATTGGTTGGAACCCTGGTGCTACCCCTTACCCGTGGCCACAGATGTCCTTCAATCCGCAGTTTCCTTTCTTAGCAACATTGGAACTGCCAGATGTGTCCAAATTGACTAATGATCCTATCCTTCATAATCCATTCTGGCCACCAGTTCCAACCAATATTCCCGATGATTGTCCCAAATTCGATGGAAAAGCTGGAGAAGACCCCCAAGCCCACGTTATGACTTATCATCTTTGGTGTTTGTCAAATTCGTGGCTTGACGATTCAGTCCGGCTCCGCCTTTTTCAAAGGACTCTCACTGGCTCTGCTGCTAAGTGGTATATTGAGCTAGCTCACGGATCCTTTCAAGATTTTAACTCGTTGGCAATGGCATTTTTAACTCATTTTCAGTTGCCAATCTGGTATGAGATGGGAACGCATCTCCTCATGTCTCTTAAACAAGATACGGCCATGCACATCTTTGATCATATGCATGAATGGAGACGACATCGTCGTTTGATTAAGTTTTGGATTCTTGATCAGCTCCTGACTGATTGGTTTACAACCTCCTTTGTCCCTGCAATCGCACGGGACATCGCTATGAGGGCATGTGTAACTGAAGAGCAGGCTATTTCGCGTGCTCAGTACCTTGACTTGGTTTATTCGCAGTCCGATACCCTATATGATTATTTGCCTAACGCCCCGAGGCCTGGAACTTCCAAAGCTCTGCCAAAGCCATCTGTTGACGGTGTCATTGGATCTGTAAATCCGTCCTCTAAGAAATATTCTGCGAACCCTAGGAAGCAAAAGTCAAATGCTTCGAACAAAAATACTTCTCAGGCTGTGTCTAATTCTATTAATACTTCCAAGGTCAATGCTGTCCAGTCCACCACGGCGGACAAAGCCTCGAAAGGAAAGAAGAAGGGAAAAGGAAAGAATAAATTGGATCAACCTAAGCAGGATTCCCCTAAACCTCCACCCGAGGAAGGCACCAAACGCAAGCCCAAGCACCCTTGTCTTATCTGTGACTAGGATCACTATACCAAAGACTGCCTGAGGTGGTCTGAAGTTAGTTGTTTATTGAAAGGTGCTCCTGGGACTCCTGCTGTGCTCGAAGATCCTTTTCCCTCACAGCAAACGCAAATGGTGGCTGATCCATCTCAACCCTCTTCCTCCTTTGGTTCTCAAGTATTGATGGTTGGGACAATCCCCGTCCACATCAGTACTCGGACAAAAGAGTATCTGTCGCCTGCTGGGAAAGAGCCTGAGGTCCCCTCCAGTGCTCCTTCGTCCAGTTCTGGTCCGCTCCATATCGAGAGACCTAGCACTGAGACGCCCATCTGACCCCATCCAAAAGGTGTACTCCGGAAGTCTTCTTACAACCCGAATGCTCGTGCTGCCCAGCACTACAGCATCGTTGAGGATTTAGCTCAAGCTCCATCTGCTATGTCTGCCTTAGAAGTACTCTAGAGCTGCCCCTCTCAGAGGAAGTCCTTGCTATCGGCCATCTGTGGCATAGACCCGGCCGAATCGGATCTAATTACTTTTGACCTGGAAAACCATACACTAAGACTACCTCACCAAATCGCCTTCCTCATACAGGTCATTATCAACACCAAAACAATTCATCGTACAGTCATTGATGAAGGTGCTTCAACTTGCATCATGTCTATTGCCTGTTGGAAGGCTATTGGTTCTATGACACTGAGCCAATCTCCTACAACCTTGGAAGCCTTTGATGGGAGAGAGTCTCACCCTTATGGTATACTCCAACGTTTGCCCATTTCTTTGGAAAGGAAGACGGTCGAAGTGGAAGTTGAAGTTGTTGATGCTGATCTTACCTACAACCTCCTCCTCGGACGTAGCTAGACATACGCCATGCAAGTCGTGGCTTTGTCTCTTTTTCATGTCATTCGTTTCCCTCATCAGGGGAAGATTGTCACCATATACCAGCTCTCCTTCTTCGTCTCCTCTTCTGAAGGCGACGTGCCTTTTGTGGAGCATACCTCCAAACCATATGAGAGTGTGGGAGTTTGACTTTTTAAAGATCCTGCCTTGATGGGTGTTTTTTAACTCCCACCTCCTAACGTCGCCCCTATTAATATGATTTCCATTCGCTCTGATCCGTGGGTTCTTCCCCCCGCTGATCAGATAGAATCTTGGGGTGATAAGATGCCGTTGAGTCCTACTGAGCTCAACTACATCGAAATCATTGCTGCATCGGCTCCCCTTTCCGACCTGCTCCTTCGAGCAGGACTCCTGACTCGTATGTTCATTCCCCTTGGCTTGGAGATGATGCTACTTCGGATCCTTTAAAGGAAAAATTTCCTTCTGATGAAACCATTATCGAGACCAAGTCTCTCGAGGAACCTCCTTGGTCTGATCATCACCATCATTCATCGTTTCTCCCTGCCCATCGGGAAATGCTTACCTGTCTCGAGCGGTTTGCTCCTTGTCTCCCATCTCAACCCCTTCAAACACCTATTCAAGTTTATCAAGTGTCCTCTAAAGGAAATATGGGAAACATTACGCAGACCCAACCCATCGACATCTCAGCGAAACCAGGGATTGTCGAGCATATTCATATTGGAGTCACATGCACTTCAGAGGAAATTCAGCTCTATAGTGATCTTTTTCACGAATTTTGTGATGTATTTGCTTGGTCCTACGAAGAAATGCCCAGCATTGGCCCTAGCATAGTGGTGCATGAGATACCTACTTATCCGAGTGCTAAACCTGTTCGCTAACGTCTATGCCCCGTGCAACCCTGAAAGTCTGTAGCCATTAAATCAGAAATTGAAAAGCTTCTTAAGGCTGGTTTTATTTACCCCATCCCACTCACAGATTGGGTCTCCAATGCCGTCCCTGTGAATAAAAAACAGGGTACCATTTGAGTCTGTGTTGATTACCGTGACATTAATTGGGCCTGTCCTAAAGATAACTTCCCCACACCCTTCATTGATCAGCTCATTGATGAGTGTGCTGGGAGTGAAATGTATTCATTCATGGACGGTTTTTCTGGGTATAACTAGATCAATATTGCACCCGCCGATCAGCACAAGACTGCCTTTATCTGTCCTTGGGGCACTTTCGCCTACAAAAAGCTCCCTTTCAGTCTAAAGAACGTCGGTGCTACCTTCCAACGTGCAATGTCCTATGCTTTCCATGACATCCGTCACATTGTACAACCGTACCTGGATGATCTACCAACTCATTCAGTCAAACGCCAGGACCACCCCACTCATCTTCGCGAAATCTTTCTCCGCTGTCAACACTACCGCATCAGGCTTAATCCACACGTGTGTCTTCTGCGTTGAGTCAGGCAGACTGCTCTGGTTTATCATCTCTCGAGAGGGCATCTGGTTGGATCCCCTTAAAGTCGAGGCTATTCTGAATCTTCCTCCCCCTGCTTCTTTGCAGCAATTGCAGAGCTTGCAAGGCAAAGCAAATTTTTTAAGACGATTCATTCCGAACTATGCCGAAGTGGCGAAATGCTTTACACGGTTATTGAAGCGAGATACCCATTTTCATTGGGATGCCATCGCTCAAGAGTCCTTCGAGCGTCTCAAGGGTCTCCTTGTTTCTGCTCCATTGTTGCGTCCTTTGAATTATCATCGCGTTTATACTTTGTATTTGGCTGCCGCCGATACCACTATCAGCATGGTTCTCGTTCAAGATGACGATGATGACACTGAGTATGTCATATATTACCTCGGCCGCAATATTTTAGATATGGAAACTCGATATGCTTATGTTTAGAAGTTGGCATTGGCCACCGTTTGTGCCATCCAACGTTTCCGCCATTATTTCTTGTTGTGTACTACGATCGTGGTTTCTAATTGCAACCCGATGACGTACATTTTGTCACATCAGTTGCTGGGAGGAAAGTATTCGAAGTGGATCGTCATCCTCCAAGAGTTTGACTTGGAATTCACCACTGCCAAGTCTAAGAAATCCCTTGTCTTTCCTAAGTTACTTTTCTCTTTGCCATCTCCTACTGTGCCCTCTCGGTTAGAGGACCATATCCTGGACGAAACTCTGTTCCTAATTAGCACCCTCGATCCCTGGTACGGGGATATCATTGTATATCTATAGACATCCTCCTTTCTTCCCGCTGTCTCCAAGGATGCTCGGCAATGGATCTATCATCAGTCTCAGCCCTACCGTATCATTGGGGACATCCTGTACCATCTCGGCGCTGACTCCATTCTCTGCCGATGTCTAACTTTCGAGGAAGTTGAGCGAGTTTTGAATGACTGCCATTCTAGCGCCTGTGGTGGTAACATGTTCGGATATGCCACTGCTTAAAAAATCCTCTGCGCCGGTTATTTCTGGCCCTCCATCTTTAAGGATTGCATTATTGCCGTCTGCGCCTGTCACGAGTGCCAGATATACCAGCGGAAGATGCGTGCGCCTCCCGCTCCATTGCACCCTATTGTCACCGTCAGCCCTTTTGCAAAATGGGGCATTGATTATACGACCTGTAACCCTCTCTCGACCAAGGGGCATGGGTATATTATCGTTGCCATCGATTACTTCACCAAATGGGCCAAGGCGATGCCCACATTAACTGAAGACGGTCACACAGCGGCGCAATTTTTGTTCAACCATGTTATTTCACGGTTCGGAGTCCCTTAGGCCATCGTCACGGATCACGAGAAGCATTTTCGTAATCACATGATGACCGAACTAACAACCCAGCTAGGCTTACGGCATGATAGTTTGACTCCATACTATCCTCAATCCAATGGCCAATTTGAAGCCGTCAACAAATTTCTGGTTACGATGCTTCAATGTACCGTTGGCATGCATAAGTCTAATTGGCACTTGATGTTGTTCCCCGCCTTGTGGGCCTACCGAACCTCTATGAAGGATGCCACCGATTTCACTCCATTTCAATTAGTTTACGGACTGGAGGCCACCCTTCCCATCGAGTGCGAGATCCCTTCATTGAAGTTGGCCGTCGAGTTACTTCCCAACACTACTCTGGTAGAAGAACGCCTTCTTTACATAGAACGGCTGGACGAGACCAGTCGACTAGCCTCTCTAGCTATCGAAGCATAGAAGAAGAGAGTGAAAACTCACTTCGATCATACTGTCCATCCCCGTTCTTTTGTTGAGGGAGATTTAGTCCTACTATATGATCAAGCGAATGATAAGCTGGGGGCAGCCAAACCCGAGCCCATGTGGCTAGGGCCTTATATTGTAAAGAGAGTTTTGCAGAAAGGGGCATATGAGCTAATTGACTACGAAGGGAATCCTCTCGATAAGCCCCGAAACGGGCTATACTTGAAAAAGTACTATGCGTGAATTCCATGCACTTCGGTTTGTACATACGTGTACTTTAGCAGGTCTGTGTGTGTGTGTGTTTTCATGTTTTTGGCTTGGTGTGAAGGCGTGATTTCTGCTTATTGTGTCTTTTGCTTCTTGTGCAGATGTCTGGTGCACCTTATGTTGGTTTCGCTGATGGTGCCTGCCGTAGCACCCGCAACTTGTCTTCTGTGGCATGGGTGATCTACGATCCTCACGGTGAGTTGATATATCTTCAAGCTATGTGTTTAGGTTGTACCACAAACAATGTTGCTGAATATAGTGCTATGATTGAATTACTGGCTGAGGCGATTAATCTTAATATTCATACATTGGTTGTGAACCTGGACTCTCAACTTGTCGTCCACCAGCTCAATGGGCGATATTTCGTCAGAGACCATCGCATTTTAAGGTTGTATTTACGTGTTAAATTGTTAGAGAGGAATTTTGATTTCATTACATATCAGCATATTCCACGATGATTGAACATGTTATCTGATGCATTGGCTAATCATGTATTAGACAGACATTTGCGTAACATATAATCAAAACATCATACAAGGAAGCATATAAAGCACAATAATAGACCATAGGAATATGTATGTATATATATATCGTGTGGCGCACCAAGGCGCTCAAAAATAAGTGTACATGTCTAAATAGAGTCTGTGTTCTCTGTACATCTGAGACATATGTCTCTCAAAAAATCACCAGCAGGAAATAAAAACCTAGGTGTCTAATGCGGCGGGCTGTGCTCCCTATAGTGCACAGCCGCTCATGCCACCCGCCTCAACAGGCGGTGCATCCTAGGTTCCATTCCTACTGTGTGGATCTGGGACGCTCTGGGGGCCTCCTCGATCCCCATTTAATCTGGAATCCCTGCTAGCAGGCCCTCAAGGTTCTGGATCACTGTCTCCATCGTGTCATCTTCCGGAGGAGCCAGGGCTAGAGCTCCAACGCCCTATGCGTCCCTCTGTGCCTCTAGAGCCAGTCCAAGGGGTCTCACTGGTCCTACATCTGCATACCATAGCGTTCGTCATTAGGACATGTACATGAAAAAATCAAAAACATCATAAAAATAAAAAATAAAAAAATGTGATCAAGTGTCTTACCACCATCATCCCACTGCTCTCCAGCAGGCAGCTGCATGTCAGGATCTCCGCGGAAGTCCATGTCGGCATACGGCCAATCCTCCACAAAGATCGTCTGTCGCTCCAACCACTCTCGAAAAAATGTCCCCCACACCACTGGTTGGCCGCCACCTCCTCGTGGCATGACATGAGCCCATCGCATGGCCCTCGTCTTGCGTGGCCTGGGTGCGTCCAAAGCCATGTCTTGCAACTGCAGTGCCGGCACCCGCTCCAGCATGAGTGGGAGTAAGATCGATCCATAACCAAACTGTTTCATCTCTCCTCGACAACAGTTGGTCAGTTGCCTCTTCATGCTTGCCATTACTGCCCCTGCCCAGTTAAACATGGTGGGATTTAGACATTCGAGGGCCAGTCGGAGATGGGTCTTCGAGGCCTCATGTTGGGCTTGGGAGCCCACTGCCCGTGTCACTATGAAAAGCATTGCGTGAAGGATTATGTCCTCCACCATTGGGATTGCCACTTTTCCACTCCTTGACTTGCGTGCCTGTGGGCACACTTGAGCCATCAACATATCTAAGGTATCACCCCCGGGTCACTGCCCCTCCAGAATGGGCATCTCACCTCGATGAGCTAGCCTGGTCAAAAAATAGATGTCTGTAGAATCGAACTTGATATCCCGGCCTCGAATGACAAATTTCCCATCTGTGGGATTCCAGGCCTTGATCAGTAGCTCCAACAGGTCTGGTTGTGCCCGTAAGCGTGGAGTTAGGAAAAATTTGAGTAATCCACACCCCCGCAATGCGTTTCGGCACCCGGCATCGACAAAAGCCTCTATATCATTGTTATCATGCGCGTGTTCTTGCCAGACGAATTCCATTATAACCCTGCATGACGAAAAATTCCATTAGTGCCCTGTGTGCAAAGTTTTAAACGTGAATTTTATTAAAAAAAATTCGCGTGGCATCATCGCATCTGTTTCTAAAACAGACGCGATGATAATGGGCGCCTGTGTTATTTTTCCCAGGTTAGCGTGGAAGTACATCACTTTTCCGCGATGATCCGGGCACGACCTGTGTAAATTTTTATCGGTCATCGCAGACCCGATGGCGAAACCCACGATGACCGAGAGTGGAAGGTGAATTGAAAATCCGCCCAAATAAACACATCCCACAGTCAAATGCAGTAAAAAGACATTAAATTAGAGCGCAGGGCAATGTGTGTCTACCTGGAACTGGTTTCGGGACGAATGATGCACGTATGGGGCCGAATTTCGTTCGCCAACCTCAATGCTCCAAGTTGCTCCACAATGGCTGAATGGTAACAATGGTAAAAAATTATGGTTTAACCTCCCTATTTATGGTAATTTTGTGAAATTAAATATTACATTACATAAATGTTGGTTTTTCTCATAGTTTTTGCTATATGTATGGTCAAAATATGGTTTTTAACTATGTCCTTATATGCATTGTTCATATTATCTTGAACGGGTTTACGTGTGCAGTGTTCTTTGTGCAGGATCTCAGGTGGTGGAATTACGACAGTTTTATATGCACTTGATCCCGAAAAGTCATCTTTAAGCTCTTTTCCGACTTGAAACATGAAAAGATGGCCGAGTTTTCCTCTTGACTCGTTAAAAGAAACGAGAGGCGGTCGCCTTTAAGCTCTTTTTTCGACCATTTAAACATAAAAAGATCGCCGGGTTTTTGTTGTTTCAGACTCATTATTGGTTATGAAACGACGTGCTTCTGACCACTTTTTTAATTTTTCAGGTCGAAGTTACTACTTACGAAAAGTACTCCTCGATCATAATGGTCGAGTGGTTCTTTCAAGTATTGTTTTATACTTTTTTGGGCTCGAGAGACACAACTCTATGAAAAAGGACCCCCTTGGAGTTTTCTTTTCTATGTCTTTTTCAAACTCTCTAAATATGAAAAAGACTCCGAGTTTTACCTATGTCGGACTCATTAAACCCTGATGACATTGGACTTGTCACCATGACAAGACTCGAGCTTCTCCTTCCTAGGGCTCGTTAAACTATTACTAGGTTGGATTCAACAACAGGTTTATCATTGATTGTCTATGGCAGCTAGTCGCTCTTGAACATCGACCCTTTTGCTTTTTGTCGGGTTGTGACATCCATACATCGTCATTTGGCCTTCCGTGGGTTTGGGTTATCATTCTAGCCTTATTTCATGTGATTCATGCCATCTCCTTTATGCCTCTGATCCATCGGTGCCTGAATGCTGCCACACCCCCTTCCGGAGTCGTGTCGCTGATATGTTCAAGAGTATAATCCCTCTGCAGTTTACACCCTCGCCTTCTCCTCTGGTACTCTGCTCTGCCATCTACCACTTGTTCCTTATCTCGTGTCGTTGATGGGGGAAACATTATGGCCCTCCTGCGACGGGTTGTCTCCTGTCGACATCAGCTCATTATCCAGGAGATTGACCTAGAGATCCCCTTTGGTACCTTAGAGCTTGCATGCCTCAATGGCAAGTTCTTCGCACCTGATGGTCGAATTTCATCATTGGTCGTCGATTGGGTGATTCCACGAGTGTTCGAATTTAGCTCCTTTTTCACACTTCGTGGATTGTGCTAGACAATACCTTGAGAGCCATCAACATTATTGGTGGTTTCTCTCATGTTTGTTAACGGTTTTCATCATTGACCAGTAATCAAGCGATATTCTATCATGCTCGACCTCAACACCTCTATTCGCATGTTAGGATTTCTACTATGATCGGATGGGTTCAACACCCCGAACTCAGCTCACACATGTTCGGGCTGCGTGGATTGGTTTTATGATTACATGACTCATTGATGGATGGCTACGACCATACCTGAGTCTTCATGGATGGCTGCGACCATACCTTTATTATCATCATGATCTCATTAGCTGGGTGGTTGCATCCATACCTCAGACCTATTTCGTATGTCTTTTGGATGGCTGCGCCCATGCCTAGACTACATGTAATTCATTATCAGAAATATCAGTTGTACTTGCGTGCAGGTTCTTCCAGATGGTGTTCCAGTTCAGTTAGTTTCGTAAATCATTTCACCCATCCCACTCTCTCGGGCTTCATACTTTAGGGGGCATCTATTACACAGTAATTTCTCACTGTCTTCATCCCAGTCTTCCTACTGTGTCATGAGTCCAAAGTCATTCATGCTCATGCTCTCTGATGTTGCCAAATGACCCACTTTGCCAAAGTTTCTGCATCATCACGACTGTTTTCCAAATAAACGCGCTGATGAGCACTCCAAAACATACCATACGCACTGCCATCGTGGAAGTACAAGTGATTCCCGCGATGGTCGAATTTCATGAGCCAGCGTGACTGTTGCTTTTATTTTCCAGTATGACATGACCTTCTCCGTTATATAGCAGCGATGTCAGCATGACATAACAGTTATGTACCTGCGATGATCCAGTTTGGGCGAGTTTGTTCTAATAGCCGGCCTTCCAGATGACTCCAGACCTAGTTGCTGGCCTTGTTTATGTCGCCCTCCCTTCTCTGGCATGGCTGTTCCATCATTTGTGCTACCTTCCTTGGAGATAAGCTCATCTTCCCACCATTCATGGAGACTCTTTCTCCTATTTAAGCTTTCACCATTGCTATGAGCTGCTAGTTTGGAATTCTTAGTCTTTGGAGTGTTGCTAATAGTGTTGTGAGCTTGATAGGTAGCTGGTGTGACAAGTGTGGGATTGTTTGAGAGCTTGAGGAAGGTTGTGAAGTGCTTTTGATCTTGTGTGAAACTTGTGAGTGAGAGAGACTTGTATTGGGAGATCCATCTTCAAGGGTGAATGCTTGAGGAACATGCTGGCTGGACCCTCCTGAGAAGGCTTGTGACGTCAAGACCTGGGTTGTAAGCTTACTCTATTTCATATTTAATACAATCAATGATGTTTTCCTATGTCTCGTATGCAATGTACTATATAGCTCATGATTTCTTGACTTTATGGGTAAACAGTTCTTCGTTGTATCCGGTTATGTGCTTTGTTGTATTTCCTTGCTTTGTTTCAGGTTGATTACTCATTAGGAGAAGGAAGCGGAAGCTGGAGCAGCGCAACAGAACTTCATCGACCACTGGTTGAGGTAGGCCTCTAAGTTGAACTATTTAAGGATAATTGTTGTTGATTTGTCCTTGTTTGTGACTAGACCCACTCTAGGGCTAGAGGGGTTGCCTCTGTCCGCAGAGGGAACACTTTCCTGCTTCACACTCACATCTCCAGTTTTATGTTTACAGTCTGGAGATCTAAACCACGTTTGTAGGCCAACCTCTAGACCAATGCCCAAAACTCCCTGTAACTTTCCAGAATCATATTTCTCATAATGAAAATGCTAATCCTTCAAACATGAAGCTAGAAATTAACCTAGATTTCCTAGCACACGCTAGACATTTCGTCGAACACATGGAAAACATGTAAGCTACAGGTCATGAATGCTTATATCATCATAAGTATGAGTTTCATCTCAGAATTATGAAGAATTCTCAATTCCCTCTCCACATAGCTGCAACAACAATTATTATTCCATACATTCATCAATCATTATATAACTAAACAAATCATGACAAGTGTAGAAATTAATAGAAATTTTCTACTACTGATGAATTCAAACAAATTTCCTCTATAATACTGTGGAATGAAAATCACAATTTAGAAACACATGAAATGACATTCAACCAGTAAAACCAAAAGAACACAATGATTTTATACGGGAACCAAACCAGGAAAAACTTGTTCATTGTTTTTCATTAATTAGATGAGAATGAGAAACTATTACAATGTCTTGCTTCGATCATGAAGCACACTCTGAACTGTAAACCTATTCTCCTACTGACTATACTTATTTTGCCAACACTTATCCAATTTAAGGCTCCATCTTCCTCCTATTTCCTTACGTAATCCAAGAGAAATTGAGCTCCTAAATAATAGGGAAATTCCCTATTTCCTTATGCAATTCCCAAGGAATAGATCACCTACTTAATTGCCAATCCTGCACACTCAACTAGTATACAATTGATGATTACAATGTGCCTGTTCCTCCACTCCATATAGGAAATTCGAATCCCATGCATGTCTTGGCTATTTTTAGCTGATTTATTAGTTTAATTGAGAGATCAGTGAGCTAACAATAGTTCTACTACTCAATTGACCTTTAACTGACTCAATTACTGAATTGTGCTTAGTTAACTGAGTTCAACCGAAAAAAATTGAACTAGATTGCTAAATTTTAGCAATCACTACATGCACAACTCTACTCCAAGCTTACAAACTTGAATTATTTTATCTAACTAGGAGACAAGGACATGTCACACAAGTTAACTTCCATCCAAGTCATCCTACTAATGTCAAAAATTGTATTACTCAATTTGACTAAGGCATAAGTCAAATTGAGCCTTTATTGATACAATTTATAACATGACTCCCTCTTAGCAATAAAGGTATTTTTGAATGATGACTATCCTGCACCAGTGGGATTCAAATTTTCCTCTTGACAATGCCTTTATCAAGATATCTACATGTTTCTCCTTAGTTGGAATTTATTGTAGCATCATAATTCTCCCCTGCACACAATCTTGCAAGCGATGGTACCTGATATCAATGTGCTTGGACCTGTCATGAAATATTATATTCTTTGAAGTTTAATATAACTCATATTATCACAATAAATCATTGTCAGATCCATCTCATGACTTAAAAGTCCAACAATTTTTTTCCTCATCCATATGCCCTCAAATGTTGCTTTACTTGCAGCCATGTATTCCACCTCTACTAAGTTGTGTTCCATAGACCATTATTTCCTGATATACTAAGAAATAGTTGTAGACCCAACACTAAAGATAGAGCTTGAAGTACTTTTCTTGTCTAATGGACTCCCTACCCAATATGCATCAATGAAACCTTGGAGGTTCACTCCATATATCCTCCTGCACCATAACCCATGCTCGGTTATGCCTCTAAGGTATCTCAACACATGCTTTGTTTCCTTTCAATACAGATTGGCAGGATTCACCATGGCTTGACTAGGTTAATTAACCGCATAGCATATTTCAGGCCTTGTGTTCACTAGATACATCAAGGATCCCATAAGTTGTCTGTAGATGGTAGCATCTACTACCTCTCTTGAAGAACCATGCTCCTTCCTCCATTTTGTAGCTAGAGGTGTGTCCATAGGCTTGCAGTTCTCCATGTGAAATCCCTAAAGTATTTTAGAGGAATACTTCACATGACTCACAAAGAGCTCACCTTTACCCTACCATACTTCCAACCCAATCACGTAATTCATTAAGCCCATGTATTTCATCTTGAATTCTCTTGCAAATTCATCCTTGCAAGAGTGGATCAAGTGTTCGTCCCCTGTAAGTATCAAGTCATCAACATACAATGCCAAGATAAGTAACTTTCCATCTGCCACAATGTGTTAGAGATTCACATTTGCTTCACTTTTGGTGAATCCCAATCAACCTATTTGAGACCATAAAGGGCTCTCCTAAGTCTGCACACATGTGTATCCCTATCATATGTCTCAAATCCCTTTGGCATCTCTATGTAAATTTCTTCCTCAACAACACCATTGAGGAAGGTGTTCTTCACATCCATCTAGTGGATCTTAGACCCCATTTGTGTAGCTAATGTTAGAATGGTTATGATCGAGGAATATATTATCACTAGTGCAAATGTTTCTTCATAGTCAAATTCCTCTACTTGAGAGAAGCATTTGGCCATAAATTTTGCCTTGTACTTCTTGATTCTCCCATCAGCTACATGCGTTACTTTGTAGATCCATCTAGAACCAATGAATGACTTGTTCTCTGGTATCGTCACCACATCCCATAAATTTTTCTTCATGATGGATTCATACTCCTCCACCATGTTATCAACCTAGACTAGCTGAGAAATTTTTTCCTAAAATGAAGAAGGCTCTGACTCGATGACATCTATCATGAGATCCATATAACTAGTGTAACTTTCTCATGACCTCCTATCCCTGCGTAAGCATGAAGTAGCTCCCACTTGCTCTCGTGCATCATGTACCAATCTGTCATCTTCTCTGGTTCTCTTCCTCCCCTCTATGGAAGATTTTTATTGAGTGGGTGCCTCCACTCGGCCTTATGTCTGTTCCTCCACTTATGGTTTCTCTACAACATCCCAAATCCTTATCTGAGGGTCTTTTGTAGGAACTAGAAGATCCGCCTCTAATGGGATAATCAAATATTTCTCTAGAGAGCATCTCATAGCCTTCTCTTCATCAAATTTAACATCTTGCCTCACTACTGACACTCTGAGTGTGGGAAAATACACCAAGTAATTATGTGGTGTCTCTATGTATCCTACAAAGACTCCCATCTCAGTTGTAGGCTCAATTTTCTTCCTTCTATCCATGGAGAAATGACAATATATAGTAGCTCCAAAAATTTGAAAATGAGATACATCTAGCTTCCTCCCATAGAAAGCTTCTTCGAGTGCAATCATTCCAAGTATTATATGTTGGTTCTTGTTCTACAAATAAATTATGGTGCTACATGCTTTTGCCCATAGATATAATGGAAACACTTGATCATGCAACATGGCTGTTGTTGCTCCCACTATGATTTTGTTCTTACTTTCATCCACCCTATTTTTTTGTGGGTTATGGGGTGTTATCAGTTCTCTTCTAATGCCCTCTTTGGCACAAAAGTCCTCGAAGGTGTAAGAAAGAAATTCTCCTCCATTGTCACCTCTCATGGATTTGAATTTCTAACCAGTCTCCTTTTCAACCAATGCTTTGAATTCAACAAATTTTGAGAGAACTTCATCCTTCTTCTGCACAGAGAGGATCCAACATTTTCTAGAACAATCATCAACAAAAATTACATAGTACCTATGTTTTGTTGTAGAGGGTGTAGAAAAGGGTCCACATACATCATAGTGAACTTTCTCCAAGTTTTTTCTTCACTCTATTATCTCAGCCTTAGAAGGTGGATTTGACATATTTCCCAAATATGCATCCCTTGTAGACATAATGCTAGTCAAGGGTGCATTTTGAAAGACTAGTGGTAATATGTTGCATGATTTTTAAGGCCCCATGGTGTAAGTGTCCCATGCGCCCGTGTCAGAGTTCTCCAACATCTCGACTCTGTACTTTTTCTGCCTTGCTACTCAGTGTAGCACAAGCTTCCACCTCAAATTTATAGATATTTTTCAGTCTACAATCTATTTCACTTTCCTGGTAGCTACATGTCTCAAAAAGTCTTTCCCTTTACTGAAAACAACACCATAGCCTCTATCCTCCAATATAGCTACAAAGATCAAATTCTTCTTCATCTTAGGTACATACATGACATCTTTCAGACGAAGATGGGAGCCGAACTCCATCTTAAAGGTTACAATTCCAATTCCTTTGGTATTGTACCACCAATCATCCCCAAGTTCAATGTGCATATGGAGATCCTTCTCCTTTAAGCTACTGAATAATCCTTTGCATCCTATTATATGGAACAAGACACTTGAATCTAGGTACCACACAATCCCCATTATAGTGCTTTCTATACATCTAATCAGGGTGAAGTATAATTCAAAATGGGGGGCAAGTGCTTCAGCTCATGCTCCTCGTGAAGGCTTCTTATTAGACTTCTTGCACAAACACTTCATTGCATATTTCCCATATTCATGGAAGTGAAAACATTATATCTTGCATAGGTTATTCTTCTTGCCATTGTTCTGGATGGACTTTAGCTTTCTTTGGGCATTCTTTCCCTTAGATTTCTTACCCTTCCCAACCAAGGAAAAATCCTCTTTCTCCTCAAATTTGGATTTTACTCCATCATTAGTGTTCCTTTAAATTTATTATTTGACCAAATCAGACTAAAGTGTCTCACAAGTTCTCAATTTGTCCCTTCCATTTACAGAGTCCTGGTAGTTGTGCCAGGATTTTGGAAGGCGTAGAAGAGGTAGGCTCACTAACTCAAAAGAGGAAACATTTTCTCCTACTCCTCCAAGTTCATCTCAAACCTAAGTGAATCTGGAGAGGTAATGTAGAATGGTTTCATTTTCTCCAATCGGATGTTTTCGAGCTTGTCCCGCAATGCCAATTTTGTGGCAACACTACTATTTTCGAATAACTCATTGAGGGCCTTCCACATAGAAAATGGAGTTTCCTTTCCATGTAAATTCGAGACTATGTGGTCTCTCACACCCTCCAGGATGATCCTCCTAGCTTTTGCAATATTCTTCTTCCATTGGGCTAATTGTTGTGCATTTGATGTTGTCGGTTTTGGAATGACATTTTTGGTGTATTTGAGCACTCCATTTTCATCGAGTATAGCTTCTAGATTTTCCTTCCAAGCTATGAAATTTGAGGTTCCCTCTAGGGCATACTCCAACCTTAATTTGTTGAAAGAAATTTTCTCACATGGAATAAAGCTGCTTCACTAAATCTTGAAATCGAAATTTATGAGGGAGAAGATATATTTAATGGTTTCTATTATGACTTCAAACTCTGATACCATGTAGAAATTAATATAAATTTTCTACTAATGAATTTGAACTGAAAACAATAGATTAAAAATTTCCTCTACAATATTTTGGAATTTAAATCACATTTTATAAACATATGCACTGACATGCAACCATCAAAACCACAAGAACAAAATGATTTTATAGGGGAACCCAACTAGGAAAAACCCCTCTTCTATGTTTCATTAATCAAATGAGAATGAGAAACTATTACAATGTATTTATTTGATCCTCAAGCACACCCTGCACTGTAAACATGCTCTCTTGCTCACTGTCTTTCTCTGGAAAAAAATTAGCCAATTCAAATCTCCAAATTCCCCCCATTTCCATACACAATCCATGAGAAATTGAGCTCCTAGATAATAGGGATATTCTCTATTTCCTTGAACAATTCCCAAGGAATAGATCACCTGCTTAATTTTCAAGCCTGTACACTCAAATAGTATACAATTGATGATTACAATGTGCCTTTTCCTCTACTCCAGCTATGAAATTTGAATTCCATGCATTTATGGGCTATTTTTAGTTACTTTGTTGGGTCCCAATTTGGATCAGACTGGTGGCATTGGAAAGAGGAAACAGAGAGCTACTACAGATCACAATTTTGGAACTAGATGATTGGAAAGTACAGAGATACATCAGAGGCAATATCAAGCTCCTACAAAGTGAAAAAAAGGTGTGTAGATTTTTTTAAATTTTTGCTTAAGCTTGGTTTGAAAATTTATTTTGAAGGAATTCAAAGGGCATAGTAGAGAATTATTATCGGTAACTGATGCCCCGAGGAAAGAAAATGCAAACACCTAGTAAGGAACCTGAAAGCTCTAGCATGACTCATGAAGAAGAGGAAGAAATGCAACATGATATATCAAAATTACAAGACCAAGTGCAACAACTGTCCCTTGCACAAAAAGGAACAGAATCTAAGATGGATGGTTTAAAGAAAGATGTAGAAGCTAAGATGGATGGTTTAAAGAAAGGTGTAGAAGCTAAGATGGACTGTTTAAAGAAAGGCGTAGAAGCTAAGATGGATGACATGGAAGCTAAGGTGAATGGCATGGACACTAAAATTGATGGCATGGATGATAAGATGGAAGAATTGAAGATAAATATGAATAAGTTGCTTTGTTGGGCTATTTTTAGTTACTTTGTTGGGTCCCAATTTGGATCAGACTGGTGGCATTGGAAAGAGGAAACAGAGAGCTACTACAGATCACAATTGTTGGGCTATTTTTAGTTACTTTGTTGGGCTATTTTTAGTTACTTTGTTGGGTCCCAATTTGGATCAGACTGGTGGCATTGGAAAGAGGAAACAGAGAGCTACTACAGATCACAATTTTGGAACTAGATGATTGGAAAGTACAGAGATACATCAGAGGCAATATCAAGCTCCTACAAAGTGAAAAAAAGGTGTGTAGATTTTTTTAAATTTTTGCTTAAGCTTGGTTTGAAAATTTATTTTGAAGGAATTCAAAGGGCATAGTAGAGCATTATTATCGGTAACTGATGCCCCGAGGAAAGAAAATGCAAACACCTAGTAAGGAACCTGAAAGCTCTAGCATGACTCATGAAGAAGAGGAAGAAATGCAACATGATATATCAAAATTACAAGACCAAGTGCAACAACTGTCCCTTGCACAAAAAGGAACAGAATCTAAGATGGATGGTTTAAAGAAAGATGTAGAAGCTAAGATGGATGGTTTAAAGAAAGGTGTAGAAGCTAAGATGGACTGTTTAAAGAAAGGCGTAGAAGCTAAGATGGATGGCATGGAAGCTAAGGTGAATGGCATGGACACTAAAATTGATGGCATGGATGATAAGATGGAAGAATTGAAGATAAATATGAATAAGTTGCTACAAGAAATGGTCACTAAGGGTGAAAGAGTACTAAAGGAAACTCATGATGAGAACAAAAGAAATGTTAATCATGATTCCATAGACTCTAATGTTGGATCGAAGACTCACCATGTTCCAAAAATAGATATGAGGAAGTTTGATGGCAAGGATCCCGCCACATGGATATTACAGATGGAGCAATTCTTCGATCTCAATAATGTGCAAAACACACAAAAGGTACGTATGGCAACTTTATATTTGGAACCAAATCAGTTTGTATGGTATCAATGGCTTTGTTCTCGTAAACAATTTATCACTTGGGCAATTTTTACGGAAGAATTGATAGCACATTATGAGGATACAAAAAGCAACATTTTTTTAGCCAATTGATAAGTCTCAAACAAAAGGGTTCAATAATGGAGCACATTGAGGAGTTCCAAAAATTGAACATAAGGGTAAAAGATATTCCAGAGGAGCATAGGATTGATGTGTTCATAGGGTCTTTAAAGGATAATATCCAACATGATGGTGCCTTTGGGAACCTGATTCATTAGAGAAGGCATTCAGGTTAGCAAGAAAAATGGAAAGCAAAATTATGGCAACTAGGAAGCATACCATTCACAACTATAAAGACGGAAGTGTTGTTGCCCATAGTCTTCCACAACCTACAAGGTTGAAACCACAAAAATTGGAAGAAAAAAGAGAAAAAGGGCTTTGTTACCATTGTGATAGCAAATACACAAAAGGTCATAAGTGTGCTGAGAAGAAATTATTCTACATAGATTGTGAAGAGGAAGAAGAAAAGGAGCAAGAAAGGTCAAAAGAAGAGGATATATTCCAGGAACAAAGCCTAGATGAAGAACAAATAAATCCGACCATATCTTGTAATGCATTGGCGGGAATTACCACTCCTCAAACCATCAAGATAGAAGGACAAATCAAGAAGAAAAAGGTAATAGTGTTGATTGATTCAGGAAGCACCCACAATTTTATTCATTGTAGGGTAGCAAAAGAATTGAATTGCTTCCTATATCCAGCATCAGAGTGTCAAGTGATGATTGCAAATGGAGGAACAATAAATTGTTCTGGAAAGTGCCATAATATCAAGCTATCCATGGGAGAATATGTATTGACTAGCCCAATGCTTTCCATTCCAATGGGAGGTGTTGATGTTGTACTAGGAGTCCAATGGCTACAATCCTTGGGTACAATAGCTTTTAATTTTCAAGAACTTTTCATGAAATTTTCTGTGGGAGGAAAGGAAGTTGAATTAAGGGGTATTGCAGGGAAACCAGGAAAGATAATCAGCTCTAATGGCATGACAAAGCTTCTAAAAAAGGAGCAAAGAGGTGTAATTGCACAATTATGTTCGCTAGATGTTTCCACATTGGAATCATCTATTTCTCCAGATCTCCAAAAAGTCCTGGACAATCATTCCAAGGTATTTGAGACTCCCAAAGGTCTCCCACCTATGCGTGATCATGATCATGCTATTCATCTGATTCCAGGAAGTGTTCCTCCAAACATCAGGCCGTACAGATATCCATATGTCCAAAAAAGTGAAATTGAACGTATGGTTGCAGAAATGCTAGAGGCTGGTATAATTCAACCGAGTCAAAGTTCTTTCTCAGCTCCAGTAGTATTGGTGCACAAGAAGGATGGATCATGGCGCATGTGTCCAGATTATAGGGAGCTCAACAAGCTCACTATTAAAGATAAGTTCCCCATTCCTGTCATTGATGAATTACTGGATGAATTGCATGGATCAATTTACTTCACCAAGTTGGATCTTCGTTCAGGATATCATCAAATCAGAATGAAGATTGAAGACATTCCGAAAACGGCATTTAGAACTCATGAGGGTCATTATGAATTTTTGGTCATGCCTTTTGGCCTTACCAATGCACCTTCAACATTTCAAGGTTTGATGAATTCAATTTTCAAACCATTCCTTAGAAAATTTGTGTTAGTATTTTTTGATGATATACTAATCTACAGCAAGTCTTGGAAGGATCATGTTGAACATGTTGACAAGGTGCTACAACTATTGGAGGAGAAACAATTATATGCAAAAAGATCCAAATGTTTCTTTGGAGTCCAGGAGGTGGAATATTTGGGTCATATTGTATCTCATGAAGGAGTTAAGGTAGACCCTAGCAAAATTAAAGCCATTAAGGAATGGAAAATCCCCACATCCATAAAGCATCTGCGAGGATTTCTTGGGTTGACAGGGTATTATCGCAAGTTTGTTAAGAATTATGGGAGAATAGCAGCACCTCTAACAACATTATTGAAGAAAGATTCATTTTCATGGACTCCGGAAGCAACAAAGGCCTTAAACATCTTAAAGAGGCAATGTGCCAAGCACCGGTCTTAGCTACACCGGACTTCACAAAAACCTTTATTGTGGAATGTGATGCTTCAGGAAATGGAATTGGTGCTGTTCTAATGCAAGATGAAAGACCCATTGCTTTTGAAAGTCGTCCAATCAAGGGAAAGTTTTTAAGCAAAGCTATTTATGAGAAGGAAATGTTGGCAATACTCCATGCACTTAAGAAATGGCGACCCTACCTAATGGGAAGACACTTCAAGGTAAAAACGGATCATGATAGCCTTAAATACTTTTTAGAACAAAGATTATCCTCTGAAGAGCAACAAAAGTGGGTCACAAAGATGTTGGGTTATGACTTTGAAATCATCTACAAAAAAGGGAAGCAAAATGTGGTGGCAGATGCACTCTCAAGAAAGGATGAGGATGTGGAAGCATTGTTGTGTGCCATTTCTATTATCCAACCAGATTGGATAAACGAAGCAAAGGAGGAATGGAAGAATGATGAAGAAGTGTGGGCACTTATTCGAAAGCTACAACAAGATTCCAGTACTTCTGATACATTTAGCTGGCAAAATGATTCGTTATGGTACAAAGATCGCTTATACCTCTGTAAGAATTCCCAGCTAAAACAAAAGATTCTTATGGAATTGCACACTTCTCCCTTAGGAGGGCACTCAGGATTTTTAAAAACTTACCACAGGGTTAAGAAGGAATTTTTTTGGGATGGCCTTAAATCAGATATTCAAAAGTTTGTGGCGGAATGTTTGGTTTGCCAACAAAATAAAGTTGAAACAATTAAGACACCGGGTCTATTACAACCTTTATCCATTCCAAGCCAACGTTGGGAGGAGGTTTCAATGGATTTTATCACAGGTTTACCCAAGTCTGAGGGAAAGAGTGTCATCATGGTGGTAGTTGACAGACTTACCAAGTATGCACACTTTTGTGCATTATCACATCCATTTAAAGCCAGTACAGTTTCTACTGCATTTATGGAAACAGTTCAAAAGCTACATGGAAACCCAAAGATTATTGTAAGTGACAGAGATCCCATTTTCACTGGAAATTTTTGGACAGAATTATTTTCTTGTCTTGGTACTCAGTTAGCTCATAGTTCATCTTATCATCCTCAATCTGATGGGCAAACTAAGATAGTAAAAAAATGTTTGGAAGGATATCTTCGTTGCTTTGTATCTGATAAACAGACACAATGGGTCAAATGGTTGCCTCTGGCTGAATGGTGGTATAACACTTCCTTCCATACAACAACAAAAATGACCCCATTTATGGCACTTTATGGGTACCAACCACCATCAATCACATCATATTTAAGAGAAAATTCTAAGGTTCAGGCAGTGGAACATCACATCGAACATCAACAACAAGTCCTCCAACTCTTAAAGGATAACCTCGTGTTGGCACAAAATAGAATGAAACAACAGGCAGATCAACATCGCAGTGAAAGAAGTTTTGATGTGGGTGATTGGGTATTCCTATGGCTACAACCATATAATCAAATGTCCCTAAAGCAAGATAAGAATGATAATAAATTATCACCGAAGTACTATGGTCCGTACAAGGTGTTGGAAAAGATTGGTACTATGGCATACAAATTGGAGCTTCCTGCAGCTTCTCGATTGCACCCAGTTTTCCATGTTTCATGTTTAAAGAAGGTTATAGGCGACAAGCTCCCAGTTCAAACAATATTTCCAGAACTTGACGAGGAAGGAAAAATTATATTGGAACCGGAAGCAGTGACAGAAACAAGAACTCGACAGCTACGAAATCGATCAATTTCAGAGTATCTTATCAAGTGGAAGAACTTATCCGCTGAAGATTCCACATGGGAGGATGAGAATTTTATGCAGAAGTATCCAGAACTGCTCAAGCGTTGAGGACAACACCTTTTTGGAGAGGGGCATGTTGGGTCCCTATAATACTAGTGATTACCCCATTACTATTGTAGTTATACCCCTTATTTATATTGTTGTGCCCCTATTACCCCCATATTGTTATTTCTGTGCCCCATAGAATCCCTCTATTGTTATTTTTGTGGCATTATATTATTATTGTTAGGTTGGCTGGATTATATTATGACTCCTTAGACTCCTATATATAGAAAGGAGGTTTTGTCATTTGTATCATCCAAGAATTATTCATTTATGTAATGTAAAGGAGGTTTCCCCCTCGAAGAGGCTGAATTCTAAGGCGTTGATCTTTCTTTTCTATCTTTTCTTGAGTTGGTTTCATAACATACTTGACTAGTTTAGCTGAGAGATCAGTGAGTTAACAATTATTCTACTACTAAATTCACCTTCAACTAACTCAATTAATGACCTAAGCTCAGTTAATTGAGTTCAACTGAAAATAATTGAACTAGATTGCTAAATTTTAGCAATCATTACATGCACAACTTTAATCCGATCCTGGAAACTCAAATTAGTTTATCTAACTAGGAGACAAGTCCATGTCACACAAGTTAACTGCCATCTAGGTCATCCTACTAAAGTGGAAAATATAATTACTTTACTTAACTAAGGCACAAGTCAAATTGAGTCTTTCTTGCTACAATTTCTAACAACAAGAGCCATATATAACATACATCATGTAACTAGAAAATAACCAACATAGATGTCATGGCAACTAAGCCATACTATCACCAAAATAATCACTACAAATGCTCATAGATAACAATAAGGAAATGTCTCATATTAACATATGAAAATTCCAACCAAGTCAGGGACTTCCACATACCACCTGACCATAGATTGGAATGAACCAAATCTCTCTTTCATCTAGTCACCCTTGCACCATATTCCAATCATGAATGTGAGTTCTCATGGAGTAAACCAAAAAATAAAATCAAACTAGGGATTCCAGAGGACAAACCACCTCAACCCTCATCCGCAATGATTCCACCTCTATGGTCCAAAAATCACTAACATCAAACGTATCAGCCTCTACTCAAGTTTTCTAGGGCTCTAGCAACTAGTATCTCAACCCACAACCTTCCAGGGCTCCATATCATTTGTCCAACCTAGCTCCAAGGACTAGTAACTCAACCCACCAAGGGTTACAATGTTGAAAAACGCAGTAAGAAAGTCTCAATTTTATTTTTCCTTTGATCAAATGGGGAACAATTGAATGTCCACATTAGAAGACAACTTGGATGCAGTTAACTGAGGTGACATGGCTCTTGTCACTCATTTAACTCAGTAAAATTTGAGTTAATGAGTTGGATTTCAGTTTGCATGTGTTGATTGCTAATTTATAGCAATCCAATTTAGTTAGTTTCAGTTGTACTCAGTTAAACTAGTTCCAACAGTCACTAGAACTAGTGCATGGTCAGTTGAGTAGTGCAACAATAGTCTAACTCAGAGATCATATAGTTAACTGATGCATGCAACTAAATTATTTCATGCATGCAGAGAATTCGAGTTCCCTAATTGTGGTGGATATTCCAAGGAAATGTACAATTAATTATATACTAGATTGAGTGTAGAGTTTAGAGAATTGGTTAGGTGATCAATCCTTGGAACTGTGCAATCATTTTAGAGAAATTCCTAAATAATAAGGGCCTAATTTCTCAAGGAACAATGCAAGGAAATAGGGGCTTAAGCATAGGCAAAAAATCACTAAGTTTGGGTCATATCTTCTTAGTGAGCAGAGAGATAGGTTATGCACTTATAGGTTGTGATCAGTTGAGAAAAGAAATTGTAATACATCTCTATTCATCAAATTAATGCAAAAAGGCATTGGGGTTTTTATCAGTTTTCCTTCCCCATGAAAATTACTATTTGCATGTGTGTGATTTCTTATTGCATATCTAGTATTTCTGATCTAAATTATGAATTAATGTCCGCAGGGTAGTAGGGTAGGTTTGTGTCTTGTTATTTTGATTAAAACTTCATAAGCGATTGCAAATATAAATCATAATTTCTACATGGTATCAAGGAAGGATTGACATTCGAACCAGTCCTTGAAGTCCTCATGTATAGTGATCATTGAAGAAATAATGAGTTGTTTAGAGGCAGTGTTATGGAGCCTTAGTATAGGGTAGATCCAGAAGATCCAATGAGCATACTTCTTAATGGACCTAGAAGGCTACTAGTGGGAAGATCAATGAGCCAATGTTTAGTGACACAAAAAGGAGTTTTGATCATTGATATTGGCAGATTGAGGAGTAGAGATATTTCCCATAGGGAGATCGAGACTCAGATGGATTCTAGTTTCAGAGGGAGAATCCCTATAGAAGCTAGTACTTCAGGATCTAGGGAGATCGGACTCATTATTGTAGTAGTTATAACAGTAGTGTGGAAGCAATAATAGAACAATAGCAGCAGTATGAGTAGATCATACTTTTCCATGCATGCATCTATACATCTAGGAATGAGGTGGGGTGATGTAGATCACTAGCCCTAAAATTGTAGAAATTTGGGGCAGATTTCAGTGAGTTGTGTCATTCATATACTAAGGAGTTTAGAGGAGTTTTGACAACAAAGTAGGAGGCTCAGTAGCAAAGTTAGCAACAACACAATTTTTCTAGTAGAAAGTTGCAGACACAATTGACTCAATGTTTTTTTTGGATGCTTCTCAGTTGTAGATGTTGCAGTAGAAACAAAAACAATGAGAAGTGTCACATGCAGTAAATTCCATAGGTTCGGGATAGGGGAGGTTGATAATCCATTTCTTGCTGAATGGGAGTGTTGAAAAATATAGCAAGAAAATATCAATTTGATTTTTCCTTTGATCAAATTGGGAAAATTTGAATTTCCACATCAACAGACAACTTGGATGCAATTAACTGAGGTGACATGGATCTTGTCACTCAATTAGCTTAGTAAATTCGAGTTAATGAGTTGGAGTTCAGTTTTCATGTGTTGATTGCTAATTTATAGCAATCTAGTTTAGTTAATTTAAGTTGTACTTAGTTAAACTAGTTCCAACAGTCAATAGAACTAGTCCATGGTCAATTGAGTAGTGGGAAAATAGTCTAACTCAAATATCATCCAATTAACTTATGCATGTAACTAAATTAGTTCATGCATGTAGAGAATTTGAGTTTCCCATATATGGTGGATATTCCAAGGTAGTGACAATTAATTATATACTAGATTGAGTGTACAGTTTAGAGTATTGGTCAGGTGATCAATCCTTGGAATTACGCAAACATTTTGGATAAATTCATAAATAATAGGAGCCTAATTTCTCAAGGAACAACATAAGGAAATAGGGGCTCAAGCAAAGGCAGAAATTGACTAAGTCTTGGTCAGATCTTCTTAGTGAGAAAAGAGATAGGTTACGCACTTGCAGGTTGTTCTCAATTGAGCAAAGAAATTATAATACATCTCTATTCATCATATGAATGCAAGCATGCATTGGGGTTTTTAGCAATTTGCTTTCCCCGTGGAAAATACAATTTGCATGTGCGTGGTTTCTTATTACATGCCTAATATATTTGTTATAAATTGTGAATTAATGTGCATAAAGCAATAGAGTAGGTTTGTTTCTTGTTATATTGATTAAAAATTCATGACCAGTTGCAAATACACATCATAATTTCTAAATCTAGAGAATTTGTCCCAACCTGGGCTCCAAGACTAGTAACTCAACCCAATTTGTTCCAAGGCTTCCAGAACATTTGTTCCAACCCATAACCATAAGGAACATGAACACCAATAATAAAAACAATCAAGTGGGAAAACCCACAACACCATGGATATCAAGGAAATGGAAAGGAAAGGATAAAAAAATTGTCAATATAGAAAAATCTTCATGCCAATGACAACACATAACCAAAAAATCGCATGCATATACCATGCATCTGGAAATGAGTAAGGAAATCACACATGCAACCTATTATTTTTGAAGCAATTGAGTTGTATATGCTGATCCAACTATTCCCTTGTGCTTTCTTGCTTTCCTTTGCCTTGTTTCGCCAATCCAAGTGAATTCCCAAGTGCTCCAAGAATGCTCCAAGATTTTCTAAGTGTGCAAGAGTATAAGAGAACAAAATGATAGATCCAAAACTAAACTGGAAAAATCCTAAACCAAAAAAATATTTGAATTGATTCTCTGAAGCGTTTTTATCATTCACACCTATATTTTCTTCATTTTCCTTCATTTTCCCTCTAATTTCCCTTGCATGCAAATTTGTGTCTCTTCACCTTCCTTTTATCCTATTTTCCTTTATTTTCATAAATAAAATGCCAATTATTTCCACTTTTCCTTTGTCAAGGCCTTTTCCAATTTCTATAGAAATTAATTAATCAAAAGTGATACCCATCAGTACGATTTGCCCAAAATTTAGAATAATGAATATGTGTCCCGTGACCTTGGTTTTATTTTATTTACATAGAAAATAAACCAAGGGTTGTTACAAACCCCTCCCCCTTGGGGAAACACTATCCTCGATTCTCTATGACACCTATGACCAACAAACTATTGAAAACAAAACATATTGCCCATGGAGATTTATAACATAACTCGATGTAGTATTTACAATGACATCCTATTAAAAGAAAAAAGAAAAAACGTATTTCTTATTGGATCTTTATAACACAATTCATTGTGGTATTTTCAACAAAATTCATATATACATATACATATACCAAAAACTCATTTTCTCAAACCAGCAAATGATGAAGGAAATAAATCCCACATCCGGTTAGCCATCTCCCATGTAGCCTCCTCGAACCCGAAGTGCTTTCACTACATTTTCACCTACTCAATTTCTCCATTCTGGAGCATGATTTGTTTCCACTGCAATATGTATTAGGGTTCTCGCTATAATTCTCCCTCTTGTTCTACCAAAAATATGGACTAGTCAATCACATGATCAACATCCTTGACATACTTCCTAAGAAATGAAACATGGAAAACATCATGGACTTTTATTGTCAGAGGAGTGCAACTTGGTAGGCCACTGGTCCAATCCTCTCAATGATATCTATAGGCCCACAATAGCAAGGTGCCAACTTCGCCCATGATCTAATCTTCAAGGAGCTCCTCTTGGGCTTGATGTGCAAGTGTGCATGCCAGCCTAAAAATTCTTAAATACCCTATTTTGATCTGCATAACTCTTATGCCTATTCCATGCTGCTTTGAAATTCCTTTTAATATCCTACATTTCATGTTCCATCTCTGCCAACATATCCAGTCTGATCAACACCTTGTTCACTATATTTCTCCAACTGATAGGAGTATTACAACTCCACCTATAAAGAACCTCAAATGGAATCATCTTACAGGATTCCTGATACCCATTATTACAACCAAACTCTACCAGTGAAAGATACTCTTCCCACTTCCTCTACTGATGCATGACATACATCCTCAACATGTCCTCAAAAATATTTTTAACTCTTTATGTTTTTCCATCTGTTTGTAGATGATAATTCGTAATAAAATCTAACATTGTCCCCAAACCTGCAAACAAATCCTTCTAAACTTAGGAGTGAACTTGGCATCTCTGTCAAATACAATCATCTTAGGAACACCATGTGATATCACAACCTCCATGATAAAAATATAAGCTACCTCACTAGTTCAATTCTTAGACTTAACTACAATGAAGTGAGATACCTTACTTAACTTGTCAACCACAACCATGATGGAATTAGGTTTCCTTGATTTTCTCGGAAAAGCTATAATGACTTCCATGGAAATGACCTCCCATTTACACTATGGAATTAGAATTGGCTGTAATAACCCACCTAGATTCTTACACTTTGATTTTACTATGGAATTAGAATCGGCTGTAATAACCCACCTAGATTCCTACACTTTGATTTTACCTATTGATAGTCCAAACATCTCACATCAAAATCATCCACCTCTTTCTTCAAGTTCAGCCAATGATAGAAATTCTTAACTACTGTCAACATCTTCTGATATCCTAGGTGACCTTAATATGGTTTAACGTGAAAATCCATCAAGATAAGCTTCTTGAGCTCACTGTCATATGGTACATAATTCATATTCTTGAATTCTGACCAAGCCATCTGATGTGAGGTGATACTCCTCATCCCTATCATCTTCACCCTACTGTTTTAACCTATGCCTCAACTACTGCTACCGTTCATCATGTTTTCTTACCTGCAACATCTGCTCTTGCAAATCTGTCCTATAAGAACTCATTTTTCAATGTGATTCACCTGCACTCTCCTACTAATAGAATATACAATCCTCTTCTCCTTTCCCTTAATGTACCTAATCTCGAAATATCAAAATCATAGAGAGTATCTAACCATCTGGCTTGTATGGAATTCAAATTAGGTTGGTCAAACAAGTACCTCAATCCACTATGATCACTAATCAATATGAACCCCCTGCCAATAATATAATGTCTCCACATCTTCAAGGAATGAATGATAGTTGCCAACTCAATATCATGAGCCACGTAGTTCTACTTGTTCTCATTCAACTTCCTTGACTCATAGCATACCACATGTACTTCCTACATTAGGACTCCACCAATTACTCTCTTGCAAGAATTTGTACAAACCAAAAACTCTTTATATGGATCTGCAATCTTCAAGATCAGAGCATTTGTAAGAAAATGCTTCAACTACTCGAAACTAGTTGCACACTCCTCATTCCATTCAAAATTATTCCCTTTTCACTGTAAAGATGTAATAGGATAAGTAATCTGTGAGAATTTCCTAATGAATCTCCCATAATAAATGGATAACCCCATGAATTATCTGACCTCATCCACATTCCTAGGAGCTACCCACTCCATGATAGCTCTTATCTTTTTCGGGTCCACTGTTAGACCTTCCTTGGAAACAACATGTCCCAAGTAACTAACTTCTATCTAAAAGAAACTGCACTTACTAATACTGGAATACAACTGATGCTCTCTCAACAACAATAACATTGTTGTCAAGTGCTCGGCATGTTCTTCCTCATTCTTAGAATATATGAATACATCATCAATGAACACTATCACAAATGTGTCTAGATAAGGACACAATACACTATTCATCAAACGCATGAAAGTAGTTCAAGTATTAGTAAGATAAAGAGGAACTACCACAAACTCATAATGACCATACCTAGTATAAAATGTGGTTTTGTAGATTTCATCTTCTTTGATGCATACCTGATGATATCTTGATCTCAAGTCAATCTTTGAAAACACTGCTCCTCCCTTCAATCGGTCAAACAAATCATCAATCCACGAAAAAGGATATTTGTTCTTGATTTTCACATTGTTCAACTTCCTTTAATCAATGCACAACTTGAGAATGTCATCCTTGATCTGTAAACTCTCCTGGATATTCCATTGGACAATTTATCACAACAGATCTTATAATATTATTTTATAAAAATATGAGATTTTACACTATTACAATTTTATTAAAATTCTATATTTGTAGATTTAACTATAATAAGTGCATGCATGTGAATGGAAATTACGAATAAAATTAGATAACTAAAAAATAAGCTCACATACACACATAAGACATAATATATTTTCTCTAGTAGGAGACAAACCCAACTGGAAGGGAAGGTCTCTTTGCTCTATTTCTCCGTCTGGAAATATGGCTGCAAGTACAAAGAAGTAATGAATGTGGCCCATGGGCTGCTACAGTTCACATATCCTCTTTGTGTGCTCCACCTCCTTATTAGAAAATTATATATTATAGAGCAATGGAACACATAAAATGTTGTAGAAATATAAACACATAAAACACATAAAACAAGAGAGACAGATATACATGGTTCAACCAGTTTGGGCTATGTCCACAGAGAAATAGCCAGTCCTTCTTTTTATATTATCCACCAAACTGAAGAGCTACAACCTACAGCAAATACAATTCCCTCATATATAGTGAGGGGCTGCCTTCTAGGGAAAAAAAACCCAAAATTAAACATAATTTTCACCCTCATATCTCTGCCTAATGAACAGCCCAGATTGACTACAAAATTACAACATTTTACAAATAAATTCTACATCTATTCTTAGGTTCGGGGGCACTACCCCCGATCCCCTGGCCAGGGGGCAAGGCTCCCAAAAGGTCAGAACTGCCCCCCCTGCAACGAATATTTTACTAGCGGCATTGCCACCCCATTTTGAACTGGGGTCTAATACGGTGATACCTTTGAATACATAAGATAATCAAGCTCCACACCCAACACTCCTATCTCTCCTAGATATCTTTTATCTACTATGGAACAAAATGCTCTTGAAATAATGAAATGTCTCTTCCTCCTAGTGGCCCGATTATGACACAGCCCAATAGCCTACTAGTGGTTAATTTTGAATAAATCAAATCTTAACTAGAGTTACAATATAGACTCTTCTAGAGTATTTTACATCATAAACACATGGCTAGCCCCTTTTCCATGAATAATGGGGGCTTACGTGACATTCTCTCAAACTATAGGTGTGAAAACAAGAAGGTAAATCTATGAGTGGCATAACATTTGCCTACAGACTCCCATTGGGATGCTTTTTGTGTTTTTGGAAAGATTTCTATGTGTATAATAACATGAAATTGTGTAGTGCTAAAGTGGAAAATTTTTACCCCAAAAAAATGTCATTTGATGCCTCAAAACGCTCTTGGAATGTTTGAGACCTTGTTTCACTAAACTGGATCCCGTCGGTAAAAATGGTCTCGTGAGTTGATTCCTCCACTTTTTCCACTCCAAATTCATCGAGATGGATGAAACAAATATATTGATTCAATCTGGATCATGCTTCCCCATTTTGGGAGGATTTTGATCCCCAATTTTTTTTACTGAATGAGGTGAGGAAATTTTTACTCCACCTTCTCTCTAGTGTACCATTTATCTTTACTTGGAAGTTGTCCCTTCAATCTAATCTTCCAAAGGTTGTGCTACCCTTGTCTTGTAGTTATATACCACTTCTGAAAAAATATATCTTCTATCAACTCTACCTGAGCATCTAGTGCCAAACTCTCCACACAAGTTAGGACTTGTTCATCTTCATGATCTATCAAGGAAGACTCATAGAGTTTCAAATTCTCTACATTCACAACGAAGTAAATGTGCATATATGGTGGTAAAATGAACCTATAATAATCATCACCCACATTTATAGTATCTCAAAGGGGTCATACCTCAAAGCCTTCATTTTCTTACCAATCCCCTGCGTCCTCTCCTTGTTCAATTATAGTCATATTCTATTTCCCACCTTGAATGCTTTTTCTGTTCTGTAGTGATCATGTGTTGCCTTATACTTCTCCTATGACTTCTGAAGTGTTTCCTGTACATGTAGATGGATTTGTCTGATCATCTCTATAAACATTTTAGCCCTCAAAGAATTTACTGTAAGATCTTCCCTCACTCCTACTTGCTACCCATATGAAATATCCAAAGGTGAAGGTGGAAAATATCCAAAGCAAGTCTCAAATGGGGACTTTCCTATAGAAGTGTGGACTGATTTGTTGTAAGAATGTGGTATATATACCATATTTTCATCCCAATTCTTCAGATGCTTCTTGTTGTATCCCCTCAGAAGTTGCACCAAAGTCCTATTAACTATTTGTGTCTTCCCATCTGTCTATGGATGGAATGTCATAGACCTCTTCAACTCCGTGTCCATATTCTCTCACAATGTAGTCCAAAATGCACATAGAAATATTGCATCCCTGTCTAAAATGATGTTCCTTTATATCCAAAAGTGCATCCAGACCTTTCCAAATAAAAAATTTGATGCTTCTTTCCCATTGATGGTATTTTTATAGGGCATTAGAACACACATCTTGTTGAACCTATCAACTACCATGAATAGGTAGTCATGTCCCTTACTGGTTGTCAGTAAAACTCCCACAAATTCCATGGAAATTCTTTCCCAAGGATGAGTAGGTACATGTAAGGGATGATATAAACCATGTTTCTTGTTGCTAGGCTTGTTGGTACAAAAAAGCATGCATACTCTTATGAACCTAGCTACCTACTTTTGCATGTTGGGCCAAGACACATACCTCTACAAGTAAGGCATGGTTTTCCCTACAACAAAGTTCCCTGCAACCTTGGATGTGTAAGCCTCTCTAATTGAATTCAATTCCTCACCTTTAGGAACACTCGACTTATCAATCATGTAGAGTAACCCATATTGGAGATGGTAGTCAGCAATGTTTTCGCCTTCATGCACATGACTCTGACTCTGCAACTGTTAATAAACCTCCTTGAAGTCCCCATCCTCTGAATATGCCTCTCTTTATGCATCATGGGTGAATGTCTCCATGTGCATAATAGTCCCTAAGGCTATAATCTTCGATGTGGGTGGCCTTGAAAGCATGTTGACCAACTTGTTTCTATTTCCCTTCTTATATTTGATCACCAAATGAAATTGTTGTAAAAAACCCATCCACTTGTAATGCTTGGTCTGTTGTAGCTTACTCTGGGCTTGCAAGTACTATAACAGTTGGTGATCTGTGTGGATTATTGTATCCTTTCCCATCAGATAATGCTTCCACTTATTTAGAGCTTGCACCATGGCATAGAGCTCCTCGTCGTAGGTAGGGTAGTGATGAGCACTAGTATTGCAGCAAGAATGTTGCAACTCCTAGGGCTACCAACTTTACTTTATCAACCCGGGGTTCGCACAAACTTGGAGGTGATAGTGTTGTATACACAAGTAAATGCAATGGGTCCACTCTTTATCACAGCTAAGCTGGTGATATACCACTATGGTTTATCAAACCAACCTTCTATTGATTTAGAAGAAGCTTGATTACCAATGAGAAAAATGAAAATTTACACTAAGAGGAATCCTATCTACTGTAGTAAGGAAAAGACTGGAATCAAATGCTTAAACACACCATTCATCTAACTAATTTCTAAGATGCTTTTCTTAAAAAGAATGCCAAGTTAACATGTGTGAAATAGTACTATCCTAGGGATGCAATTTGAAACATCCAAACATTCTACTGTTGTGCATGTAAATGGACAAAATAACTCTTTTTTCCTTTTTGTCTTTTTTTTTTGTGAAAAGGCGAATGCTAACTTCTCTTGGTGATGTGGTAGTTGGATTAGGGATGGTGGTGAATGGTCATATGGCTTGGGAGGCAAGTAGGGTCTTCTCCTATCTTCCTAGGTGCTTTTTCCACAATTCAGCCTCAAAACAGGCCACTACAGGTTGACCTACAAGATGTCCTAATGCTCCTACAGGATCCCCTATATTCCTACAGGATCAAGCCGAGAGAAAGAGGATGGATTTGGAAGGTTGTGTAGGGATTAGGAAAGGTGAATGGTGGGTGAAATTAGGCAAGGGAGTGCCTAGGACTCCTTCAGAGCTCAAAACAAAGTTTGTGATATGGTTGGATTTTCTCAACAAGCTTGGAGAAGTATTCTTGTGGAATGATGAATTTGGTGAAGGATTTAGTGAAGAAAAGTGATAACCATGGATGGATGAGGTTAGGATGGGGTTGCTGGTAATGAAATTTCTCTGTACTACTGAAACTCCTGTAGTGCATCAATCACTGACATTTATCCATGAATCATGTTAAACAAGAAAGCTTTTCAATTAACTAAGGAAAACATAATTTCATGAGCTAGTTGCCTATTTCATGCATGGGAAAACTTGCAGAATAATGAAACCTTTATGAGATCTAATGCAGGTCTGAAGACATTAGAAATGAAAACTAAATCCTATTCTTGAAAGCTAGTAAAATGTTGGCCTAAGTAACAGAAAACCCTAAATTCCATGAGAAATCAGAATTCTATCTTTTTGGGGCTGCATAGGAGTTCTTTCCTCCAACCATGGTCCTTGAAGGGAGGAGTGATGCCAAATCCACCTACTAAAAAATTTTTGATATTCATTTATGCTCCTAAGATATTATTGAAGCAATGCACAAATGGAAGAAAATTAATCAAATCCACAACTACTTGCAAATGAAATAATGCTAAAGACAATTCAGGCATTAATCTATGAAATCAACTAAGCATACAGGTACAAGAAGAGGAGCCTTTGTTGCTAGGGTTGGGCCCTAACCCAAGAGCTTCAGCCCTCTGAGTCAACTTATTGTTGGATCAAGGACATTCTCATTCTCATTATCAAATCAAAAAATTACATAACAATGTCTTCCACAAGTCTTGAAATCGAAAATTTCTTACTGCTTCTACATCAAAAATTCTAATCCTAATGAGGCTCTAGGCCTCCTTATTTATGCAACTGAAGTCTCCAATGACTTCCTTAAATCTAGGAAGGCTTGTCTGTGAAATTCAAGATGAACTGGCTCTTTAAATGTCACTGGCTCGACTGCCTTTTGATCTTCATGACTCGGTTGCTTGAAACTCCGAGCTAGTGTGATTTGATGGAGGAATATTCTAATGAGTGAGGAGTAAATGAGGATGATCTATCTCTTACAATCTCTCCTACTTGTCTCATTCAAGTTTCTACCCTTAATTAGCCAAAATTTCCATGATTTTCTCTCAAAAACCTGCAATCAATGCACATTAGTGCACTAGGCATAACATCTCACTTTTACTCATCTCATTAAGAAAACTATAATTAAAAAAATGTAAGGAATTATGAGAAGAGTTGATTTAAATAGGCTTGGAGGTGTATTAAGGTCGATATAGTTACCCAATAATGAGGCTCATCATTACCCCACTACTGAAAGTGTTGCTCATCCTCTAAGCAACTCAATCTATATCTATGTCCTTCATTGCCTTAGTGGTTTCCCTGACATGCCATGGTTCTGTTGTAGTTTCCTCTTCCTATGAATAGAATCCCACCTTCCTCTCTATCTCCTCCCATTCCTTTCTTTCTTCTTCTTCCTTCCTTCCTTCCAAAATTCCTAAGAGTAGTGGTGGACTGAGTCTCAAGCCAATCCAATTGACTTTGAATCTTTGGAGGGCTTGCTTGTACATGGGTGTTATGTTTAGTGCTTCTCTCATTCTCCGAGGAGAATGGTACTCTCTGATTTTCAAGCTGTAGGGAAAATTGTTCCTTCCCCTTTGGCAAGATTGCATGGTGTAATCCCCTAACAACCTAAACATGTCCTCAAAGTGTGTGACTGCTTTCTCTTGGGCAGCAAGGTACCTAGGTGCAAGTTTAGGGGCATTTGCAATTAGGTTGTGGGTGTTGATGACAACCATTGGATTTGATTGTTCAACTCTTATCATGAGGGTTTATATTTCTCTCTTTCCATTACATTCTTCATCTCCGTAGCTCTTTCCTCCTCATGATTCATCCATGATGCCAAGGTTATCAATTACAAGTCCCCTAGTTTTGAATTAGGGTCCCACACATTCAGATTTGTCAAGGCCAAGTTATGTAGGTAAAAATCAGAAATTTTAGCTCTATCCTCCAAGGTGCTTTAATCACATAGATAAATGAATTGCCTGTAGTCTTGGAAGGGAATAGTGCCTCTCTATGCTAAAGTCTCAATTTGGAACTATATCCACTATTCCTTAAGATACAATGCATAGGACTTTGTTGGCATCCTGCACTAGATTGCCTCTAAGGATAAACTAGCCATGGATGCCAATTGACTTTCTCTCTCTTGTAAATGTCCCCTTAGCCATGCATTCTTGGCTTCTAGCTAAGCTTTAAACATTACCTCTTTGTCCTTTAGGCTGCTTAGTTCTCTGCCCATCTCCTTTACTTTCTCCTCCATGTGGCCTATATCCTCCGCTCCTTTAGATTTGGAAATTTGCATCCACCTATGTGTTCTTTCCATTTCTTTCTTAAGCTCAAAGAATAAGGGGATGGCATATTTATGTGGAATGACCCTACCCCCTTCAATGAAACCATACTAAGAGTCAAGGTTGGGTTGAGGACTAGGTTCCCTCAGTTCTGGATCCTCCTTCTTTGTTTCTTGCTGCATGATCCCTTGTTGGTCCATTTTCTAATTTTCCTATAGGTTTAGCAGAGTTTCCTGAAGGATGGCCTCTGCTTCCTATAGGTCCTCATGTGTCTCTTGTAGGAGACCTTTTCCTTTGGATGAGGAAAACTTGGTGACAAGCCTCCTAACGTAAGTGATGGGAGATTTGGGAGAGGCTTGTCCTGATGATCCTTCACCTTGATTTTTCACAAGAGGAGCTATATTTTCTTGTTCTTTTGGTGAGTATTCAAAGACAATAGGAAATTTGGTGGGTGTTTGAGGTTTTCCTTTCCTGATCCTTGTACTTTTTCTTGTCCTAAAGTACAATGGGGTTTGTCTCTGTCTCTTCCCTTTTTGCTTGATAGATGTACTTATGGCAGTGAGGGTAGTTGCTGCCTCTTTCTTAGTGGGTTCTAGAGATACCCTTGGTGATTCCTCCCCTTCTTTGCCTTGAATTGTAGACCCTTGTTCTTCCTTGTCCTTTTTTTCCTATTTTCCATTATCCTTCTCATCCTTGTCTTTCTCTTCTTCTTCTCCCTCTAGTTCCTCACTTTGTTCATCAGTTTCTTCTTTTGCATCTTATTATGTCTCTTCATCACTTTCCTCCTTTTATTCCTCTTCTTCATCCTCTATTTTCTCTTATTCCTCCTTTGTAGCAGTGGGTCTTTTGTCATATTCAAGAGATTTTATTTCTCCCTCTGTCTACATGTCTTTGAAAGTTGTCCATGTAATAGGGAGTCTTAGGTTTTGGAGGGCATCTTCTAAGATAAGTTTAATTAACCCATGATGGGCTTGTTGTTGATGTTTTCCTTCCTACACCTTGATGCTCATATCTATCACTAATTGAAGAAGAAAGTAAGGTATGCTTAGTCTATTTTGAGGAGGTGTGTCTACTCCAAACCTTAGCTCTTGGAGAAGCCTGAAATGGTATCCATATACCACACTTTACCTACCTTCACATGATATATACTTAATGAGGTGGTAGCTAATTTCATTCCAAGGATATGGTAGGCTTTCTCTTATGACCCCATTTTGTCTTCCATTGCCTCCTCTCCTTCCAAAAATAACTTCTTATTTGTAATGTGGTTGTTACCCTTATCTTCCTTTCTCCAATGCAACCCTAAAGGAAGTGTGGTGATTCTTCCTATGACTTCAGGGGTTATTTCTACAGAGAGGCCTTTCGCCACAACAGTGGCATGGGTCCTAGTTAGTGGTATTAGTGATAGAGAAAAGTATCTAGCCACCTCATCATCATATCTCCTCATTTTTTCAAAGAAACCCATCCAATTGTGCCTTGTGAAGATCTCTACTACATGAGGGTGCTGATGAATTCTCACTGTGTTTGTCGGTTCCCTCTTATTAAATCCTCCTGTCATTTTGTGATGGATGTGGAGGCTTGTATTGATGTCATTCCAAATTCTAATGGGTGAGGGATTTTAAATGACAACTCTGTATATAATTCCCCTAGACTGCAAATTTCTTAATCAAATGGAATATTTTTCCTATATTTTTGCCTTGGAAAATATGGGAAGGTATAGCTCCTACCTCCTTGTTACTGCCTGATGAAGCAAAACTTTGGTGTTTCCTTTATAAAATGCCCACTACCAATCTTGTAGATGATTGCTCTGTATCTTGTAGGTTCTCTTGTAGGATCCTATAGGTTTTCTTGTAGGATCCTGTAGGTGCTCCTGTGATGAAAAGATGCTAACTGTCTTTCCTGTAGACACTGCTTTAGGGGCCAAGAGCAAGCTTTTTTCAATGTATCCTTGAGATTTTGAATGCATCCTATGCATGGGAAGCAGTCATTTATTTCCTCATATGGGTGATTGAGTGGGATGGTGTGTTGGTGACCAAAGTACAAGCACCCACTTTCAGAACGTTGGTCCCACTACCACTTCATCATTCCTCCTTTCCTCGTAACCATCTCCCACTTCGGTCATCCGTAAGTTAACCACTTTTGGCCACATCTCCTCTTTCTCTTGATTTGACTGCTGCCACATGTGTAGTGAACTAAATGTATTCTCCTTGTTGACTGGCCGAAGGTGGGCAAGTTAATTGGCCACCTTTGCTTATAAAACCAACTCTTTCAAAAAACTACATTTTTTATCATATTATGCTAATGAGAGAGTTGAAGCGAGATGACATACCTGTGGTAACATACCTTGATGCTTCATGTTGGAGAGTGCTATCCTTGTTGTGTATTTGTTGCATGTGTTTCTCTTTTTCTTTTTTATTGTCCTCATTTGATGTTTTTCTTTGATGTGAAGGTACTTGATGGTGATGCTGATGATCATGTTGCTATTGCTAAGCCCTGGAGGAGCTTCATTGACATTGGGATATCCATGCTGAAGATGACTGCAACCTGGGAAATTCTATTTTATGGGATAGGCTGCTACAGGATTTCCTACAGGAAACCTACAGGATGTCGTATAGCTACCTCTCCATTAAATTTTTACTTATTCCTTCACTTCTAGAGCAGGAGGATTGTTGTCATGGGTAGAGAAGCAGTCTAGTTATTGGTAGGTGAGAGGTATAGCCTTCAAGTGTTGTCCCTTGTCCTATGTTCTTATCCTCATTTATTTGTTTTTTTTCTGAAAATTGTAATCTTTTTTAAAACTGACTTGTTGGATGGATGTAGGGGTAATCATGGTGTAGAGAGGCATGGTGATGAGGTGGTGAAGTAAACATTTATTTTTTTGACACAAGAAGGTCATCCCCTTGCTCTAGGGTCACTATCCTTGGGTTCCCAAGCCACTGTAATTCCTACTAGATCATCATGTAGGTTTTTAGGGAATCCTGTAGAAAACACAGAACCCTTGCAAACTGAGTTAGATGAGTTCATAAATGGAGAGAAAGATGGGATGATGAAGAATATGGAATGGAGGAATGAAAACATGAACTGTACATGTCCTTTTTCTCCTCTCTTATTGCTTTGATCATCCTCCTACTTCCCTGCAAACAACATTTTCAAAGTTTTTTTTTTTATATATCTCTTTTTTCTTTTGAAAACAACTAGTCTGCCTCTAAGAGGTTTTCATCCTAATTTCTTGTGTTGGGTGCCTCAAAAGAGGTTTTCACCCAGAGATATTTTTATCCTTTTTTCTTCTTTTTTGACACCATTGGGCCGCCTCAAGAGGTTTTCAACCCAATAGTGGGACTCAGGTGCCTCATGGAGGTTTTCACCTGAGTCTCTTTTTTTTTTTTTCTATTACTTGATGGGGTAGAAGTTGAGACTTGCTCCACTACCATCACTGTCTTGTTGATGCCATTAATGAATTCTTGTTTTGATAAGGGCTTCTTGTAGACCTTCAATCTGTGCCCATTGACAAGTAAAGGAATAGCCTCTGCATCAATGGTTCTTATCTGCATTGAAACATTATCATGATGTTTTTCTATGACATAAGGCCCTAACCATCTAGTCCTTAACATGCCTTTAAAATCCTTGTATCTGGAATCATACAAGAAAGCCCAATCACCTTCTTGAAATTGTTTGTCCTTTATGTTCTTGTCATGCTAGATCTTCCTTTGAACTTGAGTCACCTCTGTGTGCAAGAGGGCCTGCATTCTAAACTCATCCAACCCTTTCAGCTGGAGCAATCTATCTTGTTGCACCCTGGTGAGATCTAAATCTAATTGTGATGTCATTATTAAGGTGTTTTATTCAAATTCAATGGACAGTGGGGCCTTCTTCCCATAGGCCAACTCATAAGAAGTGAATCCAATGGTGGTCTTCCAAGTGGTATTATAGGCCCAAATGGCCTCAACTAATATATCTGCCTAGTGCTTTCTATTGCTGCTAGTCACTTTGGTCAAAATGCCCTCCAGCGCTCTGTTGGTCACGTCCACTTGCCCATTAGCTTATGGGTGGTAAGGATTGGATGTTCTATGCTTGATCCTGTGTTGTCTTAACAAATTTTCAATCATGTGAGATGTAAACTGGCTACCTTGATCGATGATCAGTTTTCTAAAGTACCCAAACTTATAAAATACATTTTCCCTTAAGAACTCACCCACTTTCTCTTCTGTTGCTACTTTGATAGCTTTGGTTTTAGCCCACTTGGTTAAACAGTCAGTGGACATAATGATGTACTTCTTTTGCCTGGATAGTGGGTCTAATGAAATCCATGCCCCACTTGTCAAATGACTCGAAAGTCACTTGAGTTTAACTTCATCCCTTGGAGTAGGTTTTCCCATCCTTTGGCACCGATCACACTGACTAGTATACCTCCTCACATCCTGGTGAAGAGTGGGCCAGTAATAACCAGATTGTAGCACCTTGAATGTTGTCCTCTTGGCTGAAAAGTGACCTCCACAAGGCCCATCATGACAGGTCAGAAGGATGTCAAAGACTTCCTCCTCCCTGACACACCTTCTCAGAATTTGATCTAGGCCTAGTTTGAAGAGGTTGCCTGCGATCCAAGTGAATGGGGTGCTCTTCCTCACAATCTTGTTTTTCTCTTTGGAGGACAAGTTCAGTTGAAATTTTGCAGACACCAAGTAATTTTCTATGTCAGCAAACCATGGAGAGAGAACTAAAATGGAAAATAAGTGTTCATTTGGTAGCTGGTCATCAACCATTCCTTTCTCCCCTACAGGCAAAGTTAATCTATATAAAAAATCTGCAACAACATTCGCCTTTCCAGGCTTATCAATAATAGTTAGATCAAACTTTTGTAATAAAAGTTAACCATCTAATAATCCAGGCATTCACATTGGGTTTATTCATCAAGTATTTAATTGAAGCATGGTCAGTATTTACAAATGTTTGGTAACCTGTAATGTAATTCCTAAATTTGTTCAATGAATGCACAACAACTAGGAGCTCCTTTTCAGTCACTGTGTAGTTTAGTTTGGCCTTTGACAGATTCTTACTGATGAAGTAAATGGCATAAGGTAACATGTCATCTATCTAGCCTAGAGCTGCTCCTATGGCTTTGTGAGAGGCATCAGCATGTATATGGAATGGAAGGGCCCAATTTGGGCCTCAGAGAATAGATGCAGTGGTTAACTTGTCCTTCAGGGTGTCTAGGGCCTCTTGACAGCTTTTTGACCATAAAAATTTAGAGTCTTTGTCCAATAACTCAAATAAAGGAGAAGCTAACTTGCTGAAGTCTTTTATAAATCTCTGATAGTATCCATATAAACCTAGAAAACTTCTTACATCCCTCTATTTTTGTGGAGGTGGGACCCTTTGGATGATGGCTATATTATTTGGGTCCACCTACAGTCCTTTCTGGGATATTGAGTGACCTAGAACAGTCCCCGCATTAATCAAGAACTCACATTTTTCAGGGCTAACAGACAAGTTCATTTCAATGCATTTGGTCAGCACCTTACCGAAGCTAGACAAAGCCTCCTGGAAATCACACCCATAGGGTGTAAAATCATCCATATAAATTTCTACTGCATCATGGACTAGCTCGGTAAAGATACTCAGGATTTCTATCTAGAAAGTGGGAGGGTCATTACATAGGAAAAAAGGAAGGACCCTATAGGCAAAAGTACCCCAAGGAAAAGTGAAGGTGGTTTTATCCTGGTCTTCTGGGCTGATCTGGATTTGATTGTACCTATTTAATCCATCTAGGAAAGAGAAAACCCTTTTCCCTACCAGGCCATCTAGAACATGGTCAATGAAAGATAGAGGGAAATGATCCTTCTTTGTTGCTTTGTTTAACTCTCTGTAATCAACACAAATCCTCCACTTCCCATTTTTCTTTGGAACCAACAGCAAAGGGGAAACACATTCACTGTCTGAGATAGGGTAGATGAATCCTGCATCTAGCAACTTTTTCAGTTCTTCTTTGACTATATCCTTGAGAGATGGATTCATTCTCCTTTGGGGTTGTCAGTCTGGTTTGCAACCTTCTTTGATATAAATGTGATGAGTACACACCAAGGGGTGAACTCCCTTCATTTCCTTGTAGCTCCAAGCAAAGGCATCTAGATGTGCCTTTAGCATGTCGCACAAATTTTCTTCTTGGTATACAGAAAGAGGGGTTGATTTTCAAAGTTCTTTCAGGGCTTAATTCTATGGTTTTGACATGGGTAGGGTTTGACTCAGCTAAGCATAGATCAATCTGATGGTTTCTCTTGGTTTACTTTACTATTTCCTCTAAGGACAAGGTGTTGGGAGTTGGACTTTGGAGTATGTGTTCAATCAAACCATCTTCATCCGGTTGTCCTCCTCCCATGGTTGTTTCTAAGGTATAGAGTTGGGCTGAGTAGACTTCATCTTCTTCCTCCTCTTCTAGCCATAAAGGTAAATCATGTTCTAGAGATGGCTGAGTGGGAGGGTACAAGACTAACTTCTTGGACAAATGCCCATTTTTTATAGTCATATTTCTAGCCCTGCAGCTGATGTAGGCATCAACAGTGGCTAACCAAGGCCTCCTAAGTATGAGAGGATAACCAGTAAGCTTGGCCTTAGGCTAGAGAACTAGGAAGTCTGCAGGGTACTCCCATGAGTCAATGGAGACCATCACATCCTCAATAATCCCCTCAGGGGTCATTATGGAACAATATGCAAGTTGCAAGACTGTTGTGGTCTTTCTTAATGAACCTTGGAGATTGAGCTTGAGCATGGTGTCTTTAGTCATTACATTAATGGAAGCCCCAAGATCAATCAAAGTGTGTGGGACAACGGTGCCATTGATGTGCACATCTACTACAGGGCTTCTAGGTTCCAAATACTTTGGGAAATTTACCTACCCCAACATTAAATCAGACAACTGTCCAATGACATTAATGGTAGGGGTGTCTCTTTTTCACATCCCTGGATGTTTGAAACACTACTCTTAATCAACTTGTTGTAAATAGGTACATCCTTGATGGCTTGGAGAAGTGGAATTTTGACACATGGATTTTTCAATTCACCCAGAAGTTCATTCTCATCTAGGGTACGCTAGACTAGATGAGTTAATCTCTCAGGAAACGGTGGCAGATTTACTCTAGGCATGCTTTCCTCTCTTTCCTCCTCACTCTCTCTAGGTGGAGGTGGAGGTTGGTTTTCCGAGAGTACTCTCCCAGATCTCAGGTTGATTTCCTGAATCTCCACAGCATAAGCAGGATAGGATGTCTCTCCACTTCATGCTTGCTATGTTTGTCTGTTGTTCAAGTTCGAATTTAGCTAGGCAGGCATATGAGGTTTTTTAGGTGGAGCAGGGTGTAAAAGCTGTGGTTGAATTGGAGGTGAAGGCAATAAAGCTGGAGCATTGTTGTATGGGGGCATAGGGGCTTCACTTGGGGAACAATACCATACCACATGGGTTCATATTGGGGGATATTTATTGAGGAAAAAATGATATAATATATTAGGGGATATATAGAGGGGAGAGGGTTTTTATATTAGCAGGTATAAAAAATGGAGTCCAAAGCTAATGAAAAAATATAAATGGGTATAAAAAATGTTAATGAAAAAATGGATACCTACAATATCTAGTGAAATTAGGGGTTTTTTAATTGGGAAGGTGTATTGGGTTTGTATTGGTAGGGGGTTAAATAATGTGATGTTTAGAGGTATTTTCCAATATGTAGTCAAATTAAGGGTATTGTTTAATAGACCACAAATGCACGTGATATGTCAGAGGTTCATTGAGTGAAGGCCCCATGTATGGCGGCCTACACCCCTGGAATGGTGCATTCCACTGAGGCTGTGGCAGAGTATATGGTTGAAATGGCTGGCTGGTCGGCTGGGAATGGTACTGAGGTGAAAAATACCAAGGAGGAGGTGTAGAATAGGAGGGATGAGTAAGGGGGGCCCAAGAGGGAATAAATGTGTTTTGGTTAGGGTTGTAATATGCATGGGATGACCCTTGCATGCCCTGCTATTATGGTTGAGGCCCATGAGGTCTCCTTTGATTTATGTAGCAGAGTTGTTTAGTCACCCCTTCAGTTCCCTGATACACATATTTTAGTCCAGGTAGAGAAGGGCACTTGTCTGTGGAGTGGTTTTATTCATAGGCCGAGAAGATTTCAATAAGATTCAATGGACATTCATTCCTAAGGTGCCTCCTTGTGCATCTAGGGAAGAAAATGGCTAAGGCTCTCTCTTCTTCCTCCTACTTTATGTTGATGTGCATAGTGTCCATCTGTAGGGAAAGAGTTTGCAGCATTTCACTCTTGAAATGTTCCAACATATTTCCAATTTCACCTTTGATGGATGTATTAGAAGAGGATGGGCTGGCCATTGGTTGACTACCCCTGCCCTTTTTCCTAGTTACCCTAAAATGGTTCCTAAAGACAACCTTGATAACTTCATATGGTAGCTAGTAGATGTCCCCTCCTACTAGCAGGTTTAGGGTATCAAAAATATCTTCCCTTACCCCTTGGAGTAGGACTATATTCAGTGACTTGGGATCATGTGTGCACCTAGCCCTTTTGTAGCTAAGTTGGAATATTTCTTCATAATCCTCTAGGGATTCATCATTCCCTAAGGTCATCCTAAAAATTTATTCTTTATTTTCTTTCGACCTACAGTAGTCTCGATACTTGTTGTTGAAGGCTTGTTGCATTTGAGCCCAGGTTGTGATGTTATCCCCAGGTAAATCCATGAACCAATGCATGGTTGAATCCTTGAGAGTGGACGGGAATAGTTTCAACTTCTTCTCATTAGTGGTGTAATCATAAGTTATGCATATGACAGCAAACTCAAACAAGAAAGTGTCTAGATCTTCTGAGGTCAGACCATTGAAATCAGGAAGAGTAGAGGGGCTTATGTTTTTCATCTTGGTATCCCCATTAGTTTCTCTGATGGGAAAGGAACCCTCAATTCTTTCTCTATCTCCTCTATCATTTCTATTTTTAGCCAATAGGTCAGTTGGAATGGGTTCTTCTTCTTCTTCTCCCCTTGTAGGCTCCTCAAATATCTCTGGTTGTTCACCTAAGGGGTCCTCCAATTCACAGCCACCGAAGAAGAGGGAAGGTTGGCTGTTTGAAGTGGTGGGGGTATTTGGTAGAAATTTTCCTAAGTTGTACCTATTCCTACGAGGCATGAAAGAAGTGATTTTGTTTTTTTTTGTGTTTTTCAACTTTTAGAGTAATTGCAGAATTGAAATCACAAGCTGAATGGAAACTAGTTGCTAAATGAAATCTCACTTGCAGAATGGAAAATAAAGAAAACTAACTTACAATTAATTTTGCAGAAATGAAGCTAATAACAGAATGTCAGAGACAAGAAATGGAAGAAATAAAGAAGAAATCACATCTTACTTAGAGACCTCCCCGACAACGGCACCAAAAAGTGATGGGCACCAGTATTGCAGCAAGAATGCTGCAACTCCTAGGGCTACCAACTTTACTTTATCAACTCGGGGTTCATACAAACTTGGAGGTGACAGTGTTGTATACAAAAGTAGATGCAGTGGGTCCACTCTTTGTTACTACTAAGTTGGCGATAGACCACTTTGATTTCTCAAACTAGCCTTCTATTGATTCAAAAGAAGCCTGATTACCAATGAGAAAAATGAAAATTTACACTAAAAGGAATCATGTCTACTATAGTAAGGAAAAGACTAGAATCAAATGCTTAAACACACCATTCATCTAACTAACTGCTAAGAGGCTTTACTTAAAAATAATGATAATTTAACATATGTGTAATCCTACTGTCCTAGGCATGCAATTTGAAACATCCGAACATTCTACTATTGTGCATGTAAATGAACAAAATAACTCTTTTTTCCTTTTTGTCTTTTTTGTGTGAAAAAATGAATGCTAACTTCTCTTGGTGATGTGGTAGGTGGATTAGGGATGATGGTGAATGGTAAGATGGCTTGGGAGGCAAGTAGGTGTCTTCTCCTATCTTCCTAGGTGATTTTTCCACAATTCAACCTCAAAACAGGCCACTACAGGTCGACCTACAGGATGTCCTAATGCCTCCTACAGGATGTCCTAATGCTCCTACAAGATCCCTTGTATTCCTATAAGATCCAACCGAGAGAAAGAGGAGGGATTTGGAAGGTGGTGTAGGGCTTAGGGAAGGTGAATGGTGGTAGAAATGAAGCAAGGGAGTGTTGAGGACTTCTTCATAGCTCAAAACAGAGTTTGTGAGATGGTTGGATTTTCTCAACAAGCTTGGAGGAGTATTCTTATGGAATGATGAATTTGGTGAAGGATTTAGTGAAAAATGGTGATAACCATGGATGGATGAGGTTAGGATGGGGTTGCTGGTCGTGAAATCTCTCTGTGCTATTGAAACTCATGCACTACATCAATCACTGACATTTATCCATGAATCATGTTAAACAAGAAAGCTTTTAAATTAACTAAGGAAAACAGAATTTCATGAGCTAGATCTTATTTCATGCATGGGAAAACTTGCAAAATAATGAAACCTTTATGAGATATAATGTAGGGCTGAAGATATCAGAAATGACAACTAAATCTTATTCTTGAAAACTAGTAAAATGCTGGCCTAAGTAATAGAAAACCCTAAATTCCATGAGAAAGCAAAATTCTGTCTTTTTGGGGCTGCATAGGAGTTCTTTCCTCAAAAAATGGTCCCTGAAGGGAGGAGTGAGGCCAAATCCACCTACTAACATATTTATGATATTCCTTTATCCTCCTCAGCTACTACTAAAGCAATGCATAAATGGAAGCAAACTAATCAAATCCACAACTACTTGAAAATGAAATAATGTTAAAGACATCTCAACCATTAATCTATGAAATCAACTAAGCATACAAATACAAGAAGAGGAGCCTTTGCTGCTAGGGTTGGGACCTAACCCAGGAGCTTTATCCTTCTCATTCAATTTAGTTCTAGATTAAGGAAATTCTCAATCTCATTATCAAATTAAAAAATTACATAGCAATATCTTCGACAAGTCATGAACTCGAAAAATTCTTAGTGCTTTTACATCAAAATTTCGAATCCTAATTACGCTCTAGGCCTCCTTATTTATACAACTAAAGTCTCCATCAACTTCCTTGAATCTGGGGAGGCTCAACTCCCAAACTCAAGATGGACTGGCTCTGTAACTGTCACTGGCTCGGTTGCCTTCTGATCTTCATGACTCGTCTGCTTGCAACTTCGAGCTAGTGTGATTTGATGGAGGAATATTTGAATGAGTGAGGAGTAAATGAGGAGGATCTATCTCCTATAATCTCTCCTCCTTGTCTCATTCAAGTTTTTTCCCTTAATTAGACAAAATTTCCATAATTTGCTCTCAAAAACTTGCAATCAATGCACATTAGTCCACTAGGAATAACATCTCACTTTTACTCATCTCATTAAGCAAAATATAATCAAAATATGCAAGGAATTATGAGAAGAGTTGATTTAAATAATCTTGGATGTGTATTAAGGTCCATATAGTTACCGAATGATGAGGCTCATCAGGTAGTTAAGAAATTCCCCATGAAATAGTTCATAATGGCAACATACATGCCTTCCTCCTTGTGTCAAGACAACTCTCATAGCATACCCACTCACATCTATCTCCACTTCAAAGGGTTGATGCAAGTTCGGTAATTCTAGAACTAGTGCTTGGTTGATCTTCTTCTTTAAGTTCGGTAATTCTAGAACTAGTGCTTGATTGATCTTCTTCTTTAACTCCTCGAAATCTCTCCTCTGACCTTTTCCCCATTGGAAACTATTTCCACTTGTTTTTATAGCATGGAGTGATGTTGCTACCACTAAAAACAAGGCTATGAATTTCCTCAAGTATTGTGTTGCCCCAATGAAAATCCTAACCTTTGAAAAATAGTAGGCACCAGCCATTTCATGATGGCCTCCATCCTGGAAGGATCTATCTTCAGCTCTCCTCCACCGATCACATACCCCAGATACACCAAAAATTGTTGTGCAAACTCACACTTCTTGAGATTTTCTAGCAACTGGTGCTTCTTCAACGTTTCCAACACCTGCATTGAATGTGAAATATGCTCCTCTCAGGTAGCACTATATACCAATATATCATCCAAAATAGACAATAACAAATGAATATATAAAAGGGCATAGTACATCATTCATTAATCTCATAAATGTAGTTGGTGCATTACATAGGCCAAATAGAATAACTAACCACTCATACAAACCTTCTCTAATTTTGAAGGTAGTCTTCCATGTATATTCTTCTTTGACTCAAACCTAGTGATATCCAGACTTCAATTCTAGCTTGGTGAAGTACTTTTCTTGTTGCAACTGATCCAAAAAATCATCTATCCTAGACAGGGGGTATCTGTTCTTGAGCGTGATTTTTTTCAACACCTTATAATCTATGCACTTCTGCTAAGTCCCATCCTTCTTTGGTACAATGATGATGGGTGGCCCACATGGAAATGTACTTGGTCAAATGACACCCTGTTCTAGTAGTTGTTACAATTGTTTCTTCAACTCACTTGCTTCTATAACAGACTTCCTGTATAACCCAATATTTGGCAATGGGGAGTCCGAAAATAGATGGATCTCATGTTCCACTTCTCTCTTAGTTGGTAACACTTTGGGCTCTCAGAACACATCTTTGTATGCCTGTAAAAACTCTTCCAATCATTGTTTTTGTTTCTTAGTACACCCCTCCATGGATACCCTGCCTCTTATTAACTCCTATATAGACTAAATTTCTCTTCAAAATAATAAAGCATACTTCTTGCTGAACTGATCAATTTCTTGGCTTGGTTGGAACTTACTAGTAAATTCTTTTAGTTTCCTTTGTGTGTGTTGATGATAATTGATTTTACATCCTTGGATTAGTTGATACTGATTGGCTCTCCTCATGAATATTGCATATCACATGTACATGTATGGATTCCCAAACACGACTCCACATACATCAAGGGGAACCGCATCTAGATCTACTTCATCAATAAAATTAGCACTAATCGAAAATCTAATTTTACATTGTTTTGTTACAATTAGCTTTGAATCCTTATTTTCCCATCTTGGTGGATATGGGTTTAGATGATCATGAACTTCCAGCCCCAACTTATTGACCAACTTTGCTGCAATGAGATTCACCCACGAACTTGAGTTAAATAGAGCATCAATATTTTTCTTCTTGACATGTATCTTTATATAGAAGAATTTGGTCATTTATTTCTCTTCCTACAGTTCAAGGCTACTCAGATTCACCTCCTTCTACACTAATGTACATATGATCTTCTCATCCATAGCTGATTTTGTTTCAACTTGGTTACTTGAATCAGTGGCCATGAGATTCTTCTTCTTGTTCTTCACGTTCACCTCTAGATGCAACTTCTAGTAATTCTCCTTTGTATGGCATCAATTTCCAATGGTTGCTAGGATATTTACATTAGCGCATTGTGGCAACCATATTTTTATCTTTTCCCCTTTTTTTCTTCTTCTTCCCCTCCTTAGAAGCATCTTATTGCTCCTTCTGCTTCGATCCACTTGATTTTGCTCTCTTTAAGGCTATTCTTTTCAGGTATTGCGCCTATACCCAACCCTCATCCATTTATTTGGGATTGAACAACATCACTTGATTGCATAGGTGGCGGTGCAGACCCCCCCAAATATTTGAGTAGTAGATCTAGGTTCTTTGGAGAGATACCCAATAGTATAGCCATCTTTCTAAATTTTGTGGTGTACTCTTATACTCTTTGGCCCAACTTTTGCCTGAAGTAATGCCACTAGATCCACTGGTCCTCCATGTACCCAATGAGATAAAAATATGACTTAATCATCCCACTTAGTCAACGGAGGTTCTACCTCCAACCGCAGGGTTTCCATGTGTCTCTCCCACAAAGTCAGTGCATGGACCTCTAATTTCAGTTGTGTGAATTAAATGTTTTTTGCTTCCTTGATCTGATGGACACTGAAATAAACTTCAAGTTGCTGCAACTAGCGCTTCAGCATTAACATCGATATCGTCGAGGTATGACTTGATATCAAATTTTTCTTCCATTTTGAACAAGTAATGTGATTGGTTCATGACACTCAAACTGGGTTGATCTTTTTCGGGTCCTTTCCTCGACTGTTTCTCCTTTTCTCCCTGATCTTCTGATCCCCATTCTGATTTGTCCTCTGCATTCAAACCCCCATATTCTCTAAATATCCCCATATTTCTATTCAAGGTTTCCATGAGTAGGCTTACATTGTGGTTGATATCTATGACTTTTTGTTCCAACCGTATAAACCTCAACTATGCAAAATCATGAGGTTCGTTTACAGATTCATCGACCATGATTAGGGTTTTACAATTTTCGGCCCTGTTGATGTAGATCCCTGCAATCTGCACATAATACCCAAAGAAACCTCATTGGATACCAAATGATCTGTAAAATGATGTGGATATTCCACTAGACAATTCGTCTCAATAGATATGCTAATATTATTTTATAAAAATCTAAGATTCTACACTATTACAGTTTTATTAAAATTCTAGATTTGTAGATTTAATTGTAATTAGTGCATGCATGTGAATGGAAATTACAAAAAAAAGTAGAGAAATACAAAATAAGCTCTCACACACACACATAAACACAATATATGCTCTCTGGGAAACCCTTTCAAGAGAAAAACTTAGCTGGAAGATGAGGTTGGTTCGCTCTCTTTCTCTATCTGGTAATATGGCTCCATGTACAAAGAAGTAATGCTTGTGGCCTGTGTGCTGCTACAGTGAAAAAATATTATCTATTTGCTCTACCTCCTATATCTCATGGCTATATTTGCTCAACTATGGAACAAAAATCTCTTGAAATAATGGAATGCCTCTTCCTCCTAGTGGCCTTGTTATAACACAACCCGATAGCCTACTAGTGGTTAATTTTGACTACATCAACTCTTTTATTGGGTTACAATATAGACTCTTCTAGACTATTTTACACCACAAACATGTCACTAGAACCTTTTCCATGAATAATGGGGTTTGATGCGGCATCCTCCCAAACTATAGGTGTGAAAACACGAAGGTCAACTTCTGAGTGGCATAAATTTTGCATACAGACACTGATTGACACACTTCTTGCGTTGTTGGAAAGATCTTTGTGTGTAGAATAACATGAAATGTTGTGATGCCAAAGCTGAAAATTTTTACCCCCAAAAAATGTCAATTGATGCCTCAAAGCACTGCCAAAAGGTTTCAGAACCCGTTTTGCTAAATTGGGTCCCGCCGGTAAAAATAGTCCTGTGAGTTGATTCCTCTGATTTTTCTACTCCAAATGCATCGATATGGATGAAAAAAATATAATGATCCAATCAGGATCAATCATTATTCTTCACAAAAAACACTAGTGCACCCCAAAGCGACACACTTAGCATAATGTATCCCTTATCAAGCACTTCCTTAAGCTGCAACTGCAATTCCACCAACTTTAGAGTGTTCATCCTGTATGGTTCCTTTTACGCTAGTGATGATCCTAGCATCAAATCAATAGAAAAATAAACTTCCGTATGAGATGGTAAATCTGAAATGTCTCTTGGAAACACATACTTAAACTGCTGCAAAACCATATACCTCTTCAATAATTCAGCATCCTCAACATCCTTCCCTTTGTCTGTAGAAATATGAACTTCAAATAATACACATCCTTTCCTATTTTTGTGCTTTTCCTACATAGTTGTAACCATTCTCACTGATGTAGGTTTCTTCTTACCCTGCAAGATTCTCCTCTTCCCATTATCATGCAAGCACTCAATAGTCTTATCATAGCAATCTACCTTTGTCCTATGAATGTACAACCAATCCATGCCTAAAAGTATATTGTATGATGCCAACAAATGCACATTTATTTGTGCTGATGTAGACATACCATTCAACTCAAATGCACAAGATCTCACCTAATGATGAACTCTTTTCTTAGTACTTGTAGACAACTACACCAAAAAAGATTCTTCATGTACTTATTTATTCAAGCAAAACTTATCCACCAAGTCAGAACTAATATAACTATAGTTAGATCCAGGGTCAATAAGAAAAGAAACAACTTGATCACAAACCTTACCTTCCATTTTGATAATAGATGTTTGATGCTTATGATCAGCCTTATCATTGGGTAACTATATGGACCTTAATTCACCTCCTAGCTTAGTCAAATCAACTCTTCTCGCAATTTAATACATGTTTTGATTATATTTTGTTTAATGAGATGGGTCAAAGTGAGATATTATGCCTAGTGGACTAATGTGCATTGAATGTAAGTTTGTGAGCGAAAATCAAGGAATTTTGGAAAGATTAAGGGTTGAAATTCGAATGGGAGAAGGAAGATAGATTGTAGGAGGTAAATCGTCCTCATTTACTCCTCCCTCATTCAAATATTCCTCCATCAATCACACCAGCTCAGAGTACAAGCAACCAAGACATGAAGATTAAAAGGCAACCGAGCAAGTGAGTCAAAGAGTTAGTTCATCTCGAGTTTGGGAGTTGAGCCTCCCTAGATTTAAGGAATTCATTGGAGACTTCAGTTGTATAAATAACAAGGCATAAAGCCTCATTAGGTTCCAAATTTTTGTTGTAAAAAAACTAGTTCTTTTTGAGCTCTAGACTTGTGGAAGATATTGCTATGTAATTTTTTGTTTTGATATTGAGAATGAGCCTTTTTTTATCTAATACTGAGTTAACTCGTAGCGTTGAAGGTCTTGGGTTAGGGCCCAACCCTAGCAGCAAAGGATCCTCTTCTTGTATCTATATGTTTAGATTAATTTCATAGATTCATGGTTAAATTGTCCTTAGAAGTATTTCATTGCAGGTAGTGTAGATTTGATTAGTTTGTTTATTAGTTTTCTTCCATTTGTGCTTTACTTTAGTAGTAGGTTAGAAGGGATAAAAGGAACATCATAAAGCTGTCAATAGGTGTCTTGGCCTCACTTCTTCGTTCAAGGGTCATGATTTGAGTAAAGGACCCCTATGTAGCCCCAAAAATATAGATTCTACTTTCTCATAGAATTTAGAGTTTATTGTACTTGAGCCAACATTTAATCAGTTTGAAAATGTAGGATTTAGTTATCATTTCTTCCATATTCAATATTACAGTAGATCTCATCAACGATTCCATCTTATTCTACAATTTTCCCTCATGCATGAAGTAGACAGCTAGCTCATTAAATTATGTTTTTCCTAGCTTATTGAAATTCTTCTTGTTTACATGATTTTTGGGCAAATATAATGTTTGATGAAGTGCAGGTGTTTCAGAAGTAAACAGATATATCATAGCCAAAAACCTCATCCCAACTTCATCCATCCATCATCATTACTTTCTTTCACTAAGACCCTCACTAATTTCATCATTTTACAAGGAAACTTCTCCAAGCACGTTGAGAAAATCCAACCATCTCCCTACCTTGGTTTTGAGTTCTGAGTGATCCTAGGTATTTTCTCACTTCATTCCATCCACCAACAACCTTCCCTAAGCCTTCCATCACCTTCATCACCCATAATTTTTCTCTCAGCTATATCCTGTAGAAATACATGGAATCCTATAGGTTTTTAGGACATCCTGTAGTGGCCTTTTTTGAGGCCGAATTGAGGGAAAACCTCTAGGAAGCCAGACAAGGTCACCTAAGGGTCTCCCAAAACTTCCAACAATCCACCAAAATCCCTAAGCCACCTTCCACATCACCAAGAGAGATTAGCTTTCACACTCTTCCATAAAAAAAGGGGACAAAAAGAAAAACAGATTTATGTTAGTCATTTACATGCACAGTAGTAATGTTTGATGTTTTGAACTTACATACTTAGGAAAATAGAATTTCATACATCCTAACTTAGCATTCTTATTGAAGCATAGCCTCTTAGCAGATAGTTAGGACATGGTCTGTTTTTAGCATTAGATTTTAGTATTTTTCCTTACTACAGTCGACAAGCTTTCTCTTAGAGTAGATTTCTCTTTCCCTCATCAGTAATCAAGATTCTTCTAAATCCATAGAAGTCTGGCATGAAAAACCCTAGTGTTCTCTTGCCAGCTGAACAGTGACAAAAGGGCAGAGTCATCACTTTTACTTGTGTATACATCACTGTCACCTCCAAGTTTGTACGAACCTTGGGTTGATAAAGTAAGGTTGGTAGCCCCATGAGTTGCAACATGCTTGCTACAATACTACCGTTGTTGGCTTATAGGGTCCTGACCCAGGTTCATAGTTGATTTAGCTAAACAAATTCTATTACTACTAGCCCTTTTAGCAATAGTTCGCGGAGCATGGACTGAGCTCTCACCCAAAGTAGTATGGGAGAGTGCTAGAACTAGGTTTCCGCAACTTGGAGATCTCTGATGAGTTCAAGTGGTTCATGGTTCGACCCTCCGCGCATGTCACTACGCGCACTTTCCCATACCTCGCAACCTGAGATGTTGCCTTCGTGTAGCCCTACTCAGGGGCCGAACACTGTTATTTCCCAAGTCCTTACTAGTATTCCAATTTTAGTTGACTATTTTAGCCTACTTGCCTGCTTTAAGTTATACTTAACAATATAAATCATTCATACAGGTGCGCACAGTAAATAAACAGTATATTTGCAATTTATATCAAACATGCATTAACCCAAGAAAAAATACACAAATTGATAACAAAATTCTCTTTATTAATCCCTTCTTTAGTTACAGACTCGATCCACCCTACGCACTCAGCTACAGAGCCTTCTCCTACTCTACGACCCAAAGGCATACTTTTCCCTTGCGACTCAATCTCCTAGACTTCTTCCCTTCTCTCCACTACTTATTTCTCTTTTACACTTAGAGCCTCACTCTATTTGTATAATCCCATTGTCTGAAAACCATGGGTAGGCCAACATTACATTACAAAACTAGGGCAGACAACCCTGTGACTCTATCATACATTTCACGCTCCGCGCCCACAATTCGCGGAGTCTTTATAAAAGTATTGGGTCAAAACTTGGGCTTTGAGCCCCAAAACATGCGTTGGGGGATTCCATGCCCAACAAGCCCCCAACACAAACATCGTGACTCACCCTCGAGTCACTCTATCGGTGTGGCGATCTTTGCACAGAGTCCCTCCAACTTTTCTTGAATCGCCTCGATGTCAGCAACACATCGAGCTACTGCTTGCTGGATCTGCTACATGCGATGTTCCAAAACTTTTGTGTTTGGGTTGCTTCTCTACATCTATACCAGTATCTACTACATATGTTTATAGTCCCACACCTTTGTCCAGATCCTTGGAGCGCGAAGACTGTGCTTCCACCGGTTAGTCAGATAGTCATGCCACTCGTGTAGGGCTTCAAGTGGCTGTCGTTCACCTTGCTTAGGAAGGGTTCTCCATTTAGTTTGACCAGCTATATTGCGCCTCTATTTGTGACCTTCTTAACCATGTATGGTCCTAGCCAATGCATTCTGAACTTTCCTAGGAATTTTTCAAGCTTACTGTCATACAACAACACTATGTCATTTACCTTCAAGGTGTGAAACTTAATATGGTGATCGTGTCAGGCCTTTTCACACTTCTTTTGAACTTACTGATGAAAACCATCCAAGAACCGTTCCTCCTCATGTTCTTCCAATTGCATGAACCTTTCTTCCACAGCTTCGCGGTTTGTCATACCTGTGAGTGTGGCTATTCGTAGACTAGGTACAATATACTCCATTGACATGACAGCTTCCATGCCATAAAGTAACTGGAAAGGTGTTTTCCTGTCAATTTCTTGCACGTTTTCGTATAAGCCCATAGTACTACAGGTACGTGCCGGTCCCAATCGTTTCACTGTGTGTTGCACACTTTGGTTAACGCAGTCTCAAGTATTTTGTTGAATGATTCTACTGTCCCATTGGCTTGTGGGTGATACAATGTGCTTTTCTCATGATACACCTGGAACTCTTGTGTGAGCGTGCTGATGGTTTCATTCAGGAAATGTGTACCGTGATCACTCATTAAGATCTTTGGACAACCAAATCAGGTCAACATGTGTTCAAACAAAAACTTCATAGGTGTAGCGGCCATGCAGTCTTTAACTGGCTACGCTTTCACCCAGCACGTCAGGTACTCCATCACAGTGATGATGTAGCACACACCCATTTTTCACTGAGGTTTAATGGGTCCTATGAAGTTGATTGCCCATTTCTCGAATGGCTGCAGTTTCATTTGTGGATTCAATGGCATCTCATCCCTCCATGATGGTTTTCCGGTCCTTTGACATATATCGCAAGCATTAGAGTGTGCTTTTGAATGTTGGTGAAGGGTTGGCCACCACAACCCTGCATGAAGAATATTTTGTGCGGTCACTCGTCCTGCATAGTGTCCTCCTACAACACCCTCATGTGCTTCCACGAGGATCTAACTTCGTTCAAATTCAAATACATTCCTTCACAATATCTCATCATTTCCATTTTGTATAGGTGCCTTGTGATGATAGAAAAATCCACTATGCGTACCACCAATTCCTTCTTCTGTTGGACGGAGTATTCCTTTGGCACAATCCCTGTTGTCAGGATGTGGATTATATCTTCGAAGTGTCCATCTACGATGCGCACAGCAAAGAGCTATGTGTCAAGTAATCCTTCCTCCAAACTAGTAGGTTCCTCACCTGTCTCAATATGCAACAAGTGATAGGGTCTTGCGTTCAGCTGTCCAAGCTTTACCAAAATCTCAATGTCATATTCTTGGAACAATAAAAGCCACCTACAGATGCGCCCCCTAACACATGCTTATTGACCAAGTATTTTAGTGCATAATGGTCTATATACATCTTGAAATGTCCTCCCAGTAAATAGTGTTGGTATTTTTAGAGTGCATACACCATAGCTAACCCCTCGCGTTTGGTTGTGGAATAGTTCTTTTCTACTTTAGACAACCTGTGACTCGCGAACACGATAGGGTGATCCAAGCCCTCTCCATCCTCCTATGTTAGTACTGCTCCTAGCACTATACATAACGCATCAACATGGACATGAAACTCCACATCCCATTTTGGGAAGACCAAGATTAGCACAGAGGCAAATTTCTCTTTTAGTACATCCAGACTCTTCATGTAATCATCATTCCAGTAGAACGTGGCATCCTTTTTTAGCAATTTCTCCATTGGTGCGGTGATTTGGGCATAGCTTTTGATAAACTTCCTGTAGTATCCTATGTGTCCCAAGGTAGCACGCAACTGTTTCACACTTTTTGGTGCTTACAAATTCAGAATTACTGCAATTTTTGCGGGGTCTACCATTAGTCCCTGCTTACAAACCACATGCCCCAGTAGGTTCCCAAAGGGAATGAGGAATGTACACTTCTTAAGGTTCAACACAATCTGGTGTCATCGGCAAGTACCCAGCATCAAGCACAAGCTTGCTATGTGGTGCTTAACCAATCCAAAGACAGTCCAATCATCCAGATAGAACTCGAGGAACTTGTGGATGTATTCTTTGAATGCAGCAACAACTATGCGTGAAAAGACGGCTGGCGCATTTTTCAATCCAAACAGAATAACGATGTATTGAAAGCAACCACATTCAGTTAAGAAGGTGGTCTTACTCTTGTCTTTCGGCATGATTTTGATCTGGTGGTACCCTGAGAACTCGCCCGTGAAAGAGTATGCTTCTTTTCTGCCAACATTTTCTAATACTTCATCTATGAATGGGGTCGGGAATGGGTCGTGCACACAGGCATCATTCAATTTCATGAGGTCCACGCATATTCTTATCTCACCCTTTTGCTTCTTTTCTTATACTACCATAGGGCTTACCCAGTCGGATTCTTCCACCGGTTCAATAATTCTAGCCACGAGCATTTTGTCTAATTCTACGCGAACCTTTTCCTTGGACTTTGGATTCAAGTGGTAAGGCCTCTGCTTAACCGGCTTCGTTTCGAGCTTTAGGGTGATCCTCATTATCGCTAAATCGCCAACGATCTCTTTTAAGTCCGTGACCCTGGTTGGGAATAAGTCTTCGGACTCACGAAGTAACTCAGCCACCTTATCTACTGTGGCATCATCCCAATAGTCACTGAGCATTGCATACTTCGGTTCAGCCTCCATTCCAATGTTTACCTGCTTTGTTTTTACTATCGCGGTGATGTCAGGATCTTCAATCATTTTTCCTTGAACCTTGCGATATCCTTCAATTTCTGGAATGTTGATTTTTTGTGGATCTTCATCATCCTCCTCAATGTTTACATTGTAACACTCTAGCTGCTTTTACTACTTGCAGCACATCATCAACAGTGTCCCACCAACGATCCTCAAACTTGAAGGTTAACAGGAATCCTTCACGCAAGAGATCCATTTGCTCGTGCCATGGCAAAGCTCTATCTCAGTATACCAATTCATTGGTATGATATCCAGGGTATGATAGAATAGGTGCACCCACTGAGGTTGTGGCTCTTCCTTGTAGACCTTGGTCCATTTCGCGAGATGTGTATGTGGATCATTCTGTTTGTCATACTTGTCTATTAGTTGTATTTGAGGCTTTCCAAACTACATGCACATCATTCTTCTACAGTCATGCCAGTTCTCAAAACATCTTTAGTGCATACCCCACCATCTTGCGGGTGTAGCACGTAGTGCCCATTTCAGAGTGGTGAAACGTTGTTGTTCCTGTACTTCGCTTTCAAATTTGTTCAAGAAATCATCCACCTCAGTCAATCCATCATACATAGGTAGATCTCTTACCTCTGTTGTCACGCAGCACAACGACCTTGTCATCATGTTGCAATTGAGCGTGGTTACCTCGTGTAACCGGTTCTGCCATCGTTCTATCTCCTCGTCCAAATCTGAGGTGCAGGAGCTTTCACACTCCCACGAAATACTGCCATCCACTATTGGATTCACCCAGTCCTGCTCCTGAGTGGTTATCTTGTAGATGCATTCTATATCATTGTCACTCATGTAGTCGCGCACTAGCTCTGTGCATCGCAATCCTTTCGTAGGGTCTAAAGGTACCACTACGCGTAATGACTTTTTCTCAAAAATCATCTTGTGCTTCTTTAGATTTATCACTCCATTCATGTCAGTGGCCCAATCTATTCCCAGTAGCATGGGATGGGGATTGCTATCATCAACAATATCTATCACTTCAAAATTTGCAAGTGCGCTTGCACCTTCGATATTTACCGTTATTCCTTGCAATCTTCCCATAGGTAGGATCTTTTGCTGGTTCGCCATTCTCAATTGAATAGGAGACCATTGAAATGCGGGCTTACCCATGCACTCCCATGTCTTCTTTGGCAGGATGTTCATGTCCGATCCTAAATCCAAAATCACTTTATCCATTTCATATTCCCTGATCTACATGGTCAATCTCATCTCTCTTCCTGTTCGCGTTGTGTGCTTCTCGAGCTTCCGGACTACACGCAGTTCTCTTAGCACTTTCCTAGCACATCTAGTGATGAGTTCTTGTAGCCCCTTCACAGCCTTGTTGTCGCACAGTAGCTTCATGCATGTCTCCAGAAAGGTAGTGAGCATTTATGGGTCCATTTTCAGTTCCAGTTTATTTTTACTACCTCAAGTTGAGGCCTCCATGAAGCTCTTCTTAGCTTTCATGAATGTCTCCTTCATGCACTCCAAATCAAATTCTAGCTCCTTTGTTGGAGCCTTCTAAACCCAGGCAGTCTCTTCGGGCTGCTTGCCTTTGTCATCCCCTATTTTAATACCACTTCGGAGCACGATATTTACATTCGGTCCTTCCTCGCGCGGCTCAGACCTCATCATTTGCAGGTTTTCAGTTGGGGGTTGGAGTGTCCTTTTATCGCGCAACCTCGCTATTAGTGTGGGATAGTCCTCTGTCTCATGATCAAACTGGGTACAATACAGGCATGATGGTCTCTTCTAGTTTGTACAATCATGGGCATAATTCCCTGGCCCTCCGCAATTGTAACAGATCAGTTGTCTGCGACCTCTTCCTGGTCCCATTCCACCTCAACCTCTTCCGCGCCCTTGAAATCTAGTGCACGCAATCCCTCCATTTTGATCGAAGGCTCGTGTTTCGGTCTGAAATCTATAGGTAGGAGTCCAATCCATCATCAGTTCATAACTTCTACAGGTGCACTCATTGTGGCCTACTGACCTACAAAAATTACAGAACAACTATTGGGACATCTACGTATACTTCTGTAATAGATGGCAGTTATCTGTAGCATGCTTCCCTCCTATATGGTAGATCGCACACCATAATGCAGGCATCGCGCTCGATCCTGCTTGTGCCTCTAGTCTCAATGGCATTGGCCCTCCTACCGCCAGGTAGTTTGTGAGTACTGGACAATGATCCTTGTCATGTCGCTAGCCTTTGCACTTTATGCACCACACCTCCTCGTACACTTCTGGGTGAGCCGTCCTATCTTGTTTCAAACTCTACATTTCAAGGCACAAGTTTTTCAACTGCGCGTGGATCTGTTGGAATCCCAAGTTAGAATCTTTTATCAGGGTCCCATGTAATCTCATTGCGATTTCCAAGGCCTCAACCTGAGTGGATAGCTTCTGCTGCAACAACGCATTCCTTAGATGTGGCGTTAGCGACACTATACCTTCTTGACTATCTGCTAGCTTCGTTATCCACTCATAGAACTCAGAGGGGAAGGATGCAAAGAAAATTTCATGGATTTCCATATATAAGTAGTGTTCTAACCACTCTTCCTTTGATACTTGTGGATTCCTGTTAACCTGTGCCACAAACTCGTGAATATTCCTGTCCAGCCACTCTTCAATTGTTTCTTCGTCGAATTCCAATAATACGACATTTGACATCTCTTATGCAGATCCCTATCCTAGCAACGGAACCATTTTTTGGCTTATAGGGGTCTAACCCAGGTTCATAGTTGATTTAGCCAAACAAATCTCGGTACTACTGGCCCTTTCGGCAACATTCTGTGAAGCACAGACTGAGGTCTCACTCGAAGTAGTATGGGAGGATGCTAGAACTAGGTTTCCACACCCTAGAAATGTCTGATGAGTTCAAGTGGTTCGCGGTTCGACCCTGCACGCACATCAGTACGTGCACTTTCTGTACTTCACAGCCTGAGATGTTGCCTTTGTGCAGCCCTACTTAGGGGCCGAACATTGTTATTACCCAATTCCTTACTAGTATTCCAATGTTAGTTGATTATTTTAGCCTACTTGCGTGCTTTAAGTTATACTTAACAACATAAAGCATTCATACCAGTGCGTGCAGGAAATAAACAGTATATTTTCAATTTATATCAAACATGCATTAACCCAAGCACAAATACACAAATTAATAACAAACTTCTCTTTAGTAATCCATTCTTCAGTTACAGACTCGACTCCGCCCTGCGCACTCAGCTACAGGGGTCTGCGCACTCAGCTGTGGATTACTAGGCCTCTGCGCACTTAGCTACACAACCTTCTCCTACTCTACGACCCAAAGACACACTTTTCCCTTGCGATTCAATCTCCTAGACTTCTTCCCTTCTCTCCACTACTTATTTCTCTTTTACACTTAGAGCCTCATTCTATTTATATAATCTCATGGTCCGCGGACCATGGGTAGGCCGACATTACATTACAAAACTTGGGCGGACAACCCTGTGACTCTATCATACATTTCGCACTCCGTGCCCGCAATTCACGGAGTCATTACAATAATATTGGGTCAAAACTTGGGCTTTGAGCCCCAAAACATGCCTTGGGGGGATTCCATGCCCAACAGCCACCCATCACTTTTTGGCGCCGTTGTCGTGAAGGTGTCTAAGTAATATGTTATTACTGCTTTCTTTCTTCCATTTCCTGTTTCTGATATTCTGCTATTAGTTTCATTTCTGCAAGATTAATTTAGTTTGCTTCCTTTTCCATTCTGCATTATTTTATTTCCTTTCCATTCTGCAAGTAAGATTTCATTCAAGTAGTTAATTTCCATTCAATCAGTTAGTTTTCATTCAGTCTGCAATTTCAATTTTGTAATCATTTTCGAAGTTTGAAAAACATCACAAAACAAAACAAAAAAACATTTTTTTCATGCCTCGTAGGAATAGGGATAACTTAGGGAAAACTTTGCCAAATACCCCCACTGCTTCAAATAGCCAGCCTTCCCTCTTCATTGGTGGCTATGAACTGGAGGAACCCTTACATGAGAAACTATAAATATTTGGAGAGCCCACAGGGGAAGAAGAAGAAGAACCCATTCCTACTTAACCACTAGGTGAAAACAAAAATGACAGAGGAAATAGAGAAAGAGTTGAGGGTGCCTTCCCCATCAAGGAAACCAATGGGGATACTAAGATGAAGAATATAAGCCCCTATTCCCTTCCTCATTTCCATGGCATGACCTCAGAAGATCCAGACACTTTCTTATTTATGTTTGTTGTCATATGTCGAAGCTATGACTACACCAATGATGAGCACAAGTTGAAACTATTCCCATCCACTCTCAAGGATGCAGATTTGTGCTGGTTCATGGGTTTACCTGGGGATAGCATCACAACTTGGGCTCAGATGCAACAAGCCTTCAACAATAAGTATCGAGACTACTACAGGTCTAAAGACACTAAAGAGGAAATTTTTAGGATGACCTTAGGGCATGATGAATCCCTAGAGGATTATGAAGAAAGATTCCATCTTAGCTACAAAAGGGCCAGGTGCACACTTGACCCTGAGTCACTGAAGCTAGTCCTGCTTATAGGAGTAAGGGAAGATCTTCTAGATACCCTAAACTTGTTAGCAGGAGGGGACATCTACCAGTTACCCTATGAGGATATCAAGACTGTCTTTAGAAACCATTGTAGGGCAGCTAGGAAAAAGGGTAGGGGCAGTCAACCTATGGTCAAACCATCCTCTTCTAATTCATCCATCAAGGATGAAATTGGAAACACGCTGGAGAATTTCAAGAGTGATATGTTGCAAACCCTTGCCCTACAGATGGACACTATGCACATTAAGAGAAAGCAGGAGGAAGCAGAGAGAGCCTTAGCCATTTTCTTCCCTAGATGCACCAGGAGGCACCCTAGGAATGAATGTCCATTGAATTCAATTGAAATATGCTCAGTTTGTGAAGAAAACCACTCCATAGACAAGTGCCCTTCTCTACCTAGACTAAATGTTGTATATCAAGGAGCTGAAGGGGTAACTGAAAAAAATCTGCCACATAAACGAAAGGAGACCTTGTGGGCCTAGGCCATACCAGCAGCACATGCAAGGGTCATCCCATGCATACTACAACCCTAACCAGACCACATCCATTCCCTCTTGGGCCCCCCCTACTCATCCTTCCTGGTGTACACCTCCTCCTTGGTCCTTTGCAGTTCAGTATCATTCCCAACTAGCCAGCTAGTCATTTCAACCATATGCACCCCCACAAGCTCAGTAGAATGCACTGCCTCAGGGGTGGAGGCCCTCATACAAAAATACTCTAGATTTATTGCCTTCACCACCTGCTCAACCACAGCTTTTACACCCTGCTCCACCTAAACAACCCCAGATTCCTGCCTATCCAAATCCGAACCCGAACAATAGACATGAACAACGAGTATACAGTGGAGAGACATCCTATCCTGCTTATGTTGTGGTGATTTAGGAAATCAACCTGAGATTTGGGAGAGTGCTCCCGAACAACCAACCTCTACATCCACCTAGGGAGGTTGAGGAATAAAGAGAGGAAAGCATGCCTAAAGTAAATATACCACCCTTTCTTGAGAGATTAACCCAACCATTCCAGCCTACCCCAGAAGAGACTAAACTTCTGGGAGAATTGAAAAATCTATGTGTAAAAATTCCACTTCTCCAAGCTATAAAAGATGTACCTATTTACAATAAATTGATTAAGAATAAGTGCTTCAAGCATCCAGGGAGGTGAAGAAGAGATGACCCTACCATTAATGTCATTAGAAAGCTATCCGACTTAATGGTGGGGTAGGTAATCTGTTCGAAGTATTTGGACCTTGGAAGCCCTATAGTAGATGTGCACATCAATGGCACCATTGTCCCACACACTTTGATCAATATTGGGGCTGCCATTAATGTGATGACCAAGGACACCATGCTCAAGATCAACCTCCAGGGTTCATTTAGAAAGACCACAACAGTTCTATAACTTGTAGAATGCTTCACAGTGACCCTCGAGGGGATTGGGGAGGATGTGATGGTCTCCATTGACTCTTGGGAATACCCTGCAGATTTCCTAGTTCTCTAGCCTAAGGCTAAGCTTACTGGTTACCCTCTCATCCTTGATAGGCCTTGGTTAGCCACTGTCGATTCCTACATTAGCTATAGGGCCGGAAATATCGCTATCAAGAATGGGCATATGCCGAAGAAATTAGTCCTATATCCTCCTGCTTAGCCATCTCTAGAACATAACTTACCTTTATGGTTGGAAGAGGAGGAAGATGATGAAGTTTATTCTGCCAAACTCTATACCTTAGAAACAACCATGGGAGGGGGACAACAGGATGAAGATGATTTGATTGAACACATACTCCAAATTCTAACTCCCAGTACATTTTCCTTAGAAGAAGTAATAAAGGAAACCCAGAACAACCATCAGATTGATCTATTCTTAGTCGATTCCAACCTTATTTGTGTTAAAACCATAAAATTCGACCCCGAGAGAACTTTGAAAATGAACCCATCTCTTTCTGTTCACCACGAAGAAAAGTTGTGCAACATGCTAAAGGAACATCTGGATGCCTTTGCTTGGAGTTACAAAGAAATGAAGGGAGTGCACCCCTCAGTGTGTACTCACCACATTTATATCAAAGAAGGTTGCAAACCAGTCTGACAACCCCAAAGGAGGATAAATCCAACTCTGAAAGATATAGTCAAAGAAGAACTACAAAAGCTGCTAGATGTAGGATTCATTTACCCTATCTCAGATAGCAAGTGGGTCTCTCCTTTGGTGTTGGTTCCAAAGAAAAATGGTAATTGGAGGATTTGCCTTGATTACAAAGAGTTAAACAAAGCCACAAAGAAGGATCATTTCCCTCTATCTTTCATCGACCATGTTCTAGATGGCCTGGTAGGGAAAAGGGTTTTCTCTTTCCTAGATGGATTAAATAGGTACAATCAAATCCAGATCAGCCCAGAAGACCAGGATAAAACCACCTTCACTTTTCCTTGGGGTACTTTTGCCTATAGGGTCCTTCCTTTTGGCCTATGCAATGCTTCTGCCACTTTCTAGAGAGCAATCCTAAGTATCTTTGTCGAGTTATTCCATGATGCAGTAGAGATTTATATGGATGATTTTACACCTTATGGATGTGATTTCTAGGTGGCTTTGTCCAACTTAGGTAAGGTGTTGAACAAATGCATTGAAATGAACCTGTCTGCTAGTCCTGAAAAATGTGAGTTCTTGATGACTGCAGGGACTGTGCTAGGTCATTCAATATCATAGCAAGGACTGCAGGTGGACCCAAACAAAATAGCTATCATCCAAAGGGTCCCACCTCCGCAAAAGCATAGAGATGTCAGAATTTTCCTAGGGTTAGCTGGATAATATCGAAGGTTTATAAAAGAATTCAGCGAGTTGGCTTCTCCTTTATTTGGGTTGTTGGCCAAAGAATCTGAGTTTTTGTGGTCAAAGAGCTGTTAAGAGGCCTTGGACACCCTGAAGGACAAGTTGACCACTACACCAATTCTCCGAGGCCGAAATTGGGCCCTTCCATTTCATATACATGTTGATGCCTCACACAAAGCCATAGGAGTAGCCCTAGGCCAGACAGATGAAAATTTTCCTTATTCCATTTACTTTATTAGTAAGAATATGTCAAAGGCCGAACTGAACTACATAGTGACCAAAAAGGAGCTCCTGGCTGTTGTGCATTCATTGAACAAATTTAGGAATTACATTACATGCTATCAAAATTTTGAACATACTAACCATGCTGCAATAAAATATTTAATGAATAAACCTAATGTGAATGCCCAAATTATTATATGGTTACTTTTATTACAACATTTTGATCTAACTATTGTTGATAAGCCTGGCAAGGAAAATGTTGTTGTAGATTTTTTTATCCAAATTAACTTTGCCTGCAAGTGAGGAAGGAATGGTTGATGATCAGTTACCAGATGAGCACTTATTCATCATTTCAGTTCTCTCTCTGTGGTTTGCTGACATAGCAAACTATTTGGTATCTGCATAGTTCCCACCGAATTTGTCCTCCAAAGAGAAAAACAAGATTGTGAGGAAGAGCGCCCCATTCAATTGAATTCAGAGAAACCTCTTTAAATTAGGTAGGGATCAAATTCTGAGAGGATGTGGTAGGGAGGAGGAAGTCTTTGACATCCTTCTAACCTATCATGATGGGCCTTGTGGAGGTCACTTTGCAGCAAAGAGGACAACATTCAAGGTGTTACAAGCTGGTTATTGTTGGCCCACTCTTCATCAGGGTGTGAAAAGATATATTAGTCAGTGTGATCGGTGCCAAAGGATTGGAAAACCTACTCCAAGGGATGAAATGCCTCTGCAACCTTAAGTGACTTTCGAGCCATTTGACAAGTGGGGCATGGATTTCATTGGACCTATTAACCCTCCTTCCAAGAAAAAGTAGTATATCATTGTGTGCACTAACTATTTGACTAAGTGGGTCGAAACCAAGGCAATCAAGGCAGAAAAAGAGGAGAAGGTGGCTGAGTCCTTAAGGGAGAATGTATTTTACAAGTTTGGGTACCCTAGAGAACTGGTCACTAATTAAGGCAACCAATTTACCTCCAACATGATTGAAGACTTGTGAAGCTAGCACAAGATCAAGAATAGAACCTCCACCCCCTATCACCCACAAGCTAATGGGCAAGTGGAGGTGATCAACAGAGCGTTGGAGGGAATGCTGACCAAAGTGGCTAGCAACAACAGGAAATATTGGGAAGATAGACTAGTTGAGGCCACCTGGGCCTATAATACCACCTGGAAGACCACCACTAGATTCACACCATATGAGTTGGTCTATGGGAAAAAGGCTCTGTTGTCCATTGAATTTGAGTATAATACATTAAGGATGGCGGCCCAACTATATCTAGATCTCAGCAGTGCACAAAAACAAAAATTGCTCTAGTTGAATGGGTTAGATGAGTTCAGAATGGGGGCCCTCCTACACACAGAGGTAACTCAAATTCAGAGGAAGATCTGGCATGACAAGAACATCAAGGACAAGAAATTTCAAGAATGTGATTGGGCTTTGTTATATGATTCTAGATATAAAGACTTTAAGGGCAAGATAAGGACTAGATGGTTAGGGCCTTCTGTTATAGAGAAATATAATGATAATGGTTCAGTGCGTATCAAAACCATAGATGCAAAGGCTATTCATTTACTTGTTAATGGGAACGGATTGAAAGTTTACAAAAGGACATTGTAAAAGCAAGATTTCATTGATGGTATCAACAAAACAGTGATGGTGGTGGAGCAAGTCTCAGCTCCTACCTTATCAAGTCACTAAGAAAAGAAAAAAAGAAGAAAAATAAATAGACTCAGGTGAAAACCTCCATGAGGCACCTGAGTCCCACTATTAGGTTGAAAACCTCTTGAGGTGGCTGAATGGTGTCAAAAAAAAAAGAGAAATAAAAAAATCTATGGGTGAAAACCTCTCTTGAGGTGCCCAGGGCAAGCAACTAGGATGAAAACCTCTTGGAGGCAGACTAGTTGTTTAAAAAATAATAATAATAATAAAAGAGAAAAGAAAAATTATGAAAATATTGTTTGCAAGTCAGCAGGAGGACGATTAGAGCAGCAATGGAGAATCCAAATCGACCTATTCAACTCATATTTTTATTTCTCCATTCATTATCCTTCACCATTTGACCATTCCTTTCATTTTTTCACTCATTTTCCTCAGTTTGCAAGGGTTCTTTGTTTTCTACAGGATTCCCTGTAAACCTACAGGATCCCCTGAAAACCTACAGGATGTTCTTGTAGGAATTACAGTGGCTTGGGAATCCTAAAGGAAGTAACCCTAGGGAAAGGAAATGACTTGGTCATGTAAGAAAAAAAATTCCTACATCACTCTCTCATTACCATACCTCTCTCCACCTTGATCACCCCTGCATTCATCATTAAAAAAAATAGTTTTCAAGAAAAAAACACAGAGAAAAAAGATGAGACAAAGAGCAAGGGGACAACACCTGAAGGTTATTTTTCATCATTCACACACCCCTAGGCCTCCTCTCTGCCAATTCTCATCATCCTCGGGTCCCAGCAGTAGAATATGATTAAAAATTTCGAGGGAGAAGTAGCTACAGGACATCTTGTAGCAAATCCTGTAGCAGCCTATCCCACAAAACATAAATCATAGGTTGCAGAAAGTTTCAAGCATGGAGGTACAAAGGTAGAAGATTCTCCTCCAGTGCAACAACATCATCATCATCATCAACACCAGGTACCTACACATCAAGGAAAATCATCAAAGGACAATAAAAAAGAAGGAGAAATCACATGCAGCCAACACACAACAAAAACCTCATTTCTTCAACAAACTACAGCAAGGTATTGTTACCACATGTAAGTATCTCGCTTCCACTCTCTCATTTGCACAATGTAATCAAAAGATGTAAAAATTGTGAAGGAGTTGGTTTATAAGTGAAAGGTGGCCAATTAGATTGTCCACCTCCGTTTAGTCAACAAGGACAAAACAATTAGTCCTCGCACATGTGGCAACTGTCAAGTTAAATAAAAGGAGGATGAGGTCGAAAGCAATTAAGACTATGGATGCCCAAAGTGGGAGTTGATTACGAGGTGAGGGGAATGATGATGTGGTAGTGGGACCAACAGTCCAAAATTAGATATTCGTACCTCGGCTGCCAGCACACCACCTCACTCAACTCAACCATAAGAGGAAATAAACGTTGATCCCCATGCATACATGCATTCATATTCTCGAGGCTCACACTAGAAAAGTCGCTCTCGACCCTCAAGCAACCTACAGGAGAGAAAAAATTCATTTTTTTCCTGCGCAGGACCTCCTATAGGATCCTACAGGATCCCACAGGAATCCTACAGGATACAATCAGGCAGTCTACAAGATTGGCAGTGAACAATTTCAGAGGAGCAAACATAGTGGTGGGTTATATCAAGCATTGTAAGGAGGTAGGCTCTACATTTCCTCCTATCTTTCCAAGTGAAAGGAACAAAAATCTTCTACTTTGTTGAAATTGATTGCAGTATAAGGGAATTATAACCACATAAATTTCAGTTCCATTTCCTCCATTAAAATTTTGTATCAGACATATCTGCTCCTCCATTCATCAGACAAAATGACACGGGGGTTCAATATAAGGGAGCCCATTAACACCATGAGGATTCACCAACACCCTCTTGTGCTAGAAATATTCACAAGGCTTAATTGGATGGGTTTCTTAGAGAAATTGATTTTTCTCTCTCCCTCATTCCACTGACGAGGACCCATGCTACTGTTGTGGTGAGAGGCCTCCCCATATAGCTCACCCCTAAAATCATAAGCAGAATTACCACACTTCCCTTAGGAGTGCCTTGGAGGAAGGAAGACAATGGAAATAGCCAAACTACAAAGAAGAATTTTTTTTTAGAGGGAGAGGAGGCCATGGTAGATAAGAATGGAGTGAGAAGAGCAAGCCTACCATACCCCTGGAATGAAATAAGCTACCACCTTATAAAATACATATCATGAGAAGGTAGGTATAGTGTGGTATATGGATACCACTTTAGGCTTCTTGAAGAATTGAGGTTTGGAGCAGATATACCTCCTCACCATAGACTCGACATACCCTACTTCCTCCTGCAATCACTGATAGATATGAGCATGAAGGTGTAGGAAGGAAACTACCAATGGCTAGCCCATCATGGGGTAATTAGAATCATCATAGAATATGCCCTCCAAAACCTTAGAATTCCTATCACATAGGAAATTTTCAAAGACATGCAGACAGAGGAGGATATAAAAGCCCTCACATATGAAAAAAGCCCTGCGCCAGTGAAAGGGATGAAGAGGAAACTGAAATAGAGGAAGAAGAAGCAGAGAGGGATGAAGAGGAAATAGATGAGGAAGAAGAGGAAGAGAAAGAGAAGGAAAGTGGTGAAGAAAGAGAGGAAGGTGTCAAGGAGGAAACTGAGAAGAAGAGGAGAAAAACAAAGATGAAATGGGTAATGGAAAAGAGGAAGAAAAAGACAAGGAGGAGTCACCCAGGGTGTCTCCAGAACCCACTGAGAGAGAGGCAACAGCTACCCTCACTACACTTAGCACTCCTATCAAACAAAAAGGAAAAATACAGAGGCAAACTCCATTATACTTTAGAAGAAGAAAAAGTACAAGGATAAGGCAGGGAAAACCTCAAACTCCCACCAAGGGCCCTATTTTTATTGAAGACTCACCTAAATAGGAGGAGAATATGGCTCCTCTTATAAAAACTCAAGGAGAAGGATCCTAGGGACAAACCTCCCCTAAGTCTCCTATTACTTATGTGAGAAGGCCTGTGACTAGATCTGCCTCATCCAAGGGAAAAGACATCCTACAGGATACACATCATGACCTATAGGAACTAGAGGCAATCCTACAGGAAATTCAAAAATTGGGTAGGGAAGGAAGTATACAGAAAGAAACAAAGAAGAAGGACCTAGAGCTAAGGGAACCTAGTCCTCAACCTAACCTTGACTCCTACGACAAATTTATTGAAGGAGGTAAGGTCATTCCTCAAAATATTTCCATCGCATTATCCTTTGAGATTGAGAAAGAAAGATCTAGAACACATAGATGGATGCAGATTGCCAAGTCCAAGGGAGTGGACGACATAGGTCACATGGAGGAAAAGCTCAAAGATATTAGCAGAGAACAAAAATAACGTAAACTTTGAAACAAGAACTATAAACTCAAAACAGGAACTCTGACCGAAAAATAGGGGTAAAAACATAAAAAACAATGCTAAAAACGAAAAGTGTTGATGCTGGAATAACACCTTTTTTTTTCTAGGGTAGATTTTCAACATGTTTTAAAAATGGCAGTGAAAACCAATTTCTTGTGCAAAAATCGTCCCAAAAACACCCTCAAAACAAAAAGTGTTGATGTTCGAATAACACTTTGCAAAAAACACCCTCAAAAATGAAAAGTGTTGATGTTCGAATAACGCTTTTTTTTTAAATGATAAATTTTGTGCAAAAAACACCCTCAAAACGAAAAGTATTGATGCTGGAATAACACTTTTTTTTTTAGGGAAAATTTTCAACATTTTGAAATAATGGCATAAAAGATTTTGTTATGATTCCAAAAAACATTAAAATTTCAAAAAAATAATGAAAAAAAAATTAAAACAATGAAAAACACAAAACAAAAAAAGTTAAAAGAAAAAATAAAAAAACATAAATTATAATATATATTAAAAACAAAACATAAAATTGAAAAAAAAACAAAAAAAAATCGAATATATTAAAAAAGACAAAAAAATATCAAACATATAAAAAAATAATAATTAACAAAAAAAAATCAATCATAAAACTATTAAAAAAAACAAAAATTAACCTATAAAATATAAGAATTAGAAAACTAAAAAAAATCAAAATTATAAACAAATAAATAGTAAGAAAAACATATTTAAAAAAAAAAAAATTACCTTGTAAGCCATAGAAAAAATTGGAAAAAACAAAACAAAATTATGAAAAAAATAATAATAATTTAAAACAAACTATAAAATTAAGTAAGTAAAAATTAAACAATTAAGAAAACATTAACAAAAAAACGTTAAAAAAATGAAAATTAAAAACAAACTAGATTTTAAAAAAAAAATTAAAAAAAAAAAGAAAAATAGAAAATTAACAAACAAACAAAAAAATTTAAAAACTACTAAAATTAAGATTAAAATCATTTAAAAAGAAACCTAAAAAAACAAAAATATACTCAAATTAAAATACAAAAAAAAAAAACAAAAACCGATTAAAAAGTTATATATATATATATATATATATATATATATATATATATATATATATATATATATATATTCAAATTAAAAAAAAAAGAAAACAAAAAAAAAAACAAAAACAAAAAAAAAAAACAAAAAAAAAAAAAACAAAATATATTTAAATTTAACAAAATATATATAAATATATAGTATTAAAAAAATAAAAACATTTAAAATTTTTATTTAAAAAAAAACAATTTCAAAACCATTTTAAAAACAAATATTTTTTAACAAAATAAAAAAAATTATTAGCCATTTTTTATTAAATAAACTTAAAAAAAAAATTAAATAAATATTTTTTAATTTAGAAAAAAATTGATTCACACCCGACCGTCCGTGGTGGTGCCCAGGGCCATGCCACCACGAGTGGCAGGGTGATTTTGGGCCGCCTCGCTGCTTGTGCTGGCGCGACCCTGGGCAGAGGAGGTTGCATGCAGCCCCTCTGCCCACGGCCATGCCACCATGAGAGGCCGAGCACAGCCCCTCTGCCCACAGCCATGCCACCACAACCTGTCGTGCGGTGGTGTGGTGATTTCGGGCCAACTCGCCGCCCGTGGTGGCATGGCCCTGGGCAAAGGAGGCTGCATGCAGCCCCTTCGCCCACGAACAGTTGTGCATAAATCAATTTTTTTTTTTTTTGAAATTAAAAAAATATTTGTTTAATTTTTTTTAAATTAATTAAAGTTTAAAATTTTAATATGTGTAAAATTAATTTTTCTAAAACTTTTTAAAATTAATTTGTTAAATTTTTTTTAAGTATATTTAAAAAAATAAAAAAGAAATTCTTATAAATTAATTAAACTTTAATTTTTTTTTCTTTTAAAATAAAAAAGCCATATTAAAAAAAAACAAAAATTAAATGTTTGTTATTGAAAAAGAAAAAATATGCCCATAATTTTTTTTGTTTTAAATAAAAGACTTTTATTTATTAAAAAAGGTTAAATTGTTATTTACTTTTTAAATCAAACATATATATATATATATATGTTTTTTTTTTAATTTAATTTTTTTTGGTTTTTAAATTAAAAATATAGGATTATGAAAAAATTTAAAAGTTTTTTTTTAATGAAATATATATATATATATATATATTTTGGTTTTTTTGTTTGTTTATAATTTGAGTTTATTTTTGTTCTTTTAATTTTTTTTTAAATGTTTTTAATCTTAATTTTAGTAGTTTTTTTAATTTATTTTTTATTAATTTTCTATTTTTTATTTTTTTTAATCTAGTTTGTTTTTAATTTATTTATTTTTTTCTAGCTTTTCTTAATGTTTTTTTTAAATTTTTCTGTTTTTACTTAATTTTATAGTTTTTTTAAATTTTGTTTTTCTTTTCCAAATTCTTTTATGGTTTATGAGATAATTTTTATTTTTATTTTTTACATTTTGTATGTTTTTTTGGTCTTTTTTATATATTTTTTTAAGTAATCAACATTTAAAAAAAGAAAAATAAAACAACTTGAAAATTCATTAAGTAATCATGATTTCAAAAAAAATTGGACATAATAAATTTTAAAGTGTGAAAAATAAGCCCTCTAAAAAAATAGTATGTTGCATCAACACGTTTCAAAATCAGCATGAAAATCACTAACATTTAAAAACAAATTTTTATATTTGATACATAAGAAAATTTAAAGTGTCAAAAATATGCTCCGAAAAAAAAGAAGTGTATTCTACATCACCACTTTTCAAAATCGGGTCACTTTTTTGCTACCTCTATGAAACGGGTAATCGTATCGGTTATTTAAAGTGCCAAAAACTATGCTCCAAAAAAATATGTGTGTTCTGCATCACCCCTTTTCAAAATTGGGTCACTTTTTTGCTATCTTTATGAAACAGGTAACAGTATCAGTTCCCGTTTCAAAGTTTACGTTGTTCTAAGCAGCCTGAGAGACAGAGAGGCCATAATGAAAGCTTAGTTTAACGCAAAAAATGTATGGTTGAAAGGACAGTTGCAGGAAAGAGAGAATCAATTGGAATCCATGGCTAGTCTATCTTTAGAGGCAATCCAGTGCAAGATGCCAACTAAGTCCTATGAATTATACCTTAAGGAATAGTGGCTACAGCTCCAAATCAAGACTCTAGCACAGAGAGGCACCATGCCATTCCAGGATTATAGACAGTTCATTGATCTTTGTGATCAAAGCACATTAGAGGATAGGGATAAGATGTTTGAGCTTTACTTGCATAACATGGCCTTGATAGATCTGAATGTATGGGACACTAATGCAAGGCTAGAGGACTTAAAATTGATGGAATTGGCATCATGGATGAACCATGAGGAAGCAAAGGCTGCAGAAATGAAAAAGATATTGGCAAGGGAACAAATAGAGCTTCTCATGATAAGAGTTGAGAAGTCAAATCCAATGGCTATCATCAGCACACATAATTTAATTGTAAATGATCCTCAACTTGCACCCAGGTATCTTGATGCCCAAGAACAAGAAAATACACATTTTGAGGATATGTTCAGGCTGTTAGGGGATGACAGCATGCAAGCTTTCCAAAGGAGATGGAATACTTTGCCATATAGTTTCAAAATTAGAGAGTACCATTCTCCTCAAAGAATGAAAGAAGCACTGAACAAGACACCCATGTACAAGCAAACCATCCAAAGGCTCAAAGTCAATTGGATTGGCTTGAGACTCAGTCCACCACTGCTCTTAGGGATGTTAGAAGGAAGGAAGGAAGAGGAAGAAAGAAAGTAGTGGGAGGAGATAAAAAGGAAGACAAGATTCTATGCACAAGAAGAGGAAACCATAGCAGAAGCATGGGATGTTAGGGAGGCCACTAGAGCTATGAAAGACATGGATATTGATTGAGTTTCTCAGAGGATGAGCAACACTTTTAGTAGGGGGTGATGATAAGCCTCATCATTGGCTAACTATATGGACCTTAATTCACCTCCTAGCTTAGTCAAATCAAACCTTCTCATAATTTATTACATGTTTTGATTATATTTTGTTTAATGAGATGGGTCAAAGTGAGATATTATGCCTAGTGGACTAATGTGCATTGAATATAGGTTTGTGAGAGAAAATCAGAGAATTTTACCAAGATTAAGGGATGAAACTTGAATGGGACAAGGAAGAGAGATTGTAGGAGGTAAATCCTCCTCATTTATTCCTCCCTCATTCAAATATTCCTCCATCAATCACACCAGCTTGGAGTATAAGCAACCAAGTCATGAAGATCAAAAGGTAGCCGAGCAAGTAATAATCAAAGAGTTAGTTCATCTCGAGTTTTGGAGCTGAACCTTCCTATATTTAAGGAAGTCATTGGAGACTTCAGTTGTATAAATAACAAGACCTAGAGCTTCATTAGGATTCAAATTTTTGTTGTAAAATCACTAGTTATTTTCGAGCTCTATACTTGTCGAAGACATTGCTATGTAATTTTCTGTTTTGGTAATGAGAATTAGCTTTTTTTATTATCTAATACTGAGTTAACTCAAAGGGTTGAAGCTCTTGGGTCAGGGCCCAACCCTAGCAGCAAAGGATCCTCTTCATGTATCTGTATGCTTAGATTAATTTCATAGATTCATGGTTAAATTGTCCTTAGAAGTATTTCATTGCAAGTAGTGTAGATTTGATTAGTTTGTTTATTAATTTGCTTCCATTTGTGCTTTACCTCAGAAGTAGGTTAGAAGAGATAAAAGGAACATCAAAAAGTTTTCAATAGGTGTCTTGGCCTCACTTATTCCTTCAGGGATCATGATTTGAGGAAAGGACCCCTGTGTAGCCCCAAAAACACAGAATTCTACTTTCTCATAGAATTTAGAGTTTGTTGTACTTGAGCCAGCATTTGATCAGTTTGCAAGTGTAGGATTTAGTTATCATTTATTCCATCATCAGTATTACAGTAGATCTCATCAATGATTCCATCTTATTCTATAAGTTTTCCTCATGCATGAAGTAGAAAACTAGCTCATTAAACTCTGTTTTTCTTAGCTTATTGAAATTCTTCTTGCTTACATGATTTTTGGGAAAATATCAATGTTTGATGCAGTGCAGGTGTTTGAGAAGTAAAAAGAGATCTCATAGCTAGCAACCTCCTCCCAACTTCATCCATCCATGATCATTCCTTTCTTTCACTAAGACCCTCACTAATTTCATCATTTTACAGGAAACTTCTCCAAGCATGTTGAGAAAATCCAACCATCTCCCTACCTTGGTTTTGAGTTCTGAGTGATACTAGTAATTTTCTCACTTCATTCCATCCACCAACCACCTTCTCTAAGCCTTCCATCACCTTCAGCACCCATAATTTTTCTCTCGGCTATATCCTGTAGAAATACTGGGAATCCTGTAGGTTTTTAGGACATCCTATAGGCTTTCCTGTAGTGGCCTTTTTTGAGGCCGAATTGAGGGAAAACCTCTAGGAAGCCAGACAAGGTCACCTAAGGGTCTCCCAAACCTTCCAACCATCCACCAACATCCCTAATCCACCTACGACATCACCAAGAGATATTAGCTTTCACACTCTTCCATTAAAAAGAGGGACAAAAAGAAAAACAGATTTATGTTAGTCATTTACATGCACAATAGTAATGTTTGATGTTTTGAAATTACATACATAGGATAGTAGAATTTCATAGATGTTAACTTAGCATTTTTGTTGAAGCATAACCTCTTAGCAAATAGTTAGGAAATGGTGTGTTTTTAGCATTGGATTTCAATATTTTTCCTTACTGTAGTAGACAAGCTTTCTCTTAGAGTAGATTTCTCTTTCCCTCATCAGTAATCAAGCTTCTTCTGGATCCATAGAAGTCTGGCTTGAAAAACCCTAGTGGTATCTTGCTAGCTAAACAATGACAAAAGGGTAGAACCATCACTTTTACATGTGTATACAACACTGTCACCTCCAAGTTTGTATGAACCTTGGTTTAATAAAGTAAAGTTGGTAGCCCCAGGAGTTGTAGCATTCTTGCTACAATACTAGCACTCATCATCTTAGCCTACCTATTATCCGATGCTAAATAAATCCAAGGAATTCTTTGTCCAACATCTTCAACTATCTGTGCCTCCTAATCACTGTAAATATGAGGTCTACCACCCTAATGTTTTGGACAGTCTCTCTTGCGATGCTCTCCACTAGAAATCCAATGCTGCAAAGGATTACTGCCATCACCCTTGTTCTTCTCCTCTACTTGAAATCCTTGTCCTCTTTCAATTACATTGAACGTCTTATACAACGTTGTATTCTCCTTGTTACATGAATTTTGAGGTATTCCTCGCTTCTTATCCCACTTTCCTTTAGTCTGTTAGGATATTCCGACACATAGGAAATAGTTAAGTATAACTTGGTCTAGCATAGAGTTAGGTAAATTGTGTTTCTTTACTATGTACTTTTGTAACTTACAATTCGACGGTCACGATATTTTCTATACATGAAGTGATTCGACACTTCATTCTCTCCTCGGCATTACCAACATTTGATCTGTGGCTTAACACTTGATTGGTCCATGATCTCTATTTAAAGAGCATGGAGGGTCATTTGTAGGTTAATCTTTCATGAGAGAAGCATATGTAAATTTTCATTCTTTTATTAATAAATTGCCTGAAGTGGCCGCATTGGCTCAGGTTGTTGATTGTTTCCCTCTTTGAGGGTTTTAACCACGTGAACAATCCTGGTGTATTGATCTGTGATCCTTTTGTGAGAGGTGTCCTTTGGTGTTCTATCTGAGGAACTTACCCTGTAAATTCCTACATGGTATCAGTGCTATTTGAGGGCCGCATCCATTGGTGATCCAAATCTAAAGCCGGTAGAACTGCATCCGACTGTCATTTCCTAGATCTATTGTTACTGACTGCTTTCGGGACGGCCCGAATCCTCTATTGTGTTAGGAGCATCTGTTCTAGTGAGGAACCCTTTTTTCTTGATGTGAAAAGGTTTTTGGTAGCCCTAGCTACATCATTTTTAAGATTTGGAGGTATACAATGTTTATTTGTAGTTTTTAGTTATTTTCTCTCTGTTTATTTCGGTTTATTTAGCTATTTGTTTTTTTTTATTACCAAATCTATACCTTTCATTTCTGTGTATGCTCTTTTCCCCGCGACTCTGTGCAATCTAGGAAAATTAGAAACGAAAAGGAAGGACTTTTCTCATGCATATGCTCTTTTTCGCCACGCCTTAGTGTGATCTCAGAAAATCAGAAACATTGAGGAAAATATTTAGTTTCCGGGTAAAGCTAACTTCAAGCTGTAAGGTTTGTTTTTTATGTATGTCCGTGTTGGGTTTTGTGTTTTTTGTTTTGTAAGCAAAGAAAGGAGCTTTCTAAAGTAAGCACACACCCCAAAGCTTCAATGACTAGAAAGAAAAAAAAAAACCTTCCTCTTTTCCAAAAATTACTAACCTTTTAATCTAACTCACTTGGTCCAAAGCTACTTTATGAGAGTGGAGGTCTTGTGTTCAAGTCTTTCTTTTTGTTGAGCTAATTAGATTAATTTTGGAAATGGGGCAGATTTTTTTTTAAATATAACATTATCATTCATTTCCGCACATTCCTACACTTCGTCGGCACCTTCAACAACTTTTCTTCAAAAAGCCATAACTTCTTCATCCGGAAGCCTTTTTCAGAGCCGTTTTTTTTAATCAGGCTAATTTTTTTAGGTTTTTCCATTGGAACACTTAGTTTTGACATCTATAGCTTCAGTTTCTATTAAAATGGAAAGTCCATGCCAAGTTATTCTTGACAGTACCAAATACTTCCAATGGTGGCCCTACATTGTGGATTTACATAGAAGTAAAGGTCTTTGTAGAATAGCCTCAGGCCAAGAAACCAAACCAAAAGATGAAGATAAGGCAGCCAAAAGGGAAAATAGGCAAGATAAAGAACATGGATTGATAGGGATATCTATTTCTCCATACCTTAGATTCCATATCGCAGAACTTGATACTCCTAATGAAGCAATGAAACAAATCACTAAAGTTTTTGGAATTAAAAATGAACTTAGAGCCCATCAACTCGAAAATGAGTTGCTTACATTGGACCCCAATAATTTCTTCCATTGAAGTTTTTTTTCCAAGTTCAAGACCCTTAGACTTCTCTTGGAAGGTGTTAAGGTTAAGAAAGAAGATGGTAACCTTATCTATTTCATTCTTACTAAGTTGGGACTAGCCTACTCTATGTTTGTTTCCACCTTCCCTTCTACAAGAGGAGCCTTCATTTCTCAAGGACAAGACTACAAGTCCCCTTCCTTTGATGCCTTTTGTGATTCTTTAATAAGAGAACAAGAAAAACTCTTACATCTTGGTATTCTTAATCTTGGAAATTCTTCTAAGAAAGCCTTAGCCACTCATAAGCAACCAAATTCAAAGAATCCTAAGAAGCCGTATCCTAAAAAGAATGGTCCTAAACCAAACAAGGGTCCTGAGCAATTTCAGTCTCAAAATGAAAAATCATTTTAGCAAATAAAAACAAAGGGGAGAAAATTGATAGACACTGCCACTTTTGTAATCGAGATGGCCACTTAGAATCCAAATTCTTTAAGAAGATGGAAGACTTGGAAGCAATGATGAAGAAGCATAACATCCATTTGGAGCACTCTTCAACTTCAACTTCATCTTCAGGAATAACACTTTCTGCATGTGGTTGTCAAGCATCTTGGTCTGGCTATGCACTAAATGTATCTTCTTCTTCTCATTCTTATGAGTGGCTCATTGATTCTAGAGCTTCTTATCACATGGCCAAAAACAAAGCCATGTTTTCTTCTTTAAATGATTGTAACACCAAAAATATATATGTTGGTGATAATAGATCTCTTAGTGTTGTAGGGGTTGGAACTGTTCATATAGACAATGGTCAATTTAATGATGTATTGTGTGTTCCAACCTTATCCTGCAGCCTTCTATCCGTATATCAGATAACTCATTCAAGTGAAGGTAAAATCGTTGAATTTTCACCTCACGATGTTGTAATTAAGGACCTAAGAGATCCTAAACAGATTTTAGCTACTAGCATTGCTGATGATTCTACAAGGTTGTATAAGTTTAACAACTTTGGGTCATCAAATCTTCCCTCGGTATTTGTTGCTCATAACAATGAAATGAGCAAACTTTGGTATGAGCGATTTGGTCACTTAAACTATCGCTCCCTTCAGAATCTATGTAAAGAAAATATGGTGACAGGTCTTCCAATGGTATCTTGCAGAGATGGTGTTTGTTCTAGATGTGTACTCGGAAAACCTGATTGGGATAGTTTTGAAAAATGTGCCTCTTGGCACACCTCAGCACCTTTACAGCTTGTGCATAGTGATTTATGTGGTCCACTTCCAGTTGTTTCATTCTATGACTACAATTATTTCTTAACTTTCATTGATGATTTCTCCAGACGCACTTGGGTATACTTCTGAAAACTCAAGAGTGAAGTATTTAACATGTCCTTGGCCTTGAAGGCCTTTGTTGAAAAACAATCTGGACATCAAATTCTTAAGCTAAGATCTGATAATGGCGTAGAATATGTTAACAACAAATTCATCAACTTTTGCATTAGGAATGGAATTCAAATGCAACATACTGTTTCATATACTCCACAACAAAATGGTGTAGCTGAAAGGAAGAATCGCACCTTAAAGGAAATGGCTATTATGAAACCAGCTCAAGAAAAGATAGAAAAGATGGATCAACACCTTAGAATTCAGCCTCTTCGAGGGGGCAACCTCCTTTACATTACATAAATGAACAATTCTTGGATGATTCAAATGACAAAACCTCCTTTCTATATATAGGAGTCTGAGTCACAATACAATCTAGCTGACCTAACAATAATAATATAAAGCCACAAAAATAACAATAGAGGGATTCTATGGGGCACAATAATAGCAAGATGGGGGCAATAGGGGCACAAAAATATTAATAAGGGGTATAACCACAATAGTAATTGGGTAATCACTAGTATTATAGGGACCCAACATGCCCCTCTCCTTCAAAAAAGTGTTGTCCTCAACGCTTGAGTAGTTCTGGATACTTCTGCATAAAATTCTCATCCTCCCATGTCGAATCTTCAGCGGATAAGTTCTTCCACTTGATAAGATACTCTGAAATTGAACGATTTCGTAGCTGTCGAGTTCTTGTTTCTGTGATTGCTTCTGGTTCCAATATAATTTTTCCTTCCTCATCAAGTTCTGGCAATATTGTTTGAACTGGGAGCTTGTCGCCTATAACCTTCTTTAAACATGAAACATGGAAAACTGGGTGCAATCGAGAAGCTGCAGGAAGCTCCAATTTGTATGCCATAGTACCAATCTTTTTCAACACCTTGTACGGACCATAATACTTTGGTGATAATTTATTATCCCTCTTAGCTTGCTTGAGGGACATTTTCTTATATGGTTGTAGCCGTAGGAATACCCAATCACCTACATCAAAACTTCTTTCACTGCGATGTTGATCTGCCTGTTGTTTCATTCTATTCTGTGCCAACACGAGGTTATCCTTTAAGAGTTGGAGGACTTGTTGTTGATGTTCGATGTGATGTTCCACTGCCTGAACCTTAGAATTTTCTCTTAAAGATGATGTGATGGATGGTGGTTGATACCCATAAAGTGCCATAAATGGGGTCATTTTTGTTGTTGTATGGAAGGAAGTGTTATACCACCATTCAGCCAGAAGCAACCATTTGACCCATTGTGTTTGTTTATCAGATACAAAGCAACGAAGATATCCTTCCAAACATTTGTTTACTATCTCAGTTTGCCCATCAGATTGAGGATGATAAGATGAGCTATGAGCTAACTGAGTACCAAGACAAGAAAATAATTCTGTCCAAAAATTTCTAGTGAAAATGGGATCTCTGTCACTTACAATAATCTTTGGGTTTCCATGTAGCTTTTGAATTGTTTCCATAAATGCAGTAGAAACTGTACTGGCTTTAAATGGATGTGATAATGCACAAAAGTGTGCATACTTGGTAAGTCTGTCAACTACCACCATGATGACACTCTTTCCCTCAGACTTGGGTAAACCTGTGATAAAATCCATTGGAACCTCCTCCCAACGTTGGCTTGGAATGGATAAAGGTTGTAATAGACCCGGTGTCTTAATTGTTTCAACTTTATTTTGTTGGCAAACCAAACATTCCACCACAAACTTTTGAATATCTGATTTAAGGCCATCCCAAAAAAATTCCTTCTTAACCCTGTGGTAAGTTTTTAAAAATCCTGAGTGCCCTCCTAAGGGAGAAGTGTGCAATTCCATAAGAATCTTTTGTTTTAGCTGGGAATTCTTACAGAGGTATAAGCGATCTTTGTACCATAACGAATCATTTTGCCAGCTAAATGTATCAGACGTACTGGAATCTTGTTGTAACTTTCGAATAAGTGCCCACACTTCTTCGTCATTCTTCCATTCCTCCCTTGCTTCGTTTATCCAATCTGGTTGGATAATAGAAATGGCGCACAACAATGCTTCCACATCCTCATCCTTTTTTGAGAGTGCATCTGCCACCACATTTTGCTTCCCTTTTTTGTAGATGATTTCAAAGTCATAACCCAACATCTTTGTGACCCACTTTTGTTGCTCTTCAGAGGATAATCTTTGTTGTAAAAAGTATTTAAGGCTATCATGATCCATTTTTACCTTGAAGTGTCTACCCATTAGGTAGGGTCGCCATTTCTTAAGTGCATGGAGTATTGCCAACATTTCCTTCTCATAAATAGCTTTTCTTAAAAACTTTCCCTTGATTGGACAACTTTCAAAAGCAATGGGTCTTTCATCTTGCATTAGAACAGCACCAATTCCATTTCCTAAAGCATCACATTCCACAATAAAGGTTTTTGTGAAGTCCGGTGTAGCTAAGACTGGTGCTTGGCACATTGCCTCTTTAAGATGTTCAAAGGCCTTTGTTGCTTCTGGAGTCCATGAAAATGCATCTTTCTTCAATAATGTTGTTAGAGGTGCTGCTATTCTCCCATAATTCTTAACAAACTTGCGATAATACCCTGTCAACCAGAGAAATCCTCGCAGATGCTTTATGGATGTGGGGATTTTCCATTCCTTAATGGCTTTAATTTTGCTAGGGTCTACCTTAACTCCTTCATGAGATACAATATGACCCAAATATTCCACCTCCTGGACTCCAAAGAAACATTTGGGTATTTTTGCATATAATTGTTTCTCCTTTAATAGTTGTAGCACCCTGTCAACATGTTCAACATGATCCTTCCAAGACTTGCTGTAGATTAGTATATCATCAAAAAATACTAACACAAATTTTCTAAGGAATGGTTTGAAAATTGAATTCATCAAACCTTGAAATGTTGAAGGTGCATTGGTAAGGCCAAAAGGCATGACCAAAAATTCATAATGACCCTCATGAGTTCTAAATGCTGTTTTCGGAATGTCTTCAGTCTTCATTCTGATTTGATGATATCCTGAATGAAGATCCAACTTGGTGAAGTAAATTGATCCATGCAATTCATCCAGAAATTCATCAATGACAGGAATGGGGAACTTATCTTTAATAGTGAGCTTGTTGAGCTCCCTATAATCTGGACACATGCGCCATGATCCATCCTTCTTGTGCACCAATACTATTGGAGCAGAGAAAGAACTTTGACTCAGTTGAATTATACCAGCCTCTAGCATTTCTGCAACCATACGTTCAATTTCACTCTTTTGGACATATGGATATCTGTACGGCCTGATGTTTGGAGGAACACTTCCTGGAATCAGATGAATAGCATGATCATGATCACGCATAGGTGGGAGACCTTTGGGAGTCTCAAATACCTTGGAATGATTGTCCAAGACTTTTTGGAGATCTGGAGAAATAGATGATTCCGATGTGGAAACATCTAGCGGGCATAATTGTGCAATTACACCTCTTTGCTTCTTTTTTAGAAGCTTTGTCATACTATTAGAGCTGATTATCTTTCCTGGTTTCCTTGCAATACCCCTTAATTCAACTTCCTTTCCTTCCGTAGAAAATTTGATGAAAAGTTCTTGAGAATTAAAAGCTATTGTACCCAGGGATTGTAGCCATTGGACTCCTAGTACAACATCAACACCTCCCATTGGAATGGAAAGCATTGGGCTAGTCAATACATATTCTCCCATGGATAGCTTGATATTATGGCACTTTCCAGAGCAATTTATTTTTCCTCCATTTGCAATCATCACTTGACACTCTGGTGCTGGATATAGGAAGCAATTCAATTCTTTTGCTACCTTACAATGAATAAAATTGTGGGTGCTTCCTGAATCAATCAACACTATTACCTTTTTCTTCTTGATTTGTCCTTCTATCTTGATGGTTTGAGGAGTGGTAATTCCCGCCAATGCATTACAAAATATGGTCGGATTTATTTGTTCTTCATCTAGGCTTTGTTCCTGGAGTATATCCTCTTCTTTAGACCTTTCTTGCTCCTTTTCTTCTTCCTCTTCACAATCTATATAGAATAATTTCTTCTCAGCACACTTATGACCTTTAGTGTATTTGCTATCACAACTGTAACAAAGCCCTTTTGCTCTTTTTTCTTCCAATTTTTGTGGTGTCAACCTTATAGGTTGTGGAAGACTAGGGGCAACAACACTTCCATCTTTATAGTTGTGAGTGGTATGCTTCCTGGTTGCCATAATTTTGCTTTCCATTTTTCTTGCTAACCTGAATGCCTTCTCTAATGAATCAGGTTCCCAAAGGCGAACATCATGTTGGATATTATCCTTTAAAGACCCTATGAACACATCAATCCTATGCTCCTCTGGAATATCTTTTACCCTTATGTTCAATTTTTGGAACTCCTCAATGTGCTCCATTATTGAACCCTTTTGTTTGAGACTTATCAATTGGCTAAAAAAAGTGTTGCTTTTTGTATCCTCATAATGTGCTATCAATTCTTCCGTAAAAATTTCCCAAGTGATAAACGGTTTACAAGAGCAAAGCCATTGATACCATACAAACTGATTTGGTTCCAAATATAAAGTTTCCATACGTACCTTTTGTGTGTTTTGCACAATATTGAGATCAAATAATTGCTCCATCTATAGTATCCATGTGGCAGGATCCTTGCCATCAAACTTCCTCATATCGATTTTTGGGATATGGTGAGTCTTCGATCCAACATTAGCGTCTATGGAATCATGATTAACATTTCTTTTGTTCTCATCATGAGTTTCCTTTAGTACCCTTTCACCCTTAGGGAGAATTTCTTGTAGCAACTTATTCATATTTATCTTCAATTCGTCCATGTATGTCTTCAAATCTATCTTCAAATCATCCATCTTAGCTTCCACGTCAATCATCTTAGCTTCTACGCCTTTCTTTAAATAGTCCATCTTAGCTTCTAACCTTTATTTAAACCATCCATCTTAGCTTCTACATCTTTCTTTAAACCATCCATCTTAGATTATGTTCCCTTTTGTGCAAGGGATAGTTGTTGCACTTGGTCTTGTAATTTTGATATATCATGTTGCATTTCTTCCTCTTCTTCATGAGTCATGCTAGAGCTTTCAGGTTCCTTACTAGGTGTTTGCATTTTCTTTCCTCAGGGTATCAGTAACCGATAATAATGCTCTACTATTCCCTTTGAATTCCTTCAAAATAAATTTTCAAACCAAGCTTAAGCAAAAATTTAAGAAAATCTACACACCTTTTTTCACTTTGTAGGAGCTCGATATTGCCTCTGATGTATTTCTGTACTTTCCAATCATCTAGTTCTAAATTTGTGACCTATAGTAGCCCTCTGTGTCCTCTTTCCAATGCCACAAGTCTGACCCAAATTTGATTCTCCAAGGAAGAGTTATGTGAAATCTCCCACAGTGACTTGCTTATAGACTAGTTCAGTAGAGCGAACTTGTATGACGTGCCACGAGTCACTGTTTCTATCTTTGTATATAAAACATGTCTACAAGAAACTAAAGTCTGTCTTCTTTCTGTACCTTCTTACGAAATTTCAATCCGATCCCCAGAGAGAAAGTTATGACGATTTTCCCCAGGTCACCTGTTTTGAATGTAATTCAGGAGTCTGCAAAAAGACCAACTTCCTTAGATCATATCTCCGCAAATATCGTGCGAAAAGATATGAAATTTGGACCCAAGGTTTAGTGCGATTTCTTCTCAAATGGGTTTTTTTTACGGCTTCTAAAACGTCACAAAAAACAAGTTATAGTGAAAATACCACGATGATCTGTTTGGAGCAACGAAACCCTAGAATCAAAAGCTCTGATACCAAATGTTATGAAACTAGCTCAAGGAAAGATAGAAAAGATAGATCAACACCTTAGAATTCAGCCTCTTCAAGGGCGAAACCTCCTTTACATTACATAAATGAAAAATTCTTGGATGATTCAAATGACAAAACCTCCTTTCTATATATAGGAGTCTAAGGAGTCACAATACAATCCAGCTGACCTAACAATAATAATATAAAGCCACAAAAATAACAATAGAGGGATTCTATGGGGCACAGTAATAACAATATGGGGGCAATAGGGGCAAAACAATATTAATAAGGGGTATAACTACAATAGTAATGGGGTAATCACTAGTATTATAGGGACCCAACAATGGCTAATTGTATGCTTCAATCTAAAGGACTCAGTCTTAGTTTTTTGGCAGAAGCAATTAACTGTGCAAATTACATAGTAAATCACACTCCTACTAAGATTTTAAATAACATCACTCCAAAAGAAGCATGGAGCTCAATTAAACCAGATGTAACTCACTTTCGTGTTTTTGGAAGTGAAGCATAGGCCCATATTCTAGATGAGAAACATAAAGCTTTAGAACCTAAGAGTGAAAAATGTATTTTTGTTGGATATTCTGAAGATGTCAAAGGATATAGACTTATTCCACTTAAGTCCAAAAATGGTATCATTAAAGGAGATGTAAAGTTTGATGAAAATATATCGGCCTACGAGCCTAGTGCGGCGGATGTGCCACCTCTCTCTATTTATACTTCTAAAAATATTTCTTCTTCAGATGATGACAGCGAGGATGACAATCCTCCCCCACCTTCTCAAGATCCTCCTTCATCTCCTCAGCTTCCAAAATGGGTCTGTGCTACTTGGGATGCAGCAGGTGCTCTTACTGGTGATCCTACAGATCAACATCTCACACGTTCTTAGTTCGATAGAGCCTCTTCTTTACTGGCTCAAGCTTCAGCGAATTATGATCCTGACTCATTTGTAGAAGCTTCAGGCCATCCAGATTGGGACGCAGCTATGAATGAAGAATATCGTTCGTTATTGGAAAATTATACATTGGATCTCGTTCTTCTTCCAAAGGGATGAAAACTTGTTAGATACAAATGAGTTTATAGAACCAAGTATGGCCCAGATGGAAAAGTTGATAAACATAAAGCTCATCTTGTTGCTAAGGATTTTTCACAAGTTGAAGGCATTGACCATACTAAAACCTTCTTCCTTGTTGCCTCTTTCCCTTGTTGCCTCTTTCAAATGGGAAGTCCATCAGATGGATGTTAAATCTGCCTTCTTCCATGGAGACTTGCATGAATAAATCTATATGGAACAACCTACTAGCTTTATACAAAGAAACTCCATCTTTGTATGTCGGCATAAGAAATCCCTTTATGGTTTCAAGCAAGCCCCTTGAGCTTGGTATGCCAAAATGGATAGCTTTCTTTTAGAAACTGACTTTTCTAGGTCTCATTCTGACAATACTATCTACACCAAGAAAGTGGGCAAGTCTCTTATCATTATTTTTCTTTATGTTAATGATATTATCGTTACTGGTAGTGATCTGAACCTTATAAACCATGTGAAGTCCAGCTTTAAAAAGAAGTTTGAAATGAAAGACTTAGGAAACTTGCATTATTTTCTTGGTCTTCAAGTCTTACAATCCAAGGAAGGTATTTCCCTTTCCCAGTCCAAGTATGTCTGTGATCTTCTACGCCATTTTCACATGGAATACTATAAGCCAACCCCTTCTCCCTTTCAGTCTAGAGACAAACTTTTAGTCACTTGTACTTCCCCTGAAGTTGATGCTACCTTATACCATCAACTTGTAGGAAAAACTTTTGTATCTGACCCATACTCGTCCTCACCTCTCCTTTTTTTTGGCCTTATTGCTCGGTTTATGCAAAACCCTCATGAAAGTCACTGGAAAGAAGCTAAAAGAATACTTCATTATGTTCGAGGTATAGTTCAGCTTGGGATTCATTACAATGCAGAAGCATCTCCTCTATTAGTTGGTTTCACTGATTCCGATTGGGCTGGTGACCCTGATGATTGGAAGTCTACTGCAGGTTATGTGTTCACTCTTGGTTCAGGACCTATTACATGGGCTTGCAAGAAACAAAGTGCCATTTCTCTTTCTTCAGTAGAAGTAGAATATCGTGGTGTCATAGAAGCTAGTAAGGAGGCCCTATGGCTTCGTCAGATCCTGTCAGAGTTTGGCTTTCAGTAGCAACATCCGACTACACTTTGGTGTGATAACCAAAGTTCCATTCAACTATGAAAATATCCAATTCAACATCAGCGCACCAAACACATTGAACTGCATATGCACTTCATCAAAAAGCTCATTCATGACCATGTTCTTAAAGTGCAATATTGTTCAACAGATGATCAAGTTGCAGACATCTTTACAAAGGCTCTCATAGAGGCGAAGTTTACTCAACTTCGATTTATGGTTGGAGTTCAGGAAGTTGTCACTAAGGGGGGATAGGCTCTAGTGCCTCCTTCCTTCTCCTATTGTGTCATATTTATACATCCTTCAATATTATCCCAAGTTGTTCTTAAAGGGGGATGTTAGGATATTCTGACACATAGGAAATAGTTAAGTATAACTTGGTCTAGCGTAGAGTTAGGTAAAGTGTGTTTCTTTACTATGTACTTTTGTAACTTACAACCCGAAGGTCATGATATGTTCTAGACATTAAGTGATCTGACGGTTCATTCTCTCCTCGGTATTACGACACTTGATCCATGGCTTAACACTCGATTGGTCCATGATCTCTATTTAAAGAACATGGAGGTTCATTTGTAGGTTAACCGTTCATGAGAGAATTTTATGTAAATTTTCGTTCTTTTATTAGTAAATTGCTTGAAGTGGCCGCGTTGGCCCAGGCCGTGGACTGTTTCCCTCTTTGAGGGTTTTAACCATGTGAACAATACTAGTGTATTGATATGTGATCTATTTGTGAGTAGTGTCCTTTGGTGTTTTGTCTGAGGAACTTACCCTGTAAATTCCTACATAGTCTTGTCATGCTCTTTCCAACCATTCTTAGGCACTGACTTATGCTTAGACTACTCATAACAATGTTTCAACTTCTGAATTACTTCCTCCAATGTCTAAGGCTCATCATACTCAATCTGATCCTTAAATGATAATGGAAATCCACTAACTAATATTTGAACCTTTGTCTTCTCATCCTTAATATGAGGAACATACCTCAATAACTCCATAAACTTATTCATGTATTCTTCATTCATCATACATCCTATCTTCAATTCATAGAATTCCTTATCCTTACCATCGTAATATCTCTCTAACAAGTACTTATTTCTTAAGAGTATTTTGAACTCCTGGAAACTCAATTCCTTTGTTGATACCTCTGACATGCTTCACATCTTCCCACCAGATGTATGCATTTTCCTTGAGATGGAAAATAGCTAGCATGGCTTTCATATTATATCTATAATTATCTAGTGAACTTATTCATCCCAAGTAACCATGGCTTTGCATCTTCTAGTTTCTTCATCTCTCCATAAAAGATAGGAAGCTTTACTTTCTTAAACTCATACGACAAGTACTACTTCTCACTCATCCTGTAGGATGATGGAAATGATGACCATGATGTCTCTCTAATACAAAACTAGATTAAAGCCCATAACCACTACCTCTCCTATCAGGTGCATCCATCCATTTACCACCTCTAATTGTGTCATCATTATCTGACCTGTGCTCTCCATGAGACCTGCTACCATACACCCCATTAGTCCTTTCCTCATATCCATAATTGATTCATGTTTGTCCCTATCTCTACAAATCTAATAAACTCTAAAGGATAAATGCATTGACCTCTGTGTTTTTTTCTTAAGCTCTAGAAAATATCTCTTATGGTTGAATGATCCTATCACTATCTACCTTACAATTTCTGATCTTTGCATTTAAACTTCTCAAGGTATCTGTTATGCCAGGAGAGTACTCATGTCCTTGTTGCTCAGCTAATAGATAAGGAGAGTCACATGAACTATAGTCCACTGTCTTTCTTGTCATCTCCGATCCTCTTCTTCCTTCAATTATACCATTTTATATAAACATAATCTAACATAACTCAGTGAAGTTCTGGGGCGGGTATCTCGTCTGCACAAATTAGTCCAAATTAGCATAATATATATATATATATATATATATATATATATATATGTATATGTATATGTATATGTATATGTATATGTATATGTATATGTATATGTATATGTATATGTATATGTATATGTATATGTATATGTATATGTATATCAATCATCATATAACACCAACCTCATCAACCTCAACATGATGACACAAATTGCAACAATTACCATCATGAGAAATAACCAACATGCATCCATGATAAACACATAGAAAATCAGACATGCATACATAACAATCACATCTACTCTAAGGTCTATTGTTGCAACCTCGCTCTGATACCAATATGTAACCACCCCTTCCCACATTTACCCAAATTCACAAGATCGTCAGGATAAACATGAGATGAGTGTCACTATGACCTAACCCGACATCCTAGTTCCAGTTAAGGAAGTGGAGCCTACAACTAAACACATATTGACCTTCCTCGGGAAGCACAGGTCACTTGGAGGATGAACAACCACCTCAGGTGACGAATCCCTGAGCTGGAACATTTTTCTCTGACCTAGACCTATAACCACACCCTTGATACTACTTGTGTGCGGTTACGAGCATCCAACCCCACTCAAAAGGCTTGGTCCATGTGGTTATCACCCCATATCTCTAGTTTTGTCCTGCAAACCTGAGATCTGAGCCACTTTTCTAAGCCAACCTCCAAACCACTACCCACAACTTCTTATAACTTTCTAGAATCATATTTCTCATAATATAAATGCTAATCATTCGAACTTGAAGTCATAAATTGACCTAGACTGCTTAGAACACATAATACATTTCATCAAACACATGGAAAATATCGAAGCTACAGGTCATGAATGCATATCTAATCATAAGAGTCTGAGTTTCATCTGAGAATCACCAAGAAGGATTTATTACCTCTCCACATATTTGTAAAAACACTTATTAGTCCATACATTCATCAACCATTACATAGCTAAGCAAATCATTACAAGATCCATAGATAACATAGATCATGTAACCTACAAATAACCAACATAGAGATCATGGCAACTCAATGATAAGGGGGGATAGGCTCTAGTGCCTCCTTCCTTCTCCTATTGTGTCATATTTATACATCCTTCAATATTATCCCAAGTTGTTCTTAAAGGGGGATGTTAGGATATTCTGACACATAGGAAATAGTTAAGTATAACTTGGTCTAGCGTAGAGTTAGGTAAAGTGTGTTTCTTTACTATGTACTTTTGTAACTTACAACCCGAAGGTCATGATATGTTCTAGACATTAAGTGATCTGACGGTTCATTCTCTCCTCGGTATTACGACACTTGATCCATGGCTTAACACTCGATTGGTCCATGATCTCTATTTAAAGAACATGGAGGTTCATTTGTAGGTTAACCGTTCATGAGAGAATTTTATGTAAATTTTCGTTCTTTTATTAGTAAATTGCTTGAAGTGGCCGCGTTGGCCCAGGCCGTGGACTGTTTCCCTCTTTGAGGGTTTTAACCATGTGAACAATACTAGTGTATTGATATGTGATCTATTTGTGAGTAGTGTCCTTTGGTGTTTTGTCTGAGGAACTTACCCTGTAAATTCCTACATAGTCTTGTCATGCTCTTTCCAACCATTCTTAGGCACTGACTTATGCTTAGACTACTCATAACAATGTTTCAACTTCTGAATTACTTCCTCCAATGTCTAAGGCTCATCATACTCAATCTGATCCTTAAATGATAATGGAAATCCACTAACTAATATTTGAACCTTTGTCTTCTCATCCTTAATATGAGGAACATACCTCAATAACTCCATAAACTTATTCATGTATTCTTCATTCATCATACATCCTATCTTCAATTCATAGAATTCCTTATCCTTACCATCGTAATATCTCTCTAACAAGTACTTATTTCTTAAGAGTATTTTGAACTCCTGGAAACTCAATTCCTTTGTTGATACCTCTGACATGCTTCACATCTTCCCACCAGATGTATGCATTTTCCTTGAGATGGAAAATAGCTAGCATGGCTTTCATATTATATCTATAATTATCTAGTGAACTTATTCATCCCAAGTAACCATGGCTTTGCATCTTCTAGTTTCTTCATCTCTCCATAAAAGATAGGAAGCTTTACTTTCTTAAACTCATACGACAAGTACTACTTCTCACTCATCCTGTAGGATGATGGAAATGATGACCATGATGTCTCTCTAATACAAAACTAGATTAAAGCCCATAACCACTACCTCTCCTATCAGGTGCATCCATCCATTTACCACCTCTAATTGTGTCATCATTATCTGACCTGTGCTCTCCATGAGACCTGCTACCATACACCCCATTAGTCCTTTCCTCATATCCATAATTGATTCATGTTTGTCCCTATCTCTACAAATCTAATAAACTCTAAAGGATAAATGCATTGACCTCTGTGTTTTTTTCTTAAGCTCTAGAAAATATCTCTTATGGTTGAATGATCCTATCACTATCTACCTTACAATTTCTGATCTTTGCATTTAAACTTCTCAAGGTATCTGTTATGCCAGGAGAGTACTCATGTCCTTGTTGCTCAGCTAATAGATAAGGAGAGTCACATGAACTATAGTCCACTGTCTTTCTTGTCATCTCCGATCCTCTTCTTCCTTCAATTATACCATTTTATATAAACATAATCTAACATAACTCAGTGAAGTTCTGGGGCGGGTATCTCGTCTGCACAAATTAGTCCAAATTAGCATAATATATATATATATATATATATATATATATATATATATATATATATATATATATATGTATATGTATATGTATATGTATATGTATATGTATATGTATATGTATATGTATATGTATATGTATATGTATATGTATATCAATCATCATATAACACCAACCTCATCAACCTCAACATGATGACACAAATTGCAACAATTACCATCATGAGAAATAACCAACATGCATCCATGATAAACACATAGAAAATCAGACATGCATACATAACAATCACATCTACTCTAAGGTCTATTGTTGCAACCTCGCTCTGATACCAATATGTAACCACCCCTTCCCACATTTACCCAAATTCACAAGCTCGTCAGGATAAACATGAGATGAGTGTCACTATGACCTAACCCGACCTCCTAGTTCCAGTTAAGGAAGTGGAGCCTACAACTAAACACATATTGACCTTCCTCGGGAAGCACAGGTCACTTGGAGGATGAACAACCACCTCAGGTGACGAATCCCTGAGCTGGAACATTTTTCTCTGACCTAGACCTATAACCACACCCTTGATACTACTTGTGTGCGGTTACGAGCATCCAACCCCACTCAAAAGGCTTGGTCCATGTGGTTATCACCCCATATCTCTAGTTTTGTCCTGCAAACCTGAGATCTGAGCCACTTTTCTAAGCCAACCTCCAAACCACTACCCACAACTTCTTATAACTTTCTAGAATCATATTTCTCATAATATAAATGCTAATCATTCGAACTTGAAGTCATAAATTGACCTAGACTGCTTAGAACACATAATACATTTCATCAAACACATGGAAAATATCGAAGCTACAGGTCATGAATGCATATCTAATCATAAGAGTCTGAGTTTCATCTGAGAATCACCAAGAAGGATTTATTACCTCTCCACATATTTGTAAAAACACTTATTAGTCCATACATTCATCAACCATTACATAGCTAAGCAAATCATTACAAGATCCATAGATAACATAGATCATGTAACCTACAAATAACCAACATAGAGATCATGGCAACTCAATGATAATATCAACAAAATAATCACTATGAATGCTCATAGACCACAATAAGCAAATGTTTCATATTAATAGATGAAAATGAAACCAAGTTAGGGACTTCCACATACCACCCGACCATAGAATGGGATGAACCAAATCTCTCTTTCACTCAATCACCCCTGGCCATATTTCAAGCATTAATGTAGATTCCCATATTTGCTACAGGAGGAGATAATTCATTGAATGACCAAGTAAATTGAATGAAAATGAGATGGGACAAGTTTTTTTATTGAGCAGGATGTCTTCGGTCTCCATTCCCAGTGGAATGACTCCAAAATACCCCTGTTAACATGTGAAAAAATAGCAAAACATTACTAGTCTAAAATCTGGAAATTCGAGAACTAATGAGCTAGTTAACCTATCAAATGCCTAACCTAATCAAGTGAAAATCCAATGGGGTAAATTTGTTATTGAATTGAATTTTATTATGATATAATTCAATTGGAATCAATGCAAATTAAGCTCATTAACATGTCTTAAAAAATAACAGAAAATTACTACTATTTCCTACAAGGGACTTCCAAAAATTCTATATTTGTGAATAAGTAAACTAATCCAAGTAGCTCAATGATGAATATGACCTTCCAAATCTATTAAAAGGATGAAATATTTCTTGTGAATCTATAAATAAACTTCAAAATAACTCACTTCAACCCTTTAACCCAACCCTACAACAAAAATTCATCAATACTAAATGTAGAAATAGAAAAAACAAGAACAAGAGATGCATGTGAATAAGAAGTGAAAAGAAGAAAATTAAATTAAAAAAAAGGGCTCTGAGGCTCATGGGATGGCCAAGCCCAAGGATACTCAGAGTCCTATGAAGGAGACCAAGATTTAGAAGCTAAAAATGACACTAATCTTCATTATTTGAATCAATCTAAGTACATGCCCGCTAGAAATGAAACAAAGACTCGTTTCACTCTTACTTATAGATTAAATTTTAATGATTTATTTTCAAGTAATTCATATTTGTAATATGAATTTCCATTATTTTCATCTAAACAACTGCTTCCTACACTAGTTAATCTAAGATTCCATAAACTTTGGTTTTCTTCTAAGCCTACCAACTTGGATTGATAAGTAAAATACATGTTTTAATTTACCCAGTAAGTTGAGTTGATAGAGCCTTTAGTGAGGGAGTGGTAGCTTCCTTCTGGTGGTGGCTAAAGAATTTGATCAGGGTGTGGTGGCTTCCTTCCAATAATAGCTAGAAAAAAAAGAGGAGTTAGTAGCCTCCTAGTTTTAGGAGCTTGTGCACTGGAAGAATTTTATGTCATTGCAAGATGTAAAAGAAGGTTTTGTTTATAATAATAAGAATATTACAAAGTCAACAACAATGGTGGTTTTTCCCAGTTTGGGTTTTCCACCTGATATCCCACTCAACTACCTGTACCACCATTTCCAAACCCACACAAGGAAGTAGCTCAGCCCACTTAATATGCTGAGGTACAACACATCCTAACATCTCCTCTTGATATAAATGGTATTCATATTAGCTCAAGAAGAGTATTGGAAAAAAGAGATTCTCTTGATGTCATTGAAGGACAACATTCAAAAAAATAAGATTCAAATGAGAAGACCAAAGAATCATGTGTTGCACTTGATGAAGAGCATACATCAGGATTAGATATTAAGGAAGTTCCCTCATGTTTACCATTAGATCCTCCATGTGTTCAAGAGAATAATCTGAAAAAAGAGTAATATTTGAATGTCATGGTAGAAGAAGACATGAAGAATGATTTAGATGAGCAAGAAAACCAAGGGCATCAAAACTATATTGTGGTTTGGTTCGAGAAAATAAACACGATGGAGCATCAATCTCTTCCTCAACTGTGCTTGATATTGTCAAAGTCAAAGCATTTGGTCGTTGAAATTCAGGTACAATGTGTCAAAGAATATATTTTTAGCCTACACATCAGTTTATATGTCATCTTGATGTGCACATGGCTCCATTGGAAGTGTTCCTATACTTGAAAGAGATTTTGTTTTTTTAAGTAGACTGGGACAAAAATCAATAAATAAAAATTAAGAGGAAAAAATAAAATATCAAGTGAAAACCTCATTTGAGGTGCCTAAGATTGGCTCATAGAATGAAAACCTCCATGAGGTAGTCAATGGGTTGGAAAAAAGAGAAAAAAATCCTAGGTGAAAACCTCATTTGGGGTGCCTAGGAAGACTTACTAGTTGAAAACCTCATTGAGGCAGCTAATAGGCCTAAAAGAAAAGAAAATGAAAAAATGAAACGATTTTTTTTTTTTTCTCCATGTATCTATCTCTAATGAATGCAGGTTCTCTCCAAGCTTTTCAAGCAACAAGAACAATTTAGCACCAAAAGGAAAAAAATGATCATAAATCTAGTCAAATGAATTCAAACTTGGGCTTTCTCCTCCTTTTCCCAGATACTCCAACATGACCAACTCCATGCCAATCCATCACCCTCATCTATTTCCACCATCCACCCATCATTCCCAAGATTTTCCCATTCATTTTCCTCGCTATCCTAAAATGCTACAGGAGGGCTCTGTTTTGCTACAAAATGCCCAAATACATAGAGTAGAAAATTGTTTTTATCATATCTTGAAAACCATACATCGATTTTACAATTTGCTTCATGTGGAAATGCATATGGATGATGGTAACATCATCAAGAAAATTTAGCAAATTCAAGTGCACAATTTTCGAGAAATCGACCTCCATCACCTACAACCATTTTTAAATTTTCTCGAGATTCATGCATCCATTGGCCAAGATTTTTTATGGGGAGGTGCATAAGGATGATGGAAACAAGCTCAAAACATTTGAGTTCAATCCATTCTACCATTTGAGAGATATGGATAAAACAATTCTGCTATAGGAGGTTGTCCTAAAATGCTAAAGGAGGGACCAAAATTGCTACAGGCAGTAGATCAGATCAGAGAAAGAAGCCAAAACGTCATGTATTCTCTAATAAATGTTGATAGAGGTCCACCATAGCCTCATCATTCATTTTCCACACCACTTGACCTCTTCTCCACTCTCATTTTCATCCCTGTCCATGAAAAATCTCCTTTTTCACCCCTTCTTTCATTACTTTCACTACAACCAAGGTTTTTGATCCTTGTCCATAGAGTGATAATGAATTATCAATGTTTTTGGAAGCATTATTTGAAGGATATTTTTGTTATAGAAGGTTTTCTGTAACTACTACAGGGAGAACTACATTCCTATAGAAGTCTTCAATTACCTTACAAAACTACAATTGATAGCACTAGAATGAAGAACAAATTATCTTGAAGACATTGGAGAGTCATTTCCTTAATTTTGGGAAGCTACAAGACCTCTACAGATTGCTGCAAGATCATTGTTCATCTCCAACAATAGCCTATGATCCATGGTGGCACCTATATTTTGATCACTTGGAACTTCAATCATCAATGTGAAGATTCCATCCAATGAAAAATAATTGATGAAAGTGGTATTTTGTACCTCAGAGATAATTCCAACAACATCTTCAATGTTCCAATAGCCTCATGCAAGCATCAAGTCAATCATCAACTACAACCCTCACATCATGAGCATCTCAACAACAACATTTTAGCCAGGGATGTGAAGTAGTAGCAACAACAACAATAAAACCAACAAGACCTCCAGATTCAAGCCTATTAGCAATAAGACCTCCAATAGATTATCACATGCAACTCTAGGATCATCAGTAGTATCTTCAGAACCAACAAAGTTAGCTTAAAAAGTCATATCAATAGCCTCAATATCACCTACAAAAACACATCAAGGGTAAGGCTCAGGTATGCAATCCTCTAAAACTTTCCTATGAACTTATTTTAGCTTGAAAAACGTTGCAAGTGTATGAAGGAAAAGGTTTTTTTATAGTCAAAATGAGTAGGAGAGCAACCTATGCCTTATCTAGAAAATCACTTCACCTTTCTGCCAACAGACCCACATGTGTGGGAGAGTAACAAGACAAAAGTGAAAATGACTTGAGAAAGTGGGTTGTAATAATCTAGTAGCGATGGAGGACAAGGAGTGCGAAGGGATAGTGATGGCCAACTCAGTTAACTCAAAGAACTTTGAGTTTATTTTGCATGCAATGAAAAAAGAGAGACAAAATTTGAAAAAATATAAATAATCAATAATTCAATAAATAAAAATGTTAGGGTCCCACCCTAACCCCTTTATTTATGTAATAGGATCGAGTCATAGTTATAGTTAAATAAAGAGTCAATAAAGCCCATATTAGTAATTGTAAGTGGTTAACCCACATTTAATGACGGTACCACAGTTAGTTGCAAATGGGCCATGGTATTAGTAGATTGTATTAATAAGAACCATGGTATTACCCCATGGTATTGCATGTATGAATCCTATATAAATTTGAAAAAATATAAATAATCAATAAGTCAATAAATAAAAATGTTAGGGTCCCACCCTAACCCCTTTATTTATGTAATAGGATCGAGTCATAGTTATAGTTAAGTAAAGAGTCAATAAAGCCCATATTAATAATTGTAAGTGGTTAACCTGCATTTAATGATGGTACCACAGTTAGTTGCAAATGGGCCATGGTATTAGTAGATTGTATTAATAAGAACCATGGTATTACCCCATGGTATTGCATGTATGAATCCTATATAAAGGATAGAGACTCCCTGCGAGGAGCATCGTGTCTTATTTTGTAATCGAGCTCAGCTCTATTAGAGGTTTCCCCCTCGAAGAGGGAAGTGAACTTTGCTTTCTGAATAATAAAATACTCGTTGTTATTGCTCTTGTTCTATGTTATGGGTATATTTTTTCACATATTTGGTATTCTGGTATCGTCTTGCAGGATTAAGAGCATAACAAGATGGCCGGCGATTTATCTATGGACTGTCTTCCAAGTACCTTCTGGGTATATCGGAAGCCCCCTAGCTCCCTTGAAACCTCGCCATAGATAAATCGCCGGCCATCTTGTTGCTACAGTACACCGAGAATAGCACTTACAGAGATTACTCGCCCGTATGATAGGGTAGTCGGGTTGTACGGCTAAGGGTACGGTTGATCGTCCTTGGTTAGTGCTCTGAAAAATTAGGCTGAGTACTACTGTCAAACCCATATGTATATTGCGATCTGTAGCACCTGACACTCCTGGAGACCATAGTTCCCTGATCTCTCTCTAGATCATCCATAATTCCAGATCAGATCTCATAAGTGGGGTTTTTGCCACTGCTGCAGCAATCAGTTTCACAGTTCAGATCTATCATATCAGCCATCCAGATCTCTCAGATCCATCAGATCCACAATAGCAATCAATTCTACCATTCAGATCCACCATCTAGATCTTAGTAGTTGTGTGGGTTCCTATACATGGGCATGATTTTCGTAGGACTTTTTACAGCATTGACATTTCAGGGATTCGACGACTGCAGTAGTCCTAAGAAAGAAGTAAAACTCCATTAGGAGTTAAGAAAAAAAAAGGTCTGAGACCTCCTGGGGCACTTATTGGTGACTTAGCCCATTAGAATCAGGACGATGAGCTAAGCAAGGTGGCCATTCAATTGCTAGTGCCAAAAAAAATTCTAGTGGTCCCAAATTTCAAGTAAATGAACTCGGTGCGTGGTAGAAACTAGAAATCAAGCTATGGTGAATGAAAGGATGGACAAACATGAAGCATCCTTGAAAGACATCCAAGATCAGCTGACGAAATTAACTACAACACTCTCTATGGGCAAGGCAGAAGCCCGTGAGGAGCCATATATTGGCAATGAACACAGTGAGGGTGAGTCTAGCCACTCTCTTCACCTCTGGGGCACCCACCAACAATCCCGTCCATGACCACCCAAGCTGGACATGCATAAATTTGATGGCTCTCACCCGGCAGCATGGATAGCACAAATGGAGCAATATTTCAATTTGAATTACATCCTGGATAATTCCACTTAGCTTAGTGTGGGGATCATGTACTTGGACAATGAAAGATGGCAATGGTGGCAATGGCATCAATGTTGCTATGGAAGGCCCTTGACTTGGGACACATTCAAAAAAGCTCTTATGGATCGCTTTGACCATGACTCTACTTTTTTGGGTCCTCTCACTAAGCTCTATCAGACTGCAATAGTGGATGAATATATTACATCCTTTGAAGCCTTAGCTTTTAACACTTTAGGTCTACAAGATGCGTTCTACACGAAATGTTTTATCAGTGGTCTTAAAGAGGCCATACAAGCCCACGTCCGACTGCACCACCCTCCCTCATGGATGGAATCTTGCAAGATAGCTCGTGAAGTAGAACATGCATTAGCGGCCTAGTCTAATCGCCCAAATTTAACCACCAAGGGCTGCCCCCCACAGGCTCACAACACTACCCAAACACTCAAGGTTCAAAAGGTGTCACCTGCAGAAATGGCAGAAAGCATAAAGCAAGGATTATGTTACTACTGTGATGAAAAATACTCCACCGGGCATAAATGCAAGGGGCCCAAATTTTTTCAAATTTATGCTACTACTCACAACTCATCGGAGGAAGCCCCACCACTTGAGGAACCAGAGGAGGAAGAAGAGGACAACTAGAAGGACAATGTACTTGAAGAGCTAGTTATTTTGCTACATGCCTTGGCACGGATTTCTTCACCTCAAACTCTCAAAATCAGAGGTTTTATCAAGCATCACCCAGTAGTAGTCTTGATTTATAGTGGAAGTACACATAATTTTATCCATCAAAGAGTCGTGAAAGCAGTGCATTGTTTTGTACAAGCAGTTTCTAACTTCCAAGTCCAAATTGTTGATGGGGGCACAATGAAATGTGAATGCCACTGTGAAAATGGCAAACTTCAAATGGGGGATTATCAGTTAAAGACCCACATGTTTGCCATACACATGGGAGGGTGCAACATTGTCCTAGGTGCTGAATGGCTTCGCACACTTGGCCCAATCACAATGGATTTCCAGGAGTTATATATGAGCTTTAAGCAGAACAACCACACACATACCCTCCGCGGACTCCAGGCGGAAGCTCCGTCTATCATCAGCTCACATTGAATGGAAAAATTGTTAAAAAAGGGCCATCATGGAGTTATAGCTCAATTTAATGCCATCCAGGCCTTCGAACCCAATTCTCTTCCGATTCATCCTGAGATGCAACAGATCTTAAATACCCATTAGCTAGTCTTTGACAAGCCTCATGAGCTTCCACCCTTGAGAGGGGAACATGATCATAGCATCACTTTGGTCCCAGGGGCACAACCACCAAATGTGCGCCCATATAGATATTCGTTCACCCAAAAGAATGAAATAGAAAAAATAATCAAGGAACTTTTGGAAGCAGGCGTCATTCATCCCAGTATTAGTCCTTATTCATCACCGGTGGTCATGGTGCTCAAGAAAGATGGGGAATGGTGTATGTGTCCAGACTTCAAGGCCCTCAATAAGTTGACAGCCAAAGATAAAGTTCCCATCCTGGTTGTTGATGATTTGTTGGATGAACTAAATGGGGCTCAATTCTTTACTAAGCTTGATCTTTTCTTAGGCTACCACCAAATTCGCATGAAAGAAGTCGACATTCCAAAGACTTCTTTCAGAACTCACGAAGGCCATTATGAGTTCCTGGTCATGCCATTTCATCTTTGTAATGCCCCATCCACTTTTCAAAGCCTTATGAACCACCTACTCAAACCATATCTCAGAAAATTTCTCCTTGTTTTCTTTGATGACATCCTCATCTACAGTCGCATTTGGGCCACACATCTTCATCATGTAGATCTCCTCTTGCAACTGCTCCGTGATCATAAATTGTTTGTTAAGATGTCCAAGTGTTCTTTTGGCATGGAATAAGTTGAGTATTTGGGCCACATTGTGAGGCGTGAAGGTGTCAGGGTGGACCCCAAAAAGATCCAAGCAATGCAGGATTGGCCTCAACCTAAGACCTTGAGAGCCTGAGAGGATTTTTGGGTCTCACAGGCTACTATCGCAAATTTGTCCGCAATTATGGTCACATTGCGAGGCCCCTCACTCAACTCCTCAAGAAAAATTCATTCCTCTAGAATGATGAAGCACAATAGGCCTTTACAGCTCTCAAAAATGCCATGTGTTCCACTCCATTCTTAGCACTACCCAACTTCACCAAATCCTTTGTCATTGAATGTGATGCTTCGAGTACGAGTACTGGGCTAGTCTTAATGTAGGAAGGTTGACCCTTGGCCTTCACAAGCCAACAACTAAGTGGAAAGAATCTGGGACAATCTACTTATGAGATGGAGATGATGGCCATCTTACATGCAGTAGATACCTGGCGACCTTACTCATTGGGGCGACACTTCCAAATCTGCATAGACCATCAAAGCCTTAAATATTTTTTGGAGCAATGCCTATCCTCACCACAACAAAATAAATTGCTCGCCAAAATGATAGGATGTGATTATGAGATCATTTACAAGAAAGGGTGCGAAAATATTGTAGCACATGCATTATCTCGCCAATTTGAGGAGGAAAGTACCCTACTCGCAATTTCCCTTCCCATTCCAGAATGGATAGAAGAGGCTCGCAAGGAATGGTTTTCACATCCCTAGCTCTCCCAACTCATTACTCAATTGCAGGCAGATCCAAATTCCACCGAGGGCTACTCATGGCAGGATGAGATTCTTCGCTACAAGGACATAGTCGTAATATCACCAACATCCACCCTCAAAAGCTACATTTTGGTGGAGTTGCACTCATCTCCCACTGTAGGACATTCAGGCTTTTAGAAGATGTATGCTCACACTCGAAGATCATTTTTTTGGACAGGCATGAAAAAGTACATTCTTACTTTTGTAGCTGAATGCGATGTCTGTCAGCGCAACAAAGGAGAGACAGTCAAAACACCAAGCACATTACAACCATTGCCCATCCCAGCATCAATATGGACTGAGGTTTCTATGGATTTCATTACAGGTCTTCCAAAGTTAGGAAACAAGTCAGTCATCATGGTGGTTGTGGATATACTTTCTAAGTATGCTCATTTTTACACCCTACCCCACTGTTTTACACCAACTTTCGTCACTCAATCTTTCATGGATCAGATCTTCAAATTGCATGGCATGCCCACTTCCATTGTGTCTGATTGTGACCCAGTCTTCACTAGTAATTTTTGGCTGGAACTCTTCCAGCTACAAGGTACCCAACTAAAACTCAGTACTTCCTATCATCCACAAACTAATGGTCAAACTGAAGTAGTCAACAAATTTCTGGAAACCTACCTTAGGTGTTTCACTTCAGAAAAGTAACATCTCTGGGTACAGTGGTTACCTCTAGCTAAATGGTCGTATAACACCAACTATCATGCCACCACCAAAATGACTCCATATGAAGCAGTTTATGGTCAACTCCCTCCTTCCCCTACTTCTTATATCAAGGGGTGCTCGAAGGTACAAGCAGTGGATCAACTCCTACAGAACCGCACAACCATGCTCACCCATCTTAGAGAGAATCTTCATCAAGCTCAAAACTGCATGAAGCAATAGGTAGATCAGCATCACTTAGAATGCCAATTTCAAGAAGGGGATCAGGTATTTTTGAGGCTGCAACCATATAAGCAAACATCACTCAAAGACAAGGGTTGTCAGAAACTATCTCCAAAATTCTATGGACCATATCAAGTACTTCAGCACATTGGAGAAGTGGCCTACAAGCTAGCTTTGCCACCCACTGCAAAAATCCATCCAGTTTTCCATGTCTCATGCCTTAAGAAAGTGATTGGGAACAATTGCAGAATTCAAACTAGTCTACCTGAACTGGATGAAGAAGGGTCAATCTAGCTCCAACCTGAACAGGTCCTAGACACACGAGAACAGCACTTGCGTGGCCGCCTAATCAAGGAAGTCCTCATCAAGTGGAAAGACACCTCTCTGGAAGATGCAACCTGGGAACCAACCACTATTCTTCAGTAGTTTCCGCAGCTTCAACCTTGAGGACAAGGCTATTCTTATGGGGGAGGACATGTTAGGGTCCCACCCTAACCCCCTTATTTATGTAATAGGATCGAGTCATAGTTATAGTTAAGTAAAGAGTCAATAAAGCCCATATTAATAATTGTAAGTGGTTAACCCGAATTTAATGACGAGACCACAGTTAGTTGCAAATGGGCCATGGTATTAGATAGATGGTATTAATAAGAACCATGGTATTGCCCCATGGTATTACATGTATGAATCCTATATAAAGGATAGAGACTCCCTGCGAAGAGCATTGTGTCTTATTTTTTAATCAAGCTCAGCTCTATTGGAGGTTGCCCCCTTGAAGAGGCAAGTGAACTTTGCTTTCTAAATAATAAAATACTTGCTTTTATTGCTTTCGTTCTATGTTTTGGGTATATTTTTTCACATATTTGGTATTCTAGTATCGTCTTGCAGGATTAAGAGCATAACAAAAAAGGTGAACCCACCACCTCTTGGAATGCAAGGAGTAGCTGTGATAGGATTCTGGTTGGTTGCTATAGGAGAAAACATAACTGCTATAGGAAGAACATATTTTCTATAAGAAGGACAAATTTGCTACATGAAGGAACAATTTTCTACATGAAGCTATCAGAGTGCTACAGGAAGGAAAATTTCTCCCAGAATAACCACTAGAGACTTGGGAAGCAAGGAAATATTCAAAGGAAAAGTAAGTAAAAATTCCTTCTCTCCAACATTTTGCATAAGGATTCCAAAAACACCTCAATCATCAAGAAAAAGTACTCTGCAAATTTACAGTTTGGATTCTAGTAAGAGAAAACAATTGGATTAGTTGAGCATTTTCTTAAGAATATGGTGTGTTGAATAGGGAAAGGGTGCATCTTGTAATTTTTCTTTCCTCAACCTTGAAACAAGAATCTCAAAAACTTCTTTTGTTATAACAACCTCCACTGCATAGGAACCTATAGGGTCTGCAAAACATGCTACAGGGAAGTCACAGGTTGCTACAAGAAGCTTGGTAGTGGACATGATTTCCCTCAAACCTTGTGAAGGTCGAAATAATCATGAGGAAAAGGGGGATGTTACATCCACATTAGTATGGGATATCGTGAAAGTCATCTGTAGCATAATAAAAGAACAAGAAGGAAAGAATATGGATAGGTTGCTCAGAGGATGAGTAATAGTTTCATTAGGGGGGTATGATGGGCTTCTAAATTAGACAAAAATTATGGCCCATCTAACCTTTATTAAGCACGTGAAGGCTATATTAAAACTATCCTTCTACAGTTAATAGTATTTTTTAGCTTTAATATGTTCATTAGGAAGGTTTAATGATAATTGTGTATTTGTGCATAATATTATTTATTTTTGTAGAATATTGTGAGAATATTGGGCAAATTATGAAGATTTGGAGGAGATAATCTAGGGACTTTCTCCCTACTAAAGGAGGATCAATATTAGATAATAAATAAACAAGATATTATGAAATTATTGCACAAATTTTGGAGCTCCAATGATTGAGAAAATTTAGGAATGTGTTCCCTGTCATTTAATGCATATTCCTAATGTTGGGAACCAAATCCACTATTTGAGGGATTTTAGAGTGGAAATATTCCTCATTTTAAGGAGAATGCTTCCTCATCATTTTATATAAGTACCAATTCGAATTTTCCTCTAGGGGTAGGTATTATTTAATCTTCTTGTGGAGAAAACTTGTATTTTTGCAGCTCCACTTTCATTTCTAGTGGGCATGTACTTAGATTGATTCAAATAACGAATATTAGTGTCATTTTTAGCTTCTAAAGCTTGGTCTCCTTCATACGACTCTGAGTATCCTTGGGCTTGGCCATCCCAAGAGCCTTAGATCCCTTTTCTATAATTTAATTTTCTTCTTTCCACTTCTTATTCACATGCATCTCTTGTTCTTGCTTTTCCTATTTTTGCATTTAGTATTGATGATTTTTTGCTATAAGGTTGGGTTAAATGGTTGAACTGAGTTATTTTGAAGGTTATTTATAGATTCAAAAGAATGATTTCATCCTTTTAATAGATTTGGAAGGTCATAGTCATCATTGAGCTACTTGGATTAGTTTACTTATTCACAAATATAGAATTTTTGGAAGTCCCTTGTAGGAAATAGTAGTAATTTTCTGTTCTTTTTTAGGACATGTTAATGAGCTTAATTTGCATTGATTCCACTTGAATTATATCATAAAAAAATTCAAGTCAATAAAATTTTTTACCCCATTGCATTTTCACTTCATTAGGTTAGGCATTTAATAGGTTAACTAGCTCCTTAGTTCTCGAATTTCCAGATTTTAGACTAGTAATTTTCTGCTATTTTTTTCACATGTTAATAGGGGTATTTTGGAGTCATTCCACTGGGAATGGAGACCTAAGACATCCTGATCAATAAAAAAATTGTCCCATCTCATTTTCATTCAATCTACTTGGTCATTCAATGAATTATCTCCTCCTATAGCAAATATGTCTCTTCCTATAGCAAATTTGTCACTTCCTATAGCAAATCTATAAAACCACTTTCCTTCATCATTTTTAATCCCCATTGAAAATATGACTTTGTATTGATGAATAATGACCCCCACCTATGATTTTATGATCAGGGGAAGCTCCTAAGCCACTCCAACACTTCCCTTTATTCACTGCAAAAAAGGATTAGACTTGGCTTCTTTATCACAAGTATGATGCAAGTAGGTTATTGATTTACAAGCAAGTCTGAACTAAGTAGATGGTACATGCAATTATGATTGGTATTTTGATGAATTCTGCAAGATAAAATGGCCTTATTTATGTAATTATATTAACCTTTTTCCTTTGATGACTTGATTAGCTAGCATTTACAGGTTGAGCAAGTAACATTTCCATTTCTTGCAAATAGAGTAACAACTCCTTTTTTTGCAATTAGTTTAGACATTAAGTCCATTAAATCAAATTAGAAAAATAAGGACACATTGTATGCTACACATATAGTGTTTATATCTCTTAAGTTTGTATGAACCCCAGGTTGATAATTAAAGTTGGTATCTTGGGGAGTTACAACATTCTTGCTGCAATATTAAGGCTCATCATAATACCTGGTAATTCTTGATGGCTATCTTCATCATTCTTGACAAGGAAAAAGAGGGGTTCTTCTGAATTTGAAATTTTTCTGACTTATGTGTTCCTCTTCTTATTTTTAGAAAAAATCTTTTAATTCTTAGCCATGGTCTATGATCTACTCTCGAGCGATTAAACTTCACTCGAGAGAACTTGTCTCTACTACCAATTGTTAGAAATACTGAGAGGGGGAGTGTGAATTAGTATTTCATATTGAAACAATTTTTAATCAGTTTATACTTATATTTGCAACGTTAGCTTAACCATCAATTAACCAACAAAAACATAGATATAAGCATGAGCAGTTAACCATGAGCAACATAATTGTAAATTCATGTGAACCATAAGAGTGCAACACATAAACAAATCAACATACACATCATCACACATAGAAACATGGGATATCAAGTGGAAAACCCAAATTGGGAAAACCCACCATTGTTTTTGACTTTGTATTCTTCTTATTATTATAAACAAAACCTTCTTTTACATCTTGCAATGGCATAAAATTCTACTAGTGCATAAGCTCCTAACACCAGGAGGCTACCAACTCCTCTTTTTGTTCCAGCTACTATTGGAAGGAAGCCACCACACCCTGATCAAATTCTTCAGCCACCACCGAAAGGAAGCTACCACTCCCTCAGTAAAGGCTATATCAAATCAATTTACTAGGTAAATTAAAACATGTATTTTACTTATCAATCCAGGTTGGTAGGCTTAGAAGAAAACCAAAGTTTATGGAATATTAGGTTAACTAGTGTAGGAAGCAGTTGTTTAGATGAAAATAATGGAAATGCATATTACAAATATGAATTACTTGAAAATAAATCATTAAAATTTAATCTATAAGTGAGAGTGAAATGAGTCTTTGTGGAGCATAGCTAACGAGGGATAGGCTCTAACTTAGAGGTCTTGGCTTCCCTCCCTCATTATCCTTATTCTAACAATATTTGTTCCACCATAAGCATATCATAACCAAAGTAGTAAAGATCAAATGCATAAACACAATTTCCAATTCAGTTCTTAATCTAGAAGGAAGAGGATCTAACTTAGATGCCTTGGTTGACCTTCCCTACTTAAACCAATTACTGAAAGGAAATCATGAAAATGGCATATAATGAATCTATTTAGAGAATATTCACAAGAAATTATAAAGGAAAGAACAAGCTAAAATATTCACAATTATACACAAAATTACATTGCAGTGTACTTAGCTCAGAATGGGGGCCCTCCACCCTTGCTTGGTACACTTGAAACTATCAGCTATAGTAGATCAACAATCACATCCCATAGCAAGAACAACAAGAAAATAGAAGACAAGTTCTTCAAATTATATTCAGAAATAGAGAAGTCTCAATAGTCATAATACATGTTCATAGTTGTTGAATAGTTATGCTTAAATAAGCCAAAAGTATAAAAAACTCAACTAAAATAGTTGTAACAACCTATAAGAGTCCTAATCCATCTAATAAGGTCGAACTCATTCCTTTTTTTGCACAAAATTTGGGAAGATTCCACAAAATCACAAAACTGCCCCTTAAATTAGGGGATTTTCTAGGTGACTGGTCAAGTTTGACCAGCTTTGACTAGGCCTGTTCTGACTCATTTGAAATGTTTCAATAGGAGTCTATCCACCATTGGTTCCCATACTTCTTGAATATATCTTCAGTTTCCAGCTAGGTGTCTTGCACATACGACTTCAATGGAGCCATTATGGGAATTTCTATTTCAGTCAAAAAAAAATTTAATACCCAATTTTTACTAAAAAATCTAAAAATTAAAAGACATAATTATTTTACCTTAATGTGCAAAAAGAGGCAAAAATATGGAAAATATGACCATGGTATGATGGTAAGGGATGATAAATAGATGGATTATGCATGGTGAAAAAGGGTCAAAACTAAGGGCCAACATCTCCCCCTTGCTGATTCTCAAGCATGTCTTCATTCTTCTCTTTGTCTCTTTGATATTCTGCCTCTGCACGCTGACCTCCATGTTGTTCTGCTTGTGGATCTACCTTGGATGTTTTTAGGAGTATAGGAAGAATTCTCTTGACTATTGAACACCCATGATGATGAGGAGAAATCCCTGAGCTTGAAATTTTATGGTTTTATTCATCTTATATTAATACATCTTCACTCTCATTAATTTTCAAAAAATTCTCATTAATTTGCATGACCACCTTTGCTCCGAAACCATCATCAATTTCAAAAAAACGATTTTTCCTATGTTCCATCTTTGCTATGGTTTATTTGTGCCCTTTGAACATATGTTTTTTCAAAGGTGTTTTTCATATGTTTGATTTTATGCACCCACCATTTATATGTTGCATACATTTCAATTTCATTTATATTCATTCACCTTCATTGCATATTCATATCCATCAAAACCACATTCCATTTAGTGATTATTTGATTTTTGCAAATTCCTTTTTGTCATAATTTATTTCTCCTCTTTGTCCTTCAGGGTTGAATTTTTTCCTTTCCATGATGCATTTCTTAACATTATTACTCTTTAAGGTAGCTTTTTGAAATGACCATTTCAAGGTCATTTCAAGTCCTAGAATAGAGTAAAATTTTTTCACTTTAGATCATGTAAATACATCATTGAACCATAGATGAATGCATCATTCCACCTTTATTCTTCTTTTTATGACACTAACCCATGCTTGTTTGTTTTGCAGAGAATATTTGAAGGTAAAGAGACATGACTTGAATAGGTAGTAGGGGTGGAATGCTTTTATGAAAGAGGGATATAGGGTTTTATGAACAAAGAAGTTTTGGTATGTACATGGGATGAAGGGTTTGCACTATTATGCATCAAGGTTTAATTAGTCTTCTAATTTAATAATTCTTTTCAAAATCAAAAGGTATTAAAAATAAATTTGTAACTTGCAGTACTTTCCTTGATTGATGCTTTGAACTTAGTATATTGATGAACTTGAATAGTGAACTGATTGAGTACAGGTCCATTCTGATGATGAACTTGAATAGTGAGTTGATTAAGTACAGGTCCCTTCTGATGATGAACTTGATTGGTTGTTCTTTGTATACAAGTCCCTTTTGACAGAATTTTCATGTTGATCCTCAGGTCCCTTTAAGCAATATTCTTTCACTCATATATGTTCAGGTCCCTCTGTGATGTTGCTCATGTTTAGGTCCCTTTTTGATGTTGAGTTTCTAGGTCCCTACTGAAGTAAAATTTATGATTTTCAAGTCCCTTTCTCTCTGAGTTTCTTCCATATTAAGTTGAACAGTATGTTGGGTTGCTTTAGCTATTAAAAAAAATGCACTTGTTTTATTCTGTCTCCCCCCTTGCTTATTTTGAGACTTGTCCTCAAGTCTCCAAATTGGAGAAGTTATTTTGCAAAAATTTAGTGAAGAAAATTCGAAATAATGACTTGAAAAACACACATTTTTTTATAGAATTCATATTAGCCAAATAAATTGGTTTTCTATTATGAATTCAGGTTTGTACTATGCCAGGAATCTGGATTTTCACAGCCAAACCTCTTTATTGTTTTTTATATTTTCCTCTTTTTTTCTTTTTTTCTTTTATAGATGGAGGCGGGGTATAATGGAGTCAGGAAGTATGGAAATATTATGAAAGTAATATAGGTTTAAATCATCATCTAGGAGTAGATGGATAGATAGATAATAGATTTGGACTTCAACATGGTAGATCTGAATGATTGTGAAGCTTAGAATTCAATATTGTAGATGAATGAGATCATGAAAAATAGGTCTTATGAAAGGCTTATTTGGGAATGGATGTGATGTGTGATGGTATAAAACATTACTTCTTCTGATCATGATTAGCTCCATGTCTTTTGCCTTGATCTTAATCCATCTTGTAGGTTTGTTGATGTTGTTGGTCAGCAATTGAAAGGAAGCTTTACAAGTTTTGAGTTTCATTGGATGAAATCAACATCTTGTGAATTCCACATTAATTTGACTTGAATATTTTCATTTCATATTCTCATATATGAATTTTTAAAGATTGACTTTGAAAATCCTTCATCCGTGGAGTTCACTCTTTAAATCTTCTTATGACCTATAAAAACATAGCATTTGCATGCAATACAATATTAGATGATGGAGGAAGAGAGATGTAAAGTCTCTATTCTTCCAAGAAATATGTAAAATAATTACAATAAATGCTTAAAAACAAGTCCAAATATGATATACAAAGAAAATGCATTTGTTTACCCCTTGAGGAATGTTGGCCAAGCTAGACCTCCTAGTGGTATTTTGTTCACAAAATGTTCGTTTTATGTCCAATTAGAGTGATTCCAAAGCCAATTTGAAGTGAATTAATATTTATACTTCTATTATAAACAATTTTTTAAAATGTTTTAAAATTATATTCTAAAATGATGAGAAGTACCATATTTGATAGAGCTTCTTGTGAATTATTTACTAGACCAACAATCACTATTTGGACTATCACGTTTTCGTTAAAGATCAGATTGATGTCATTCCACTTGGAGATTAACTTAGATTCATTTTTTTCTATCCACTAGAAACAAGTTTTTAAAATATTTAGGTTTGATATCACAAAATTGTTGATAAACAAACCTAGGAGGCAGAGTTTCACTATGCTTATTTCAAGACATGTAGTCACTAAATGTGGCATAAATTTTTCATTTGACCTCAAAATGGGATGATTCAAGTTGTTTCATAAAGTATACTTGAATATATATCTTCCGTAGAAACGTGTTTTGAAAAAAATATGATTTGATATGTGAAATATGCCAATGAACAATCAAGACCTAAACGTGTCACCATGCAGATTTTTCAATAAACAGTTAGTATTTTGAGCATAACATTTTCATATGATATCGGGTTGAAGTGATTCAAATTTATTTAGAAACTTTATTCCAAGGGATGTCGTCCCTATGAATATCATGTAAAAATGTTTTCATTAGACCCCTCAAATCAAGGTTGTACTAACTCTGTCCTCAAAATTTTACTTGATACCTAACATTTATTTTGATCATAGTTTTTTTATTTGTGATCCAAATTGAAAAATTCAAAATGGGTTTCAAAACTATATTTCAAGACCTTACTGTTTAAAAAAATTCTTTGAAAATGATCATATATGTTTACCCAAAATAGGATTGTTCTTACTGCATTTTTCCATAAAATCCTTCCAAATGATTTAAATAATTATTCATGAGAGTTTGAACCAAAAGTCTTCTTGTGACTCTTATAGGTTGTTACAACTATTTTAGGACTCTTATAGGTTGTATTAGTAATCTTATAGGTTGTTACGACTATTTTAGTTGAGTTTGTTATACATTTGGCTTATTTGAGTATAATTATTCAGGGACTATGAGGATGTATTATGACTATTAAGACTTCTCTATTTCTAAATATAATTTGAAGAACTTGTCTTCTATTTTCTTGTTGTTCTTGTTGTGGGATGTGATTCTTGAGCTACTATACTTGATAGTTTCAAGTGTACCAAGCGAGGGTGAAGGGCCCCCATTTTGAGCTAAGTACACTTGAAACTATCAACTACAGTAGATCAACAATTATATCCCACAACAAGAACCACAAGGAAAAAGAAGATAGGTTCTTCAAATTATATTCAGAAATAGAGAAGTCTCAATAGTCATAATACATCCTCATAGTTGTTGAATAGTTATGCTTAAATAAGCCAAATGTATAACAAAATCAACTAAAATATATGTAACAACCTATAAGAGTCCTAATCCATCTAATAAGGTCTAAATTGTCCCTTTTGTTGCACAAAATTTAGGAATATTCCACAAAATCACAAAACTGCCCCTTAAATTAAGGGATTTTCTGGGTAACTGGTCAAGTTTGACTAGCTTTGATCGAGCCTGTTCTAACTCATTTGTATTGTGCCAATAAGAGTCTATCTATCATTGTTTCCCATACTTGTCAAATATGTCTTCAGTTTTCACCCAAGTGTCCTGCACATGCAACTTTAATGGAGCCATTACGAGAATTTATGTTTCAGTCAGAAATAATTTTTAATACCCAATTTTTACTAAAAATTAAAATACATAATTGTTTTACCTTAATGTGCAAAAAGAGGCAAAAATATGGAAAATATGACCATGGTATGATGGTAAGGTATGATATATATATGGATTATGCATGGTGAAAAGGGGTAAAAAATGAGGGCAAATAGGCTCCAACCCTCAAACACTTGTGGATCACATTTCAAAATCTTTAACACTAGATCCACCGGCAACAAACTTAAATCCTATAGGCCATGTTTCATCCAATTTTCAAGCTAGACCCACATACAACATTATGCTTATCAAAATGAATACAAAACCAACCCTCTCTTTAATAATTAATATACTCACTGCAATACAATTGTATCATCATCAAAATTTCACTTAACAATCAACAACAAAACAATTATCACAATAAAAATAAAAATCACCATTGCTATTCATAATTCTTCCATAGCCACTAACTCAATAGAAAAATGATCTCGCCCTCAAACACTCAATAGAAAAACTCTCTCAAACTCAACAAATATATCTTTATATAATCAACCCTTAGAAGTAAACCATTATAATGAAACTCCCAAGACCAAAAAAAACATAATACATCTTTCACAATTCAATTGCATCAACTTAGCAACATATGAAATCTCTACTCTCAATGGAACCATAACATACATCACACTCCAATGACAAACTCTGATAAGCAACTCTGCATACATCTCTCTACAAATATGAATACATCAATGACAAGAAACAGCTAACTCAGCATAGTAGTGTGATCATCAAAACCCTCAACACATTTAGCATCAAACTCATTGATCTCTTTTACAAAAGAGACACGCAACTAAAATAAAAAAAATTAATCCTTTATAAATAAAAATCATTGATCAATGGTCACTCCGTATACACCACAATACATTAATCTCAATGTAACATTGGCATCCCCTGCATCAACAAATTATTAGTCCTACAACAATTATATTTCATAGGCACATTACTTCATTCAATCTGTGCACTTGCTTCAAGACTCATAGCATATACTTGTATCAAGATCCTTCCTATAATTCTCTCTAGAATACACTCAAAAACAACACCATAAAGAGTATGACAATACTATTGTCATGCAACCATATATAACCTCAAGATTCAATAAATAGAAATAACATATGAAAATAACATAACTTTACAACAATACTAAATAAAATATGCAGAAATTTCTCCATCATTCTTCCCCTACAATCACAACAATTAGTCAAACAAAAATTTTGTCATTCATCAATCTTTGTATCACTAAAACTTATATTTTTCCTCTACTAGTCACACCATATCTTATTATGTCAAACACACTCTCTCTAACCCCTTCCATTTACCTTTCAATGCACTCCAATATGGTATGAGTATTGGGGAACCATCACACTTCTCCTTTTGTCTCATTCACATAGAAGAACACAAGTATCAACTATAATTTCCTATGAGCCCTTTGTCCATGAAGAAACATAATTCTCTTCCAATCACATCCTATACAAAGTGCAATGCATTGACATATAAAACTAGGTTCAAGTTGCTTCCTATCTAATTTACAAAGTAGACACACATCAATTTGAATCTCCTCAAGGCCATCACACATTACAATGAGAATACACCCTCTACAAATGATATTCACATCTCATGCACACAAGAGACAAAAAATCAAGAACTTCCTTTTACAGCACACTTTATATGCAGCTCACAAACTTTGTACCGTAGTAAAACTTTTGGATTGATGCATGAGAATTAAATTTTAACATCACACCCATCTCCTAAAGTGATGGACCAAATCAACTACAGGTCAATACAAACAAATAAACCACAAACATAACAAGATCGCACCATGTGGTTGAACTTCACTGATCTAAAAACCTCAATCCATGAAGAAAAAAATACATTAAGTCAATGATAAACTTCAACAATTACAACATTCCACTATCAAATCCTCATTCAAACTCAACTCTCAGTAATACAACATGCAATGTTGCATATTGAATAGAACTTATGCTAGAACATGAATAAAACAAACATAAGGATAAGAACGGGTGCTAAATCGAATTCCTCAATTGTACACTAGTTATATTAGTGGCATGCATTTCAAAACTATGATTCATCCAACAAATGTGATTTGGCGAGGCAATTATAGTCATAGGGATGCAATTTACCATGGCAACAATTAGCTGTAAACTTTGATTGATTTTCCAAATCACCCTTTGGACCAAATCAACTTTTAACCATATTGATCGATAATAAAATATTTAACTATAATTCCTAATGCCTACTCCATGGACCATAATAAAAAAGCATCAATGACCAATTTACTAACCTCCTCCACGCATTTTGGATTTAGCTCAATCAACACATGTGACTAATCTTTTCTAACCATATTAACCATTTATTAATATTGAAGAGCACTTGGACCATATTTAATTTTCCATTTGATCAATGTGTGCATGCTTTGTAACTATTGAAGACCAAATTAAAAAACAATTTGTGACCACATCAAAGTGGACCGACACATTCATCTATGGGCCAAGTAATTAATTTCTTTCAATGATTTTGAACCAATTATGACATTGGTGAATTACCAAAGTATTGAATTCTAGTAGTACGGGAGTATGAAATTCAAGTAATACCAATGTATGAATTTCCACTACTACTAGAGTATGGAATTCTGGTAGCATAGTCTAACACTTAGATAATTCAACTTTTCTTACACAAAATTTTTCCACTTGTCTGAAAACCTTCTCCAACACTTCTATAGGACATGTATAAGCCTCATAGCCTCTGCATCCACCTAATCATCATGTTCAAGCTCACGAACCTACTGACATCGATGCCAACCTAGTTGGCACCATTCTACCAACACAAATATTCATTAATCAACACCCTCCTCACCATACTTCCCCTCAGTAAATATGTCTATCTCCACTTATTCCAAGTTGCACCCACCACCATACTCATTAATGTAGTTTTCATTTCAATGAGGTGGCACAACATGATGAAGATTGAGGCATATCTTGTCTCAACAACTTTGAGCAAATCCAATTTGGAGTATTCTCGATATATTTCTTGAGATTGGTGGTGGTTTTTGATGAATTTATAATCTCCCTAGCCTACCTTCTGACCTCCTTAATCCATTTTTTTTTAGCATCAATCTCTTCTAAAATTATAATTATGTTACAGACAATGCAAGGAGTCCAAAATATATGATTGCTTCTACTCCCAACAATTAGTTATATAGGTTTGCAAATAGGTGCATTATCTATGATAACTTGCTCCACATTTTCTAGTCCTACTTATTTAATAACAACAATTATAATTTCAGCAATGAACTTACTATCCTTTACCTTTCTTAAAAATTCTTCTTCTTTTACTAACATGGATCCTTTTGGTGATGATGCAATGGAATTAATCAATTTCCTACATCTTGTATTAGTCTAACCATTTGAGATAATGGAAACCATTTCACTACCCTATGAGCTATAAATTAGTGTTAAAACATCGTCAAGAAGTTTCCTCTCTTTATTGAGCAAGTGTTATGAGTTTCTCAAAGTTTGGCCCCTTGAAACCTTGAGAGACCCTAATAATTTCTCTCACCAAATACTGTCAATATGGGAAATGAACCACATTAAAATGGATGTCGAAAGCAAAGATGGCCCTTTCCACTCTTGACTTAGATTCTTCTCTCCCTTCTTCATTGTCAAGCATTTTCAAAAATTTATTGTCTTGTGTTGGATTTGATGGTTTGGATATCTTTTATTCTGTTTATAGTGCCATCCTCTTTCTTTCTTCATGAACAATCCTTCACTAGCACACAAGCAAGGATTTCTAGGTCCACCAATATCGATTTTGCTTCTTTTATCCTTCATCCTTTGAGCATCATCCTTCTCTCTCTTAAATGTATCCCTCATCTCCATATTTCTATTTCGTGAAAAAAATTCAATACAATTTATATATCCATGCAAAATGTGATTCTTCACTCTTATGTAGGAGCCCTTGAAGGTCATACCAATTGTACATAAATTACAATTCCATTCCCACGTATCCCCCTCACCCATTTCTTAGTTGGTAACATAATTCCAAACAAAATAGTATCATTTTTTCCTAGTTGATTGATAAGGTCTAGGAGCACTCAATACTCCACTTTGAGAATCCATGAATGCTACCAAAAGAAACCACTCTATAATAAAGTTGTTTCTCATCGTTCATTCTTCTTGTTGGAAATGCACCAAAGCTTGCTCTTCATGCTCCAAAACACCACTAAAATTCTTGATGTTGCTTTAGGAAGCTGCTCTGTGAATGAAGTGTTTTTTCATGGAAAGGTAAAGGATGTTAGGGTTTCTAGAGATTTTTAATTTTATTATTGTCTAGAGACTTTTAATTTTAATTTTTTCAAAGAAATTAGATTAGGAATGAATTAAAATTAATGAAATTTGATAAATTCAATGTTTTTGGGTTATAAAACAGCCCCACACATTTCTTGGTCACTTGAGTTGACCCACACAATTCAATAAACTAGCTAAAACACCACAAAAATGGCCCCAAATGGCCCTAAAATGTTTTTGGCCATATTATATGATGTTTCCAAATCATGAAACATTGTATGATATGGTTGGTGGCATTTTATAGTTTTTTTAGCATTTTGACGCATTTCATGTATTAGTATGCCTACTGAGGTAGTGTTTCATGCAACATATTTAGATAGGCTCACAACTCAAAAGTTATAATGCATTTTAGTGATGGAAATTGAGTTTCCAACTTACAGAGGTATGTGCATTAACCCAAAATGCAAGAAGATGTAGTAATGTTCATTAGAGAATGCAGTACTTTGTTTTACTTACAAACCTAATAATAAGAAGCAAGGTTTATTCCATCCCTTACCTATACCCACTTATCCTTTGGAAAGAATTTCCATGGATTTTATGGGGGGTTTACCAACTACCAAGAAAGGACATGACTTTCTACTTTTCATAGTTGACAGGTTCAGCAACATGTGTGTTCTAATTCCCTTAAAAAACACCATTAGAGGAAAAGTAGTACAAAACATGATCATTAACAAGTCTAGGTGCACTTTGGGATATTGAGGAGCATCATTTCAGATAGGAATTCCAAAATTTTCAATGAGTTTTGGACTACTTTATGGAGGGATATGTGTAGAAATTCCCACTGTAGATCAACAGATTATGCAATATACTAAAACACAATAGAAGATCTACTTCTACATCACTTTGCAGAAGCTTAATCAATTTGAGCACGATTAATGAGAACACATATAGCTGAGAATGAGAAGCAATTACACATAACATAGAAGAAATAACCCAGGGAAAACCTCATCCGAAAACCCAACTCATATTATCATACAAGTGGAAAATAGTCACAGAATTACACAAAGCCTTATCTTGGAAGCCAAACAGCTCTCAGTATAATCCCTCTGCTGCTCATAGATAGTCAAAGGCCTCTCACAAACCTTCTCCTTTTCCCTCCAAGCCTCCTATTTCCTTGCACAGTTTTTCTTAGGGTCCAGTGCTTCCACACATGTGAATTCCCACCTCACACTACGCAATCCAGGAGGAGAAAAATCCTTCTGCATAGATGAGTTTCCTTTATAGGAAAAATCCATCCAACTGATAGTACATTTTCCCTCCTCTGATCTCAACTGGGTCTCTGTTTGAACTAACATGCATGAGTTATTTGTGAGAGAATATTCATTTATCTGAAGTGCAGGAGTTACATGCATGAAGAATTAACTAACTGAACTCACAATTGTTTCAACAAACTATTTGAATTAATCTAACTGGACTTGACTCAGTTAACTAAGCCAAATAATTACAGCTCAATATTACAACTCATCCTTATCTCTTTAACTAATGTATAAATTCCTCAATTAATGGAGAAATTGTCCATGTCCCCACATAGACTTCAGGTTTGATTTTCCTTAACTAATTAACTCAAGATGAATTAATTAATTATTTTACAAACAACTGTTAAGATCAAATTCGAATTTTACTTCACTATTTTAGTTGAGGGACTAACTAAAATAGGAATCTATCCCGAAATTCTATTTTTAGCAATGTTATTTATAGCACTTCCATTTTTCATTCCTTGCTGCTATGTCAAACACTGTTACCCGAAATGCTATTTATAGTAGTGTTATTTTTAGCACTTCTATTTTTAGCATTTCTTGTTGCCATTTTCAACACTTCCTCTCAACAAGAAAGGCATTCAACTCGAACCTGATCCTGAACCTTTGGAATGTTTTGCATGCAACACTTCTCCCAAGTGTTATTGCTCCAGCAACTCTACAAACAAAAAAACTCCCAACTGACCTCCCTGTTGGGCTAGAAACATCCTCTGATTTTGAAGCTCCATCTGGCGCTGACAAATGCTCCTTCTCTGACCTCTGAGTTGCTGCAACACTCCATGCATCTCGCACCATTTCACACCTCTCTGTGCCATCCTGCACTAGTGCAACACTCCTGTGCCTCTCGCATTGTTGCAGCCTACTAGCTCTACATAGTCCTGGGACTCCTGCACTGTAGCTCTCTATGTTGCTCCATCCACATTTGTCTCTACCTAATCAGCCAATCTTGCTACTCCTTATCGGGGCTCCCGTAGCAAAGTTGAATCAAAGAGGTTGGGTACCTCAAGGATCCTGCCCCCATTCCAGCCTTTTTGGGACTATCACTCCACATCGCCCCACCTCCTACTTGGAGTTATGGATGCATGTGATCCCTCTGCCCACCTGGCTCAAATTTCCCCCTACTAGAGGTCTCTACATGACTTGGTGCCTTCACTCTGTCTCCTCTCAGCTTCCCCAGTTGTGGCTACTCCACAACCTCCTGAAGTTGCTTCACCAATCGTGGCTCCTCCACAATTGTCTAAGACTTCTCCTATGGCTACAAGTTGAGAGGTAATTTACTCTCCCTCTCAACCACCAAGTCTCCATCAGTTTCCTTGCTCCTCAAGGCTTTGCATACATCTTGAACCTCAAGAGCATATAGGTTCTTGAATTGTGAACCGATCTGCTTCACCTATCTAGTGATGATGTGTCTAAGGAAAACCTTTCCCTTACTGAAGACTACATCATAGCCTCTGTCTTCCAGCATCGTGATTGACACCAAGTTTTTCTTTAGTCCTGGTACATACTTAACATCGGTAAAGGTAATGTGAGCTCCATGCTCCCTCTAAAAAACAATTGTGCCTACATTTGAGACACCATACTTTTCATCATTACCCATCGCGATCTGCATCTGGAGATCATTCTCCTCCAAGGTACTGAACAAATTCTTATCGCCATTCATGTGGAATGAAGCTCCACTATCAAGAAACCAACCATTTCCCAACATGGATGAAACCATGCATGTGAAAAGTGTGAAATCCAACTCGAACTGTGAGGCCAGTGCCTCACATTCTGATCCTTCCACGGACCCCTTCTTGGATTTCCTCAGTGGACAATTTGTACCAAAATGACCCACTTCATGACAACGAAAGCATCACACTTTTGATTTTTCAAACTTCTTCTCACCATGGGAAGAACTCTATTTGGGATGAGAATCCTTCTCCTTCCATTTCTTTGCCTTACTCGCTAAGGCATGATTTTCTTCATCCTCCTTGGATGAAGAAGATCCATCTTTGGTGCTTCTTCTTATCTCCTCCTACATCCGATCTGACCAAAGTCATTCCCAATCTGGAAATTTTTCTCTTCCATTAACCGAGTCTTAGTAGCTATACCAACTCTTAGGAAGACCGAGGAGTGCAAGGCTCACCATGTCATCATCAGCGGTCATGATCCCTACACTTCCAAGCTCATCCCTGTAGGTGGTGAGCTTGTTTATGTAGAGATTGTGTCGTCCTTTTCACACTTGATCTTACAAAGCTTGTCTTTCAGTGCCAGCTTCCTCTGATCACTGCTATTTTGATATAAATCTTTCAATGTTTTCCACATCGAAAACGGTGTCTCCTTCCCATGGAGGCTCGAGACAATGTGGTCTCGAACTCCCTCCAGAAGGATTCTCCTTGCTCTAGCCACACATTTCTTACATTCGGCCAGTTGAGTAGCAACTATCAGCTTGGGGACTTCTTGATCAATGAATTCCTTTAGACCATTATCCTCTAACACTGCCTCCATGCGATCCTTCTAGGCTATATAATTTGAGCTGCCATCAACGGCATACTCAAGTCTTAAACCACTGAACACCATAGGTGAAATTGTGATGTGATAAGAACTCGATTTCTATCTTCAAGAACCAAACTTCAAACTTCTCCTTCTTGTATATTGTTCTTCACTTTGATCACCTTTGCTTTGATACCATGTAGAACTTTTTCTACAAAACCTCACTCTGATACCATGTAGAAATTCCCAATGTAGATCAACAGATTATGCAATATACTAAAACACAATACAAGATCTACTTCTACAACACTTTGTGAGAGCTTAATCAATTTTATCACGGTCAATGAGAACACATATAACTAATAATGAGAAGCAATCACACATAACACAAAAGAAATAACCCAGGAAAGCCTCAGCCTAAAACCCCAACTTTGTATTATCATACAAGTGGAAAATATTCACAGAATTACACAAAGCCTTAGCTTGGAAGCCAACCAGCTCTTAGTATAGTCCCTCTACTGCTCATAGACAGTCAAAGGCCTCTCACAAACCTTCTCCTCTACCCTCCAAGCCTCCTATTTCCTTGCGCAGTTTTTCTTGGGGTCCAATGCTTCCACACATGTGAATTTGCACCTCACACTCCTCACTTGGCTGAGTAGTAACTGCGCAATCCTGAAGGAGATAAATCCTTCTGCATAGATGAGTTTCCTTTATATGAAAAATCCATCCAACTAATAGTACATTGTCCCTCCTCTGATCTCAACTGGGTCTCTGTCTGAACTAACATGCATGAGTTATTTATGAGAGAATATTCAGTTATCTGAAGTGCAACAGTTACATGCATGCAAGCATTAACTAACTGAACTCACAATTAATTCAACAAAATATTTGAATCAATCTAACTAGACTTGACTCAGTTAACTGATCCAACTAATTACAACTCATCCTTATCTCTTTAACTGATGGATAAATTCGTCGATTCATGGAGAAACTATTGCATGTCCCCACATAGACTTCATGTTTGATTTTCCTTAACTAATTAACTCAAGATGAATTAATTAATTATTTTACAAACAACTGCTAAGATCAAATTCAAGTTTTACTTCACTATTTTAGTTGAGGGACTAACTAAAATAGGAATCTATCCCGAACTATTATTTTTAGCAATGTTATTTATAGCACTTCCATTTTTCATTCCTTGCTACTATGTCCAACAATGGTACCTGAAATGCTATTTATAGCAGTGTTATTTTTAGCACTTCTATTTTTAGCATTTCTTGTTGCCATTTTCAACAATATGGATAAGAATTTAAACAAGTTTATAGCAATCCATCCATAGATAGATGGGAAAACGAATGTAGTCAACATGACTTGGTGCATATTTTTAGGGGTTACAATTAGAAGCTTTCAAAGGTCTACGATGACTTTTTTTTCTATATACAATACGCTTATAGAGATAAATTCACACTTCTACTAATAAGTCCCAATTTGAAACTTGTTTTGGATATTTTCCACCTTCACCTTTGAATGTTGTATATGGAAATCAAGGAGGAGTGAGGGATGATCTCATAAGGAATGCATTAACATAAGAAAAATTCAAGTAGATTGATTTACAAGTATAATATACACTAAATAAGTCACAAAAAGAAGACAAAGGCATGCATGATGAACACAAAATAGAGAATTCATGCAAAGTAGGAAATAGCATATGGTTACAGTTGAACTCGGATAAAATACAAGGTATTGGTAATAATATGAAGGCTTTATGATATAGTCTACTTGATATACTAGAAAAATATGGAGATAACTCATATAGAGGTAGTCTACCCCCAAACATCCACATTCATTAAGTAGTAAATGTACAAAATCTAACTCTATGAACCTTCCATATTGAAATAGGAGGATGGGTTAGTCCTAACTTCCATAGAGAACTTAGTACTAGACAAATATTCAGGAACATTTGGAAAATGACACAGTTTTGTAGAATAGATGAAGTAACAAAATACAAGAACATGACCTTTGGCAGATTGAAAGGAAATATTCTGGGAAAAGAAAAATGGTATTCCAGGAGAAAGTAGAGGATTTGTTTTTCCTCGCTTCATTCAAAAAAAAAAATCGAAGACAAAAGCCTCTAAAAATGGGGAGATATTATCCAAATTGGATCATTATATAATTTTTCATCTATATCAATGATTTCAGAGTGGAAAAATTGGAGGAATCGACTTGCAGGGAAAATTTTACCACTACGTACTAGTAAGGAGAATTGGGGTCTAAACCCTCCTAAAAGCATTTTGAGGCATTAAAAAATGTTTTTAGGTGTCCAAAATCTATTTCTATAGTAATTATCCATGGTATTATTCTACACTTAGAGACATTTCCAGTGGCATAATAAAGACATCAATCGAAGTTTGTATGCAAAAGTTATGCATCTCCAAAGTTGACCTTTTGGTTTGACCAACATGGTTCAAGAGGATTCCATGTCAGCCCTTCTTACTCATGCAAAACTAAATAACCACATGCAGACTATGAAGAAGAATCTATAAAGGTAAATTTTGTAAATTTAGTTGAGAATTGAAGGATTCAAGCCTAACCCCTAGTTGGCTATCGAGATATGTTAAAACTAGACCTTTAGAAGGAGAAGTGGTTCAATTTTTCAATTTTATCTTGTTTCATAGTAGTTTTAAACAACTAGGAGTGGGAGTTAGAAACCATAATAGAGGGACTTAGTTTTTTATAGTAGCCTAACTCACCACAAATCTCAAGTAACTCCATAGAGATTTTATTCTCCTTTGTACTTGCATTATTTCCATTCTAGAGAAGGGAGAGTAGAGCAACCCCACCTTCTAGAAAAAATTTCTCTTGTAAGGGTTTCACATGGACAAAAAAAATAGATTGTGGATGGTGTGTGATTTTATTTTTTGTTATCTATTTTCCACATTTTAATTATTTCATGCATAAACAAAAAAACATTAATTAACAAATCTGTAATATTAAGAAATTTAAGTATCATAGCATAGATTTCAATTTATTTTAGCATATCTGTTGTGATGAACTAATGAATGGAATATCTACCACAATTTATAGATAATAACTTCAACTAATCTCAAACTATTCCATATAATAATCAACCATCTCTTTGCATTATTAAATGTTCATTAAGTATTAGCAGAAATGTTGATCTCATGACAATAATGAAAAAGAGAGAACAACCTCCAAGAATCAAACTAAATGAAGGGGTGCCCAAAACTCCACTCCCAATCACACCAAAAGGTATTGGGAATATCTATATTCATTTTGAACAAGGACTCCTGAAAAATAAGATCAATAATCTCCATTACATAATGTCAACGTACAAGAGACAAAGAAAACTCATGGGAAATTGATCACTAGTACTTCCAAGAGCAAGCACCAACAACCCATAAGTATCTCCAATTAAAAATATTGTTCTTATTCAAATTCCAACCCTAAAAATAAGGAATCTATATAAAACATGTTCCTTACACTTTTCAACTCCAAATTAGTCTTATCGTTGAAACCCATCCAACCCAACCATATATCATATACCATCACACCAAGGCTACTACCTTATTCCATGTTGCTTGTTACCCCTCCTTCCAGGGGGAACCCTAAGAAAAATTTTGGTGAGTAGAGCAGTTTGTGGCATGGTATGCCCCTCCTTGATGGACTAGTTGTATTATGACTTTTTGGTACTTTCACATTTTCCAAGGGGTTTCACATAGTTTGAGACATTTCAGAAATTTTAATTCATTTGACACACCTTCTATAAATTGTTAGGGCTATTTGGCATACATGGACATCTTCTTGACATACCACATGGAGGGTCATTGAGTGTTTTCCTTATTGGTCTTTTTATGAGCTGGATATCACATGGTTTGAGCCCCAATTTTTTGCATATGACAACAGTGGGAAAATTTGATGACATATATAGGATGACTTGGATAATCAAATGATTTGTTTCTCCCTTGATGTGCCTTAGATGATGTCAAGCTATATTGAATGAAGTATCTTGGGGAATGATAGGGTTTAATGAGGATTAAATTCATCATATTTTAACATCCCTTGGTTGTATTGAGGTTTAATGACCTAGTCTATGACTTATCAAAACATATCCAATGCTTCGTGGAGTGATTTGAACTAAGATATGACCATGGTCCCTCTTTCGGGACACTATTTGGAGTCTTTAGATGTTTTCGTTGCTTTATTTATGGATATAGTTTAATGAGGCCATCCCCTTTTGGAGTAAATTCCTACATATCCATAAAGTTATTTCCTTAAGGAAAGGTGAACATTGGAGGTTGATTGACTTAGGACTCTAAGAGGTTCCCTCACCATGTTTCATGTATTATTTCAATGATTGTGGACCCTTAGCGTCATTTTTGGAATTTTTCGAGGCTAGCCATTTCATCTTGCAGAGTGGGTGATGGATTGGACCATGAATTTGAGGAAACACACTTTTAGAGGACCATTGGAGGATACTTCACCATGTTTGTAGCATTAGAACACCATCTTCCATGGAATGTTAACCATGCACAACAACTTTGGACCATTTTCATTCTTGACATGGGAAAGTTGGACTAATAATTTCTTTTCTTTGGAGGATTGACCCAAATTTTGGGAGATTTCATGCATCTTTCATTGTACATGTTGCTTGACCACTTTAAATTTAATGATGTGTTAGTTTACTTGATTTTGTAAGTTAATTAGACTTAGTTTTCTTAAGCTAGATTTAAGGAAATAAATCAAATAATTCTATTTTATTATAAAATAAGTTAGGTATCACTCCATAAATAGAGGAGAGATTACTCATTTGTACTGATGGTTGGATTGTGAGAGAACTCCTCTAATTGGAGCTTAATGGAAGTATCTTTATTGGAGCATTTTTGGTGTTAAGGGCTAAGTGTTTGTGGTGAATAATTTAACTTAAAATCTATTATTTATTTATTATTTATTATATATCATTAAAGGGATCATTGTGATTACTCAAGACTACAACAAAGCTACTAAGTTCGATCTAATTGAAGGGAAACTTTGTCACTTGAAAGGAGGACATCTAGAGGTTATTTGCACACCTTTCCTTTCTTGGTTTGGGGAAATTTTTAATCTTCTTTATTAGGTCATGCTCTAAATTTCCTTAGAAATGGTTTTGATTCTATTTGATACCATAGTTGATCTTGTATTTCAAGGATTTCCCATTGGATGAATTCCTTCTAGTGCAGCCATGATTTCATGATTTTCCTTTACTAGCCAAGGGATTAGTTTAACTTATATATTTCTAATATCTTGTCTTAATCCAAAAGAACTATATATTCAACCTAAGAGGGTTTTCTTCTTGATCTCATATTTCCACTTGATTCCACTTGATTACATAGTCATATTAGGATATTGGCATTGATATTCAAATTTCTCCATCAATTATTTCCAAAAACCATAAAAATCGAAAATGCTAATTTACTAGGGCTACTATATACGTAACCTTGTTCTCATTGTATTAAGAACTAGTAATATTACAAGGGAAAACCCCCTTGATTTATAGGATATATGACCTAAATTGACAAGATAGGTTATTGATGTGACACTATGTGACCTTCCTAAAATGTTCCTCTCGAATTTTGCATTGTCAATTGGGGATTTTATCACACACATACAATTTGGATGGTAACACTTCCCAAACACTTAGGATAATAAAATATATTGAGACTTGTGAGTAGTTGAAATTATCTCAGGTAATCCAAAATATCCCCTAATCATATAAGTACAGTAAGAAGTGATAAGACAATGCGTCAATAATAACTACAAAGTTGAGCATTCCTCCAAACACCAAAATACCCATTTGGAAGCCAAGATGATACTTTGATTCACAATATCAATCAACCATAGACCTCCCTCATACACCAACATGAATGTTTCAAGGCACCATATGAAGATCCAAATATTTATCATAGTTTCCCATAACTACAGATGAGGAAGCTACTCCAATCTGTGATACCAGGCCCTACTGGGAAGCCAATAATATATCTAATAAATGTGTAAGGCTTGAATAATCCTACTCACTAAAATCAATTTTCAAGTAAATTCAAGGTCATTGTATTGCTAAAAAGGTAGTTTACACAACAAACACTCCAAACACCATTCCCATCAATCTATTGAAGAGAGGGAAACACCAAAGGGAGCACTAATATATCTCAACATTACAACTGGTTAGACGAAGGTCAAAACATGAGGAATCCAAGAAAGCTGATCTTTTATAATGACCAACCAGTGATCATTCTTGTGACCACTAACCATATTCCCTAAGGCCTAGAAAATTATGTACAATTAATCTACAGCACTAACCACTAACTCTTGATCAACTAGCATGGGAAACACATAAAAAAAATCATTGATATGTTATCATTGGGTTTTAGATCAGATTTTGTGTAGATGGTTAGCGCACTATCCATTCATTCCTCTTATTTTGTTGTGGTGAATAATACCCTCTTTGTATGTATTATCTCCATTGGTCAATTAGGATTTAGAAAAAAAAATCAAGTGTTAACAAAATCCCCATTCAAATGGTCTTTTGGAATGGACAAATCTAATTTCAAATAAACAATTTGAAAACACTTGTTCTATAGCTACCATTCCAATGAATTACACTTCAAACATTAGGAAGCTAAAATATCAACAAACAAGACAAAATCCCATTCAAAATGGATGCAATGTTGGTTGATATATATAATGCTTCAAAAAAGAGTCTTGATACAATTTTAATAAATGGATTATCACAACAATGATTCCAATGTAGACAATAAGTAGATAATCATATTAAATAAAATGTTTTCTTATAAATTAAAAGATTCAAAAACACAATCCCTTGGATAATGTTGTAACTAGACAAAGCCCAACTTCAAAATCTTATACCTAGAATAGAAACATGAAAAACCAACTTCTACATCAACTTTTTCAAATACAGATTTCCACAAACAAATCCTTGGAATTTAAAAGACAATATATGGAATATGATTCCAAACAAAATGTTCCGATTTGAACAAGTTAACCATTATCTTAGTATATGTATCAATATCTCTTTGAAAAATCCAACTGAATAGTCTAGAATCCAATCAAAATATCAAACATTGCTATTGTTAGTGAAGAATCCAATTTCAAAAAAAAATTGCAACTCCAACAAACAATGAAAAAATGCAACTCTAACAAGGTTTGATGGGTATCAATTGTAAGAAACACAAGAAAAAAGGAAATAGAAAATTTAATCAATCTCTCTTAAAATTAATTAAGAAATTCAACAAATAATAAAATCTATTTAATATGGATATTATAAAAATAACAAAATAAAACATCTAATTCAATTTTTGTTTTTATTTTTATTTTTAAACCAAGATGATATACTAAAATCCATTCAACATGGATTTTAACTATATAAAATTGTTGTGACTCATAATTAAAAAAAATGGTTACATGCTTCAACATATGATTCTAAATAGAATGTTGTCATGTCAACAAATAAAAAATCTCTTAGTATAGTGTATATTTTACAACTCATATTGTATGAGATTCTACCTTGTGATTTTCATCACGTTTATGAAGATTTGTTGTTGATTCCTTGGAACATATTGAACCGACTTAGGGGGTTAATCTTCATGGAACCCCTTCTCTTCATTTCATTAGATCATTTGATGAAAGTATTTATCTGGGGGAGTCTCGCTTCTCATTGGTTGAATGATTGTGCTTGTTGACTTGGTGGTCTTCTCACATATGTTTTCCTTGTTGATCACCCTATGGTTTCAAACTTGCTGATTATGGAGCACATTATCTCATTATGGTGTTACTTTTGGTGTACTTTCTTAGCTATGATGTTCTACACTTTTTTCTTTGAGGATGAGTATAACCCGCTAAGGGCTTATATGATGGTGTTAGGAGATGGATGGTTTTCATAATGTTGTTGAGTTTCCTAGTGATTTTTATATCGATATGTGGTACTATTTGTGTCACTAGGAAATGTTTTATAAATGGTCCTCTTAAGTTGGATGTGTGGTGGGGATATATGATCTGTAATTGATCCCAAAAAACACACACAAAGATGTTCGTATAGGTTGAAAAGAGAAAACATGGAGAAGAAACTTCAATACAATCATGACAGAAGTAGTTGAAATAGGCGAAAATACAGAGCAAGTATAGAACAATCTCTCGTATTACTTTTATTAAAAATCCCATTACCCTTTATAACCAAGGTGGTATACGCTTTTATTAACCTGATATTATTTCTAAAACTAATCTATTCTAAAAAGTACAAAAAGGAAAATGTAATTTAGAAAATGCATTGAGATGTCCAATGATCATGTGCACCAAGGCTAGAGTTTCCTCTTTCCTTCTTTCTTTCCTCTTTTTACTTTTCTTGCCCAAATTAGTTGTTGGATGTTTCCTCTGCATTTTTCTTCCTTGTGTCTTAGAGTCAGGCAATTGATGCCAAATATACTTGATGAATTGATGGGTTAGAATTTATCTTCTCTAATTTTGTCATGATGTTGATGGAGTTGGAGGTTGTACTATGATAGTGAATTTTTCATTGGTGGGATTTCCCTAGGTGATATGACTCTACATTGTAACATTTCTTGGACATTAACTAGGTGGAATGTGTTTGGTTATGTTAATACCTTCATTGATATTATTTCCTTAAGTTTATCTAGGATTTTTTCCCTAAGTTTGATTTAGGGGTTTTTTTAGTGGGGCTACAATACATGCATCTTTGATGATCAATCCTTCTTCTAAGGTTTGATGAGGTATTTATTTGATTATAGTCCTTTGGTGGTGAGACCTAGGTTCTAAACTGGTTGGAGGTTATCTTTTTTCATTATGTTATAAGAATGGTGACCATTTCCAGTGGGTATAACTTATTTCCATGGTACAAAACTTGTTGGAGCCCCCCCCCGCCCACCCCCCATATTTGGCACACATGTTCATGTTGATTTAATTTGTTAGTGGTTATTGGGAGATTGAATTATGGTTTTATTTGAGAAATTTTTTACGCTTTTCCACACATTTAGACATTGATTTAACCATTTAATGGCTAAATTTAAACCATTTTATTACTTTGGAGCTTAATAGATTAAATGCCCTACTTCACTTGGTAGTTGTTTACACTTGTGTTGGTTATGTGTTATACTGTTTTCATGGTTAGCTCTAAAATTTGTATGTTGTGTAGAGGTAGCCAATGGGAAACTTGACCAATGTTTTCAAGGTGCATCTCTCAAACAAAAAAAGGGTTTTTATTTTCATCCATTTTTTGTCTTTCTTTGGTGTTCTTAGGTCGTTGGCTTTTAAACCCATTATAATGTAATTCCAATTAAGAAATCTAATTTAAATCAAAAGATTAGGGTTTTAGATGTCACTAATCCCATATATTATATTGTAAATGGTGAAGTTAATACAATGAGAGTTATTGGTGCAACTCTAATCAATTGTTGGTTTTCCGGGTTAACGGTTTCCAATGTAAATCTCTTAGTACTATGTGTGGATGCCAATGTTTTCCTTTCTGTTTTATAAATAATCTATATGTGTGTTGTTTTAATATAAACATTTAAAACTTACAACTTGGAGGGCTTATTTGTTTAAGGATTTTTTATGGATCACTCCTCTCTTGGTCACAATTTCCAAGGCATTCATGACTATTTTATTGTTGTAGATATTGACACATTCTACTATGGTGAAATATCTCTCATGCACATGGTTTTTGGATCAATTTATGGTATATGAAAAGAACACATGCTTTTGGCTTAAACATTCATGGGGTCTAACAACCTTGGCACTCCTTTCTATGGATCACTTCACATATAGATATTATATTATTTGTTGGGTGTTTGAGGTAGTTACATGGCGTAGTTTTCTAGGAAACACCTTTCCTAAGTTCTCTCTCATCTTTATTACATGGATATTACAACTACACTTGTAATTTATTTTTTGACATTGATTGGAGAGCACCCTCATGTCTTTTACTTGGCACACATATATTATTTTACTTGAGCTGGTTATGGAGGGATTTTATTGGGAGGCATGTGCATACTTGGACAGCCACAACATGGATTTTACAAGTTTTTTCTTGGTCTTTTTTCTTTTTCTTAAATTAAGGAAATTAATACTTCACCAACATTATCTAGACAAGGTCCCACTCTTGGGGAAAAATATACCCTTATACCCTTAAGAAAATGAGCAAAATGTGATGTAGGATCATCCACAATATAGTTAAGGGTAAGCCAACAAAAAGAACAAGGGAATGAAGATGGTGTTTGATGATTATGACGATGTAGCGGGCTAAGCCAAAAAAAACAAGAGAATGAAGATGATGATGATGCAAGGGGAATACCATGTATCAATATTTAGACATGCAATGGAAGATGGTTGATGAACCATGTACTAGGAAAGGTTTTCTAGAGAGCCAAGGGATACAACAACTAACAATTGATGTACTACAATGGATGGTGATTTTTATATGCATTCCAACTATGTTTGTGTTTTGTACTCTTATGGATGGTAATATTTTTATATGGACTTTAATGATGTTTGTTCTTTGCAGGTACAACTAAATAATAGTGAGAATGAAGAGTAGAGAAGACCAAAGACAGTAGATGAAAACTAAGAATGAAAAATGAAAAGATGAGATGGGGACAAATTTAATAAATAATTATTATTATTAAGAAGAGGACATGAAGGAATGGTTCTACTTGTAAGGATTACTAAAATGAGAGAAATTAGGGATGGAGATCATCTAAGAGATTTAAAAAAGGATTTGAGAAGATATTGTGGGAAGATTATAGGAGATAATTATGGAGATATTGTGGGGATAGTTAAGATATTTGTTATGGTCACCTATATAATTATATATGGAGTCATTTGTATGATAATTCTAACACTAAAGATTTATAATTTAATAGATTTTGTGTAATGGTCTTGGTGTCCCTTACCTTATTTTACTTGGTGTTTTTAGGTGACAAATTGATTGTTGCATCATTCTTGGTATGACATCCAAATGTATCTGTGAGGAATTATCCATATCAAAGTAAGGAAAAATCATGGCTAGTTGTCACCTTAGTATCGAGTTGAAACATATTGGGAATTCCTGGCTTGAACAAGAAAATAGATGAGTAAAATGACCTTGTTTTTATGGCACAACTGAGCACATAGATAGACTATAACTACGTTTTGGTGCAAATTATTCATTGTCTGAATATATTCTTTGATATGTCATTTCATACAAGGTGAGAAGAGTGGATCAATCTATTTGATTCCTTTTCTATAGGGTATCAATAGTGTGCAGAAAATACGTGGTGACATGATAAATTACACTAGAATTTTTCCACAAGAAGTAATTGATGATTCAAAAAAAATGCATCTATATGATATCTCCACTAAATATAATTTTGTTAAGAATATCTCATTTTTGAAATTTCGACACTTTGATAACTAATGGACTTAGGAAATGTGGGTTAAGTAGACACCATTTGATATTTGGAGGATATGGATGCCATGCACATAAGAGAAAAAAGCAAAATCATTTTGTTAGTCAAGGAAGCCTTCATTTCTCATGTTTTTGCTATCTATCTCAAGAAATCGAACTTTCACTTGGATCTATTGAGCACAAGAAGAGAAGTGTTGTTTACCACAAGAGTTTCAAATGAAACTCTCCCTCATTTCGAAGAACTTCAAGTGTCTCCCTAGTGAGGAAGATTGATAGTCTACATCCAAGCTTCCACATGGGTTATTTGTAGGTGTTTCACTCAGATCATGTGCACTACTTAGGCACATAAGTGGTTCAAAGTGTTCCATTATAGATCAGTTATAGGTTGTTAGAGTTATGGAGGATTTATAGGATTTTTCCCACATCTTAGCTAAATATTTTGCAGTGAATTTGCAAGTTTGTTAAGTAGGGGTTTTTAGGAGCCATTTCTCTATTTTTTTTATCGGTGTGAAAGGGTTTATGGTTGGGCCTGTATAAGGGAGAGGGGAAGTGGAGTTTGAGGAGAGATAAGTGATGAAGATAGGGGCATTTTCTGGAGGAAATTTGAAGCAGTTTTTGGAGGCATTCCTATGAGGAATTAGGCACACATTGGAAAATATTTTTGCAACAATGAACATTGCTAGACAGAAAGAGAAGTTCACACTTTTTTTGGAAATATACCAAACCCTTTATGGGTTTTTGTTGGTTTCATGAATATAGGAGGAAATTAATTTTGCAGAAATTTCTAAGCAATGTAGAGGGAAGAAACACTAGTTCTACTCCTGCAGTAGTAGTGGTATTTTCTAGGAAGTGGTGAAAAAATTGTGGGAGCCATTTCTAACACTTGAGCCAACATATTCTTACCTAGGTTTTGCATAGCTTGCAATAGCAAGCCAAGGCTTTATCTTTCTCATCATATTATCTACTCAGCTTCCTCATTTTAATACAAGGGCTCATTTTCCTTCTCTAGTTTATTAAGTTACTGATTGTGCATGGATGCTTTAAATTTATTTGTTGTAGCTTAGTGCATGTCTTTGATTTCCACTATTACTTCCTAGTTTGAATATTACAGTGGTATTAGAGCATGTTCTTGGCTAGTTGTGGGAAAAATAGCAGATGATGCCATCCAGATACCAAAGTGTAGTGTTCCACAGAGGTAGAGGCATGGATAAAGGAATAGGTCATGGTAGAGGAGAGGAGCTCAACCCTTTCTCAGATACATAGCTTGAGCACATTAGAGAGCACATGGAGAATGAAGAAGGAAATGAGTGACTAAGATCAGATGGTCAGGGACAGTTTCTAAAGGAGTTGATGAGGCAGAATCATCAATTGATGACTCATAACTAATAGGTTCTAGAGATGATGCAACAAGGCATGCAAATAAAGAACCAACAGGTATAGGTCAAAAATGGAGAAGGTGGTACCCGGATAGGAGACAAAAGCCACATGAATGCACACATGAACCAGATGCACAACACCCATACTTATGGCCAAACTAGCCATCCTACTATGCTTCATTTTTGGAATGAGTTTGTGAGGTAGAGAGAGCCTGACACATTTGTAGACTTGATGAGATCCTTTTAGGATGGGGCTGATGATCATGATGAGTTGGATCCTAGGGTCAGAACGGTTTTATCTTATTTTTGTCATCTAAAGGAGAAGTACATACCATGAGCAAGGATGCCTTACATAGGAGGTCAAAAAAATAGAACAAGGATACATAGAAGTTGGAAAGGAAGGTCGCACTACCCAAATTTTATGGATTAGCCAGGAATTCAGCTAGGGAGTGGATACAAAAGTTAGACACCTACCTTCATTTGAACCCCATGTGTGAGACAAATGCTATTAGATTCGCAACTTTGCACTTTGACGGAGATGCACAGGAGTGTTGGTATCACGAGTTGGTGACATTAGGACATTAGACCATCACATCCTACTCTAAGTTCACAATGAGACTTGTAGAGAGATTTGACTAGAAGGATCCTAAGCTACACTTCTAGGAGTTAGCTAACTTGAAGTATACAAATAGTGTTGAGGCATATATGGTCAAGTTTTAGAGACTGACTTTGATGGTTTCTTATATTTCAAAGTCTAGCAACAAAGTAAATGTCAAACTGGAACTGTACCGAGTACCTGCTTTTTTGAGGTAACAAAAATCATCCGATTTTGAAAGGCATTGATTCAGAATACACCTTTTTTTAGAGCATATTTTTGACACTTTAAATTTTTTTATGTATCAAGTATGAACATTTTTTTTTAAATGTTAGTGATTTTCATGTTAATTTTGAGAAGTGTTGATGCAACATCAACCCCTTTTTTAAGAGGGCTGATCTTTGACACCTTAAAATTTCTAATGTATAAAGTGTGGATAATTTTTTTTTAATGTTCGCAATTTTCATGCAGATTTTGAAAAACATCAACATTTTTTTAAGGCATATTTTTGACACTATAAATTTTCTTATGTCTTAAGTCTGCACATTTTTTTAAATGTTGATTATTTAACCATTTTTCAATTTGTCTTGTTCCTCTTTTGGTTTTTTGTCCTAAGATGTTTGTTTTTTAACAGTTTTCCAAGCATGTATTTTTTGTTTTTCTTTGCAATGCTTTTTTATCATAAAACTTTATTTTTTTTTACAAAGTCTAAAAATAATAACAACATTAATATTTTGAGGTTGAGATTTTTATATATTTATGTATCCTTAATTAATACTTCAGTACATATAAAATAATTGTCAATAATTTTAAACACTCGAAAAAAAAATCACATTTTGCATATAGATATAATTAAAAAAACACTTATTTCAAGACCTTTTCACTAAAAATGACATGTTAAATAAAATATTTTTTTTTTTAATGAATTAAAAAATAACAAATTTTATGATTTTTTGTGAATATTATATCCAAAGAAGATGACATTTGAAGTATTTTTTTCCAGATAAAATTTTAAGTAAAAATAACAAAAATAAATGTTCAAAAATAAATAAAACATACAATTAAAAAAACCCTTAAAAATAAAAGTTAAAAACATAAAAAAAAAAAACAATTAAAAAAAAAAATAATAAAAACTAAAAAAAATAAAAAAAAAAAACATTAAAAAAAAAAAAAAAAAACATTAAAATAAAAAGAACATTAAAACATTTTTTTGGAAAAAAATTAATAATAACATTAGAAAAGACATATTAAAAACATAGTAAGCATGTCTTTCAGATTAATCACATTAGTATTATTTGGTCGACGTTTCGAACCAGCTAATGTGGTTCATCCTCAGGACAAAGGTGAAAAAATCTATAGATCCTAATGAATAAATAGCAAGGATGCATCAGAGTCCAGAATTAGCCGTTAGGAAATTAGTTATTTAATTAATAAATTAATATATTTTTATAAATAACTAATTTCCTAACAGCTAATTCTGGACTCTGATGCATCCTTGCTATTTATTCATTAGGATCTATAGATTTTTCACCTTTGTCCTGAGGATGAACCACATTAGCTGGTTCGAAATGTCGACCAAATAATATTGATGTGATTAATCTAAAAGACATGCTTACTATATTATGGATCACAAAAGCCTAAAATCTAACATATTAAAAACAATTAAATAAATAAAAAATTAATTAAAATAAAAACAATTAAAATAAAATTAAAGAAAATAAAAAAATTACATTTTCATATATATATAGTTTTTAACCTGTTTGTCATTAATGTTTTTTATTCTTATATTAATGGCTTTTTTTTGTTTCAGTTCATTTTTTAATGTTTTTATAATTAAATTTATGTTGTTTTCTTTTTTTAATGTAATTTTTTTATCCAATTAAGTGTTTTTTTTGTTACTTTTTAGATTTTTTCTTAAATTATGTTTTTTTTTTAATATTTTCTTCTTCTCTTTTTCTTTTATAAGAAAAATTATTTATTTTTACAATTTTTATGTTTGGTTTTTTTTTTCTCTTTTTTTTTTAATATTTGAATTTTCTTTTGGTCATGTTTTTTATTTTTTTATGTTCTAATATATATTTGTATTTTCTTGTTATTATTTGTTTTTAACTTTTTGTGTTTTTTGTTTCCTTTTATTATTTATTTTTTTCAATGTTTTAATTTTTTTTCTTTTGTATTTTTAACTTTTCTTTATTTATTATTATTTTCTAAATGTTTTGTGTCAATCACCGACTATCGACCCAATCCCATTATTTTTCAATTTGATAGTTTATTTTAACATTGTGATAATGGCTCGAGTTCACCTCTATAATGTGTCAATTTCATGGTTGGTCTTTAAGTTCTCATTACAATGGGTCATGTTCGCCTACACTGCATTTCAATTTGATGGTTGAATTTTAACTTTTTGTTGCAATGTGTCAAGTTGTCTTAGGCTAAGATTTTTTAATCACTATACTATTAGCATTTAAAAAAGAAATTACTCTTGGTATAATGACTCTTTCATTTAGGTGTTCATTTTTAAAGTTTTTTTAGTAACAAAATTTTTCCATAATGCCATGGTTCAAATATGTTGAAAACTTAAGGTTTTTATAGTCACGATCCTTTGTTTTAATTCCATAATTGAAAAATTATTAAAATTTTAAGGTTTTTCTAAGTCATGATATTTTATCTTTAATGTTATTAATGAAAATAGTTATAAGTAATTTTCGTTAACACCATGGTTGAAAATTGTTGAATTTTAAGGCTTTTCAGAGACACGATATTTTATCTTTAATGTCATGCTTGAAAATTGTTGGAATTTTAAGGCTTTTTAGAGACGTGATATATCTTTAATGCCATGCTTGAAAATTGTTGGAATTTTAAGGTTTTTCAGAGTCATGATATATCTTTAATGTCATTATTGAGAAATGTTGAAAATTTACCCTAAAAAAAGACGTTATTCCAACATGAACATTTTTCATTTTAAGGGTGTTTTTTGCACAAAAAAATTGGATTTTATTGGCTTTTACTTCCATTTAAAAAAAAATGTTAAAAATTTACCTAAAAAAAAAAACTTTATTCCAACATCAACACTTTTCATTTTCAGGTTGTTTTTCATGTTTTTCGAGGTTTTTTTGCTAGATTTCTCATTTTGAGTTTACAATTTTCATTTGATAGTTTACATTATTCACATTTATCATGCTATTCATTGAGGTGTTAGCAGAGCCATTGTGTTGTTGGGTGAGGGCTTACAGGCATGTATCTTTGTAGTATGCCATTAACTAGACCAGGGACATGCTTGATGTAGCCCCTAAGACTAGGACACCAGTGCCTTGTCGACTTGCCTTTCATTGAAAAATAAGGACACTGGACCACCTCAAAAGGAGTGGGAAGGACGTGGACAACTAGAAGATGAGACCAGGAGAGACCTCCGAAGGAGGAAATTTTTCTTCACATTCAAAGAGTCGTGGGCACTAGGTCATTAGTATACCACAGGCAAGGCCCAATTTATAGAGGTGGTTTTATATAGTGAGCTAAAGGAGGAGGAGTTCAAGAAGAAAGTAGTCAAAGGAGGGAGTGAGCCACAGGGTGTAGGAGGAGACCCACCTCTTCCTACAAGAGGATTCATTGCTTCACTTTAGGGAGTTCTGAAGTACTTGACATTGCGAATCGGGGGCATAGTGCAAGGAAAACATGTCTCAGTGCTAGTGCAGAGTGGGGCTACCCAAAATTTTATTAATGCACATATGACTCAAGGAATTCCTTGTTAGATGGAAGGAATTGCCAGAGGAGGATGCCACATGGGAGGGTGAAAAAGTGTTAAAGAATTTGTCATTACAGTTGCTTGAGCACAAGAAAACTTTGGGTGGGGAGGATTTTGATAGCCCCACTAAACATAATTTTGCTAAGTATATCTCCTTTTTGAAATTTTTACATTCTAATAACTAATGGACTTAGGAAAAGTGGGTCGAGTAGACCCCATTTTATTTTAGGAGGATATGGAGGCCATGCACATTAGAGAAAAAGGGAAAACCATTTTGTTAGTGGAAGGCGGGGGCCACAAGGGAGGAATTCGAACCTCCTAGGCAATTCACACTAAAGAAAGGAGGAGATAGAATAAGAGGTGTGAGTTAGTTCAGTTTGGGTCCCAAAAAGGAAGAGAGGATCAACTCTTATAAATAGCAAAAGGAGGCCTCTATTTCTCATCTTTTGTCTATCCATCTCAAGAAATTGAACTCTCTATTAGCATTCTTGAGTACGAGAAGAGAAATGATGTTTAAAAAAATAATTTCAAGTGAAAATCTCCCTCATTTCGGATAACTTCGAGTGTCTCCCTAGTGAGGAAGTCATGGAGTCCACTTTTGGGCTTCCACGGGGGTTATTTGCAGATGTTTCACTCATATCATGTGTACTACCTAGACATAGAAGTGGTTTAAAGTATTCCATTATAGATCAGCTATAGCTTGTTAGAGTTTCAAAGGATTTGTAGGCGTTTTCCCACACCTTAGCCGAAGATTTTGTATTGAATTTGTAAGGTTGTTAAGCAGGGGTTTTGAGGAGCCATTTCTCTAGCTTTTGAGCAGTGTTCAAGGGTCTCTGGTTGGGCTCATGCAAGGGAGAAGGGAAATGGAGTATGAGGAGAGATAGGGGCTAGAGATAAGGGGCATTTCCTGGAGGAAATTTCTAGAAGTTTTTGGAGGCATTCCGCTAAGGAATTGGACACACATTGGTAGAGCTTTTTCCGATAGTGTGCATTGCTAAATAAAGAGAGGAGTTCACACTTTTCAGGGGATTTCAGGTAAAATGGAAATAACACAAACCCTTTATGGTTTTTTGTCGGTTTGGCGAGTAGAGGCTGAAATTAATTTTGTAGGATTTTCTAAGAAATGTAGAGGATAGAAACACCAGTTCTACTCTAGTAGCAATAGCATTATTTTTTGGCATTGGTGCAGAATTTGTGGGAGCCATTTCTAGCACCTAAGTCATCATATTCTCACTTGGGTTTTGCATAGCTTGCAGTAGCAAGCCCAGGCTATATATTTCTCATCATATTATGTACTCAGCTTCCAAATATTAGTAAAATGGCTCAGTTTCCTTGCCCAGATTATTGAGTTACAGATTATGCATGCATGTCTTTGACTTCCACATTGTTACCACCTAGCTGGAATATTACAATTCATTTCCATTAATATGGAAGCTCATCATGGATTAATTTAATGACATGTCACTCATTTTTTTACTCAACCATCCTGTTTCATGCATTCATGCTTGACTAAATGGCCACGATGGAGGTGAAATGGATATCATTTTTTTCGTTGAGCCACTGATTATTTTCTTGATTTTCTGGTTGATGTTATGACCAATGTCTGGTGTGAATGTAATGTGGATAAATCTTTCGAGGCTTTTGAGGAAATGAAATCATAATGTTCCATGATTTAAAGGGATTTAGAAGAGTATGAGAATGGATAGTGTGCATTCTCCTCTAAAAATCATGGTCGATGGGATACTTGTTGTTGTAATAGTGGAGAATGGTCAATAGGATCCTTGCAACTAGGATCAGTTTTCCATTCGTGACCAAAGTAATAATGATGCACCTAATAGTTTCTGTAATGATTACCAAACCTCATCTTCTACATTTTCAAAGAGATATGCAACCAATTGGTGTGGAAACTGAGGGTCAACAACTCATGGATTGATTGTGGGTGAGTATGTTAGGGTTGTTTTAGTAAATTTGATTAGGTCAAGTTATAAGTTGTCTTTTAATTTTATATTTATAGCCACTATAGATCCATATTAACTATGAATTAGAAAGAGATGAGAGGGATCAAATCTTTTAGGGCGAAAACCCTTTTTATAGTGCAAACCTTAAATAAATTGTACCTCTCAATAGCATATTTGTTTTTTATTTGATTATCACCAACAATATTTTTTTAATTTAATTATCATAGACATTATTTTTTAATTTAAATAATATGTTATTTTTATTTTTAAAGGGACACATGTCAACTCCACATTGAGCACAGACAGAATTACATATCCTTGCCATCTTGAGTTGTAGAATGAGCCTCTCAATTCCATAAGAGGGATAAAATATTTTGGGGTGCAAGCCCTTTTTATAGTGAGAAACTTGAATAAATTGCACCTCCTCATAGTATAATTTTTTATTTTATTTCGATTATCATAGACATAATTTTTTAATTTAAATAATATTTGAATTTTATTTTTATTTTTAAAGGGACGCATGTCAACTCCACGTTGAGAACAAATTAGTTGTAGAATGAGCCTCTGTGCTCAATAATACATAGTTTTATCCATGATATTCATCTTTAATGTAGTCTAATTAAAGGTGGAAAGGCTCTATGTTAATTATTTCTTCAAAACCGATACACTTCTATTATGTTTTGTGACCATACTTGAATATAGGTCTACTAATATGTTCTTGGAATTATGTTCAGAGTGAGATTCACATGGCCATGACACGCACACTGGTGAGCCCTGGTATTGCACCAAGAGTGTTGCAACTCCCAAAGGCTCCTCAACTCTATTTATCAACCTGGGGTCCATACAAACTTTAAGGTTACAGTGCTATATACACAATAGATGGAATTCTACTCATGCCACCCTCAACTAGGTCACTTTATCATTAGGGCTCCAAGAACATTCTTCTACTGAACTAGGGAAATTAACTAATGAAATTTAAATTGAAAAGATTGTCCTAGTGTAGAAAAAGTAAATGTTTTCCAACTCTAACTTGTAAATTCTTTCGACTTCTAAATGCTACTGAATCAATCCATGAAAGAACAAAAGAGTTATGCTATCTGGAAAAAATAAACTACACTAATTGCAATCAAGCATATAACTATAAAATTCACTTGAAAACATAATGTTATTCTACCAATTCACAACTCAAGATTTCATGCATCATTTATCTAATTCACACTTGCATATTCAAGTAATGTCTTATTTTCCAAATCGGTGAAGAAGAAAGTAATGTTATTTTCTCTTGCAGTGAAGGAAAAGGAATGGAGGGAATGGCCTAGGTGGTACTTATGCTCATGGAGTCCAAGTTTTGGGTTAACTTACTCTTAAACTAAGCTACACTAGCATTATAGGTCAAAACAAGGGAAGAACAAGCTGCGATAGGAAGCTTCTACAGGATTTATGTATTGCTATAGGAAGTCCTGTAATGCTACAAGAAGTTTTCGGAGAGGGTTTGGAGGGTCAGGATGATGGAATAAAGTGATGGAATGATGGATGAAGGTTGGGTTGGATGAATGGCATGTGAAAAACACCCCTAGCCAAGCTCAACACTTCAAGAAAGCCAACTTTGGACTAAGAGGGATGCTCTCAGTGACCTAAAAAGCAGAGATCAAGAACAGTGGTGGGAATTCATCAAAAGGGAATGGAGAAGTCCTGGATGGAGATGGTAAAGTTGCCCCTTTCCTATAGGTCCAATAGTCCTATAACATCACATGCACCTACTCTTATTTTCAATTACAAAATATTACAATTAATGGTTGAAAAGGTGAGTCGAATTTAGAAACTATCTAACTGATGCTAAAACTCTGATATATGCAATGTATTAACTTCTAAGCTATAGAAATCATATGTAAAGAAAGATAAAACATTTTTCCAAGAAATAATAAAAAAGAAATCATCACATTATGTGTTTGGGGCTGTGATTGTAGAGTCCTCTAATCGAGCTCCCACGAGAGAGTTGAGATAGAGGGAATAGTCACAGACATTTTGAGGAATTATATTCTACCAAAATGCAACAACTAATTAGACATTCTATGCTAAAAGAAATATTAATACATAAGAGGGACCTAAGGTATTGGGTTGGGCCCAAACTCAAGAGCCTCAACCCTCTGAACTAACTCAATGATGGATAAACAACAAACTTCACATTATCATTGCAGAAAAATCAAATACATCTCATAATAAGTTAAAAATAGCAGTCACAAGTGCTTCAAATCAATAACCTCTAATATGTAAACAAAATTTTAAACCCAATGAGTTCCTAGGCATGTTTATTTATACAAAAGGGTAGCTACCAACAAGTCCCTAGAAAATAGAGATGATTGTCTCCCAAACCCGAGAAAGTTGGATCTAGATCTACCTTAAAATACACTGGCTTGGCTACCAATGACCTCATCTTGCTTGGATGCCAAAGACTCCATGTTGATGAGAGAAAAAGTGGTGATATTGGATGATTGAAGGAGTTAAGGAGGTGGAACACCACCTAGAATATCTCGTTGCTGCCTACTCCAAGCTCCTACATTGAAATTGTCTCAAAATTGTCCCAATTCCTACATTTAAACCATGTTAGGCCACATGACATAGTAACACATCTTTAATCCTCCTCACTAAGCATAATATAACAAAAAATGTAAATATATGTGAGAAAGAGATGATTTTAAAGTTGGAGGATGGCATCATCACCCTTGTGATATAACTATTGATGAGCCTCATCATCACCCCTTGCTAAAATTGTTGCTCATCATTTGAGAAAATTAGTCATCTATGTCCATGTCCTTCATGGCCATAGTGGCATCTCTGACATCCCAAAGCCCTTCAAATGGTGTGCCTTCTTGAGGATAGAAGCCTGCATTCATTTCTATATCTGTCCACTGCTTCCTCTCCTCTTCTTCATTCCTTCCTTCCTATAGGCCTAGCAGCAAAGGTGGACTGAGCTTGAGCCAAATGTAGTTGATCTTTAATCTCTGCATGATTATTCAATACATGGGTTTCCTTTCTAATGCATTCCTCAACCTTTCAAGAGACTGATACTCCCTGATATGGAGATTGTGGGGTAAAGAAATCCACTTATTTGGCATGCTTGTTGCCTCTTTATCCCTAACAATCCGAATGTATCTGCAAAATGTGAGATGGCATGTTCTTGTGTGGCGAGGTATTTGGGTTCTAGATCAACATCATTAGAGATGATGTTGTGATTACTAATGACAACCACAAGGCTTATCTTCTTTGCCCTGATATATAGTGGTTCCTTTTCTTCCTTTTCCATTATTTTATTTACCTTCTCAACTCTGGCCTCCTCATGGTTCATCCAAGATGATAGGGCCATCAGTTGCAGGTCCCTAAACCTTGTGTTGGGATCCCAAATATTCATATTAGTTAAGGTGAGGTTATGCATGTATAACTCAGCCAATTTTTCTCTGTCTTCTATGATACTTTGGTCACATAATTCAATGAATTTCTTATAGCCTTGAATTGGCATAGATCCATGTTGTGTCAGGGTTTTGATTTGGACTTGCATCCACTACTCTTCGAGAAAGAGTGCATAATACTTGGATGGTTGTATGTACTGTAATGTCTCCATGGAGAGGCTTGCCATTGTGGTTAGTTGGGTCTTGTTCTCTTGTAGATTCTCCCTCGATGATTTGTTCTATGCCTGTAGTTGTTCCCTCATTGTGGCCTCTTTCTCTCTTAGCTCACTCATCTCTTTGCCCATTTCAAGGACTTTCTCTTCCATGAGGCCCACGTCTTCCACCTTTTTGGACTTTGCAATCTGCATCCATCTGTGGGTTCTTTCTCTTTCTTCTTCCAACTCAAAGAAAAGTGGGATTGCAAATTTATGGGAATAACTCTTCCTCCCTCAATGAATTTATAATAGGAGCTAAAACTAGGCTATGGGTTAGGCTCCTATAGCTCTAGGAAGTCCTTATCAAATGTGGGGAGGCTTCCCCCTCCTGTAGCTATTGTGTTAACTTCTTCCCCTCATTTTTCTCCTTTTTCTGCCCCTGTATCACCTTCTGCTCTTCCTGTAGCATGCTCTATATTTCATGTAGCATGCTCTATTTTTCTTGTAGCATGCTTTGTTCTTCATATAGCTTCCCTTTTCCTTTTTGTTGGAGGGTAGTAGGTGTCTTGGGTTGTTTAAAGGAGGTTGATCTAGTGGTGGGCCTCCTCACATAAGCTATGGGAGTCTTTGAGATGGTCTCTGGAGAGGTGACCTTCTCAACTTTTCTTCCAGTGGGATCCTCTTCCTCTTTCCTACTTGGGGACTCCTCAATTGTTATAGGGGTCTTTGTGGGAGTTTGAGGCCTTCCTTTCTTAATCCTAGTGCTTTTCCTGGTTTTAAAGTAGAGGGGACCCTACCTTTGCCTCTTCTTCTTGGGTTTGACCGGGGTACTCAAGGTAGCTAAGGTGGCAGCTACCTCTTTTTCATTAGGTCCTATTGATGCCTCTAAAATCGTAGCACCAACATTGGGCGATAGCCACCCAGTCCAGACCTTAGTGTAGCTCCTTATCAGTTTGGTATGGTGGATCCGACTGGATATTATGGGACCAGTTTTCCAATAAAGTATGATTTGATGAATGGGTGTTTTAAATATATAAAAATATGATACGTGGTTTAATCTATAAGCTCTAAAATATATATATATCTATATAACTCAGCTAATCTCATAATAATACGATTCTTAATGATTCCTATCAGACAAATAGTAATATAGATTATTTACTTATCCATAGAAGGATGCATTTAAATAATGATTACTTTGTTTAAGAAATTAAACAAAGTAATTTTAAAACATATTGCATAACATACTAATATTTATCACTGACATATGTATACAATATAACAATTCTAAATCATTCAGAAGTGAAATAATACAGAGTTGTTTGAAACATGTGAATACATCAACAATAACAAATCAATGGAATGCTAATTACATAAAACAAGACAAAAGAACAGTGATAGAAGTACCAAATACATTTGAGTCTCGTTATGCAAGTAATGCTCTCGTTCAATCTTCTTATTCTGGAAACTCCAAGGAGATACAAAAATGCGAGCCTTTATGAAGCTCTTTCACAAAAAGTCTAAACCTCGATCCATGGCTTATAAAAATAAATAAATTAAGAAGTGCAAAAGTGAAAACTTCTCAAGTCTAGTTTTATACAAATTGAGACCCCTTCGAAAATGACATGAAAGGGTATTTATAGTAAAATTAAAAGAAAATTGTCCATAAAAATTGCTGAGAGTTGTTCGAACTACCTTCATCAAAATATGGGATTTGAATTTCAAAAATAGTATTGCAATATCCTTTGAAGAGATTCATCGCATCTATGCCTTCTCTTGTATCTTCAACCGACAAATTGAGAGCATGTTTTGGATCTCTAGAGGATGACTCATCCTAGAGTGTAATTGTCTTGCGTATGTTGCATATGAGAGCTTGGGCATCATGCGATCAATGGCATCAACAAGGCACTTGATAGTCATCTGTTGGTTGTGCGACTTGACCAAAAAGGACCAATGCACATCCTAGTTAAGACCTTATACTTTGTTGATCTCCTCTTCCTTGTTGTTCAAATTTTGCTTCCATTTCTTCTCTAAAACTTTTGCCTTTGGAAGTTTTCTTGGGGAACAATCAGAAATTAAATTGGCACCATATAAGTTATCATTTACCAGCTCAATAACATTATTCATTATAGCCCTAGCCCTGGAGGTAGCTCTTTTTGCTTTTATGAATTGTGTTTCCCATTCTGAAAACAATATCTCTTTATGAGACTCTTCAATTTTAGGTAAGTTAGCATCTATTCCATCTTTTGTGCTTTTCCAGGAGAGATAATTTGTGACTTTATCATCCACATCTTCAAATTCTAACCTGATATTAACTGCTTCATCAATCAGTGATGTCGCTATGATGCATAATGGATCAATAAAAGATATTTTTTGGCAAATTAGATTCAGCTGTTGAGATAAAGCCTTATTTGCCTCTAAGGCTTCCTTTATGAACTCTTCAACCTTGGGATAATATTTGAATTGTCCCAAGGAGAATTGTAGCTGGGTGATTTTCTCTTCATTAGATTTAATCTCTTTCTAATGTGAAAATTTAAGCTGCTTGAGCTCTTGAGACAGTTGTTGTTGTCTCTGAATGGCTCGCTGGTCAATTTTTTGCTTTTCTAGGTTTAATTGTTCTTTGAGCTGCTCATTCTTTTATTTCTCTACTGTTAACTATTCCTCAAGCCGATTAACCTTTTGCTGCTCTGTTGCCAACTATTCTTCAAGCTAATTAATCTTTGATCAATTGATTCACATCAGTTGCCTTATCAATTTTAACAGCTATGTATGTGCCTGCAAATTGAGATAAGTTAATCAAATCCTTAGAAGGATTGACCTCTGAATCTTTCCATATGACATTCATAAATTCAAATTAAGGAGCTGTGGATGATGTTTGATCTATTTTCCTCTTTTTTCTCTACCTCTTAACTACAGCCTTATGTTTTGGGCTATAAAACACATCCAAGGGTGGAATATCCTCAATATTCAATGTAATCTCCCCTGAAGGATTTTCAGGGATTATTTCTATCTCTTTTCTAGCTATTTCTTTGTTGGGTGTATCTTCAATCATAATATCAGGAATAACAGGCCGTTGTGTTTTAGGAGGCGCAGATGTGATAATTTTTTGAGGATCATTCTGACTATTGATATGTTGATAAAATTTCTCCCATTCTTTAATCAATATGGGATCAATCTAAACATCAGTGTTTAGTTGTTCACTGGCCTTATCACTTGTCTCAACTTCTTCAAAAAAGTTCTCAATTACCTACTCTTTATTGTGTTATGCCTGTTGAATGGTTGGTGTAGTACTTAATTTATTAACTCTCATCTGAGTGGTGAAATTGAAAGTAACCTTCTTTGGGTCATATTGCCTTTTAGGGATAACGGCTAGACTCAAATCCTTTGTCTTGTTTGCTTCTTTCTTGGCATGTTTAAAATCATGTAATGAGTAAGTGCCACAGCGAAGAGGAAAGGCAAGCCACAACTGTTTGTTGGAGTCTTTAAGATTTCTAGTCATCCCTTTTTCTACTATCTGGTAGGCTACCTCCCTGGCTAAAAGCTTCTTTGAAATGTAAAGTGGAAGGACATGAGGATCTATAATACTGCCAAAAACCCTAACATAGGTAAACATCTCTTCCCTGAACCAACTATTGATTGAGGTTAAATCAATGCTAGCCTCGCCAGACAGTCGAGGAGTAGGTTTATTAAAGATGGCTTGATGGAAAGGTAAAATGAAACTATGGAAAATCTTGTATAAATGATTCTTGTATTCAAACTTCCATAAGTATTTATGGTAAATATGAATCGGGGATGCATCCTGAACAGTCCATTTCCAACCTAGTATGGGAAAGTCCAAATTAAAACAAATTGTGTCAACTATGTAAGCATTGATATGGAATGGGGGCACAACTCGAGTAGTGACAAATCTGTTCTTTCTATAATCCAGTATTTGACTAGCCATTTTGTCCGATAGGATAGTGGTCCAGTTCGTGACAAAGGATTTTATCGCTACTGCTATCAATGGAACCATCTCAATAGAAAATCTAGCAGAATCGGGGCTTCCAAAGAGTCTACACATCATAGTAGCAGCATAACAATATGGAGATGCCAAGGAGTCCACGGAATACATGCCAAATGATTCATGTTTGTGTTTATTAGGAAGGTGTCTCCATTGCTTGATAGGGTCTGATTCAATGTCATTCTCCTTGGCGAAAGCTTCCAGGAATGCTTTGTTGTAGTGTCATTGGGGATCTGGCAGGTGATACATTCTCTTGACATCTTCCGGTTTGAAGGATCCAAACATCCTTCCATCAGCTATGAAGAAAGCTCTAACCATTATGTTAATGCTATCGATTACCCATCTTACCATATCATTATATGGTAAAATCTTTGCACATGCCACTATTCGATGGGGGAAGGGCTGGCTAAATCATTGAGCGTGTTTTCTGATTTATCAGTTCCATCAGCTGTTGCTTCTTCCTCTATCTCCTTCGGATCTTCATTATCAAGAAAAGTATATATGCCTTCCCACAAGGTCTTTCTAAAGCCTATACAGGTGGTATCTAGGATTAGCACCAATTTTCCTTGTCCTTCTTCCATTGTAAGGGGAGCCTTTGCCTTTCTAGTTCTATTAGACATCTTAACTGCATGTGTGATTCTGGATTTACACTGCAAAATGTGAAAGAGGAGTGCGATAGGTGAAAAACTCTGAGAGGAGCCAATACAACTAATTACAAACTAAAAGCATTTATGCGCATCAAAATATCTCATATAGTACATAGTCACGAAGGATGAAATCCTTAAAGTATTGTTACCATAATTGCCTCTAAATGCATTACCGTATCCTCATAACGTGAACTTTAATGCCGAATTAATATATGTCGCATCACGAGTTTTCCAATATTCCTTTTAGAATAGGTGTCACAAATTTCAGATTTTGTGATTAGCGATTGTGTTATTTTAATATGCGTAGAGCCATCGCATATCGAAAATTGGGAGCTACAGGTGCTATGTTCAAAAGAATTCCTTGTATTGATGTGATTGAGATGAGTGATGAGCTGGCACATAGAGTTGGTGGGTTTGTTTCAAACTTGGAAAATCATGTTTTTCTTTATACTTGATTTAGCACTATATCGTGAGTGCTCATAGTATATGGTACTTATTTCTATTGGGAGGGTGGTATGCGATATGCGATTGCGATAGTCACATTGCATTGCAAAGTTTCAACGAAATCATTTCAATGTTTTCATATGGATTGGCATGATGCGATATGCGATAACCTTATCGCATCATAAGGTTTCAACAGAATTCCCTAACTTATTCCTCAAAATTACCGATATGCGAAATGCAATAGTTATATCACATCGCATGTTTATAAAGGGATTTTTCAATTTAAAACTTTGCGATGAGGCATTTGTGATGACTTTGATATCATTTCAACTTTTCAAACAGATGTTCATTTGTCTTAAGAAATTTTGATTTGCGATGAGTGAATCCAAACACTCATGAAGCAACTTTTATATGAAAAGTATGGAAAATCTATTTTACTCAAAAGGTTTTATTGCTTTTTACATCCTAAACGGGACCTATTTCTTATTTAGCATCCTTATACTAAGATTAAAAATTTGAAATGGGGGGGTTGTTGTATAGCACAACAATCGGCTATTCACTAGAAGAACCAGTTATCTCTGAATAAAATAATGAAATTTCTAACACTTTCTTAAGTAGAATCAATTTAGGAAAAGGGAACTATCTTGGAATTGTTTAGATAAAAAATTTACTCTGAATAAAACAAAGAGATCAATTTTGCAATTTCTTTTACAAACCCTTATCATAAATAAAAACATTTTTTGGTTTCTTCAAGCTTTGATTGGTTGTTAAAGATAAAGTAGGGGGCTCCTCCAACTTAGCTTTTAAATTTACTCTTTTATCATAGGTAGTGCCACTACTTCCAGCAAACATCTAAAGTCTCGACGGGGCTACCTTTTAACCATCAATTATTCATTGTCCCATCCATATAAGAGTATAATCTTTTAAATATAAATTCAAAAAGATATATATATATATAGATATTGCTTTATTATTTTATTTGATTAAAAGCCATTGCCCTGGTTTGGTAGCCAGAAGATGACAATGCCATTCACTGGTTGTAATTAAATTGAACACGCTGACTCGTGATGAGACCCCTTGTCCTTTGATTTAAGCCATTACCCTATTTTGGTATGCAGTATTGGTAATGTCAGCTTAACTAAATCCCTATGATCATGGTAAGCAGGCTCGTAATGAGACCTCTTATATTTTAAATCAGATATATTTTAGAATTACACTCTGAAAAATCATAAACCTAGTGGATGGGGTGAATGTTTGACTCCTTAAGAGTTTATGGATGAAAATTAAAGAGTGGTAGATTCTTAGTTGGAGAAAGTCTTTACCTTTTTATAAATAACCTTTCTTGGCTGATAAAACTCAAAATGATTTATTTTGTTTTCAAGGTTTGAAAGATTTCACAAATTTAAAAAGGATTTCAGAGTTTTCTGTTTTTTATCTAATTTCCAAAACTATAATCATTTCCTTGAAAGTTTCTACTTTTAAAAGCAAGTAGTCACAATATTCTTTCAAAGAGATTTTCAATAGTAGAAATCCAATGGTAGACTATTTACAACATTATTTCTAAAAGAAACCAAAATTTTCATAAAGAATATGTACAGGTAATAAGGGGTTACCTCCTTAGGAAAATAATTTCTTTAAGATAAGCCCATTCAAGGAAGAGAGTCTCTCTTTCCTAATAGGTCTTGCAGTAGAAATGTTGATGAGCCTATATTTTCAATGATCTGAAATGGTCCACGCCACATCTTCTGAAATTTGGTATGCTTACCTTTGTCTTCATGTGCTTTGTCCCATTTCAAAACAAGATCACCAATTTGTAACATTTTTGAGTCGGTTGAACTTGCATCAAAAGAATATTTAACGACTCACTGATGTTTAGCATGAGTAATTTTGGCCTTTTCTCTTTCCTCATCCAATTTAAGAATTTGATCAAACCTTAATTGAATAGAGGAAGGACTTTCTTCAATGAATTGTACTAGGGCTAGAGATGGGAAGGCTAAATTTGGTGGAATTACCGCTTCTTTCCCATACATTAAGTTAAAAGGAGAAGTACCTATTGAGGCCTTTTGAGTTATACAATCTTCCCATAATGCAAATATTAAAGATTTATGCCAATTCTTTTAGTTTTGATCAACAGTTCTTTTAATAATCCTGATGAGAATTTTGTTAGTTGACTTTGTTAAGTCATTTCCTTGAGGATAGTAATTTGCAGAGTATTTTAACTTAAAACCTCTCTTAAGAGCAAATTCAACTATATTATTTCTAGAAAAATAAGATGCATTGTCAAAGATAAGCACGTTAGGTAAACCAAAACTTGTAATGATGAACTGATCAATAAATTTGATAATCGCATCATAATTGGCTACCTTTAGTGGAATTTCTTTTAGCCACTTTGTGAAGTAGTCTGTGGCTATGAGGATGTATTTTTGTTTCTTGGAAGAATATAGAACGATCTCTCCTATAATATCAAGCCCCCACTGTTCAAATGGTTGCTCAATTTTAACTGGTTGTAAAGGAAAGGCTGGTTTCATTTGCCTCCCACTAGTAGTTTGGCATATCTTACATCTCCTCACGTATTCATGGGAATTTTTCAATAAAGTTGGCCAATAATATCCAGCATGTAGTATTTTGTGGGCTGTAGTGTCTCCTCCAAAATGTCCACCTTCTAGGCCATCATGTAGTTCCTGCAAAATGTTTTGTGCTTCAGATTTTTCAAGGCAACTTAATAGAATAGAATCATAATTTCTCCTGAATAACACATCATAAATGATTTCATAGTGTTTGGCTTTTAACCTTAAGGCATGTTTATTTATGTAGCTGAATTCAGGGGGATCATATCCATTTTTTAACTAAAATATCAGATCAGCATACTGAGATTCAGAGTCAATGATACTTATCTCGTTTACTTTTGCAGTACTATCTAAATATTCATGATCTGATATATTGGAAGCTCCTACCAATCACTTGCAAAAACCTTGCCCTCTAACAATTTTCACTGGTTTAATATCAATATCATACTCTTGTAAGGTTGTTACCTAGTTAGCTCTTTTCTCTCCTACTTCTCTTTGAACTAGCAATTGTCTCGCTCTAGAGAATGGGACTATTACTTTTGTGTGTGTTTTTAGGACGAATGGTCTAAAATGTTTAACAGAATTAAACACAGTGAATGCTTGTTTTTCAACTTCAGAATAATTACGCTCAACACTCTACAAATTAGAACTAAAGAAAGATATTGGTGCTTCTACTTGTTGATCATTGATTTGTGTTAAATCAACAACATTAGATGTTTCAGTGGCCAAAGTATACAAAATAAAATGACTAGAAAAATTCGAAGTACTCAATGCAGGAGCATTAATGATCACTTGTTTGATCGAGTCAAAAGCCTCTTTTTCATGATGTCCCCATTTGAAGACTGAATTTTTCTTAATCATGGATTGCAAGGGTAAAACAATATGAGAAAAATCAGGAACAAACCTTTTTACAAAATTTATCTGTCCCAAGAATGATTACATAGATTTCTTATTATGTGGCAAAGGGATATCAGAAATTTCTTTTATCCTGTCAGGATCAATGTATATGCCATTTTTGGATACAATAAACCCTAAAAGTTTACCTTCATTAAGAGTAAAGAATGATTTCTTGGGATTTAAGGAAATCCTATATTTTTTGCAATGTTCAAAGATCTACTTTAAATCATGCAAATGATTGCTCTTTTTCTTAGAATAGACAGTTATGTCATCTAAGTAAACAATGACCATCCTATTGATCAAACCTTTGAAAGCTATGTCCATAGCTCTTTGGAAAGTAGCTCCAGTGTTTATCAAACCAAAAGGCATTTTCTGATAAGCATATGTTCCCCATTTGGTTCTGAATGTAGTCTTTAATCTATCATCTAGATGTACCAATATTTGATTGTATCCTGAAAAACCATCAAGAAAAGACATTAACTTTGAGCCTACTACTAATTGAAGTATCTGCTCCATTGTTGGTAATGGGAAATTATTTTTCTGACATGCTTTGTTGAGATTCCTAAAATCTATGCAAATCCTAATATCACCAGTCTTTTTCCTCACAGGTACTAAATTTGAGACCCATTTAGAATGTCTAACAGGAAAGATTATTTTGGCTTTAAGGAGTTTATTCACCTCTACTTTGATTTGGCTTTCAAGATTTGGATGAATTTTCCTTAGTTTATGTTGTACAGGTTTCTCATCATAGATCATTGGAATTGTGTGTTGAATGATAGAGGTATCATAAGTTTTCAGATCTTCATAATTCCAAGAAAAAAAAATTTGTATTTTTCAATAAACTGATGAAAGAAAATATTTCAGGTGATGAAAGTCCAAGTCCAAGATTGACATTTTGTGGTTTGGCATCAGTGCCAAGATTTACTGATTCAAACCTTAAAGTTGAAATTTGAAGTTTTACATTAGTGACCTTTTTGAATCTATCCTTAATATCATAAAGATCTTCTAGCTTGACCACATATTTAGGAATAGGATTTTCATTGAGTCTCTGCTTTAATTGAAGATCATGATCTCTTTCATCGATAATTTGATCATCATAAGATCCTTCAGATGTCAAGAAATTTAAGATATACTCATCATGATTGAACACACGCCAATTGGTAACATTATCTGGGACAAATGGTCGAAAAAATAATTCAATAGAAAATTTATCTGGACTGTAATCTTTGGATGGAAGGAGTTTAGAAGCAACATTAGCGAGGAGATCTGTTGTTGCACTCTGTGATCTAGGAATAGGAGAAATGTCAAATTCCAGAAAGTGAGTTATGAGATCTTGAACAATAGATTGATAATGTTTCAGATGCCCTGAAAGACAATGGATAGTATTTCTCACTTGTTTAATAACAATTTCAGAATCACCAAACACTTTTAGATATTGGATATTCAAGCCTATTGCATTATAGATACCTTGAATCAATGCTTCATATTCTGTAGTATTCTTGGTACATTCAAATTCTAATCTACATAATAGCATCATTTTTTCTCCTTCAGGACTAACTAAAATACATCCTACTCCTGCACCGTCATTAGATTTAGATCCATCAAAATACAAAGACCAAAATAAAGGTTTATTTATAGGTTTATCTACAAGTTCATCTGCAACACTAACACACTTAGAAGTACCGGTACTAGAGAAATTTTCGACTTGTGATATGACACTATTAACAGGAAACGAAGATTGTTGAGCATTGAAATTCCCAAAAAATTATTCAACCTAATAGTTTCCAAGAATGTAATTCTTGAAGGCTACAGGTTAATATTCTTCTTCAAACTTAGTTACTGTGTGAGTCAAATGTTTTTCACGATCAATTCTGGTTTGATTTGGTTTCCCATTATAGGGAAGCCACATGTGAGACCAATCGGTTGAAATATAACCATGAAGTTTTTCAGACCAATCTCTACCAAGGATCAAACCATAAAATGCAGGGATGTCAGCAATTAATATATCAATTCTTTGGACAACCCTGGGATCAACAAATAATATGATAGTAACTGAATTTATTTCTCCTAAAACTTGAACCTTAGTTTGATCTAATTGGACAATATGAACTGCAGATTTTTGGGGTTCAATATTTAACTTGGAGCAAACTAGTGTTGGCATTATGTTTGATGAAGCCCCTGAATCAATTAAGCAGTTATGCAAATTTCTATTGTAGATCTCATAAGTCAAGAGAAAATGAGGAGTATGAGAATTATACCTATCCCCAATCAAAATGACATCAGTAGTATCCACCTTATCAGATGGTGGCCTACCTGATCCTCTAGCAACCTTTGATAATACGCTAGTTGGAAGAGGAGAAGAAGGTACTGCATTTAATTCTTTAAGCAGCAACTTTTGTTGATGTTTTAGCTTTCTAAGTTCATGCAGAGAAATATTTGTTGGAGTCTTCTTCATATCTTCCACTATGTTATAATCCATGGAATCTGAAACTACTAGCATTTTAGATGATGAGGGAGGGTTGGACGACGATGGTTGATTGTGGGGAGACGCAACTCGAGCTTTCCTTGTGGGAACTTTCTCTTTAGTAACAGGATTTGAGTTTTTCTTCTTTTGATTTGCTTGAATAGGCTCTACTATACTCTTACTTCTGGTATTTACTGGAAGAGCTTCCTGTTCACTTTCATTCTCAGAGTTGGGTAAGATAAACTCCCACATTCCATGACATTCAACTATTTCATCTTCTTCTGTTTCTTCAGTTGATAAAACAGTATCTTCTTCTTCATCATCATCCAGGTCAAATTCTGCATTAGATATAGCATTGGGTGGTTTGGGATCAGTAGGCTAATTTCTTTTAAAGTTCCTAAATGGTCTTTTCATATAAGTTTCAACTACCTACTTTTTTATTTCAGCCATTTCATTAGACATAGTTTTAATAACTTTTTGTAAGCCTTCCATATCATATGGATCCTTGGTTGCCTTCTTCTTTGAATCATCTCTAAAGGTAACTTTCTTGGATTTCATTTCTTCTAGAGCGTTTTTCTTTTCCAAAGCAACGATGTGTTTTTCAACAGCTATTGCTTCCTTCATAATTTCTGCTAATGTTGGTTTGGCAGCCCTATCAACGAAGATGGCTATGTTTGAAGGAAGAGCAGAAATGTACCATTCATTTCAAACCTCCTCACTAGGTTTGGATGTCGCAGGTATTTTATTTAACAACTTATTGAAGCGTGAGTTAAAGTCCTTAATGGGATCTTTTGGTTCAGATTTTAGGTTGGAGAGGTCATTAATCAAAGTTGTTGTAGACCTATCGCCTCCAAACTTAGGTAGAAATTTCTCTTGGAAAGCATCCCAGCTATTGATAGAACCTAGTGGTAACAAAAAGTACTATGATCCAATTGCTCCTTGTAGAGTGTATGGAAATAGTCTAATAACAACATCTTCTTCCGTTACTCCATTCAAGTTGATTGATAACATGAAATTGTTTATGTGTTCTTCCGCTAACAGGCCATTATCAGGATTAAATTTAGGTAGCCATTTTTCAGGATGTGCTAGAAATTAGGTCAAAGGTGTAGGCATTTTGACAGCTCCTAGATTGGTCCATGGCCTTGGTTGAGGTTGATTATGTGCCATTGCTGAGCTAATAGTAGAAGAAGGCGACGAAGCAGTTGAAAGTGATTGGGTAGAGGATTCTGAAGTTCCTATACCTATTCGAACTATGATCTGAAGTTGGGAAACAGATGGATGACCTTGCAATGGTATGGATGGAATGGACGATGAGGAGGACAAAGTCTCACTGTGAGATTGTGATGGTGTCTTTCTAGCCCCTTTGTGACTTGGTAAAGGGAATTCAACTGGTGGAATTCCAAGCTTTTCACTCTTTGCCCTAGTAAGCGGCTGTGATGGGATATATTGGGAAGTAACACTGCCTTGGGATAACTCAGACTCTTCTTTGGATATTGAAATCCCATGGAGTTTATGAATCAAAGATTGTACTTCAGGAAGTTCAGGAGAAGAGTTGTCTAGCGTGTTTAGGGTTTCAACAGTTGGTTCTGTATTTTTCTTTTCAACTTCTCACTTAGGAATAGGAGATTTAGAATGCGAAGGAGAAGTTGGAGGTGATGGTGAGGGGGATTTACTCTTAGAACAGCCTGTAGATTTAGATTTACTCGCCATTCACAGTTTGGCCTTCCTTCTAGCACCAAAAATGTTGATGCCTCTAAAATCGTAGCACCAAGATTAGGGGATAACCACCTGGTCTGGACCTTAGTGCAGCTCCTTATCCATTTGGTATGGTGGCTCCGACTGGATATTATGGGACCAGTTTCCCAATAAAGTAAGATTTGATGAATGGTTGTTTTAAATATATAAAAAGATGATAGTTGGTTTAATCTATAAGCTCTAAAATATACAGATATATCTATATAACCCGAGTGATCCCATAATAATGTGATTCTTGATGATTCCTAGTAGACAAATAATAATATAGATTATTTACTTATCAACAGAAAGATGCATTTAAATAATGATTACTTTGTTTAAGAAATTAAACAAAGTAATGTGAAAACATATCGCATAACATATTGATATTTATCGTTGACATATGCATACAATATAACAATTCTAAATCATTCAAAAGTGAAATAATACAAAGTTGTTTGAAACATGTGAATACATTAACAATAAAAAATCAATACAATTCTAATTACATAAAACAAGACGAAAGAACAGTGATAGAAGTACCAAATACATTTGAGTCTCATTATGCAAGTAACACTTTGGTTCAATATTCTTAATCTGGAAACTCCAAGGAGATACAAAAATGCGAGTCTTTATGAAGCTCTTTCACAAAAAGTCTGAACCTCAATCCATGGCTTATAAAAAGAAACAAATTAAGAAGTGCAGAAGTGCAAACTTCTCAAGTCTAGTTTTATACAAATTGAGGACCCATTATAAAATGACATGAAAGGGTCTTTGTAGTAAAATTAAAAACAAACTATCCATAAAAATTGCTGAGAGTTTTTGGAACTACCTTCATCAAAATATACGATTTGAATTTCAAAAATAGTATCGCGATATCCTTTGAAGAGATTCATCACATCTATGCTTTCTATTGTATCTTCAACTAACAAATTGAGAGCATGTTTTGGATCTCTGGAGGATGACTCATCCTGGAGTGTGACTGTCCTGTGTATGTGGCATCTGAGAGCTCGGGCATCATGTGATCAATGGCATCAACAAGGCACTTGATAGTCATCTATTGGTTGTACGGCTTGACCAAAAAGGACCAATGCACATCCTATTTAAGACCTTATACTCTGTTGAGCTGCTCTTCCTTGGTGTCCAAATCTTGCTTCCATTTCTTCTCTAAAACTTTCGCATTTGGAAGTTTTCCTAGGGAACAATTAGAAATTAATTGGCGCCATATAAGTTATCATTTACCAGCGCAATAACATTATTCATTATAGCCCTGGTCTTGGAGGTAGCTCTTTCTGCTTTTATCAACTGTGTTTCCCATTCCGAAAACAATATCTCTTTATGGGACTCTTCAATTTTAGGTAAGTTAGTAGCTCTTCCATCTTCTGTGCTTTGCCAGGAGAGATAATTTGTGACTTTATCATCCACATATTCAAATTCTAACCTGGTATTAACTACCTGGCCAATCATTGATGTCGTTATGATGCATAATGGATCAATAAAAGGTAATTTATGGCAGAGTAGATTCAGTTGTTGAGATAAAGCCTTATTTTATTCTAAGGCTTCCTTTTTGAACTCTTCAACCTTGGGATAATCTTTGATTTGTCCCAAGGAGAATTGTAGCTGTGTGATTTTCTCTTATTTAGATTTAATCTCTTGCTGATGTGCAAATTTAAGCTGGTTGAGCTCTTGAGACAGCTATTTTTGTCTCTAAATGGCCTGCTGGTCAATTTTCATCTTTTCTAGGTTTAATTGTTCTTCGAGCTGCTCATTCTTCTATTTCTCTACTGTTAACTGTTCCTCAAGGCAATTAACCTTTTGCTACTCTACTGCCAACTGTTCTTCAAGCTGATTAATCTTTTGATCCTTTTCTTTGATCAATTGATTCACTTAAGTTTCCTTATCAATTGTAGCAACTGTGTATGCGCCTAAAAATTGAGATAACTTAGTCAAATCCTCACAAGGATTGACCTTTGAATCTTTCCATATGACATTCATAAATTCAAATTGAGGAGCTTTGGATGATGTTTGATCTATTTTCCTCTTTTTTCTCTGCCTCTTGACTACAGACCTGTGTTTTGGGCTGTAAAGCACATCCAAGAGTGGAATCTCCTCAATATTCGATGTAATCTCCCCTAAAGGATTTTCAGGGATTATTTCTATCTATTTTCTAGTTGTTTCTTTGTTGGGTGTCTCTTCAATCACAATATGAAGAGTAATGGGTCGTTGTGTTTCAGGAGGCGCGGATGTGATAATGTTTTTAGCATCATTCTGACTTTTGATCTATTGATGAAATTGCTCCCATTCTTTAATCAATATGCAATCAATGTGAACATCAGTGTTTAGTTGTTCACTGGCCTTATCACTTGTCTCAACTTCTTCAAAAACCTTCTCAATTACTTGCTCTCCGCTGTGTTCTGCCTGCGGAATGATTGGTGTAGCACTTAACAAATCCAGAGGTACTATCAATAACCTTTGTGTCCTATATTCAATGAATTTTCCCATTTTCTCAACACTCAATTTGAATTTTGCCAGATGACTTACTGTTGAGAATAGTTCTACTGAAGCAAACAAGTAATCAAACACATCTTCCTCATGCAAGAATTTATTAACTTTCATCTGAGTGGTGAAATTGAAAGCAACCTTCTTTGGGTCATATTGCCTTTTAGGGATAACGGCTAGACTCAGATCCTTTTTCTTATTTGCTTCTTTCTTAACATGTTTAAAATCATGTAATGAGTAAGTGCTGCAGTGAAGAGGAAAGGCAGGCCACAACTGTTTCTTGGAGTCTTTAAGATTTTTAGTCATCCCTTTTTCTACTATCTGGTAGGCTACATCCCTGGCTAAAAGCTTATCTGAAATGTAAAGTGGAAGGACATGAGGATCTGTAATACTACCAAAATCCCTAACATAGGTAAATGTATCTTCCCTGAACAAACTACCGATTGAGGTTAAATCAATGCTAGCCTTGTCAGACAGCTAAGGAGCAGGTTTATTAAAGATGGCTTGATGGATAGGTAAAATGAAACCATGGAAAATATTGTATAAATGATTCTTGTATTCAAATTCCATAAGTATTTATGTTAACTATGAATGGGGGTTAGGTCCTGAAAATTCCATTTCCAACCTAGTATGGGAAAGTCCGAATTAAAACAAATTGTGTCAACTATGTAAGAACTCATATGGAATGGGGGCACAACTCAAGTAGTGACAAATCTGTTCTTTCTATAATCCAGTATTTGACTAGCCATTTTTTCCGATAGGATAGTGGCCCAGTCCATGACAAAGGAGTTTATTGCTGCTTCTATCAATGGAACCATCTCAATAGAAAATATAGCAAAATCAAGGCTTCCAAAGAGTCTACACATCATAGCAGTAGCATAACAATATGGAGATGCCAAGGATTCCATGGAATAAATACCAAATGATTCACGTTTGTGCATATTAGGAAAGTGTCTCCATTGCTTGATAGGGTCTGATTCAATGTCATTCTCCTTGGCGAAAGCTTCCAGGAATTCTTTGTTGTAGTGTCGCTGGGGATCTGGCATGTGATACATTCTCTTGACATCTTCCGGTTTGAAGGATCCAAACATCCTTCCATCCGTTGTGAAGAAATCTCTATCCATTATGTTAATTCTATCGATTACCCATCTTACCATATCATTATATGGAAAAATATTTGCACGGGCTGCTATTCGATGGAGGAAAGAGCTAGCTAAATCATTGAGCGTGTTTTCTGATTTATCAGTTCCATCAGTTGTTGCTTCTTCCTCTATCTCGTTCGGATCTTCATTTTCAAGCAAAGTATATATGCCTTCCCACAAGATCTTGCCAAAGCCTAGACAGGTGGTATCTAAGATTAATGCCAATTTTCCTTATCCTTCTTCCATTGTAAGGGGAGCCTTTGCCTTTCAAGTTCTCTTACACATCTTAACTGCCTGCATGATTCTGGATTTACATTGCGAAATGAGAAAGAGGAGTGTGACAGCAAAAAACTCTAAGAGGAGCTAGTACAACTAACTACAGACTAAAATAAGTTATGCGCATCAAAAGATATCATATAGTACATAGTCACAAAGGATGAAATCCTTAAAAGGTTGTAACCATAATTGCCTCCATGTGCATTACCATATTGTTGGATTGATGGGTCCTGATCCAGGTTCGGAAGTTTTTTAGCCAAACAAATCCCACACTACCAGACCTTTCGGCAACAATCCATGGTGGACTGAAGTCTCACCCGAGGTAGTATGGGATGGTGCTGGAACTAGGATTCCACACGCTTGGGATGTCTTGATGAGGTCTGGGAGGGTCACATACCGATCTACACCCTCACTCCACTCTTGTACTGCTGTCAGTATTCCGCGACGAGGCGCTTCTTAAATTATTATTACTACTGAGTTTATTATAGCTCTGATCTAGGTCTTAAGGTCTTATTCAAGCTTTCAACAATAATAACCAGTGCGCACCATCATAATTCTTACAGACAGACATAAACTCATATAATAGAGGCATAAACCAGAATATAAACAGATCTGCAATATTTCAGAACCAATGCAATATTTTAGAACCAAATTATCTTTATTAGTGTCTTTGTTTTAGTACAATCCACTTCCTACCCTGCGCACACAGCTGCAGACTCTATTAGGCCTCCGTGCACACAACTGCAGAGCCTCTATCTAACCACTAACACCCACAACTCGAACTTACAAACTCAGAGAGAATGTTGCTTTCACAAACCCATAATACATCCAATATTTCCCCAAAGCCACCTTCTTCTCTTAGAGCCTCGCTCTATTTATAAATTCCCATGGTCCACGGACCATGGGCAGGCCAACTCATTTTACATTATTTTCGGGCAGACAAGCCTTTGACTCGACCTATTACATTTCGCGCTCCGCGCACTTCGTGGAACTTTTAAAATATCATTACCATAACTTATGGGATTTAAGCCCCAAAACCATTATGTGGGGCCTCTGCTACCCAATAGGCCCCCAAGACAATCATTATGACTCGTCCCGAGTCACTCGTCGGTGCGGTCTTACGCGCTACCAAGTCTTTGTGGTCCACCATCCCTGTGAGTGACACACTACGCTCTGTTGATTCCTCCTTGTCTTCTACAACTCTTCTTCAAGCTCCTGCTCCATTTCCTCTACTAATTCATGCAGCTGATGATGCTCCTTCTGCTCTGTTCGGTTAACACAGAGCACCCCCTCATAGGATTTTAGCTCAAGCTGGGGTACCACCTGCGGGAACTCTTCATGCCAATGCAGCAAGTCTCCAATTTCTAGTCTACTATACGCACTGTCTGCTGTAGCTTGTGTTGCATTTTTGCAAGAAAGATGTTGTTGTCTACGAGATCCCAATCTTCAAGGTGCATCAGAGATGAACTGTTAACTACAATTTCATCATTTGTCTCAATATTCACGATCTTTTCCTTATCTTTCATGGGTTGTCGGCCAGCCCGTGGTTTAGGCAGTGGCATCCAGACCAGTTATACTTCGTGTCTAAGAATTTCCAGTATATCCTCTACCATCAGTGCTAGACTCGGCACGGTATTTGCGTCCATCGACATCACACTATCCAGAAGGTCCTGCACCTCCATTGGCCATATTACAACCCCTGGGCTTACTCCTTTAGTGTCAATGATGAATAGTTCCATACCGGTGGGAAGGAATAATAGCTCACTTCTTTTGATACCACAAATCGTTCGGTCGATGCCCCCCTACAATTTATAGACATGTTGAAATTCAAATTCAGTTGTTCCCTCCTTTTCTAGCGCTTTAACGTTACATATACAGTAGATCATTCCAGATCTAGCTTGTACTTTGTATCTTAATTGTTCACCGCCTGCTCCTTTTTTCCATAGCTCAAACATCCTATCATGAGCAATGACAGCAACATAGCCCCTTCTGTGTAACCGCAACCCTTGTGACATAGCGATTCTACACGCACCTTGTTGTTGCGCAGCTCCCTCACAGGCTGCTTTATCATCCTGTGCTCTCTTTCAACTGTCTGGAGCGATGAGACTATACTTCAGTCAGTTAGTCAGGCAGTCGGCCCACCCATGTAGAGCTTCAGGTGATTGCCATTTACTCTACCTGGGAAGGGCTCCCCATTAAGCATGCCGAGCTGGACCACACCTCCATCTGTGACTTCTTTGACTACATAGGGTCCCAACCAATGCATTCTGAGCTTTCTAAGGAATTTCTTGAACTTTCTGTCATATAGTAATAATAGATCATTTTCTTTGAAAGTGTGCAACTTGATATGGCGATCATGTCAAGCTTTATCCCACTGCTTCTATACCTGCTGATGGAATCCTACTAGAAACCATTCCTCCTCATGTTCTTCCAGTTACGTGAGCCTCTCTTCCAAGGCCCCACGGTCGGCCATGCCAATCATCGCTACTATTGACAAACTACGTACAATGTATTCCATTAGCATGATGGCTTCCGTGCCATAGACTAATCGGAAAGGTGTCTGACCCATCAACTTCTTGCATGTGGTTCGTTACGCCCATAGCACAGCAGGTATGCACAAATCCCAATCATTTTGCTGCGCATTACATACCTTGGTCTACGTAGTCTCTAAAATCTTATTGAAAGCTTCGATGGTCCCATTTGCTTGCAGGTGGTACGTCATACTCTATTGATGATATACCTAGAATTCCTTAGTGAGCGCGCTGATAGTCTCATTTAGGAAGTACGTTCTACGGTCGCTCATTAAAATTTTTGGGCATCCAAACCACGTCAACAAATTTTCAAACCATGTAGTCCTTAACCGGCTATGCTTCTGCCCATCGAATCAAGTATTCTCTCGCGGTGATGATATAGCATGCACTCATCTTTCCTTGAGGTGTGATAGGCCCCATAAAGTCGATCACCCATTTTTCGAACGGTTGCAGCGTCATCTATGGCTTGAGCGGCATTTCGTCCCTCCGCGATGGTTTCCCAGTCCATTGACATATGTCACAGTCTCGATAGTACGCTTTTGAGTCTTGATGTACAGTTGGCGACCATAGTCCAGCGTGAAGAATCTTTTGTGCTTTAGTGTGTCACGCATAATGTCCTCCTGCAACCCCCCCATGTGCTTCAGTAACGATCTGTCCTCGCTCAAATTCAGGTACATACCTTCATAATATTTCATCATTGCCAATTTTGTAGAGGTGCCCTGCAATAACAGTAAAGTCTGCTACGCGTATCACCAGTTCTTTCTTCTGCTGAACTGAACACCCCTATGGTGAAGTCGTTGTGGTTAAGAAGTGGATTATATCCTCAAATTGTCCATCCGCGATGCGCACTGCATAAAGTTGTGCATCAAGTAGTTCTTCTTCTAAATTTGTGGGCTCTTCACCATTCTCAATTTGGGACAGGTGATCTGGGCCTGCGTTTAGACATCCCGGCTTTACAATGACTTCAAAATCATATTCTTGAAACAATAAAAACCATCTACAAATGTGCCCCCCCAACATAGGCTTATTCACTAAGTATTTTAACGTGGAATGATCAGTATACATCTTAAAGTGTCCCCCAAGTAGATAGTGGCAGTATTTCTGGAGCACGTATACCATCGCCAACCCCTCACGCTTAGTAGTGGAGTAGTTCTTTTTAGCTTTGGACAATCGTTGACTTGCGAATGCAATCAGGTTATCAATTCCTTCCACTCTTTCCTGCATGAGTACAGTGCCTAGCATGATACACGATGCATCAACATAGACATGAAATTCAATGTCCCATTTTAGGAAAACCAAAATGGGGGTGGATGCCATTTTCTCCTTGAGAATCTCCAGAATTTTCTTACACTCATCATTCCAACAATATGTAGCGTCTTTCTTCATCAACCGTTCCATTGGTTTTGTGATTTGTGCATATCCCTTAATAAACTTATGATAGTAGCCAGTGTGTCCCAACGTGGTGTAGAGTTGTTTGACACTACACGGCACTTGCAGATTGAGTATGACAACAATCTTCGCAGGGTCTACCATCAGGCCTTGTTTGTAGACCACATGGCCAAGCAAGTTTCTAAAGGGGACGAGGAAAGTGAACTTCTTAAAATTTAGCACAATCTGGTGCTGTCGACAAGTATCCAGCATCAACCATAAGCTCGTGATACGTTTCTTGACTAGCCCAAATATAGTCCAATCACCAAAATAAACTTCCAAAAAGTTATGGATGAATTCCTTGAACTCGACCACTACTACACGTGAAAATATCACTGGGGCATTCTTTAACCCAAAGGGCATAACTGTGTACTGAAAACATCCCCATTTAGTCGCGAAGGTGGTCTTGCTTCTATCTTCCAGTGCGATCTTGATCTGATGATACCCTGAAAACCCATCCGTAAATGAGTACGCTTCCTGTCCACCAACATTCTCCAGGACCTCATCTGTAAATGGCGTTGGGAATGGGTCATGAACATAGGCATCATTCAGTTTTCGAAGGTCCACGTAGATTTGAATTTTGCCCTTCTATTTTTTCTCCTATATGATCATAGGACTCACCTAGTCAGACTCTTCCATAGGTTCAATAATTTCCCCTACCAGCATTTTGTCAAATTCTTCGTGGAACTTTTCCTTATACTTTGGATTCAATTAGTAGGGATGCTACTTAACTGGCTTCGCATCTGATTTCAAAGTTATCTTCATCATCCCTAGGTCGCCAAGGAACCCTTTTAACTCAGTTATTTTGGTTAGGAATAAGTCTTGATATTCACGAAGTAACTCGATGACCTTATTCACCATGGCATCGTCCCAATAATCCCCAAGCATTGCATACTTTGGCTCCTCCTCTGTACCAATGTTCACTTGTTTCATCTTCAATGGCGCGGTGATGTCAAGGTCCTCAATCGCGGGTCCACAAACCTCGCGACTCCCCTCTGTCTCCAGGATATTGATGTTTCTGGGGTCATCATCATCATCTTCTACATGCACGTTGTAACATTATAGGGCCTGGCCCAACTGATGCGACCATTCTAGCTGCATTATTTCTTTTGGTTCGAGTGGTATTTTGAATATGGCAGCCTTCACAACTTACAATGCATCATCAACAGTATCCATCCATTGGTTTTTAAATAGGAATGTTAATAAAAATCCTTCGCGCAAGATATTCCATTCACCTGTACCATGTCGAAGTTTTGTCTCGGTATACTAGTTCCTTGGGATGACATCCACGGTATGATAAAATAAGTGTACCCACTGGCTAGGGTTCTTCCCCATAGGCTTTGGTCCATTTTGTGAGGTGCATGTGTGGGTCATTGCGTCCATCGTATTTCTTAGTTATTCATAGTTCTGGCTTCCAAAACCTTATCTGCATCATCTGCCTACAACCACACCAGTCTTCAAAGGTTCCTTCATGTGTTCCCTGCCAACACGTAGGTGTTACGCACAACACCCATTTTAATGCATCAAACCTCTGGTGCTCTAGCACCATGCTCTCAAACTTGGTCAGGAATTCGTCCACCACTTTCAACCCATCATACGTCAGCAACTCTTGATCCTGAGCTGTTACACAACACAACGACCTAGTCATCATGTTGCAGTTTAACGTTGTTACTCCATTCAACTGATTATGCCATCGTTCGTCTTCTTCATCTGAATCTGAAGTGCAGGCCTCTACGCACTCCCATGATATTCTTCCTTCTGCAGTCAGATTTACCCAATCCTGATCTCATGTAGTTATCTTGTAGATATGATCCAAGTCATCATCATTTTCATCGTCACGTACAGGTTCAGTGTAGCACGCTCCTTCAACCGGGTCTAGCAGAATGACTACGTGTAGGGACTTTTTCTCAAATATCATCTTCCATTTCTTTAAATGAATGAATCCATTCATATCTTTGCCCAGTCTATCCCTAATAATGTGGGGTAAGGGTTACTGTCATCCACAATTTCTATTACCTCAAAGTCTTTTTGTGTGCTCGCGCCTTCGATATCCACTATGACTCCTTGCAATCTCCCCATGGGCAAGATCTTTTTTTGGTTCGCCATTCGTAATTGAATAGGAGACCACTATAATGTGGGCCTGCCCATGTATTCCCATGTTTGTTTAGGTAGCACTTTTTCGTTCGAGCCTAAGTCCAGAATGATCTGATCCATCTCATAGTCGCCAATTTGCGTCGTTAATCGCATTTCTCGTCCAGTGTGCAAAGCATGTTTTCCCAATTTTCGGACTATTATAGAAATATTTGGGCACTGCAACCCCAATCACATATGTCCATAAATCAAGGGCTTCTAAACCCCTAAAATTTTTCTTTCAGACCCTAAATGATCAAGGTCAACTAATTACATCATTTCCCAGAAGTTCTCCCTGAAAAAACTACTCAGAACTGGTCAAAACTGGACCACACAGACTACTCCATGCTGAGGGTGCGATGCATCTCACTTGCTACACACAAAGGGTGTGATGCATACTGAAAATCCCTTTTGTAGGGTGCGATGAGCAAGAGCAGACAAATGGCAGAAGCAGTTTGCTAGGTGGAAACTCAAAGAATCTTCTAGAAACTGTTCATATGACACATACCTCTCTAAATTCGCCCAAGGATGAGTAAAAGATCATGAAATCTCCAAGTGGAACCAAGAACTATTAGTGAAATAACACTAATCAAAATCCCAAAAGCTGACTCACTCTCCTACAAACATCTATATATGGATCCCTCATCCTAGAGATACAAAGGCTGCAATTTTGTAATTTTTAAGCAAGTGCTATTGGTTTCTCTTTAAGACATGTATTGTTGGGTGATCTTGCTTTGTATGAGGTTGAGAGGGCTTTCATGCTTGGAGGATGATGCTGGATCAGACAACTTGGTTGTAATCCTCTTTTCTACTACTTCTATCAATAAAGCTATTCGATTTTTATATACTTGTATATCTTTGAATCTTGTATTTGTATATGCATTTGTATGGTTAGTGTAATTTGATCCTATATTGTTTATGCTTATAGATCTCTATGCTTTGATGGTATTTTGCTACTTTGACTCTACAGGTGTTCTTTGAAGCAGGACAAGTGAGAAAGGAGTGGTGAAAGCTCTATCAAAGGAGAGGGAAACAAGCTAGGAGACTAGTGAAAGACTGAGGTTGGTACTCTTTGCTTCTCTCTCATCTATCTCCCATAAAGGAAAACACAAGTAACTTTGGTTTGTTTGTTTCTAAGACAGCTACCCATCTTAGTGGGACTAGGAGCTCTGAATGGACACTAGTTTTCCTGATAACAAAATGGCAACTCCACTTGGGAGCGAATAGTTTGTTTATTTTGTTACTGTTGTTTGCTTTATAAACTACAGACAGAGCCTGAAGTTAAGCCTACTAGCCTTCAAACTGCTTTTTCTATGCAACTGCAAAGTAGATCAATGCTACTTCAACCAATCTCCGGGTTGGTTTTTGAACTGAACATCTGACTTGCAAACATCCTAAGTGCCCTGATGGTAGCTCAAATAACCTCCTTAGATCAGTCCCTATACTTTGTGTTTATTGCCTATCATTAGCTTAGCCTAAACCCCTGAACTTAGCTGCAAACTATGAGTGAAAACCAAGCTTAGTCTCCTCCCTGGACCATCGCACTATCTCTCATTGGCAACCTAGATGCATCGCACCTCCCGTGTGTTACAAGTGAGATGCATCCCTGTTTCCCTGTGTTACAGGTGTGATGATTGAGTGAGACTATTTTTGCCTCTAGATTTTGGTTTTCTCTTCATTGTCTTCAGCTTTATTCAGTAGTTTTGATGTCTATGATCAGTATATCATTGTTGAAACCTTCTTCCTTTGCATTATTCAGCCTCCATTGATAAAGAATTGTGAATGTTTTTATGTATTTTTCAACATTTACAGTTCTCCTTTGAAAAAGTAGCTTAATCGAATTTTCGTCTTTTGATTCGAAAGTGTCGCAACTATCATTTTTAGTCAAGAAAAAGAGTGTCCTAAAGTCTTCCTCTTCTAGATAGTCAATTACACTTTTGCTATTGTATTTGATTTGATTCATCAATTCTTTGAAGTGTCGAAAGTAGTTTTCAAGTCAAAATTGAAAGTGTCGTCTTAGTCTTCCTTTTGTTTTGAAAAGAGAAAATTGTTAGTATTGTTGCTTTGAAAGAAAATAGTTCAGGTCCGTACTTAGTTTTCTTTTTGTCATTCTCACATTAAGGAAACTGAAAAAAGAAATACATGGATGTGCATTTGCATTTAGACTGCATGCGGAAATTGATTTAGGAAAAGTGCATCTAGTGTGTGCTCTCTGCTCTATGTTGAAAGAATTTTATTTCTCTTTCCTTAGTAGCTAGGATTTTCAGTGCTAAAAGAAAGTAAATGACTATTTATCATCTTAGATTGCATGTTTGGGAATTGTATATCTACATCATGCGATGAACCTTAAAGTCAAACTTCTTAAGAAATATCAACTGTAAAATTAACATCAATGAACATAAAAATGCTTTGGAACCTAACACACAACATCTAGAAGTCTACGCTAGAGATGTATTATGGCGTCGTAAAGCCTAGTAACTATCTTTTTCATCGTAGGTTAGGTGATTCCTCCTCTTTGATACGACAAGTGCAAGTACAGACTTCTGCTCCCACGTACCATTGAGTATATATTGGGAGACCACAATAGGCAGATATCCTTTATCCTTAGGAAGCCGTGTCTGCCACCCTATCGATTGTAATGCACTGAGCACAACATTCAGGAAGATTGACTGTTGTACGTAAAAAGTATTCTGTAGTTTTGCGATTGGTTTGGTAATCCCTCTATCTATATTTCTAGAGTAGTCACTTTCATTCCTTTTTAGACTCCTTAAAATAAAAGGTCCATCTGAGAATTTGTCACTTCAGGCTCATTAAAAATCGAAGGTGACTAGAGTCATCTTTAGCTTTTTCTCGACTCTTAAAAATTGAAAAAGCAAGTTGTGTCAAAGCGTCATAAAATTCATTTAATTCTGAATAAAATTTTCTCCTTTTTTATTTTGAGTTGATCGAGTAATCCGCAATCGTGGAAGAAAGTCAATAAAAACCATGTCGTTCACAGATATTAGCGAGTCAACCGTCTTTGACCTGGGAAACAAAACCATCCCGGTCAAAACAATCTCATTTAACTGAGTCCAATTCACCTGATTTATTTGAAACTTATGTTTCAACATCGTCAGATATTATAGTTACTCCAATTATATCTGGTACATCTGCCTTTACAGAGAAAGTTTCATAGCTATAAGAGGACATTAGAACTAATCCTAGTGTAACGATAGACACCTCTATTCCTCAAGCAACTCCATCTAGGACTGATCCAGAATCTGAAGTTCACTTACCTGAAAATATGGAAGTTGAGCTCCATAATTCAAAAGGTGTCACCCCTCCAGTATCTGTTACTACAGAAGCTACACTTTCTTTGGCTCCAGAAATATTTTACGGACCTAACGGTCTACCTCCTCCACCTGGATTGATTGCTATAGAAGAGATAGTAGAGGATATTCCACCCAGTACTCCAGTGCATTTTGGAACTGGGTTCCACTTACATCCTTCTACTACAAAAGTTAGTTCTTTTCCATCACAAGTTCCTATCGAATCGCTAGGAAATCATTTGGATAGACTAAATATGTCTAAACAACCATCAACATCTAGGACCGTGTTAACTGACACAGCTACAGCAGAGATTCCTGTTGTCGTTCCTACAATGATTGTTGGTATACCATCTGTCCTGTCTAGCTATAAACAACAAACCGAAGTCCAATCAAGGACTATTTTGATGACATGGTCAGTTCCTATTTCTTCATCCGAATTATCATCTGGTATTTCTTATGTTGAAACTCAACAAGTTGATCCAATGTGTCTTCAAAGGAAAATCTACCCTTTAAGTACTAGATTACCACCATATGGGGGGCAGTATGCATTTTCATTATTCCCTCCTAGAGAACAACCATATGAGAGTTTACAATAAATTTCAGGTCAAACTAGAATTACATCCAGCGGTTGGGTACCAATACTGCCTCAACAACCAAGGGTTGTATATTCAATACAACCAGTCCATCCTGTGTCAAATATTCCCACTATACCTGCTATTGTGACTGTATCGCAAGTACCTACTATTCAACCTCAAGTCTCTCAGGTTGCAATACAACAGTCGCTCGTCTCAGTGATTCAATCACAACCCCAGGGTAGTGCCTCCTTATCTGGAGCGACTCAGGCTCAAACATGTGCTATCACTCCACATCTTGGTCAATCATCCAGTATTAGACAACAGCAAATTGTCTAACAACTATGGCTGGTGCAATATCAACAACTGCAATTCCAACAATCATACCAAGGACCTGAGCAACAAGGCTTTGTAAGTAATGGGCAACCGCATTTCCAAAACGGTTATCAACAACCATACTATAATGGTTATGCCCACCAACCTTATCAAAGTTACCAACATCAAATACATTATGCTGGTACGCAAAGACCTACTACTCAGGCGATTCCATCTTATCTTAGGTATGCTTCGCCTAACCTGAATCAACAGTTGCCCTTTGTAGCAACTCTATAATTACCAGATCTAAATCGACTGACGAATGATCCAATTTCTTATGCCCCTTGGTGGCCTGTGATTCCTCATAAACTTCCCTCTAACATTCCTAAATTCAATCTAAATCCAGGTGAACATCCATTGAATCATGTGATGACATTCCATTTGTGGTGTTCATCCAACACCCTGAATGATGATTTGATTAGGCTTCGCCTTTTTCAGTGAATGTTAATTGGTCCGACGGCTAAATGGTATATAGAATTTCCTAGAGCTTTGTTCGATAACTTTAGCACCCTTGCCACTACTATTTTAACCCATTTTCAGTTACCCATAAGGTACGAAATAGGGACAGAACTCCTTACCAACTTTAAACAGACAACAGCCACTCACATATCTGATCATATTCATGAGTGGTGGCATCGTCGAAGAATGGTGAAGACGTACGTCCCTGATCAACTTTTAGCTGAATGGTTTATAAAGTAATTGTTACCCTCTATTACAGAGGATGTGGCTAAGGGAGGAGTTGTCACTGAAGAGCAAGTCATTGCTCATGCGCAATATTTAGACTTGATATATACTCAGTCTGGCATGCTCTACGACAAAATTCTTGATGCTCCTAGACCGGAATTTTCCATTCCTCCCCCTCCAAAATCAAACAAGGACTCTCATGCTGGTGATGGCGTGATAGGTACAACAAGCACGAAAACCACAAAGGTTACATATAAAAAAGCCCATATGGTTTTTAGTCAAAATGCAGATGAGGAACCTCTCACCTCAGAGGTCAATGCCATGTCAACTGATAAGGGCAAAAATCCTAAGCAACCAGGGGGCAAGAAGAAAGGGACAAATAATAAGAAGAAACAGGAAATTCACCTCCTGAAAAATCTTTTGAAAACCCTACTAGGAAAAAGAATCTTTGTTATCCATGTTACATATGCAACGATGAGCATTTCACGAAAGATTGTCCACATAAAACTAAGGTTATGAAATTTTTAAAAACTTAAAATACCCCAGCGGTGTTGACTAATCTGTTTCCGAGCCCAAAAACAAACCTGGTTTCTAGTGATCATGCTTCCCCATCCCAAGTGCTTATGTTATCCATCTCAAAATAGCAAAATGATGCTTTGATATCAACAAGGCATAAAGATTATGGAAATCCACAGTCGTCGAATGGGAAGGCTATAGATCAACCCGGAAGTTCGACAACAACTTTGCCAGAAGATGTTCCACCAATCATTCTTGAATTAACAATAAAACCACCTAAGGGAGTAGTACATAAATCGACGTTTAATCCTCGTGCTCGAGCAACACAGAATTATAATATAGTGGAGGATCTGGCCCAATCGCCATCCACCATGTCAACACTTGAAGTACTACAGAATTGCCCATCCCAAAAATAGGCTTTGTTATCAGCGATAAGTGGGATTGATCCACTAGATTCCAATCTAGTGGCCTTTAATCATAAAGGATATGAAATTCAGTTACCAACACAGCTCCCTTTCCTCATACAGGTAAAAACTCTCAACAAAATTGTTCATTGAACAATCATTGTTGAGGGGGCATCTACCTGTATTATGTCAATGAGTTGCTGGAAAACTTTAGGCTCTCCATCCTTGTCACGATCATCAACGACATTAAAAACATTTGATGGAAGAGCATACACGCCATATGGGATATTAAGTAACTTGCAAGTCGAACTAGGGGGCAAGATAGTAGAAGTTGAAGTCGAGGTCATTGATGGAAACCTTGACTACAATATCCTATTGGGTAGGCCCTAGATTTATGCTATGGTTGTTGTTGTGTCAACATATTTTAGAAAGATTGCATTCCCCTTTCAAGGTGGAATCACAATCATTAACCAACTAACCTTCCTCTCCAATAGTTCTCAAGTTACTGGAAGCATTCCTTTGATCCATGGAAGCTCTCAATCACTTCAAAATATCAGAGTAGGTCTCCTAAAAGACCCTTCCTTAATGGGGACTTTTTCCCTTCCGCCTCTGAGTAATATGGCAGAAGTGGCCACAGTGGAAACCTGTCACATGATATCTTCTACATCAACAAAGAGGAAGAATAACTCTGAACATTTTGATAGTGTGGATCATCGCAAGGTATTGCCTCCAAGCCCTACCATACCTACATCATCTGACGATCAATTCAGTGATGTTGTACATTATGTACTGGGGGCATTGGAAACAAATCTTTCCTTCATGACCCCTTATGAGTTGTGATCAAAGGTCACCAGAGGATAGTTCGTTGACTAGTGTCAACCTTGTTAAAAAATGAAACCAAATATCTGAGCATAATTCCTTGTCTTGTGTCAAGCTTGTTAGAAAATGAAACAACGCTGAGCAAAATTCCAAGTCGATTCTTTCACTTGATCTCGTAAAGGAACCTTTATTCCATCCACCTAAATACCGCAAGTATTCTAGTGAATGTAACGAAGCTTAGGGGGCATGCACCCTTGTCTATTTTGCAGACAAACCCAGCTGTAGAGATAAGTTTCCCTGTAAGTTATATGATCGGTCCGGGTGATCTTTCACCTTGTTCTATTTGGTGGACAAAGTGCAGGAAGTATTTTGTCTAAGTATTGATAGAGAATCATCTTGCTTAACCACAGTAAGTTTCCATATGGTTACTGAAGACTTTTTTTATCCTAGGGGCATGCAAACCTTTTTATACAAGCAAAAACAACCAATTTCATTGTTTAGATTTTTAGCATTTTTTGCTTTTTAGCTTTATAGTTTGGTCGTTCCTAGCTTACATAAAAAGGAAAACGAGCACGTTTCCACGAAGTTTAAGCTCGTTAAAAAAAAATAAACCTAGCAATGAGCATATGTTCCCCCAGAGTTCAAGCTCATTAAAAAATGAACCCACCTTCGATAAATAACCTTTGTGATCATATTGCTATCAACTTTTGAACCTTGGTCGTGTTCTTACCATCACCTCCACTTTTTTTTAGCCAATCATATGCCTCCATTTGATTGTTTACCCTTTTGAGGAACAGCTGCGATGAGTGATTCTATTAGCCACATTCTTTACACTGTCGTGATTGAAAAGTTCCAAACCTTACCTAGAAGTAGTTGCTATCCAAAAACATCACTCGTTCCTCAAAAAACGAGTCTCCTTTAAGCTCTTTTTAGACTTGTAAAATATGAAAAGATTTCCAAGCAATTGGCCTCTCCGTCTCATTAAAATGATTGGAAGTGCCATCCCTCCTCTATATTTTAATAGTTTTGGACCTGAGGGATCATCACACAAAAAGATTGAACGTTTGTCTTGTTCATCTCGTTAAAACTATCAAAAAGTCATCCCTTTCATATTATTTTATACTTTTTCAGACTTAAGGGATTATATTATGAAAAAGGACTACTGGAGTTTCCTTTCCGTCTCTTTTTAGACTCTCTAAAATTGAAAAGGACCGAGTTATCTTTGTCGTTAAACTCGTTAAAACAATAGCAACAAACATGTCCATGCAGACAAGAGCGAGTTTCACTGTCGCTAGACTCGTAAAACATAGTGACAGGTTTTCCCAAAGGGTAAATTATAGAACAAGCATATGTTATCCTCCTCAATCTTGACAAAAAGAAAGAGGTACTGGTCAACAATTACTGGGGAAAAAGGGAAGAAAACTTGAATAACTTCATTGGTAATAGGTCGCTCTTGAACATGACACTTTCCCTCCATCACCATGATTGAGTCGGGTTGGGTTATTCCGTTCACCAGTCATATCACCATTGGTCCTCTGTACCATCCATTTTAGGGTTAACACTACCAATCCATTCCAGTGTTGCCAATATGTTCAAGAGAAGTTGCTCAGATAATTCACCAACCTAGCTAATGCCTCATTCACTGCAATACCTTAATGCTCCAATCTTTCATGACCACCACCCTGAACCTTGTATCATCAGATCGTTTTCACCTCCACAAAATCATTTGCTCTGTTCCATGTTGTAGATGTGTGATTCATTAAGGCCCTCCTACGACAAGTCACTTCTTGTCGAAATCAACTCATTATCCAAGAAGTTGACTTAGGAACAACGCTTTTAGTACTTTGAAGCTTACATGCCTCAATGGCAAGTTTCTCACTTCCGGTGACAGGTTTACATCAATGGCCTTCAACCGAAAGATTTTGCGTGGTGTTTGGCATTGACTCATGTATTCACACCACATGAATTGTACTGCAGCACCTTGAGGGTCATCATCATTATCGGTGATTCCTCTCGTGCCTATTAACAGCTTACATCATTGGCTGGTAATCAGGGGATGTCTTTCCATGTTCGACATCAGAACATCTTTTCACATGGATCGACTTGTACTTTGGGCGAAGATTGAACGAGTTTGAAGACCCCGGATCTAGTTTCATCCATCTGAGCTGTGATATATTTATGAAAATAAAGACATCAAATGTACATCACAACTGCACAGATAATCATCCAAACTAAAGGATGATGGCTCTACCAGATTCATCAATTTGCCACACAGACGATTGTCTGTCTTATGTACATGAAAATGAATTTATAAAGTTGAGCATGGGAATGCCTGCCTCAGCTAGATCATGAAAATGCTATGAAGATAATGCATTGTATTGTATCTTATTACAGGTCACCTTCCCGTTTGAAAAACCTCAGATCCTCATAATAAAGCATTTCACCCGACATCAGAAGATTTACGACCTCATGCTTTAGGGGGAAACTGTTATAGACGTATTTGGGCACTGCAACCCCAATCACATATGTCCATAAACCAAGGGCTTCTAAACCCCTAAAATTGTTGTTTCAGACCCTAAAGGATCAAGGTCAACTGATTACATCATTTCTGAGAAGTTCTCCCTAAAAAACTACTCAGAACTTGTCAAAACTGGACCACACAGACTGCTCCATGCTGAGGTTGCCATGCATCTCACTTGCGACACACAAAGGGTGCAATGCATACTGAAAAGCCCTTCTGTAGGGTGCGATGAGTGAGAGCAGACAAATGGCAGAAGAAGTTTGCTAGGTGGAAACTCAAAGAATCTTCTAGAAACTGCTCATATGACACTTGCCTCTCTGAATTCACCTAGGGATGAGTAAGAAATCATGAAATCTCCAAGTGGAACCAAGAACTATCAGTGAAATGACACTAATCAAAATCCCAGAAGCTAACTCACTCTCCTGCAAACATCTATATATGGATCCCTCATCCTAGAGATCCAAAGGCTAGAATTTTGTAATTTGTAAGGAAGTGTTGTTGGTTTCTCTTTGAGACATTGTATTGTTGGGTGATCTTGCTTTGTATGAGGTGAAGAGGGCTTTCATGTTAGGAGGATGATGCTAGATCAGACAGCCTGGTTGTAATCCTCTCTTCTACTACTTCTATCAATAAAGCTATTCGAGTTTTCCTCCATATACTTGTATATCTCTGAATCTTGTATTTGTATATGCATTTGTATGGTTAATGTACATCTAATCCTATATTGTTTATGGTTATATATCTCTATGCTTTGATGGTATTTTGCTGCTTTGAATCTATAGGTGTTCTTTGAAGCAGGACAAGTGAGAAAGGAGTGGTGAAAGCTCTATCAAAGGAGAGGGGAAACAAGAGAGGAGACTAGCGAAAGACTGAGGTTGGTACTCTCTGCTTCTCTCTCATCTATCTCCCATAAAGAAAAACATAAGTAACTTTGGTTTATTTGTTTCTAAGATAGCTACCCATCTTAGTGGGACTAGTAGCTCTGAATGGACACAAGTTTTCCCAATAACACAGACCATGTAAGGTACACCTGACCCTACACACCTAGTTATCATCTCTTGTAATCCTTTAAATACCTTATTATCGTGTAGAAACTTCATACATGTCTCTAAAAGGGTAGTTAGCATCAAGGGATCCATTTCTGGCTCGGGTGGATCCTTACTACCTGGAGTAGAGACCTCCACGAAGCTCTTCTTAGCTTCCCTAAATGTCTTCTTCGCACGTTCCAAGTCGAACTCAGGTAGCTTTGCAGGGGTCTTGCAAACCCCCAGGTCTTCCTCGCGTGGTTCGGACCTCATCATTTGGACGTTCTGCGTTGGCGTAGGTTGTGCTACCCTTTCCTCACATATCTACACTATCATCGTGGGGCAATCTATCATTTCATGATCGAACTGCTCGCAGTAGGGGCGCGATATTCTGGTCGGGTTGGTACAATCACGCGTGTAGTGCCCTAGTCCTCGGTTATAACAGATTAGTTGCCCGCAGCCCCTTCCTGGCCCCATTCCTCCCCATCCTCGTCCTCGCCCATGGAACCCACGCTATCGTTGGGGCTGGATCCTGACCTCATGCCTCAGTCTGCATCCTATAGGCAGGGGTTCAATCCATCAACAATTCATAACTACAACAGTCTCGTTCATCGTGGCCCACCGATCTACAAAAATTTCAAAATAACTGTTGGGGGTCTGGGTAAACTTTTGCAGTAGGTGACAATTGTCTGTGGTGTGCTTTCCTCCCACCTGATAGATTAAGCACCAGAGTGATGGCGTCGTGCTTGGCCCCACCTTTTCCTCTGGTCACAACGACATTAGTCCACCCCTTCCAAATAGTTCACAAATACCAAACAGTGATCCTTATCGTAGCCCCGACTTCTACATTTTATGCACCACACTTCTTCTCGCACTTCGGTTTGGGGAACCTTCTCTTGTTTCAAACTCTACATCTCTAAGCATAGGTTTTGTAGTTGCGTGTGGATCTGCTGAACTCCCAACCCAAGATCCTGCATTGGAGTCTCATGCAACCCCATCACTATCTCTAATGCTTCAACCTAGGTCGAGATCTTCTACTATGACAGCGTTGTCCTCAGATGTGGTGTCAAAGACACCACAAACCTCATGCGGTGCTACGCATCCGTTAGTGTCATGTTAGCCTCTCAGATTGTACTCTTCAATCTCTGATCCAGATCTAAGGGGTTTCACCTGGCAGCATCACGATCTCCTTGAACCTGATGATCGACTACATCTTTGATTTCAGATAGCTAAACTCTTTGTTTAATTCATCCCAGATCTCCGCTATTTCGGCGTTTGGGTGATTGCTAGAGTGCTTGATATACCATGTCAGCGCACTATCCTATAGAGCACTCACCAAGGTAGCCTTTTTAATGTTATCGTCGGTAACTTCATTCACTTCCCACACTACCCTTACTACAAACCAAAATTGTTCTGGATATTCGTTTCCTACTCCTTTGAATACAGGTAACTTGATCGCGCTCGCCATGTTAAGCTTTTGGTTTGGCAAAGGTGGTGTGCACGTGTTATGAAACCAGCTCAACAAAAGATAGAAAAGATAGATCAATGCCTTAGAATTCAGCCTCTTCGAGGGGGCAACCTCCTTTACATTACATAAATGAACAATTCTTCGATGATACAAATGACAAAACCTCCTTTCTATATATAGGAGTCTAAGGAGTCACAATATAATCCAACCGACCTAACAATAATAATATAAATCCACAAAAATAACAATAGAGGTATTCTATGGGGTATAGAAATAACAACATGGGGGTAATAGGGGCACAATAATATAAATAAGGGGTATAACTACAATAGTAATGGGGTAATCACTAGTATTATAGGGACCCAACATACCCCTCTCCTTCAAAAAAGTGTTGTCCTCAACGCTTGAGTAGTTCTGGATACTTCTGCATAAAATTCTCATCCTCCCATGTGGAATCTTCAGCAGATAAGTTCTTCCACTTGATAAGATACTCTGAAATTGATTGATTTCGTAGCTGTCAAGTTCTTGTTTTTGTGACTGCTTCCGGTTCCAATATAATTTTTCCTTCCTCATCAAGTTCTGGCAATATTGTCTGCACTTGGAGCTTGTTGCCTATAACCTTATTTAAACATGAAACATGGAAAACTGGGTGCAATCGAGAAGCTGCAGGAAGCTCCAATTTGTATGCCATAGTACCAATCTTTTGCAACACCTTGTATGGACCATAATACTTTGGTGATAATTTATTATCCTTCTTAGCTTGCTTTAGGGACATTTGCTTATATGGTTGTAGCCATAGGAATACCCAATCACCTACATCAAGACTTCTTTCACTGCGATGTTGATCTGCCTGTTGTTTCATTCTATTTTGTGCCAACATGAGGTTATCCTTTAAGAGTTGGAGGACTTGTTGTTGATGTTCAATGTGATGTTCCACTGCCTGAACCTTAGAATTTTCTCTTAAATATGATGTGATGGATGGTGGTTGATACCCATAAAGTGCCATAAATGGGGTCATTTTTGTTGCTGTATGGAAGGAAGTGTTATACCACCATTCAGCCAGAGGCAACCATTTGACCCATTGTTTCTGTTTATCAGATACAAAGCAACGAAGATATCCTTCCAAACATTTGTTTACTATCTCAGTTTGCCCATCAGATTGAGGATGATAAGATGAGCTATGAGCTAACTGAGTACCAAGACAAGAAAATAATTCTGTCCAAAAATTTCCAGTGAAAATGGGATCTCTGTCACTTACAATAATCTTTGGGTTTCCATGTAGCTTTTGAATTGTTTCCATAAATGCAGTAGAAACTGTACTGGCTTTAAATGGATGTGATAATGCACAAAAGTGTGCATACTTGGTAAGTCTGTCAACTACCACCATGATGACACTCTTTCCCTCAGACTTGGGTAAACCTGTGATAAAATCCATTGAAACCTCCTCCCAACGTTGGCTTGGAATGGATAAAGGTTGTAATAGACCCGGTGTCTTAATTGTTTCAACTTTATTTTGTTGGCAAACCAAACATTCCACCACAAACTTTTGAATATCTGATTTAAGGCCATCCCAAAAAATTTCCTTCTTAACCCTGTGGTAAGTTTTTAAAAATCCTGAGTGCCCTCCTAAGGGAGAAGTGTGCAATTCCATAAGAATCTTTTGTTTTAGCTGGGAATTCTTACAGAGGTATAAGCGATCTTTGTACCATAACGAATCATTTTGCCAGCTAAATGTATCAGAGGTACTGGAATCTTGTTGTAGCTTTCGAATAAGTGCCCACACTTCTTCATCATTCTTCCATTCCTCCCTTGCTTCGTTTATCCAATCTGGTTGGATAATAGAAATGGCGCACAACAATGCTTCCACATCCTCATCCTTTCTTGAGAGTGCATCTGCCACCACATTTTGCTTCCCTTTTTTGTAGATGATTTCAAATTCATAACCCAACATCTTTGTGACCCACTTTTGTTGCTCTTCAGAGGATAATCTTTGTTCTAAAAAGTATTTAAGGCTATCATGATCCGTTTTTACCTTGAAGTGTCTTCGCATTAGGTAGGGTCGCCATTTCTTAAGTGCATGGAGTATTGCCAACATTTCCTTCTCATAAATAGCTTTGCTTAAAAACTTTCCCTTGATTGGACGACTTTCAAAAGCAATGGGTCTTTCATCTTGCATTAGAACAGCACCAATTCCATTTCCTGAAGCATCACATTCCACAATAAAGTTTTTTGTGAAGTCTGGTGTAGCTAAGACTGGTGCTTGGCACATTGCCTCTTTAAGATGTTCAAAGGCCTTTGTTGCTTCCGGAGTCCATGAAAATGCATCTTTCTTCAATAATGTTGTTAGAGGTGCTGCTATTCTCCCATAATTCTTAACAAACTTGCGATAATACCCTGTCAACCCAAGAAATCCTCGCAGATGCTTTATGGATGTGGGGATTTTCCATTCCTTAATGGCTTTAATTTTGCTAGGGTCTACCTTAACTCCTTCATGAGATACAATATGACCCAAATATTCCACCTCCTGGACTCCAAAGAAACATTTGGATCTTTTTGCATATAATTGTTTCTCCTCCAATAGTTGTAACACCCTGTCAACATGTTCAACATGATCCTTCCAAGACTTGCTGTAGATTAGTATATCATCAAAAAATACTAACACAAATTTTCTAAGGAATGGTTTGAAAATTGAATTCATCAAACCTTGAAATGTTGAAGGTGCATTAGTAAGGCCAAAAGGCATGACCAAAAATTCATAATGACCCTCATGAGTTCTAAATGCCATTTTCGGAATGTCTTCAATCTTCATTCTGATTTGATGATATCTCGAACGAAGATCCAACTTGGTGAAGTAAATTGATCCATGCAATTCATCCAGTAATTCATCAATGACAGGAATGGGGAACTTATCTTTAATAGTGAGCTTGTTGAGCTCCCTATAATCTGGACACATGCGCCATGATCCATCCTTCTTGTGCACCAATACTATTGGAGCAGAGAAAGAACTTTGACTTGGTTGAATTATACCAGCCTCTAGCATTTTTGCAACCATACGTTCAATTTCACTTTTTTGGACATAGGGATATCTGTACGGCCTGATGTTTGGAGGAACACTTCCTGGAATCAGATGAATAGCATGATCATGATCACGCATAGGTGGGAGACCTTTGGGAGTCTCAAACACCTTGGAATGATTGTCCAGGACTTTTTGGAGATCTGGAGAAATAGATGATTCCGATGTGGAAACATCTAGCGAACATAATTGTGCAATTACACCTATTTGCTCCTTTTTTAGAAGCTTTGTCATACCATTAGAGTTGATTATCTTTCATGGTTTCCCTACAATACCCCTTAATTCAACTTCCTTTCCTTCCGTAGAAAATTTGATGAAAAGTTCTTGAAAATTAAAAGCTATTGTACCCAAGGATTGTAGCCATTGGACTCCTAGTACAACATCAACACCTCCCATTGGAATGGAAAGCATTGGGCTAGTCAATACATATTCTCCCATGGATAGCTTGATATTATGGCACCTTCCAGAGAAATTTATTGTTCCTCCTTTTTCAATCATCACTTGACACTCTGGTGCTGGATATAGGAAGAAATTCAATTCTTTTGCTACCCTACAATGAATAAAATTGTGGGTGCTTCCTGAATCAATCAACACTATTACCTTTTTCTTCTTGATTTGTCCTTCTATCTTGATGGTTTGAGGAGTGGTAATTCCTGCCAATGCATTACAAGATATGGTCAGATTTATTTGTTCTTCATCTAGGCTTTGTTCCTGGATTATATCTTCTTCTTTTGACCTTTCTTGCTCCTTTTCTTCTTCCTCTTCACAATCTATGTAGAATAATTTCTTCTTAGCACACTTATGACCTTTAGTGTATTTGCTATCACAACTGTAACAAAGCCCTTTTGCTCTTTTTTCTTCCAATTGTTGTGGTGTCAACCTTATAGGTTGTGGAAGACTCGGGGCAACAACACTTTTGTCTTTATAGTTGTGAGTGGTATGCTTCCTGGTTGCCATAATTTTGCTTTCCATTTTTCTTGCTAACCTGAATGCCTTCTCTAATGAATCAGGTTCCCAAAGGCGAACATCATGCTGGATATTATCCTTTAAAGACCCTATGAACACATCAATTCTATGCTCCTCTGGAATATCTTTTACCCTTATGTTCAATTTTTGGAACTCCTCAATGTGCTCCATTACTGAACCCTTTTGTTTGAGACTTATCAATTGGCTAAAAAAAGTGTTGCTTTTTGTATCTTCATAATGTGCTATCGATTCTTCCGTAAAAATTGCCCAAGTGATAAATTTTTTACGAGAGCAAAGCCATTGATACCATACAAACTGATTTGGTTCCAAATATACAGTTGCCATACATACCTTTTGTGTGTTTTGCACATTATTGAGATCGAAGAACTGCTCCATCTGTAATATCCATGTGGCGGGATCCTTGCCAATTTGGAATATGGTGGGTCTTTGATCCAACATTAGCATCTATGGAATCATGATTAACATTACTTTTGTTCACATCATGAGTTTCCTTTACAACCTTTTCACCATTAGTAAGTATTTCTTGTAGAAAATTTGTCAAATCTGTCTTCAAATCTGTCTTTGAATCATCCATCTTAGCTTCCATGCCCTTTATCTTAGATTCCACACCATTTATCTTAGATTCCACGCCATTTATCTTAGATTCCACGTCACTTATCTTAGCTTCTGTTAGCTTTTGTGAGCGTGACATTTGTTGCACTTGTTCTTGTAATTTTGATATATCATGTAGCATTTCTTCCTCTTCTTCATAAGTCATGCTAGAGCTTTTAGGTTCCTTACTAGGTGTTTGCATTTTCTTTCCACCGGGCATTAGTTACCGATAATAATGCTTTACTATGCCCTTTGAATTCCGTTAAACCAAGCTTACACAAAAATTTAAAAAAAACTACACACCTTTTTTCACTTTATAGAAGCCTGATATTGAATCTGATGTATCTCTATAATTTCAGATCATCCAGTTCTGAAATTGCGACCTGTAGTAGCCTTCTGTGTCCTCTTTCCAATGCCACAAGTCTGACCCAAATTGGATTCTCCAAGGAAGCGTTATGTGAAATCTCCCACAGTGGCTTGCTTTTAGACTAGTTCAGTAGGGCGAACTTGTACGACGTGCCACGAGTCACTGTTTCAACCTTTGAATCTGAAAAATGCATACAAGAAACTACAGTCCGTCCTCTTTCTTTACCTTCTTACCAAATTTCAATCTGATCCCCAGAGAGAAAGTTATGAAGATTTTCCCTAGGTCACCTGTTTTGAATGTAATTAAGGAGTCTGCCAAAATACCAACTTCCTCAGATCATATCTCCACAAATATCATGCGCAAAGCTCTAAAATTTGGACCCAAGGTTTAGCGCGATTTCTTCTCAAATGGGTTTTTTTTGCGACTTCTAAAACATCACAGAAAAAAAGTTATATCGAAAATTCCACGATGACTTGTTTGGAGCAGTGAAACCCTAGCATCCAAAGCTCTGATACCAAATGTTATGAAACCAGCTCAAGAAAAGATAGAAAAGATAGATCAACGCCTTAGAATTCAGCCTCTTTGAGGGGGAAACCTCCTTTACATTACATAAATGAACAATTCTTCGATGATACAAATGCCAAAACCTCCTTTCTATATATAGGAGTCTAAGGAGTCACAATATAATCCATCCGACCTAACAATAATAATATAAAGCCACAAAAATAACAATAGAGGTATTCTATGGGGCACAAAAATAACAACATGGGGGTAATAGGGGCACAAAAATATAAATAAGGGGTATAACTACAATAGTAATGGGGTAATCACTAGTATTATAGGGACCCAACAGCGCGTGTGTGCTAAGGCCAACCATGAACTCGTACAGCTTCTGATCCAACCAATATTCAATCTTTTTCTTTGTAGGGTTCCAGCGTTCCTACGTCAGACATCCCTTAGGCAGATCCCGGTCCTGGCAATGAAACAATTTGTTGGCTTAATGGGTCCTGACCCAGGTTTGGAAGTGTTTTAGCCAAACAAATCCCACACTACCGTCCCTTTCAGCAACAATCCACAGAGTGAGGACTGAAGTCTCACCCGAGGTAGTAGGGGAGGGTGCTAGAACTAGGTTTCCGCACCCTTGGGATGTCTTGATGAGGTCTAGGGGGGATCGCATACCGATCTGCGCCCTCGCTCCACTCTTGTACTGCTGTCATTCTTCCACGATGAGGTGCTTCTTAAATTCTTATTACTACTAAGTTTATTATAGATCTAATCTAGGTCTTAAGGTCTTATTCAAGCATTCAACAATAATAACCAATGCACACCATCATAATTCTTAAAGACAGACATAAACTCATATAATAGAGCCATAAACTAGAATATAAATAGATCTGCAATATTTCAGAACCAACACAATATTTCAAAACCAACTTCTCTTTATTAGTGTCTTTGTTTCAATACAATCCACTTCCTGCCATGCGCACAAAGCTGCAGGGGTCTGTACACATAGCTGCAGACTATATCAGGCCTCCATGCACACAGTCACAGAGCCTCTATCTAACCACTAACACTCATGACTTGGACTTACAAACTCAGAGCGAATATTGCTTTCACAAACCCATGATACATCCAATCTTTTCCCAAAGCCACCTTCTACTCTTAGAGCCTTGCTCTATTTATACATTCCCATGGTCCACGGACCATGGGTAGCCCGACTCAGTTTACATTATTTTCGGGCGGAAAACCCTTTGACTTGACCTATTACATTTCGTGCTCTGTGCACTTCACGGAACTTTTACAATATCATTACCCTAACTTATGGGCTTTAAGCCCCAAAACCATTACGCGAGGCCTCCCCTACCCAACATGTATCCTCATAACATGAACTTTAATGCCGAATTAATATATGTCACATTGCAATTTTTCCAATGGTCCTTTTAGAATAGGTGTCACAACTCTGTGATTTTGCGATTAGCAATTGTATTATTTTAATACATGTAGAGCCATCACATATCGCAAATTGGGAGTTACAAGCGTTATGTGTGAAAGAATTCCTTGTATTGTTGTGATTGCGATGAGTGATGACCTGGCATGTAGAGTTGGTAGGTTTGTTTCAAACTTGGTAAATCATGTTTTTCTTTATACTTGATTTAGCACTATATCGTGAGTGCTCGTAGTATATGGTACTTACTTCTATTGGGAGCGCGGTATGTGATATGCGATTGCGATAGTCACATCGCATCACAAAGTTTCAACGAAATCGTTTCAATGTTTTCCTATGGATTGGTGCAATGCGATATGCGATAGCCTTATTGCATCACAAGGTTTCAACGGAATGCCCTAACTTATTCCTCAGAATTACTGATATGCGAAATGTGATAGTTATATCACATCGCATGTTTATAAAGGGATTTTTCAATTTAAAACTTTGCCATGAGGCATTTGTGATGACTTTGATTGCATCGCAACTTTTCAAATGGACGTGTTTGGACTTCAAAATGTCATACAAATATCACTCATTACCATACATTTTTCAACTATGCTTCCATTATATCACCCATTATTCACCACCATGTCACTTCATTTTCCCTATTATTCACCATTAATGGGTCTCATTTATATTTTCCAAATATTATTTATTTTTAAGCATTTTTAAGAGAAATTCTTGATTAAATATTAGAAAATAATATATTTTACTTTATATATGGAAAGTGGGTTGTTTTTGTGACATGTGTAGGTGCCAAGGAAGCTTCCAAGACACCTTTATGTGGCCTTGAATGATCAAATTCGAATTTGAAGAGATAAACCTCATGGAGAAGATCAAGGACAAAAGGGGGTTATGTGTCTAGATGGTTGAGAGATTTATGGAACTAAAGAGAGATTAGTGGATGATCATTATGAGTTTGTTACTCATCCCATTGTATAAATAGGAGTACAATCTCCTCCATTTGTAATCTTGAAGTTTTTGTAATCTTAGAATTTTGGAGTATGTAATCTTAGAAGCTTAGAGTTGTAATCTTAGAGTTGGTTTGTAATGGAGATTTTGAAATAAAGGATCATACTTCAATTTTGCTTCTACATTTGAGTCTCCATTGAAGTGGTGTGCTTGTGGAGTTATGGAGGGCCCCCATGGCCTCACTTGCATGCTTATTTGTTTATTTTAGGTATAATTTATTTTATGTTTTTGTTTGATTTCAGTTTTCAAGTTTTTGTTAAATGTTCTAATATTGGAAGAGTCTTATTTGAAAGTGTTCTTGTAAGAGAACCGTAAGATTTCAAACAATTATTAGATCTAGGCTTTTAAGTTCTTATTAGATGTTATAATGTTGGAAGAGATCTTGTAAAATATGTTCTTGTAAGAGAACCATAGATCTCAAACAATTGTTAGATCTAGGTTTGATTAGTTATTGAAAGAGGTCTTAATGAATATGTTCTTGTAAGGGGACTTTAAGATCTTGGACAAATTAGGAATCCTTCTAAATCTATATATTTTAGATAAGCGCTTCTAAGTTTACCTTCCCGGGTTGACATTAAATTGAACTCTAATTGACATCATCAATTGGAACCAAACATTTTGGCGTCGTTGCCGGGGAAGTGCAACTAGAAGGATTTAATAATTATTTTATGCATTTGTTTTTAATGGGATAATTTGTGGAAGTTGGTGACAACAGGTTCATAAAGGAGTTCAAAGTTTGGAGCATTTTTTATTTTCATACATAGTTAATTTAAATTCAGTTTTTATTTTAAAACCCCCCATTTCTCACTAATCCATCTACGGATGAGGACTTTGACAATGTTGAACAAGTACTTCTTGGAGAGCAAGGACAATAACCTTGAGCCAACTCTAAGACAGGTTACTCACATACATGTAAAACATAACGTAAAAATTTTAAATCGTGATGTGAGCATGTTCAAACTTTTAATTCGTAGATGGCTTCACTGGAAGCATTCTTTTACTTAGAAAATAAAAAATGTTTCTAGTTAATGTAGAATAGAAAAAATATATAAATAAATAAAATGAGATCTCATTAGAAGTCATTAGAAGTCATTATCATTAGAAGTTTTTAGTCTTGTTTTCAAAAAATAAGTCATCATCAATAAATTCAGTGGCACGTCTTTGCATCTCTATGTCTTGTTTCTGTATCACGAGTGAGCCAGGAACTTAATTATCGGAAAGCCTTGTCTTCCGAGAGTCTAAACGCCCCCGTGACATTGCAGAAAGAGTGTAGATAATGCAAGGTTTTGTCACAAATTTTAATTGTGTTTTATCCATCCACGCTAACCTGCATAAATAAAAAAAATAAAGAGATTAGTATGCTCTCTTCCTGCACTTCGTGTGATCAAGAAGATCAGAAAATCTATTGATTTATTTCAAAAAAAAATACTTTTGCTGGAAAATTGAGCTGCGCATTCTATAGATTATAAGAAATTTGCAAGATTCTGATATCGATCTGCTGCAACAATTTTCTATTCAAACTAAATTCACATCATATTGAAATAAATCAATGGAATTATTAATGTACATATGATTGTTTGATTTTGAATTTTTTATTTTTTTTTATTATCATATTCTCTAGTTCTGGCCTCTCGATTTAAATCTATCGTTCCTGCACCATATACAACATAGATATATATCCATTGAAACAAGAATCTTCCTAGGTCACTCAAATGCATTTCTACACTTGCGTCCCATCTTTCTGTTAGACATGCATTGGCTTTGCGAACATGCATCATATATCACACTGGTTACATATCACTCTCTGCTAAAAAATACTCCAGCAACATCACTACTGAACATACAATTACACCTTCAAATCTTCCTATGCACTCGATGTCATGAATCTCATGGGTTTGTTGGTTCCAAATGCTCTCTCTAAAAAAAACTCGATCGATCCATACTGATGATTATAATTCAACCAAATCGACACCACTGACTAGATAAGGTTCCCACGCAAATCTATCTTACAGGCAATCCATATGCAACCCCTGAAAAACGTCAGTCTTAAAAGGCAGTTTTTTATCAAATCAGAACAAATACAGACAAACAAAAACATGGGTTTCTTCCAAAACAAAATGAATTACATAACCCAGAAATTGTTTTCTTGAATTCCTAACGGTTTGAGAGGGAATCACGATTCTTCGAGACCCTATTTTGGTAACTACGTGAAGAAAAACGGTTTTTACAATCAATGTGCAGAGAATTACGGGTTTCACTGGCAGTAAAGCAGATTTTGAGCGATTTGAGTGATTTTGCATGCAGATTTATTGGCTCGATTTGAGCGATTTGCACCCTCACGTGTTGCCTGGCTCAAAATGAGCATCTACAAACCAAAGTCAAGAAAGCCAATACGCCCATCGTGAAGCTGTCAAAGCATTTTGATCTGGTCTCTCTCTCTCTACTTATTTGTTGAGCAGAAAGGGTTCCCCGTCTCTTAAATTGGATCCATCTGCTTCAATTTTTCCATGTTCTGTTATACATCTGGATTCAGCCTCATGTTTAGCACATAATGTCAATGCAATGTATTGAACGTTCAGGAAGACATATCCATTATATTTCTCATTGACGTTTGTGTCGTATGTTGTCCTTCATCTTCAAAAGTTTATGGAGTCTCCCATGCAGACATGTTGGAATGCTATTAATGGGGTTGTGCGCTCTACATCAATCCTGTCGGCTTTTGTAGGAATATTTCAGGGAGTTAGACGCTTGCAAAGAAAGGTTTTAACAAGGGACCATAAGCTTGTGTATTGGTTTGCTGGAGGCATGGCTGCTTTGTCTGCCTTGCTATAGAGGAAGAGCAGACGAGACGAATTAGCTCTTTATGTGCTTCCTCGAGCTGCAGATTCATTGTGGTATATTTTAGTGAACAGATATCTACTTCCAGATATAAGAAACGTTGAAGTGGCACTTTTTTGCCTATGCATGGGAGGAATAACATATTATATGGAGTATGAACCAGATACAATGGCCCCTTTCTAAGAGGGCTGATAAAGTGTTTTCTTGCTTGCCGAAGAAGCACAGCTGACTAGCCTCCCGACCTTGGGGCTTCATATTTCTATGTCAACACCTTGAACTCTGGACATACTACAAATTCAGAAGATAAACATGCCAGAAACTCACGCAGTTCATCAACGACAAGGGAAGAGTTGAATCTGGAAGCCTTTTCTGGACTCTGACCACAATTTTGACAAGGGAATCTCTTTTATTTAAGTGGAGTGCTATGATATGTTTTAGCTTTTCCCTTGGCATAGTTAAATTCATTTTTTTCTCTTCTTAAAATTCATTCACAACATTCTATTTTTCACCAGTGACTTGGAGTAGGCATTGATTGTTGTATGCTTTTATAACGTACTCATCAGCAGCAGCACTGCTAGTGCGCCAGACCGATCTACTGTCGCGGGTTGCCAATTCACCAGCAACATTGTCCATGCCTCAGAAATGCATCATACACTTCACCATGCCAATTCACCAGCAGTGAAGCAGATTTTGAGCTTAAAAAGACATGGTAATTCTTTTCTTTGGGCATTGATTTAAAAAAAAAACGTTGATGAGTTTGGAAACTTCATTTTAGAGTTAGTTTATTTTGAGAATTTTTCTTTATTAGTTTTTAATAAATAAAATTTTGTTGATTTTACCATTTCAAAAAAAAACTCAACTTAAATGATAAATTAAAAAATTTATGTTTTTTAATTTGTTGTTTAAAAAAAAAAATAACTAAATAAATAAAAAAATCAACATAAATAATAATAAAAAAAAATCAAAAAACTATGTCTTCATTTATTTATTACTTTTGATAATTTCTTTTTAAATTTGTTGTTTAAAAAAAATCCACAAAATTCACGCAGATTTGAAAATAAAAAATGGGATACTTGGAAACAAATTTCGAAAATCGATTTATCAAACATTGGAGGATTCTAGAGATGATGATTATCTTGTTTCGATAGCTTCAAGTTGGCATTAAACTCATAACATCTTTCTGTTGAATGCTTTTATGTGACATACTAATATGCAGAACACAACAGATCTTTCTAATGTCAATCTTTTTACCTAGCACATTTCATGAGTTATCTGACACAAACAGGGAGTATTACTTTTCATGGTTATTTTTAAGAATGGATTGATACTAATATCATGAATTGAGTTAATTTCAACACTTTGATTTTTCTTAAATCTGTTTTATTTTGGTATGAAATTTTTGTGTAAGAATCATGAAGGAAATGCACAATTCTTCTTGAACACACTTATGTTTTCTTTCTGCCAAGTTTTTTTAACAGGTTACAGGATAATAAAGTGATCATTAAGAAGATTACATTGTGACGACAATTAGTCTTCCAAAGACTAAATTCATGAAAAATTCTGAAGACAAATCCATGTCCACAACCACTACCTTGCACCCTCCTTTTTGAAAAAGATTTTGAATTCCACCAATTGTAAATCCATAAAGCATGACATTTCCATATCCATTTTTCACAGCAAGAGTTTTTATTCATACACCATGCATTTCCTTACATCCATTCCTTACAAGCTTATTGCCATTTTCCTTGTCATTACCATTCCCCTTCATTTCCGCCAATAAAACCCTGCTTCTGGTTCCTGGAGTCTAATTATCTTTGTAAGAAAACACCTAGAGGCTTGCATGCCTTAATGGCAAGTACTCTTGCCAATGAACAATGGGAGTACATTAATATCCCTTGTTCGTTGGATCTTGTAGGTGACTCGACCACGATAAATTTATTCGTACCTACAAAGATGTGTTAGGCATCCTAACTCCTAGAGGCATTCATTAATGGCCACTAAATCAACAAATTCTTACTATGTTCGACACCAGCACATTCAATCACATAGTAAGATTTGTGCCATCGACCGTTGAAGACTTGATGACCCATATTTTGTAGCAGATGAAGCAGATTTCGTTTCATTGTTTTTCAGTTTGTCATGACTTGAGGACAAGTCAATAAATAAGGCTGGGGGGAGGAAAATGTAACTTATATATTTTGTATACCTTCCAAGCCTTATAGATTTTCATCCATATTCAGTAGACTCATCAGATTCATCAAACTATCCAGTAGCAGATACGACAATACAGATCCATCTTTCATCCACAACTTACAAAAGAAGCTTCAGATCAGAATTGTAGCAGCTGAACATGCATGATTCATCCACTTTTGTAGGTAAGTAAGGTATGATTTTTTCTAACCTTTAACCTTGAAATTATTTTTAGATGCTAAAAAGATAATATTTGGAAAATATTCCACTATTTCACTATTCCCTTTCTCATTAAAAATTGCCAAAAACCATCAGTTGGGGAGGGGGGAATTTCACACTTCATTTTTTCCCTCATTCATATTACATCTTAACCCACATAGTCTTCCCACAATAAAAACTACTACAAAATGATGAGCATATTAAATGACTTCTTAAAATGATTGATCTCAACAAAGTAAATAATGATTGTAACACAAGAACCAATCATTAAAATATGTAAATGCTTTGCAAAAATAAAAAGTTATCCAAAGATGTGCAAAGTTAAAAGGAAGTCCATGATTGAAAGATGGTTGTTACACAAGAACCAAACATCTTGTAAAAGGAAGCTCATCTAAGAATCAAATCAAATAAGTCATTGTAGTAGCTTGCATGAGGACATGCAAGAGCTTCAGTTGGGGAGTATGTTTGGACTTCAAAATGTCATACAAATATCACTCATTACCATACATTTTTCACCTATGCTTCCATTATATCACCCATTATTCACCACCATGTCACTTCATTTTCCCTATTATTCACCATTAATGGGTCTCATTTATATTTTCCAAATATTATTTATTTTTAAGCATTTTTAAGAGAAATTCATGATTAAATACTAGAAAATAATATATTTTACTTTATATATGGAAAGTGGGTTGTTTTTGTGACATGTGTAGGTGCCAGGGAAGCTTCCAAGACACCTTTATGTGGCCTTGAATGATCAAATTCGAATTTGAAGAGATAAAGCTCATGGAGAAGATCAAGGACAAAAGGGGGTTATGCGTCTAGATGGTTGAGAGATTTATGGAACTAAAGAGAGATTAGTGGATGATCATTATGAGTTTGTTACTCATCCCATTGTATAAATAGGAGTACAATCTCCTCCATTTGTAATCTTGAAGTTTTTGTAATCTTAGAATTTTGGAGTATGTAATTTTAGAAGCTCAGAGTTGTAATCTTAGAGTTGGTTTGTAATGGAGATTTTGAAATAAAGGATCATACTTCAATTTTGCTTCTACATTTGAGTCTCCATTGAAGTGGTGTGATTGTGGAGTTATGGAGGGCCCCCATGGCCTCACTTGCATGCTTATTTGTTTATTTTAGGTATAATTTATTTTTTGTTTTTGTTTGATTTCAGTTTTCAAGTTTTTGTTAAATGTTCTAATATTGGAAGAGTCTTATTTGAAAGTGTTCTTGTAAGAGAATCGTAAGATTTCAAACAATTATTAGATCTAGGCTTTTAAGTTCTTATTAGATGTTCTAATGTTGGAAGAGATCTTGTAAAATATGTTCTTGTAAGAGAACCATAGATCTCAAACAATTGTTAGATCTAGGTTTGATTAGTTATTGAAAGAGGTCTTAATGAATATGTTCTTGTAAGGGGACTTTAAGATCCTGGACAAATTAGGAATCCTTCTAAATCTATATATTTTAGATAAGTGCTTCTAAGTTTACCTTCCTGGGTTGACATTAAATTGAACTCTAATTGACATCATCAATTGGAACCAAACAGGATGTTCATTGGTCTTAAGCAATTGTGATTTGTGATGAGTGATTCCAAACACTCATAAAGCAACTTTTATATGAAAAGTATGGAAAATCTATTTTACTCAAAAGGTTTTATTGCTTTTTATATCCTAAAGGTGACCTATTTCTTATTTAGCATCTTTATACTAAGATTAAAAATTTGAAATGAGGGGGTTGTTGTATAGCACAATAGGTCCTAGAGACAACCTTGTTTGTTCTTGGGATACCCCTGCTTCTCTAGATTCAGTTGTTTTCTCAGGGCTTGGTTCTTGCTTTTGCTCCCCTTCTTCCTCTTCCTCTTTTTCTTTTTCTACCTCTACTTCTGGTCCTTCTTATGTATTTTCTACCTCTATCTCTCTTTCCTCTTCTTCTTCTGCCTCTTCTTATTCTTTCCTCTCTCTTCCTCCAACACTAGGTTGGGGTCTTACCTGGTGTGAAGGTTTGAGTGTCAATGAAGGTCTCTTTGTGCATATCCATGAATTTGGACCAAAGGAAAGGTATTTTTAGTTTATTCAAAGCATCTACCACTATTAGTTTGATGAGGGCATGGTGGTCTAGGTGTTGGTGCTTTCCTTCTCTCACCTTTTGGCTCATGTACCTGAAACCTTAGTTCATGGAGTAATCTAAAATGGTATTGATAGACTACATTCAACCTTCCTTCATAGGAGATGTATTTTAGGATATGGTAGGACACCTCATCCTAGGGATAGGGTAGGCTTTCCTTCCTAACTCCATTCTTGTCTTCAATAGGTTTTTCATCAGCAGTGACGAAGTTCCTTTTAGCAATGGAACTTGTGGTTTTGTCTTATATTCTCCATTAGATCCCTAGTAGAAGGGTTGTCACCCTACTAATTAGCTCAAGAATGATTGAAATAGCTAATACCCTCACTAGCGGTGGCACTGACTCTTGTATGAGAGTTTAGGGCCACTATAAATTCATATGTAATGTCATCATCATATCCCTTCAATAGTTCAAAGAATCCTAGCCACTGACATTTTCTAAAAATTTCTAATGTAGGAGGGTGAAGATGAATTCTTTTAGTGTCTTTAGGCTCCCTTCTATTGAATCCCCCTCCCATCTCTTTCCTCTGTTTTCAACTAGGTGAAGGAGGGATGCTTCCTGTAATAGCTTTGATGTGTAATTCAATGGAAGTAGAGGGTTGAAATTCCTAGTTGATGCCAATTTTTTATAATCCCTCTATTCTATAGCTAAACAAGTTCTTTCAATTCACAAAACAATAGATATTTCCTTTAGACTTCAGGGTGCACTAACCTACATGTTATGGATAGATGAATGAGAGGATGCACTTACATTTTACCACATGGCCTGGGATAAGGACAATTGGAGACCAAATCAACCCTTTTTAGTGTTCTTTCACCCTTTGAGGCTTCCTGTAGCATTTCTTAGAATTCCTGTGGCTTTTGCAGGCTTTCTGTAGCATTTACAGGCTCCCTGTAGCATTTTCAAGCTTCCTATCGTTCTCTCCTGTAGAAATGGAAAAGCAGGTTCGACTCCTTTTGATGGCTCACCAGGCTCGTCCTCACCTTAATTGTTCTTAAAATGAGTGTAAATGCAAGAGAATTCTAGCCCCAGCACAATATATGCTATTTTTGGCTTAGGCTTGGAGCACTGTGATGACTTGGCAGAGGCATGTGGTTTCCTCTTTTAGACTATTGTCCGCACCCACAGTATTCATTCATGCATTCCTCGTAATCAACACCCACTCTTTGTGATCTTAACTTGACTGATGTGAAACCTCCACGTTGCATGAGGGCTCATAATCACATTTTGTTTACTGGCCGAGGGTGGCCAAGTTAACTGGGCACCTCCAGATTATAAAAATACCTCTTCTTGACACTCATACATTTTTCATTATTTACACATAGGGAGCAGATGAGAGTTTCCATACCTATTCCTACCTTGTGATTGACTGATGCATGGGTGTGCATGATAGAGTGTTGGACATTTGTACTATCACCAATGGATTTGTCTTGATCTATTTTTCTGCTCTTGTGTATATCTTCTCTGCTCCTCATGGTATTTGACTATTGTTGTTGTTATGTGTGTAGGTACTTTGTTGATGTCCCAAGTGTTGTTGTTGTTGGTGGAGAGTTTTTCTTGAAGTGGTATGGTTACTACAGAGTACCTCATGAGTTGGTATCACCCCCTCTACTTGATGGGAAAGGAAAAAACTAGGATAATGGCTTTTCTGAAATGGTTACATAGGCTGCTATAGGAGGAGGTTATCTTCCTCTAGCATCCCTTTTCTTCCCTTCCAAGGTATTTTAACTGCATGGGAGTGATGAGAAAGGGTGTAGAGGGTTTGGAGGATGATGCTAGTGCTCTGATTGAGTAGTGTAGGTTTGAGAAAATGGAGAGGAGGTGCTCTGTGTTTTTCAAGAAATTTTTAGGATGAGACAGAGTGGAGGGTTGGTTTTGAAAGATATTGACTTTTCTTGTGAACTGGGATGTATGGATGATGGATGGATGGTGGATCAAGGTGGGAGAAACCTATTTAACTTTGGAAAGGTCATGTTTGGTGGTATTTGCATTTGATCCTCTTCCTATAGTTTTTTAGGGACCTCCTGTATGTTACATTATCTTCCTGTGGCAATTACAATTTTCCTGTAGCAATCCAAAGAGGGGTTAAAATTTGGTTTTTGAGCTATTGGGATGATGGAGAGTGGTGCGGACATGGGTTTGGATGGAGCATATGGAGTGGATGGAGGGATAAAGGGAGATAATCTGGAGGGTGTTGGCCCTGTAGCTCTGGAATTTTCCACTATCTCCAAACCTACAAAATGACAGAAATAATTAACATACATATTATGGATGCATGTCTTGAGATTCTCCTTTATTTTTTCTTTGTTTTTTATCTCTTTCTTTTTTAGACACACAAGTTGCCTTAGGAGAGGTTTTCAACTTGTATTCCTCCCCTGAGTGCCTCAAGAGAGGTTTTCAGCCCAGGATCTTTATTTTTTCTTTTTATTTACTCCTGGGATGCCTCAAGGAGGTTTTCAACCTAAGAGTTGGCCACATATGCCACATAAAGGTTTTCATCCAGACCTTTTATTGTTTTTTTTCCTTTTTCTCTTTTTTTTCTACAAAAAAAATACTATCTAGGAATGATGTGACTTGGAAGCTATGACACTTCCAATCAAGCTAACCTCTTTATTGATGGTGTTGATGAATTCTTCCTTAGACATAGGCTTTCTGTACACCTTCATTCTTTAGTCATTGACAAGCAAGGGAATCCCATCCTCATCAATGGCCCTGATTTAAACAGCTCCATTATCATGGAATTTCTCTATCAAGTATGGGCCTAACCATCTTTTCCTTAATTTTCCTTTGAAATACTTGAACCTGGAGTCATATAGTAAGACCCAATCCCCTTCCTTGTTTTTTTTCCTTGATATGCCTATCATGCCATACCTTCCTCTACAATTGGATAACTCTGGTGTGCAGGAGGGCCTGCATTCTGAACTCATCCCATCCATTTAACTAGAGCAACCTCTCCTTCTGTGCTTTGATGACATCAAAATCCAATTTGGATGCCATTATCAAAGTATTATACCCATACTCAATGGAGAGTAGGGATTTCTTTCCATAAAGCAAATCATATGGAGTAAAATGAGTAATTATTTTCCAAGCTGTTTTATAGGCCCTAGTGATCTCCACTAATATGTTTGCCCAATCCCTCTTGCTGATGCTCACAACCTTGGTGAGGATGCCCTCTAATTACCTATTTGTGACCTCTACTTGTCCATTGGCCTGAGGATGATAGGCAGTAGATTTTATGTGCTTGATATGATGCTCCCTTAAGATATTCTCAATTAGATGTGATGTGAATTGAGCTCCCTGGTCAGTGACTATCTCTATGGGATACCTAAATTTGTAGAACACATTCTCCCTTAAGAACTCAACCACTTTCTCCTTTTTTGCTTCCTTGAAATCCTTTGTCTCAACCCACTTTATCAAATAATCGGTGCACACAATTATGTACTTTTTATGCCATAATCATGGATGAATTGGCCCAATGAAATCCATGCCCCACTTATCAAATAGCTCCAAAGCAACCTGAGGTTGTAGGGGAATTTCATCCTTGAGTGTGGGTTTCCCCAACCTCTAGCACTGATCACATCTTCTCGTATACCTTCTTGCATCTTGGTGAAGAGTGGGCCAGTAATAGCCAACTTGTACAACTTTGAAAGTTGTTCTCTTGGTAGTAACATGACCTCCACAGGGCCCATCATGATAGGCTAAGAGGATGTCAAAGACTTCCTCTTATCTGAAACATATCCTTAAAATTTGATCTGGTCCCATCTTGAAGATATTTCCCCCAATCCAAGTGAAAGGGGTGCTCTTCCTTACAATTCTCCTCTTCTCCTTGGATGACAAATTTGGAGGAAATTTTGCAGCAACTAGATAGTTGGCTATGTCAAAAAACGATGGAGAGAGAACTGAGATAGAAAATAAGTGCTTATCTGGAAGATGATCATTAACCATCCCTTCATCACCTGCAAGAAAGGTAAGTCTAAACAAAAAATATCCAACTGCATTTTCCTTTCCTAGCTTGTCAATGATAGTTAAATCAAACTGTTATACCAATAACAACCATATAATTATTATAGCATTCACATCCATCGTGTTCATCAAGTATTTGATAGTTGCATGGTCAGTATGCAAAAAATTTTGGTATCCAGTGATGTAGTGTCTGAACTTGTTCAAAGAGTGTACAAAGGCTAGGAATTCTTTCTCAATTACATTGTAGTTCAATTCAGCCTTAGACAGATTTTTACTAATGAAGTAAATGGCATAAGGTAACTTACCATATATTTGGCCTAAAGTTGCCCCCACAATTTTTTGGATGCATCAACATGGATATGGAAAGGAAGATTCCAAATTGGGCCTCTAAGTATGGGTGCGGTGGTTAGTTTGTCTTTCAATATCTCTAGGGCTTCTGGCCCGAGAAATTGCCTATCAGACTGTAGGTCATGGTCTAAATAAAGTCTTGAAAGACTCCAAAAAGCCTATTTAACCACAATTTCCTATTCAATTTAGAGTATATGCTCTTGAAAATTACAATCATGTTGTCCCAGAAATCAAACAAATCGAGGGCATGCAACTCCCCACTATTCCTCCTAGACAGTACAACCCTAAAAAGGTCATTCATGATTTCACCACCCAAGTTAAAATAAGGCCATTTGTTCATGAACCTGATGATTTTGATGATTTTTTTGAGACATGTGAGTCATATAGACAGGTGGAACATTTAGCACAAATTCGGCTGAGCCCCAAGGATTTTGTCTTATTCCAAGAGTATAGAATAAAAGGCTACATAAATTGCCTTCTGAATGCCTCATTGCTTTACAACCAGAATTTCTTGCAGGAAAGTATTTGCCTCCCTCTACAAAAGAATCAGAAAAGACACCCACTATGGCACTCTCATAGAAACAAATAGAAAAGCTCATGTCTACTAGCGAACTCGATAAAGTATGGGATCAATTCAACAAAGAACTAGATAACGCACAGGAGAAGGAAGTGTAGGATTCAACTTCAATCGAGATAGATAATACCCCTGTAGCCAACAAGACAAAGTCTTCTGTGAATGAGTCATCAAGTCAAATAATGGATAAAGAAGTTATCCCGACAGTCCCCACCTCTGAGATAGTTCTCAGAGTAGAAGATATTCTGCCTCTTGATATTTTCTATAGTCCTGAACATCATGTTGTCATGAGTTGACAGAAGAAGAAAAGAAGAATGGAACATTCTCAGGAACTTCTTCCTGGAACTGTCCATTTAGGTGTAGTATGGAAATATTATCAAGCTAATTCGTACAATTACTTAGATAATCTTTCGGAATATACAGGAGCCTATGCTACAACCACCATTTTTAAAGCTACTGAGGTTCAACAACTGGTTAAAGAAAAAGATGAAAAAATCTTGCAATTAGAACAAACATTACTTAATTCAAGACATGATATTGAGCAGGAATGACAACTCAAGTTGTCAAAATTACAAAATGATTTTAATCAATTGAAAGTTCAAAATGAAGCTGATATTCAAAGCCAAAATGCATAGATTGACCAACTTCAACTTAGAATAACTCAGATATAGAAGGACACTGATATTGAAGGATTCAAAAAAGAAGCTGGAGAGATCAATGCTCTCCTCGCCCAAAAACAAGTGAACTTCTGTAAGAAGTTGAAGATCATCAATGACCTCTGCAAAAACAATGACTCATTGATTGATCAAATGTCTGAATTAAGAACATACTATGGAGTTAACAACAACAAGATTTATGATTTCATCACTTTGTAGGACAGTTTAGATGTAATAAAAGAAAATCTTCCGAAAATACAAGAATCATACAAAGATCTTCTTTTCAGAGATTGGGATATTAGATTAAAGCAGACTAAAGAAGCGATTTACAGAGCAAGAGACCTAGCAGGTCAAATTACCAAAATTGTTAGAGAAAGTCTAGTAGATGCTAATATTATTACTGAGTGCCCAAGAGAATACCTACCAGATAGTCAAATACTCATAGAGTACTGGCATAACAAATCTAAGGAAAAATAAGATAGCATCAAGAAATTATCTAAGTTAAATCTTGAATATCATCAGCAATTCTTGGTAAAGCCCTATGGTCAATGGTTAGTTCTTCGCAACCTTGTTAATACAACTTAATACATGCTCCCACCTATTTTAGATGCCTTGTTTGTAGGATAGATGTAGATCAAGCCAGATCATCCCCTAGAATTGAAGCAAGTGGAAGCTATTTACAGGTTACGAGAACAAATGCGAGAATACTCAAATTCCCATCTTTAGTTTCTTTTTAAAGTTGAAGCTATTTTTGTCTTTTTGTTCCCTATTTTGAGGAATGTTTGTTTTAACCTCCTCATCAAAATATGAATTTTCTATTTTGATAGTATAACTTTTATTTATAAATACCCTCTCATGTCTTTAGAGAAGGGGTTCAAAATTCTTATAAGAAGACTCAAAGAACTTGCACTTCTATATTTCTTTAATAATTTTAATAGAAACGATGGGCCAGAGACTATCTTGTTCCATGAGCAGAGCACTGATAATGTGGTACTATTGTCTTTATATTCATGTTATGCTTTATGTTTGAAAGTCAGTCAAATTTTATTATTGTTTTATTATATGCAATATCACAACTCAATTAAGTATTGTTTCACTATTGAAGAGTGTATTAATTGTTATCTTTCGTTGTATGTATGAAATGGTATAATTTTTATGAAATATGTGATTAACAAATTAAAATGATTAACTATTTAATCAATTTAATTATCATTATTTTGTTTTAACTCTTTTAAATGTTTGATGGTGTATTGTCTTTCGTTTATAAAGAAATCTTTATAAAATCGCATATGCAAGTTAGTTATATCCTTGGAATTATACAGATAGATATAGAATTATTTAATTGCATTCATATTTACTCTATCAAATCGTTTTCAACCCATCTATATCGCACCTCAAAATCCATCACATATTTGAACGGGAAATTGGCCCCTATATCCCCAGTTGGAACCGCTATCCCAAACGGAAAAGGAATGGTATTCAGGTTCCCGGCTGGATAGATTCCCCGATGTTGAGGAAAAGACATTCTGAGCCTTCAACATGCCTCTACCCTTGATTTTGATTATTTTTACAATAATTTCACTAGTTATACATGTACATCCTTCACCTGTTGTAGCTCTGATACCAATTGTTGTAGCTCCGATACCAATTGTTGTAGCTCTGATACCACTTGTTGTAGATCTAACCCAGAAATATAAGAGAAATAACAAATATACCCAATAACAAGATCAAATATAGATAAATGATTCTTTATTAATCAAACCCTTAAGGTAGGGCAACATCATACATTCACTCCTTAAGGAAGGAGAACACTCCACAAGCCATATGCCTGTTCATACAATAATACTTCTCTTCATCTTCATATCTCTCATGTGGAGTCTCTAGCCTTTATATAGGCCTCATACATACAATACCATGCATCATTACCATGGTTCCCTCATACCATCAACTAATACCATGGGCCCATTATTATTAACTACTTGTGGTCCCTTACATGACATAGGTTAACCACCTTATTTATTACTATGGCCCATCCCATTATTACATTATTACCTTGGGTACCACCCTTGGTACCCCATATTATCCCCCCTAGGTCTAGGTTTCGATCCTAGGACCTGTGGGTTAGATGCACGTGCATGGTATCAGTGGACTACTCTTTTGAGTAGATCTTATTATTTGTGTTCTTCCCATGTTTCGGGGACGAAACATGCTTAGGGGGGTGGAATGTTATATACCTAGGGGGGATAATATGGGGTACCAAGGGTGGTACCCAAGGTAATAATGTAATAATGGGATGGGCCATAGTAATAAATAAGGTGGTTAACCCATGTCATGTAAGGGACCACAAGTAGTTAATAATAATGGGCCCATGGTATTAGTTGATGGTATGAGGGAACCATGGTAATGATGCATGGTATTGTATGTATGAGGCCTATATAAAGGCTAGAGACTCCACATGAGAGATATGAAGATGAAGAGAAGTATTATTGTATGAACAGGCATATGGCTTGTGGAGTGTTCTCCTTCCTTAAGGAGTGAATGTATGGTGTTGCCCTACCTTAAGGGTTTGATTAATAAAGAATCATTTATCTATATTTGATCTTGTTATTGGGTATATTTGTTATTTCTCTTATATTTCTGGGTTAGATCTACAACATCACCACTCCTCTCATTCACAACGTACAACCAGGTTCATGGGTTAAAATTTTCCTTTTGCAACCAGCGACATTCTCGAGCCTTCTAGTTTTTCATTCCCTCAGAGATTACCTTCACTAATTTTTTTACGAGTTTGCTAGGGGAAAACATTGTAGAATATTCCTAACTTCTCTTCCCCCTAAGTGTCCATATACATTCCCCCAAGGAATTAAAAAGGCCTATATAAAATAGTCATGTCAAGGGAAAAACTAGATCTAGAGAGTCTATTATAGCACAAGAGCTTTGTTGATTTGTGAGTCTAACCTTCTTAGAAGTTGATACTAGTTTGCAATATTTAGATGAGGACTTATTACTGAAGGTATACAACTATATTTATTTCCATTTGATTAATTAATGAAAATATATGATTTCCCTTCTCTACATGCTATGTTTATCATGTTAATGTTCATATTTTATTCATGCTAATCTACCATCTATGGAAGGCACACTTTCCTTGTTTGGTTGTTCTTGTGTGTAAGAATTTTGGATCGGGATTATTAAGAGAAAGATCCTCGAGAATAATAAGGTTCTCTACCTAAGGATTTAGATCAAACTTCCATCACCAACCTCCAAGAGTTTAGGTACGCTTCCTCAATCCATTTGTTTGAGATGTTATGCATCAAGGTAATTAACATTGAGGGTTTCCATTGACATTTTCAGACACATTTTTCTAGTAAGTCTTAGGTAGCACTAATAGAGAAATAACTCGTAATTAATAGTTTTTTATCACAATAAAATTGGCAAGTCCATTGGGGAGTTTACCTGAATTTTTCAATTGACCTCTCTTACATCGGGTGAGTTACACTTTGATATTTTCCAGTATACCATTGCACCAATTGAAGAGTTTATCGTATAGGTATCTTACTGCTAGGTCCATATGAGCCTTGGTATATTATGATGCCTTGAGAAGAAAATACATATCTTGAATTAATAATTACCTTAATGTGATGGTTGGGGAGATGAAGGGTCAAGGTGTGTTTTTAAAAATTAAAGAGAAAAGTGATTGAGGAGATTTTTATTTCTTTTCCTTTTTGTTCTAAGTATTTCTCCATTGTTCTTCTCATACACTAATTTTTTCCCTCTCTCTCTCAAAAATTTGAATTGGCATGAGAATTGGTGATAGAATGTGTAATAATAAATGGATGTGTTCAAGTGATTTTTCCTTGGATTGGATGGATTTGAGAACATGGAGGCATCATGTTTGTGTGTGACACAGAGAGCACTGAATAAGGGAGAATCGAGGGAATGTAGAGATCAGGGAAGGAATCCCTTGTATTTTGCATACATGAATTATCATTTGTGAATGTCTATGAGCATGGTCAAGGAATCTAAAGGTTGAACACTAATATTTTTTCTTGTGTGTGGAGAGTGTCCTTCACTTTTTCTGTTAAATCTGGTCTAAAATTTCAGTGATAAATGCTTCAGTTTATTTTTTCTCTCAAGCAACCAAGATATGGCTCGAGGGTGGCCAACTATGAGAAATACTACAACATATATGACCCTATGGTTGGTTGGAGAGTGGGTCACACTTCTTTAGTTCCATACTGCAAAATATTTAACTCAAGCTAAGTATCTCTTACGCATAATTATTTAATTTCACTTTTCAACAAGTTTATATACATGCATTTACCATTCAAAAAATGTATCATGGTTGTAGTTGTTATATTATTTGGTTGTATTAAAGTTTGTAATAGTATTGGTTGAGAATGTAAGGATTCCTAAATTCTTCTTTAGACAGGTCATTTTGGAATTTCTACTATAACTTTTTTAATGGGAGGTTCTAGAAGTTGAAACATGGGCCATATAAGAAGAATGTTTGTTGATCCTTTGGTCTAAGTTTCAGATCATGGGTCACAAAAGTTTAGGAAATATAATCAGAGGAAGTTTGGTTTCCTAAATTAATATTCAAATAGGTAATGTTGGAATTTATGCTATAACTTTTCTTCTAGGAGGTTCCAGAGGCTAAAGCTTGGGCCATAGTGAGGGAAAATCCCACTAATCAGTTTTTCCAACTTTTAGATCTTGGCTCACAATATTTTAGGATATATGATAAGAGGAAGTCAATCTTCCTAGATGCTCATAAAATCATGCATCACACATGCCATGTTGGAATTTTTGTTGTCACTTTTCTTCTAGGAGGTTCCAGAAGATGAAACTTTGGCCATATTGAGGGGAAATCTTGTTGACCATATGTTCCAAGTTTTAGATCTTGGGTCAGGATATATTAGGATATATGATCAGAGGAATTAAAGCTTCCTAGAGGCTCCTAAAATCATGCATCAGAATAGGTCATGTTGGTATTTCTACTGTAAATTTTCTTCTATGGTGTTCCAGAAGATAAAACTTAGAACATAGTGAGGGGAAATCTCATTGACAATATGATCCAAATTTTTTATCTCGGGTCATGACATGTTAGGATATATGATCAAAGGAATTTGATATTCTTGGATGCTCCTAAAATCATGCATAAAATAAGGTATGTTGGAATTTTTGCTATAGTTTTTCTTATGGTTTGTTCCAAAGGCTAAATCTTAGGCAATGATGAGGGGAAATCCCACTGATCGTCTAGTCCAACTTTTATATTTGTTCATGATATTTTAGGAGATATGATCAAATAAATTCAAGCTTCATGGATGCTCCTAAAATCATGCATCACAAGTCACGTTGGAATTTCTACTATAAATTTTCATCTAGAAGGTTCCAGAGGGTGAAACTTGGACCATAGTGAGAGGAAATCCCACTGATCATTTGGTTTAGATTTCCAAACCTAGACTTCTATATTTTAGGATATGTTCCCTATAGAATTTTATATATTAGTTTGCATACAAAGTGTTTGAAGAAATTCCTAAATGGTTTAATGACTCATCATGTACAAATTGTTTGATGAAATGCCCCAATGAAAATGTTATTTTATGGATGTGGATAGTATTGTTGCATCTTATCATTATTGTGTGAAAGTAATTTTGTAGTTGATCTATGCATATTCATATGCTAACGAATAATATCATAGCCATGATAAAATGCAAGAGATAAAATAGTTCAAAGGTGCATGTCCATTGAATAGATATTAAATAATGATATTCTAGATACATCAAGATATGTTAGGTGCATACAGTAATAGATGTGCATGCATAAAGACTCATATTAGAGTGTTGTCATGATATGATTTAGATGACTAATAGTGGATAATGATGAACATGTAACTAGGAACAGGTTGAAAACATGATTTGGAAGCCAATGAAGGTGTTACATGTAGCCTTGTGGAAACAAGGCTATGGAAGATAGGGTGTTGATGAGAGAAAGGTACAAGTTGCACCTATGCATGTTGATATGCATGTTCTTACAATTTTGTGAGTGCACTTATACTTGGTTTTCCTTATGGAAGGTTGGATCCCTAGAGAAAGTAGTGTAGGGACAAGTGCTTTTGTGTGGGGTATGGAGAGTACCTAAAGCCCTGAAGGTAGATGAAACACCTATAAGCCACATGTTCTAATACATCTTTGGCCAAACCAAGTTGGAGACCTTGGAAATATGGTGGCACAATGTGAGGACATGTTGTTATCAAATAATGGGGTGCACTACGTTGGTTCGAGTGGGTTGATGAGTGGATGTGAGACTATTAGTTGGAGGATGTAAGGGTTGATACCTTGACCTTGTCTATGTTAAATATTGGTTATGTATGATAATTGGATCTTGGTAATATAATGTCTTTGTGGAGTAATGGTCTAGCCTAAGAATGACCCATTGTTGAACTAAACATTATCAGTAGAGCCTATGGATAAGAGAAAATAAGTGGTTTCATTCTTGTTATTGATTTTCTCCAAATAAGATTTCTAATAATTATTGATTATGACTCTTGAATTTTATCCACACTTGAATAATTGTTTGAATGATTGATTAAATTCATGATATGAGTATATGCCCATGACATGCATGAAGTGTGATAATTTTATAAGGCAATTGTACTGGTATAATATATGTTGAAATATATGATATGCATAAGAGTGTAAGGGCGAGGGGCACCCTACTTGTTACAAGGAAGAAATTTGGGTTGTGAACCTGATAAGAATTTGAGAAAAATATTTCTTTGTTCAATAAAATTTCAACATTTATTCATGTGATGAAATTACAAATGAGTTGGGATCATCTAGTGGATAGAGTTATTCTTGGAGAAGATATGTTGAAAAAAATGGAAAATGAAGTTTTGTTGATAAAAAAGAAGTTAAAGGCAACCTAAGACCATCAGACGAGTTATGCAAACAAGCATAGATTTCATAGAGATTTCAATGTTTGGTACCATGTGTATCTCCAAGTTAAATCAAAGATATGTTCCCTAATAGTGAGAAATTTTGTCAATATAGCACCTAGCTAGTGTGGAGCATTCAAACTTTTGGAGAGGGTTGGGCTAGTGGCTTACATGCTTACCTTGCCAACAAATATTAGAGTTGATGATGCATTTCATGTATCTTTGCTTAAAAAGTATGTTTTATGATTCTAATTATGTTATCTATTGGGATGTGATCTACGTGGAGCCCAAATGAGAGTTCAAAATAGAACCATAATGGATATTAGGCAGGAAGGAGAAACTGCTTTGGAACTTAACCATTGTACACGTTATAGTGCAGTGGAAGCGTTATGGAGCAGAAGAATCCACTTGGGAATTGGACGATGTCATGAGAGTGGCATATCCTTATTTATCTTATTCATAGGATGACTATACAAGTACTAAAACCCCAAGGATGATATTCTTTTAAGTGGAAGGGGATTGTGCCACCCTTTTTTTATTTTTCTAAATTTTTTGTAATTAAAGACATATAATGTTGGGGTGCTAGCATTGGTGCTATGTTTTTAAAATCTATTATGAGATGTAATGTTTTATTTTATTAATAAACTAGGCTATAATTGAAGGAATGCGGGACAACCAACAAATATGGTGTATTAAAAGGAAAAAAAAAATACCTTGAATTAATAATTCCCTTAATGTGATGGTTGGGAAGATGAAGGGTCAAGGTGTCTTTATAAAAATGAAAGAGAAAACCATTGAGGATATTTTTATTTTTTCCTTTTTTTCTAAGAATTACTCCATTATTCTTCTCATACACTCATTTTTTTCCCTCTATCACTTAGAAATTTGAATTGGTGCGAGAATTGGTGATATCTTGTGTAAGAGGAATTGAATGTGTTGTAGTGTTTCTTCCTTGGACTAGATGGATATGAGGACTGGGAATTTTTCTATTTATGTGTGGCACAAAGAGAACTAAAGAAGGGAAGAATGAGGGACTATGAACATCAAAGAAGAACTCCTTTGTGGGTTGCAAAGATGCATTGTCATTTATAAATGTCTATGGCCTAGTCAAGGAATGGAAAGGCTAGAAACTAAGATTATTTCCTATCTGTGGAGGAGAGTGGCCTTTGCTTTTTGTGTTAAATATGATTGGAAAATTGTGCTGAGTCCATGAGTTCATTTTTTCCCTAAAGGAAACAAGGTTTTGCTTTGGATGATGAACTATGATAAATACTACATAATACCTAAGCCTATGGTTGTGTGGAGAGTGGCTCACCCTTCTTCAATTCCAAATTGCAAAATATTTGAATCAAGGTAAGTATCACTTATGCATGATTATTTAATTTCTCTTTTAAACATGTTTATATGTGCATGCATTTACCCTTAAACACATTTATCATGGTTGTAGCTATTACACTATTTGGATGTAGCTTCTTATATGTACTAAATTTTGTAACACCATTGATTGAGGAAGACAGTCTTCCAAAATTCTTCTTTAAATGGGTCATGCTGGATTTATTTTGGGAGGCTCCAAAAGATGAAACTTGGACAATAGTGAGCGGATCCCATTGGTCATATTTTCCAAATTTATAATCTTGGGTCCTGATATTTTGGGGGATATAATCAAAGGAAGTTGAGCTACTTGATGCTCCTAAAAATCATGCATCAAACTGTTCATGTTGGAATTTCTCCTATAACTTTTCTTCTAGGAGATTCTAGAAGCTGAAACTTGGACCACAGTTAGAGGATATCGCATTGATCATATCTTCCAAATTTCATATATTCAATGATGAAATTTTAGGATATATGATCATAGGAAGTTGAGCTTCTTAAATGCTCCTAAAATCATGCATCACATGTCATGTTGGAATTTATGTTATACATTTTCTTCTAGGAGGTTCCAAAAGCTGAAACTTGGACCATAGTGAGGGGAACTCCCGCTGCTCATTTAGTTCAAGTGTCAGATTTTGTGTATCGTTATTTTAGGGGAATGGTCAAAGGAATTCAAGCTTCTAGATGATCTTAACATCACACATAACAACAAGTCATGTTGGGATTTCTACTATAACTTTTCTTTTGGGAGGTTCCAGAAGCTAAAACTTGGAACATAATGAGGGAAAATCCCACTAATCATCCAATCTAATTTTTTGACCTTGTATCATGATATTTTAGGAGATATGATTAGACGATGTTGATTTTCATGGATGCTCCTAAAATCGTGCATCAAAAAGGTCATGTTATAGTTTCTATTATAATGTTTCTTCTGGGAGGTTCCAAAAGCAGAATATAGTGATGGGAAATCTTATTAATCATCTAGTCCAACTATCATATATTGGGTTGTGATATTTTAGGAGATATGATCAAAGGACTTTGAGCTTCCTTGATGTTCCTAAAATCATGTGTCATAATAGTTCATGTTGGCACTTCTGCTATAACTTTTCATATGTAAGGTTCCAAAGGTTGAAACTTGAAATATAGTGAGAGGAACTCACATTAATCATCTAGTTCAGTTTTTAGAACATTGACTACTATAATTTAGGATATATGTCATTAGGAAGATGTTATATTAGTTTGCATCCAAAGTGTTTCAATAAATGCCTAAATGGCTTAATGATTCATTGCATACAAACTGTTTAATGAACTGGCCCATTGAAAATGTTGTTTTTTGGATGGGGATAATGTTGTTATATGTTAGAATTCTTGTATGATAGTGCTACTATAGTTTATATATGCCTATTTTCATGCAAATAATTTGAATAAATTTGTTAAAGGTGATTTATCGCAATTTTCATACAAACTATTTGATAAAATACATCAAAGACATAGATCAACAGTTGCATGATTGAGTGGCATATTTCATTTAGTATGTCACAAACATAATGAGAGAAATGTTTTTTAGTTAATTTCAAACAAAATGTTTGAAAAAAAATCTACAAGAAAAAAACTACTTAATTGGTTGTATACAAAGTATTTAAAGAAAGGTTTACATGTAAAGTGTTGAGAAAATGTATGGGAGATGAAAATCAAGTTTTTCCAAGTGTAGTTAGGATAAATTTTTCGGGGTATGCGACATTGTTTAGTTAACTAGATGACACCTCCCTGTTGACCTAAAAATTCTAATTATTATTGTACCTACACTATTACTAGTGCTGCCTCCTGTACTTGGCTATGTACCATTCTCATCCTCCACTACACAATTAGAACATTCTTATAAACTAGGACTGGGAAAAGGATTAATGATTACCTCAATTTCTTTCAAGTGTGCAAACGGTAGGAATTTTTTTGAGCTAGCTTCAATGTACTAAGGAAATACCATGTATTTCACTTATCCATATTCTATTTCAAATAATTCAAACATGTTTTCAAGCACATCTCCCTCTTGCACCTTAATAATCATGCTCTTATCTATGATATAATTTACAATTTTCTCAAATGCAACTTCCTACTATACTATTCTTAATCCATTTGATTGAAAATTTCCTCCCATTGGATTCACTCCATTTTTGTTCTCTCCTAACTCTCCATACACCTCTCCTTCATCTGGTCTACTCTCTAGATTATCTTTGATTACCAATCCTATCTCCTTCAATGAACAACATACATTTTCTTTTATGCTTCCACAACCCTTCCACCACCTTTATATGTGTTTCAGTACTTCCTTCCATAGTTGTTCCCTTCCCCAAGACCCCTTATCTTCTAGGAACTTATAAAATTTTATTTAGCCACCACTTCTTAGTTATCATGTCCCTCTTTAATGTTTATTTTTCTCTCTCTAGATATCGGGCTTCCTCATTGGTACCACTTTCCTTTGGTTGTTGATTTTCACTAGCTCTATCCCAGTTCACCCCCATGCATTATGGTTTATGATACCATGGTTGGAAAGTTGTAGGGAATATAACTATCCTCGATCAAGAATATTTTCACCCAAGTCGCAACCTTCTTCACCAACCTCAAAGGAGATTCCCTCTTGAATTTCTTTTGGCTCTTTAAATGACTAGTTTAATACTAGTGCAAACTTAATGATGTATTATTCTATATTTTATTTAAACAAAATTCGGAAACCCTTTCTACTTTATAATCAAGCCTCTATAAAGAAGCTAGGTTTTAGACACTACCAAATCTCTATTGTGCTCTTCTAGTCTGGTCATATATGTTCTCTTAATCTCTTTAACCACTCAAATACCACTACTAGGAATTTTAACTAGAATATTTTATAGATGTCATCATGTATCCATCGAGGTGGAAAACTTATAATTCTCTTTTCCTTAAACAAGCCAGTCTACCTAAACCACCAAGCTTTTACATAGCTCTTAGCCAACTCACCAATCATGTTGCTATAATGTCATGAACTAGATGAGGGATCCTAATAACTAAACCAATTTTTGGGTCAATATTAAACTAGCTTCTGCATTGGTATCAAATAAAGGGGGTCCATTTTAGTCTAAGTGCTAGCATATTCAATCCTAAAAAGGGGGGAAGTCTCACTCAAATAACTATGCTTAGACTAAATATTATATAGGGCTTGCACAACATGGCTATCATAGGTACTTTAGCCATCATATTGTAATTGTTATTAATGAAATCAATGACTAACATATCATCATAAAACATACTTATCATTTTACTTAAGTGTGAAACATGTGTTATATCACATATTAGTCAATCATTAAAGCAAATAAGGATTAACAATAAAAAAATTCATCACCATGCAAAAGGAAGACAACAATAACTTTGCATGGAGACATCATTCCATTAAGATACAAGATAAATCAATAAAATTTTCAAAGTATCTTAAAACCCCAACCATAGATATTAAATTACAAATTACATATTTATGTCATAAATGAGTGTTTTTTACAAAACTTAACAACTATAAAGTATCTTTTCATCAATAACCAACCAACCAACAACATTTTTAGACCTAAGCCTTACATAATATAGTTTCACTTGAAGGTGGAAAGGTACGTTCAAAACTATGTAAAACCAATATCTTTCTTCCACTCTGTTGTAGTGGCCACAACTACCCTCCAAAATTTTAACTATGCTTTGATTTTGGATCCTTCCTTCTAATGAAAAGAGAAATAGGGGTATGACCAATTTCCCCTTTCATTTCAATATTCGATCCTAGGACCTATGGGTTATGAGCCCACAGACCCTATTGGAAGCATTCCATAAGGCTTTAAGCCTTTAAAATTGGACCATATAACATATCAGAGCCTTTACACTATCGAGAGCATTTAAATATGTGTTTAGCCTTAAAACCCCGCAACCATACAACTATCGGAAATACACGGAACAAGGGAAATACAAAGAAAAACCCCACCGGAACCCTTGGGTCGGATCTCAAATATTATAAGCCTACCTCTATAAATATCAGCAGGTCCACTCCTTCACACCATTCTGTAGTGCCACTCTGATCTTTGATCTCTGACTAACGATCGGCCTGATCTTTGATCACTGACTTATCGCTATCAGCGTATCGGCATTCCACTACATCGGTGCTATCACATTGTCCCTTGATTGGTCCGATATGCGATTAGCAATTAGATCTGGACCGTCAATATAGACTCTCAATCCAACGGTCCATGATCCATCACATTATCACAATCGCTCTTCTCAATGGTTAGGGTCTGATAACACCCAAAAGGGTTCCGCCGATGCGATAAAATCCTGGCCGTTGATCTATAAGATCCAACGGCCCTGGTTTGCCGACACTTCATCTCTTCACTATTCTTCCTTGGCTTGATCTCGTTGTTTTGATGGAATCTATGCTTTTAAGCTAGTTCCTCTGCCACACCTGTGTTCACACCATGACTCCACATATAACAATATTTCATTGGATCGCCATCGATCCTACCGTGATCGATGGTCAATCAACACACTCACAATTGGGATTTAAGCCCTCAGCGCATATATACATAACATAATTGAAAAGGGACATAATACACAGACACGCGGAAAACCACAGAACACATATCTATTATACATATACAGACTTCCATTATAGCCTAAGGCATTTCAGCCTTAGGAATGAGTTCTCCCCTCGGTTACACTTTGGTCACTCTCTGTTACACAATTTCTATTCTATGCTCTCTATCTCTCTCTAAACACGCAAGCTCATATATATATAAGGAACATTAGGTTATATCACTGAAAGGATCTGATCAATCCTCTCCATGAATCACTCAAATAAAGCCTTAAATCTCGCTATAGAATACATATGGCAGATTACATTAACTAAAGTCTTCTCGAAACTTTGTTAGTTCCATCAATCTAGCTCTATTTAAACAAAATTGTCCCTATTTTGCTCGATGGTCCACATCTCCTCCTTCTTCGCTTTGGATTCCTCCTTTAATTAAGGGGGGGTTAGATGCTCTTACATCACCTTCATATCCACAGGAGCTCATCTTACACTAATCCAGGTATTCATACTTTGACTAAGACTTATATTTTTCATTTGTGATTATGCTAGCTTTTTCTCACACCTAACTTATCTTTCTAACTCACAAGTTGATCTCCCTACTTGGTTTCACAGCAGTTTTGGGCTTGCCTCCAGAAACTGTGCAATCCTTGAGGAAAAGTAGCCTTGATGATGGGAATTTCACAATTCTAACTAGCAGTCAGCCTTGAGCTTAAAAATTGTGCATTCATGGAAGGAAGCCCACCACTGAGCCGAGAAATTGTGCAATCCCTTACTGAGCTCAGAAACTACATACTGCACTAAGCTGGAAAGTTGCCATTCCCAATAATGGTGCAGTCTTTCTCAGCAATGCGCATGACAAGTTTCTCAAAAAAAACAAAAAAAAGGTGGAAAAGAAAAAGGATACAAAAAGAAAAAAAAAACATCCCTAAAATAGGGGTCTATTATTAGTTTCCCAAATGTGGCACATTGCTATTTTTAGAAGTTTTCCCCAAGTGTCGCTTTTTCCATGATTTTAGGCATGCGTGTCATAAACCCTAATTTGTTGAAATCTAGTGAATCGACACCTCTAGAGCTCATTTTTTCATTTGATCTTGGAGCTTTAGAATTCTTTAGGATATCAAGGAACCATCGATGGAGTTGTCATCGCTTTTCCAAGTGAGGTTTTCTTTCATCGCCTTTTGCCGCTTTTTTGTCATTTTTTGTCATTTCGCTTGTGTTAGTGTTGTTTTGATTGTTTCCTTTCATGGTTTGTGGTGTTTCAATTTATTTTAGCTTGTAGAAGTGCTTTTATAAGCTTTTGTTTGCATTTCACAAGTGTCGCATCAATTTTCTTATTTTTTCACCGATGGTCACCCTTACAGTGACTCTCCTCACATACTAGATTTTATTTTTGTTTGTTCAGTCTTTGAACTTGATATACATTGATTCTTTCATACTTAGTTATATCTTCACCCAAGCTCACATCATTACTCACTTCTGCTCATTTTTCACACTTCCACCAGGCAGATTTGTACTTCCCTTAGCCAGATTTTGCCTTGCCCAGCTTGGCACTACGCAATCCTAAGGCTCAATATGAGAGCTTGGCCTCTAGAACTATGTGGTGTGTAGTACAAGCTGGCCCAATAATGAATTGTGCAGTTCCAGGGATCAATCTATCACCTTGTCCACTAAGGTTATGCAATGTGCAGTCTCTCCTAGTATCTGCCCAGGCTGGACTGCGCATTGCATAGTCTCAAGCCTCAGACTACACCCTTGGCTATTGGAACTATGTAATGTACAGTTCACACAACCAATCTCCCTTACTTTTTAATGAAAACTACACAATCCCTCTATTACAGGTCAATTTGGGCACATCAACCCAGACTTCCAGATCAGTATTATTAGGGTCCATCAATCCCTAATTCAGTTGTTTTCATTCCTTGATGAGGTAAACCTACATCATGCTTGCCTCCCAAGAGTTTCCATGACACTATTCATCTAAAAAGTGCCCCTAAGGAGATCAATGTGGGAAACCTTCTGTCAGGCTGCATTGCAATGCAATAACTGCACGGACTAGGTGAGTTGCAGCACACTTAGCCTTTGTTTCACCTGCGTTGAATGAGTTTCAACTAATTGTTTAAATGAATCCATTGGATTCCTCATCTAGTGGATACTTCTGGAAGTTTCCAAGTTGGTAGAGCTCAAATTTGGATGAGGAAGAGGATGAATGAACCTCAATCCATTATCCCTTCCTCCATGGAACCAATTCCCAAATCTGGCAAAGCATTCATGAAGGCCATTAATGGATTAACCTCCTCCATTCAGTTATAAATTGACCAAGCATTCAAAGGCTGGTCTAGGTTGGAATTTCTTGAGCTAAGAAGATGTTGTTTTAATGATATTAGTAAGAGTATTGTAATGATGTCGAATTGTTGCTTCATGAGGAGAGAAGGGATCAAAACTGGAAGGAAGACACTGAATCAAGCATGAACATTCATGGGTTGTAATCTTTCCTTTTATCACTAAAGAATTCAAAGATTTTTCCATTCATATTCTTATATGATGTGTATCATATTCTAGATTCTATGATATGTTTTATTAACAAATCTTTATTGTATGCTTTAATGGGTTTTTGTCTTGGCTTGTGTGCAGGTACTTTCCAAGCGATTTAAGTACAGAAAGGAGCAGTGGAATTGGTCAAAGGAGAGAGGGAACAAGAAAAAGCTACAGGTTGGTTTCTCCTCTTACCTCTCTTATCTGTTGATTAAAGAAAAGGTAGCGAATTACTTTGGTTGTTGTTTCTAGACTAGCTACTAAGTCTATAGGGTTAGGCATTTGATAAAACACTAAATTTGCCCAAAACAAATTGGCAACTCCACTTGGGATCATATCTTAGCCCTTTTAGTAGCTTATCCACCTCCTTAGACACTTTGACATGCTTTACTTGTTGTAATTCAGCCTTTTGCATTGAATTTTGGTCAAAATTTGAGGTCAGATGACTCTTGAATGGCCTCACAAGAATCAGCACAGGCTAGCCTTAGAGACAGTGCTATGTAGTGCAATTAGGCCTTCTTTGACCTGTTCTGATTAACAAAGGAATATTTTAATCAGTGCAGTTTGGCCCTCTTTGCCCTGCGCTGATCAGTGCAAATAGGCCCTCTTTGACCTGTGCTGATCAATCTTGAAATCATTGAAATTGGCACAAGATTTAGTGAGAGGCAGTGCTCTGCAGTGTAGTTAACTCCTCTTTGACCTACGGTAATCAACCTTAGGTTAAATTCCCACCTTTGGATTGAGTTTTACCAAAATTCTTCTAATTGCTTGCTTGCTGAATATCAATGATGTCTTATCTCTGAAAATATTTTTTCATCTCCTTAATCCAACCCTACTTTGATTGGATTGATTAATGTTTCTTTAATGTTTTCTTTGTCATTATCAGTATATAGTCAAATTTAGAATATAGTTGATTGATCTTTGTCGAAAGAAAGTGTCATAAAATCATCTTTTCCTTCGAAAGTTGAATTGTCGTAAAGTCTTCAATCATGAAAGATCGATTGATTGATGTGTGCATTTGATGTGTATTTTCATTTAAAGTGTCGAAAATCTTCATTTCTTTAAAATCGAAAGTGTTGTACAGTCTTCATTTCCCTTTAAAATAAATTGTCGCAAATCGTCATTTTTATGAAAAGAGATTTTTGATCCATTGTGCATATTTCCTTTTTGTTCATCCTAACATTAAGGGATTTGAAAAGAAAAACATGCATTGTGCATATTAAATTTTGTGAATGCTTGAAAGGAATGGTTTAGGGAATTGCATCTAGTTTGTGCTCTTTGTTGATTGATCAAAAAGTACTTGTTTGCTCTATCCCTAGTAGCTAGGATTTTCATTGTTAAATTGAATGGAAAGAGTGCTTCTCATTCTAGTTGCATTTTTAGGAATTTCGGAAAACATCTCGTGGTGAACCTTCAAAGGAAAATTAAAGAATATCAGCCTAAAATTTACATCAATTAATCTAATAACAAATTGGAACTTAACGAAAAACATCTAGAGGTCTAGGCTAGGGACGTGTTCCAGTGTCTTTAAACCTAGTGGCTGTCGTTTTCACTAAGGTTGGGTGATTCCTCCTCTCTGATTCGATAAGTTCTAATACGGAGTTGTGCTCCCTGTACCGTCGAGTATATGGTAGGAGACCCCAATAGGTTGAAATCCTTTATCCCTATGAAGCCAAGTCTGACGCCTTACCAATCGTAACGCACCTAACACAGCATTCGGGAAGATTGACTGTCGTTCGTCATGTCCTTGGTCATTTCTCTCTCATTTATCACCAAGGTGTATATTGCAGTTTTGCAATTTGTCTGGTAAAACCTCTTGTCTAGAATCTCCAGAGCAGTCACTTTCATTCCTTTTCGACTCTTTAAAAGTAAAAGGATCATTTGAGCACTTATCCTTTCAGGCTCATTAAACATTGAAGGCAACTAGAGTCATCTTTTGTTTTTTCTCAACTCTTTAAAAATGAAAAAGCGAAGTTGTGTTCCAATGTCATAAAAAATTAATTGACCACGGATAACATCCTCCTCACTTGCTCCTTAGTTGATCTTAGGTTGAAACATATGGCGACAAATCCGGAGTCCACCGATCAAGGAATTCCTTTTGGGAATCCTAGTCCTTTTCCTTCTTTTGGAAATATTGCTACTCCTTATATGGCTACATTGTCCCTTCCCGGATTTACCATTGGCTTGCTAGTATGGTTGTTTTCAACCTCCTTGGTTCAAAATGTCATGATTTCTCCACAATCGAGTACACCTCCAACTGGACAAAATCAACCTCTAGTTGATCCGAAGGTTGACCCGTTTCCTTCTTCCTCGGTCATTTCTTCCTTCCCTTCTTCCTCTTCACTTGGTGAAAGTATTGGTACTAGTAACCAAGTGGCTAAGAAGAAGAAGAAAGGGAAGAAGAAGAAGAATAAGCAAGTTCAGCAGAGGGAAAACCAAGCAACCATTGCTTTAAATGCAACATTAGATGAGAAACCATCCATCAAGCCTCACAAAGTTCGATATCCATGCAAACTTTGTGTGGGAGACCATATTCTTCGAAATTGTCCTGATATTCCTCAGATCTTAGAAGAATGGTCTTCCCGTTCACATGACCTTGTGTCATCAACTTCTGGAGATCATGTTGGTGACACACCATCAACTAGTGGCAGTAAAGATCATGGAAAGAAGGGAAAAGTTAAGTTTCCATGTAGGTTATGTGAATGGAATCATACCATTCACCTTTGCCCCTATCTGCACGAAGTCAAAAAAGTGTTGGATAACCATCCTGCTTCACCACAGCGACTTCCATCTGGTTACAGGAAACTTTCCCTTAATCCTTCATTAGTTCATGAATTAACTGACCAAAATCAACTGTCAGCCAAACCCACTCTCTTTGAAAGTGAATCCAATGAGTCTATACCCGACCCAAATCAACAGTTTGAGGTAATAGTTGACCTGATTTCACCTTCATCTAATCGTACCTTTCTCGAAGAGAGTGAAAATGATACCACTCAAGTTCTTTTTGTTTCTTCAGATTCCAATGAGCTTGGAGGCAGTCCTCCTGTTCCATAGGAAAATCCTCCCACTCTCATAACTCAAGGGGTTAATCCTCCTATTTCTATAGTAGCCCCTCCAATTAGTCTAATCACTTCCTTTGATTGGAATTGACTGGCAGGATTATGCCTTCCTTCCTATGTTCCTTTCCAGATCATGGTATAGGTTTGTAATATGATTGTATTTGGCACTATTATAGATGAAGGTGCATCAGTAAGTATCTTTTCCTCAACTACTTGGCAAGTGCTTGGTTTGCCACCTCTTGTGCCTATTACACAAAATCTGTTGGATTTTAACAGAGGAACTAGTCAACCATTAGGGATCCTTCCTCAGTTACCTATTACTTTGGGAGGGAAAACCATTTATCTGAACATGATGGTAGTCCCAGCCCTTTAGATTACAACTTAATTCTTGGGCGCGATTATGTTTATGGCATGGGAGCTATTGTTTCAACACTATTTTGAGTGATTTGTTTCCCGCATGTAGGTAGAATTGTCACCATTGACCAGATTTCATTTCTCGGTCCAAATATGGTTCCTAGTCAACCATATTCCCTAAATGGTCCTTTTGTAACAATGGTATCATCCTCGCTACGGGTTAATTATGTGGCAACCTGTTCCATACCTACATCAACTGACAATCAATTCAGTGATGTTGTACAACATGTACTAGGGGCATTAGAACCAGATGAATCTTTCATGACCTCTTATGAGTTGTGATCAAGGATTCTGAGGATAGTTCCTGGTCTTGTGTCAACCTTGTTAAAAATGAAACAAGGAAAATGAGCATAGTTCCTTGTCTTGTGTCAAGCCCGTTAAAAAATGAAACAAGGAATATGAGCATAGTTCCTTGTCTTGTGTCAAGCTCGTTAAAAAATGAAACAAGGTCCCCTAGACCTCGTAAAATCCTAGTCAAGTATTTCACTTGAACTCGTAAAAGAACCTTCATTCCATCCACTTCATATCCATGAGTAGTCTGCTTAGGTGAATGTAATGAAGCTTGGGGGGCATGCACCTAATGGTAAAGTTAAGTTTCCCTATAGGTTATGTGAAGGGAATCACCCCATTCACCTTTGTCCCTATCTAGATGAAGTCAAAAAGAATATCTGTCCTGCTTCACTATAGCAACTTCCATCTAGTTACAAGAGACTCTCCCTTTTATCATGTTGGGGGCATGTAAACCAATCAAAGCATAGATTTTCGTTTCAAGCTTGTGTAAAAATGAAACTAGTTCCAAGCATAGTTTTTTCGTTTCAAGCTTGTGTAAACATGAAACTGAATCCAAGCATAGTTCCTTATGGTTCAAGCTTGTGTAAAAATGAACCCATCTCCATTTTTAACCCTCATGATTTCCATTCTATTAGCCTCTTTCATTAGATGAGCCTTGGTTGTTTTCATCCCATCGCCACCATCCCTTTGGCCGATCATACGCTTTCACTTGGTTGTTTTATCCTTTTTTGAGGGATGGTTGCAATGAGTGATCTTATTAGCTAGCCTCTTCACATAAATCAACATGTTTTGAGAAGTTCCAACATCACCGGAACTAGTTGCTACCCTATACACCACTCGTTCCTCAAAGTAGAGTCCTCTTTAAGCTCTTTTCAGACTCTCTAAACAAGAAAAGATTGTCGAGCGCTTGTCGTTTCTAGCTCGTTAACGGATTAGAATCGATATCTACTCAATATAGTTTTACCCCTTCTTTGGGCTGAGATATATTAACTACGAAAAAGGTACTCATTGATCGAACATGATCAATAGGTTCTCTCTTGTATTATTGTATGCCTTTTCGAACTTGACGGACAAATTTACGAAAAAGAACTTGTGGAGTTTCCTTTTAGTCCCTTTTCAGACTCTCTAAATGTGAAAAGGATCGACTTATCTTTCTCGTTAATCTCGTTAAAAATATTAATAGCGACAAACTTTTCCATCTAGATAAGACCGAGTTTCACCTTCGCTAGACTCGTTACAACATCAAATAGTGATGGATTCACCCGAAGGGTGGAATTATACAACAAGCATATGTTATCCTCCTCAAGCTTGATAAAAAATAAAGAGGTACTGGTCAGAAATGACTGGGAAAAATGGGAAAAGCCGAGAAAAATTTATGGTAGGAGGTCGCTCTTGAACATGACACTTTCACCTCATCACCGTGACTATGTGGGTTGGGTCATTTAGCTTGATGGTTATCACACCATTGGTCTACCATACCATCCATCACTTTGTTTTGGGTCAATGCTACCAATTCACTTCCTTGTCGCCAATATGATCAAGAGAATTCATTCAATTCAAAACTTCATCCTTTACAACACAGTAAACCTTCATTTTCATGCCCGCCATTCATGAACCTTGTGTCGTTAGTCGATATTTAATCTCCAAAATCATTCACCTTGTTTTGTGTCGTTGATGTGGGATACATCAAGGCCCTCCTGCGACGAGTCATTTCTTGTCGACATCAGCACATCATCCAAGAAGTTGACTTAGAAACACCCCTTTAGTACCTTGAGGCTTTCATACATCAATGGCAGGTTTCTCGCTTCCAGCGATAGGTTGAAATCAATGGCCTTCGACCAAAAGACTTCGTATGGTGTTCGACATCAAATCATTTATTCACACCATGCAAAATGTACTGCAATACCTTGAGGGTCATTATCATTATCGGTGATTCCTCTCGCATCTATTAATGACTTACATCATTTTCTGGTAATCATATGATGTCTCTCCATGTTTAAATTCAGATCATCTATTCACATGTTTAGACTTGTACATTGAGTGAAGATTGAATGACATTGAAGACCCCAGATCTAGTTTCATCCATCTGGGCTACGACATATTTTCAAGAGTACTATATCAAATGTACAAATGGCCTTACATACATGGTCATCCATTCATGGGTCTATATCTGTAGATAACTCTATTTGTACATATAATGAAAGTTTATAAGATGAGCATGGGTATGCCTTCCCTCAGCTAGTTCACGAGGAAAAATAAAATTATCATGATATTTGTATTGTAACTGATGCAGGTCACCTTCCTCTTTGAAAACTTCTCTTGAAATGGTAAAGCATCTCACTCGACATGTTTATTTTTGACTTCATGCTTTAGGGGGCAACTGTTATAGGTCAATTTGGGCACATCAACCCAGACTTCCAAATCAATATTATTAGGGTCCATCAATCCCTAATTTAGTTGTTTTCATTCCCTAATGAGGTCAACCTACATCATGTTTGCCTCCAAAGAGTTTCCATGACACTATTCATCCAAAAAGTTCCCCTAAGGAGATTAGCGCAGGAAGCCTTCTATCAAGCTACATTGCAATGCAGTAATTGCACTGCCTGGGTGCGCTGCATCGCACTTAGCCTTTGTTTCACCTGCGCTGGGCAAGTTTCAACTAATTTTTTTAAATCAATCCATTGGATTCCTCATCTAGTGGATACTTCTGGAAGTTTCCAAGTTGGTTGAGCTTGCATTTAGATGGGGAAGAGGATGAATGAACCTCAATCCATTATCCCTTCCTCCATGGAACCAATTCCCAAATTTGGCAGAGCATTCATGAAGGCCATTAATGGCTTAACCTCCTCCATTTAGTTATAAATTGACCAAGCATTCAAAGGCTGGTCTAGGTTGGAATTTCTTGAGCTAAGAAGATGTTGCTTTAATGAGATTAGTAAGAGTATTGCAATGATGTTGAATTGTTGCTTCATGATGAGAGAAGGGATCAAAACTAGAAGGAAGACACTGAATCAAGCATGAACATTCATGGGTTGTAATCTTTCCTTTTATCAATAAAGAATTCAAAGATTTTTCCATTCATGTTCTTATATGATGTATATAGTATTCTGGATTCTATGATATGTTTAATTAACATATCTTTATTGTATGCTCTGATGGGTTTTTGTCTCAGCTTGTGTGTAGGTACTTTCCAAGCGAGTTAAGTATGGAAAGGAGTAGTGGAATTGGTCAAAGGAGAGAGGGAACAAGCGAAAGCTACAGGTTGGTTTCTCCTCTTACCTCTCTTATCTGTTAATTAAAGAAAAGGTAGCGAATTACTTTGGCTGTTGTTTCTAGACTAGCTACTAAGTCTAGAGGGTTAGGCATTTGATAAAACACTAAATTTTCCCAAAACACCCTCTCATCAGTTGACCGGATTTATTCTTGATCATGCTTTGAAGTTAGATTTGCTAAAGTTAATGTTTTCTTGCCATTAGCATCCTTTTTGTCCCACAAGTACCACACTTGTGAAGCGCTTTCTCCCAACAGTCATTGTTACCATGGCACCAAAGAGAGCTACTTCAAAAAAGACCATTGAAAGTAGTACTAGGGGGGCAGTTGAACAAACACTACTATACTTACTAGTATGTGCAAACACTCAACTTTTTATAGAGAATGAGTCAACACTAACATGGAAACAAGTTGATGAAGCTTTTTTGGTAAATATCCTTGAGGTGGATCTAGAGGACAACTCTTAAAGCAGCACCAACAAAAAGCAGCAATCGCATACAGGATAAGGGAAAGAGAAAGGTTGTTGATAATCCAGGGGGAGAACAAAGCTATGATATGAAATCGGATCCAATGCTTATGAAAGAAACTTTGGAAAAATAAGTGAAGAGGAAGCAAAGGATAAGGAGAGCAGAGCGGAGGAAGAGAGAAAATTAGATCTTGCAGGAAGTAGAAATGAGATTGAAGAAAGCAAAAGAAGAACTCACGGAAGAATATGAGTTGAGGAGGAAAGAACAAGAAGAGAAATAGAAGTAAGAAGAAGAATAAAGGCAAGGCACCATAGCAGAAGAAACAACACCAATACAGGTTGAAGAGTAAGAATAGAACCAACCAGCAGCAGAGGAGGAGGGTGAACAGATGTAGGATTAGGAGCTTTCTCAACAGATTAAAGACCTTAATAGGGATGACAGCTGGAAATTAAGTAAAAATTGGATTCTATCTCTCTCCTCTTGACCCTTCTTCCCTTCCCTCTCCTCTCCCCTTTCCATTCTTGTTGGATCTCCCTTCTCACCTTCATGCTTTATCCCCCTTGATCCAATATTAATTTTCTTTGTTTGCTTGTGGAGTTTATTTCTCATATAAAATTATCATCAGCCATCCTCCTTTTTAATGTGTTTAGTTTTCCTCCTTCCAGTTATAGTTTTTATTTTTATTTTTATAAATATTAAAATAATAGAAATTAATATATTGAATTTAAAATATTAAAATTAATAATATTATTAATCTCTACAAAGATAATAAGAATATCATCAATACATTATTTAACAAATTACCATATTCTAATTATAGTCTTTTATCTTTATAGATATTAAAATAATAGATTAAAATTATTATACTTTATTATTATAGAAATTAATATATTGAATTATAAGTGAATTCAAAATATTATAATAATATTTCTAAATTAATAATTTTAATATGAATATCATCAATACATTATTTAACTAATAACCATATTCCAATTATAGTCCTTTTATCTTTATAGATATTAAAAATAATAGATTAAAATAATTATATTTTATTATTATAGAAATTAATATGTTGAATTATAAGTGAATTTAAAATATTATAATAATAATTCGAAATTAATAATTTTAATGTTATTAATCTCTATAATTATAATAATAATAAGAATACCATCAACACATTATTGATAAGATTTAATATTACAATAATATTATTACAGGAACTAATAATATTAAATTATTAATGAAATTACATTATTTAATCAATTAGTTATAGATGATTTAACTTATGATTTCTTCATAACAGCTAGTTTCTAATATTATGGGTCAAACCCTAACTAACAATATTACTACAATATTTAATATTATTATTCCATTTATAATATCGAAATATAATATTTATTTATTACACAACAACTATTTTCTAGCTAAATTTAATATTATCATTTTATAATATTGAAATAAAATATTTATTTATTACATAGCAACTATTTTTTCTAACTAAATTAAACAATTTAACAAATTACCTAACGGCTAAGTCTAGGCAGTGATGCATCCTTGCTATTTATTCCCTTGGATCTATTGATTTCTCACCTTGTCCTAAGGATGAACCACATTAGCTGGTTCGAAACGTCGACCAAATCCTAACAATATGATTAATCTGAAAGACTGATATCAACATTATGGATCACAAAAGTCTTATATCTAATAGAGTAAAGACTTAATTGAAGTTGTAGATATGGAGTTGGAATTGGAGCCGCAAAATGAGTATGTTGACCTGATGCCGAGTGCACCACAGGTCACCATTCAGTCTCCACCACCTCCAACAGTAGAACCAACCTCGAGCTAGGAAGTGGATGTTGTTCCTCTTGATGATGATCTAGTAATGGATTTGTACAATTTGTCATTTGATGAGTTCCAAAAGACAATTGTACAAGCATGAAGAAAGCATTTTCCAGATGATCTCTCATCACCTACATTCGTTAGAGAAAGGGTGATAGTGGTGGACACCAACAAGCATCCAAATGCCTTTGCCGAATACAACTTCGCCTTTGTAGGAGCAAAAATATCAAATATTCATTATTTCACAATCGATATTGAGAAATTGGCACAAAACTTGCAAGCTTCCAAGCAAGAGGTAGAAGAACTCTACGCAACAACACAGAGTGCAATTTCCACAAATTTTTACTTGGAGGAGTTGGGAGAAGTGATACTTGTTGAATTATCAACACTGGGAGAAACCATGTGGAAGCTCTATTAGGGGTTTGTGAACGTACATAAAATAGTTGTTCGTTTACATGGTCCACAACAATAGAGCAAAGAGTTTGTTAAAACTTTCAAGAACATACAAGTTTCCGTTACGTATGGGAAAGAGTGGACAATGTGATACAAAGGGGTGCCGCTTTACTTAGTGAATAAAATGAAGCCACAGGCAGAGCTGGAGAGAGCGAGAGTTTGGATGTTTATTCATAAAAACAAGAAATTCACCTCATTTATTGGTAGCATTCAGGGCTCATATGTACGATTGTTGAGTAGTTTGGATGTCTTGGTGAAAACACACAATATCCCATCAACCATTTCACTCACCAAAGCCAAACCTATGAACCAAGACCGACAAGAGATTGAAGAGTACTTGGAGCAGCTGAGACACATTCCACCAAGGAATATTTGGACCTAAACATACAAAACATGCAGAACTACATCAGTGGTCATTTCCCAAACTTGAAACTAGTTCCAAGACATTGTACCCAGATGCCATGGAGGCTAGAGTCCACTTCCAACCATACACCATCACGCAGTTTGGGGATGTCATCACATAGTACCGAGCTTGGCACTAATATATCACTGAGAAGCATCAAGTGGAAGTTGTTGAGCTATATTTTTCCCAAAATCAAGCATCATAGTGTTGTGTCTTGTTAAAGTGTCAAGTTATCTCTACCCTATTTTGTCTTATATGGGTACAAGTGTAAATTGTAATATTATTTGTAATTATGTTGTAAGTGAAATTCCAAGTGTCAATATTGGAATATGAAGAGTCATGATGTAATGTAATGAGTCATTTTGTAAAGAAGTTGAAGAGTCATGAGGGTAGTCCAAAGGTCACAAAGGGGAGTTGAAGAGTCACCCCCTCTTGTTATAAATAGAAGGAGCAAGGATTTTGGCTAGGCTTAGGCTTAGAAGGAGCTTGGGAGTATTTTGAAGAGCCTTAGCTCCTCCATAGCATAGAGTGAGTATACTTCTTTAGAGGAGTAGGTGTTCTTGACTTTAATGTTCCACTATTGGGGCTAGTGGTCCGTCAATGGTGTATGTATGAATGGAAATTTCACTTATAATAAAATCAGAGCCATCACGCTTTCATGCATATGTTGTGAATATAGTAGGATAATTCTTGTTGTATTTATGTTATTTAACTTACGCTTATGAATATTAACTATTTTCTTTTCATTTGTGTGAATCTTGTTGAATGCGTGTTGTTGTATTAATTCATCACTTTAACTTGTGGATTATTCCGAATCTTATCTTGTGATATCATTACGCTCGTGTGTTCCTTTCAAGATGTGTACAATTAGAGGCTTCCAAGGGGTGCACTTCCTTTTCCCTTTGCGTGTTGGAACCTTCATGCATCACACTTGACTTTCTGCAGGGTCATACACTCGCTCCCACCCAAAGTTACTATACTTCACTCTAACCATTTTTGCAATCAAGGAATAACATTACCACCCACTGCTGGGAATCCTACTCTAATTGGTGTGATGTCTAGTTGGGACTTCACATCTGGGAGATCCCCTGAATGTTGGCGGGTCCAACACCATCAACACTTATGGTGCTAGAAGGAGGGTTAGATGAAAAGTTGAGCCCTTGAAGTATGTTTTGAATTTCTACACACATTTAATGACTTCTCGCTAAATCCTAACCCCGATATGTTTTTCCAGATACACAAATATGAAAGTTCAAGCGAGAATTATTGATGAATTTTCAAATTTTAAATTCAATGGCGAGCGTGAAACAACATTATTTGAGCACACTGCAAATTTTCTTGATTTCTGCACAAAGAAAAACATCCATTAAGAGGATATTGGTTATAGTTTTTTCATTCTCACATTCGAAGGGCGCGAATGAGAATGGCGTAACACATTGCCTGATGAATCCATTCACTCTTTCAAATAAATTTTCATATGGTTGTGTCGTGCTTTTGATTTCTATCATTGTAAAAAACTATGCAAGAAAATTTTGAATTTGTGAAAAGCACTTGATGAATCCGTTCAGGATTATCACAATCATGTAATCCATTTTTTCTTTAAATTTCCTGAAGATTATGTTGATTGGTATTTTTTGGTAGACAAATTCCTATATCTTGTTCACATTTTAGAAAATGCACATGAGCTTGAATCTTTTGAACCTCTCCCAACATACCTCGATATTAAAGCTTCTAAATTTGTGACGGATCAAGTTTCTGTTCCAAGTGACCATCCATCCCCTTCTCATCAAACAACTTTAGTTCCATAGGTTGAGTTGGGAGAAGTTGAGTATTCATCCATTGATCTACCACAATATTTTCCCACCTCACATACTCGGAATTTCAACGCAAGTTTGAACTATGAGTCCGATGGTTGTGATGAAGTGTTATCGCCTCGCCCTCCATCCTTTGGTCCCTGTGATCATTTGGATTGTGATGTGTTGTGTTCACTTGTTTCGAATCTCTCTTTTGATGTTCATGAGGATCAAGTTCTGGATGGAGTTGGTGTTGAACATCCAACCTGCGATATCATTTTCGATGAGTATGTGTGGGAGTCTAAATCTGAACAAGAATCTGCGATGAAGGATGACCTCCTTCCTCCCACATCTCTTCCGCATTATCCTGATATTTTCCATGATTTTGTCATTCCTGTTGAATCTTATGAAAATTCATTTTATGTTGATGTTACTAATTTCAATCATTCTCAGAACACATGGAATGCCAGTTTTTCATCTGAATGCAGAGAGGAAAAATATTTTTTCCTGATCCACCCAATCTCTTATATTATATTTATATAAATATAGAGGGTATGATTTCTTGTTATCCATCATCCCCTCTTTACGATTCATCAGATCATGAGGATGCCTCTGTTTGTAATCTTTAACTTTATGATCGTGGTTGTCGTTGTATTTTCATTGATTCATTTGATCACAATTTTTATTTTTCTACTATTGATCTTTCCAAGCCACTAATATTTGATGATCCATATTCTGGTGAATTGGAACTTCCCTAAGCTGTAGGGAAAATTCAGCCTGAGCTAATTGTTATGTTAGGTTCTCATAGTCTTGAGGTCAGTTCCACTTCCAGTGACAAATGTGTTGAATCTTTCCAGGCTTCTCATCACTCTATCACACACATTCAAGATCAATCTGTTTTACAAATTTTTCATCCTCCATATCTATCGCATGAGCCTTATGTGGTGAGCACAGTTGCAAAGCAAATTTTTTTTAATTTCTTTATGTTTGTCCATTTTCTCAGTTCGAAATTTTGTGCTTGCATGACTTCAGGTCACAGTTTGTCTAAACACCACTATGCACCCACAGAATGTCTCCCATGCACGTTTATTTCTTTCTTTTTTTCCCGTTCTTTCAAACTTCAAATGTTTTGGTTTGCAATCTCTATTTTTTGTTTTTATTATTATTCTTGTTTATCTTTCTTGACATGAATTTCCTCGCATACCAAGGACATACAATGTGTTGGTGGCCGCATTAGAAGTATCATTTCATCTAATTTTGGCCTATTCATTGTTAGGTTAGGAGTAGGAGTAGTTCTTTGATTTTCTTGTTTGTTTCTTTGAATTTATTTCTTTCACTTTATACTCGGTTTCTTTCCTTTTTTTTTTTTTTTTTTTTTCAGTCATAGGATATCTTTTGCATGAAACCATGTTTGGCTTCTCATACAAGTAAGGTGAAGTACAAGGGGAAGTTGTAATGTTATCAATGCTTGGTTATCTGTGTATTACCACTCTTTATGTGAATCTTTCATTTCTTTTAGTTGATGATACTTTGATGGAAAACATGTTCCTTTTGAAGAAAGTCATAGTGTAATTTTGATGCTTGCACTTCTAACTAGTATCGCCTACTCTAATCGGTCTTCTATTTTCAGTTAATCCTTGTCAACTAAGTCGAGTAGAGTAAGGTAGGGAGGAAAACCTTAACAAGTATGTCAGAGGTGTATATAAACATCCTTCTCTGAAGGGACAACCTCTTCTGCCCTCAACAAGTCAGGATCCCTCTTTTGCCTCCATGAAATAAATAAGTGCCAATGCACAGTTCTTTGTACAAATAAAAATGAAAAATGAAATAAAGGGAAAAAGAAGAGAAAGGATTCCTATGAAGAGAGGTGAAGCAAGAAACTCTATCAGGGTATTGTCCAGGTTCACTCGCAACAGAGCAATTTTTGTTTTCCTGAAGTGACTCTGTTGGGATACTCTCCGGGTCTACTAGCAGTGGAGCAACACTAGAGATGAAAAATAAGCCTCTGACAATCTCTTTTACTTGTGCATTTATATACTCCTCATCCCCAATTCAAACAACTCAGTTTGACTTGGCTTAGTATTTGTGATTCCGATGAATAAAATGGTGGGGACTATATCTTTAACTCAAGCTAAGTGAAGAAGTTCTGCCAATCAATGAATTTCAAAATACTTCCAAAAGAGTTATATTTTTTTGCATGAGACAAGATTCATATAGAGAGTTGGAGTTCTACCAGTGTGTCACTAGTGTTGTAGCAGCTACGACCACCCTCCCAATTTTTTCCTATGCTTTGACTTTGGAGCCTTCCTTCCTATCCACAAGAGCTCATATTGCATTGATCTAGGTATTCATGCTTTGACTAAGACATATATTTTTCATTTATGCTTCTTCTTGCTTGTTCTCACACCTAGCTGATCTTTCTAAATCTCAAGTTGATCTCTCAACTTGGTTTCATAGTAGTTTTTGGCTTGGCTCCAAAAATTGTGCAATCCTTGAGGGAAAGCAGCGTTGATGATGGAAATTGCACAGTTATAACTGGAAGTCAGCCTTGAGATGAGAAACTTTGCATACATGGAAGGAAATGCAATGTTGAGCCTAGAAACTATGCAATCCCTCACGAAGCTCAGAAACTGCATAGTGCACAGAGCGGGAAAGTTACCTAGTTCCCCAACATTCCATAGTATTTCTTGGCAGTGTGCATTGCAAGTGGTGAGTCCTAGTATTGCACCAAGAGTGTTGCAACTCCCAAGGGCTCCTCAACTCTATTTATGCCCGGGGTTCGTACAAACTTCGAGGTGATAGTGCTATATGCATAGTAGATGGAATTCTACTCATGCAACAGTGCTATATGCACATATGATAAATAGTGCTCCAATACCATTCCTCCTACTAAATTAGAATGAAAGCTAGCAAGTGAATTTGCAATTTAGAAGCTACCTCTACTTATGAAAAGGAGAATGCTATTGGCTTTAACTTGCAAATGATATACAAAAAATTCATGAAAATTCAAGAGCTAAATTACTTGCATAAAGGTAACTACATTATATTGCAATCATCCATCTAGTTATCATATCTATTTACAGAGAAGAAGCTAACCTACAAAACCATAATTAAAAAATTTATGTACCATTGATCTGAATTGGATCCATAGAGGATTGTCAAAGTACCATGACTGTATCAGGTCGAACAAATCTATAAAGAAATCCAAAACAGCGATCAAAGACACTCTAAACCAATGGAAATGGTAGCCCACGTGGAATGACGAGGACCTCGATCAAGGCACACTAACCGAGGCACATGGAGACCGCGCAAGAGGCCAGAGTAGCCCCTGGGAGCCCCGAAATGGGAAAAGGAAGTGATTTTTGATATGCGATTAGCACATCGCTAGGCGAATAGGGCCGCGAAGGAAAATCCCAAGCACTCGGTCATGTGGAGGAACCGGAGGACCGCGGGTGGAAAAAGGAAAAAGCGCTAAACACAAATGGCAGGACCCGCGCTCTGGAAACTGGTGGTTTTGATCAGGGCACCCTTTAATCGATAAGAGGTTTTGGATGAAAGTAGAGTTATTCCATACAACAATTGATGCATGGCAGGTAGAGGTGAGAGAAAACCATTGTTGATTGCATGCTATCAGTCAAGAAAGTCAACCGTGTGAAACATGCATATTGCGTCGAATCTGGAGGGCCCAAATCAGACGGTTGAGATTGCACCCAATGGACGAAGTGGAATCGATAGGGAATTAAGCCGCGTTTTAAAGGGATTTGGAATCCATTTGACCACCACGGTGGAGGAAGAATGCATCCATGACATAACTGAAGAAACGAACTGACGAAGCAGGCTGGCACCGTTTAGAGGAGGACACGTGGCCACTCCCTGAGTGTTCATGATGACGCCGAACAGGGAACTCCAAGTGTAGCTGTAGAAGGTGAAGAGGCACATGCGGAAGAGGAACTGAATAGGCATAGGGGTTGAATGGCTAAAGCCATGAACAGAGACAGTCGAATCAGGAAAAAAAATTCAAAAATTTGAGTAGTCGAGAGACGAAGAATTGGAACAGTGAACCCTAAGAGGAGGATTGAATACAGAGAACAATAAAGCAAAGCAGAAGGAGATAGAGGGTTGAGCTGACCATAGGCAGCATCGAGCACCATAGAGCTTGAAGATTCAAGCCATCCCATAGAGGATTCTATCTAGACTGAGCATCACATTTGGTTCTTTCCACTGTAGCCAGAAGGTCACAAAGCTGGTAGGAAGAAGAAGAGTCTATGCACTCTAGTGGCTTGGGGAATCTGAGGACCACCCTGCCAAGGAAAACCTACTTCAGGAGAACTCACATTGTGTCCTTGTATTGTAATTTCTCTGCTTAAAGACACAATAAAACAAGGCCACCACTGAAAGCTGGACTGGAGACATAACCCTGGAGAATAGGGTGAACTCCTTATTAAAATTGTTTGTGTCTTTGTGTTGCTTACTGTATTTCTCTACTGTCTTTTCCATTTTACTATCTGTGTATTGGTAATCTGATCGATCCATTGATTCAATAACACAGAACACACACCAGCACATGAGTCTGTAATACCTTAGTTTAATAAATCTTTAACTGATGTCAATTATAGGGTGAATATCAGATCAAGTGGTATCAGAGCTCTAGGCTGTAAGGTTAGAGAAGCTTGTGCTGGTTTAGTTGTGAATGCTCACAAGATCAAAGCTCAAATTAGGAGAAGGAGAGTTTGTGGAAACTAATCCTGAAATTGGGAGAGTCTATCCTCAAAAGACAATGTCAGAGGAAGGTTCTGTAGGGCCAGACCCTCAATTCGTAGAGAGTTTCCTAGCTATAAAGTCTAGGGTTGAAGAAATGTACAGAGACTTTAGAAAGAAAAAGGTGGAAGATGCATCAGGCTCCAAGCAAGAGAAATAAGAAGATGAGTCTCACTTCCACGACAACTCCAAAGGAAAGGGGAAAGAGGAACAATTTCTCACGCCTCCTAATAGCCCTGTGCATAATAAGAAAGCATCTTTAATTAAGCTAGATGTTAAATTTGACTTGCCTATATATGATGGAGAGCTAAATGCTAAAAATTTGGACAATTGGATTAGACAAATTGATGTGTATTATAGGGTACAGAACATAAACTCAGACAAGAGTATGATTCAGCTGGAAAGCCTACGCCTAAGAGGCACTTCCTTGGTTTGGTGGGAAGGAAGAACCCAAGCTGATATGAAAAGACATGGCAAGACCATCTCTGTCTGGAGTGAATTTGTTGTTGCAATCAAAAAGTAGTTCTATCCATTGGCCTACATGCAACAAGCCATGATGAGTCGGCAAACTCTGCGATAGTTGAAAGGGCAAAGTGTGCAAGGGTATACTCAAGAATTCAAAAAGAGAGCATTGATGTTGGGTATTTCACTAGACTCACCAGAGACTCTTTTGAAGTACATTGGTGATCTACATAGCTACATGAGGCATACCATCCTCATGTTTAATCCCACTAGTATAGATGAGGTATCTGTACAAGCTACTCATCTAGAATCTAGAGGAAAGAATGGCAATCCAGAAGTTGTGGTACCATCCCAACCCACTGTAAGCAAGAGCAAGGAGAAAAGAAAACAGAGTGGAAAGCAAGGAAGGCTAACACTGCACAGAAATCCAAAGCTTCATGCACTCACTGTAAAAAGGAGGGACATGATGAGGAGCATTGTTGGATTCTGTATCCAGAGCTGAGACCTAAGAAGTCCGAGGGCAAGAAGAAAAAGACAGCTGCAACTATTCAGAGAGATTTGGGGTCAGACTTGGGAGATGAAACAACTATAGCAGCCACAGCTATAAAAGGTAAGAATTCTGAAGCATCTACTAGTAATTCTACTCAATCTGTTATTGATGAAGAAAATGAGAGAAAAAGACATGAGCTTTTCCATATTTGAGTTATTTCCAAAAATCAAAAGATTGATACTTTGATTGACAGTGGCTCAAAGGTAAATTTGATTTCTAAAGAAATTGTAAAGAAATTGGGATTAGCAACTACACCTCACAAGAAACCATACCCATTAGGATGGTTGAATGATAAAGCACAACTACAAGTGACTAGACAATGCAAACTCAAGTTTTCTTTTGGGTCAGCATTTGTAGATGAGGTTGAGTTAGAAATAATTCCTTTGGATATATGTGGAATTGTTTTAGGAAGTCCTTACTTGTATGATAGAAAGGCTATTTTCTATAGAGCTGAGAACAAGTATCTACTTGTCAAAGATGGAATCAAATACTTTGTAAGAGCTCATAATCTTAAGAATAATTACACTCTCATAAACTTAGGACAGATGAAAAGAATGATAAATTCATGTAAATAATTCTTACTGATGGTTGTAAAGGAAAAGAAACCTGATAAAACCAATGTATTTGAGGGTTGTAATGTTGAACAGGAAGCTGATATAGAAAAAGTTGTTTCATAGTATGATGTCTTGTTTCAAGAACCTAAAGGTCTACCACCCAAAAAGGGAATAGTACATGATATTATTTTGCAAAAAGATGTTCCATTGCCTAACATTGGGATGTACAGGTTGTCTACTTTAGAGAATGCTAAAATCAAGAAGCAGTTGCAGGAGCTTCTCGAGAAGGGCTTCATCAGGCCTAGCACATCGCCATGTGGGTCACCAATTGTTTTGGTGAGAAAGAAAGATGACTCGTGGAGAATGTGCATCGATTACCGAGCACTGAATAAGATAACAATAAAAAATCTTTATCCCCTTCCTCGCATAGATGATCTTCTAGATCAATTCAAAGAAGTTGTTTATTTCACCAAGCTGGATTTGCACAGTGGATACCATCAGGCCAGAGTTGCAGAGCAAGACACATGGAAGATTGCTTTCAAAACAAAGCAGGGATTGTATGAATGGTTGGTTATGCCTTTTGGCTTAACTAATGCCCCTGCTACTTTCATGAGATTAATGAATGATGTACTCAGACCTTTTCTTGATGATTTTGTTATTGTGTATCAGGATGACATTCTAATTTTTAGTAAAACATGGGAAGGACATTTAAAGCATGTTAAGTAGACATTAGATGTTTTGAAAAGAGAAAAACTTTATGTTAAACTCTCAAAATGTGAATTTGGCAAAACAAATCTAAACTACTTGGGTCATATAGTAGGGGGAAGTGAATTGAAAATAGATCCCTCTAAAGTGGCAGTCATTGTAAACTGGCCTAAACCCAGGTCTGCTACAGAAGTGAGAAGCTTCCTAGGAGCAGCACAATATTGGAGGAAGTTCATTTCTATCTTCTCCTCGATTGCAGCTCCCTTACATGTTTTAACAGGATTCGATAAGGTGTTTCAGTGGGGAGGCAAACATTAGAAAGCCTTCGACACCTTGAAAGAAAAAATAAGTACATCACCTGTACTAGCACTACCAGATCTACAAAGACCATTTGAGATCCAAACTGATGCCAGTGACTATGCCATGGGAGCAGTGTTGACACAGCACGACAAACCCATATGTTATCATTCTGAGACTTTTAAACCTGCAGTAGTTAACTATCCTACATATGATAAAGAATTATATGCATTAGTTCAGAGTGTGAAAAAGTGGACACATTACTTAATGGGAGAAGAGACAGTAATACATATTGATCATCAGCCACTTCAATATCTACACTCCCAAACTAAGTTGCAGCAATCAAGACATTACAGATGGATGGGTTTTCTACAATAGTTTCACTTAGTCATCAGATATAAAAGGGGTATACATAACAAGGTTGCAGACATGTTATCTAGACCCATTATAAATGCATCTACCATACTTAAGCATAATTTTGTGCTACATGAAAGCTACATCGAACAATATGCTTAGGATATGGATTTTTAAGATGTATATGCAACTTTGAGTCAAGGAAAAAGAGTAGAAGAATTGGACTATCATATAAAAGACCGACTCTTATATCATTGTGGGAAACTTTGCATTCCACAAACTGAGAGGATAAAGATAATTAGGGAAGCACACACTTCTCTGATATCAGGTCACTTTGGGGTAAGTAAAACAGTTGCACAGCTGCAAAGGTTCTACTATTGGCCGAAAATGAATGAGACAGTTTCTAGATATGTAAGAGGGTATGCCATGTGTGCTAAAAGCAAGCCCAGCAATAGAAAACTAGGCTTGTACACTCCATTGTCAGTTCCTTCTCACCCTTGGGAAAGTGTTTCCATGGATTTTGTTGGAGGACTGCCTAAATCTAGGAAAGGTCATGATTATCTATATGTTGTTGTGGATAGGTTCAACAAAATGTGTATTTTGATACCTTGTTGTAAACAAATCATAGCTGAATAGACTACAAAATTGTTCTTTAAACATGTATGGGTTCATTTTGGAGTGCCCACTTCCATTGTATCTAATTAAGATACCCGATTTGTGGGGAATTTTTGGTCTAGTCTGTGGGAACTGATGGACACCAAGTTGAAGAAAAGCACGGCATTTCGTCCACAAACAAATGGCCATATAGAAGTAGTAAACAGAATAGTGATCTAGTTACTGAGATGTTATTGCAGCAAACATCCTAAGCTTTGGGATGAACACTTGTGTTATGTGTAGCTTGCTTACAACAGAGCCAAACAATCTTCTACACAGAGATCTCCCTTTGAGACCTGTTTTGGCTTCACACCAAGGTCTCCTTTGGATTTTGTCTTTGGTAAATATACCATGGTTGATGGAAACAGTGATGTGGACAAGGCAACTAGGTTCATTGAATAGATCTAGGAGATCCATCAGGCAGTACAGGAACAGCTAGAAAAGAGCTAGGCCAAGTACAAGGCTAGGCATGATAAGCATCGGATGGAGCATAGTTTTCAAGTTGGAGACCAAGTCTGGCTGTATATCAGCAAAGACAGAATGCAAGGTGAAGGTAAAAGCCTAAAGCCTATCAGGTATGGACCTTTTAGGATACTTGAGAAGATTGGTGAAAATGCTTTTCGCCTTGATTTACCAACTTACACGCACATCTACTCAGTCGTAAATGCAGATTGCTTGAGATTGTTTGAACCTGCAATGATTGAGGACCCTGACGAGCAAATTCAATTACCTTCTATTGATGACCTGCTACCTGAGTACCTCAATGAGTTGCAGGAAGACACGGTGCTAGATAGGAAGGTGAGGACAACATGCAGGGGAAAAGTTAAGTACCTCAGGATTGGGCTCAAAGGTTCAAAACTGAGCAGCGCAAAGTGGATTGAGATTGGACAAGTGAGAAAATAGTATCCTCATTTAGTCGATGCTTGAAAACCAACTTTTGGTGGTCCAAAATCTTTTTTAGTGGGAAGGTCGTGATATGAATTGGATCCATAGAAGACTGTCAAAGTACCATGACTGTATCAGGTCGAACAAATCTCTAAAGAAATCCAAAACAGTAATTAAAGACACCCTAAACCAGTGGCAATAGTATCCCATGTGGAACGACGAGGACCTTGGTCAAAGCGTGCTGATCAAGGCCCATGGAGACCGCGTAGGAGGCCAAAGTAGCCCCTCGGAGCCCCGGAATGGGAAAAGGAAGTGATTTTTGATGCGCTATTAGCACATCGCTAGGCGAACGAGGCTACAAAGGAAAAGCTCGAGCACTCGGTCATTTGGGGGAACTAGAGGACCGTGGGTGGAAAAAGGAAAAAGTGCTAAACACAAATGGCGAGACCCACGCTCTGGAAACCGGTGGTTTTGATCGAGGCACCCTTAAATGGTAAGAGGTTTTGGATTAAAGTGGAGCGATTCCATACAATGATCAACGCGTGGTAGGTCAAAGTGAGAGAAAACCACCATTGATCGTGCGCTATCAGTCGAGAAAGTCAACTGCATGAAACGTGCATATGGCGTCAGATCTGGAGGGCCCAGATCAGACGATTGAGATGGTGCCCTATGGAGGAAGCAGAATCGACAAGGAATTAAGCCATGTTTTAAAGGGATTTGGAATCCACTTGACTGCCACGGTGGAGGAAGAATGCATCCATGATGTAACTAAAGAAAAGAACCGAGGAAGCAGGTTGGTGTCATTTAGAGGAGGACACGTGGCCACTTCCTCAGCGTTCATGATGATGCCGAACAGGGAACTACAAGCACCGCAGCAAAAGGTGAAGAGGCACAGGCGGAAGAGGAACCGAACAGGCATAGGGGTTGAATGGTTAAAGCCATGAACAGAGACAGTCGAATCAAGAAAAAAAGTCGAAAAGTTGAGTAGTCGAGAGATGAAGAAGTGGAACAGTGAACCCTGAGAGGAGGACTAGACACATAGAACAGTAAAGCAGAGCAGAAGGAGACAGAGGGCCGAGCTGACCAAAGGCAACATTGAGCACCAGAGAGCTTGAAGATTCAAGCCATCCCATAGAGGATTCTATCTAGACTGAGCATCACATTTGGCTCTTTCCACTGTAGACCAGAAGGTCACAGAGCTGGTAGGAAGAAGAAGAGTCTGTGCACTCCATTAGCTTGGGGAATCCGTGGACCACCCTGCCAAGCAAAACCTACTTCAAGAGAACTCACATTATGTCCTTGTATTTTAATTTATCTGCTTAAAGACACAATAAAACAAGGCCACCAATGAAAGCTAGACTGGAGACGTAGCCCTGGAGAATAGGGTGAACTCCTTATTAAAATTGTTTATGCCTTTGTGTTGCTTACTGTATTTCTCTGCTGTCTTTTCCATTTTACTATCTGTGTATTGGCAATCTGATCGATCCATTACTTCAATAACATAGAACATACACCAGCACATGAGTCTGTAATACCTTAGTTTAATAAATCTTTAACTGATGTCACTCATAGGGTGAATATCAGATCAACCATCTAACTAGCTCATACTTGTATGTAAATCAATGTGTTATTTGTGCCAAATATGGGATAAGGAAACTAACACTATTCTATTTTTGCAGTGAAGTAAAATGAGTGTTTGGAGTGGCCTAAGAGCTTCCCTTGATCATGAAGTCACATATGGGGGTCAACATCCTTCTAACCTAAGTCCAAATTGTAACATGGATTAAAACTAGAGAAGAGACAAGCTGCTATAGGTGTGCTACAAGAGGCTACTACAAGAGGCTACTACAAGTGACTTGTATTTCTATAGGAAGGCTTGTAATCCTATAGGAGGGTTGTCGAGAAGGTTTAAAAGGTGGAATTGATGATTTCAGGGTGTGGAAAGGTGGATGTAGGTTGAGGCAAATGAGTAAAAGGGTGGCCAAAGCCCTAGCCAATCTCACAACCTTTTGGAGGCCTATTTTGCAATAGGAGGGATGCTCTCAGTGGCCCTAGGAAAATGATCTCGTGAACAGAATTTTAGGATAGAATTTGGGGTTCACGAGAGAAGATGAGTAATTCAAAGATGGAGATGGTGAATGTTCCATTACCTGTACATCCGAATAACCCTACAATCATCACATGTATATACCCATTTATCATTGACAAAATGAAGCAACTAGCACTAGAAAAGATGAGTTGAACTTAAATGCTACCTAATATATGCCAAAAATTTGATCTAATCAATAAAATAACTCCTAAGCTACAAAAAAAAACATGAGAAATAAGATTCCTAACACAAATCATCTTCCTAGAAATCATAAACATAATACTTTTGGACTGTGGTTGTAAATTCTTCTATTCATGCTCCCATGAGGGAGATGAGGTAGAAGCTGCAATCACAAATTTTGATGGATTATTATCTACTGGAATGCAAGAAACTAAGAATTACTCTGAAGATAAAATATATAAAAATACACAAGAGGGGCCTAAGCCACTAGGGTTTGGCCCAAACCCAAGAGCCTCAACCCCCTAGAGCTATCTCAGTGATGAATCAATATCATTGAATCAACGTCTAATACATCACATAATAGTAAAAAATAACAATGTCAAGTACTTGAGCTCAATAGCTACCTAGCTGAGAACAAAACTTGAATCCTAATGGGCTCTTCTTCATGCTTATGTATACAAGAAGGTAGCTAGTAACAACTCCCTAGAAAATAGGAATATGTATCTCCTACAAGTCGAGAATGGTGGATATTGTTCCTCATTACTTGCACTTTCTTGGCTACTAATGACCTCTTTACTTTCACTTTCTTGGCTGCCAATGATCTCAAGCTGATGAGAGAGAGTGTGTTGTGATATTGGGTTGATTGTGGGAGTTAAAGAGGTGGAAAACCCCCTAGATTATCTCCTTGTTGTCTACTTTGAGCCCCTGCATAGGAATCATCTCAAAAATTGTTCCATTTCCTACAATTATACCATATTATGCCACATGACATGAAAAACATCTTTTATCCCCCTCACTAAGCATAATATGAAAAAAAAATGTAAATAAATGTGAGAAACAAATATTTATAAAGCTCGAGGATGTCATCATGAACCTCATAATGTACCTATTGATTAGCCTCATCATCACCCCCCTACTAGAATCTTTTCTCATCATCTGAGCAGCTCAGTCATCCATGTACATCTCTTTCATGGCTTGATGACCTTCTTGACACCAAAAGGATCCTCAGAGGGTTTTCCATCTTGGGGATAGAAACATGCATTGTTCTCTATTTATGTCCACTCCTTCTACTCTTCAGCTTCATTTCTTCCTTCTTGTAGGCCTAGCAGCAAGGGTGGAATGATCTTGAGTCATATCCACTTGACCTTCATCCTCCACATAATCCTCTTGTATAAGGGTTTTCTCACCAAGACATTCCTTAACCTTTCAGGAGAGTGATATTCTCTGATCTAGATGTTATGGGGTAAGGCATGCCATCTCCTCTAGAAGTCTTGCGGGCTTTCTACTCCCAACAACCTGAATGTGTCTCCAAAATGTAGGATGGATTTTTCTTGTTTGGAAAGGTATTTAGGTGTTGAATTAGCATCATTGGAGATGATGCCATGATTGCCAATGACAACCATTAGGTTCACTAGATCTGACCTGATATATAATGGTTCCTTTTCTTCCTTTTCCATTACTATTTTCACTTCCTCAGCTCTTTCTTCCTCATAAGTTATCCAGGATGCTAAGGCCATTAGTTGTCTATCCCCCAATCTTGCATTGGGATCCCAAAAATTCATATTTGTCAATGTGAGGCTGTGTATGTAAAATTCATCCAATTTTGCTTTGTCCTCCATGTTAGATTGGTTGCAAAATTCAATGAACTGTTTGTAATCCTGAAAGGGCATATATCCATATTTTTCTAAGGTTTTGATTTGGAATTGTGCCCATTGTTATATGAGAAAGAGGGCATAAGACTTTGATGGCTGTCTGCATAATAATGCCTCCATGGAGAGGCCTACCATGGTGGAAAGTTTTTTTTCTTTCCCCTATAGCTTCTCTCTCAACCTCATATTTTCTTCCTGTAGTTTCTCCTTCATTGTAGATTCTCTCATTCTCAGCTCACTCAATTCTTTGCTCATTTCAAGGACCTTTTCTTCCATGAGGCCTACATCCTCTACCTTCTTAGATTTAGTAATTTGCATCCACCTGTGGGTTCTTCCTCTTTCCATCTCTAGCTCATAAAGAAGTGGGACTGAAATTGTTTTGGGAATAATCCTCCCTCCTTCAATGAATTTGTAGTAGGAGCTCAGGCTAGGTTGTGGACTAGAATCTTGCAGCTCTAGGAAGCCCTTCTCAAATGTTCTTGGGGAGGTTACTGCCTCATGTAGTTTTTGTGTCCCATAATTCCCTTCTAGTAGCACCCTCTACTCTTTTAGAAACATATTATGCCCCTCTTGTAGCATCCTCTATCCTTCCTATAGTATACTCTGCCCCTCCTGTAGACTACTTTGTCCCTCTTCTAGCTTCCCTTTTTCTTCTTGTTGGAGGGTTGTTGGTGTCTTCGGTTGTTTGAAGGAGGTTAATCTAGTGGTAGGACTCCTTACATATGCTATAGGAGTATTTGTTTTGGGTTTTGGAGAGGTGATCTCTTCAATTTTTCCTTCAGTTGGTCCTACCTCCTCTTTCTTACTTGGGGAATCCTCAATTGTGATCAAGACCTTTGTGGGAGTTTGTGGCCTCCCTTCCTTGATCCTGGTGTTCATTTGGTCTTAAAATAGAGGGGAGTTTTCCTTTGTCTTTTCCTTTATGGTTTGGCCAGGGTGCTTAAGGTATCTAAAGTTGCAGCTACCTCATGTTCAGTGGTTCCTAGGGACAAACTTGTTTGATTTGGGGGTATTTCTATTTGTTTGGGCTCAGTAGTCCTCTTAGGACTTAATTTTTCTTTTTCTTGTTCCCCCCCTCTTCTTTTTCATCTTTTTCTTCTCCTACTTCTACCTTTGTTTCTTCTTATTTTTCTTCTGACTTGGCTGCCACTTCCTCTTTTGTCCTTGCCCTTTCTTCTTCTCCCTCTGTTTTTCCCTCTCTTCCTCCAACACTAGAGGTTGGGGTCTCACCTGGTGTGAGGGCTTGTTCCTCTATAAAAGTTTCTCTATCCATGTCTATGAATTTTGACCAAAGGAAAAGGATTCTCAAATTTCTCAATGCATCCACTACTATCATTTTAATAAGGTCATTGTGGCATACGTGTTGGTGCTTCCCCTCTCTTACTTTTTGACTTATTTCCCTGATGGATTGTAAGAGGAAGTATGGGATGTTAAGTTTTTGAGAAAGAGGCAATTTTGCCTTAAACCTGAGTTAATGGAGTAATGTGAAATGGTAACCATATACCACACTCATTCTTGCCTCACAATATATGTACTTCAGAATATGGTAGGCCACCTCATCCCAAGGATAAAGTAGGTTTTACCTCCTAACGACATTTTTTTCCTCAACGGCCTTTTCATTGGCAATGAAGAAATTATTTTTGGCAGTGACACTTGTGGTTTTGTCTTCTCTTCTCCACTAGATCCCTAGAGGTATGGTTGTTACTCTACTAATTATTTCAGGGCTGATAGAGATAGCCAACCCCCTCACAACATTGGTGGCACTGTCCTATGTTTGGGAATTCGGAACCATGGAAAAGTCAAAGGAAACGTCATCATCATACCCCTTCAATAACTTGAAAAATCTTGGCCACTAGTGTCTTATAAAAATGTCTACCATAGGGGGGTGTAGGTGGATTCTCTTGGTATCTGAGGGCTCCCTCTTGTTAAATCCTCCCCCCATCTCTTCTTTATGTTCTTAATTGAGTGAGGGAGAGATGCTTCTTAAGTGGAAGCAGTGAGTCAAAAATTCCTTGTTAATGAAAATTGCATATGTTTCTATCGTTATACTGCTCAAAGAGACCTTTTAATTGCATAATTAGACCGCCATTATTTGTATAATTGAGTAGAATTTTCATGCAATTCCATGAATGGATGAGGGGGATTGTGATAATTACTTCTTTTCAAGTATTCTAGTATGAATATCGAAATTTGGAAATAAATTCGAACCTCTGTGGCCCATTTTCACCTTCTCAACCTTCCTCTAGTAGTCTTTCATCCCTCCTGTAGCAATTGTAGGCTTTCCTATAGCTCCTTCCTTTTGCAATTGAAGAACGGGGTTTGAAACTCCTCAGTGACATACCAAGTGTGTCCTCTCCCTAACTATTTTTGAAATGAGTGAGTATGCAAAAGAAACCGAACCCAAGTGCATAATATGTCATTTTTGAGTTAAGGCTTGGAGTGTTGTCATGACTTGGCATCACATGAGGTTTCCTATTTTGGGCCATTGTCCCTACTCTGAGTAATTATTTCTCCCTCCCTCGTAATCACCACCCATTATTTTTTATCCCAACTCGGTTGATGTGACATCTCCATGTTGCATGAGTGCTCACCATCACTTTTAGTTCACTGACTGAGGGTGGGCAAGTTAACTAGCCACCTCTCGCTTATTAAAACATCCTCTCTCTACATTCATATATTTTTGTTATTCATACATAGGGAGGACCATATCATTGGCATCAAGGAGTTGATTTGTTGGCTTATTTCCTGTGTATTTTTCATTTCTCCTCATGATACTTTGACTGTTGTGTTTGTTGTGTGTGTGAAGATAACTCATTGATGTTCAAGTTGTTGCTACTAGTGGGAAGTCTTCCTGGGCATGATAGGACTTCTTCAGAGTTGTCTCATAAGGTGCCATCATCCCTTGTGATGAGAAAAGACAAGATTAGTGCTTTCTGTGATGGATGCACACGGTGCTACAGGACAAGGTTTTCTTCCTGTAGTAGTCCTTTCCTTTTCCTGTGGGGTCTTCAATTGGCATGGAGGTGAGGAGAGAAATTGTAACAAGTGTTAGGACAATTCTAGGATCATGAGGGAGAAGTGTAGACTCGTAGAAATGAACGTGATGGCTTCTTTGTTTTTAAATTTTTTTTTTTTTAAAGGGTAGGACAGAGTGGAGAATTTGAGTGAATTCTTTTGTGAAATGATGTGGATGAGTGATGGATGGATGATGGACAAAAATGGGGGAACCTTCTTCATCATTGTTAAAGTCATAAGGTACATGTTGGGTTTCCCTTGTCCTTAGGTCTCCCTCCTATATCTTTTCAAATACCTCTTGTAGCACTAGAGGACCTTCCTACAACAATTAGAGGTCCTTCCTATAGCAGTACAAGGAGGAGGCTAAACTTGAAGTTTAGGCTAATGGGCTGGTGGAGAGAGGTGATCACATGAGTTGAGATGATGGATATGAAGTGGATGGATGGAAGAATGAAAGAAATATTGAAAAATTTGGCCATATAGCCATGCAATATCCCATTATCTATAATCCTACAAAATGGGGAAAAAAAGTTAGCAGGTATGGTAAAACTCTTTCCATTTTCCTTCTCTTTTATTTTGTTTTTTTTTTCTTTTTTTTCTTGAGAAACACAAGCTGCCTCAAGGAGGTTTTCAACCTCCATACCTTTCCTAGGTGCCTCAAGAGAGGTTTTCACCTAGGGATCTTTATTGTCTTTTCCTTCTCTTTTCTTTTCTCATGGGCTTCCTCAGTGAGGTTTTCATCCCAGGAGTTGGCCTCAGATGCCTCATAAGGGTTTTCATCCAGACCTTTTATTTTCCTTTTTTTTTCAACAAAAATATTTAAAGTTAGGCTCCATATATTTGAGTAGAGATGATGGTTGGAATATTAGTAGAAGTTGGGTCCTTGTCCTGTCCTCCTAGTTTTTTAGGGTTCTTTTTGGGATTTATTTTATTTGTTTGTTTATCTATGTAGGTATTGACATCCTTTTTGTAGTATTTGTTGTTTATTTATTCTTAATTAGAGTTTATTTTCTTTATCCTTCATGTTTTTTTAATGTATTTTATCACCCTATTAGTTCTTAACTCCTTTTAGTATTTTTGTTATTTGTTTAATGGGGCTCAACCCCATATTTATTGTTGACCCTGTTTTATTTATTGATTACTTTTCTTTGGATATATATATATATATATATTTCTTTTGACTTGTGTATATTTTTGTTTTATTTTATTTATTTTTCCATTAATTATTTTTAATTTAGTTTATTTTATTTCCATTAATTATTTTATTTATCAAATGATCTTGTCTCGATTAGGGCCTTGACATGTTTTTATAATTTTTTACTTCCCTCCTTTAGAGTTTGACTTTGATTTTTTTTTTAATAAATTAATTTAAATATTATTTCTCAAAAACTAGTTTTTTAATATAGTGGTTACTTATTAATAGTTACTTTTAATAAATTAATAAACTAATATTATAATTTAAATGTTAATTTTCAAAAACTAGTAATATTTCATTTTAATAAATTAATTTAAATATTATTTTTCAAAAACTAGTCGTTACTTATTAATATTTTTAATAAATTTATAAACAAATATCATTATTTAAATATTAATTTTCAAAAACTAGTAATATTTAGTTTTAATAAATTAATTTAAATATTATTTTTCAAAAAATAGCCTTTAATATAGATGTTACCTATTAATATTTTTAATAAATTAATATCATTATTTAAATATTTTTTTCAAAAATTAGCCATTTAATATAGTCGTTACTTAACAATATTTGTTTTTAATATATTAATAAATTAATATCATAATTTAAATATTATTGTTCAAATATAGCCATTACTTGAAATTATGTCTCTACAGTGCTCTCTATTTAAACCTTTGCCATGGTTGGCCTCTTCATCTGGTCCTAATGATGAACCACGCTTGTTGGTTCGAAACGCGTCAGCCAAAAATTTCTCTTATGTGATTTCTACCGAAATACTTTGCTTACTTCATTATGGATCACAAAAGCTTGAATACAGAAAATATTTAAAGTGTTAAGGACTAGAAGTTATGACACTCAAAATCACATTGAATTCTCTACTGATGGTACTGATGAATTATGCCTTAGACATAGGTTTCCTGTATAACTTCAACATATAACCATTCAGAAGCAAGGGGATCCCTTCCCCATCAATGGTTTTGAGTTGGACAACTCCATTGTCATGGCATTTTTCCACCAAGTATGGGCCTAACCATCTTGTCATTAGTTTTACTTTAAAATATTTGAACCTAGAAACATATAACAAGGACCAATCCCCTTCCTGAAAAACCATTTCCTTGATATTCTTATCATGCCAGACCTTACTTTGCAATTGTATAACTTTAGTGTGGAGGAAGCCCTACATTCTGAATGAATCCAAACCATTCAATTGGAGCAACCTTTCTTGTTGTGCTCTGGTGATATCCAAATCCATTTATGTTTTCATTCTCAAAGTGTAATATTTAAACTCAATAGAAAGCGTAACTTTCTTCCCATAAACTAGATCATATGGAGTGAACCCAGTAGTTGTATTCCAAGTGGTGTTATAGGGCCAAGAGGCCTCCACTAATCTGTATGCCTAATCTTTCCTCCTGCTTCTCATAACCTTGGTGAGGATGCTCTCAAATGCCCTATTTGTAACCTCTACTTGGCCATTTGCTTGAGGGTGATAGGTAGTAGATGTTTTGTGTTTGATGTTATGCTACCTTGGGACATTCTCAATCAAATTTGATGTGAATTGAGCACCCTGATCGGTGACTATCTGCCTTGGATACCCAAACATGTAGAAAATATTTTCCCTTAAGAGCTCAACCACTTTATCCTATGTTTCTACTTTGACAACCCTTGTCTCATCCCACAATGTCAAGTATTTAGTGCACACAATGATGTACTTTTTCTGCCCTGATGGTAGATCAATTGGCCCAATGAAATCCATGCCCCACTTTTCAAATGGCTCTAAGGCCACTTGAGGTTGTAGAGGCATCTCATCCTTGGGTGTAGGTTTCTCCATCCTCTGGCACTGATCACATATGTTGGTATATCCTCTTTCATCTTGATGGATAGTGGGACAATAATAGCCAGCTTGTAAAGCTTTGAAAGTTGTTCTCTTGGTTGTAAAATGACCCCCACAAGGCCCATCATGGCAGGATGAGAGGATTTCAAATACCTCCTCTTCCTTAACACATCTCCTTAAAATCTGATCTGGTCCCAATTTGAAATGTTCCCCCCAATCCAAGTGAAAGGGGAACTTTTCCTTACAATTCTCCTCTTCTCCCTGAATGACAGATTTGGAGGAAATCTCCTAGAAACCAGGTAGTTGGCTATGTCAGCAAACCAAGGAGAGAGAACTGAAATAGAAAATAGGTGCTCATCTGGAAGCTTATCATCAACCATCCCTTCATCACCTACAGGTAAAGTAAGTCTAAACAAAAAATCTTCAACTACATTTTATTTTTCTGGCTTGTTAATGATAGTCAAATCAAATTGTTGTAACAATAACAAGCATCTAATGATCCTAACATTCACATCAGGCTTATTCATCAAATATTTAATAACTTCGTGATCAATATGCACAAAATTTTGGTATCTAATGATGTAGTGTCTGAATTTGTTTAAGGAGTGGACAACAACTAAGAGTTCTTTTTTAGTGACAATGTAGTTCAATTCAACCTTAGACGTAGTTTTACTAATGAGATAAATGGAATAGGGTAACTTATGTAGAAATTCTCACTGTGGATCACCTGATAATGCAATATACTAAAGAAAAATACTTGATCTACTTCTGCAAACAAACTTGCGAAAGCTTAATCGATTTTGAGTAAGATCAAATAGAACACATATAACAGATGAAGAAGAAATAAATCACACATGAACACAGAAGAATACTCTAGGGAAAGCCTCAGCTAAAAACCCCAATCTGTGTATTATCATACAAGTGGAAATATCTCAGGATTACACAAAGCTTTAGCTCACAAGCTATCCAGCTCTCAGTACAATCCCTCATTGCTGCTCATAGACAGAATAGGCAACACATATGCCTTCCTTCAGTCCTCCAAGCCTCCTATTTCCTTGCACAGTTTCTCCAGGGTCCTCAAGCTACCACTTGTGTGTAATTACCTCACACATTGTTCACCAAACTTAGAAATAATTGCACAATCTTCAAGGAAAGAATTCCTTCTACATGCAAGAGATATCATCATGGGAATATTCCTGCAACTGATAGTACACTATCCCATCCTCTGATCTCAACTGGGTCTCTGACTGAACTGACATGCATGAGTTATTTATGAGAGAATATTCAGTTATCTGAAGTACACTAGTTACATGCATGCATGCATTAACTAACTGAACTCACAATCAGTTCCACAAACTGTTGGAATTAATCTAACTGAACTTAACTCAGTTAACTGAGCTAACTAATTACGACTCAAAGTACAACTCATCCCGATCTCCTTAATTAAGGGATAACTTCCTCAATCAAAGGGATAATTGTTGCATGTCTTCACATAGACTTCATGTTTGATTTTCTCTAACTAATTAACTCAAGATGAATTAATTAATTATTTTTCAAACAACTGCTAAGATCAAATTCGAATTTTAATTCCCAATTTTAGTTTAGGGACTAACTAAAATTGGAAAGTATCTTGAAATGTTATTTATAGGAATGCTATTTTTAGCACTTCTATATTTAGCATTTCTTGTTGCTATTTTCAACACTCCCTCTCAACAAGAAAGGGATTATCTGTCACCTTGATCCTGTCTCTGTGGAACTCGAATTTTCATTTTGACAATGCCTTAGTCAAAATGTCTGCATCCTGCTCCTCTGTTGAAACATACTACAACAACATGATCCTCTTCACCACACAGTCTCGAAGATGATGATACTGGATATCGATGTGCTTGGAACTGTCATGAAATACTAGATTCTTAGAGAGTTTGATACAAATCTGATTATCACAATAGATCACAGTTGGATCCATCCTCTGATCAAACAACCCAACTAGAATTTTCTGCATCCAAATGGCCTCACATACTGCCTGACTGGTAGCCATGTATTCAGCCACTACTAAGCTAAGTGCAACTGACCTCTGTTTCCTACTGTACCAAGAAACTGTAGTTGAACCAAGGTTGAAAATTCCTCCTGAAGTGCTCTTCCGATCTGATGGACTCCCTACCCAATCTGCGTTTGTGAAGCCCTGAAGCTTCACTCCCTCTGTCCATCTGTACCATAATCCATAGAGAGATGTGCCTCTGAGGTATCTCAGCACATGCTTCATTGCCTTCCAAAACAGCTTGGTGGGCTGAACCATAGCTTGACTCAGCTAGTTCACCGCAAAGCACAAATTTGGTCATGTGCTCACTAAAAACATCATTGAACCCACAAGCTGCTAATAAATAGTAGTAGCTACTACCTCACCTGAGGTAGCATCCTCCTTCCTCCAGTTACCTACTAGAGGATTCAGCATGGGCTTGCACTTCTCCATGTGGAATCTCTTGAGTATCTCATTGGCATACTTGCCTTGAGACATAAATACTTCCCCATCCTTCTGCCACACTTCCATGCCTAGAAAGTAGTGCATGAGACCCACATCTTTCATCTTGAACTCTCTTACAAGGTCCTCCTTACAAGACTTGATCAACTGATCATCACCTATTAATATTAAATCGTCAACATAAATAACAATGATTAATGGCTTACCTTCTACCGTGATGTGGTATAGGTTCACATCCACTTCACTCTTTGTGAAGCCTAACCCAGTGAAATAATTTTCGATACTGGTGTACCAAGCACGAGGTGCTTGTTTTAGCCCATACAAAGCTCTTTTGAATCAACACACATGTGACTCACGATCAAAGGTCTCAAAAGCTTCCGGCTACTCTATGTACACCTCTTCCTCAATATTGCCATTGAGGAATGCAACCTTCACATCCATCTGATGGATCCTCCAACCCATATGTGCTAATAGTGCCAACATCGATCTGATAGATGAGTACCTTGCTACAGGAGAAAAATTCTCATCATAGTCGATCCCCTCGACCTGTGAGAAACCACGGGCAACAAACCTTGCCTTATGTTTCTCCACACTACCATCAGCTGCTTGCTTTACCTTGTAAATCCATCGGGAACTCACCACTGACTTGTTCTCCAGTCTTGGAACAACATCCCAAACACTGTTACGAACTATGGAGTCATACTCCTCCACCATAGCATCAACCCACACTAGCTACTACACTGCTTCCTTGAAGGAAGATGGTTCAGTCTCTATACATTCCCCAAAAAGGGCCATGTAACTAGTGTACCGTTCAGGTGACCTCCTTTGCCTGCGCTGAGAAGATGGTTGTCCCACATTCTCTCTCACATCCATCAACAATCTATTAGCTTCCCTTGAGCATTTCCACCCATATTTGGAAGACTCTGCATGAGTGGATGTCTCCACTCCTGGATCTTCTTCATGCAGCTACTCCACATCAGCCTGGAGCTCCTCCTCCTTAGGAACCAAAAGTTTCTCCTCTGCATGCAACTTGAGCTCCCTCTCAAGGGAAACTTGCATGACCTTCTGCTTGTCGAACTTTAGATCTCTACGTACCACTGTCCTCTGACTAGTAGGAAAGGACACTCGATAGTTGTGGGGTGTATCAGTGTACCCCACAAGTATCCCCAACTCAGCTGTTGGCTCTAGCTTCTTCCAGGCATCTTTGGTCACATGGAAAAATATTGATGAGCCAAAGATCCTGAAGTGACTCACATCTGGTCTCTTCTTGGAGAAGGCCTCCTCTGGTGTCTTCATCCCCAATATACAATGTGGGATTCTATTCTACAAGTATATTGTTGTATTGCATGCCTCAGCCCATAAATGAAGTGGTAGGCCTTGGTCATGCAACATCGCCCAAGCTGCTCCCACAATTGTTCTATTCTTCCTTTTTTCCACCCCATTCTATTGTGGGTTATGGGGTGCCGTCAACTCCCATTTAATTCTTTCTACTGCACAAAAGTCCTTAAACTATTGAGAGACATACTCTCCACCATTGTCGCTTCACAAGGTCCTTATTTTCTTTCCTGATTCTTTCTCAACCAAGCCTTTAAACTCACAAAACCTTGAGAAGGTTTGATCCTTCTTCTTCATGAAGTAGATCCAACAGCTACAAGAAAAATCATCAATGAAAATAACATAGTACCTTTGTTTAGTAGTGGAGGTTGTCGAGAATGGTCCACACACATCTGTATGAACTTGCTCTAGGATTTTTCTAGCTTGACTATCTCGATCTTGAAAGGCGATTTTGCATACTTACCCAAGGTACAACCTTTGCATGTATCTATTTGCTCTAGTTTACCCTTGGGAAGTCTGGTAGAAATCTGCTACATGATCTTCAAGGCCCCATGGTGTAAGTGGCCCAATATTCTATGCCATAGCTCACCAATATCTTGGCTTTGCACCAACTCTGCTTTGGAACTCAATGCAACACAGTCATCTACCTATAGCTTGTAGAGATTCTTTACTTGAATCACAATCCTCTTGGTCTGTCCAGTTCCAATGTGTCTCAGGAATGCCTTTCCTTTACTAAAGACTACATCATAGCCTTTATCTTCCAACATTGTGATGGATACTAGGTTCTTCTTCAGTCTAGGCACATACTTTACATTAGTTAGGGTGAGAGGAGCTCCATGCTCCCTCTGAAACACAACCGTGCCTTCACCTAAAACATGGTACTTTCCATCATCGCCCATCTGTATGCACATCTGTAGGTCCTTCTCCTCCAAGGTACTAAGTAAACTCTTGTCACTGGTCATGTGGAATGAGGCTCCACTGTCCAGGTACCAAACACAACCCACAATCGATGAAACCATGCATGTGATGAGGGTAAAATCCAATTCGAATTGTGAGGCCAATGCCTCACCATCTGATCCTTTCGAGGATCCCTTCTTGGATTTATTTTGTGGACAATTTGTTGCATAATGGCCCACCTCATGACAATTAAAGCATCGCACTTTAGATTTTTCAATCTTCTTCCCACCGTGGGAAGAACTCGATTTGGAATGGGAAGCCTTCCCTTTCCCTCTCCTCACCTTACTTGCTAAGGCTAGATTTTCTTCATCATCATGCTTTGATGAAGATCCATCTCTGGTGCTTCTCCTGATCTCCTCCTGCATCAGATTCGACCATAGTCATTCCCAATCTGGAAGTTTCTCTATTCCATTTACTGAGTCTTGGTAGCTATGCCAGCTCTTAGGAAGACCGAGGAGAGAAATACTCACCATGTCATCATCGACTGTCGTGATTCCTACACTTCCAAGCTCATCCCTGTAGGTGGTGAGCTTGTTCAAATATGTAGAGATCGTGTCGCCATTTTCACACTTGATCTTTTGAAGCTTGTCTTTCAATGCCAGCGTCCTCTGATCGTTGTTGTTCTGATATAGATCCTTCAATTTTTTCCACATTGAAAACGATGTCTCCTTCCCATGGAGACTCGAGACAATGTGGTATCGAACTCCCTCCAGAAGAATCCTCCTCACTCTAGCCACACATTTCTTCCATTCCGCTAATTCTTGGGCATTAGCAGCTACTGGCTTGCAGAATTCTTAATCAATGATGTCCTTCAAACCATTTTCCTCTAATACTGTTTCCATGTGATCCTTCCAAGATATATAATTCGAGCTACCAACCAGGGCGTACTCGACTCTCAAACTATTGAACGCCATTGGTGAGATTTGAGATGTGATAAGAGTTTAATTTCTATAATCAAGAAAGTCAAACTTCAAACTTTGAACTTCTTTGTATATTGTTCTCTACTTTGATCACCTTTGCTTTGATACCATGTAGAAATTCTCACTGTAGATCACCTGATAATGCAATATACTAAAGCAAAATACTTGATCTACTTCTATAAACAAATTTGCGGAAGCTTAATCGATTTTGAGCAAGATCAAATAAAACACATATAACAGATGAATAAGAAATCAATCACACATGAACACAAAAGAATACTCTGGGGAAAGCTTCAGCTAAAAACCCTAATCTTTGTATTATCATACAAGTGGAAATATATCAGGATTACACAAAGCTTTAGCTCACAAGCTATCCAACTCTCAGTACAATCCCTCACTGCTGCTCATAGACAGAATAGACAACACATATGCCTTCCTTAATTCCTCCAAGCCTCCTATTTCCTTGCGCATCTTCTCCTGGGTCCTCAAGCTACCACCTGTGTGTAATTACCTCACACACTGCTCACCAAACTCAGAAATAACTATGCAATCCTCAAGGAAAGAATTTCTTCTGCATGCAAGAGATATCCTCATGGGAATATTCCTGCAACTAATAGTACACTATCCCTTCCTCTAATCTCAACTGGGTCTCTGACTAAACTAACATGCATGAGTTATTTATGAGAGAATATTTATTTATCTGAAGTACACTAGTTACACACATGCATGCATTAACTAACTAAACTCACAACCAGTTCCACAAACTATTGGAACTAATCTAACTGGACTTAACTCAGTTAACTGAGCTAACTAATTACAGCTCAAAGTACAACTCATCTTGATCTCCTTAATTAAGGGATAACTTCCTCAATCAAAGGGATAACTGTTGCATGTCTTCACATAGACTTCATGTTTGATTTTCTCTAACTAATTAACTCAAGATGAATTAATTAATTATTTTTCAAACAACTGCTAAGATCAAATTCGAATTTTAATTCTCAATTTTAGTTCAGGGACTAACTAAAATTGGAATGTATCCCGAAATGCTATTTATAGGAATGCTATTTTAGCACTTCTATATTTAGCATTTCTTGTTGCTATTTTCAACAACTTATCATCTATTTGTCCCAAGGCTTCCTCCACAACTTTTTCTAATGCATCAGTATGGATATGGAAAGGCAAAGCCCAATTGGGACCCCTAAGTATGGGTGCAGTGGTCAAATTCTCTTTTAATATCTCAAAGGCCTCTTGGCAGCTACTTTTCCAACATAATTCTGATTCCTTGACCAACAATCCAAACAATGGTGAATCCACTTTACTAAAATCCTCGATAAAACTCATATAATAGCCAGTGAAGCCCAACAAAATCTTAACATCCCTCTACTTTTGAGGGGTAGGGACCCTTTTGATGATGGAAATCTTGTTCAGGTCCACTTGTATCCCTTCCTGAGATATTGAATGGCCAAAGACAGTCCCCACATTCATTAAGAATTCACATTTCTCGGGATTCAACGAGAGGTTCATTTCAATGCATTTTCTCAGGACTTTACCCATATTAGAGAGAACCTCCAGGAAGTCACACCCATAAGGAGTGAATTCATCCATGTAGATCTCCACAAAGTCATGAACAAGCTCAATGAAGATATTAGAACTTCCCTTTGAAAAGTGGCAGGGGCATTGAATAGACTGAATGGGAAGACTCTATAAGAAAAGGTACCCCAAGGACATGTGAATTTAGTCCTGTCTTGGTCTTTGGGGCTGATCTAGATCTGATTTTAACCACTAAACCCATCCAAGAAAGAGAAGAACTTCCTCCTTGCAAGACCATCTAAAAATTAGTCAATGAAATGGAGAGAGAAACGGCCTTTCTTGGTGGCCTTGTTCAGTTCTATGTAATCTACACAGATTTTCAACTTCCCATTCTTCTTTATGACTAGGAATAGAGGGGATACCCACTCACTATTTGAGATGGGATATATGAACCCTGCATCCAACAACTTTTTTAGTTCTTCCTTTACTATGTCCTTAAGGGTTGGGTTCATTCTACTCTGAGGTTGGTGCATGGGTTTTCATCCCTATTTGAAGTATATTTTATGGGTACAAACCGAGGGATGCACCCCATTCATTTCTTTATAGTTCCAAGAAAATGCATATAAGTGTTCTCTTAGCATCTTGAAAATTTCTCTTCCTGGTTGTCTAAGAGAGAGGGGTTAATATTTAAGGTTCTAGATGGGTCAAACTCTACAACTTTGACATTTTCAAGATTTGGGTCAACTGAGCATAACTCAATCCAAGGACTACTCTCAGATTCTTTCACTAGCTCATCAAGAGGAATGGTATTGGGGGGTTGGTTATGAAGGATATGGTCAATGAGCTCATCTTCATCAGATTTCCTCCCTCCTATAACATAATCTAGGGTATAGATTGGGTAGAATTTTGTATGATACACTTAATCTTATTCCTCCTTTTCTAGCCACAAGGGTAAGTCATGCTCAATGGATGGTTGAGTAGGAGGGTTCAATACCAATTGCTTAGACAAATGTTCATTCTTAATGGTCATGTTCCGAGCACTACAATTAATGTAAGCATCAATAGTGGCTAACCACAACCTTCCAAAGATAAGAAGATATCCATTGAACTTTTTTTGGGCTGGAGAACTAGGAAGTTAGTAGGATACTCCCAAGAGTCAATGGATACCATGACATCCTCAACAGCTCCCTTAGGAGCTACTATGGATCTATCTGCAAGTTGCAACATTGTAGTGGTGTTTCTCAAAGCTCCTTGGAGGTTTAGCTTTAGCATGGTTTCTTTAGTAATCACATTGATGGAAGCCCTAAGATCAATTAAGGTATGAGGGACAATGATGCCATCAATGTTCAAATCCACCACTAGACTTCTAGGGTCTAGGTATTTTGGGAAAATCGCTCTCCCCAACATCAAATCAGATAATTGACTAATAACATTAATTATGGGGGTGTCTCTTTTTCTTCTCCAAGGATGTTTGGAACATTTTTCCTTGATAAGCTTATTATATATGGGAACATCCTTAATATCCAGGTGAAGGGGTATTTTAAAACACAGGTTCCTCAATTCTCAGAGAATTTCAATCTCTTTTGGGGTATGTTGGCTAGGGTGGATTAATCTCTTAGGGAAAGGAGGTGGATTTACTTGAGGGGTACTTTCTTCCTTTTCCTCTTCAAGCTCTTTAGGTGGAGATGGTGGATGGTTATCTGGAAGCACTATCCCAGACCTAAGGTTGATATCTTGGATATCCACAGCATAGGCATGGTAATATTTCTCTCCACTATAAACCTATTATGCCTACTTGTTATTCAGGTTCAGATTGGGTTGAGCAGGTATCTGAGGTTTCTTGGGTGGGGTAGGATGAATGAGTTGTGTTTGAGGTTGGGGTGGAGGCAATAAAGTAGGAGGTTGGTTGAGTTGAGGCCTCCACCCTTGTGATTGGTTGTTCCATTAAGGAGGTTGGGGAGCATATGGTTGAAATGGTTGATTGACAGGTTGAGGATGACATTGAGGAGCATAACTCAAAGAAGGAGGTGTGGACCATGATGAATGAGTGGAAGAGTACCAGGATGGAAAGGGTGCATTCTAGTTTGGATTGTAATAAGAGTAAGATACACCTTGCATGCCATGTTGGTATGGTCGAGGTCCTTGAAGCCTCCTTTGATTTATAAAGAAGATTTGCTCAACCCCTAACTTTTGCCCCTTGGTATACAAATTTTAAATGATGAAAAGAAGGGAATTTATTTGTGGTATGTTTTTCCTCACAGACTGAGTAGATCTCTATGACATTTAATGGGAATTCATTCTTGGGATGCCTTCTAGTGCATTTAGGGAAGAAAATAGCTAGGGCTCTCTCTGCTTCCTCTTGTTTCCTCTTGATCTACATGATATCCATTTGCAAACAAAACTTATTCAACATTTCACTTTTAAATTCCTCCAACACGTTCCCAATTTCATTTTTTATGGAAGTTGTGGAAGGAGAGGAACTGACCAAGCCTTGACTAGCCCTACCCTTCTTTCTAGCACCCCTAGAGTGATTCTTGAACACAATTTTAATGTCGTCATAAGATAATTGATAGATATCTCCCCCAGATAGCATGTTAAGGGTCTCCAACATGTCATCCCTGATCCCTCGAAGAAGAACTAGTTTAAGTGATTCATGATCAAGGGTCCACCTGACCCTCCTATAACTGAGTTAAAATCTCACCTCATAATATTCTAGGGATTCATCCAGTTGAAGAGTCATTCCAAATATTTCTTCCTTGGTTTCTTTGGACCTATAATACTCTTTGTACTCGTCATTAAAGGCTTGTTGCATTTGAGGCCAGGTAGTGATGCTACCCCCAAGTAGACCCATAAACGAGCAAAGGCTACATCCTTAAGGGTAGATGGGAATAACTTTAGCTTCTAGTCATCAAAGGCATAGTCATAAGTCTTACATACAACAAAAAATTCAAACATGAAGGTATCATGATCCTCAAAGGTTAATCCATGGAAGTGTGGAAGGGAAGTAGGGCTTATATTCTTCATTCTTGCCTCTCCATTAGTTTATTTGATAGGGAAAACCTCATTTTTCAACCATAGGTTGGGTAATTGAAGTGGGTTATTCCTCTTCCCCAATAGGTTCTTCAAATATTTTAGGTTTCTCACCTAGAGGGTCTTCTAACTCCCTTGTAGTTAGAGAAGGAAGCTGATAGTCACCGAAGAAGAGTGAAGGTTGATTGCTTGAGGGTGTGGGGGTTTTTGGTAAGACTTTTCCTTAAGTGTCTCTACTCCTAAGAGACATGAAATAATTTTTTTCTCTTTTTCTTTTATGTTACTTCTTCAAAACTGTATGCAAAACATAAAACAATGCTTAACCAGAAATAACATCTACCTAGACACTTACCCGATAACGACGCCAAAATGTGGTGAGCCCTAGTATTGCACCAAGAGTGATACAACTCCCAAGGGCTTCTTAACTATATTTATCAACCCGAGGTTCATACAAACTTCGAGGTAACAATGCTATATGCACAGTAGATGGAATTCTACTCATGCCACCCTCACTTAGCACATTTGATCAATAGTGCTACAAGACCATTTCTCCTAGTGAATTAGAATGAAATCAGGTAATGAAGGTGCAATTTAGAGGCTACCTCTAACTATGAAAAGGAGAATGCTATTGACTTTAACTTGCAAATGCTATAGAAACAATTCATGAAAAGGCAAGAGCTAAATTACTTACAGAAAGGAAACTACATTATCCTGCAATCATCCATCTAGTTATTAGATCTATTTGTAGAAAATAAGCTAACCTACCAAACCATAATTCAAAATTCTATGTACCATCTAACTAGCTCACACTTGTATGTAAATCAATGTTCTATTTGTGCCAAATCTGTTATAAGGAAACTAACACTATTACTTTTTTGCAGTGAAGGAAAAGGAGGGCTCAAAGTGGCCTACGAGCTTCCCTTGATCATGAAGTGACAGACGGGGGTCAAAATCCTTCTAAACTAAGTCCAAATTACAACAATAATCAAAATTGGTAAAGAGGTGGGCTGCTACAGATGTGCTACAAGAGGCTACTTCAGGTGCCCTGTACTGCTACATGAAGGCCTGTAATGCTACATGAGGGCTACCAAGAAGGTTTAAAAGGTGGAATTGATGGTTTAAGGGTGTGGAAAGGTGGATGGAGGTTGACGCAAATGAGTGAAGGGTGGCCAAAGCCCTAGCCATGATTAGAGCCTTTTGAAGGTTTGTTTTTCACTAGGAGGGATGTTGTCGGTGACCTTAAGAAATTGATCTCATGAACAAAATTTTAGGATGAAAATTTTGGTTCACAAGAGAAGGTGAGGAAGTCCAAGATGGAGGTGGTGAAGGTTACCTTGCCCGCAGATCCAAAAAACCCTACAATCATCACATGCATATACTCATATATCATTTACAAAATGAAGCAACTAGTAGTGGAAAAGATTAGTTGAATTTAAATGTTATCTAAGCTATGCCAAAACTCTGATCTAAGCTACAACAAGCACATGAAAAATAAGATGACTAACACAAATATTCTTCCAAGAAATAATAAACATAATACTTTTGGACTGTGGTTGGAAATCCTTCCATTCATGCTCCCATGAGAGAGATGAGGTAGAGGCTGCAATCACATATTTTGATGGACTATTCTCTACTACAATGTAAGAAAGTAAGAAGTAATATGAAACTAAAAGAGATACAAATACAAAAGAGGGACCTAAGCCACTAGGGTTGGGCCTAAACCTAAGAGCCTTAGCCCTCTGGAGCTAACTTAGTGATGAATCAATAGGAATCTTCTCATAATCATTGAATCAATGTCTAATACATCACATAACAATAAAAAATAACAGTGCAAAGTACTTGAGCTCAATAGCTACCTAGCTAAAAAAAAACTTGAATCCTAATGAGCTCTTCTTCATGCTTATTTATACAAGAGGGTAGCTACTAACATCTCCTTAGAAAATATAAATATTTTTCTCTTACAACTCGAGAATGGTGGATCTTGTTCCTCATTGCTTGCACTTTCTTGGTTGCCAATGACATTGTTACTTTCACTTGCTTGGCTGCCAATGAACTCTAGCTGATCAGAGAGAAAGTGTTGTGATCTTGGGCTGATTGTGGTATTTAAAGAGGTGGAAAACCCCTTAGATTCTTTCCTTGTTGTCTACTTTGAGCCCTTGCATAGAAATCATCTCAAAAAATACCCCTTTTCCTGCAATTAAACCATATTAGGCCACATGACATGACAAACATATTTTATCCTTTTCACTAAGCATAATATAACAAAAAATGTAGATAAATGTGAGAAAGAGATAGTTCTAAAGTTGGAGGATGGCATCATGACCCTCATAATGTACCTATTAATGATCCTCATCACCAAGTTTCCTCGGAAAAAAAGTAAAAAAAAAAAAGAAAGAAAAAAAAAACATCCAGAAAATAGGGATTTATTATTAGTTTCCCAAAGGTGAGACATTTCTAATTTTAGAGGTTTCAGCCAAGTGTCACTTTTTCCTTGAAACTAGACATGCACGTCATAAACCCTAATTTTCTCAAATCTAGTTAATCAATGGCTCTAGAGCTCATTTTTTCATTCAATCTTTGAGCTCTAGCATTCTTGATGAGATCAAGGAACCTTCGATGGAGTTGCCGTCACTTTTCTGGGTGATATTTTCGTTTATCACCTTTTGCCGCTTTTTCTATTGCTTTTTGTCATTTCACTTGTGTGAGAGTTTTTTTCTTGTTTCTATTCATAATTATTGCTGTTTCAACTTATGTTAGATTGTAGAAGTGTTGTTCTAAGTTGCCATTTTCCTTTCACAAGTGTCGGATCGGTTTTCATATTTTTTCACCGATGGTCACCGTTGCAGTGACTATCCTCACATGCTTGATTTTCCTTCTATTTATTCAGTATTTGCACTTGATATACATTGATTCTTTCATACTTAGTTAGATCTTCACCCAAGCTCACATCATTACTCAGTTCCGCTCATTTTTCACACTTCCACTGGGCATATATGTACTTCCCTTGGCCAGATTTTTCCTTGCCCAAAAGGGAACTACGCAATCTTAAGTCTCAAGCCGATAGCTTGTTCTCTGGAACTGCATAGTCCATAGTACAAGCTAGCCCAACTGTGCATTACACAGTTCTAGGGCTCAGCATGTCACCCTGGCCACTTAGACTATGCAATGCGCATTCTTTTCCAGTATCTTCCTAGGATGGACTTCGCATTGCGCAGCCTCAAGCCTAAGGCTTCACCCTTGGTTGTTGGGCCTATGCCATGTGTAGTTCCCACAACTAGTCTCCCTTTCTTGTTGATGAAAACAACACAATCCATCTCATCAGTTGACCATATTGCTACTTGATAATGCTTCAAAGTTATATCTATTAAAGCTAATGTTTTATTTCCATGAGTGTCATTTTTTTCCCACAGGTACCACACTTTTCAAGCACTTTCTCCCAGCAGTCATTGTTACCATGGCACTGTGATGCAAGAAAGTGTTCCCTCTGTGGACAGAGGCAACCCCTCTAGCCCTAGAGTGGGTCTAGTCACAACAAGGACAAAACAACAATTGATTCCCTTAAATAGTTATCGTTGGATGCCTAACTCAAACCAATGGTTGATGAAGTTTCATTGCATTGCTCTAGCTTATGTTTCCTTCTCGTCAATGAGCAATCAACTTGAAACACAATAAAGAAACAACAGAGCACGTAACCAAGAAACAAAAACAATCTATTTACTCATAAAGTCAAGAAGTCATGAGCTATCAAGTAAATTACATACAAGACATAGGAAATCATCATTGATTGTATTAATAATGAATCAAGGGTAAAGCTTACAACCAAGTCTTCACGTCGTAAGCCTTCTCAGAGGGTCCAACCAGTGTGTTTCTTCAAGCATTCACTCTCAAAGATGGGTCTCCCAAATAGTAATATCTCTCTCTCTCTCTCTCATTCATAAGCTTTACACAAGATTAAGGGAACTCCACACCTTCTTGCAAACTACAAAGCAATCCCACACTTGTCACACTTACACCAGCTATCTATCAAACTCAAAAGTAGTTGTAGCACTGTACGACCAAAAGAACTAGCAACTAAGGAACTAGCAGATCATAGCAATGGTGGGTGATTTTATAGGAGGAGGAGCCTCCATGAAATGATGGAGAGGGAGCTTATCCTCAAGGGAGGTTGCACAAGAAGCTAAACCACCATCCCAGAGGCGGAAAGTCGACCCAAACTGACCCAACAACTAGCTCCAAAAACATCCAAAACGCTGACTGTTTGAACTAATTTTCCAAATCTGGATCATCGGGGGTCATGAACTGGGGACTAGCGACGACATCGCAACGATATAGTGCATGACAGAGAACCGTCGTGGATTTTAAGGGTTTACTAGCAATGATGTAGGAACTTAGTCAAAAAGGGTCAATCCTCAGCATCAGAGAGAATTTGCTTAATCTTCTTACATGAGTGGGAAGATATGAACATGTTTATTTGACACATGACATAGTAGAAGGACTAAGGTGAAGGCAGTGACAAATTATTGTGTAACAGATTCCCCCTAAAGTATGAAGGCCGAAAGAGTGGGAGGGGTGAAATGCTTTACGCAACTGTCTGAACTAGAACACCACCCGAAAGAGCCTACAGGTGCAAGTACAACTGATATCTCTGATAGTGAAATACATGTAGTCTAGGCATGGGCGTAGCCATCCAAAAAAAATACGAACTTGGCCTGTGGTATGGACGCAACCATCCAGCTAGTAAGACCATGATAATGATAAAGGCATGGTCGCAGCCATCCATGAAGACTCAGGTATGGTCGCAGCCATCCATCAACAAGTCATGTAATCATGAACCAATCCGCTCAGCCCGAACATGTGTAATCTGAGTTCAGGGTCTTGAAACCCAACTGATCATAGTACAAATTCTAGCATGTGAACAAATGTTCTAAAGTCGAGCATGATAGAAAGTCGCTTGATTACTGGTCAATGATGAAAACCATTAACAAGTGCGAGAGAAACCACCAATAATGAAAATGAATCTCAAGGTATTGTCTAGTACAAACCACGAAGTGTGAAGAATGAGCTGAAGTCGAACACTCGTGGAATCACCCAATCGACGACCAATGATGAAAGTCGATCGTCAGGCGTGAAGAACTTGCCATTGAGGCATGCAAGCTCCAAGGTACCAAAGGGGATCTCTAGATCAGTCTCCTGGATAATGAGCTGACGTTGACAAGAGACGATTCGTCGCAGGAGGGCCATAATGTTTCCCCCATCAATGACACGAGATAGGGAACAAGTGGTAGATGGTGAAATAGAGTATCAGAGGAGGAGGTAAGGATGTGAACTGCAGAAGGATTATACTCTTGAACATGTCGGCGACATGACTTCGGAGGGTGGCAGCATTCAGGTACCAAGGGATCAGAGGCTTAATGGAGACACCATAGATCATATGTAATGAGGTTAAATGACAACCCAAACATCAGAAGGCCAAATGATGATGTATAGATATCCCAACCCGACAAGAAGCAAAAGTGTCAATGTTCAAGAGTGACTAGCTACCGCAAGTAACCAATGACAACTTCCAAAATTTCCCCCACCACTGTTGGCATGTACCCAAATTATTTTTTAAAACAAGCTTGAAGGGGATAGCATATGCTTATAATATAAGTTCGACCTTCAGTCGAATCCAACCTAGTAATAATTTAACAAGCCCTAGGGAGGAGAAGCTCGAGTCTCGTCATGGTGATGAGTCCAATACCATCAGGGTTTAACGAGTCCGACATAGGTAAAACTTGGAGTATTTTTCATGTTTAGAGAGTTTGAAAAAGATACGGAAAAGAAAACTCCAGGGGGGTCCTTTTTCATAGATTTGTGTCTCTTGACCTCAAAAAAGTATAAAACAATACTTGATAGAACCGCTTGACCATTACAATCAAGGAGTACTTTTCGTAGTGGCCTCGATCCAAAAAAGTAAAAAAGTGATCAAAGACACGTCGTTTCATAACCAAAATCAAACTTGAAACAACAAAAGTCCGGCAATCTTTTCGTGTTTATACAGTCGAAAAAGAGTTGAAAGTGCACTGCATTTTGTTCCATTTAACGAGTTAAAAGGGAAAACTAGCCAATCTTTTCATCTTTAAATGGTCAGAAAAGAGCTGAAAGCATACCTCCATTTTTATTCTCTTTAACAAGTCAAAAAGGGAAAAATTGCTCGGCAATCTTTTCATCTTTTACGAGTCAAAAAAGAGCTTAAAGGTGACTCGTCCTAGAGGAACGAGTGGTATAGAGGGTGGAACTGCTCAAAACATGTAATGGTAAAGAGGCTGGCTAATAAAACCTCTCATCATTACGGTTCCTCAGGAAAGGAAAAACAACCAAGTGAAAGCATATGATTGGCCATAGAGATGGTGGTGATGAAATGAAACAACCAAGGCTAATCTAGCAGAAATTAGTGGATAAAAACAGTAATCACAAGGTGTAAATCGGGTATGGGTTCATTTTTACACAAGCTTGAACCATGGAGAACCCTGCTTGGATTCGGTTTCATGTTTACACAAGCTTGAAATGAAAAACTATGCTTGTTGTAAGTTCGCATGCCCCCAGGCATAATGACGCAAATCTAGGTGCATTCCCCCCAAGCTTCATTGCATTCAACGAGGTGGATGGAGTGAAGGTTCACTTTCAAGATCTTGGAAAGACTTGACTCAGACTTCACGAGATTTTAATCAAAGACTCGATTTGGAAAGGGAGTTGTTTCATTTTTTAATAAGGTTGACACAGTAAAAGAACTATCCTCATAACCCTTGTTTCATTTTTTAACGAGGTTGACATAAGATCAAGAACTTTCCTCAAAACTCCTTGTTTCATTTTTTAATGAGGTTGACACAGGAACAAACTATCCTTGTGCCATGTTCATGGGTCATACGCAAACATGACTCTTAAGATATCTTCACTGGATGGAAGAATCACGCTCTGGGAGGAACACATGTCACTAGACACCAACGACAGATCGAGTTCCAATGCCCCCAGTACATGATGTACGATACCATCTGCATAACCATCAGCAGAGGCAGAGATGGAATGGGTAGCCACATAATTGACCTGTGGCAAAGAAGGTACTGCTTGCGGATAAGAACCGAGAGGGGATGATAGCTGCGCAGGAGACATCGGGGGGCTAAAGAATGATAATTGATCGATGGTCACCATTCTTCCATCGTGTGGAAAACAAACCACACAGAAAAGTGAAGAGACAAGGGCCCCCATGGCATAAACATAGTCACGACCAAGGAGAAGACTGAAATCTAAAGCACCTTGGACAACCATTACATCTATATAGACGATTTTGCCTCCCAAAGTAATAGGAAGCTTCGGGAGGATCCCTAAAGGTTGACTGGTTCCTCCATCAAACGCCAACGGATTCTGTGTGACTGGCACAAGCTGTGGGGAGCCCAAAGCTTGCCAAGTAGTGGAAGGCATAAGACTGACAGATGCACCCTCATCCAAGACAGTTCCAGGTACTGCCTTATTATAGGCATGTACTGTAATCTAGAAAGGCACATAAGATGGAAGGCAGAAAGTAGTCAAATGACTCCAATCGAACGAAACGACTGAACTACTTGGTGGGGGTATCATATGATTTCCCCCCTGCTCTACAGGAACCGAAGAAGGACTCTCTTGATCATCAGGGATAGGAGGGTCATTTTCGGACTCTAGAGAACCTGACGAGATGAGAAGAACATGAGCATGACGCTCTTCCGAAATAGAGTGATAAACAGGTGGTGAACCCAAGTTGACACTCTCTTCGACCAATGGTTGGTCTAGAGCAGGCTGAGCACAACCAGGCTCGGAAGGAGGAGGACAGACAAGAGAAGAATCTAAGTCAACCTATTTGTTAATGGGGAGAGGGTCTGAAGAGAGCCTCTGATAACCAACGGGAAGTTGGGGTGAAGAAACTGTAAGACTTTCCCAAACGGCGGAAGCTTTATCCATGAGCGGACAAAGGTGAAGGGGATGGTTGCCCTCACACAGTCTACAGGGGAATCGAATCTTCCTTTTTTTTGTACCACTACTAGTTGATAGGGTAGCATCGTCATGAGCTTAAGAGGATGATGAGGGACGAGCCAGATCATGAGACCATACTTCTAAGATCCTAGGAATGCTAGGACAATCACAAAGAAGATGGTCACCCTTGCACAATTTACAAGGAAACTTAACCTTCCGTGAAGGAGCAGAAGGTGGTCCGACATGAGATGTACTTAGAGCAGTAGCTACACAGGTGGCCTCACATTGATTGGACTTCTTCTTCTTCTTCATCTTCTTCTTCCTATTCTTAGTCTCCTGGTTACTAGATGTGAAACTTTCACCAGGCAAAGGAGGAGATGAAGGTGAAGAAATAGGGGAAGAAGGCGTAGGCTCAACCTTGGAATCAACATGTCATGATTCAAATGGAGATGGTGGAACAAGAGTCATGATGCTCGGGACCACCAAGGTTGAAAACAACCAAACGGGAAAACCAATGGTTAACCCAGGAAAAGACAATGTTGCCATATACGGAGCACCGACATTTCCAAAAGAAGGAAATGGACCAGGGTTCCCATCTAGGGGAAGACCTTGACCAGTGGACTCAAGGACTGTTGCCATCAAGAACGAGTCTCAGAAACACTTTTATCACAACTAAGAACTTGAACCGTTACCAAGAATATTTCGTGGGCAATAAATTTTATGACACAGGAACAAAACTTACCTTTTCATGTTTCAAGAGTCGAGAAAAGGACGAAAAGGTGACTCTATCTCTTTCGAGGTTTAATGATCCTAAATGGACAAGTGCTCAGATGGAACTTTTCTTTTAATGAGTCCGAAAAGGAACGAAAGTGACTACTCTGGAGAACTCGGCAAAAGGTTTACCAAACAACCCATAAAACTGCATATACACCTTGGCAATCATCTGAAAACCAAGGACTTTCCGTACAGCAGTCAATCTTCCCGAATGTTGTGTTCGGTGCGTTACGGTTTGCAAGGCGGCAAACACGAATTACTAAGGATATATGATGATAACCTAATGGGGTCTCCCAACATATACTCAACGGTACTAGGAGCACAATTCCATACTAGACCGCTATTGAGTCACAGAAGGAGGAATCACCCAACCTTGAGTGAAAACAATAGTGACTAGGTTTAACGACACCGGAGCACATCTCTAGCCTAGACCTCTAAATAGTGTGCATTATGTTCCAATGCGTTGTTAAGTTCATTCAGTTCATTTTAGAGTTGATCTTGAATTATGTTTCAGTTTTCAGGCCTTACCGTATGTATACAACAAAACCTAGGATTCAACTAGAATGAGTGAAATATCCTTTTACTTCAATGAACACCTACCTACTTGAGGGTAGAGAGATCATTGCCAAACCAAGAAAACCAAGATAAGCCAAGAGACACAATGCGAAAACACATCAACCCTATAGTGCATGAATACTACTAATGATGGATTTAATCATTTGCTTTCCAATATGCAAACTTGAAATGCAAATTCACTTTCACTTTCGTATACTAAATGAATGTAGTCTTTTGATTTTGATTGTTTTAAATTTAAAAGAAACAAACAAGCAAGCGTGGAAAAATAGGTCGATCCAAACAATTGTGATCTATGTTCGGTAGTGAAAAGAAATCGAATCAATACTAAAGATTGGTTCAATAATCGTCACTAGAAATCAACCAGAAACAAGCAATGGAGAAGGCTCAAACAAACCAACAAGAAAGTTGCAAATGAACCTTAGGCAAACCAGCAACCAAGCCAATTAATTCAAGAGCTTGAAAGAATGAACTAGGTCACATGGGAAAAAATGCAAGATTCATTCAATAAAGCCAAAGAAAGAGTGCCTTAACCATAAGCAGTCAAATACAAGCTACTAAGCAAGAGAAAGAAGGCAAGGGATCAACAAGACTGGTAAATTGAGGTAGAATTGAAAAAAACAATTCTACAGGAATCGTCGCGGGTACTACACAAGCAACTAGGGACAATCAGCCACTAGTCGTAACAACAGATCGACGTCGTCACGAGAGTACACATATCTTCCGCAACAAACCAAGTCGTTGCAACTGTACGACATGATTCAATGATGAACAAGACTTTACAAAAGACTAAAGGCAACGTCGGCGCGACTGTTAAACTATTTTCCGCGATGATATTAAAAACAATTACAAACGAACAAAAAACTCCTAAACAAAAACCAGTTAATCCTTCAATCAAGAGAGGGATTTCCCAGATCAACCTAGGTAACCCAAAAGACTGATGGTTTTTCCCCAAAATTCAAAAGACACCAAATAAAAACCAAAACAAGGGAAAACAAGAGAAGAAACATACAAAGGACTTCCCAGCGAAGTCACCAACTTGTGATGCAGGAAAGTGTTTCCTCTGTAGACAGAGGCAACCCCTCTAGCCCTAGAGTGGGTCTAGTCATAGCAAGGACAAAACAACAATTGATTCCCTTAAATAGTCATCGTTGGAGGCCTACCTCAAACCGGTGGTTGATGAAGTTCCGTTGCATTGCTTCAACTTCCATTTCCTTCTCCTCAATGAGCAATCAACCTAAAACACCACAAAGAAACAACAGAGCACGTAACCGAGAAACAATAACAATCTATTTACTCATAAAGTCAAGAAGTCATGAGCAATCAAGTAAATTACATAAAAGACATAGGAAATCATCATTGATTGTATTAATAATGAATCAAGGGTAAAGCTTACAACCAAGTCTTGATATCGCAAGCCTTCTGAGAGGGTCCAACCAGTGTGTTTCTTCAAGCATTCACTCTCAAAGATGGGTCTCCCAAATAGCAATATATATATCTCTCTCTCATTCACAAGCTTTACACAAGATTAAGGGCACTCCACACCTTCTTTCAAACTACAAAGCAATCCCACACTTGTCACACTCACACCAACTATCTATCAAACTCAAAAGCAGCAGTAGCATTGTACAACCAAAAGAACTAGCAACTAAGGAACTAGCAGATCATAGAAATGGTGAGTGATTTTATAGGAGGAGGAGCCTCCATAAAACAAGGGAGAGGGAGCTTATCCTCAAGGGAGGTTGCACAAGAAGCTGAACCACCATCCCAGAGGCAGAAAGGTGACCCAAACTGACCCAACAACCAGCTCCAGAAACATCCAAAAGGCAGACTGTTTGAACTAATTCGCCAAATCTATATGGTCGCGGGTCATGAACTAGGGACTAGCGACGACGTCGCATTGATATAGTGCATGATAGAAAACTGTTGTAGATTTTAAGGGTTTACTAGTGACGATGCAGGAACTTAGTCAAAAAGGGTCAATCTTTAGCATTAGAGAGCATTTGCTTAATCTTCTTACATGAGTGGGAAGATATGAACATGTTTATTTGACACATGACACAGTAGAAGGACTGAGGTGAAGGTAGTGACAAATTACTGTGTAACAGGCACCAAAGAAAGTTGCTTCAAAAGAGACCACTGAAAGTAGTACTAGGGAGGCAGTTGAGAAAACAGCAACATACTTTCTAGTATATGTGGACGCTCAATTGTTTATAGAAAAGGAGTCAACACTAACATGGTAGCAAGTTAATGAATCTCTTTCGGAAAACAACCTTGAGGCAGATCTAGAGGACAACTCTGGAAGCAACACCAACAGAAAGCAACTTTCCCATATAGGATAAGGGAAAGAGAAAGGTTGTTGATAGTCCAGGGGGAGAACAAAGATGCAAGATGAAAGTGGACCCAATCCTTATTAAATTAGCTTTATTAGCAGAAGTGAAGAGGAAGCAAAGGATACAGAGAGAAGAGTGGAGGAAGAGAGAAAAGTAGAGCTTGCAGGAAGTAGAACTAAGATTGAAGAAAGAAGAACAAGAATTGAAGGAAGAATGAGAGTTGAGGAGGAAAGAACAAGAAGAGAAGCAGAAGAAGGAAGAAGAATAAATGCAAGGCACCATAGCAGAAGAAGCACCACCAATATAGGTTGAAGAGCAAGAACATAACCAGCTAGCAGTAGAGGAGGAGGGTGAACAGATGTAGGATCGAGAGCTTGCTCAGTAGATTTATGACTTAATTGAATTTTCATAAATGGAGTTGTAATTGGAGCTTTAGAATGAGGATGTTTCCCTGATTCTGAGTGCACCACAGGTCACCATTTAGTCTCTACCACCTCTAGTAGCATAGCCAACCCCGGGTGAGGAAGGGGATGTTATTCCTATTAATGATGATCCGGTAATGGATGAGTAAAATTCGTCATTTGATGAGCTCCAAAAGAGAATTGTATAAGCACGAAGAAAGATTTTTCCGAATGATCACTCATCACCTGCATTCGTCAGAGAAAGGGTGATAGTGGAAGACACCAGGAAGCATCGAAATTCCATTGTTGAAGCCAACTTTTCCTTTGCAGGAGAAACAAGTTCAAGCATTCAGTATTTGATGGGCAAGAACGAGGAATTGGGACAGAACTTGCAGGTTACTAGGAAAGAGGCATAACAACTCCGTACAACAACACATAGTGCAGTTTCCACACAGGTTTACTTGGAGGAGATGAGAGCAGTGATACTTTTTGAAGTATCAACATTGGGAGAAACCATGTAGAAGCTCTATGAGGGGTTTGTGGCCATACATAAAGAATTTGTCTATTTTCATGGTATACAACAACAGAGCAAAGAGTTTTTTAAAACTCTCAAGAACATACAAGTTTCCATTAACTATGTGCAAGAGTGGACAATGTGATAAAAAGGGGCACCTCTTGACTTAGTGAAGAAAATGAAACTATAAGCAGAGTTGGAGAGACTGAGAGTTCGGATGTTGATTCAGCACAAAAATCATCTCGCCTCATTTATTGGTAGAATTCAGGCCTCATATGTATGGTTGCTCAATAGTTTGGATGTCTTGGTGAAAGAAAACAAAATCCCATCAGTCGATTCACCCACCAAAGCCAAGCCCAGGAACCAAGTCTGGTAGGAGACCGAAGTGTACTTGGAGAAGTTGAGATTGATTTCTAGCAAGGAATATTTTGATTTGAACAGACAAAACATGCAGAACTACATTGGTAGTCTTTTCTAAATTAGAACAATGTTTCTCATGCTTCAGAACGAACTTAAAACTAGTTCCAAGACATTATACCCAGATGCCATGGAGGCTAGAATCCACTTCCAGCTAGACACCATCACCATAGTTTGGGGTTGTCATCACACAATACCAAGATTAGCACCAATATGTCACCGAGAAGCATCAAGTGGAAGTTGCTAAGCTAGAGTTTTCCCAAACTCAAGCATCATAGTGTTGTATCTAGTTAGACTGTCAATTTGTCTCTACCCTATTTTTCCTTATATGGGTACAAGTGTAAATTGTAATATTATTTTTAATTATGTTGTAAGTGAAATTCCAAGTGTCAATATTGGAATATGAAGAGTCATGATGTAATGTTATTAGTCTTTTTGTAAAGAAGTTGATGATTCATGGGAGTAGTCCAAAGGTCACAAAGGGGAGTTGAAGAGTCACCCCATGTTGTTATAAATAAAACCTCATAACTCATGCAACATGATTTTGGGAGCCAAACCCTTTGGCTAGGCTTAGGCTTAGAAGGAGCTTGGGAGTATTGTGAAGAGCCTTGGCTTCTCCATAGCGTTGGGTGAGTATACTTCTTTGGAGGAGAAGGTGTTCTTGACTTTAATGTTCCACTATTGGGGCTAATGGTCCGTCAATGGTGTATGTATGAATGGAACTTTCACTTATAATAAAATCAGAGCCAACATGTTTTCATGCATATGTTGTGAATATAGTAGGACTATTCTTGTTGTATTTGCAATGTATGTTATTTAACTTACGCTTATGCTTATGAACTATTTCGTTTGCATTTGTATGAATCTTGTTGAATGCATGTTGTTGTATTAATTCATCACTTTAACTTGTGGACTATTCCACATATTAGCTTGTGATGTCATTACGCTTATGTGTTCCTTTCAAGATGTGTACTATTACAAGATTCTAAGGGGCACACTTCCTTTTCCCTTCATGTGTTGGAACCTTCATGCATCGCACTTGACTTTCCACAGGGTCACACACTTTCTCTCACCCAAAGTTACCATACTTCACTCTATGTGTTTTCACAGTGAAGGCATAACATTACCACCACTGCTGGGAATCCTACTCCAAATGGTGTGAGGTCTAGTTGGGAATTCATATTGGGGAGATCCCTTGAATTTTGGCAGGTCCAGCACCATCAACACACTATTAGCTTGATGTCCTCATTGTTATCTCCTTCTCATTTGACCAAATTTCTTCCTTCTTTCACCACTTCATCCTTTATCACCAAAAATAATACTAATAAATAAAAAAATTCTACCAATAAAAAAATTTAAGTAGTTCAAAGGATTTTCCCTCAATTTTGGTATTCAATGTGTGTTGATAGAAAATGTGTCTAATACATGCTAAAGTGAGATGGATGCTAAGATTTTGACATATGATACTACATTGGAAAAGAAACTCATATGATGATTCATCATTCAATAGATTATAAGCAAAATCAACTTGAGCTCTATGATCAATGGAATGAAATCACCAAATTTGGAAATAGACTACACTTTACATGTTTATAAATATATGCAACTTGGGTGAGGATAAACTAAAAAAAAGGTGAATCAATGTGTAAAATGTGAGAAACTTGTTGTACCAAAGTTGTTGGAAGAATGGGGCCTTAAGAATGTTTTCCTTTTATCAAAATAATTGGAAGTTAAGAGTGTTTGGAGGCTTGTTCTAGGTGAAGGGTTGTGGTGTCAAGTGGTCATTCAAAAATATATTTATCTTAACTCAATTAAAGAGTGAATAAGGAGGGTTGAAAAATCTAAGCATAATATTTCAGTGATGAGGAAAGAAATTGTGTAGGATTTTCCTTTGATTGGTAGGGACATCTTAGAATATGGGATAGGGAAATCTAGTTCAAATTAGGGAGGAAACATGGGTTGCGAGTGGAAGAGCCAATCTATTTCTGCTACAAATGATTCAAACACTAACTTCGAACATATGTCTTTGCATGCTTTCCCACATTATAGATCCACTTAAAACTTTTATATCGAAGTAGGGATGGCTTATTATAGAGGTAATGTAATTCATAGGGGATGAAATGGATTTTTAGCATGTTTAGGAAGGAGTCATGTTCTAATCTAGGAACATCAAGATGAGCTAGGTTGGCCTTTTTCTCCTTTAAGTGTTCACACACCTAGGCTTTGATATAATTTTTCAAGGATAGAGGAAGGAAGAAGAGAACTTCAATGATGGTGGCACTGTTGAAAATAGCAACAAGAAATGCTAAATATAGAAGTGTTAAAGTTAGTACTGCTATAAATAGCATTTCGGGATACCTTCCTATTTTAGTTAGTCCCTGAACTAAAATAGAGAAGTAAAATTCGAATTTGATTTTAGCAGTTGTTTGTAAAATAATTAATTAATTCATCTTGAGTTAATTAGTTGTAGAAAATCAAGCATGAAGTCTATGTGGGGATATGCAATAGTTTCTCCACTGATTGACGAATTTATCCATCAGTTGAAGAGATAAGGATGAGTTGTAATATTGAGTTGTAATTATTTGGCTCAGTTAACTGAGTCAAGTCTTGTTAGATTAATTCAAATAGTTTGTTGAATTAAATGTGAGTTCAGTTAGTTAATGCATGCATGCAAATGCTGCACTTCAGATAATTGAATATTCTCTCATAAATAACTCATGCATGTCAGTTCAAACAGAGACCCAGTTGAGATCAGATGGAGGGACAATGTACTATCAGTTGCAGGAATATTCCATTGTGAATATCTCTTGCGTGCAGAAGGAATTCATTCCTTGGAGATTGTGCAATTACTTCTTCAGTTTAGTGAGTGTGATGAGGCCAATTCACACGTGTCATCATTGGACCCCAAGAAAAATTTTGCAAGGAAATAGGAGGCTTGGAGGGCTGAGGGAAGGCATATCTTGTGTCTACTCAGTCTGTGAGCTGTATTGTTTGATTACAGAGAGAGAAGGATAGCTTGTGAGCTGGTTATTTTTGTAACTCGAACATTTTTCCACTTTTATGATAACACAAAGATTGGGGTTTTAGGCTAAGGCTTTCCTCGGGTTATTTCTTATGTGTTATGTGTGATTTATTTCTCATTCTCAGTTATATGTGTTCTCATTGATCTTGCTCAATTCGATTAAGCTTCTGCAAAGTTTGTTGTAGAAGTAGATGTTGTATACTGCTTTATTATATTGCATAATCTGTTGATCTACAGTGGGAATTTCTACAAGCACTATATTTTGAAGTTCAAATTTCCCTTTAAAGCAAAGTTGTTTAGGTAGAGTTTACTAATGAACAAACTATTAACTTGGGATTGATTAAAGAGGAGGAATTGGGAAGGGGCTAACAAATGTGCTCTTTGCAAACATTGTTATGAACCTCATTCCTTAAAAATGATAAGTAATCAATAATTGTAGTCCTCTTCAAGGGGGGACCCTTCTTTTGCAGTGAATACAATGTACAAGACAATATTTGATGATTGTAAGACTGGGTCTCCTTAGTGTGTGTGTGTGTAATAAAATGGTACAATTATAATAAAATGAGACCATGACGTGTTAACCTACAAACCTCAATATCTAGGCCTTAACAAACATAGTGAGGAGAAAAATGATCATTTGATCATCGATTGTGGCTATTAAAAATAGGTGTTTCTAGAAGGATTTTAACATGATTTAAAAGATTTTGGATGTGTGATTTTATTTAAATAAGCTTGACGAATTCGGCAGGGAATACTACAAACAAAATATTTTAAGGATCTTATGGTTGGCTAGGAACCATTCATTTTTTTAAGAAAAATATGTTTCTCTGAAAAAGTGTGCAACCCATGGGTTGAGTCATTCCCACATGATAAGAAAAAAAACTCACTGATGGTAGTGGTTAAAAGACAAATTGATTAGAGCTTTCGCTATGTTTTTTTGATGGGGTGCAACAAGGGGATCCTACTATATGTGAAGGGGGGGGGGGGAGATTCTATTCTTTGCAACTAATCATTCTATTAACTTTATGACAAGATTGGGGGAGGGGTCAAATAATATTCAGAATTGATGGTACTAAAACTAATATGGTTGTCAGAAAATGAAAAAGGAATTAAACAATGTCATGAGATGGTTAAAAGATAAACAAAGATGTCGCAATGTGCTTCTAAACTCTATCACGAAAGAGGTCAAAGGTTTGGGAGTGTTATTGATGGTACTAAAACTAATATGGTTGTTGGAAAATGAAAAAGGAATTAAACAATGCCATGAGATGGGTAAAAGATAAACAAAGATGTCACAATGTGGTTCTACACTCTATCATGGAAGAGGTCAAAGGTTTGAGAGTGTTTTTCAACCATCTTGCTCTTCAACGTGTGTACAAGGAGAGAAATGTGGAATTTGACGGTTTATCCAAAGCTAGAGTTAAGATGCAATGTGGTACCCAAATGACAATAAAAATTAGGAATGCGGACAACTTAGAATATTATAACCCTCTTTTTCATGAAGTAGTGATGGGAGCAGGAGATGTTGTTGTCTAAGGTCTTTCTTATTTGTAATCAAAGGTTGCTCTTTAGAAATTTTGATCATACTATTTATTCTATATCTATATATTAAAATCATATCTCTAATGAAAAGGATATTCATCTTTTAATTGGATAAGTTCAATTTTTTCTAGATGTACTAGATCCCATTAAACTGAGAAAAAACAATTTCATATCTAGATATTTTTGTAAAAGTTTAGAATGTCTAAGAGAAAATGCTTGAGAAATCATTTGAAGAATATAATTTTACCCCAAAAAGAAAAAGAAGAAAAAATAAAAAATAAAAAATCATTAAATAAGTAGATGATAGAGCATTTAATATTTTATATGAACCTAGTAGATGATAGAGCATTTAATATTTTATATGAGGTTTATATAGCTTTAAATTCTACCATATAAACCTTATTATATAAAACATTGAAATGATTTTTAAAAACTTATTCCCAATCCATTTTACATAAAATCTGGTGAAAGATTATTAAAATTACAAATTTAACCTATTGATTTTATATCAATTAATATTAAAAGAATTTTTCAAAATTTTATATTGTCAGCACATTTTAGTCACTGATTGATCGCTCACAATCTCGGCATGCGGGAGAGCTTCCAAAACCCTTGAGTCAAATCAATGGCTTATGATGTAATCAGAAATTTCTTGATATACAAGGAATAGCCATGGTCGGTTGAAAACGAATTGCTGTCATAGTTTAAGTTGTCTCTATCAATCAGACTTCCTACGTTTGTTTAATAGAGATTATGTGCAGAAGCTAACGTAGCAAACGATTAAAACACGTTTGTGCAGAAAATGAAATGTGAAACTATTCGTTCCACGATGTCTCAATTATTATTGCATGGTGGGTGCCTCTTAAAATAATCTCACCCTTAAAAATATATATATATTTGCATGCCATCACCATCTGCACGCAGGTCTAAGTGCAACTGCCTCGAAGGTGCTCCTCAAAAGTAAACGGCCATATCTTGTTGGGTGTTGTACCATTCTTTTACATTTTAGTTTTCTTGTTGATGGGATTTCATTTTGTGTAAAATTATAAATCAAAAAGAGATTAATTCAATTTGAGTATTATGAGTTTTTTTTCTTGATGCGATTTTATTTTATATAAAATTAGTATAGATTTATTTTAAATACAGATTTAATAAGAATCGTGAGGAATCAAATCTCTTTATTTGCAAATTTTTTAAATTGTAAAATATAATATGTTATTTTTCATTGTTTAAATTGTATTGATTAAATAAATGTTTTAGTCATAAAAATTTATTTTTTTTATATTATATATAGATATATCTATTTTTTTAAATGATAAGTAATTGATATTAAAACATTTTAATAGCATGTACGTGGAGTCATTTTATGATACAAATTAAAATGGTTTTTTTATTATTAATATATTTTTAAGTATATGTGAATATTAATTTGTATTAAATATTTTAGTGATAACTCACATTGAATGTTTTTTTATATACAATATTAAAATATTTTATTTTCACAATTTTTTTTCTGTATATAGATATATATGAAGTTGATATGACATCATGTTGAGGAAGTAGGAGGATGGAGCATGCCGGATTAGGGTAATTCCTAGGGTTTACCGCATAACCCTGCAGACTGTTGCCTGTATCATAGTCATTTAGCAGCCTCTCGCTGGTGCCGTTTAACCGTTTCCACACCCGTTGTCATCCGCTACCGACCGCTGGCTAGAATGGAGGAGAATATGGAGACAAAACAAGTGGATTACTCCGAGGACCCTTTACCGGATCGGGTAATATTCAGTAACCCTAATTTTTCTATGTCGGTTTATGTTCCTATTCTGTTATCAGACCTTACCTTGCCTGTTGTCTCGCCTGTCGTTACATTGCCCGGCTATAGCGCTGCTCCCACTATCTCTGAGCCGCCCCCTGTTGATTCTCCTGGACTCGAAGCTCCTCCCCTCTCTCCGGGCACTCTGCATATACTCTCCACCTATACGCCTCACTCGCTCTCGTTTGACCCTCACCCGCCCCTCTCCACTATCCTCTCTGCGCCCCCGGTGAATGCTCCCGTAGTTGGTACTAACATCCCCCCTGTGTCTGGTCTGCGGCCATCTGGCTGTTTCGAAACCCCGACGGTGAATATTAAACCTGTCAAGAATATCTCCCCTGAGGGTGTCCCAAATCCCTTTGTTGACCATCCTTTGGCTCCCCGTACCAAAAAAAGGAAGACAAAGTGTATAAAGGCGAAAACTAAAGATATTACTATCAGATTTGGCGAGACCTCGGCCATAGGGGAAGCTGCGGTCATGGCGCGCACGGTTTTAGTTGGACATGTGCGAGGGCGAGCTTACTCGGCCAACAGGCTGACGCAATGGGTCAAGGAGATTTGGGGTGCCCTATTGAAGGAATTGCTGGAAGTTCATGTTTTGCCCCGAGGATGGTTCTCTCTACATTTCGCAAAGGAAGTTTACACGGATCTGGTACTTGCAAAGTACTGGCATATTGAGATGGCTCCGGTTCTTCTCAAGCGGTGGAGCCCCCTTTTCGACCTGGAGCGCGAACAAATTGGGGCAGGACCTCTGTGGGTAAGACTGCCAGGGTTACCATTGCAGTATTGGAGCAAGGATGTTCTCATCAGAATTGGAAATGCTCTTGGCACTTACTTAGACCATGATCGAACATTCGTGGAATCGAAGAATCGAACTCTTGCTCGTGTTCTAGTCCACCTGGACACACATGAAGGACTAGAGGAGAATATTACTCTTCAGTGGGGGAAATATAGTAGGATCCAGATATTGGATTATGAAGGGGTCCCGTTTCGTTGCAGACGGTGTCATAAGGTGGGACACCTCTACAAAGAGTGCCCGCTTAACAAAAAACCAGAGGACTCCCCCAAGGCTACTCCAATTCCATCCAGGGGAAATTCACCGGTCATATCTCGTCCACCTCCAGGGCCTTCACCTGCCGCTCAATCTACTCCACAAAAGGCTAGGACGATGGGGCATGGAACATCTTCTCCGCCGATGACCAGAGCTCGTGCTGCTGCAGAAGCCGCACATGCCTCGGGTATCTCTCTAAACCCTTCCTCCATAGTTCTTGATAATACTTCATCTATGGTTGTATCATCGGCTCAGATTTCTATGGCACACTGTAATATGTCGACCCCCCCCCCATCGTCGCCTCTGCTCCATCTTTATATCCCCCCTCTTCATCCTCCATCTCGCTGACATCCTCTGGGACCTCTATCTCCCATCCATACTTCCTCCGCTCTCGATCCCATTCCATGGATACGCCGAACCATCAGGCCGGGCTAGGATTAGCTATACCGGGACTTGGTCCTCTGACTTCCAGAGGACGAAAATCTGATCTAACTAAAGCTATTTTGCGTGCTGGGGCGGAGGTTGCCTCCGGCCGTCAATCCACTCTCGATGGGGTCCTTAGAGCAAATTCTACCCCGAGAAGCGTTCCCCCATGAAATGCTTATCTTTCAACTGCAGAGGCATGGCTAGTGCCTCCAAGAAACTAGCCTTGCAGAGACTTTTTGAGGTTGAGCCAATTGATATTATTTTGCTTCAAGAAACCCTAGGACAGGCCGAGCATATCACCCTCTCTCTGCAAGCTCTGGCCCCGCGATGGAAATTTATGGCTCTTGATGCTGTTGGGAGATCCGGGGGTCTGGCAATTGGTTACAACCCTAGATCAATTAGGGTTGATGCATCCTGGGGGGGATCAGGTTTCATGGGTATCGATATTTTCTCTACAGAGCTCAACAAAACCCTCCGAATTGTGAATGTTTATGGTCCCTGCCACCAGAGAGAACCTTTCTGGCACCACCTCCTAAATCTCTCTTTACTGGCCCCTGATCACATTATTATGGACGGGGATTTAAACTTTTCCTTGGGGTTCAATGAATCCTGGGGGTCTTCGGCTCAGGTTGATGCTATTACTGGGTATATGAAAAACCTTCTGGAACAGAAAATTTTTATGGACATCCCCATGCACAAGCCACTCCCCACTTGGCGAAACAGGGGAGTGGGAGCAGCGGCATTGGCCCGAAGACTTGACAGATTCTTGATGAAGGGTCCGCTCTTTCAACATCTCCATTATTACAAGCAATGGGTCGGTTCGGGAGGTATTTCGGATCACTCCCCTATATATCTGGAAATCCTAGGCCCTCACCAGAAGCCGAAAGCTCCCTTCAAATTCAACCACACATGGTTGCAGGACCCGAACTTCATAAAATTGGTTACTGACTTCTGGGCTGCAAACCCCATCAACAGAGAGGCATCACTGGCAAAAGGTTTTTGTAAAAATCTATCCATGTTGAAACATCATGCTATTAATTGGGCTAAGGTTAAGCATAGCAGGGAAAACGCTCAGCTCACCCACATTGAAGCTAAGTTGAGCTCTTTATTGGATGAAAGGAATTTGGGTTTTATCACAGGAGAAGAAAAGGCTCATTTGATCGAGTTGGAAAACCAAAAGGCTCATATACTTAAATTGAGGGAGGAATCACAAAGATTGAGGAGTAGAGCCATTTGGCTTAAAGCAGGTGATGAAAACACTAGACTTTTTCAAAACTATGCAAAAGGAAGAAAAGTTACTAATACTATCTGGAATCTCCCTCTTCCGGAGGGAGGTTTAGCTGACTCTTTCAACAAGCTCTCTCAGCTAGGAACTACACACTTCAGGAACATTTACAGGAGCCCTCCAGGCATAAATTTGGCTGAGATCATAAATGTGGCAAACCATTTTCCCAGATTTGTCAATGAGGAAGATGCAGATGAACTCCATGCACCAGTCACCTCAGAGGAATTGGAAAGCACATTAAAATGGTTCAAAAAAGATAGGAGCCCTGGCCCAGATGGTTGGACCATCGAGTTCTATCTAGCCTTCTATGAACTACTGGGGCCTGATCTGCTGAGGGTGGTGGAGGAGAGTAGATCATCTGGATGCCTATATCATGCTATCAACTCTACATTTATTACCCTCATCCCAAAATTTGATACCCCATCCTCTTTCGATGACTATCGTCCCATATCTCTGTGTAACTGCCTATACAAGATCATATCCAAGATTATTGCTAATCGCCTCAGACCCATCCTATCCAGAAACATTGCTCCCCAGCAATTTTCTTTTCTTGAAGATAGACAGATCCATGAAGCCATAGGATCTGCCCAAGAAGCCCTGCACTCTATCTGGTCCAAACATCTCAAAAGCATCATCCTCAAGATCGACCTGTCAAAAGCATTTGATCGAGTCAGCTGGCTTTATATCAAAATGCTTCTCATTCATCTGGGTCTACCTCATAATTTCATCAACTGGATCATGGCATGCATCACCACCCCTACTTTCAGTGTCCTCATCAATGGATCGGCATCCCATTTCTTTCACTCAGAAAGGGGTCTCAGACAGGGCTGCCCCCTATCCCCTCTCTTATTTCTTATTGTCATGGAAGGGCTAAGTCGATTAATTGCGTCTGCTAAGCGGGATGGATCCCTCAGTGGCCTCAAGATCTCTGATGTTTGTTACCTCACACATCTATTATTTGTGGATGATGTACTTATCCTACTGGATGGCAGCATCAGAGACTCCCTGGCTTTCTCTCGGATCCTTCACCTTTTCTCGACTGCCACTGGCATGCTAGTAAACCAGCAAAAATCCACAATCACTTTCGCTCGCACATCTGTTCATGAATCTCAGTATGCTCAACAGGTATTCCCTTTCAGTATACACCCATTGGACAGAGGACTAAAATATCTGGGTTATTGGTTAAAACCCACATGTCAGAGGATAGCAGATTGGGTCTGGCTCGTTACAAAATTGGAGAAAAGGCTCAGCTGCTGGAGTCACAGATATCTGTCCAGGGCAGGTAGATTAGTGCTTATCAAATCGGTCCTGGAAGCCACCCCAGTCTTCTGGATGGCTCTCGCGTGGATTCCCAGACATATTCTATCTCGCCTACAGAAACTGTGCAACAGATATCTTTGGGCCAGGAATCAGGACAAATGCATTTTTGCCTGGATCAGCTGGCAAAAGATTGCATTGCCAAAGAGATGGGGGGATGGGGCCTAAAATATCTCCCTCTATTTGCACAAGCCCTTGCAGCCAAAATGGGCTGGTCCTTGCTGACTAGTCAGAACCTATGGTCCCGCTTATCATATCATAAATATATCTGGCCCCAAGACATGATGGATTGGGTCAGGCTTCCTAGCTGGCAGAAGACAGGTATCTCATCTGTTTGGAAGGCGTTGCTTCATTCACTGCCCCTAATTAGAGACAACTTGGTGTGGAGAATCAACGACGAATCCCTGGCTCGGATAGGATTGGATCCATGGATTGGTAGTGGAGGTAGACATATCCTCTCTCAAGACCTCATCAGATATCTTCACTCTCGGGAGATCAAGGTATTCTCATAAGTTGCTGACCAGCAGAACTTAGGGATGTTTACTCAGGCATGGAAGTCAGCTCATCAAATAGATCTTCTGCATAGATGGCACCAGGAGTGGCAGGAGTTCAGATCAGCTTTATCTGAATCCCATCTCAGAATAAAAGAGGGCCCGGATGAACTGATATGGAGCCAGGCTGAAAATGGCAAATACTCCCCAAAAGTCGGATACATCACTCTACATAAAAAAACCTGACATCATTCCATTTTGGTGGAGAAGCTTATGGAAACTCACGGCCCCGCCAAGAACCAAGCTATTTTTCTGGTGTATTCTGAGAAACAAGGTACCTACAGGGGAACAACTCACACACAGAGCTTTTCAAGGGCCCACCTGGTGCATACTGTGTAAATGTGCATCGAAATCCACAGAGCATCTCTTTCTGCGCTGCAGTGTTATACTAGCCCTGTGGAACTCATTATCCATTTTGATTCCATACAACGGGCATTGGGAGGGAGATGACCTGAACATCGCTTGGGATGAATGGACTCATAGACACAAAGGAACAAAGCTCATAAACCTTCCGGTACTCGTCAATTGGCACATCTGGAAAGCTCGCAATCGCCATATCTTTGACAACAGACCTACACATTGGCCACAGATTGAGGCAGGGATAATATCTGCATTCAGGGAGCTGCCAGATCCCCCGCCTCCTAAAGAGCGTCGACCACATCCACCTCTGTGTATTGACACAAACACACCATGGGCATTTTTTGACGGGGCTGCCAACCAACATGGATGCGGTGGAGGGTTCATTTTATTTATCAATGCACAACATTACTATAAAGTCAAAATGGGCTTGGGAGCCGGAACAAATAACTATGCTAAACTCATAACATTGCGTCACTTACTGCATTTCACTCTGGGTCGCCATTGCACCAACATAAACATTTTTGGGGACTCAAAGATTATTATCAATTGGTTCAATGGCATTTCTGATTGTCACATTCACACACTCAACAACATTCTAAATGAAGTAAATATATTCAAAGCAACTTTTAACAATATCTCTTGCTCTCATATCTACAGGGAGCATAACAGCCATGCTGACAAATTATCCAAGGAGGCCGCGCTAATGCCCAGAGGCGTTTGGGAGATTTCCGAGCAGCAAGGGACAAATGCATACCAGTATTACCACCAGCCATATATAGACCAAATATATCAGAGAGTTCCTGGTCACTGAACAAGACACATTTTTTCTTTTTGTTAACTTATCTGAACAATACAAATGATATTTTTGAAATGTATAGAACCAAGTATAAGGGCCCTGTGCGGCTAAATGTATAGTCAAAACAAGTATAACACAGTTGACAGTATATACAGCTAAATATAGCGGATTGCCCTGCGAGGTATATCTGGCTATAGATACTCTTAGTTTCTCTTATGTTTCTCTTATGATCATAGTTCACAGTGGCAAACAGCATATGCGATAAGCATCTACAATATGTAATTTTTCCAATATAATGAAAAATTACAGATTTTTCCAGGGGAAAAAAATATATGAAGTTGATATGGACGTAAATTAGTTAACATAGATCTTTAAATGGTTTATTTAAATTTCTTGTTGAAATATTTTGAAAAGTATAAGATTTAAACATCTTACTAACACATTTTTTTACTCATCTAAAAAAATGACATAGATTTATTTTAAGTACAATCTAATATGAATAACATTTTTTAACTCATCTAAAAAAAATGACATAGATTTATTTTAAGTGCAGATCTAATATGAATAATGAGGGATCAAATTTCTTCACTTGTAATTTTTTTAAATTGTAAAATACAATGTGCTATTTTTCATTGTTTAAATTGTATTGACCAAATAAACATTTTAAATATAAAAACTTATTCTTTTCATATTATATATAGATATATTTATTTTTTTAAACTATACGTAATTGACATTAAAACATTTTAATAGCATGTACTTTGATTCATTTTATCATACAAATTAAAATGGTTTTTTATTATTAATATATTTTTAAGTATATGTGAATATTAATTTGTATTAAAATATTTTAGTGATAACTCACATTGAATATTTTTTTATATACAATATTAACACATTTTATTTTAACAATTTTTTTCTATATATAGATATATATGATGTTGATATCACGTAAATTAATTAACATAGATCTTTAAATGGTTTATTTAAATTTCTTGTTGAAATATTTTGAGAAGTATAAGATTTAAACATCTCATTAACACATCTTTTAACTTCTAATTACTTTACAACATATTTATATATTTTTTATTATAGTTGGCATTATTTTACTATTTAGAAAATAATTTTTATTTTTTATTTCACACCCCCTCAAACCAGGTTTTTGTAGAATAAGCCTCTCGGTTCAATTATAAATTTTGTTGGCTAATTTGTTTTTTAACATAGATGAATTCAATTTAGCATCATGAAAACTTTGAACTATTAGATTTTATATAAATCATCTAATTCAAACATATAGATTTGCTAGATATTTTTTTGATTTTTGTGATTATATTACATTTTTGAATGCATAAATTAATTAAATATCATAAAACACACTAAAATATTTAAAACACTTGAATTATATCTCTTACTTAATTTAAACATACAACTTTTACTAATTATACCAGTAAAAATAATTAAAAAAAAAAAAAAAGTTTTGGAAGAAGTCACATTAAAGATTTGGTGGACCCGTTTCGAACCAACAAGTGTGGGTCCTCAAGATGAACCATACTTGCTGGTTCGAAACTTGTCGACCAAAATCTTCAATATGACTTCTTCTCATTTTTTTTTAATATACATTATGATATGAATAGCAGAAGCTTGAATTCAAATAACAAAAAAATAGCCTATCTATCACACCTAGGTAAAGTTTTTAAATTTGTGATCTGCAGAATTTGACTAACCCAAAAGTTTCGAGAGTGAACCATGAAAATCCCTGATTTTGCAAAACCTTTTATCACCAAAGTCAAAGAAAAAAAAAAGAAAAAAAAGAAAGAGCAAAAACTCCTGCGATTTTGACCCCTTCTTACCAAAAAATAAAAAATAAAAAAAATAATGGCTTCAGTCTACCGGTATTTTTTCCCGCACATGCCACACCATACTGCACAGTGTTCGGATCCGATTCATAGATATATAATCCCACGTCCAAAACCAAAAGCCATTTCACAAGGAGAGACTCTGCATCATCTCATGGACTTTTAACTCATATCAAGCCATAAATCTCTCAAGTTTTTAAATACTTTTTCACAGTCCAGTATTTTTAAGATTTTCCTCCAGGCACGTCCAGAATTAACAGTCGCCCACTTACTATTCTCGTGGACTTTTCATAAGGCTAGATCTGAACCTACGGAAGATGAAATTATTAAATTGTGATAATGGTGACGACCTTACAGAAACTCTATCTCATTCAACATCTTGCAGCGAACTGGCTATAACATGTATCAATAAAATAATCATATATTCTCCTTCACCAAATCGTCTAGGCTCGCTGTAGTGGTATAAAATACCCATTGTTTTTGCTGTTCTTGTTCCTCTTCATTGAAGCATTGACTTGTACTCTGAGACCTTAAAACAGGGTTTTCCTTCATAATTTTATCAGTTGTAAGTATAATTTGAGGAGGCCTCTGTTATATTACAGCCAGTTCAGCACTCACACATGCTCTGCAATCTCAATTTTGGTCTTTCACAGTTTTGATTAATACAGGTTCTTTCTTTTTGTGATCTGTGTAGGCATGTGTTAAGGACGACCTATTGTGCCATTATTGCACTAGGAGCTTTGCCACTTTAAGCTGCAGCTAGGGATTTGTTCAGTTGGGCCTAATGTGATTGGAATTTCTCACAGTTACTTATTTATGTTGTTAAGAATTTCTGGAAGATAATTGTGCAGAGAATTAAGTCAGTACAACGTTTAGGCTGGACGCTCCATTTATCATCAAGAACAAAAAAATCTGCATAGTTTAGAAGACTATTTGCTACTGTCGTGCTGGATAATCCTCTAGATATTCCTTAGCAAAACCTTTAGAAAAGCCTATCCATCATGTAATTCTGTTCTATATTTGCCCTTTTGCCTGAAGAAAAAAACCAAAAAGAAAATAGATACATTCTGTAGTCAACTATGGAGCATTAGCTCCTCCCCCATTCTGCCTATTGAAGTTGCATCTAGGTATTCTGTGCTCTTGGGCTGTTAGATTTATTCATGTGCATTTGTGGAAGCCTTGCATAGCTCAGAGGACCATCTATTGCTGCAGAGCTGGATAATCTGCAAGCTCCTCCTTAGCAAAAACTTTATAAAAACCTGCCAATTATGTAAATCTTTTCTATATTTGACCTTGAGAAAGAAAGAAAAAAAAAAAAAAAAATTAGGTACTTTCAACTATGAGCATCGAAGCCCAATAATAGTTTCTTGTAGCAAAATTGACAAAGGCTTCTTCTCTGGATTTTGTAATTCCATTTAATGGATTCCGAGAATTCTACTCCAGTTCAATCTATACCGACAACCCCGGGCACCCCAGGAACCCCAGGGGCTCCTCTGTTCAGCTTCAGGTACAAGCGTAGTGTTCCTAATGAGATGCCATCTGATCGCTGCAACTGCTTTCCTCTTACACTTGATAAGTGCAATTGTCTTCCTACCGGAACATGGAGCAAGGATGAACCATTTTTCCAGCGCGCATCGATGATTCTGCTCTCTCGGAAGGTACCTTGTTCCCACATTTCTTTAGAGTTTTCTGAACCAGAGACTGTTTATCATAGAATTTGTTTTTCAGTTATGTCTGTGTGTTTTATGAAACAGAGACTGTCTATCATTGAATTTTTGTTTTCCAGTTGTGTTTTATGAAACAGAGACTGTCTATCATTGAATTTTTGTTTTTGTTTTTCTTTCTGTTCTGTCTGTGTGTATTATGTTTGTTGTACACTCGTCTGCCCTGGTACATTTTGGTTGTCAGTGGTACTCTGGTGACCGCAACTTTCAATATTTGTCTTTCTCAAAGGTAAGATGGTTAACTTTTTTATAGGCTATTTTTAGCTAGTGGACTTTAAAATAATTTCTTTTAATATTTAGTCCGTGGCATTCTGGTGACCGCAACTTTTAATATTTATCTTTGCCAAAGGTAAGATGGTTAACTTTCTTATAGGCTATTTTTAGCCCGTGGGCTTTAAAACAATTTTAATTTTTTTACAGTGATGTGTGGTGTGGCGGCTGGTCAGGGGTCAAAACACATTGAGTATATTATCCTGCTATGGTGTGCGGCTCAAGGAGTAGACTCTCCTTATCAATGAATCTCGGCTCTTGCCAAAATCATAAGAAATTAGTATATCTGCTTGCAGGTTGTTGGATGTACTCTTGGTGTTATAGTGGCAGCTACAAGAATTGATCTGGGTCTTCCTTAGATTAGGTCTAGCAGTTACCCATTCATCTTGTGCCTACAAAATAAAAATTCCTTTTTTCTTTTCATCTATTAAACTGAGATGTAAAGTTTCCTCTTCAAAATTTAGTAAACATAAATTTAAGTGAATATATGTATATTAGTTAATAAATATGTATTACTTATATATAATCCACCATAGTTAATTAGCACAACCACCTTATTAAAGTGATTGATATATTAGTACATCACTCCAAGTTTTTATAAATAGAAGCAAAATCAAATAAATTTATTATTATTTTTAATTAAAAATAGTTTAATTACTCTATTTTATATATTCTAAGTATAAATTTAAATTTAACCATTATAGGTGATAGAGTTTACTGTCAAAATATTCTTGGTATTGGCTAGTTTTTCATCAAATTCAATCATATGATTGAGACACTGAAATTGTACAAAAATCAACAACTCCCCATTAAAATTAAAATTTTATTATTTATTTCTAACTAAATTTTAAACAAAATCTCTATAAATATCTACCTTAACAAAAAAATTCCCACGGGTTAAAACAAAACGTATATGATTAACTATCATTATATTAGGAAATATAATAAGATTAGAAAACCTAATCTATTTTTCACTCAATGCATTTACTTATTTTTTTAAAATCAAACATAATCTAATAAATAAAATTCAACCCACCATAACAATATTCATAGCAACCCTAAAATTTATTAACATTCTTAACGACTCTGAGTCTAACTAATAGATGAAAATAACCAACAATTAAAACATAAATAGCACTGTTATTTGTAACCGTTTTTAACAATCACAACACTGTTATTTATGGCTGTTTTAGAAAACAGCTGCCCGCTTACAGAATTGGTGTTGTGTTTAGCAGTGAACAATTTAGGACTGCTGGCATTGAGGTACTGATGTTCACACTTATTTGCCCCAGTAAGTGTTGAATGATGCCTAATTTCCCTTTTTCTGAATTGCAGGTTGCAGCAGAATTCTTAGGGACATTCATTCTCATATTTGCTGGGACCTCTACAGCAATTGTGGACGAAAAGACTGGAGGCAAAGAAACCCTTATAGGTAAAGCAGCCTCTTCCGGATTAGGGATTATGATTGTCATTTTGTCAACTGGGCACATATCTGGAGCGCATGTTAATCCAGCCCTTACTATTGCCTTCGCTGCCTTCCGCCATTTTCCATGGGTGCAGGTTTGTACCTCGGATGACTGAACATTACAAGGAGCACTCAATTCATTTTATTAATGGAATGGTATTATAGTTTATTGAAAACGACATTTATTTGGTTTAAATGAATTTTTTTTTATTTATATTGTAGATTTTGGGAATATTTTAGAATTATAGAAAGGAACTAGATTACGAAGTTAAATCATTATCTTTACTTCAATTCATTAAATTTTGAAATATTCTCAAAATCCATATTTTTTTCAATTGAACAAATCATACTTAATCTTCTCTAACCAATCAATCAATTACAATCCTAGGGACTGAAATATTGATTAGAGATTGTCTTTCGGATTAATCACATCATTAAATTATGATTGACTTATCGAACAATCTAATGTGGTCCATCCTCACCTTTGTCCCCAAAATGAACCACATTAATAATGTGATTAATCAAAAAAACAATTTCTAATCAATATAAATCACAAAAATCTGAAATAATCCGAAATATTCTCTAAATCTCCAATCAGCTGATATAATATTTGCTCTCCTTCTGTCATGTACAATGACAATTCAACTTTGCAAATTTTGTAATACAAAAGTATCATAGTCTTCCATTACACGTCTTTCAAAAATTATTACAGACCGTTCATTTTTCATGATAAGGTCCGGTAGAACTGATGACAAATATTCAACCCATGAAATTTACCATTATTTCTTCTCCTTTTATATAGGTACCATTCTACTTAACGGCGCAGGTGCTGGGATCTATCAGTGCAGGATTTGCGCTGAAGGGAATATTTGACCCATTTATGGGCGGTGGAGTGACAGTTCCATCGGGCTCCTACGGCCAGGCCTTTTCGCTGGAGTTCATTATCTCATTCAACCTCATGTTCGTCGTCACAGCAGTCGCCACAGATACCCGTGCAGTTAAATCTTTCAATATAATGCCTATTTCCTTTGACTTTAATGTTTGTTGTTCGAATATTGTATGACTTTGATTTATAGCGATTTGTCACCGAATTTCACTTTATAGGTTAGGTTTATATAGGCTCACTCTACCTACCCTATGTTTCGTTTTTTTTTTTAAACTGGAGTTTTGTGTTACAATGACTTGATTTATAGCGATTTCTCATCTGAATTTATCGTATAGGTTAGACTGTATGTCAGCAGGTGTAATTCTTTTAAATTTTTTATTTTTTATTTAAATGGTTATGATTAAGAAATATTAAGAGAAATTATGTTTTTAAAGACATTGTTGTTTTGATTTTATTAATTATTTTTATTAATTTTATTGGATATTTTTAGCTTTTAAAATAGCTTACATTAGATATTTGAGTCTAAGAATTATGAGTAACTTGACCTAGTCAAATTTATTTGAACTTCTTAAACTTGACTCAAGATTAATTTGGTCTGAATCATTCATCAACTATCTCACCTAAGATATCATATTCCCCACCTCAAAATAGGATACAAGGACACCTCCCACCATGGTACCTATCCAAGTGGCACATTCAACAACTTGATGACTCCATGTGCCTAATCAAAGTTCTACAGTCTTACAACAATCTTCTTGGGAAACATGTATGTTGGAACAACAATCTTAGAACTTTCTTGGAAAATACACCTCCGTTGGACCAAAACCCTAAACCCTTAGGGTGTTATCACACCACTGTAATTGTTATCACACACTGGATCCTTCAATTTTATTGAAAAATACACCTCTGTTGGACCAAAACCATAAACTCTTAGGGTATTATCACACCACTCTAGTTGTTATCTTAAGTTGGATCCTTCACTATCTTCAAACCATTGACTCCATCTCCATTTTCTTGTTCATACGACCACTCTCTTGCCACATCTATGGCTTTGTTGATCCATATCTTGCCTTGGCCTTCTAACACAATATCTCATTAACAAAACTCATGTCCATTTAGTACTCGAGATCATTCTCTTTTATCATCACTATCATAGCCATGCACAAACTTTTCCGACTATAGTAACATGCCCTTTGATAGCCATAGTGCTTTTTGTGAGGCATTTGACACTTTCACTTTTTGAAAACTCCAATCGACCCTAGTAGCTATTAACATCCCCACATCCACATATCTAATTAACATCCCCATATCCACATATCTAATAAGTAAACAAGGTGTACACCCCATTTTGCAACTTTTTTTTCTTGGCCTTTTCTAATTCATCCATTTCAACCTTTGCAGCATTCCAAGCTCTTTCAATAGATCCCCTCAATCCACTACTACGATTCTTCAAATTGTCCATGTAAAACTTCTTCACTAGCAAGATTTTTTATACCAATTGGTAGGATCACGAAACAGGAAAGAAGTTGATGGTGTCTAAAGACACCATTGTTGGGTGTCACTATGACCAATTTACAAGGAGTCTTTTAGCTTTTAAATAGGCTAATTTACAGAAAGTCTTTTTGCTTTTAAATAGGCTATCTTAGAGATGATTGCCATGAGTAAAATCGTAAGTTCTCATAAACGTGGAACATGCAGCCTAGTGACTAATTTATGTAAAATTTATTCAACTTTAAATAAACTACATTAAAAAATAAATACAATGAGTAAAATCACAAATTCTCATATACATAAAACCCCAAAACTACAAAACTACAGGTAAACTACCCTACCTAAATTACATATGTAAATGTTTATTAAAAAACACATTTAAATAAAAATTATAAACATAAGACTTGCAAATTTAATAAAAAAATCTTAGAATATCTAATTTCTAAAATTCAAAAAAACTCAAATTCCCAAAACCTATAACAATTACACTAAATCATTTATATATATATATATATATATATATATAACACTTAGTTTGACAATCAAACAAAAACTTTATCTGGGTCGATTTTTGTACAAAATATGTGGTTGGATTTAAGCTTTTTAAATGGAAGATGTAAAGCCAGGCTAGATTTTGTTGGTAATTACAAATATGTGTGGTTGGATTTAAGCTTTTTAAATGGGTGATATAAAGCCAGGCTAGACTTACTTTGGTAATGCTTCTTAATGGCCCAAATTCAATGTATCCTGAGATCTTTGTTTTCAACTGCCACGCAGGTGGGTGAACTAGCGGGACTTGCAGTGGGTGCAACAGTCATGCTAAATATACTTATCGCAGGGTGAGTGGGTCACTGTATATGCCAAGCTACTTAAACCCTAGCTTACGATATTTTCCATATACATCCTAATTAAATATTACACACTCCTTTTATGTGTTGACCAGACCCAACAGTGGAGGTTCGATGAATCCAGTCAGAACTCTTGGGCCTGCAATTGCAGCCGGAAATTACAAAGGAATCTGGATATATATTGTAGGGCCGATATCAGGAGCATTGCTCGGTGCTGCTGCTTATACCTTAATTCGTTTGAAACCCAACCCAGACGAGGAGAGCAAAAGGTCTGTGAGGAGCTTCAGAAGATGAAGATTTCCAAAAATAAATTGCTGTGGCTATACCAATAAGTTATGTTTTTCTGTGTTGCATTTCATAATAAAACAAACACAGTACTGGAACTATAACTTACAATGTGGTTAAGAAAACTGTGCAGTTGCAGATATCTCAGTTATGATGGATAGTAATAAGTTATTGATTGTAATTTGATATAATTTATTTTTTTGGGTTTTGTTAATTGGGTTTATTTTGGTTGGTTGGAAGAATGATTGAGATTTTCTTTTCTCAATTTCAATTCCAGCTAGCGCCATGATAAACTTTGATATAATGTAACCAGTAACATGATGAATTTTGATGTAATATACTGAAAAATGTATATGGAAAATATATATACCATGGTTAAGGTAATTTGGGCTTTGATTCAGATTGGGTCACTGTAATGGATTTGATACTATTATTGTAAATGGAAAAACAATATCACTGTAATGGATTTGATATTATTATTATAAATGGCAAAACAATAAATAATAGAACATATTTGCTTAAAACTGGTTCTCTATCTTTCTATTTTGTTGTATCTGAAATCTGAAACCAGAGGATGCCAAATAATTACATAGAACATATTTGCTTGAAATTGGTTCTCTATCTTTCTATTTTGTTGGATCTGAAATCTGAAACCAGAGGATGCCAAATAATTATTTAGATAATAGATTTCAAAGCAGCTGGACTCTGCTTCGTATATTAGCTGTAGTTGGAAATTTTGGCATTTTATTGTGAAATCAGCTATACTGTGGATCAGAGACACTGTACAGTTGTAGGCCTACCTCTGCTATATAATACAGTTGTAGGCCTACCTCTGCTATATAATAAATTGCTTATTTTTCTATGTCAATTTTGTATGATCGTTGTTTTTTTTCTTTAATGATTGATACATTTCAAGGATGTGTATATTAAATTGCTTATTTTTCTATGCCAATTTTATATGATCGTTGTTTTCTTCTTTAATAATTGATATATTTGAAGGATGTTCATGCCCTGCAAGTCAATGTTGAGCATCAATGGATAAATTATTGCAATTTATTAGAGCCTGCTTTGGAATACCTGCATGTGTAACTCTTATTTAGTAAAAAAATATTTATTTTGTTTTTTTGTTTTTGAGCTTTTCTATCAGTTCATCACTGATTGATTTATGAGATTTTGTATCACATTAAATTTATAAAATTTTGGGTTTTGCGTATGTAAATGAAATTTTAGAAATTTAAAATAAATTTAATAATTATTTACATTAAAATATGATATTTAACAAAATGAATTTGCATCATTATTATACTTTTAAATTTGTAATTATATTATGTATTTGTATTTTTTTATAAATGCAGGTCATTAGATATTTATCAATGAAATATGTAAATGAAATTTGAGAAATTTAAAATAAATTTAATAATTATTTACATTAAAATATGATATTTAACAAAACGAAATTTGCATTATTAATATATTTATAAATTTGTAATTATATTATGTATTTGTATTTTTTATAAATGCATGCCATTACATATTTATCAATCAAATAAAATGTTTACTTTAAAAATATATAATTTTTTTTTATAAAAGATATAAATAAAATTAATATTCAAATGCTATATTTTTTAATCAATCTAATTTTCCATTACTATAAAATAAAACATTATGTAAGATAATTTAACTTTTCAAATAAAACATTAAAATAATGTTATGCTAATTAATGTTGGAAAATTATAAATAAAAATATTTATACGGTAGAGATAAATGATTAAAATAAATTATTTAATCAATTTTCTTAAAATTAAATAAATTGAAATAAACTTTCATAAATAATAACTATGATAATAAATTTAAATCTAGAGATAAAGTAAATTTATATTAATGATTTAGAAGGATATAATTATAATGTAAGAACTAATTTACATTTACTTGTTTTTAAATTAGATAAAATGATAAAATAAAAATAATTAATAATATTTATTAAAATTAAATTTGTTTTATCAATTTTTTTTTTACAGTTAATGAATTGTTCGATTTGCTTTAATTTTTTATTTATATATTTAAAAAGTTTTAAAACAAATATTTTTAATTTTGATAAGTTAAAAAATTACACATATGAATATTATAATAAATATTTTAAAATTATGATTTAATTATATTACAAATGTAGTTAAAAAGAAAATACTTTTAACTCCAAGTTTCTTAGTATCACAAAGATAATAAAATCTTTCAAGCCATCACTTATAAATTGTCCAATGTTCTCATGTATTTATTTTAGTAATATTGATTGTTTTATATTTTGGATTTTTTTATGAGGGCAAATTACTTCTTTATAGTACTTTCTTTTTATTTTATCCTCTATTTCTATGCAACATCACAATTTCTTTTTAAAATGAAATGTATTGATATTTTTTTATTTTACGATTATTTTGCAAAGTGAGGTTTTTCTATTTTCCCTAATGGTTAAATCAAGACTTGATATCTTTATGTCAATCTCCCTTGTGACTGGAAATGAAGTAATCTTACTAAGCTTATTATTTTCCATGATTTTTATCATGTCCTTGAACATTAGGTATTTAGTCATATCCATATTTTCAATTGATGAAAGACTAGTTTCTACTAGGATGATAAGATAGGATATATTTCTTTTGATTTTGAGATTATAAGTTGTAAAGTACTTTTGAATTTGCTAAAGGTATCACAACCCCAAATTTCACAACCATATGAAATATACAATAATAGTAATCTTAAACTTTTCAAACAAAATTTTTTCTTATCCCATAGCCAAAGGTCCACCCATTTACAATTTTTTCCAAATCCATAATATGTCTTCTACTCTCCACTTATCTTTTTAACAATATTGTAATTTGACTTAAGTTTGTGATGAATATTGATTCCAAGAAATTTATCTAAAATCACATCGACTACACTCTAATTTTTATGTGATTCAAAGAAAATTGAAATTATAATTTATTTCATTTTTTAAATAATTTTTTATATAATATTAAATGTACTCATAATATAGCATCTGTCTCATGCTAAAAGTGTGTTGACTTCATGTTTTGCAATTGCATTATTTTGTTGTGTTTTTGCAATTTTAATCAAAGTTTGGAGAAAATGTTCAATATTTCTATTTTTTTGGAAATCTTATTTCTAATTTTCGATTAAGTGAGATGAAGGGACATAATTCCCATTTTATTTTTGGTATTTGCTAGATAAATAATAAAATAAAATAAACTAATTTTGTGAGTGGTTATTTGGTCAATAAGTGCTTTGAATCTGACACTGACACTCTTATGCTACTGCGCTTCCCAATAATGACAAAACTGAAGTGGCTGCTTGTCATTTATACCAGGTGGGTGGCGTTAAATGAATCTCCAATCAATATTATTATGTTTCCTTCTACGAAACCATCTCCACACTCTGACTCCACACTCCAACATAATGAAATTCCTCTACATTGGCAAATAATCAATATTATCATGGTATTTTGAAGGCCAACACTATCCATTGCAAGCCAATCATTCATGGCCCTAGTGTACTTGATAAAAGCACAAACCCATTAACTCTGGGTGGTTTACTACATAGTTACTAGTTCAAATTTGAATTTGATTTGGTACGGAAAAAAATCGGTTAGTTAAAATTCAATATGGAAAAAATTCGGTAGTATACCTCTTATTCCAATATTTTAAATCATTTAAATGTACAATTATAACATTGAAAATAACAAAAACTCTTTTAAAATTGTTTCAATTATAAATATTGCAAATAAAATTATATATTGGACCAATTAGCTTAGTTTTATATTTAAAATAGCAAGTAAAATAGTAAGTTTTAAGAATTTTTGTATTGATTCATTCACCCACTTGCACCATAAATTATGATACTTAATATAGAGTGAATTTCCAAGAAATTATATATTACAATGAACCACATAAATTCCACATTATTAAGTATTTTATGTTCATAATGAAATGGTATATTAAGTGTGTGCAAACATTCTTTAAAAATATACACTTATATTATCAATTGCTAATTATTTATTTTTCAAACCAAATTCACCTCTAATTTATACGATATAGTAACGGAGTTGTCTATAATGCGACTTTTTGAGATTCCGGTGACGGAATCCGGCGGAAGAAATTGAGATGAAATCATGATTTGTTGCAGTTAAAATGGTTTTTTAACTGCATATTCGGATTCAGCACCCTGAAAAACCCCTGGGACGGTTTCATTGTGCAGAAATTAGCTATCAAACTTGGATTCCAATAAATTACTGCCGGATTTTCACCGGAAAAAATCGCCAGAAAGGCTTTCAAAAAGTCGCGTTAAAGACTACTCCTATAGTAACAACATCTATTATTTTGTATAATACAAAATGTTAATCTGTGTAATTTAATACTTAATACTTACTCAAAATAATGCAAAATGTTAATATGTATAGTTTAATACTTACTCAAAATCCTAATCAAGAAAGTCCACCTTAAAAAAAATCCATTTACTAATATAATTCATGTAATATTTCTACTTTTAAAATATATTTGTTTAAATTTGATAAATCTACAAATTACAAATTTACAAATTACATATATCATATATATTTTTTACTTTACTCTATAAACACATAATTATCACAAGAATCATAGATTTTTACATATTTCATTAAAAACTTGGTCAGGAATTTATTGTAAATTTCTTATTGCATAAACTGGCACGCTGCATTATCATTTAATAACCATAATCTTATTCCATTTCCTAAATCGGAAAGGGGTTTTGAACCGTAAATTGGAAGCTAGAATCTCGATTAGAAATATGCAATAGTCTTAATATATTAATCCGTGAACCTAATATTCAGTGCACTGTACTAAACCCGAATTGTTGTATTAATTCGCAAATCAAATTGAACCAACGAATTTTTGATTTTTTTCGGCAGTAAGGCCGAATTTGGTAACTATGGTTTAATATGGCTGTGATTGGATGGGAAAATGAAAGAAATCTATGACAGATTCAAAGGTAGGTTCTATATATTGCCCCATTAGCCTTTCATCTTCCAAACAAAGAAAGTCAGTGGTTTTCACATATGTTTATTTGCGCTGTTTTAGAGAGATTTTGACCTCACTCATCTATAATTTTTGAGTCCTTTGATTGTATGTGAATAATGAACCTACTTTGCTTTTAATTTTTTTTTTCAACTTATTGTATAATAGTCACGCGGATTGATGGGCTTGTTATTTTGCAACTTAATGTTGATGATACATAGTATTGTGTTGATCATGTTTTTGGTATTGTTAGGAATGTCTGCTCGAGCTTATGTGCATGGTGGCTAGCAATCTCCTGTTGTAGCGGCTACAACCACCCTTCAAAATTTTGGCCTACACCAATTTCGGAGCCTCCCTTGAAGAGTTTCACTTTACCACTACACACATCTAGGTTCACTCCGTGAGCTCATGTGAGTCTTTACATTTGCCTTGCTTTTTTATTGCACTCAAGTCTCTACATGTTGATGTCTAAGTCATGCTTGCGACCGTGTTCTGGTTATGCTCAAAGTCTTTGCTTTGTATGTGTTTATTGTGTTCACGATGAAAGCATCTATCACACTCAAACACAAAGTCACATTCATTATCGCGCAACTGTCATCTCAATCATGAACGATAAATCACGAGTGTCACGCTTGTCACTTGCACCATTGGTCAGTCATGTTGAACATGTGTGTCTCGATGGTTTGGTAATTTCGTCATCAAGTCATGTGAGTGTGTGTTCATATGATAACCTATGCATCTTTCTACTATTCACACACTTAGACATTTTTGCTGATATTTTAACGACCAGACTCCTCACTGATAGCCAAACCATCACCCTACTTTCAACTTGATTGACTGTTAACTAGAACAATGCAGAAGCACCAAGCTAGTTCCTTCAAGCAACATTGCCTGCAAGCAACTCAAGCAACACTCATGCTGGCCACCAGGACTGTCGACCTATTATTCATCTCAAAAATTGTGCAGTGCTCATGAGCAGGCCTCCCACTTCCCGTCAGTCAATTCAGCTCAGAAATTGCACAGAGATGATCAGCAGGTCGGCCTTCTGACCTTAGTGCAGTTTTACCAACCAGTAAAAAACTGCCCATTCCCTCCAGGAATTGCGCAGTTTCTGTTGCTAGTGACCCCAGCAGCTAACTGGAAGTTCCCTCTGGGAATTGCACAAGTCTGGCTACCAGTGACCCCAACAGCCAACTGGAAGTTCCCTCTGGGAATTGTGCAAGTCTGGCTGCTAGTGATCCCAGTAGCCAACTAGCAGTTCCCTCTGGGAATTGTACAAGTCTAGCTGCCAGTGACCCTAGGAACCAACTGGCAGTTCCCACTAGGAATTACGGAATTCTCACTGCCAGTGATCCCAGCAGCCAACTGGCAGTTCCCTTTGGGAATTGCGCAATTCTAGCTGCTAGTCTCCTGGGCAGTTCCCCAAAAAAACTGTGGAATCCTTGCCTGCTGACCCTTCATGCAGCCTGGACCGTTCCTCTAGAAAATTATGCAAATCTGGCTATCCAGCCCCTATTGATTGTTCGTTCCAAAAAATGCATAGAGCATGCCTGCCTTGTCCTCCTGCAGCCCAAACTGTCCCTCCCAAAATTTGTGCAATTTTGCCTCCCAGTTGAACCAAACCTTGCAAGAAATCACTGTCAACTCAGATTGTCTATCTCCATCCCTCAGTGGCTCTTGCACAATTTTCATCAGTATTTGCTTGGAGCCATCATCCTACCTCACAGCCCTGTTGCCTCTCCTGGTCACCTGCATCCGAATGATCATGTGTCATGGTAGACAAGGAGGTTTTGGATTTGATGTCATCTCATCTTGAGTGACTATAGTGTTACACTAAAAAATGTCACCATGACTATTTACAGTTAGTATGGCTCTATCAACAGTCATGCTATCCTCTTAGGCAATTCTTATACCTCTGCTCTCCATGTCAAACTCCAAAAAAGAGAGAAAGTCTTTATAAATGTATTTATCTCTGGGTACGCAGGTTCTCTCAACCTTACCTGCGGGGACGCACCCAATGTTCACAAAAGCTGCGTCTTTGGACGCTCTGTATGTAAAGGGGCAGGTGCGTCCCCCTGTAAAGGTTAAAATGCGCAAGTTTCATCTTTAAAAAGTTACTTGTGGTCATTTCTAGAGCATTCTAGAAGGTTGTTCGACGTGTATTGAGCGCCTCCAGATGGTTCATGCACTCCTACCAAAGAGGAACTTATCCCATCAATAAGGGAGCTATCCCATCCAAAGAGGGGATTATCCCATTGATGGTGGACCTGATTAACTTCCTCTTGAGCATTATAAATACAGGCATTGGGCCAGAAGGAGGGGGGGTTGGAAGCTAAACATTTCTAAGGGTAGATGCTGCAGGAATTAGGACTCCCATTTAGAAGCTTGTGAGGAGAGATTGCCATCTTTGCTTGTTCTATTTGGAAGTGGGTGAGCTTTGTCAAAGTAAAGGAGAACTCTTGATGGACCCTGGGAGGGACTTGCACAACACCAAGGCTCATGTTGTATTTGTTCCTTTTGTTACCTATTAATGCAAATGAGTCCATTCTTCTCAATAACTTGTTATTTATGAGTTGTTTCATGTACTCCTTGGTCTATGTGTTAAATATGTTTTATTCAATGAGATTATCAAGTGCTATTTAATCGTTTGATTGTTAGTGGATGCAGGTTTCAAAGTGAAGGAGGAGCTCATCCGAATCAGCGAGGCTGGACTGCTACAACAGCGTGGGACTACAGGTAGGATCTAAACACTTGATTTCTTATAAAGTAAATGCATGTTTAGAGAAGGATTGCTCTTATTTGTCTTGTTTGTCACTAGAGAGTCTTAGGCTCCTAGGGAGGTTGGTTGTGTCCGCACTATCGACTCTTTCCGCCTGACAAATTGGCGACTCCACTGGCGATTCCATGGATGTGACAGTCTTTTCCTTTGTATGCAACTTTGCTCTGAGAAAAGTCATTTATTTTATGGTTTTTGGCTCTGTGACTTTGCTTTTGGGTGGGTTAGCTTAGGGTTAGTTTTAATTTAGTTTTTCTTGAATTTTCCAGTAGGACGCACCCTCTGAGTATTGCACAGTGCGTCCCTGGACGCACTGTCGCTGTGTGCACAGAGCGGGCCCGCACCTGTCTTAACTGGTTGCCTGCGTCCCCTGCTAAAAATTAAGAAATTTCCATTTTTTACATTTTTCCTCTTAGATTTTGCTTTTTCTTAGTTTTTACTACCCAGATCCATTAGTCTCTTGTCAAAGATCTTCACCTAAGCTTGTTTCATTGGCATTCCTATTTTAAGCTTTCATCAATTGGGTGTTTTGAGTCTCTTTTTGAGAAATTCTTGATTTGATTTCCTTTGGTCATTACTTGGAGGTTTGTCTCAGTCTTTTCACAATTTTGCATCTTTTTGCTTTCGTTTTTGCAAAAAAAAATTCCCCCTCATTCGCCGGGGGGGGCTAAATTGTGTATGAGTGTTAATCGCCTTTGAGTGTTTTTATTTTTGATCTTTGGAACTCTCACCCAATTTTCTCAACTTGCACTTGATTGGTTCTTATATCACATTAGAATCGTCTTGTGTTTGAGAATTCTCTTGCATAGATCACATTTGCATAATTAGAATTCTCATTTTCAGAATATGAATGAAAAATGTGCATAGATTACATTTGCATACTTTTCAAGTGAATTGTGCTTAGATTACCATTGCATAGTTTACATTCTGAAAAATCAATCATAGATTTAGATCAGTTTTCTTTGATTTGAATTTACACAAAAATAAAAATAAAAAATGGTTTGGAATTGATTTGCATTAGTTTTTCTTCATAAAATTAGTGCATTAGAGAATTTGTTGTATTTTCTCTTAGTGATCAATTTTTTGCATTGTCGGAAGTGAATGGAAACTCTCTCCTTACTTTAGTTAGGATTCATCGAATTGAAAAGATTACATTATCATATTCGATTGCATTCAGTTGAGTCGGGTCATAACACCATTGGTTTCATATCCATTTACCCATTTGAGTAATAACAACCTAAATAACACAACGCTTAATTAAAATTCATCTAGTAATTTTTACATTTCTAGGGCTCTGAAACACCAATATAGATCAGGCTAGTGTCTTGGAGTAGGAGAGTAATTAACTCTCCAAGACAGCAAAACCAAACAAGTAGCTCATCTTGTGGTAGGATAAATCCAATTGTTTCATTTGTACTCTGGGAAAGCTCCTCTTAAAGGAGAAGCACGAGCTCGTGTCCGAACCAGTGAGGGGATCAATCCTCCCTCGTTGGGAACGACGCCAGACACGCACGTATTACAAACGGTAAACCTCGGATTAACCATTGTCGAGGAGCTAGGGGTCACTTGTCGGTAAACCTTGGATTATTGTCAAGGAACCGACAAGGGGATTGAGCTTGATACTCTGCCCTTGCGTGCTGTCGGAGTGTAGACTATTCCCCCAGGTGCATTTGTTGCGGTTGGTAACCTTAGTGACCATTAACTTTAGGATTCTACCGAGGTGACGGTGGAGGGAAGATCCCACTGTACCTGGAGCAGACGTCGGCTAGACTCACTTGGATTTTCTGGGGGGTTCACTTCACTCGAGACGGTTAAAGTGGAGGAACTTGGTCCAGTCTATTCATTAAGCAGGTTGCCGAGGTAACTGTTCCACCCGCCACTTCTGTACTGAATTCTGCGATGTTGGATTTCATCCCCAACTAGTGTTTTCGGTCCGGAAGGTTACTGTTTGTGTATGGTTTGACTCCTAGATTTGATAGCACGTGTTAATTTGTTTGTTTTTACTTTTAGAGACCATAGGTGTGAATTGTGAATTTTAATTGTTAGGTGTGAATTGTGAATTGTTAATTTTAGTTTTAAAATTGTTAATAAAATTCACTGAAGTTGAATATAATGGCAAATGTTCCGGAATTTATCAACCTAGGAACCCCTCCTAATGAGAATCCTAGTACTTTTCCTTACTTTGGAAATGTTGGTCCTCCTTATATGGCTACTTTGTCATTACCTGGATTTACAATAGGTTTACCGATATGGTTATTTTCAACTTCGTTGGCCCAAAGTACTCCAATTGTTCCATCTCAACCGGATGCTTCACCTCAACAGAGTTCACCATCTCCACATCACCAACCTTCTGTTGACCCTTTACCTTCTTCGCCTAATTTTTCTTCCTCCATTTCTTCCTCTTCGCTTGGTAAAAGCCTTGATGCTAGTAACCAGGAGGCTAAGAAGAAGAAGAAAGGGAAGAAGAAGAAGAAAAAGAAGAAGCAAGATAAGAAAGAAGTCAACCAACCAACCATGGCTGTAAGTGTTGGTTGTGTTGAGGAAAATTCCGACATGCATCGTAAACCCAAATACCCTTGCAGGCTTTGTAAGGGTGACCACTTCCTTGTCAATTGTCCTGGTATTCCAAAGGTCTTGGAAGTATGGTCAGAAAAATCTCATCAACTTTCCATTGATCCATCAACCAGTGATAGTCAGGTTCTTGGGAAAAAGGGTAAAGTTAGGTTTCCTTGTAAGTTATGCAAAGGGAGTCATCAAACTCACATTTGCCCTCACATGGATGAAGCCTCAACATTGTTGGAAAAACTTACTGTTCCACAACAAGAATTTCCAACTGGTTACCGTAAACTTTCTCCCAACCTACCGTCAACTGACGGAGTGATTGATCTAAATTCAAGTACAGTCGATCACACTCTCCCATTGGAGAGTGAAACTCATGTCACTCAGGTTGATGATCCGTTAGTTGATCAAGTGGTCGATCCAATTTCACATTCGGTCGATCCCACTTTCCCTTTAGAGAGTGAACTTCATACCGCTCAGGTTCTTCTTGTTACATCAGATTCTTCTATGCAGGGGGGCATTTCACCTGTTTCTACAGAACCCCCTCCAAGTACTGAGGTCTTTTCCTTTGATTGGAATAGACTGACAGAACCTCGTCTTCCTTCCTCCATCCCTTTCCAAATCATTGTCAAGACTGGTGGTAGGGACATACATCGTACTCAGGTAGATGAGGGTGCTTCTGTTAGTATTTTATCCTCAACTGTTTGGAAAGCTTTGGGTTCCCCTCAGCTTGCGCCTATTACGCAGAATCTGAAAGCTTTTAACAGAGCCATTAGTGAACCTTTAGGGATCCTTCCTAAGTTTTCTATTACCTTGGAAGGTAAAACTGTCTATATTGATCTTATGGTAGTTCGAGGTCCCTTGGATTTCAATTTACTCCTTGGGCGAGACTATGTTTATGCAATGAAAGCTGTCGTATCGACACTCTTTCGCGTGATGTCTTTCCCTCACAATAGCAGTATTGTGACTGTAGACCAGCTTTCATTCCCTAGTCTTGTTTCAACTACCAATAATATGACACCCCTGAATGTTCCTGATTCTAAAGTGGTACCTACCCTGCCACGGGTTAATTATGTGGCAACCGGTCCCATGTTTTCAGTTACCGATGTAAGTGAGCCTCTCACTATTGCTTTAGATCCGGTAATTGACATGGAAAACTCTATGGGATTACCTAAACACGATGTTCTTATCCCTTCTGAGTCCCTTGACATGTGTTCCTTCCAGAGAAGTATTCTTCCTTCTGATGAAGACCTCTTGGAAGCCATGATCAAGGTGTGTCCATTGACATGTCTTCCTTCCAGTTGGAAGCCATGATCAGTTGGTCATGAGGAAAGTTCCTTTTACTGTGTCGACCTCGTTAAAAAATGAATCAGTGTGCGAGGAAAGTTCCTTTTACTGTGTCGACCTCGTTAAAAAATGAATCAATGTGCAAGGAAAGTTCCTTTTACTGTGTCGACCTCGTTAAAAAATGAATCAGTGTGCGAGGAAAGTTCCTTTTACTGTGTCGACCTCATTAAAAAATGAATCAGTGTGCGAGGAAAGTTCCTTTTACTGTGTCGACCTCGTTAAAAAATGAATCAATGTGCGAGGAAAGTTCCTTTTACTGTGTCGACCTCGTTAAAAAATGAATCAGTGTGCGAGGATAGTTCCTTTTCCTGTGCCAACCTCGTTAAAAAATGAAACAGGTGTCCATGAGGATAGTTCCTTTTACTGTGTCAACCTCGTTAAAAAATGAATCAGTGTGTGCGAGGATAGTTTTTTCCTGTATCAACCTCGTTAAAAAATGAAACAGGCTAGCATGAGGATAGTTCTTTTACTGAGTCAACCTCATTAAAAAATGAATCAGGTAGATTTTAGGATATGTAGGTAGATTGTAGAAAGAAGGGTTTTGAGGATAGTTCCTGTTACTGAGTCAACCTCGTTAAAAAATGAATCAGGTATGAGGATAGTTCCTGTTACTGAGTCAACCTCGTTAAAAAATGAATTAGGTATGAGGATAGTTCTTTTCTTGTGTCAACCTCCTTAAAAATGAAACAACTCCCTTTTCAAGTTAAATATTGAAAGTAAACCTTCATTTCATCCAGCCGGTTGAATGCAATGAAGCCTCGGGGGCATGAACCTCGCTTTGCATCATTATGCTGGGGGCATGCGAACTTTTTGAGCATAGTTCCTTGTCTTGTGTCAAGCTCGTTTAAAAATGAAACAAGGGTAGGTTAAATAAGTAGATTGTAGAGTGTAGTCATGAGCATAGTTCCTTGTCTTGTGTCAAGCTCATTAAAAAATGAACCAAGGATTTTAGAGCATAGTTCCTTGTCTTGTGTCAAGCTCGTTAAAAAATGAATCAAGGTTTTTAGAGTAGAGTTTTTGTTAGGTAGATTGTAGAGAGTAGTTATGAGCATAGTTCCTTATCTTGTGTCAAGCTCGTTTAAAAAATGAAACAAGGGTTTTGAGGATAGTTCTTTTCCTGTGTCAACCTCATTAAAAAATGAAACAACTCCCACAAGTCTTTCCATGATCTTGAAAGTAAAGCTTCATTCCATCCAACTCATTGAATGCAATGAAGCTTGGGGGGAATGTACCTCATTTTGCGTCATTATGCTGGGGGCATGTGAACTTATAACAAGCATAGTTTTTCGTTTCAAGCTTGCATAAACATGAAACCGAATCCGAGCATAGTTCTTTTCCTGTGTCAAGCTCGTTAAAAAATGAAACAAATCCTCGTTTACTTGAATCGAGAGTTTGACTAGATCTCGTAAATGTTAAGTTGTATATTTAGGGTAGTTATTTCAGTGTTTTGCATAATTTTCTTACAGTTTTAGGTCGAGTCTTTCAAATGATCTCGTTCATGAGCCTTCATTCCATCCAGCTTGTACTTAGTTGAATGAAATGAAGCTGGGGGGCATGCGCTCTAGAAGTTATGCTTAGGGGGCATCAAGCACAGTTTTATCTCTATTTCAAGCTTGCGTAAAAATGAAACTACTTCGAAGCATAGTTTTTCTCTGTTTCAAGCTTTTGTAAAAATGAAACCTATCTCGAGTCAATTTCGGTTATTTTCAAGACTCGTTAAACTCATGAAAATCCCGAGATTATTTTGCTATTTTTCATTCTCGTAAAATAAATGAAAATGCCGAGTCCTTTCCGTCTTTTCCTGCTCGTAAATTAAATTGAAAGTCGGCCATATGAGTACATTTTTTATCATTTTTTCGAACTCATTAAAACTTACGAAAAAGTGAAAACCATGAGTACATTTTTTATCATTTTTTCGAACTCGTTAAAACTTACGAAAAAGTGAAACCTTAGAGTCATCTTTTAAGCTCTTTTCTGACTCCTAAAACATGAAAAGATTGCCGAGCGCTTCTTTTACACTCGTTAAAAAGGAATTAAAAGACGGTCCCCTTATAGCTCTTTTCTGACCGTAAAATCAGGAAAAGATTGCCGGGTTTTTGTCGTTTCAAACTCGATACGGAAATAAAACGACGTGTCCTTGATCGCTTTTTACTTTTCAGGTCAGTGACACTAATTATGAAAGTACTCCTTGGTCACAAGATCAAGCGGTTCCCCCAGGTATTATTTTATACTTTTTCGGGCTTGAGGGACACAAATCTACGAAAAAGTTCAACTTGGAGTCTTCTTAAGTTTTTCAGACTCTCTAAAATTGAAAAACGCCGAGTTTCTCCTATACTGGGCTCGTTAAACATTTCACAGTAAAGGACCTGTTCAATTACAAACAGGAACGAACCACTCCTTCCTAGGGTTCGAATCAAAACTAGGTTGGACTCATCCGAAGGATGAGCTTATAATCAAGCATATGTTATCCTCCTCAAGCTTGTTAAAAATAAAGAGGTACTTGCCAGAAATGGTGGGGGAAAAGAGAGAAGAATGAACCTGTTTGTTATCTTTTTTCTCAGAAGAAACTTTATTACCTCTCTTGAACACGACACTTTTCATTCACCTGGGTTGGGAAATATTTTACCTCACAGTTGATCAAACCACTTTGAAAGTCTTCAACCGGGTTCCGGGGATTAACTTTGAGTCGTTTATCACCAAGCCATCTGTTGTGTCGTTATGTGTTCAAGAGGTCTGCAAGCAAAACTTTCATCTGCAAAATACTTGTCATCCATTTGACCATCCCTGAGTCAGTCCTTACAGCAACATTTCTTCAACTTGAACAATGATTTCGTGTTGTGGGCTTGCCTGCAATGGGTCGCTTTCTATCGACATCAGCACATTATCTAGAGAGATGACTTAGAAATCGTCAGTGCCTTGAAGTCTGCATGCATCAATGGCAGGTTTCTCGCCTTTGACGTCAGTTTACATCATTGACTTTCGATCGAAGGATTCCGTGAAATGTTCGACATCAACTCATTCATTCACATCTCATGGATTGTTGGGTACTTTGAGAACCATTGACATTACTGGTGGTCTCTCTCACGCTTGTTAACAGTTTGCATCATTGACTGGTAATCAAGTGGTTTCTACCATGTTCGACATCAACTCATTTATTCGCATGGCTAGAATCGTACCAATTCGAAAAGTAGAAATGAAGACCCTGGATCTAGTTTCCACCATCCAGGCTGCGAGGAGTTTTGTATTCATTATCTAAGTAGACTAATCATAAACAGATGGCTGTGCCCATACTGTGTCTACAAAAGTCTATGATTATGATGTACTGCAAGATCATTCCTGTATCAGAGTAGTTAGTCTGTTAGTTAAAGTTTTAATCTGAGTATGGGAATGCCTACCTCAGTGATGATATAATCTTATACATGTATTTTGTGTTGAAAATTGCAGGTTCTGACCAGGCTCTCCACGAGATAATCCTTGAAATGATAAAGCGCTTCACCCTTCCTAGATAAATACAAAACCCTAATCTATTACAGGCTTCGCACTTTAGGGGGCAATCTGTTACACTAAAAAATGTCACCATGACTATTTACAGTTAGTATGGCTCTATCAACAGTCATGCTATCCTCTTAGGCAAGTCTTATACCTCTGCTCTCCATGTCAAACTCCAAAAAAGAGAGAAAGTCTTTATAAATGTATTTATCTCTGGGTACGCAGGTTCTCTCAACCTTACCTGCGGGGACGCACCCAATGTTCACAAAAGCTGCGTCTTTGGACGCTCTGTATGTAAAGGGGCAGGTGCGTCCCCCTGTAAAGGTTAAAATGCGCAAGTTTCATCTTTAAAAAGTTACTTGTGGTCATTTCTAGAGAATTCTAGAAGGTTGTTCGACGTGTATTGAGCGCCTCCAGATGGTTCATGCACTCCTACCAAAGAGGAACTTATCCCATCAATAAGGGAGCTATCCCATCCAAAGAGGGGATTATCCCATTGATGGTGGACCTGATTAACTTCCTCTTGAGCACTATAAATACAGGCATTGGGCTAGAAGGAGGGGGGGTTGGAAGCTAAACATTTCTAAGGGTAGATGTTGCAGGAATTAGGACTCCCATTTAGAAGCTTGTGAGGAGAGATTGCCATCTTTGCTTGTTCTATTTGGAAGTGGGTGAGCTTTGTCAAAGTAAAGGAGAACTCTTGATGGACCCTGGGAGGGACTTGCACAACACCAAGGCTCAGGTTGTATTTGTTCCTTTTGTTACCTATTAATGCAAATGAGTCCATTCTTCTCAATAACTTGTTATTTATGAGTTGTTTCATGTACTCCTTGGTCTATGTGTTAAATATGTTTTATTCTATGAGATTATCAAGTGCTATTTAATCGTTTGATTGTTAGTGGATGCAGGTTTCAAAGTGAAGGAGGAGCTCATCCGGATCAGCGAGGCTGGACTGCTACAACAGCGTGGGACTACAGGTAGGATCTAAACACTTGATTTCTTATATAGTAAATGCATGTTTAGAGAAGGATTGCTCTTATTTGTCTTGTTTGTCACTAGAGAGTCTTAGGCTCCTAGGGAGGTTGGTTGTGTCCGCACTATCGACTCTTTCCGCCTGACATGTAGGTACAAGTACACCAACAAACATGTCAAGACAATGAATGTGATGAACAAAGGGAGCACATTCATATGGAAAGGTTCACTAACAGACGAACGGATAAAGCATGCAAAGTGGACGAACATGACAAACAAGTGAGCTTGTCAAGCCTTCCAGCATGAAAGCAAGGAACAACATGCTAAAGCTTCATCAAGTGAACCAAGGACTATTGAAGACTCTGCCCACTTTGCCATGCAGAGGTGAAGATATGATACACCATGAAGACATTTATCACTCAACATCAGTCTAGCTCAACATGCACTCCAGCAGCAGCACGAATGTACCAGCATTGTCATGTCAAGTCATGCCGAGTCAAGTCATGTGTCATGTTGCCCACATATCTACTATGGGCTTGTTGTCAATCAATGTAATGTAACATGGAAGTCCAAGAGACCCACTTGTTGAGCATAGAGTCATGTAAGTTGGAAAATCATTGAAGTCGAATGGTCATGAGGGTAGTCAAACAACCACAAGAGTCAGTTTCACCCTTGGCTATAAATACCCCCCTCACTTGTACATGAAAGGACTTTTCACCTTAGCTCCTCCCACATATCCAACAGAGTCTGTAATCCTTTCTTTGAGGAGTAAGTAGTGGCTCCAATGCCCCGCTAACGTGGTTAGTGATGTATGGTGTAATGATGTGTCTTGTAACTTTCGCTTAATTCATAATCATGTCAAAAGGCCAACACATTTCCACACATGTATTATATTTGTTGTAAGAATAATCTTTAACACTTGTAATGCATGTTGCTTTAACCATGTGTTCTACATCTGAACTGATTCATCTATTGTGATGCATAATCTATTAATGGAAATGTGTTGTATATGTTGTTAATGTTGTCACGTCCATGTCAACTGCTCGGCCAGACATCAGACATACCTTTCACATGAACCTTGTTGTAACAACCATTGCACTCATCTCGGACTGATCCGTCAGTTTTGTACGTGTTATCTTACCTTGTATGTTGTGACTACCACAGCTGAGTGGACTGCTCCACTGGAAATTGTGTATGTCCTTTGTGTTGTGTGTTCCTAGCTGAGTTGGGACTGATCCCTTTCAACCTGGAACTCACCTTCACCTTTTTCCCCTCATAGTGAAAGAACCATTGACATAAGTACACTTACACTCACCAGGCACGCGAACCTCACTTCTCAAAGACAAAGTGAACCACTCTCTTGTGCTGACAAGCAAGAGTTGAGGCAAATCCTTAGGACAATGTCAATCGGGCCATCATAGTAGATGGGACTCCCACACCAAACGATGTGAGCTCTAGTTGGGACTTCATATTGGGGTGATCCCCTGAATGTTGGCGGGTCCATCACCGTCAACACGACCCATGTTATGTTGTATGTTGGCGGTGATGCTTGGGGAACTAGGGTTTGTAAGCCTCTGGTTTCTAATATTAATCCATGTTACCAATACGTTTATTTTCTTTGAAATGTTCATGGGACACTATTAATTTTGGGTTGACTTGTTTGTTGATTGTTCATTATGATTTTTGAAATATATTTTGATTACTGAGTAGTCAAATTCTAATTTCTGATATGTGTTTATTTTTAGGAGGGGTGTGTGGATATGATAACATTTATAGTCAAGGCTATGGAACAAACACTATTGCTTCGAGCGTTGCACTTTTCAACGATGAGGTTAGTTGTTGATGTTAATTAGTGCATACTTTTGCCACTATCCAAATGCATTAACCCAATCATGTGCAATGTCATTTATAATGAGATTCATGGTCGAAGAAATTCTAACTTGTCAAAGTTTTATTTCCTATGAAATTTTAAAATAAATTATTTTTTTCCCCAAGGAAGTTAATTGTGTGGTGTATGAGAGTGCGGAGCTATACACTTCTACACAATGCTCCCACACAGTGAACAAGGACAATCTAGCTCTAACACCTCGTTGTTGTTAATGTGAAATAATGTGAACACATCCAAAGATAATTTTGTAACCTAAATTGTGTAAATGGAGTTCCCTTCCCCGAAAAAACCATTAAAGTGATCACAACCCATCTTAAAGCTCTTTAATCATGTAGATTATTAGTTATGTCTAGAAACTCTAAGAAAAAGGTAAAATAAAATAAAAACAATTAACAAAGAACAACTAAAATTCTGAAGCATCACAATTTTTATACATAAAAATCTAAGATTACGAGAAAAATCATATTTTTCGCTACAAATCGTGCTACATTTACTAGTTTAATTATGCAAAGATGCAGAATGAAAACTACCACACAAGTAATCTTACTCTACACCTCTGCATACTCGTTTTTTGTATCTATCAGACATCTTCCAAAGGTAACAAAATTTTTGTCAGAATAATTAATAGCTATAATACTTAATAGTATATTTAATTCATATACGATTTATGGGTCAGATCTCATATACATATACTTTATTGTATAATCTAAACTGTAAATTTGGAAATAGTGATGCCCAAGTCAAAATACTATTTTGATATAGTTGCAAAGAGCTTTAGAAACTTTGTACCTTACTTACATGGCCATCCACCCTTCTATTAGTACTCTTTGAGTTCCTTTTAGTATGAGAGTGCGGCCATAGTATGCATTGATTGCATCATGTTGTTTATCCACAAAGCTAAGTTTACAAGCTAAATTGTTTAAATGGAGTTCCCTCACCCCAAAAAAACCATTAAAGTGATAGTATACATGTCTCCTTTTACTTAGTCAATTTAAACCATTAAAGTGATAGTATACATGTCTCCTTTTACTTAGTCAATTTTTGCATACATTTGTTGCATATGTTACCACATATATGCATGTGGGGGTGCGGAGCTCCACACTCCTCTACGCTCCTATGCACTCCCGCATAAAATTGTCGACTTACCCTAACTCATGGTTGCCTTGGTTATTAACTATCTCTAAGTATTATTAATTTGATTACATATCAAAATGTTGAGGCTTCATGGCATCAACCTCATTTATTGAAAATAACTTTAAATATTTAAACATAACAAAAATATCATAATGGCTAACATCTAACGTAACCACCAAGCACAATGCATCGCTATAATGTGTAAAACAACCATGAAGAACAATATAGGAAGAAAAGTGCAACCCAACAGGAAAGTTGACAAACCTCGTTATTTACACAGTTTATTTAAATATAATGCAAATCTCATAATCAACAAAAAGTTTAACATAATCATCCAACCCTGAACATTTACACAAACACAACCTTAAGAAAAAAGAAGTTAATGGCCAATAGTGAGTTTTCAGACAATCATGAGGTGTAGTCTATTATAAACTTATGAAATCTTTAAAGATAATTCAAGGGCCGTTAAAAAAAAATCTATGCATAATTTAATTTTTTTTGGCAGAAACTTGAAAGTTCTATGCATAAATCTGAATGTAATTTGCAGAAAATTGAATGTATCTTACAAAAAAATGATGTATTTAACTGAGTGAAATTAAATGTATTTTGCAGAAAGATTAATTTGCTTTACAGAAAATTAGATATACATTGTAGAAAATTGAATGTTCTATTTTGTTACAATTGCTTACAATGCAAATTTCTTCTTCAAAACTTTTCAGATTAGTAATTGTAGATAGAACATAAACTTAAGGATTATATGAAGACAACCAAGCACAAATATGAGACTGAGATTTTGGCCCAATGACTAGGGAAAAACCCCTCAAGGGGGAAACCCAAATGATTCTTCTTCTATCAGATTTCATCAATTGTTCAACGTAGTACATATAGAGAGAGAGAAAGAATGAGAATGAATAAAGTCACCAATGTTTGATCAAATTGCAACTAAAGTGCACTTTCTCTTTGCTTGAAGATCTTCTCCTTCTCTTGATCAGATCATGTGCTTCATACTTGCTCTAGCTCTTCCCTTGTTCTTTCTCTTCAATATCTCTCACACTTCTATTGCACACACTCAACGCTCTCTCCTTCTTCACAAATGAACATGCTACTCAAAACTCTCACTTTCTCTCTCTTAAATAGATGAGAAAGGAGACGAGTTACAAAATGAATTCATGCATTGAGCCAATAATAGGAGAATTCAATTCCACGCAGGAGGAGTTACTTGAGGAGAAGCGTAACTCATCTCAAGAATACGGAGAGAGAAACACTTGTCTTGAAGAGTTACAATTCAAATTATGGAGAGAGAGGGTTACACTTAGACATGAGAGAATATTTGGTAAGAGTTACAAATCGAACTAAATGAGGGAGTTACAAGTGCATTTAATGAGGAGGAGTTACATTTTTTCCATAGATTGAATTAGTAAGGGAGAGTTACACTCTCTTATGTGTGGAGTAAATATTTTATTCCAAGAGAGAAATTTAATTTTCCAAGTAAGGGATTCTCAATTTAATTTAATTATTCCATGAGAGAAACCATTTTTATTAATCCATTAATGGTGAATCATTGTAGACTATTTTATAAAAATAATATCATAATAATAAAATACTAGTAAGGATAAAAATATTAATTATTGACTTGTATAGTCATGATTGACTTGAATTTAAAGTGGATCCATATGTCGAGATCATCCTTGAACATATATGCATGAATTTCTATTTTTGGAAAGTCACTTCCAAATTCAGATGTGACTTACTAATTTTGGAAAGTCATATTAGAATTGTCACGAATGAAATTTTATTATAGGTGCTTAAAATAGAAATGAAAGATATGATTTCTTCTAAGATAAATTCATCCCTGAGCTTCCACATTTTAACACTCCCTCTCAGCTAGGGAGGAATTTATTTTTGCGTCAAAGATCTCAAATTCCTATGATCTCTTTAATTCATCTCAGTTCAACTATGCTCCATAACATCTGTAACAATCAAGTCACAATCTAAATAAGAATCATCAAATTGAAACAAATTGGGAATGGAAATGATCATCACATGGAAAAGACTCAATTCACATAGACAAGAATCAAACACAACCAAGTTTCATTAAATCTCAAGTGGTGGAAAACCTACATCCTAAGAAAATCACACAAACAAGTCTCACTACACCTATTTCCCAGATAGGTGGCTCTTCCCACATCCCAGAGTGTGGGTCGGATGGATATTGAGGCTTACTCTTGTGGCACATGCTACACAAGGGGTTCATCATCCTCAGGAGGTTTCCAGCATCATTCCCTAATCTTGTGAGCTCTAACAGGGGGAGAGGCAACTCAGTGTTATTGATCAGCTATGACCACTTCCCGAAAGGGTCATGTCCATAAGTCCAAGTTACTCTCTAAAAACAAAAAACTTTGCTTTTGATAAAGACTTGGTAAGAATGTCAACTATCTAATCATCAATGAAGATGTGATGGAACTACACTGCTCCTCTCTGCACCATATCCCGAATATAGTCATACTTGATCTCAATATGCTTGGACTTATCATGAGACATAGGATTTTCTGCAAGAAAAATCTCACTCTTATTGTCATAATATATAATTGTTGTGTATGGAACTTGCTCAATTAGTTCCCCAAAAGGCTTCCTCATCCAAACTACCTCACAACTAGCAATGCTATTAGCAATGTACCCAGCTTCATCTATACTCAGTACATCAGAATTCTTCTTTATGCTCATCGAAGAGATCATGCAGATCCCAAGCTAAAGTAACACCCAGAAGTGTTCTTTCCATCATCAGAGTTACCATCCCAATCAACATCACTGTATCTATGAAGTCTTACATTTTTAGTAGTGTATTTGAATCCTATATTGATAGTTCCATGCAAGTATCTGAGTACATTTTTTGCAACAATCCAGTGGGCATGAACGGGATCAATCATATGTCGACTTAAATTGTTTACAACAAATAATATTTTAGGCATAATGTTCACCAAAAACATCAAAGCATCAATGAGTTGTCTATACTTTATGGCATTTTCCAAACTAGGTCCTACAAATTTGCCACATATTTTTTTTGAAGTTCATTTCTGTACAAGTATGCATGGACTTACATTCTACCCTAGAAAATATTTCAAGAAGCTCAACAACATATTTTCCTTGAGAAAGATAAATTTCACCAAGTCTCTCATAGACCTCTAGACCTAGAAAGTAATGCATCAAACCAAACTCTTTCATTTCAAATTCAGAAGATAACTCCCTCTTACACTGGAGGATAAGAAGTTCTCCTCCTATCAAGAATAAATCATCAACATACAATACCAAAATCAAAGGTATACCTTGGATTGTCTTGAAGTAGAGGTTTGGGTCTGCAATTCTTCTTGTGAAACCAAGCTTTATTAGGTAGATATCAATGAGAGCATACCAAGGTCTTAGACCTTGCTTCATCCTATATAAGGCTTTCTTTAGTCTACATACATGAGTTCCCCTGTGATGCTCTTCAAGCCTTGTGGTTATTCCACAAATAAATCTTCCTTGATGAAGCCATGCAAGAAAGAAGTTTGCACGTCCATTTAGTGAAGAGTCCATCCCTAGCTAGCAACTAAGGAAACAACATATCAAATAGTAGTATATTGAGCTACATGTGCAAAAATATCGTCATAATATATTCCCTCTTTCTTAGAGAAACATATGGCTACAAAGTTAGCCTTATATTTTTCAACACTACCAGTTGCACCATGTTTAATCTTAAACAACCATTTGGAAGTGACAACAGATTTACCTTTAGGTCTAGGAACCACTTCCTAAACATCATTTTGGATGATGAACTTGTATTATTTAGTCATGGCATCTTTCCAGAGATGTTCTTTTGCATATTATTCAAAGATGCATTGCTTTTCCTGAATGATGTTGTTCATGGCAGCAACATACCCTTGAAACTGACTTGCCTTCTTACTTTCTCTAAACATTCCTCTTGGGGCAGCATGTTGTTCATTATATTGCAAGGTATCTCAAAGCCATAATGGTCTCTTTTTGGTAGGAGGATCATGAGGTGGAGGACCTAGAGGATCCATGGAACTGATTAGATTATCAACAAGCTCATTCATAGGTTCCAGTTTAGACTCAAATGCAAGCTCGTTTTCATTAATAGCTTGTATTTTAGCAATGATAGGAGGAGGAGAGCCTCTTGATTTTCTAAGAGTTGCATCTTCATAAAATGTTGTGTCTCTAATAAAATATATAGTTATTTGACTAGGTATATAAATTCTATAATCTTTTGAATTATCAAAATAACCAACAAACATATCTTTCTTACCTGAATCTCCTAGTTTGTTCCTTTTCTCTTTTGGCACATGGAAGCATATCGGACAACCAAAGATTCTCAAATGAATCACTTCAAGCCTTTTACTAGTGAATAATTCTTCAGGAGTCTAATTTTCTAAGGCTTGATGAGGAGTTCTGTTTTTGCACATAAACAACAATATTTGTAGCTTCTCCCCACAAAAACTTTGGTAGCTTTTGATCATGCAACATGGCTCCAAATGCTTTCATAATGGTTCTATTCTTCCTCTCAGGCACACCATTTTTTTGTGGATTGTACATCACAATGATTTATTTATTTATTTCAACATCTTTGCAAAGATCATTAAAATCATTGGAGGAGAACTCTCCCCCATTATCATATCTGAAAGCTTTGATTAACTTTTCAGATTGATTTTCAATCATAACCTTCAAATATCTGAACATGTCAAATGATTCTCCTTTCTTTTTCAAAAAAAATATCCATGTCTTGCAAGAAAAATCATCAACAAAGATCATGAAATACAAGTAGCCACCAAGAGAAGTAACATGCATAGGTCCACATAAATCAGAATGTATGTGTTGAAGTACTAGACTAGTTTTTGTTTTGATTGAAGGGAATGGTCTCTCTATATGCTTTGCACTTGCACATCTTGGTAAAACTCCTTTATGATCCATTATGATGTCAGTTATTCCAGATACCATCTTCCTTACATGAGGTAAGGATTTGTAGTGTAGGTGAGCAAATCTTTTGTGCCATATTTCACACTGAAGATCAATATCATGGACCAATGCATGAATGGGTTTACCATTTACTTTGTAAAGCCCTTCACCTCTTGATAAAAGAGTGAAGACTTCTCTCATACTTCAGTTCAAAGGAAAGGATATAAATTTTCTGTTAATAAAATCAATTTTCATTCCTTTATCTTCTAGAGTAGATATGGTTACAATAATTATTTTCAAGCTAGGCATATAAAAAGATTGTTACAGAAAATAGATTTGTCACAATCTAACTGAAATGAAACTGAACCATAACCTTTAACTTGGTGAGTAGAATTAACTTTAGGGATAACATTTAAATTAGTCTCCCTCTCAACTAGATTAGAGAGTGCTTCTTTTTAACCAATAGAATGTTTGGAAGCACCACTATCAACTAACAAACTATCAAATGAATCTTTTGAAGAAGAACTAGAAAGAGAAGAAGCAAGAAAATATTTTGATCAAGTTTCCATTGCATTATTTCTATACCTTGGATTTCTTGGATTTCTATATTCTTCTTCTATTAGTTTTCTTCAATTGTTCAGCAGAGTACAAAGAGAGAATGAAAATAAATAAAGTCACCAATGTTTGATCAAATCATAGTTGAAGTGAACTTTCTCTATTCTTTAAGGTCTTATCCTTCTCTTGATCATATCATGTCCTTCATATTTTCTCCAGCTCTTCCCTTGCTCTTGCTTTTCACTAGCTCTCACACTTCTCTTGCTTTTCACTAACTCTCACACTTCTCTTGCACATACTCAACACTTTCTCTCCTTCTTCACAATGAACATGCTACTCACAACTATTACTTGCTCCTGCTTAAATATATGAGAAAGGAGAGGAGTTACAAAATAAATTCATGCATTGAGCCAATAATAGGAGAATCGATTCCATGAGGGAGGAGATACGTGAGGAGAAGTGTAACGCATCCCAAGAATAGAGAGAGAGGTACACTTTTCTTGAGGACTTACAATTTGAATTAAGGAGAGAGAGAGTTACACTTAGATATGAGAGAATATTTGGTGAGAGTTACAAATCAAATTGAATGAGGGAGTTACAAGTGCATTTAATGAGGAGGAGTTACACTTTTTCCATATATTGATTGAGTGAGGGAGAGTTACATTCTCTTAAGTATGGAGTTACTATTTTATTCCAAGAGAGAGATTTTATTTTTCAAATAACAAATTCTCAATTTAATTTACTTATTCCATAAGAGAATTCATTTTTATTAATCTATTAAAGGTGAATGACTTGAAATTATTTTATAAATAATACTATCATAATAATAATAGTACTAGTAAGGATAAAAATATTAATTCCTAACTTGTATAATCATGATTGATTGGATTTTAAAGTGGATTCCATATGTTGAGAACATCCTTGGTCATTTAGACATGAATTTCTATTTTTAGAAAGTCAATTCCAAATTGAGATATGATTTACTATTTTTGGAAAGTCATATTAGAATTGTGAGGAATCAAATTTTATTATAGGTGGTTCTAACAAAACTAAAAGATATGATTTCTTCTAGGAGAAATTCATCCCTGAGCTGCCAAATTCTATCAAGGGCATCCTTAAACTTGGAAATGTGAAGAGAGGAATGTATCTCGACATAGAGACTATACTCGCTTCCTTCATACCCAGTTAGGATGGATCACCTTCAACTCTCCAATTCAATATGTGCACCGGCTAAGCCAATTCAAGTGAAATCATGGAGATAGCCATGGGGACCCCTAAGCATCCTCTTGATCTTACCCCAAAGGGAATCATAATTAACTCTTGAGTGCTTATCAAATCCATATAACCATCATGCTTAGAACTTATGGCCTCTCACTCTTACTTTTAAAACGTTTATGTGTCATAAAATTCATTAAGATTTGTCAAAAAAGTTTTTTTTAATTGCAATATGGCATTAATACGAAACCCACACTTCCACACTCAATTTCAGGAAGCTCCAACTATTTGGAATGCAAAGGAATTTCATTGTGTCGAATGACGAAGTCCCTCCGCACTCCATACAAAGAACTTCCTCTACACTTCACACAATGAATCATTGTGTTGAGGGTGGCAAGGCTCCACTAGTTATGCCGAATGAAAACATGATGAGTGGATCCAATAATTAAGAAATTAAAATTGCTAATATATGGGTGGGAGTTTTGGATCCATCCTTGACGCTTTCATTTTCAACTTTGCATCAGTTTCCCTAGATTCCAATTATTCAATATTTACCCACTGGGTCTAACTTTCTAAATATTAGATTCTTATTAGTTCACAGTTTTTTAAATCTTGGATTCTTGTTATTTGACAACTTTAGTGTTTGGATCTGGAAAATGTATGATTTTTCTGTGATTTGAACCAATTTTAATATTATGTTTCAACATACATGGGATCTCAACTGCTTGGTTCCATATGTGCATTGTTCACTCAAAAGTTAATATTTCATCCATTCATGAGTAGTGGGGTTACGGTTCCCTTAGGGAGCTATGCTCAAGATTTTTTTTGGAATTCATGATCACTTAAATCTCATGTTCATCATTACAACAATACACACAAAAAATCATCAAATTAATTTCATTTCAACGTTGTGGGTGGGTGAACTTACAGGAATTGCAATAGGAGCTATGGTCATGCTCAATATTGGGACAATATGGTCTCACGCACTTCATCTTCACTTTAGCCACGCATTTCCTATGAGACAAGCCATTTAGCAAGAAGAACTGATTTAGAAACCATGAAACCTAACAAACAATAATTTAAATTTTCAATCAAACAAAAAACAAGCAATAATTCAAATTTTCAATGAAACAAACTTCCAAATTTAGTACCCTTCAACAACTATAAATTTACCATCAATAACATAACTTCATGAGCTCCTTAAAATACTAGCCATGAGTTTGACTTGGTGTTGAAAATGCAACAAGATGATGGAGCTTAGTGAAAAGAAATTGCCTTCACTAAGTGGGCCTGCAAGCTATTTTTGGTGCAAAGTCTATTTTTAGACTATGTCTATTTTTAGACATATGGATCATGGTCTATGAGTTGCAGGATGCTATTTGTGGATGATTGGTCATGTTGGTAAAAATAGATGGACTTCTATTTTTAGACATATGGGCGGAGTCTATTTTTAGACCACCAACCTAAAAATAGAACAGTCGAATATTATTAGCTCTTAATAATATTTGGACTATAAACATTATCTTATCCTCTTGGAGCACTTTAGTTCAAGCTACAGATGTGGCACATGCAACTGCCAGAAGGAAATACGCTTTTCTTATGGGTTAGTTGAGTTATTACATGATGGACTTCAGTTAGAACTCAAGTGATTGAGTTTGGTGGAGTTGATTGAGGAGTTGATGGAGTTGTGTTCAGTTTGACTTAGTTGAACTAGTTGTATTTAGTATAACTACCTAATACACTAGTGATGAGTAATGTGAATTAATTATTAATTAATTCACTAATTATTAGCTCATAAATCAACTAAAGAATACATCAGTTAACTCAGTGCATGGACAGTTCAGTGGAGACAAGTGTTAGAGGTGGGTGAAAGAGTGAGACTGTTATCAGTTGTGACTATAGCTATGCATGAGATTTGCACAATCATTGATTGAGATTTCGAATGAGGATTGCGTAGTACAAAAAAAGGGAATTCGAACTTGGATCATTCCTATTCTCACTTTGGATTGCGTAGTAGAGGCAAGCAGACAGCGGAGGAGATTTGAACCTGTGACTTGATTCAGATCTGAGCTAGTTTGTGTGTAACAGGTGGAGATAGTATTGAGTACTTGTGAGGAGTATTGTACTATGTATTTTTACATGTTCTCTATCATTATAATATACAGATAGTTGGGGGTTTTCATCTGTATGATTTTCCAGGTACATACGGTGTTAATGTGCGGATGCGATTGATGTTTCATTGTTTTTAATTCCGCAAAATTGATGATCAACGTAGAGGAGGTTATGTATTATGCATGCATTCTGCAATAGTGTATAATCAGGATGATCTCTGTGAATAAGTGTTATATTATTCAAAATTTCTACATGGTATCAGAGCAGAGTTGATCATGAGATCTATTATTTAGAAAGTGAATACATTTTATTTCTTCAGACAAAGTCTATAATCGAGCCAGGTAGCCTCTGGATTCATCCTTCTTTTGGAAGGTGAGATATCCAGTAAAAGCCCATACAGTCAATCTCTGTACGAGAAATACCTTTTTCTCACGAATTTTAGATCGGAAGTGGTTGAGTTTTGAGCTGGTGGAATTCGAATTTGCAGCAGTGTTTTCTTGGTGTCAAGTTGAAATGTCTTTCAACGGTTTGCGATTGGAGTATGCCCTTGAAGGCAGCTCGAATTATATTGCATGGAAAGACAGGATGGAGGCGATGTTAGATGACAATGGGTTGAAGGATTTCATAGAGGCTGAGGTCCCAAAGCCTACTGATGCTGCTCACGTTGAGGCTTGGTAAAAGAAGACAACAAAGTGTCGAAGGAGTATTGTTACATGTTCTCTATCATTATAATATACAGATAGTTGGGGGTTTTCAGCTGTATGCTTTCCCCAGTACACACTGTGTTAATGTGCGCATGCAATTGATGTTTCATTTCTTTTAATTCCACAAAATTGATGATCAACGTAGAGGAGGTTATGTATTATGCATGCATTCCATAATAGTGTATAATCGGGATAATCTCTGTGAATAAGTGTTATATTATTCAAAATTTCTACATGGTATCAGAGCAAAGTTGATCATCAGATCTATTATTCAGAAAGTGATTACATTTTATTTCTTCAGGCAGAGTCTGTAATCGGGCCAGGTAGCCTCTGGATTCATCCTTCTTTTGGAAGGTGAGATATTCGGTAAAAGCCCATACAGTCAATCTATGTACGAGAAATACCTTGTTCTCATGAATTTTAGATTAGAAGTGGTTGAGTTTTGAGCTGGTGGAATTCGAATTTGCAGTAGTGTTTTCTCGGTGTCAAAGTTGAAATGTCTTTCAACGGTTTGCAATTGGAGTATGCTCTTGAAGGCAGCTCGAATTCTATTGCATGGAAAGACAGGATGGAGGCGGTGTTAGATGACAATGGGTTGAAGGATTTCATAAAGGCTGAGGTCCCAAATCCTACTGATGCTGCTCACACTGAGGATTGGCAAAAGAAGACAACAAAGTGTCCAAGGATTCTATTGGAGGGCGTGAAGGATCACATTGTATCTAGCCTACATGGAAATTCTTCTCCATACTTGATGTGGAAAGCGTTAACAGATCTATTCCAAAGCAAGAGAGACCAGAGGAATTTGGTGCTCAAGGATAAACTCATAAACATTAAGTGTGAGAATGGAGACAGTATGCCCAAGTATCTCACGAAGTTCACCCAATGCCAGGATGAGCTGGGAAGTGTGGGGGTGACTGTCGATGATGAGGACTTGGTGAGCTTGACTCTCCTTGGTCTTCCAAAGAGTTGGCATTCCTATCAGGACTCTGTCAATGGTCAGGAGAAATTGCCAGGAGGGGAGATACTTTGGTCAGATCTTGTGCAAGAGGAGATCAAGTGGAATACCAAGGACAGATCTTCATCAAAGGCATCTGATGAAGAAAATTGCGCTTTGGTTGCCAAAGCAAAGAAGGGGAAGGAGAAGGGTTCTCTTTTCGAATCCAGTTCTTCCAATGATGGGAAGAAGGTTGACAAATCAAAAGTACGATGCTTTTGTTGTCATGAGGTGGGCCATTACGCTGCAAATTGTCCACAGAGGAAATCCAAGAAGGGATCTGGGGAAGGATCTAAAGGTGAGGCACTTGCTTCACAGTTTGAGTTGGATTTCACACTTTTTGCATTCATGGTTTCATCCATGGTGGGAAGTGGTTGGTTTCTTGACAGTGGAGCTTCTTTCCACATGACCGGTGATAAGAGTTTGTTTAGTACTTTGGAGGAGAAAGATCTCTAGATACTCATAGTAATGGGTAATGATGAGAAGTATAGTGTCTCAGGTGTAGGCACGACTATTTTTTAGAGGGAGCATGGAGCTTGCCTTACCTTGACCGATGTCAAGTATGTACCAGGACTGGAGAGAAACTTGGTGTCAATCGCGATGCTGGAAGATGGAGGCTATGATGTAGTCTTCAATAAGGGAAAGGTTTTCCTTAGACACATCATCACTAGACAGGTGAAGCAGATTGGTTCACGGGTCAAGAACCTGTATGCTCTTGAGGTTCAAGATGCATGCAAAGCCTTGAGAAGCAAGGCAACTAATGGAGACTTGGTGGTTGAGAGAGAGCGTATATTACCTCTCAACATGTAGAGCCAGAAGAAGTCTCAGACGATTGTGGAGGAGCCACGATTGGTGCAGCAGCTTCAGGAGGTTGTGGAGCAGCCACAACAAGGGAAGTTGAGAGGAGATCGAGTAGAGATATCTACTCATGCAGAGACCTCTATTAGGGGGGAACTTCGAGCTAGGTGGGCTGAGGGATCACATGCAGCCATACCTCCACGTAGGAGGTGGGGCGATATAGAGTGATCGTCCCAAGGAGGAAGGGTAGGATCCTTGAGGTACCCAACCTCTTGGATGAGACCTTGCTACAGGAGCCCCAATGTGGAGTAGCAGGAACTGACTGATTGGGTAGAGGCAGATGCGGATGGAGCGGCAAGAGATCGACAGTGTAGGGAATCCCAGGACAGCGCATAGCTAGCAGGCTACAGCAATGCGAGAGGCATAAGTGTTTTGCACAGTGCTAGGTGGCATAGAGAAGTGTGCAATGGTGCGAGATGCATGGAGATGTTGCAGTAGCGCAGATGTTAGAGAGGGAGCACTTGTCAGCAGCAGGTAGAGCTTCAACATCAGAGTATGTTCCTAGCCCAACAGAGTGGTCAGTTGGGAGTGTTTTTGTTCCAAGTGTTGTTGAAGCAAGTGGACCGGGCAAAAGTGTTGCATGCAGAACAGTCCAGAGTTGCAGGATAGGGGTTGTAGATAATCCATATATTGTTGAGAGGGAGTGTTGAAAATGCAACAAGATGATGGAGCTTAGTGAAAAGAAGTCGCCTTCACTAAGTGGGCCCGCAGGCTATTTTTGGCACAAAGTCTATTTTTAGACTATGTCTATTTTTAGCCATATGGACCATGGTCTATGAGTTGCAGGATGCTATTCGTGGATGATTGGTCATGTTGGTAAAAATAGATGGACTTCTATTTTTAGACATATGGGCGGAGTCTATTTTTAGACTGCTAGTCTAAAAATATAACAGTCGAATATTATTAGCTCTTAATAATATTTGGACTATAAACATTATCTTATCCTCTTGGAGCACTTCAGTTCCAGCTACAGATGTGGCACATGCAACTGCCAGAAGGAAATACTCTTTTCTTATGGGTTAGTTGAGCGATTGCATGATGGACTTCAGTTAGAACTCAAGTGATTGAGTTTGGTGGATTTGATTGAGGAGTTGATGGAGTTGTGATCAGTTTGACTTAGTTGAACTAGTTGTATTTAGTCTAACTACCTAATACACTAGTGATGAGTGAAGTGAATTAATTATTAACTCATAAATCAACTAAAGAATACATCAGTTAACTCAGTGCATGGACAGCTCAGTGGAGACGAGTGTTAGAGGTGGGTGAAAGAGTGAGACTGCTATCAGTTGTGACTATAGCTGTGCATGAGATTTGCACAATCATTGATTGAGATTGCCAATGAGGATTTCGTAGTACAACAAAAGGGAATTCGAACTTGGATCATTCCTATTCTCACTTTGGATTGCACAGTAGAGGCAGGCAGGCAGTGGAGGAGATTTGAACCTGTGACTTGATTCAGATCTGAGCTAGTTTGTGTGTAACAGGTGGAGATAGTACTGAGTACTTGTGAGGAGTATTGTACTATGTATTGTTACATGTTTTCTATCATTATAATATACAGATAGTTGGGGGTTTTCAGCTGTATGCTTTCCCCAGTACATACTGTGTTAATGTGCACATGCTATTGATGTTTCATTGTTTTTAATTCCGCAAAATTGATGATCAATGTAGAGGATGTTATGTATTATGCATGCATTCCTCAATAGTGTATAATTGGGATAATCTCTGTGAATAAGTGTTATATTATTCAAAATTTCTACACTTGATTGTCATGCCCATTACAAACCAAATTTAAATTAATAAGCTATTACCCATTATCCTAAATCCACCAACTACTTCAATAAGAAAATGATGAATAGCTATAAGTCTACATTTCATGTTTCCCTTAGACCAAAGCTGCAGGAAGCGCTGTTGCACATATTCTCCAGACACCTCATGATATGAAACTAGTGAGGCAAACAAGAAATCATAAGGCATATTTTCAATTGTTATGCATGATCTCCCCAATTTCCTTGTACATGTAAATTGATTGAAAATAGTCCCAAATGAACTTCCCAATAAATATTTCATCGACGCTAATAATTGACAAGGATATTGATAGAGCTACTAGCTCGTTGAATTGCAATTTCTTTAAACATATGATTATTATAGAATTGTTTTATATACTTTGAATGGATCCTGCTTCTAGCCATGCAAAAGCTATTGAAAATGGTGGTTTTATTAAAGATTTTTTCAATGCCTTCGAGAAGAGGAAATTCGATCAAGAATCTAAAGATGAGAGAATTCACATAATACTCCTCTATAAGCATGAGCTCTCGAAATTACAACAAACAGTGTGTTTAGTAGAAGGAGATGAACAATTATAACCACAAAACACATATCCATCTAAATTCTAGGGAACAAGTCTATAATGTGTCCAATTTAAAAGTTGGATTCTAAATCATAACCAATTATCTCTTGTTTGTTGGTCATCAAATATTTTCAGTGCTAATTTTGCTAACAGCGTAGTGCTCTCGTTTCCCTCCATTTTCTCCATTGACTTAATTATTCCATCGGTTGGAAAGTGACAAAGAAAACATGAATGAGTATAATTATTAGATTCACACGTCCTTGCCATGAATCAATGAGTTTGGAGTTGTGGATATCTTAATATTTAAAATAAACATTAAATACATATCCCTCCCTCTTAAATAAATATGAAAAATCATTTTTAATGTAATAATACCCACAACATTTGTGTTATTCTAACCCTTTTTCTTTTTCTCAGATCTTTGTTATTCAATTTTATTTATTATTTGTATAAAGAGTCATACAATATAAAATAACATTCTATTTTAGAGTGAAAATTTTATAATACTAGCACAACCACATTAAAAATATTAATGTAGTTGATATATACAAAGGTTTCATTTTTATCTACCATTGATAAATATGTAATAATATAAATAATAATACAAAAAAAACTATTGCAATAAAAATATTATTATTATCATTATAATTAATAATAATTATTTCTATATAATAATTATTTTTTTATAATAGTTATTATTTAATATTAAATGTTATTTATTATTATTTGATTTTAAATTATGTAATCTAAATATGAACTCTAGTAATGAACTCTTAGATTAATAAAATCTAGGGATTGATATTATAAACCCAAGGGGTTAATACTAAAACCCTAAGGGATTATAAACCCAAGGGAATAATATTAACCTGAGAGATAATAAACCCAAGGGATTAATACTAAAAACTCTAGGGTTTATATTCCCTTGAGTTTTTAGTATTAATCCCTTGGTTTTATAATATCAACCCCTTGGGTATATTAATCTAAAGATTCATATTCCTATGGTATAATATTATTCATAGGTTTATAATATTAATCCTTTAGGTTTAATATAAATCATGGTCATCTAGGGGTTTTTATACTTTGGATTTATAATATTAGTCCTTTTGGCTTAATAATATCAGTTGCTTGGGTTTATAATACCTTGGGGTTTCAGTATTAGCCCTTGGGTTTATAATATCAATCCCTTGGGCTTATAAATGTAAGGGTTCATATTCCCAGGGTTTAATACTAACATCCCAAGGGATTATAAACCCAAGGCAATAATATTAACCCAAAGGATAATAAACTCAAGGAATTAATACTAAAAATGTAGGGAATTATAAACCTGAGGGAATAATATTAAACCCTAGGGAATAATATTATAAACCCAAGGTATATAAACCCTAAGATAAATATTATAAACTCTAAAATAAACATAGTTGAGAATGGTTGATTTTCACAATGCGGCGTTGGACCATGGTTGGCCATGGTCAACCATCTTTATTCTATGGTTTATAATATTTATCTTACAGTTTATATACCTTTGGTTTATAGTATTAATTCCTTGGATTTAACATTATTCCTTTGGGTTTATAATCCCTTAGATTTAATACTAAAAACCAAAGGAATTATAAACCATGGCGAATAATATTAAACCTTATTGAATAATATTAATTGAAAACCTTATGAATAATATTATACCATGGGAATATGAACCTTTAGATTAATAAACCCATGGAACTGATATTATAAACCCAAGAGAATAAAAAACCCCAAGGAGTTAATACTAAAACCCCAAGGGATTATAAACCTAAGGGAACAATATTAATCCAAGGGATAATAAACCCAAGGGATTAATACTAAAAACCCTAGGGGTTATATTCCCTTGGGTTTTTAGTATTAATCTCTTGAGTTATAATATCAATACCTTGGGTTTATAATGTTAATCTCTTAGGTTTATAAACCCTATGAATAATATTATACCCAAGGGAATAATAAGCCCAAGGGATTAATACTAAAAACCCAAGGGAATATAAACTCTATGGTTTTTAGTATTAATCCCTTGGATTAATATTATTCCCTTGGGGTTTTAGTATTAAACCATTGGGTATATTAAATTCCTTTGGGTTTATAATATCAATCCATTGGGTTTTTTAATCTAAGGGTTCATATTCCCTGGGTATAATATTATTCATAGGGTTTAATATTATTCCCTAGGATTTCTAATTCCTTGTGTTTTTAGTATTAAAATCAAGGGATTATAAACCCAAAGGAATAAAATTAAACCCAAGAAATTAATATTATAAACCTAAGGTATATAAACCCTACGATGAATATGAAATACCCTCGAATAAACCTATCAATAATATTATACCCTAGGGATATGAAGCCTTAGATTAATAGACACAATGGATTGATATTACTGATATTATGATTGACCATGGTTGATTTTCATATTGAGATAATCGTTGGGTGATGGTTGACCATGGTTCAGAATGGTTGATTTTCATAGTGAGACAATCTTTGTGACAATGCAATGTTGGACGATGGTTGATTATGATTAATTTTCATATTAGGAGAATTTTCATATTAGGAGAATCTTTGTCATAATGTGACATTGGACCATAGTTGACACAATGTGACGTTGAATAATCAGAAAATCTTTGTCATAATGTGACCATGGTTATTAACGATCATTGATCATGATTGATAATGGTTGACCATGGTTAATTTTCAAATTGAGACAATCTTTGTCACAATGCAACATTGGACCATAGTTGACCATCGTTGACAATGATTAGCCATGCTTGACCATGGTTGATGATGGTTGATCGTGGTTTATTTTTACATTGAGACAATATTTGTCACAATGTGACATTGAAAAATGGTTAACCATAATTGACCATGGTTGATCATATTGTCTGTGATTGAACATGTTTGACCATGCTTGACTTTCATATTGAGACAATCTTTGTCACAATGTGACATTTAACCATGGTTGACCATGAAGGACCATTGTTGACGATGGTTGAACAATGTTGATTTTCATATTATAAATATTATAAACCCTAAAATAAATGTGGTTGACCATGGTTGATTTTCATATTGACACAATCTTTGTCACAATGCAACGTTGGACCATGGTTGCCCATGATTGATTTTCATATTGATATAATCTTTATCACAATGCGACATTGGACCATGGTTGACCATGATTGATTTTCATATTGAGATAATATTTGTTACAATGTGATGTTGGACCATGGTTGACCATAGTTGATGATGGATGACCATGGTTGTCATAATGTGACATTGGACCAAGAGACAATCTTCGTCACAATGTGACCATGATTATTGACCATGGTTCATCGTGATTGACCATGGTTGACCATGGTCGATTTTCATATTGTGAAACAATCTTTGTCACAATGTGACGTTTGGCCATGGTTGACCATGGTTGTTTTTCATATTGACTCAATCTCTGTCACAATGTGATGTTGGACAACAGTTGACCATGATTGAGCATGGTTGACAATGGTTGAACATGGTTGACCATGATTATAAACCCAAGGGATTTATATTATAAACCCAGGGATTTATATTATAAACACTATGAATAATATTATACCCTAAGAATATGAACTCTAGATTAATAAATGAAAGGGATTGATATTAAACCCGAGGGATTAATATTATAAACCCAAGGTATATAAACCCTAAGATAAATATTATAAACCCTAAAATAAACATGGTTGACCATCGTTGACCATGGCTGATTTTCATATCGAGACAATCCTTGTCACAATGCGACATTGGACCATGGTTGACCATGTTTGATTTTCATACTAAGACAATCTTTATCACAATGCGATTAATAAACCCAATGAATCTATATTATAAACCCAATGGATTATATTATAAACTCAATGAATGGTAATTGACAACCAAAAAATTTGCATGGCATAACATAGCATGAGTGAAACACTAAAACTTATGTGATTGGAAAATGTTTAACTTTGATATCATATCAAATTTAAGAATAACTCAATATTCTTTAGAATTATATTTAAATTATATTTTTTTCTAAATATTATCAAATTAAAAAATAAATTAAATACTTTCTTGTTCATACCTGCTAGATATATCTGAAAAATCTTTCAATATGATTAAATAAAAAGAAGGGCATATTTTAATATTTAAAATAAACAATAAACACCTTATCCCTACTTATTAAATAAATCTGAAAAATCATTTTTAATGTAATAATACCGACAATGTTGCGTTATTCTAACCATCATCTCTTTGGTCAGAACATTGTTATTTAAATTTATTTATTATTCGTATAAAGAATCCTACAATATAAAATAGCATTCTATTTTAGAGTGAAAATTTTATAATATTAAAATCAGTCCACAACAAACGAAAATTAACGATAGCGACTAAAATCCTAAGCAATTCATAACTTATTTCCCTCGATTGAAGTTGACTTCAATAAAAAATCATAACACGTCCCACGTTAGTTGGATTAGTTAATGCATAATTAATTCATGATGTCCTTAAATAGATATACTAAGCATTAGGGAAGTTATATTTTGTTTTTATGAGGATAGTGATTTTTATGAGGTATCTTTTATTAAGCGGAGAACTGCTCTTTGAAATCTTCCACCAATATCATTAAGTGAGTTAAGTAATTGTTTTTTAAACAATTATATAAAATAATAGGATGATAAGCATGGTGAGAAGGAATATAGATTAAGATAATAAGGTTGACTTTTTAAAATAATAGTATTGAAGAATAAGTTGTAGAAAATGGAGATTGGATTATAAAAAATTGAAAGTTAAAGTTCCCAAAAAAGGGGCAATTTAAGAAGAAGAGAAGGTTAATAATTAAAAAAAAATTAATATGAGTAACCAGATTAAAGGTTAAAGGGTTATAAGAAAAGGTAAATGATAATTTGGTTCCAAATAGTTTGAAAGGTAAATTGGATAGCAAATTCATTAAAGAGGACATAAATAAGTTTAAGAGTGTAACAAAAAAGTCTTGGACTTCATAATTTTTAGTTTTAATGAGAAAAAAATACGAGGAACATTAAATATTACAAAATAAAATATAAATTGAAATAACTTGTCTTAAACCTTGAGTATAAACATAGGTATCATGTTAATTTAAGCTATAGTGACAAAAACTATTACATATTTGGTAAAACTTTGAGTCTAAAATGAAGACTTTATTTCATAAGACCATGTTGAATTAAGGAAGAAATTTCAAAAGGTAATAGAGTTTAGGAAAGAAAATGGGCAATAATTAGGAATGTGTTAGGAATACAAATGTTATTATAGGGAAGAATTAGGAATAAAAAGTTGTTATTAGGGATAGAGATCAAATAATAAAAAATATGAATTTGTTTAGTTGGATCTTAAGTGAAATTAATATTATATAGTGGTTGTTAAAACTTGGGATCTTGGAGAATCTAAGGCTCCTAACATTGAAGGATTTGTCTTGTGGTTGGTTCAAGATATTCTATTGTAGAGGAATTGGAGGTATAGCTTGCTGCATAAAAATAATATATTTCATCACATTATAATTTACAAGAATGATCATTTCAATTAGTAAAGGTGGATGGATATTTAGATATTAATGTCAAATAGATTTATATAACAATAGTTTATTTTGTGCTTAATAATTATATTTTTTATATAAAAAATTATGTAGATAAAATATGTCCTTACATTGGGTTAGAAAAAGATATTTATAGTTCATGAAATAAAGGTAGTATCTTCTAGGAGACATTAATGTTGGAACAACACTATTCAAGTTATTATTCTAAGCAGTGATTATCACCCTAATCCTCCATGACTAGATGAGGACCTTTTTTTAGTTGACATATATAATGGAAACTCTAAAGACTTGAATGATAATTTATTTAGTGTTGAGAAGATCAAGTTCAACAATTAAGATCTAATCATTTATAATGGTCTAATGAATTAGAAGAAATCAATCTAGATGACTTGTAGTCATGAGATTGGTAGCAGTGTTATAGATTATTTTAAATTTGATATCTCTATTTACAACCAAACAATAAATTTTTGATATCTTAAATGACCATGAACTTGAAATTGATCATAGTTATTCAACTCTAAAATTAAAATTTTCGACGCACAAATTCCCCATAGAGTATAATTATGATAACCAAAAGCACTTGATATTTGACAAAAAAATATGATATATTTTTTAAACAATTTAAATAATGAATTTAATAGCCTATCAAACAAGGAAAATATCAAAGAGTTATATCATAATTTTATGATAACCTTCTCTACTTCCATTAACAAGTTCTCTATCAATATCTCATGTCAAAAAGAAAATAGAACTACCATCCCTTGTTATGATAAAAAGTGTAAGATTGCTTCAAAAACAATTAGTGATGCTTTTAATGTGTCCTTAAAGTCTAACAAGATAAATAGGTGCAAATCCCTTATTAAAATGAAAAAATGGTACTATTTAAATAGAAAGTGAGAGAAGCTTTTGCACATCTTTAATCTAGATCCTCAAAAATTCTACAAGCTAATGTTCAATTGTAAAGCTAAAAAAAATGATATGATTTCGTTGAGGAACTAGAATGCCTACCTTAAAACAGTTTACGAATCTCCTATTATTGTGGACAACATTCAAATACTTTCTACAAGGGAAGAAGAATTTTCTATAGAAGACTTAGTATTTTAGGTTAAGTTTTTTGGAAAAGAGAAAGTTAAAGACATCAAAGAATATTGAGTAGAAATCTTAAAACTAAGAGACCATATTTTCATCCCTCATATTCAAAAGTTCTTCAATTTATCAATTTAGGAGGGATTCCCTAAGCATTGGACTCTAAGCCTCATTATACCTATTTTAAAAGAAGGAATACAAAATTTCTCTTTAATTGTTGCACCATTTTAATTAACCCCCTTTTATCCATGTTATATTGAATTATTTTGGAAAAGAATATCAAGGAACAACCAGAGAACCAAGAAAAATGTGCTAAAGGCTAGACTCTATTTAGGATCTATCATTCATTTATGGACCACCTTATTATGCTTGGGATCATTGATTATGAATGTCACAATAATAAAACTAATTTCTATTGTTCTTATGTTGACTTAAGAAAATATTTTGATACAATGTCAATAACTAACCTTCGGAATACACTAGAAGAGCTAAGATTTCCTTTCAAATTGAGAGCTACTGTGATAAGTTTGTATTAAGAATGACATTTCTAATTTTAGGAATAGTAAGGGTGGTAAAAAGAAATTGATTATAATAAAGGTATAAGCAAGATTATCCGGTGTCCTATCCTTTTCTTGGCATATATATCGATAAGATAGAGGGTTGTTTGGAAGAAGAAAATTTTGTTGGATCAACACTAGTTTATAAAGTCGTCATTTTTCTTCTTTTAGACTAGTGATATTATTCTTATAGATATGAAATCCTATGATCGTGAAAATAAAATAAAATTCTCAAGGATTTTTTTCTCTAGTATAGATATGACTGTTAAGATTCACAAAATGAAGGTTATGATAATTAAATCCAACAAGATCATTTAATCTATTTTTGTGTGAAAGTTATGACTTATAGGAAATAATCTCATACATATATATTAGAATCAATCTACAACATTATCTTAAATGGAAAAATGATATTGAGAACAAGATAAATGGAGGGTGGGAGCTTTCTTATGGACTTGAAAACAATTGAAAATCAATAGAATTTTGGATATGGAACAAGAAGAAACTCTTCTTTGTGACTATTTTGACTCTTGTTACCTTATATGGTTGTGAGTTTTGGGACTATAAAATCTCTACATAATCGCGATGAAAGATAGAGAAAAGTGTTTTATAACTTATAATACCAAAATTTAAGGAAATACAACTTATCATATTCGTCTCATAGAAGTGAGTCTTTCCACCATTAAGAACTTGACTATGAGTAGGTACCTAATATATGAGAAAAGAATAAACAACATCAAATATAATATTCTTACTAAGATTACTTAAAAATCTAGTCAAAACTTCCTGTAACTCAAGCAAGGTTGGCATAAAGCTTCCAATTCTTGGCTAAATCATTAGGAATTAAGATAATGAATCACTTTGTAGAATAAAAATAATATTAAAAATATTTACCTAAATTTAAGGAGAAATTGGCATCTGAAAGAAATAAAAGAGATTTTCTGGGGTTAGGGTTTAGCCTATAGAATTTCTAAATCATATGATAATTTCTAGTGAATTTTAACCTTGTTTTAATTTATCATTTGACCGAGGTTTTTTCTAGAACATTTCATATGGACTCCATGCATGAGTTGACTAGGTGGGGGCACATAGATCCCATCCTATGAGGTTGTAGTAACAGGGGATAGAAAAATAAATCCACGTGGTGTTGGGCCTAGTAAAGGGAAAGGAGTAAGCCTAAAAACCAAGTGTTAGGTGCACAATGGAAAGCAAAGCTCAAAGTAAGACTCCCACCAAGGGAAGAAGCAAATAAAATGTTTGTGATTCTGAATAACAAGATGGAGAGATATAGAAAATATATGAAGGACCATCCCCTTATATGTTAATTTATAAGAATTTGGTTGTCTAAAAGCGATTTGGTCAGATGGATCTAAAATAAATGGTAACCAAAAGGCCATATTGATTTGAAGCTTGGGGATTGAGGGTTTTTTACAGTGATATTCACATATCTAGAGGATCACACTCTGATCTTTGAAACTGACCCATACTTTTTCAATAATGTGGGTTTCTATATCAAGATTTGTGACGAATGTTATAACCCAGATCAGGAAAATTTTATGGTTGCACCGGTTTCGTTCCATTTATTCTCCTTACCCACTTATTTCTGGGATCTAGATATTCTCAAAGGTATTCAAATCTTGATTAGGACATTTGTGAAAATTTCATATACTACTAAATGTGGTTGCTATACCTCTTACACGAGGATTTTTGTTGATATGAACATAATGTAGCCTATACTGGACTCCATTGAACTAGAATATCATGATGAGGTATGGTAGGAACCATTATATTATGAACATGTGCCATTCATATATCGAATATGCCACAAATATAGGAATCTCTTTAGGGATTTCCCCCTTACCAAAGAAGAGACGCAGGAGACAATAATGAAGGAGTCTTTAGGAAAAATAGACGATGAGGGATTTTAGAAATTTAACGGTAGACACAAGCCCCCTAAAAATCAACCTAGCTAATCCAATATTAAAGATCAAATGATAGATAAAATATTTTTCATTCTAGCCATGGAGGAAAACTGACACACACTCAAGAAACTCCAATGCAATTGGATCCAAAGAGCAATATGTTGAATCCAAAACCCACACTGAAGTGTAAAGCTCAAGTTGACCCATAAGAACTAACAAAATATTTTCATTTGAAGGGGAATGAAAAGATGGAGACTGAGGAGAAACTAGAAGAACTTAGCAGCAAGGAGAAAATCCTAACAAAACTACTTGTAGAATGGAAAAATTTAGACTCTCATTTTATCCTGAATTCTCAGAAACAATAATATCAAGAAAATTTCAAAACATTCCAGCATCACAACCAAATCGAAAGAGGAGAATAGGGGGAATCAAAGATGGGATTTGGTTAATCAATTTAGACCATTCCAGAGAAGGTTAAAACATAAAATAATAGTATAAAACACAAATGAAGGCCCATAGATGAATCAGTACAAATGATAGGGAACACCTGATGAACATAGTTTAGGTTATACCACTCTTAGGGGTGTTTTCCTCCTTTAGAAAATTTCTCAAATGAATATCTTAACTTGGAATACCAGAGGCCTCAATATTCAAATAAAATAACAATATTTAAAGGAGTGATTGAGTAAGGATAAAGATGTAATTTTAATTTTTTAGGAAACTAAAATATCAGGTGAAAATATTAGTGAAGTAGACAAAACATATGGGAGAAGTTACAAAGTAATGGTGTTGGATGGAAAAGGTAGTGTAGGGGGACTGATAATATTATGGAACCTTCAACAAATTTCCTTTGAAAAATGGATCACTTGCCCAAGAATCCTCTCAGGAATATTTAGGTATATTGGGACACGTGAAGTGATAACCCTAACAACAGTTCAAGACCCTCATGTCACAACATAAAAATAATCATTTCTGGACAACCTCATAGAAATACGAAGGATTAATCAAGATGAGCCTTGGATTCTTGCAGGAGGTAACTTTAACTTGATCACATCCATTGACAAGAAAAAAAATAGTACTCCAACAATTATATATGGAAGTGGAAATATTTAAGGATCTAATTCAAGATCTAAGTTTGTTGGACATACATATAATTAATGGGGTGCACACATGGAATCATTGTTAGGGAGGTAGACACAAAATTGCAAGTTGATTGGATCGGTTTGTTGTTTCAGAGGATTTGATGGGAAGATATATTTTTGTGGAAGAAACTATCCCTCCATGTTTAGGATCTAATTAGTGATTGGTAAGACTAGAACTAGATATGAAGGTAGCCTCGAGAAATAACCCTTTTCGATTTGAGAGTTTCTAGTTGCATGACCTAGGCTTTTAGAAGCTGGCAAAAACCTAGTGGTAGGTTATTCAGGTTCAAGGGAAAAAACCAAATGCATAATTTCCAACTTAAATTGAAGGAATTTGAGAAAAACATCAGAGATTGGAATAAGGTGAAGTTCAATAACATTATGGACAATAAACAAGATATTGAAGAAATAATGCAATATATTCAATAAAAAATCATCATCGAAGGATGTTCAGAAACATTAGTATACGAAGAGGGAAAAAATATCAATAGAATTGAAGAACATAGGAAGAAAGAGGAGCTAATTTGGTGGGAAAAGTCTCGAGTTAAATGGTTGCAGGAAAGAGAGTGGAATACACAATTCTTTGACAAATCTATGGTCAAACACTACTCGCATAATCATATTTTATCTCTAAAATCTTTCAAAGACAATAGACTATTACAACATAACAAAATTGAGTGAGAATTATTATCATACTACCACAATATCTTCATTGATCCTACTCGCGATAGATTATCAGTTATGTCTAGCAACTCTAGGGAAAAGGTATATAAATAAAAAGAATTAAAAAAGAACATCTGAAATCCTAAAGCATCACAATCTTTATACATAAAAACCTAAGATTATGAGATAAATCATATTTTCCATAATAAATCGTGCTGTGTTTACTCGTTTAATTGTGCAGAGGTGCAGAATAAAAACCATCACACAAATAATCTTACTTTGCACCTCTGCATACTCATTCCCCACATTTGTTGGACATCCTCCAAAGGCAACAAAAGCAAAATTGAGAATAATTAATGGTTATGGTCTTACTAATAGCTATAATAGTTAATAGTATATTTAATTCAAATACTATTTATGTGCCAAATCACATATACATATACTTTATTGTACAATGTAAACTGTAAATTTAGAAATAATGATGCACAGGTCAAAATATTGTTCATATATAGTTTCAAAGAGCATTAGCAACCCATAGATTACTAACATGGACATCCACCCTCCTATTAGTACTCTCAGAGTTCCTTTCAACATGGGAGTGCGACTATAGTATGTTATGATTGCACCAAAATATATAAGGGTAATGCTAGACATGAATCCCAACACTACAACTCCAATAGTGTAATCATTGATAAAGCCTGTTGAGAGTAAGGGAACCACTACTCCACACAAAATGTGATGGTTGGTTTAGTTACTTCCTGGAATGGTTTAGGGAATATTTCATCGTTATTAGGACTTCACAAATTGTTCCCTTTTATTTTCATGGTAGATATATGTACATCACGTTGAGCATACACATAAATGAGTTTCCCAATCACCATACTAAAAGCTCCAACCACTAGGGCTTCCAAACCTAATAAAACCATGGCCTTTGCATTGGATTGGATTTCTCCCACTCCTATCATTAATAATGCTATGGTCACTAATGCACCGTTGGCTTGTGTTGTGAGGCAATGTGGAGGTTTGCACTCTTGCAAAATTACTAAGGAAAATATAACTCTAACTACTTGTTGTTGTTAGTGTGAAATAATGTGAATATAGCCAAAGCGAAGTTTGTAAGATAACTTGTGTGAATGAAGTTCCCTTACCCCAAAAAGGCCATTAAAGTGATCGCAAACCCATCATAAAGCTCTTAATTATGTATATTATCAGTTATGTCTGAAAACTCTAGGAAAAAGGTATATACTAAAAAAGAATAAAAAAAGAACAACTTATCCTAAAGTGTTAATTTCTTTTAGGGCTATATCACTCTTTTCTTTAGATAATCCCATTTTATTATTTAGATATCGAATTCACCCCATAGCATCATAACATTATTCAACAACATATCAAATCATATAGAAAAAACAATACCAGCATCAATGCAGCTAAACAAAATAGAAGAAAAGAATTCACACATAGAGACATCAGGATTTGTCGGAGACCAGGTGAAAACGCCACAAGGAGGAAAACCCTTTCAAATTATTCTTCTTGTTGACAATGCAACAAGATGATGGAGCTTAGTGGAAAGGAGTCGCCTTCACTAAGTGGGCCCACAGGCCAATTATGGCGCAAAGTCTATTTTTGGATCACAGCATGAGTGATCAGAGTCTATTTTTCGACTACTAGTCAAAAATAGAAAAGTCAAATATTATTGTCTCATAATAATATTTAGACTATAAACTTTTACTTATTCTCTTGGAGCACTTCAGTTTGAGCTACAGATGTGGCACATGTAGCTGTCAGAAGGAAATACGCTTTCCTTGTGGGTCAGTTGAGTTGTTGCATGCATGACTTCAGTTAGAACTCAAGCAGTTGAGTTTGGTGGAGTTGATGGAGTTGTGTTCAGTTTGACTTGGTTAAACTAGTTGTAATTAGTATAACTGCAAATAGACTAATGATGAGTTGTTAAACTAATTATTAACTCATAAAGCAACTAAAGAATACATTAGTTAACTCAGTTGCATGTCAGTGCATGTACAGTTCAACAGGGACAGGTGTTAGAGGATGAGATTGCTATTAGTTGTGACTATAGTTATGCATGAGGAATTGCACAAGCAATGTATTTAGTATGCCAATGAGTATTGCATTGATTTTCCCAGTAGAATAGCCTGTGCTCACGTGATTTCCAATGTGAGTGATTCTCAGCAGGTTTATGCAATAGAGGCACACAAAGCAGTAGAGCAGATTTGAACCTGTGACTTGTTTGGGTCTGAGCTAGTTTGTGTGTAACAGGTGGAGATAGTGCTGGATACTTGTGAGAAGTATTGACTATGTAATGTTACATGTTCTCAATCATTAATATAAAGATAGTGTGGGGTTTTCAGCTGTAAGCTTTCCCCGGGTTACATACTGTGTTAATGTGTTCATGCTATTGATGTTTTATTGTTATTGATGCTGCTAAATTGATGATCAACGTAGAGGAGCTTATGTATTGTGTATGTATTCCGCAATAGTACATGATCAGGATAATCTCCATTGAATATGTGTTTATTATTCAAAATTTCTACACTTCTTATTAGATTTTCATTGAATGTTTCAACAAAGAGAGAGTAAAATATCCATATATTCAATCACATAACTATCCAACAAAAGAAACTAAATAACATCCAAAAGATGAACCCAAAAATGCTAATAATCAAAACCCTAATTCATAAGCCTATGATCAACTATCATAGACTATTAGATTCTGAAGTCAACTGCGGCTAACTTACAAAATCAAACCCTAGGTTCCAACCGTATGGAGAGAAAGATGTACATGTGGTTGAAATCCTCGAACTTCATTCACAGGCTTGCATGCCTACAATTACAACCAAAAATATCTTGTAGCGTCCCTGTGACTGAGAACCAAAAAGCCTAATCACACATGCGAGATTCAAACCATTCAATTTCGAACCTGTGTGAACCAACTTCCATCAACCAACCTCATACCTATGAGATCTAAAACAAAGAAAGAATAATTATTGATGATATCCAATGGAGGGTCACTTAACTTGTATTTATAGCCATCCATGGGTCAACAATTTCCTTTCGGGCCGACCCGTTCTTTTTTTTCACATAGGGGTTTCAATATTAAAACATATTTTTCCTTAACCAAATTAAATTTTTCCAAGGGCCATTAGAAGTATTCCTTAATGAGGAATATTGTCCAAAGAAGGGAATTTTTCCCTAAGATACCAAAATTAACACTCCCTCTCAGCTAGGGAGAAATTATCGGCTGCAACATATGTCCCATCACATGTATCTCATCAATAAATGTCTTCACTACATATCTTGTCTCATCCTACTCATCTCTTTTCATCTCTTTTCATATTTTTTCATCTATGTTCATCTTTTCTTATCTCTTCTTATCTTTTCTCATCCTTGCTCATCTTTTCTCATATCTTCTCTACTCATCTCTACTCATATGTTGAATGTCCATACTCATCTCTACTTGTCTTTGTATCTCTGCTCATATATTGAACACTCTTGAATCTAAAAGAAGAATAATTTGATATTAGATGGGAGTCCAAGGTACCACCCTCTATTCATCTTCCAATGGGGATCCCAATGTTGAAATGTGTAATCAGGTCCGGTCTTCATAACTATAAAATGTACTTTTTTTCTTGTATATTGTAAAAAGAAAGAAAATTTAGTATTGTTATTTTTGTAGCATGGGTCTCATGCTCAAGGTGTTTTATTTATAGGTAAAACAACCATTGGGTGCTTGTAGGGTTTTTCCTAGGGTCAAGAAGTCAAAAGAGTCTTTTTCATATGAAGAATACCCTGTCGGGAAAATTATAACATGTAAAAGAATTATTTTGGTATTTAAAAGTGTCAAAATACCCTCCATGACGAATTTGGCATGGCAGCTGAGAAGTTGCCCTCATTAAGGCATGTCGTCCCTTTTGGAAGCCTATATATAGGAGGGAACTCGACCTCCTATGGGCACTTACTCATCTTCTGATCATCTAAGTGAAGGAGAAGTAGAAGAAGGATAGCAAAGAAGGAAGAAAGAAAAAGGGTGAAATTTTGGGTTATTTCTCTCTCTCTCTCTCTCTCTCACATGTGCGAAGAAGGAAGGCTAGGGTTTTGATGCTACAAGATTGAAGTTGAGGAAATTGTAGAAATAAAGTCAAAGGAAGCTCTATTAAGTCACGAATAATGAGGAACCCAAGCGAAGGTCAAAGGAAGCCTTGGAAGCCCTGGAATTTCTTACATGTGTGGCAACAATAACTGTTGCAAGGGCCAAAAATTTTAAATCTATAGTGGAGGTTGAAATTATGTAGATAGGGGTCAAATTTGTGCAGCTAGAAGAGATTTGACTGGGTTTGAATTGGAAAAAGGAATCCCATCATCAATAAGGACTAATTTGGCCTTGGAAGTGTATTGGTCTTGGTCTAGAGGTCTTGGAATTCGTCATTTGAAGAATCTACAAGAAGAGAAGAGATTTACAGGTATTCCTCTCAAGTGGAGAGGTTTTGGCCCTGGCTTATAGCCTATATACAATGTTCTTGTGTATTATTGATCTTCATGTTTTGGTAGTTGTTTGATGATAATAAAAAATTAATAATAATATAAGAAGTTAATAATCAATAAAATTAAAAAATACATCACAAACAATTATCAAGTTGAAGAGAAATATTCTTAGTTGTATCTCTTTAGATTTCTCAACATGGTATCAGAGCTAAGGTTTGATAAGGGCATAATTAAGATCACTACATCCTTGAAGAAATATTTGAAGTAGCGTTTTATGGTAGTAAGTCATCTCAATAAAGGTATCAAGGCATTGTGGAATTTCCTATTATCCATCATGAATAATATGGTGAAGACTTCTACAAAGGACAAAGGGTTATTCTCAACACTTACAGGTACATTTGAGGATGATAATATTTAGGTAATCAACAGTGAAGCATAAAAACATATGAAAGTTGAGCACACATAACTAAAGACCTTATCAAGAGGAAAATATTCCTACTCTATTGAACTTGGTGATAAAAAGAGTTATCTTAAGAGGAATTGGGTCTACTTCGTTGGAGCTGGAAAATGGAGGAAACATCCATCTCAATAACATTTTGTTTGTACCAAAAGAAATTACATTCTATTTCATGTCTAAAATATAAGGGATATAGATTCATTTTTATATATGGAAACGTTATGTTATGGGATAAAAGCTCTAGCATAAAAAATGCAAAGATCAATGGGATTCGTGAAGGAAGACTCTACAAAGTTTTTTACCCCTCTCTCTCAAGCTTTGGTTCACATTGAAGTAAGTCCATGTGAAATTTGGAATAGAATATTTGGAGACCTTCACTACAAAATCTTACCAACTCTAAATTCAATGGTGAATGGCATCCCTGAACTTGAGGATCATGAAGGAGTATGAAAGGGATGTCTCTTGGAGGTTATCCTATGTATACAAAGTCTCTTGGAGGTCATCTATACTATGTAACATTCATTGATGACCACTCAAGGAAAAAATGTATCTATTTTTTGAATTCCAAGGATGAAGTATTTGAATAGTTTCAAGAATTCAAAGCTGAAGTAGAGAACCTTACATAAGGGAGGATAAAGGTACTAAGATTTGAAATTGGAATACAATAAAAATCTAATGAACTCGTAGATTTCTATAAGGAGGATGGGATTAAGAGGGAGTTGATTGTCTCATATAATCCCGAACAAAATGGTGTTGTTGAATGAAAGAATCAATCGATTGAGGAAACTGTTAAAGGCATGTTACATGATCAAGACCTGCCTAAATTTTTGTGGGGTGAAGCAAAAAAAAATGTTGTGTATGTTCAAAATCAAATTCCTCACATATCACTAGACAACATAACTCATGAGGAAGCATTCATTGGGAAGAAACTAAGCATAGACCATCTCTGAATATTTGGTTGTCCTGTCTATATTAACATTCTGAAAGATAAGAAAATAAGTTGGATCCTCCAAGCATGAAGGGAATATTTTTTGACTATAGTAATACTTTAAAGGCATATACGATCTACATAAAGGAAGGGCCCTGAATAAAAGTAAGTCGATATGTGATCTTTGATGAAAGTATTGCATTCAAGAAATAAAAGGACCTGTATATTGACTCTGATGATGAAGAACTTCCAATATTTGAAGAAGAATTCACTAGGGAGGAAGAAGAGTCCAATAATGAAGAAGTAGGTCCCAGTGAAGAAATGCAACAAGTCATCATCCCTGAAAGTAGAAAGATACCTAATTGGTTAAAGTCTACTCTTCTAGATGTAGAGGGACATGTAACAACCAAGGGTACTTTTAGAGGAATTAATAAGCCCAAAAGATATTCATAGTATGCAGCCTATATGACAAAGGTAATCAAAGAAAAACCATCCACTTTTGAAGAGGATGTCAAATATCAAGAATGGAAATAAGCCATGAATAAAAAATATCAATCAATAATGAAGAATGGAGTTTGGGATATCATTCCTAGGCCTGAAGACAAATCTGTGGTAACTTACAAGTGGATCTACAAGATTAAACATGTATCATATGGAAGCATTGATAAATATAAGGCAATATTTGTGGCTAAGGTTTTCTCCTAATATGAAGGCATCGATTATAAAGAGACATTTTGACCTACAACTATACAATCATTGGTATCTTTGTCAACGTCAATGGGATGGAACATCTATCAAATGGACATCAAGACAACATTCTTGAATGGTATTATAAATGAAGAATTATATATATATATATATATATATATATATATATATATAAACCCTTGGGATTTTAAATAAAAGATAAAGAGACACATGTTTGTAGGATGGAGAAGGAAATTTATGGCCTTAAGCAAGCACAAAGGTCTTAGTATGCAAGGATGGACACATAACTACAAACATTGGGCTCCATGAAGAGTTCTACTGATGTAAATATCTATATCAAGGTTGTGAAGGATGAGCCCGTAATAATTCTTCTATATGTGGATGATCATCTCATGTCAGGTGTGGAAGGTCGTATTCAAGAGGGGAAAAATCAATTGGTAGAAAAATTTGATATGAAGGGTCTAGGGATGATGCACTATTATTTGGGGTTCGAAGTTTAGAAAGGACCTTATGAGATATATCCAGGTCAAGGAAAGTATGTGATCCAGATGTTGAAAAGGTTTGACTTGATGGATTGTAAACCTATGCCAACCCCTATGATCAAAAAATTGAAGAGGTTGTGAAGTTACAAATAAAGCCCCGTGGATCTAATAAGGTATAAAAAATTGGTTGGCTCACTAGTGTATTTGGTAAATACTCGACAAAACAATTTTTTCAGTGAATATTCTCATTCAATTCCAGGTAGAGCTCGAGCATGATCATTGGATAACAACCAAGAATATAATGATATATCTATGAGGAACTATCCACTATTGCCTAAAGTATGATTAAAATAATGATGTCCACTTCATTTAATATACAAATTAAGGCTAGGGCGGCATGGGAGAATAAATAATGGAGGATGTTTTAGATTGGGATCCCCCATGACATCATGGATGAGTATAAAGTAAGAATCAATTTGTTTGAGTAGTGCTGAGGCTAAACACATTGCAACTTGTGAAGTAAGCAAATAACTTGTCTGGTTGAGGAATATGTTCTTAGACATGCCGATGGACCCTATGATGACACATTGCGACAATACCAATTGTATAAGGTTGTTTAAAGACCCAATGTTCCATGGAAAAACAAAGCACATAAATAACAAGAATCACTACATAGGAAATCTTATGCAAGATGGAGTGTTGCAACTACATTATCTCTCCAGTGAAGAACATACAATTGACATCTTGACAAATCTCTTCCTAATAAGAAGCTTGTTTATTTGAGAGACAAGATTGGATTGGTTTATATATCCTCCCTATTTGAGAGGGAGTGATAGACACATCATTCTTGTCTTCACTTTGTGAAGAAATAATTGGAGGATTGGGTAAGTATCTGGTTTCCAATATTCTTTGAGGATGAGGCAGGGAATCCAAGATGTAAGAGTAGATGAAGAGGAAATTCCTTGAGGACGCGTTATATAAAGATAGGAATTGTCCTAAAAGGACATAACCTAGGAACATGTTAGGTCCCTATACTACTAGTGTAACCCCTTATTGTTATTAGTATAACCCACTTATTATATTGATGTACCCATGTAGTGCCCATATTGTTACTATTGTGCCCCATAGAAGCCCACTATTGTTATTATTGTGCCCTTACATTATTATTGTTATGTCGGCTCTGATTATGTTATAACCCCTTAGACTCTTATATATAGAAAGGAGGTCTTTTCATTTGTATCATCAAAGAATTGTTCATTTATGTAATGTAAAGGAGGTTGGCCCCTCGAAGAGGCTGAATTCTAAGGTGTTGATCTATCTTTTCTATCTTTTCTTGAGCTGGTTTCATAACATTTGGTATTAGAGCTTTGGATTCTAGGGTTTCGCTGCTCCAAACAGGTCATCGTGGCATTTTCGCTATAACTCTTTTTCTGTGACGTTTCAGAAGTTGAAAACAAAACCCATTTGAGAAGAAATCTCGCTGAACCTTGAGTCCGAATTTCAGAGCTTTTCACGCAATATTTGCGGAGATATGATCTGAGGAAGTTGGTATTTTTGCAGACTCCTGAATTACATTCAAAACAGGTGACCTGGGGAAAATCGTCATAACTTTCTCTCTGGGGATCGGATTGAAATTTCATAAGAAGGTAAAGAAATAGGATGGACTTTAGTTTCTTGTATGCATTTTTCAAATCCAAAGGTTGAAACAGTGACACGTGGCACTTCATACAATTTCGTTCTTCTGGAAAGGTCTATAATCAGGTCATCTTGGGAGATTGTGCATAACTCTTTCTTAGAGAATCCAATTTGGATCAGACTGGTGGCATTGGAAAGAGGACACAGAGGGATACTATAGTTCACAATTTCAGAACTTAAAGATCTGAAAGTACAGAGTTACAGTCGTTTCAAGGTCGAGCTCCTAAAATCAAGAGAAAGCAAGATGAGGAAGTTTGATGGCAAGGATCCGGTAAATTGGATACTTCAGATGGAGCAATATTTTGATCTACATGGTGTACAACTGTTACAAAAGGTATGTATTGCATCTTCATATTTAGAACCAGATCAATTTTTATGGTATGAAGGGCTTTGTTCTCGTAAAAAACTTGTTACGTGGTCAATTTTCACGGAGGAAATGATAGCACATTATGAGGATACAAAGAGAAACGCCTTCTTTAGAGCAACACCACAACAATTGGAAAGAGTAAAAGGGCTTTGTGACATAATGGAAAGCAAAATTATGGAAACCAGGAAGAATACCCCTCACAACTATAAAGATAGAAGTGTTGTTTCTCCTAGCTTTCCACAACCTACAAGGGTTACACCACAACAATTGGAAGAAAAAAGAGAAAAAGGGCTTTGTTACAATTGTGATAGCAAATGCACTAAAGGTCATAGGTGTGCTGAGAAGAAATTATTTTACATAGAATATGAAGAGGAGGAAGAAAAGGATTAAGAAACATCAAAAGAAGAGGATATACGCCAGGACACCACCCCAGAGAAAGAAGAAATGAATCAGACCATATCTTGTAAAGCATTGGCAAGAATTACCACTCCTCAAACTCTCAAGATAGAAGGACATATCAAGAATAAAAAGGTGCAAGAAGTGAAAGATCACATCGAGAAAGAAGAAATGAATCCAGCCATATCTTGTAATTCAATGGACGAAATTACCACTCCTCAAACTATCAAGATAGAAGGACACATCAAGAAGAAAAATGTTCAAGAAGTGAAAGATCACATCGAGCATCAAGAAATGAATCCCACCATATCTTGTAAAGGACTGGAAGAAATTACCACTCCTCAAAAGATAGAAGGACATATCAAGAAGAAAAAGGTTCAAGCAGAGAAACATCACATCGAGCATCAACATCAAGTTCTCCAACTTTTAAAGGATAACGCCACTTCGGTGAAAAATCAAACGAAACAATAGGTAGATCAACATCGTAGTGAAAAATGTTTTGATGTAGTTGATTGGGTATTTTTAATGCTACATCTCAAGCAAGCTATTTATGAGAAGGAAATGTTGGCAATACTACATGCACTTAAAAAATGGCGACCTTACCGAATGGGAAGACTCTTCAAGGATGAGGATGTGGAAGCATTGTTTTGTGCTATTTATATTATCCAACCAAATTGGATAAACGAAGCAAGGGATGAATGGAATAAGGACAAAGAAGTATGGCCACTTATTCAAAAGTTGCAAAAGATCCCAATTCAAGCAATATTGCCAGAAATTGAAGAGGAAGGAAAAATCATATTGGAACCTGGAGCAGTCACAGAAACAAGAACCCGACGCCTACGAAATTGATCAATTTCAGAGTATCTCATCAAGTGGAAGAACTTACCCGCTGAATATTCCACATGGGAGGACAATAATTTTATACAGAAGCATCAAGAACTACTCAAGCGTTGAGGACAATGCTTTTTTAAGGAGAGGGGCATGTTAGGCCCCTATACTACTAGTGTAACCCCTTATTGTTATTAGTATAACCCACTTATTATATTGATGTACCCATGTAGTGCCCATATTGTTACTATTGTGCCCCATAGAAGCCCACTATTGTTATTATTGTGCCCTTACATTATTATTGTTATGTCGGCTCTGATTATGTTATAACCCCTTAGACTCCTATATATAGAAAGGAGGTCTTTTCATTTTTATCATCAAAGAATTATTCATTTATGTAATGTAAAGGATGTTGGCCCCTCGAAGAGGCTGAATTCTAAGGCGTTGATCTATATTTTCTATCTTTTCTTGAGCTGGTTTCATAACAGAACACCTAGGTGGGGTATGTGCCTTGAGAGACAATGATGATGGTGTCTATCAGTCATTTGTCTCACCAACATTGTGCTCTGATGTTGTGGAGAGATAAAGTTGTTAGTCAAGGCCTTGCTATATGATAATGTTAGTGGGTATGATTAAAAGAGATAAGTTGAAATGATAGCTTATGAGATGGGTTTCCAATCCGACTCTTCTTATGAGATCTCTTTAGTTTGAGAATTTCCATGTACCATTATGAATACCTCCCTACTTAATAGGGAGTGTTGAAATGTGTAACTAGGTTCGGCATTCTTAAATACGAAATGTACTTTTGATTATTTTATATTGTAAAGAGAAATAAAAATTATTATTGTCATTTTTGTAGCATGGGTTTCATGCTCAAGGCCTTTTATTTAGAGGTCAATCACCCATTTATTTCCTTTAGGGTTTGTCCTAGTGTCAAGAAGTTAAAAGAGTCATTGTCATATGAAGAAGACCCCATCGGGCACATTGTAACATGTCAAAAGAATTATTTTTTTATTTAAAAGTGTCAAAACACACCCAAAGACCAAGTCATCTTAGCATATAAGAATTTGTCTTCATTAGGGCATGTGATCCCCCTAGGAAGCCTATATATATGAGGGAAATCGACCTCCAATTGAAACTCACTCATTTTCTCATGATATAAGTGAAGGAGACGCAAAAAGGCTAGAAAATAAGGAAGAAGGATGAAGGAAGAAATTTTGGGTTATATTTCTCTCTCTCTCTCACATGTGTGAAGAAGGAAGGCTAGGGTTTTGATGCTTCAAGATTAAAGTTGAGGAAATTATAAAAATAAGGTTGAAGGAAGACTTATTAGGTCACCTATAAGCCCTAGAACAAGGAGGACCCCAAGTGAAGGTTAAAGGAATCTTTGGAAGCCCTGAAATTTCTTAGATGTGTGGCAACAACAAATTTTCAGGGGCCAAAACTTTCAAACCTGCAATGAAGGTCAAAATTTTGTAGATGGGGATCGAAGTTGTGTAATTAGAAGAGATTTGAGTGGATTTGACATGGACAAAGGAAACACATCATCAAGAAATTTTGACTTGGTGCTGGAAAGGTATTGGCCTTGGTCTAGAGGTCTTGGAATTCATCATTTGAAGAATGTATAAGAAGAGAAGAGATTTGTAGGTTTCCCTCTCAAGTGGAGAGGTTTTGGCCCTTGCTTGCAACCTACATATTGTGTTCTTGTTTATTGTTTACATTCTTTTTTTGGTAGTTTTTTTATGATAAAAACAACATAATAATAAGAGAAGAAGCTACTAATCAAGAAAATTAAAAAATAAATCGCAAGCAATTATCAATTTGAAGAGAAATCATCTTGGTTGTATCCCTTTAGATTTCTCAACACCCAATGCTACTACCGAGAAAACATTGTAGAGCATATCGTTAGGGAGCATTTCTCATCCTAGAACCACATTGGGGAGCACATCTCAGCCCAGAATCCAATGAGAATGAGGAAGGTCCTATGGGGCACACTCACCTTGTGTCATCTCATAGGGGATCATACATCTTACACTCTATGTCGAGAAATAAGTGAGGTACAATATCTCAACTATCTGATTTCATGTTGATCTTCCCAATAGTGACCCTCAAGATTCAAGTGGTAGAACACCTTACATCATAAGCTTAGGTGACATACCCAACTTACCAAATCTAAGGATCACACACCCCCAAGCTCTCTTAACCCATTGGCCAAATAGGGAGATACAATCCCAACAACCCGAGCCTATGGGTATGAAACAAACTAGGGTATACTTTTCTAGACTAAGATAGGGAAGAAACATTTTCCACCAAATGGGTGATAGATAGGGATGATACCCTATTTTCTAGAGATCCCTCAACCCTAGGATCCCTACATATCAATTCCTCACCCTGGGAGCCTAGAAAGGGGGGAAGAGTTAGTTCAGTGGCCTCAATCAACCCTGCGTTTTGTAAATTAGAAACATATCAATATGCTCATATATGATACTTGCTTAAATATTTCATTGAAAAGTTCAATCATAATGCCTCATACATTAACAAGAGCACCAGTTCTCTGATTTCCTGTTCATGCAGGACATTACATCAAATATTATATTATAATAAATACATGTCAAAAGGATACCTTATTCATCTTCCCTCTCATGGAAGTAGAAACCACAAGACTAAGCTAGACTCATACAACAATAATGTATCAACATAAGGAGATATATCAGTCCCAAAAATATATGTGATTCTCTGCCAATTGGATCCCACTCTTGTTATTGCAATGTATCATTGTCATATATATAACCTACTCAAATAGTTCTTCAGAGGACTTCCTCAACCAAATTGCCTCCCAACTAGCCATGTTAGCATCAATGTGCTAAACCTCGGTTGTGCTTAAAGCTACAAACGTTTATTTCCTACTCTTAAAAATGTCATGGCAGATCCCAAACTAAAGAATCACCCAAATGTGCTCTTTTGTCAATAATTCTTTCCATCTCAGTCAACATTAATGTATCCATGTATTCATACATCTTTGGAATTATATCTCTGACCAAGCTTGATCGGCCCATGAAAATATTTCAAAATGTGCTTGTCGGCAACCCATTGTGTATGAAGTGACTTAATTGTGAATTAACATATCTAGATTAGTGGTCACAAGGAACATCAATGCTTAATTAACTATCGGTTGCAAATTCAAATTCAACAATATCTCTGCATAACTTCGTGAAATTCAATTCCATAGGGGTGTCCAAGGATTTAGATTCCATCATGCCAAATAGATGTATGACATCTTTTCCTTTTCCAAACTTCTAATATCATAAATAAGTGCATCATGCCAAGGTCTTCCATCTCTATCTTAGAGGCCAAATCCCTCTTACTTTGATCATCGGAGGCTCATTACCTGTCAAGAATAGGACTTCAACATATAAAACCAAAATCAAAGGCATACCTTGGACAACTTTTGACGGAGAGGTTAAAATCAACAAATCTACTAGGCTTCACTAGGTAACTGTTAATGCGGACATCTCAGGCATGAAAATCTTAATTCAAACCATATAATTATTTTTGTAATCATAATACTAACCAAACCAATATGCTCAGCCTCAAAAAAATTAAAATTGCACAATCAAATCAACTATGTATGTTTATCAAGCCTTAAATGCCAAGCCAAAATTTATATCAAGGTGATAAAAGTTTCTGCCAATATCACTGTCAAACTCTTTAGACCAAGTGCCAAACCAAGCTTGTTAATTTTGGAAACTCAGGGACAAATTCCCCCCTTTGGACAATCTTCCTCTTCATGGAAGACCCCTTCTAGCCCTTGGAATAATTTTATTTGGTTAAGGAAAAATGTAATTTAATTTGGAAACCCACATGTGCAAAAAAGCACAGGTTGGACCTAAGAAGAATATGGACACCCTTGGAAACCTATAAATACAATTCAAGTGACCCTCATTTGGAGATAATCATCAAGCAACTTCTTCTTCTCTCTTCTTTGATTTGACTCACATAGATTTGAAGTGGTTCATGGAGATTGGTTCATACATGTCCAAAATTGTAGGGTTTGAAGCTCACATGTGTGATCTAGGGTTTTGATTTGTAGCCGTAGAGTTGCCATAGGGAAATTTTGGTTGTAGCCACAAGCACACATGCTTATTTGTGCAGTTGAATGGTTTCAACCACACTCACGTACACTCTCTTTGTGTGGTTGGAAACTAGACTTTTATTTTTACAGTTGACTGCAAATCATGACAATTGATCACAGATGATGACATTTGACTCCAGACTTATGAATCATGATATTGATTAGCATTATTGTTGGGTTCAACTTTGGGATATTGTTTGGTTTATTTTGTTAGATAATATTCTGGATAAATAATTAGATTACTACACTCTCTCTTTGCTGAAAAATTAAATGGCATTCTAATAAGAAGAAAACTTTGAAAGGTTTTTCCCCTTTATGGGGTTTTCTCCTAGTCTTTAACCAATCTTGGTGTCTCTATGTGTGAATGATTTTCTTATATTGTTCCTTTATGTTCCACTACATTGATGATGATATTGTCCTTTCTATATATTTGCATATGTTGTTGAATAATGTTATGATGTTGTGAGGTGAAATCAATGTGTAAATAATGAAATGAAATTATCTAAAGAAAATAACAATATTTCCCTAAGAAAAATTAACAAAGCTCACACCCAAATACTAGGGTACAACGTTATCTATTTTCATGTCAAAAACTTGTTATTTACCAACTAGTATCCAACCATAATTTATCAATCCATCCTTATAATTATAATATGAATCATTTATATCACTAATTGTAAATGCATTCACCAAGGACAAGTCATATAAGTTTTTTCCATCCAAAAAGTCACTTCATACTGAATCACACTTGTTTACACTTTAACCAATGTGCCAAGTGCCAATGATGCCAATACAGAATCAATACTAAATATCAATATTAGTCATTGAGAGTCACTTTGCCCATACTATCATGAAACATCAAGGAAAATCATTATTTAAATTTTTTATCAAAACTATAATTTGTTATCATTGTGAATCCAATCAATCCATGAGCCAAAACATATCTATGAATTGTCAAGAATTATGAAAAAATTCCAATACTACTCATCTATATTAAGTCAATTCAATAAGTAAAATATTGTAAAACCCTTGCAACTTTTAACGCATACTGTCATATACTAGTTCCAATCATAAAATCAAGATGAATAAAGTACTAGTATGAATATTCTAGTACCCTGCAAACACACATTTAGTCAAAGATATTCACATTCTCTATAATAAGTCAAGAATTCAAACTTCCCTGCTCATAGAAATTTTTATTGCCTGCTCCATATCTGTAGGACCGTCATACTCCTGGTGTCCTCCTGGTTTCATGCATAAGGATTTAGTTTTTGTATCCTACAGGCTCAACCACACCCATAAGCCTTCTTTTGTGCAGTTGGGAGGATTATAACCGCACCCTTAAGCCTTTCTCCCAATGGTTGGGGCTTAGATTAAGAGAAACCTTCTCTGCTCAAATTAGAACTTGCCAAAACTTCTTTAACAACATCAAACGGTTATTCATGTCCATAATACTTCCTTCAACAATAAAGTGTCTTCTATTCATTTTCTGCAAATAATAATATGTGTTGGGATATTATGTAGAGTTTCTCCCGCTGAATGGGAAGCCACTTCAATAAACACTAATAAAGACATCAAATAGTCTATCATAATACTATCATGCATGAACAAAATTGTTAGGTCATGAAATCAAACTATACCAAATTCTTAGACATATATTCATTATAGTCATAACATATTAGCATCAACTACTTCATCTTCACATATGAACATGACATCAAACTTTAATCAAGGGTTAGTGTCATATAATTAGGGAAACTAACAAGTGTATCATCGTAGATCAAGGATCATAATAATTTCTTTATCACATCAAGGCATCCATTCATGTTTTCTAAGCTTATTAGAAACTAAACAAGTTCAACAAGAAGATCCTGAGTATCCATCTTATTGTTATACTTTCATCATCAAGGTTACAGTGATTATCAAAAGTAGTATCTAATCACAATATATCAAGTTCAATGTATCTAGCTGGCTTTAGGAAATTCATCATGTCTAAAATGTAAAATACTTGCAAAATATGAAGAACAACAATATATCACGTGTGTTAGAAATAAAACTTACTTTTATATGTATGCATGAGTCATTTATGAAGGTGATATTCCATCATAACTTAGGGCTTATCTTGCCTTCTAATCTTGCAACTTAATCACAACAATGAAACAATATAATATACATACCTCGAAGTATTCAGATACCTGTGCAACTTGTAGTTCCTATTTGTCATTGGCGGTTATAGCACTTTCATATTGTAAGTTATGGATGCTTCTTTGAAACCTTCCAAATTTTTTCCTCAAGTACCTTTTCTTACCTTAAATGATCCTAAATAAGGATATTCTTATCACATCTCATCTAAATTTTAGAAGTATTCACATACTCAAATATCCATGCAGGAAGTATAAGTAATAATCAAAACAATAAGTCAAAACAAGAACAATATCACAAATAAATAACATAAATACAAAAGGTAATTATCTTTCAATGAGAGGTGATCATCTCCCTCTTGAACAACCATCAAGATTCATTACAATCCATTGTCCATATAACATTTTTTCCTTCAATATATTTCAATGATTTGGATCTCTTCAGCTACTAGAATTATCCAATAAATTTTACTTTTGTGATGTTAGTGGAATTGAATATGAAAGAGTATTTAGCAACCACATGTGCATAATGTAAAGAATATGAAACATAAATACAACCATAAAATCACAGGACACAAATACATTGATAATGAAGTTCACTGAGTGTGGGTTACATCTTCGGGCCCTGGTGTCAAGAGTGGGGAGGTCACTTCATTAATGTTGCAAGGTGATGATGAGTACACAGTACATTATTTGTCATTACAAGGATGAATACCCTCAACTAGAGTAGCATGTTTCTCCACAAGACGTTCTCAGGAACTCTCACTCATATGGGAAAATTCCCTCAACAAGAGTGGCATGTCTCTCCACTAGATGTCCTCCTATAGGAACTCTCACTGAAATGGCATTCCTTCAACATGAAAAAATAATAAAATATCACATGACGTGGCATACAATTATCCCTCAACATAACTGTAATCAGGGATCTCAACAACAGAAACATCGTCTCAACAAATGAATAGAAAGACATGGAATAACTACATCATATACCTCCATTTTTAGTGATGGCCAAAAAATCCAAAGCTTAGCTGAAAAAATGGACTGCACCACTAAATTTGTGGTATGGAATTGTGTCAAACAACTATAAACTTTTCCCGTTTCTAACACTGTAAAATTTTGGACCCTTGGGAGTATCAAAGATTCCCCCAAAGATTCCTTCTTGAAGATGGCTGAAAAATCCATTGGTCAGATGGAGATTCTGAACATACCACTACACACCCTTCATCCTCTACAAACCTGTAGTATAATCTCTACAAACTACATGCTCAATTTCATGACCAACAATGACCCAAGCATCCCCATCCTTTCCAAGAGTTTATAAGACACACTCTTTGATCAAGTTTACATTAGAATAGAAATCAATCCCCAGTTATCAATAAAAGGCCAAAACATCATCGTTGCTTTAATAAGTTATGGAAAACACATCATAGCTTTTAAAATTTCAATTGCAACACATAATTTACAAAATGTGGCCATGAAAAGCTACCATATCTAGAAAAACCATCTCTCACTCATCAAAGTGAATGGGTCATCATCCTAGAGTTGATTCACTTGTTGAACAACCTTTCCAACTAGTTCATACATGTATGCTTTGTCCTTGAGACACTTCTCTGGATGGAGCCTCCAAAACGTGGCTCTTTGATGTCCACCTCTGTTGTAATGACTAAAAATCATTTTCTTCCTACAGACCTGCTTTACTTTCTTCCTTCCCTGATGTGGAGAAGCCCTTTCATGCCTCATCTTCTTTCACGTGGTTATGTAAGTCACAAAAACTACATAGTTTTCTACGCCATGATATTTGCTCATCATTAACAACATGCTTGTAATCAGAATGAAATCTAGAGTACTGAGACTTTTAATACCTCTCTTGAATGTCTTTGGTGCGATTCTAGTGATCAAAGCTTGTGTTAGCTCTTCCTTTTTGATGTGCACTACCATGGGAGGATGGTTATGTGTTCCCATCATTCACTTTCCTCCATAGTTTGAACAATGTCTTGGAAATTTCTGACACCTTTGAGCACTCTCCTTTAGTGTATCCCAAACCTCTGAATCAAGGTCTCTGTACCACCTCCAATGGTTGAATCATCCATTGTCCATTAACACCAAGTCCTCATCCTTTATACCCCATCTTGGTAAGGAGTGTCATGCCAGTTCCTAAAATGGGTGCCTCCATATTTCCAACAAAAATAGTATCGTGTGAAAATGAAACTGAAGAATGATCAACACTATTTACATCAGTTGTCGATTCTGAAACAAGTGATGATGGCTTCTCGAAGCCTTCATTGTGCTTCAATTTTTCCAATGCTTCTTCCATGGCTTGTAACTAAAGCTGCAATCTTTGCTTCTCCTCTTTCTCTTCCCATAGAATTCTCATCAATTCAACATTCTCTGCTTGAAGGAGTTGACTGATATCTTCATCTAAATGATGAAAATACGATGATGAAGATTAATGTCCACTCAAGGGGGTAGATGGAGCATCATCCTCTGCCCTTTCTTTCTCCCATTCCTCCCTTGCCATCTTCTCCTCATAATCTGCATACATTATGTCCACCATGCATGTCATCTTGAGGACGTCCTCATAGATATATTTATTGGTTTCCATTTCCCTTCTTGTTGCACATTCAATAATTCACACTCGCAATTCACATCAACGCGAAGTCCACTCCGATACCAAACTTGATCCAGATCTCTTCAGCTACCGGAATTATCCAATCTATTTTACTTTTGTAATGTTAGCATAATTTCATATGAATGAGTATTGAACAACCACATGTGTATACAGTAAAGAAGATGAAACATAAATACAACCATCAAATCACAGGACATAAACACATTGATAATGGAGTTCACCTAGTGTGGGTTACGTCTCCGAACCCCAGTGTCAAGAGTGGGGAGGCTGCTTCATTAATGCTACAGGATGATGATGAGTACATAGTACATCCTTTGTCATTACAAGGATGAATACCCTCAACCAGAGTGACATGTATCTCCACGAGACGTTCTCAGGAACTCTCACTCATATGGGAAAATTCCCTCAACAAGAGTGGCATGTCTCTCCACGAGATGGCCTCTTAGAGGAACTCTCACTCAAATGGGAATTCCTTCAACATGACAAGCTAATAAAATATCACATGACATGGCACAAAACTATCCTTCAACATAATGATAATCAAGGATCTCAACAACATAAACATCATCTCAGCAAATCAAAAGAAATACATGACATAACTGTATCATATACCTCCACTTTCGGGGATGGATGAAAAATGCAAAGCTCAACTAACAAAATGGAATACATCACTAAATTTTTGGCATAAAATCGTGTCAAACGACTATAAAATTTTCCCCTTACTAACACCATCATTCTAGACCCTCGAAAATCTCAAATATTCCCTCAAAGATTCCTTCCTGAAGATGACTGAAAATTCCGCTGCTTAGATGAAGATTCTGAGCATACCACTTCACTTCCTGTGAAATTCTATGAAAAATGACTATAAAGTTGACATCATTCTGCCTTGGTAAAATCTCAGCCTCCAAGAGAACCTTTTAGATTCCACAAGATTCTACAAAGATTCCTTGTTGCTGGATGCCTGAATTTTTGTTGCTCAGATGGGGAAACAGACCACACGGTTGGTATCCTAGTGATAAAACGTGCAAAAATGACTATAAACTTGTCAAATTCTGTCATTAGAACCTCTTTCCCTCTAAGGGAATCTTTTCAACATCTAAATAGATTCCTCCTCATGGTTCCGCTTCCATTAGGCCATACAGGATTCCACTCATCTGCTTGCTCTTTTCCGCTCGAATTAACAATGGTGAGGGTTTATATATAATATTTGGGGAGGAAATAACAATGAGAGCCCTCCTAGCATAATATCTAAGTGGAAAATTTAGCAGACGGAGGTCCTAGGGTGAAACCTACGGGCCTCTGCCCCGTTATAACTATTTTCCATTTTAAATGGCGCATTTGTTAAATTTTGGCGGGTGTAGTTTAGAATTGGTTAACATTGCTAGCATTTGATAATTGGTTAATGATTATGTAATTTGGAGTTTGGTCGTATATGTGTTATGGCCAATGGTTATGGAACCGCTTAGGTAGCGAGTCGACCCATTGGGTCAGGCAGGTTCAAGCCTTGTCAGTTCCGCTACCTGATATAACAAGTGGTAGTTATAAACTTCAACAATTACATATAATTCCAACGGTGTGGTACAGTTTGTCATTTTAATGTGTTAATATATTTGTTGGTTGGCGGTAACGTTAAATGTATGTGGTTGGATGGTGGGTAGGGTCCCGGGTCAGAGCCGTGGGCCTCGACCCATCAGTTTCACATTTTTTTATTTTAAATAAAATACAACTGGGGGTGGCAGTCCCCCCTCCCCAAGTTTAATATATATATATATATATATATTTTAGAAAAACAATAACTCATCAGAAAATAAAGGTCACTGGGAAAATTAATTAGGAGAAAAATTTTCTCATTCTAGTGGCCAGATTTCGTGCATCAATTCGCTGCCAAATTTTTGTCCCATTAAGCCTACCACTTGGCCAAGTTTGACCCAAAATTTTACCATATATAACTTGAGCATACAAACTTGTATTTGAGTGTCGTTCACACCATTTTAATTAGGACAACGAGCACTATGATTTGGTCTTGGTTTCACTTCAACATGCGGATTTTGATTTTTGCACTTTTACATAGCCACTGTTGAATTCTAAGCATGTCTGGAACCACTTGGATCATTCAACCAACTTCATCAGTAATTAGGCCTAATTGAGACTCTCCCATCTATCGTTACATCAAACCTTTCACAAGTGCTAGAACGTCTTCACATTGATCATGATAGGTTTTCTAGATTGCATATCTAAAACCTTTGTCATAATCCATTGTTTCTTCCAAACCCTAAACCCATAATATCCATCAAACCCTAATAACCAAATTGCCTAGATTTTCCTTCAAACCCTGGCATTCTTTTAGGTCTCCTCCATATTCTCTTTCTTCCATCAATGGTGTCTTGATACGGGTGATCTGAATGACTTTTCTTCATCCCAACCCTGGTACCATGTTAAATTTTCTTAGGCTATATTGTTCTTGGCTTTAAATAATTGCATTTTATTATTTACATATTGAATTCACCCCATAACATCATAACATTATTCAGCAACATATGCAATTTTATATAAATATAAATACCATCATCAATGCAACAAAACATAAAATAACAATAGAAGAAAATCATTCACACATAGAGACACCAAGATTGGTCAAAGACCAGGGAAAAATCTCACAAGGGGGAAAACGATTCAAAATTATTCTTCTTATTCGATTTTCATTGAATGTTTCAACAAAGAGAGAGTACACTGATCCATATATTCAACCATAAAATGATCCAATAAAATAATCTAAACTAAATCCAAGAGATGAACCCAACAATGCTAATAATCAAAACCCTCATCTAGAAGCATGCAGTCAACTATCATCAACTGTCAGATTCTGCAGTCAACTGTTAAAAATCAAACCATGAGGTTCCTACTACAGAGAGAAAGAGAGATGTGTGTGTAGTTGAAACCCTCCAACTACACTCATAGGCTTGCGTGCATGTGGTTACAACTAAAAATATCATGTATCATCCCTGTGGTTGAGAACCAAAAACCCTAATCACACATGTGAGCTTCAGACCCTACAATTTCAGACCTATGCAAACCAACCTCATACCTCTATGAGCCAAAACAAAGAAATAATAATGATTTATGATATCCAATTGAGGTTCACTTGAATTGTATTTATATCCATCCATGGGTGTCCAATTTCCTTTTAGGATGACCTATCCTTTTTGCGCACATGGGGGTTTCCATATAAAAATATATTTTTCCTTAACTAAATTAAATTCTTCCAAGGGCTCGTATTGGTCTTCCTTGATGAGGAATATTTTCCAAGGAAGAGAATTTGTCCTAGAGATGCCAAAATTAACATAAAACATCATGATTTTTATACATAAAAATCTAAGATTACATGCTAAATCGTATTTTCCATTGTAAATTGTGTTTCATTTACTGGTTTAATTGAACAAAGGTGTGGAATAAAAACCATTATATAAATAGTCTTACTTTGCACCTTTGCATACTCATTCTCCACATATGCTGGACTGTAGGTTTTAACCCTGTACAGAAATTACCTTCATATGAATTCTAAAACACATAAAAAAAATGCGAGTGCATAACACATAAAACACATATACATAGAGATTTTCCCTTGGATTCCAAAACCAGGACTACTAGCTTGATTTTTCATTATGTTCCTTTCAATTCTACAATACATATTTATACATGCCAAAGCATCCAATACCATGGACCGAAAACCATCGCATCTAAAACCATGGACCAAAATCATCACGTCCAAAACCATGTGTGAAAACCATGCACAAAACCATAGGTAGGTCTGTGCAACCTAATATAGGGTCCAAAAAAAATTTGCATAGGGCACTACCCTAGGCCCCGTAGAGGGGGGCTACCCACCCCCCTTGTGACCCCCTCATTGCAAAATTGATGCAATGAAGGCTGGGCTTTGCCCCCTATCTAACCCCCTGGTTAACTACGTAGGCTAGTCGTGGAAAGAATATAACACAACCCAACATTCTCCCACTTGTTTTTTTTCCACAGGGGGCCATAGGAGAGCTTAGTCATTTATCTAGCCCTGCAATGCCCATTATTTCTCTACACCAATATAACTTCTTAGAGCTCACAAATTTTTTCAATGCATCTGCAGTATTCTTCAAAGTGTCCACCTTTACCAACAACACCTTTTTTTCTTCTATCATATCCTTCACAAAGTGATACTGAACATCAATGTGTTTTGTCTTTGAATGGTAAGCAGGGTTCTTTGCCAAGAAGATTGCACTTTGGCTGTCACAGTCTATCCTTATAGATCCCTGCACTAACCCCATACTTGAACACAATCTCTACAACCAAACTACTTCCTTGCTTGCATGAGTGGCTGCCATGTATTCTGCCTTTGTAGTTGATAGTGCCACTACAGATTGTTTCTTACTCATCCAATTGAATGCACCTCCAAATAGGTTGAACACATACCCACTTGTAGATCTTCTCTGATCTATATCTCTAGCCCAGTCTGCATCAACAAAGCCACAAATATCCAAAACTCTATCCAATCCTGGTCTTCCTTGGTAGCAAAAACCATAATCACTAGTGCCACACAAATACTTGAAAACCTGCCTCACTATTGTCCAATGCTCCTTCCCTGGTTTTGACATAAACCTGCTCAATACTCCCACTGCATGTGCATTTTCTGGTCTAGTACAAACAATCACATACATCAAACTACCAACTGCACTTGCATATGGAACACGACACGTGTCCTCTTCCTCTTCTTGTGTCTTGGGACACTGTTCAGCAGATAACTTTACACCTACATGAACAGGAACCTTCACCGATTTACTATCCTGCATATTAAATCTCTGCAGTATTTTCTCGACATACTTCCTCTGGTTTAACCAGAGCTTCCTCTTTGCCAAATCTCTTTTAATTTCCATGCCCAAAATATAGTTTGCAGCACCAAGATATTTCATTTCGAATTTGGATTAAAATTGAGTCTTCAAATCCTGGATAATTTCTTTGTCATTTCCAACCAACAACATATCATCCACATACAAGACCAGATAAATAACATGGTCACCAATTAATTTAAAATACACACAGTGATATGCTTTACTTCTGGTGAAGCCCAGTCCCCGTATAAATATATCAAATTTCTGATACCACATCCTTGGTGACTGTTTTAACCCATACAAAGACTTCTTTAACTTGCATACCAATTCTTTCTTACCCTTCACTGCAAAGCCTTCAGGGTGCTTCATTAGATCTCTTCTTCCAGATCCCTGTGAAGAAATGTTATCATCGCATCCATCTATTCTACCTAAAAATCAAAAGCAGTAGAAACATATAAAAGTAATCTAATAGAAGCTACCTTGGCAACAAGAGAAAAAATATCACCAAAATCAATTCCCAGCACCTGGGAATAACCTTTTTCTACCAACCGAGCTTTGTATTTCTCCAACTTTCCTTTTGCATTTGTATTCTTCCTGAACACCCATTTTTTGCCAATGGGTTTCCTTCCAGCCAGTAACTCCACCAGATCCCAAGCCTCATTTTTGTGCAAAGATGCCATTTCATCAACCATGGCCTCTTTCCAAAGTTTTCCATCCTCTGAATCTACTGCTTCCTTCACAGTTCTGGGATCATCATCAGTAATATATAAAGCAAAAGTTGAATAGAAATCAGATGGACTATACCTTTCTGGCTACCTTCTTTCTTGAACTGATCTTCTCACACTTGGAGTTTGTGGCTCTTCATCTTTTGATTCCTCTTCTGCTGTAGAGTCTGATTCTTCCTCCTTTAGCTCAAACTCTATCTTCTCAGGTTCCTTTGACTGGACTTCATGTTTAATAACATCTTTCACCTCTCTGAACAACACATCTCGGCTATACACAACCTTCCTTGTTACTGGGTTCCAAATCTTATAACCCTTTAAACCATCCTTCTAACCAATAAAGATGCAATTTTCAGATTTACTATCCAAGTTGGTTCTTTTCTCCTTTGGAACATGTACATATGCATCACATCCAAATACCCTCAGATGTGAAAGAGAGGATTTCTTACCAGTCCATACCTCTTGTGGAGTCTTATCCTCCAATGTTGATGAAGGTGATCTAATGACTAGGTAACATGCTGTCTCCATCACCTCTGCCTAGAATTACTGTCCTAACCTGGCACCACTAAGCATGCTTCTTTCCCTTTCCATCAACGTCTTGTTCATTCTTTCTGCAACTCCATTTTTCTCAGGTGTGTATGGAGTAGTCTTATGCTGTGCTATGCCACATGTCTTACAAAATTATTCAAATTCCTTACTACAAAACTCTCCACCATTATCTGTCCTCAACACCTTTATCTTCTTCTCTATTTGGTTTTCCACCAGAGCCTTAAATTCTTTAAACCTTTCAAATACTTCAAATTTATTCTTAAGGAAATATATCCATGTATTCCTTGAGAAGTCATCTATAAATGAAATATAGTACATAGACTTACCCAATGATGGAACCTTCACAGGTCCAAACACATCACTGTGCACAAGTTCTAATATATGTTTCGCCCTCTTACCACCAGAGGGGAAACTCTCCCGATTCTGTTTCCCATATACATAATTTTCACAGAAATCAAAATCCAGAGAGCTATTACCCATACCTTCTACCATACCTTTACCATGAAGTATCAAAAGGCCCTTCTCTCCAATATTTCCAAGCCTTTGATGCCACAACATGATCTTCTCTCTAGAGACCACTAGAGTTTCTGCTCCACTTTCAGGAACCACAGAACTATTGCACCCATCAACAACAGTGCTACCTTGAAGCTTGTACAGAGTTCCAATCCGAACTCCCCACATCAATGCCAGTGCTCCCCAAACGATCTTGCAGGTATCCTTCTCGAAAACTGTTTTGACACCTGCATCATCCATATTGCTTACGAAAATCAATTTTTTTGGCCAATGCAGGAATATGTAGAAAACCCGAAAGTGTTCTAACCCTTTCGCCTTGCAACTTCAACTTTACTTTTACGCGACCAATGATTCTAGCCTTCCTGTCATCCCCAAAGAAGACATCACCACCACCATATTTCTCATACTCGCAGAACCACTCCCTATGGGGAGTGAAGTGAAAGGATGCACCTAAGTTAATCAACCATGCCTCATGATCTACATGTGTACTTGAAGAATCCAAGTACACATCCCCACCTTCATCTGAGGTGGTTTTCACCTTTGTAGAAGGAGCATCATCAGATCCCTTTCCTTTGTCAGGAGCTTTAGATTTACAATCCATTTTGTAGTTCCCTTCCTTTCTAAGTTTCCAGCACACTACCTTTACAGGTTTTCCTAAAGATTTAGATCTCCCTCTAGATTTAGATCTCCCACGCGATGAATTATTTTTGTTTCTATTCTGGGACCATCCTAAAATAGGCAAGGCATCACCATTCTGGCTCTCCATATTTTTCCATCTCATCTCCTCCGTTAACAAGGATGAGACTATTTCATCAACTGCAAGGTAGTTGCATTGCTATCTGTTGTAATAACTAGGCTATCCCACGACTCTGGTAGAGAACACAACAAATTGATGCACTTATCTTCATCTGAAATTTTAATATCAATAGATAATAATTGATTTACCATAGTATTAAATCCGTTTAGATTCTCTATCACCAAGTCTCCATATTCCATCCTCAAGTTATACAGCTTTTTCCATAGGAATAGTTTATTCACTAGAGACTTAAATTGGCACAAAGTCCCTAACTTGTCCCACAAATCATTTGTCGTAGCTTCCCTTGATACATTCAGCAATACTGAATCTAAGACACACAATCGTATTGTGCTCTTTGCCTTCTGATCCAACTTCTTCCATTTTTCATCGGACACTCCCATTGGTTTAGTACCTGGATCTACCGTGATCCACTGATCTTTATCCACCAATAGATCCTCCATCTTGAGTTTCCACAACTCAAAAATTTGACCATTAAATTTCTCGATCTCTGTCTTTCCATTGCTCGCCATCTTCTTTCACCACCAGAATCGAACCTGCAGATCTCTCACTGAACAGGGTCTACCACAGGCTAGAGCAAAACCCCTCATCAACAAAGGCATCCCCTTGAAGCCAAAAAAGATCTGATAGCAAATGTAGGTTTTAACCCCATACAGAAATTACCTGCATATGAATTCTAAAAAAAAGAAAAAAAAAACAATGCGAGAACATAACACATAAAACACATATACATAGAGATTTTCCCCTGGATTCCAAAACTGAGACTACCAACTTGATTTTTCATTATGATCCTTTCAATGTTACAATACATATTTATACATGTCGAAGCATCCAATACCATGGACCGAAAACCATCACATCCAAAACCATGGAGTGAAAACCATCACGTCCAAAACCATGTGTGAAAACCATGCAAAAAACCATACGTAGGTTTGCCCAACCTAAAATAGGGTCCAAAAAAAATTTCCACTACTTGCCCCCTCAAACCCCCTGGACAAGGATGGTTGCCACCCCCACATTGTGCAAGGAAGGGGGGGCTCCACCCCTCTGCTAACCCCCTCATCAACTACATAGGCCAGTTATGGAAATAATATAACACAACCCAACACGGACATCCTCTAAAGGGAACAAAATTGGAATCTAGAATAATTAACAACTATAGTCTCAATAATAACTATAATTGTTAATAGTATATATAATTCATATACTATTTATGTTTCATATGACGCCACATCTAGAAAATATAAATAACACTAGAAATGCAAAAACATTCAATTTTTAAAATCAATAAAAACATATCTTTGGAACTTTCCAATCTAAATGTCATTTCTACCCAATTTGGTAAAAAAAAAACATAATTACTAAAGAACAAACGAAATAAAAATTATTAAGTAAATATAGAGTATTTAATAAACATAATTATTGTATGAACTTATCATAATTAATAAAAATGTTTTAATTTTAGAGGAGATCTAGTTCACCTTTGGACCCTGAATTTTAATAATTATTACACAGTTACCTATTGTAACTATATTATAAGAATAATAGTAATTTAATACTATTTATTATATCTAAATAATAACAAATTTAGGTTATTTGAAGGTTTAATTTATTAATGACCTTTATATTTAGTTTACCATATTTATTAATGACCAATATTTCTAGTTTACCTTTGGACCCTTTGATTTAAACAGTTATTATTAAATTAATACACACTTACCTATTGTAACTAAATTCTAGGAATAATAGTAATTTAATACTATTTAATTATATTTAAATAATTTGGGGATAATATTAAATATAGGTTATTTAATAAATATGATGATATAATGACCATTATATTTATTACTCAATTAACTAATAATAATTAATTATATGCTTCTATTAATAAAAATCAAGGGTTTGACTTTGATCCTCAAGTCAAAATTAGCCGTTGCAATATAGCCGTTGGAGTCTCTGCACACTCTATTTAATCAAGCTTAGCCTGATCAGTTCTTCAACTTGTCCTGACGATGAACCACACTGGTTGGTTCGAAACGCGTCGACAAAAGATTGATTATGTGATTTTGCCGAAGATATCTAGACAATGTTATGGATCACAGAAGTCTAAATTCCTTAACAAACGAAATATGAAGCATCATATTTTTTTATCCCACAAAGCTAAGTTTACAAGCTACATTGTGTAAATTGAGTTCCCTCACTCAATAAAAACCAAGAAAGTGATCGTATACATATCCAATTTTTCTTGGTCAATTTTTGCATATATTTGTTGCATAGGCTCCCAGAGATATGTTGTGTCAAGGTGTGGAGCTTCACGCTCTTTTGCACAAGATTGTAAACTTACTTTAATTGATGGTTACCTTGATTATTAACTATTGCTAAGAATTGTTAACTTGATTAAATATCGAAATTTTGAAGCTTCTTGGCATCAATCTTCATTTACTGAAATATATATATATATATATATATATATATATATATATATATATATATATATAAATATATATGTATATATATATATATATATATATATATATATATATATATATATATATATATATATATATATATAAATATATATGTATATATATATATATATATATATATATATATATATATATATATATATATATATATATATAGATATATATATATACACATATATATGTAGATATACATACACACACACACACACACACATATATATATATATATATATATATATCTATATATATCTCAAAACATAATGAAAATATCATAATGGCTAACATATAATGTAACCACCAAGCACAATACATCACCATAATGTGTAAAAAAACCATGAAGAGCAATACAGGAAGAAAAATGCAACCCAACAAGAAAGTTGACAAACTGCGTTATTTACAAAATGTATTTAAACATAATGCAAATCTCACAATTAAAAAAAAAAAAAAAACATAACCACCCAGCACATGACAATGCCACAAATACAACCTTTAAGAAAACATAAGTTGTTGGCTAGAAGTGAAATTAGTAGACAATCACAAAATGTATTCTATTAAAAAATTATGAAATATCTAAAGACAATTCAAGGAAGACCTTAAGATTGGAAATGTGAAGAGATAATTTTCTTTCGGCATAAACATTGTACTTTCTTCCTTCATATCTATTTGGGATGGGTCACCTTCAACTCTCTAGTTAAATATCTACACTAAGTAATCTTATGCAAGCAAAATCATGGAGATAGCCATGGGGACCCATGGGCACCATATTCCTCCCACCCTAAAGGGAAGAATCATCAACTTTTTAGTGATTTTCAAATCCATATAATCATCATGCCAATAACTTTTGGTATCTCACTCTAATTTTTAAAATGGTCATGCATCATAAAAAATCGTTAAGACTTGTCAAAATAATGTTTTCTAGTCATAATATGACATTAATATGGAACGCGCACTTTGTTGAGCCTCGAACCTGCACCTTCCCATACACCCTCTCAGCCTTCTTTTCCACTCATTTTATCCACCAAGTTGATTAAATCATTGTATTTTAGTTTAAAAACGAGATTTTGACATGGTTTTCTAACTACGCTGATGACTGTTGTTTGGTTTAGAATTTTGTTTAGACAGCTGCGGAAGCTTCTCAGTTTCCGCAGCCGATACAGGTTTCCGCAGCTGATCCAGGTTTCTGCAGCCAGCACAGGATTCCGCAGCCATTTTGTCAAACACCATGCTACAGGTGTCCTCTCAAGAAATGAGCCACATGGGCAAATTACAGGAGTCAAGGACATGGATCGTGTCCCTCCAGATCATCCAGCACGGCCATAAAAGCCCGCGGTCAAACAAGGGGCAAAGGATAGTCAATGAAAGTGTTCAGTGGTAGCATGGCTCTGCGTAGCTCTGTTTTTGAGCACGTGAAGCTACGTGGCATAGTCCTTAGCCACAAAGACATCCTGATAGCGTGAATCCAACAGCCATACCTCTCAGATTTAATAAACATGATGACAGTTACCTAGATCTAGGATGAATAGGATTTACGTGTCTCTGGTAGTGTGGTTAATAGCGTAGATTTAGTTAATCTGTTTAACTTTCTTTCCTTATAAATAATGCGTCCATGAACGCTGTAAAAGTTAATCTTTTTGGTAATGTAATCCGAAGCTGTTGTATTTCCCCACTGCACTTTTACGTTGCTGTTTAATATATGAGAAGACTGGTTTAAATTTAAGCTTGTAGCTGTTCGTTGAATCGGTTGAAGTGGCAGAGGGCCCCTGCTTACTGAAGCCTTGTACAGTTGTCTTTTAACTCTTGCATTACTTTTTCCTGTTCATGTATATTAGCTGTACAGTTGTCATTTAAATGCTGTGTTTTATTTCAACATGTATATTAGTTGTACATAACAAAACTTTTTGATTTCTGTTGATTTACATTTTCATTGCTGCTCTTTTATGGTTACAACTGATCAGTGTTTTTGCAGGTGTTCTTAGGCAGCCCGGGGCAATTTTTCACCTTTTCTTTCCATAACTATTGGCATACGAGATCATCTTGTCTTTGTCGCTGACTCTTGTTTTCTGAAGTTTGATTTCCAGTACTGTCATTTCCTTAAGTTGTACATTTATTTTCTGCTCTTAGATATCATGTTATTCATCTGTTAACGGTTCCTTTCTATAATCAAATAACTTTATTAAGAACTAGAATATCACTCATTATAGCTTGATTTAGTTTGCTTTAGATCTCACATTGCTTGACTTGTTCATGACTGTTTCTCACAGGGTAAATTAAGCTGAAAGGCAAAAGGTCAAGATAGTTAAAGTAGTGTGATTAGTTTCTTTTATGCAATTTAATTTCTTTTAGATTTCACATTGCTTAACATTTCATGATATCTTTTCACAAGGAAGATTGAGTTGAAGAGTTGAAATAGTGTGGACTAGTTGTGATTTCACTTTCATTTTCATTTAGCAACAAAGATACTAGGCCGATGTCATATTTCATTGTTTGATGTCTTTATTTCTTTTGAAGAATTGATTTCATTTCAGTTATTTTAAATCTTTCTCTCTTTTAAGTTTTGAAAACCACTTAGAGATCACCATAATCATCCATATTTCACTTGCTTTATCACCTTTTCATCATCTCACAGTAGGGAAAGATAAATTCAAAAACAAACTTAAAAAAAAACTAAAAACGACAAAAGACTAAGGAAATGGTTATCTAGTACATATAGTACACTTCACTTCGTCAGTTTACGAACCCCGGGTTGACATTATAAATAGCAATTTAGATCACACTAAATTGACCAAACATTTTGGCGCCGTTGCCGGGGAAGTGAAATTAGGTAGCCAAATTCTTAAAAAAAAAACAAGAAAATTTCAAGGAAGGAAAATTGATAACCTCTCAAAGTATGCTCTCCTCTTGCACTTAATGTGATCTGGGGGATCAGAAAAGAGAAAGTTATTGGTTTAATAGTTTCTTGAGTATGCTCTCTTCTTGCACCTAGAGTGACCTGGAAGATCAGAAAGAGAATTATTACCTCGACTTGAAGAAAAATAAAAAAATGACATGCATAGAGCAAGAGATTGTAGGGAAAGGTTTTTAGCTAGAGCCAAGAGTTCGATTTTTACAAGTCCATATACTTCAAGGAATAGACAAGAGTGTTGTGGGGAAAAGTATCCGACTCGGATGACCCTATCCCTACTCTAAGGGTGACAGTCCTTAGCAACAACTGAAAGTAAAGCTTTGATATTTTCCTTTATGAAAGTACAGAGAAGGAAGAAAAGATTGACCAACCGGTGTCTTTCGCTTTTGTCGATCCTATCCTCTCTCTTTGTCTCTTGTTCCCAGCTCCTTGCTCCCTTTGCCGGTCCAGCTACACAAAGATCCTGCACAAACAAGAGAAGGAAAACTACAAGAAACATGTACTCATAACTGATGCATGGATTAGAGTGAATCAGATATACAAGTAAATACAATACATCAATGCAATACAAGTATATAGGAGAACATTCAAAGCTTTATTGATAGAAGTAAAAGGGTTCTGAGAAGGTTACAACCATCAATGGCTCCAATCCAGCAGCACCTCCCCAGCAGCAAGAAATCTCCTCTTCACCTCTATAAGAGCAATCACCCAATAGCTCTAACTGTAAACCAACAGCACTTCCTTGCTTGCACAGAATTCCAGCCTCCTTAGACCTCATAGAAGAGCTCTATATATAGGATAGAAGAAGAAAGGATGAGTCAGCTTGAGACTGACATAAAGCTGCCTTGTGTCCTCTCCCTCTTCAGTTAAACTTCAGTTCCTGAGTCCACTTGGAGATCCTTGCTTACACATGGAGATCAAGTACCTCTTACTCATCACAGGGCGAATCCCTTGAACCAAGTGTCAGTTTGGAAGCTTCCTGGGCAATTGACACCTTGCAGAATGACTGTGCCACTTGGCCAATCTCGCCCAGCGCAGGTAGCCTTCATTAGATTTGACTTTCAGCGCAGGTACAAGGAGGAGCAGTTGCATTCCAGCGCAGATGCTCAGTGGAGCAGCTGACATGATCCAAAAATAGCCTGTTTTTGAGTGTTTTCAGGTGGAGAACTGATGGGAAGTGCTGTGGTTTGCTGACCTTGTTCTTCTAGGGGTAAGAACAACATGTTTAGGGACTGAGGATCCCTGTAATTATTGACATTTCATGCTCCATGCTGCGAGGCACAAAAATGTCTATAACAGTTGCCCCCTAAAGTATGAGGCCGTTTATCGGGTGAAATGCTTTATCTAGAGGGTCCGAAGTTCATTCAAGTGCTGAGAGGTGCCCTGTAATACAATACAATACAATACATTATTTTTCATTCTGTTTTCATGATCTAGCTGAGGCGGGCATTCCCATGCTCAGCTTTATAAATACATTTTGGTACATAGAACAGACGATCGTCTGATGGTAGACTGATAATTTTCTGCTGAAATTATCATCCTTTGAGTAGGATGATCATCTGCTGCAATGATGTACATGACAAATGCTTTTATATTTCCTGAATATGTATCGCAGCCCGGATGGATGAAACTAGATCCGGGGTCTTCAAACTCGTTCGATCTTCACTCTAAGTACAAGTCGATCCATGTGAGAATTTCGCTGAAGTCGAACATGGAAAGACATCGCTTGATTACCGGTCAATGATGAAAACCGTTAACAAGCGCGAGAGGAATCACCGATAATGATAATGACCCTCAAGGTACTGCAGTACAATTCACGTGGCGTGAATAAAGGACTTGGCGTCGAACGCCACGCAAAATCTTCTGGTCGAAGGTCATTGATGTATACCTGTCGCCGGAAGTGAGAAACTTGCCATTTAGGCATGCAAGCTTCAAAGTACTGATGGGGTTGTTCCTAGATCAACTTCTTGGATAATGAGCTGAAGTCGACAAGAAGCGATCCGTCAAAGGAGGGCCTTAATGAATCCCACATCAATGACACGGAACGGAGCTAATGATTTTAGTGGAGGTGAAAACAAACTGTGACATATGATTCAGGGTGGCGATCATGAATGGATGAAGGATAATGTATGGCAGTGGATGGGACACGGTTGACACTTTCAGAATGACCTCTCTTGAACATATAACGACACTGATGCGATGGATCGGTAGCATTACCCCAAAATGTGGATGGTTTGGCGAAGACCATGGTGATGAGACCGGTGAATGAAACAACCCAACCCGATGTGGTACGGAAGAAAAGTGTCATGTTCAAGAGCGACTTGCTACCATTAAGCTTTGATGTTCTCCCAATTTTTTCCCCAGTCATTTCTGACCAGTACCTCTTTATTTTTGTCAAGCTTGAGGAGGATAACATATGCTTGTTCTATAACCTGCCCTTCGGGCAAGCCCATCGCTATGATTTAACGAGCTTAGCGATAGGGAAACTCGTTCTCGTCTAAAGACAAGTTTGTCGCTATTTAATCATTTTAACGAGTCTAACGACAAGGAAAACTCGGTCCTTTTCATTTTTAGAGAGTCTGAAAAGGTACAGAAAGTTAACTCCATAATTCCTTTTTTGTCATCTAATCCCTTAAGTCCGAAAAAGTATAAAACAATACAGAAGGGATGGGTGTTCGGTTGCTTTAACGAGCCGAACAAAACAAGCACTCGATCTTTTTGTGCAATAATCCCTCAGGTCCAAAAAGATTAAAATCTAGAGGAGGGATAGCGTTCCGGTAGTTTAACGAGCTGGAAGGCCAAAACTCGGCAAACTTTTCATATTTTACGAGTCAGTGAAAAGAGCTCAAAGAAGACTCGTCTTTTGAGGAACGAGTGATAAACAGGGATAGCAACTGATTCCAGGTACAGGTTGGAATTTTCCAATCACGGCAGTGTCACAAGGATGGCTAGGTGAAATCACTCTTCGCAGCTGTTTCTCAAAAGAGGTAAACACACAAATGGAGGTGAATGATCGGCCAAATGAACAGTGGAGGTGACGGTGCACAAACACGACCAAGGCTTTTATGGCTGATGAATTTACGATCTCAAAAGGTTATTTACCGGTTCATTTTTTCTGAATGAGCTTGAACTCTGAAGGGAAGCCTGCTCATAAACTTATGTTTATTTTTTAACGAGCATGAACTATGCGCTAAAACTGCTCGGATCTTGCGTTTATTTTTTTAACGAGCATGAACTATGTGCTAAAACTGCTCGAAATACCAGTCATAGAATAAGAACGCCTCCTGTGAGATAGCTATTTTTTAAGGAGCTTTATCTCACGAAGCTATGCTCCAATTTTGGCAAGTTTTACCTTTGCCCCACAGACTTTCTTCATGCAAGGTCGGAATCGGCTAATCCTACGAGTTTAAAGGGTTAGACCTACAGGTTTAAAGGGAGGACCTAAAAATTTAAAAAAATAAATAGTCGTCCCTCGCTCACATTCCAAAAGTTTGCATGCCCCTAAACATAGGATAGAATTTCGAGGCTGCCCCTCCTCTCCCCTACCTCTGCTTTTCTTTGGGTGTTCACAGCTACTTGTCATCTTGCCAATCTAATGTTAACGATACTAGTCTTCTCGTTATTTTAAGGGGTCTTACGCGGTACTTGTCTTCCCGTCGGCCCAACTTTTAACGAACAGCTATTTGTGACAAGAGAAGAACACTACTCAAAGACAAAACATTGGTATTATTGAGGGAGGCTTGCCTCTTTCTTATTATCCGAAGAGGGTTCTATTTGCTGCCGCAAATCAATCTCTTTCTTCGGCGATGTCTATCATTGGGTTACTCAAATATGGTTACCCTATATCACAACAATAGAATCTCTTTCTTTGGAGGCTGCCCCTACTTATCCTTCAAAACATTTGTTTTAATGGGTGAGGCTTGCTTTTCCCCAAAGATGGTTACTACTTGTTGCAATAAGGGAATTCCTACTTGGGCAGTGCCCACCTCTTTAGACAAAGGTGAATGACTCTTTAGCCAAACACATAACTTTAACAAAAGAATACTATTCCAGAACAACCCCTCTTCCATCCACGGACGGGGTACGGACTAGTCATATTCTTCTGCGGAAATTCTACCTTATACCCAGGGTTTCTTCTGCCCGAAGCAGACCAGGGTGCATGCCCCCTGGGTTCCAGTCTTTCTTTCCGAATCACTCGCACTCATCGGGAAGGAGGACTGGGGGCGGAGGCGAATCTTGTGTGAACAGACCATTTAGGAATGGTATTTGACTATTTGCGATGCGAGATCCCGGAAATGAAAGTTGGTCTACGAGCTTGACCATCCTTCCTTCGTGTGGAAAACACATTACTCTAAAGAGTGAGGAGACTATCGCTCCCATGCAATAAATATAGTCACGTCCAAGGAGTAGGTTATAATCCAAGGGTCCTTGGACGACCATCACGTTCAAATTGACGGTCTTCCCTTTCAATGTAACAGGCACATTGGGGAGGATTCCTAATGGTCGACTGGTTCCTTTATCAAAACCTGAGAGATTTCTTAACTCAGGTAAAAGCGCCGGGGAACCCAGTGCTTTCCAAGCAACAGAGGAAAGGATACTCACAGACGCCCCTTCATCAATGATAGTACCAGCCATGATCATTCTATAGATCTGGACAATGATTCTGAATGGTACACTGGCTGGTAACCGGGGTCTGCCTAGTTGATTCCAATCAAAGGATACAACCAGGTTGCTTGGTGGTGGGACCGAATATACGGCCGGATATGACCCTGATGATGTTCCTTCCTGCAATAAAGGAATGGGCACATTGCCCTGACGCTCATCAGAGTCGGTGCTGATGAAAAGAACCTGGATGGTGTCATCCTTATTCTCTTCAGTGGTGGTGTCGCATGAAGATGACTCTTCGGCGACGGTGTCATTTGAAGATGAAACTTCTGAAGGTAGAACCGAGTCAACTGCCGTATCGACGTTTGGACTTTCGTCCGGTCTGGATTCAGTAGGTTCATTTTCAGTGACTGACGCTTCAGCCGACCACTTGAGCGGGCCAGCTGTATTTTCAATCAACGAAGGACTTGGCACGAGTTTTTTGTATCCAGGAGGAAGTTTTACCGGTGAAACCGGACGATCTTCCAAAACTCTCTTCGCTTCGTCTAAGAAGGGACAACGGTGGATGGCATGACTGCCTTCACACAACTTACAGGGGAATCTTACTCCCCCTTTTTGTCTCGATCCTTCACTTTCGCTGGTTGACGGAAAGCCATCAACCTGATTGTCAGAGGTTGATGCCCCCGAATTGTGCAGACGAGGGGACCAGTCCCTTAGTATCCGGGGAATACAGGGACAATCTCTGTGGAAATGGTCTCCTCTACATATGACACATGGCGATTTAGGCCCGGTCTGTGCAGTGGGTGGGTTTTCGTCAGATGTCTTTTGCTTGCCCCCAGTCGCCTTAGGCTCCTTCTTCTTCTTCTCTTTCTTCTTCCTTTCCTTCTTCTCCTTGGGAGGCTGACTTTTGCCAACTCTACCTTGCGAAGATGAAGGATCAGAGGAAGTATTGTAAGAAGTGGAAGGCTGGTGGGTAGTTCTAGACTGTTCTGACTGTTGATTCGACTGCTCAGGATTAGTGGCGATCTGGACTACATTAGTTGAAAAGAGCCATACAGGTAGGCCAATTGTCAATCCTGGAAGTGACAATGTCGCCATATGAGGCGCACCAACATCTCCCCAAGAGGAGAAGGGATTTGGACTTCCGCCAAGGTTGCCTCCTTGGTTGGTGGGCTCCATACTTTTCAACTGAAAGACCAACGTGGGAATAACAGGTGATTTTGTTCCGCTTAAAATAAATTTTATTAACGACGCTTTTCGACACAAACTTGCTTTTTCATGTTTTAAGAGTCGAGAAAAAGCTAAAGATGACTCTAGTCGCCTTCGATGTATTAACGAGCCCGAAGTGACAAATGCTCGGTTGGACTTTTTCAGTTATAGAGTTTGAAAAAGGCCAAAAGAAACTGCTCTGGAGATCTAGGCAGAGGGTGTGCCAAACCTTTCGCGAAACCACAGAATACGTTTTACGGTACGGGTGGTCGATCTTCGTGAATGCTGTGTTCACTGCATCGCGATCAGTAGGGCGGTCGACACGGCTTCCTATGGATAAAGGATAAATGCCTATAGGGGTCTCCCAATATACGCGACGGTACGCGGGAGCACAAGTCCGTATTAGTGCCACCGACTCTCAGGAGGAATCACCCACCTTCGTAGAGATCGACAGTCACTATGTTTAACGACACCGGAACACGTCTCTACCTAGACCTCTAGATGTTTGCGTTATGTTACAAAGCGTTGTTATGTAAATTGGATTTATTTTAATGTTGATCTTGCTTAGCAGTTTGCCTTTAAGGATCACCACGAGATGTATATATACAACTTCCTACATGCAATCTAAGATGAGAAGCAAAACTTTTCGATCTTTCAACTTTGAAAACCTTAATCTACTGAGGGAAAAGAGGATATCAACTTTTCTCACAGATCATAGAACACACACTAAAATGCAAATTTTCCTAAATCGTCAAGCACACAGTCAAATGCAAAATGCACAATGCAGATATTTCTTTTCGTTATCCTTAATGTTGATGTAAGACAAAAAGGAAACTGTTGTATAACTTTGAATCTAATTTCGAGCGAAAGTAAACAAGCTTGTCCAAAATCAAAAGACACCTTAAGATCGACTTGTTTAGACACTGGAAATGTATAGATTCAAACCACAAGATGAAAAACAAACAAACTCAAACAGCCATGAACAGTAATAAAACTAGCTCTTAAGATCACAAAGACACTTTTACAGTTCAGGATCTAAGAGGCCACAGCTATACTGGTTCGCTTTTCACAATGGGAAACTGTAACTGAAACAAGAAATACTGAAAGAACAATCACAGTTTCATCACACAACTGAGGCGGAATAATGTCAAGGAAAGTTGGTTTACAGCAAGTACGATGACAAGCAATCAGCAGCAAAACAACAGTGAAAACAGGGCTAAGACACAGTGGGAAACCTCAGGAAGACATAGCCTAACTGGATCAGCGCAGGCTTTGGTCTGTCAAATTGACTCTCAGCGCAGTTCCCGAAGGGAGTACCTGCGCTGGAATGCAGACTGCCTGTGGACAGCCTGCACTGAGACACGAGAGTTGCGTTTACAAGGATTTCCGGGTCATAAAAAGCTCAAAAATTCACTGTTTTTGCTGAAATAAAAAGCTATAGGTCAAGTACAAGCTAAGGGATGATCAAGAGGATGAAAAGCTATCACAAAGAGTACAAGAGTCTTTTGTAGATCAGCTCTTCAAATCATGAATCTGCTCAGAAAATGAGCAAGAGTAGCAGCCCCTCTACTTCGCTTTTGATATAGTCAAAAGCTTTTCGATTTGGTACTCTTTTGTTCAGGAAATGAATAGCAAAGATACTACAAACACCAACAAGATACTAGGCTCCCCAGCGGAGTCGCTAGTTTGTTGTGGGGAAAAGTATCCGACTCGGATGACCCTATCCCTACTCTAAGGGTGACAGTCCTTAGCAACAACTGAAAGTAAAGCTTTGATATTTTCCTTTATGAAAGTACAGAGAAGGAAGAAAAGATTGACCAACCGGTGTCTTTCGCTTTTGTCGATCCTATCCTCTCTCTTTGTCTCTTGTTCCCAGCTCCTTGCTCCCTTTGCCGGTCCAGCTACACAAAGATCCTGCACAAACAAGAGAAGGAAAACTACAAGAAACATGTACTCATAACTGATGCATGGATTAGAGTGAATTAGATATACAAGTAAATACAATACATCAATGCAATACAAGTATATAGGAGAACATTCAAAGCTTTATTGATAGAAGTAAAAGGGTTCTGAGAAGGTTACAACCATCAATGGCTCCAATCCAGCAGCACCTCCCCAGCAGCAAGAAATCTCCTCTTCACCTCTATAAGAGCAATCACCCAATAGCTCTAACTGTAAACCAACAGCACTTCCTTGCTTGCACAGAATTCCAGCCTCCTTAGACCTCATAGAAGAGCTCTATATATAGGATAGAAGAAGAAAGGATGAGTCAGCTTGAGACTGACATAAAGCTGCCTTGTGTCCTCTCCCTCTTCAGTTAAACTTCAGTTCCTGAGTCCACTTGGAGATCCTTGCTTACACATGGAGATCAAGTACCTCTTACTCATCACAGGGCGAATCCCTTGAACCAAGTGTCAGTTTGGAAGCTTCCTGGGCAATTGACACCTTGCAGAATGACTGTGCCACTTGGCCAATCTCGCCCAGCGCAGGTAGCCTTCATTAGATTTGACTTTCAGCGCAGGTACAAGGAGGAGCAGTTGCATTCCAGCGCAGATGCTCAGTGGAGCAGCTGACATGATCCAAAAATAGCCTGTTTTTGAGTGTTTTCAGGTGGAGAACTGATGGGAAGTGCTGTGGTTTGCTGACCTTGTTCTTCTAGGGGTAAGAACAACATGTTTAGGGACTGAGGATCCCTGTAATTATTGACATTTCATGCTCCATGCTGCAAGGCACAAAAATGTCTATAACAAAGAGACACCTCCATCATCTCCAACTTACACTCCTAGCCCTAGGATTCCTGGAATTCAAGAGGCAGGAGTCGACTCTCCCACACCTTCCATCGAATCTGAATTAGAAAGAGATCCTTTCCTTCCTTCTACAGAGAGACAAATTGTAATTGAAGAAGTAGAATCATCTGAAGAAGAAGAGGGAGAAATTCCTTCTCGTTCACCCTTAGTAGAAGAACCAGAAGACTCTGAAGTCTCCAGGGAAACTACCATGACAGAGGAAGGAGCAACTGGATTTGGTAGAGGTAGAGGTAGAGGAGGAGGAGGAGGAGGAAACAATGGAGGAGGTAGAGGTAACATTGGGGGAAATAAGGATGGAGATAACTCATTCGGATTTCCTATAGTCGATGAGTACTCCCGAGCTACAATGAAAAACATCTCACCATCTGTCCTCCCAAACTTCCATGGGTTAAGGAATGAGGACCCTGAAACATTTCTATTTGAGTTTGAAGTCGTGTGTCAAACTTATGATTATCTGGAGGACTCTCAAAAACTCAAACTGTTTCCTTCAACATTAAAAGGATGAGCCTTGAAATGGTTCATGGGATTACTCACTCAATCCATTATGTCTTGGAATGATATGAAACAAACATTTTTGGATAGGTACCTAGACTATTGTATTCCCACAAATCACAAGGATGAGGTATTCAAAATGATGCAAAGAGAAGATGAAAACTTGGAGGATTTACTTGAAAGATTTCAATACAACCTGAAAAGAGAAAAAATGAGTAACTTAGATGAGGATACCTTGAAAGCCCTTCTATTAAAAGCCATTAGAGATGAATGGATAGATATTTTGAACATGATGGGGAAGGGAGATATATCTCAACTTTCACTCAATGATATAGCAGAGCTATGTGTCCATCTCTCAAGAGGGAAATCAAAAACTCAAAAAGGGCCTAGAGATCCTTCTCTCATCAGAGCAAACAAATCTGCAACTGGATCAGTAAGTAGGGCTGAGATTGGCAACATGCTTGATGAATTCAAAACTGACATCTTAGGGAGTCTTAGTGAGCAACTAGACACCCTTAAGATTCACAATAAGCAGAAAGCAGAAGCTGAGGCTTTGGCCATCTTTTGCCCAAAGTGTAGGAAGAAACATGCTCTAAGGGAATGTCCCTTGGATGCAAAAGTTGTAGCAACATGTGTAATTTTTTCAGAGAATCATGAGACCAAGGATTGTCCTTCAATTCCTGGGCTCAAAGCTGTCTTTCAAGAAGATCCAAATACAATCGAATCTCTCTGTTTTGTTGCAAGGAGACCTTGGCAGGGGCAACAAAATCAAGGGTTTAGCAACCCTATGAACTTTAAAAACCCACCAAATTGGAATCCTTGGCAACAACCTTGGTCCCAACCTCAAAATCCTTTTCAATCATGGGTACAAGGTATGCAAAATCCTTATGGGAGATTTGCTCAATTTTACCAATATCCTCCATCTTTTCAAAACCAACAAGCTCCACAACTTCCAAATCAAAATCCACAACTATCATTTCCATTTCCACAACAACAACAACCTTCTCAATAGAATCCAAATTCTCAACTCTTGCTTCCGTTCCAACAGAAGTCAAATCAACTTACTTCTCAGCCATTGCCAAACCCCAATAATAAAAACCCTCAAAATGCTTACATGATGGAAGGTCAACAATTTCCTACCTATATGATTGTTCCTCTCAATGAAGTACAACTCAGATCAGGTAGAGTCCTAGATAAGCCTTCTATAAATGCTCAAAAGAAAAGCATTTTTGAGGAAGAGTCTCTTGAAGCTAATAAGGGTTCTGAAGCATCTCTTCAAAACCCAAACACTCAAAAAGAAAAAGAAAAAGAATTAACCCCCACAACTCCCATAGTTGAGCAACCTGCATCTTTATCCACACCTCCTTTTCCTGAAAGATTACAAATTGATAAAGGAGTGGAAAAACAAATTTGGTTGCCTGACTATAATTTTCTAGATGAATTGAAGAATGTCTGTATCAAGATTCCCTTGTTACAAGCCATTAAAGAGATTCCTATTCTAGCAAAAACAATAAAGGAGTTGAGTCTTCAAAGACCAGGAAGGAAACCAAGAGATACCAGAAGAATCCACCTGGTAGGGAAAATTGCAGATATCATGATGGGAAAAATTACTATGCAGAAATATGTAGATCCCGGTAGTCCAATTGTCAAAACACATATCAATGGGGTAGAAATACCAAATACTTTGATTGATTTAGGGGCTGCTATCAACATCATGAGTAGACAGAATATGGAACAGCTAAAACTTCCTAATCTTCTTTTTACACCTACTTTATTGCAACTTGCAGATCGATCAATTATTAAACCAGATGGTGTATTAGAAGACATTCCAGTCTCCTTAGACTCTTGGGAATATACAGCGGATTTCATGATTTTAACTCCCAAGAGTAATCTAGGAGGACATCCTCTTATTTTAGGAAGACCTTGGCTAGCCACAGCTGATGCTTTCATAAGTTGTAGGTCTGGGGATATGTATATTTCTGATGGTAATTCGATAAAGAAGTTCAATCTGTATCCTCTAGCAAAAGTAATTACAAAAATAGGAGATAATGAGTGGGTTGATGATGACGATACTATACAACCTGTCTTTACCATTTCTGAGATCAGTGAAGATAGTCAAATTCTGAATACATTAGAAAACTTTGAACCATCTTCAGAATATGACCACACACAATTTCAGTTGGATTCTGACATTGAGTGTCTATCATCTAGACAAATGTCTCTTTTCTCTAAGGAAGAGTTTGGTAGTTCTGCCATTGAGATTTTTCCAAGAAAAACATTGAATATCAACAGAAACTTGGAAAAATCACAACAGGGGGAGCTAACCAAAATCTTGCAAAAACATTCTACTGCATTTGCATGGGAGTATACTAATATGAAAGGTATTGACCCTGAGACTTGCATTCATCACATCTATATTGAGGAAAATAGTAGACCAATCAGACAACCTCAAAGAAGGATGAATCCAAACCTTAGGGAGATAGTGAAAGAAGAGCTCCAAAAGTTACTTAATGTAAACTTCATTTACCCCATTTCAGATAGCCGATGGGTTTCTCCTTTGGTTATAGTACCTAAAAAGAATGGTAAATGGAGGGTTTGCATTGATTACAGGGAATTGAACAAAGCAACCTTGAAGGATCACTTTCCTTTACCCTTTATTGATCAAGTATTAGATACTTTAGCAGACAAAAAGTATTTCTCATTTTTGGATGGTTTTAGTGGTTACAATCAGATTCAGGTAGCACCTGAAGATCAGGACAAGACCACATTTACCTATCCATGGGGAACTTTTTCTTACCGGGTACTTCCTTTTGGATTATGTAATGCACCCACAACATTTCAAAGGGCAGTACTAGGAATCTTTTCTGATCTAATTCATGATTGTGTAGAGGTCTATATGGATGATTTTACAGTTTATGGTAATTCATTTGAAGAGGCATTATAAAATTTGGAAAAAGTCCTTATAAGATGTAAAGAAACAAATATTTCATTAAGTCATGAAATTTTGTTTATGATGTTTACTGAAGGGATTGTTTTAGGACATCATATTTCAGGAGATGGGATTAAAGTTGATAGATCAAAAGTTGAAGTCATCTCCAAGTTACCTATTCCAATTTGTCAAAAAGATGTTAGAAGTTTTCTTGGATTTACTGGATATTATAGAAGATTTATTGAAAACTTCACCAAAATAGCATCTCCACTCTTCAAATTACTTACAAAAGACTGTGAATTCAAGTGGGATCCTGACTGTCAATCTGCATTTGAAACTTTGAAAACAAGAATATCTGAAGCACCCATTTTGAGAGGGCCAAATTGGAAACTTCCTTTCCATATTTCTACAGATGCTTCAGATACAGCTCTAGGAGCTGTGTTGGGTCAAAAGGATTTAGTTACTTATGCCATTTACTACACCAGTAAAAATTTGACTCCTACTGAGTTAAATTATACTGTGACTGAAAAAGAGTTCTTAGCTGTTGTTCATGCAATCAACAAGTTTAGACATTATATAACAGGCTATGAAACTTTTGTCCATACTGATCATTCCGCAATTAGATATCTCATTAACAAACCTGTTACTAATGGCAGAGTTACAAGATGGCTTTTACTTTTACAAGAATTCAATATTACTGTGTTAGATAGACCAGGGAAACAAAATACAGTAGTTGATTTCTTGTATAGAATCCAAAATACTAACGAAGATTCTCCTGTAGAGGATAAGTTTCCAGATGAATATTTGTTTGCAGTAACTACTAAAACTCCTTGGTATGCAGATATTGCTAACTATTTGGTTACAAGGAAGCTACCTCCACACTTATTTCCTAATGAGAAAAGGAAAATCATTCAGGAGAGTTCAAATTATTCATGGATTTATAATGAATTGTTTAAAACAAGGCTAGATTGTGTGATCAGAAGATGTGTTCGGGAAGATGAAATGCCTGACATCCTTAAGGCATGTCATGATGAACCGTGCGGTGGACACTTTGCTGACAAGAGGACGGCCTATAAAATCCTTTCTTTAGGATATTATTGGCCTTCTCTCTTCAAAGATGCAAAACAATATGTTAGAAGGTGTGACAGCTGCCAAAGAGTTGGGAGACTAACTCTTTCTAATGAAATGCCATTACAGCCACAGGTACTCATCGAACCCTTTGAAAAATGGGCTTTAGATTTCATTGGACCTATTAATCCACCATCTAAACAAAAGAAGTATATATTGGTTTGCACTGATTATGTTACTAAATGGGTAGAAGCCAAGGCATTGCCTTCTGCCACTGAAAATTCAGTTGTTCAATTTCTTTTTGAGGATATTTTTACTCGTTTTGGTGTCCCAAGAGAAATTGTGACAGATCAGGGAAGTCAATTTACATCTAACTTGATGGAGAAGCTGATGGAAGAATACAAAATCAAGCACAGAAAATCTACTCCGTACCATCCACAAGCAAATGGTCAAGTGGAATCTACAAACAAAGTTCTTGAGAGCATCATCACCAAAACTGTTCATCTCCACAGAAGAGATTGGGCAGAAAGGCTTCCTGAAGCCTTATGGGCCTATAGAACTACATGGAGGAACACAACAGGACATTCTCCCTATGAACTTGTTTATGGGAAAGAAGTCCTGCTCCCCATTGAGTTTCAAGTCAAGACCTTCAAGATGGCAGTTCAGTTGGGGATGAATCTATCAGAAGCCCAAAAGCACAGAATGGAGCAGCTGAATGAGCTAGATGAAATAAGACAAGATGCAATTTTAAGGACTAATCTAGTTCAGCACCAAAGAACTAAGTGGCATGACAGATATATCAAAGAGAGAAAGTTTCAAAAGGGAGATTGGGCGTTACTGTTTGATTCCAAGTTTAAAGACTTCAAAGGAAAATTTCAGACTCATTGGCTTGGACCATATGAGATTGATGAAGTCTTTAGCAATGGAGCAGTTCGAGTCAAGACCATTGATGAGTTTCAAACTCCTCTCATTGTGAATGGCCACCGATTGAAAATTTATCATAAGCCACTCTCAAAAGAGGACTTTGTCAAAATGTTTCAAGAAAATTCTGCAATGAGGCTGGTGGAGAGGAATCCTTCTCCTCCATCAGCCTAGTATTTGTTTTTTTCAGTTAAAAAAAAAAAAAAGAGAGAAAAAAAATCTTTTGTATAAGCCTGAAAACCAATCATAGATTGGCAGTCTTATATAGAAAATGTAGAGTGAAAATCAGGGGCACCCGACACTCTATATTTTTCAAAAAAAAAAATCTTTCTTTCTTTCCATCTTCACTCCACCTCACTTGTCATTTCACTTCACCTCCATCTCATTTTCATATCCATTCCACTTCACTCCGCTCCATTTCCATCTCATTCCACTCATTTCATCAATAAAAGTCCCTCTCAGGACTATTTTATTCAATTAGTTCTTCTCTAACTATCTTTGTGAAGTTAAAGGGGTGTTGTCTTAGTTTCCACAACTGGAAACCATTTCTGCAACTAGAACCAGTTTCCACAGCCAGAAATGATTTCCGCAGCCAGCATCACTCTGTCTCCACAGCCGGCATCACTCTGTTTTCAAAAAAATCACAGTCAAAGGTTAGTGTCATCATCACCAAGTGTAGCAAAGACATGGGGCATCTTCAAGATCAAAGAACAACCATGGGTCAGAAGCCTTAATCAAGAAATGATAAACTTCCAAAGGTATGATAAAAAATCTCTACCAAATAACAATTCAATGTCATTATTATGCATAGTTATTTAAACCATGGCAAGTTCCACTAAATGCAATGATTTGATACGACAAGCCCCATACCACTCCTCTTCCACTGACGTCATTCCACACACCCTATTCATTTCTAACGGTTCCATGGTCATTCTAAATTTATGGACTGCTCTTCCATTTATTGGCCGTACCTTGAGACGTGACCTACTGTACTACCAATCTCCTTCACCATAATTTCCGCAGCCGTCTGCTAAGACGTGTGCGCAAGTCATCCGATTCAAAAGGACTCAGCCATTATTCTGCCCATTTATCACTTCACTCCCGCATGCATTTGGTGTTGCACTCGTTACTGTTGCTTACCCTTTACTCCCTCGGTACTCATACCATTCTCTGCTCTCCATTTCCGCTGCATCCACTACAGTTTGCTCCAAACCCTGGCTCCAGTCACCACATACATCCTGAACTTCGATTACGGCTACTCCAGTTACCCTAAGAATCCCGTAATCAACCCATTTTTTTTCCTGAACCTTCACATGCAGTAGAATTCTCAGTCGGAATTTAGAGCCGAGAATGGGAAAACTACTAAGAGCTGAACCGGAGGGACCAAAGTACCTGGAGGGTTATCCTCAAACGAAGGAGTCATTAGAGAAAGCAAGGTGGCTGAGATTCATTCAAAAGTTCACGGGCTATAATAAAGAAGTGACTAAAGCTTTTTCCAGGTCCTTTAATGGATAAACAGTGGAGGTTGGAGACTTGAAATTTACAGTGACCGAGGCCACAATAGCAGCTGCAACAAGTCTCCCACAAGAAGGCGAAAGGTGGTTCAAAAACAGAAGTGTGGACGATCAAGGATGGAGAATCATGCTCAAAAACCCAAGTATGGATACCTCTATATTTACCAAAGGAATCCCTGTGCATGCAATAAAAGAAGAATGGTCTACGCTGTTATTACTTGCCCAGAAGTTTATCACATGCGAGGGTCGTTTTGGTACCATGTACATGTATCATGCCAGGATAATGATGAATTTCATGGAAGGTTGTACCCTTAACTTGCCTTATTTTCTGTTATCAAGCTTGAAGAAAATGAGCTCTACTGTTGAAAAACACGTAGGTAGTATTGAATCCCATCTTTACCATCACGGGTTCATAAAAATCCTCATTGAAGATCAGTTGAAAAACACTAAGGATACTTGGGAAAAATTTTTGACAAGAAACCACTTCCAAGAACTGACTGAAGCCTCTGGAAGCAGTTCCCCAAAAATTCCAAAGAGAAGTAGGAGGAAAGAAAAGAATATTACAGCCCAAGACTCTCCTACAGTAGACATTCAGGAAACTGTTCAGAAAGAAGAAGAGGAGGGAACTAAAAACAAGAAACAGAAGAAGGACAAAGGCAAGATAACCATTCAAGAAACCTATCCATCCCCTGAACAATCCGTAGAAGAAGATTATCAACCTCTGTCAGAGAGGTTAATAGATCTTCAAGCTGCTACCATAACCAAGAAAAAGCAAAGAGGAAAACAAGCTACACAAGAGAAAAGTACTAGTTCATACCTGAGAAGGAGCACTAGGCTAAAAGGGAAGGGGAATAAAACCAAAGAAAAACAGTCCCACTTTATTGATTTGGATAAAGAAACACTTGAGAAATCTCCAACTCAGCCAAGCATTGAGCCAAGTCATCCACGAGAGGAAAGCCCTTTTTGGCCGGAAAGAGAAAGCAGTCCTCCTTCACCAGAATTTGAGTTCAGGCCGAGAAAAACACCTGAGGTAGATTCCAACCAGCAAGAAGCATATAACTACCTAGAGTCCTTGGAACAATCAGCTGCAGGACCAAGCACCACCTTGCCACTTGATGCACAAGTACAGTCTTTAAAATAGGAAGTGTTTGAATTGGAATTCCTAAATAGGCACATCAAACAGGAAAACGAAGCACTCAAAGAGCAGAGTAAGGTAGACAAGATTGTCCATGAAAACACTATGCTCCATTTAGGACTGTGGCAGAAAAAGAATAGGAAGCTGAAGAAGAAGTGTAAAAAGTTGAGCAGGGCATTGATTAATCTTAAGTTCAAATGTCTAGTCAGGAAACCAAGGACCATTTTAGCATCAAAGAGAAAGAGAAGAGGGCTAGATGTTCTCGCAGAAGCCTCAGAGCATATGGATTGAGGAAAAATAACTAAGTTTTGGTTGCATGAGGACATGCAACACCTTCACAGTTGTTATAGACAATTTTGTGCCTTGCAGCATCAGGCATGAATTGTCAATAATCCAAGGGATCCAAAGTCCCTAAACATGATGTTCCTACCCCTAGAGGAACAAGGTCATCAAACCAACAGCTATCAGATCAGTTCTCCACCTGAAAACACTCAAAAACAAGCAATCCTGAAATCAAAGCAGGTGCTCCACTAGGCTTCTGCGCTGAAACTCAAATCCTCCATGGTGTACCTGCGTTGCAAAGCAGGTAGAACAAAGGCCACCTGCGCTGTGCGAGATGGGACAAGTGGCACACTGAGTCATTGCTCTGGAATCTTCCAAAAATGACACTTGGATCAGGGATTTCACCTTGTGATGAGTCAGAGGCTCTGTTTCTCCAAGTGGAAGCAAGGTTCTCCAAGTGGACTCAAGAACTGAAGATCAACTGAAGAGAGAGAGGACACAAGGAAGCTACACATCAGTTGCAAGCTGACTCATCCTTTCTCAATTCATCTATATATTGATCTCTCTCCTATGAGCTCAGGAGGCTGGAATTTTGTGCAAAGTAATGATATGCTGTTGGTTTCACTATAGAACTATTGGGTGATTGCTTGAAGGAGGTGAAGAGGAGAAATTCTTTCTGCTGGGAGGTGTTGCTGGATTGGGGCCTTCAATGGTTGTAACCTTCTCAGAACTTTACTTCTTCCATTAATAAAAGCTATTGAGGTTCTTCTATATGCATTTATTTCAATGATGTATTGTGATGATTGTATCTTTGATTTATGCTAATCCTTGAATCAGTTATGAATGCATGTTTATTGTAGTTTCCTTCTTTGTTATTTTGCAGGATCTCATTATAGCTGGGCCAGCAAAAGAGCAAAGAGCTAGGAGCAAGCAGCAAAGAGAAGAGATTGGAGCAAATATTAAGCGCAAGGCAACGGTTAGTGCATTTCTTCATTCTCTCTTGCTTTCATAAAGAAGTAAACCTTAAGTAGTTTTGTTTACAGTTGTTGCTGAGGTACTATCACCCTTAGAGTGGGATAGGGTCATCCGAATCGGATACTTTTCCCTACAACAAACTGGCGAATCCGCTGGGGATCGTATCTGTTTGATTTTTTGTAGTATTTTGCTATTCATTTCCTGAACAAAAGAGTACCAAATCGAAAAGCTTTTGACTATATCAAAAGCGAAGTAGAGGGCAGCTACTCTAGCTCATTTCTGAGTATGTTCATGATTTGAAGAGCTGATCTACAAGGATCCTTGTAAGCTCTTAGTGATAGCTTTTCATCCTCCTTGTCATCCCTTAGTGTGTACTTGACTGATAGCTTCTGATTTGAGCAAAAACTGTGAATTTTTGAGAAAATTGTGACCCGGAAACTGTGAAAACGCAACTTTCGTTTTCCAAAGCAGGTAGTACACAGGCTACCTGCTTTGCAACGCAGGTCCCGAAGGGGCTACCTGCGCTGAGAGCCAGACTGCCTGTGTAGCACCTGCGTTGGCCCAATTTTGCCTTGTGCAGTTGGGGTTTCCTCCCTTTTTCTTGCCTTTTTCACTATAGATTTTGCAGCCAGTTACCAGTCTTGTACCTATTCTGAAACCAACCTTACTTGCCATCATTCCGCCTCTGTTATATAACGAAATTGAACTTGTTCTTTTGTATTTCTTACCTCATTTACAATTTCCCATAACGAAAGTGAACTAGTCTTGCTTTGGCCTCTTAGATCTGAACCTGTGTTAGGCATTTTGCTGGTCTAAAGAGTTAGCTTGTTTGCTGTCCATAGCTGATTAGTTGTTTTACTTTCGTCATTATGGTTTGATTTCATGTATTTCCAGTGATTAAACAAGTAAATCTTAAGGTGTCTTTTGATTTTGGACAAGCTTGTTTACTTTCGCTTGAAATCGAAATCAAAGTTATATAACAACTTTCTTTTTGTAATACATCAACATTAAGAAAGGGAAAAGAAAATACATGCATTGTGCATTTTGCATTTGACTGTTTGCATGCTGATTTAGGAAATTTTGCATTAGTGTGTGCTCTATGATCTGTGTGAAAAGATTTGCCTTTCTTCTCCTCAGTAGTTAAGATTTTCATAAGTTGAAAGAATCGAAAAAGCTTGCTTATCATTCTTAGACTGCATTTAGGAGTTGTATCATACATCACGTGGTGATCCATAAAGGCAAACTGCTAAGCAAGATCAACCTAAAAAGAACTGGATTTATCTAACAACGCTTTGAAACATAATGAAACACAGTAGAGGTCTAGGTAGAGACGTGAACCGGCATCGTTAAACATAGTGACTGTCGATCTCTACGAAGGTGGGTGATTCCTCCTGAGAGACGATAGCACTAATACGGACTTGTGCCCCCGCGTACCGTCGCGTATATTGGGGGACCCCTATAGGAACAAAGCCTTTATCCATAGGAAGCCGTGTCGGCCGCCCTACTGATCGCGATGCAGTGAACACAGCATTCACGAAGATCGACCACTCGTACCGTAAAACGTATTCTGTGGTTTCGCGAAAGGTTTGGCACACCCTCTGCCTAGAACTCCAGAGTAGTTTCTTTTGGCATTTTTCAAACTCTATAACTGAAAAAGTCCATCTGAGCATTTGTCACTTCGGGCTCGTTAATACATCGAAGGAGACTAGAGTCATCTTTAGCTTTTTCTCGACTCTTAAAAAGTGAAAAAGCAAGTTGTGTCTAAAGCGTCGTCATAATAAAATTCATTTTAAACGGAACATAATCACCTCCTATTCCTGCATTGATCTTTGAAGTTAGTCTTTTGGCATCGTAAGTTCTTGTAGAATCGCTAAAATCTTTTGGATAGACTCAAAATGTCTGAACAACCGTCAACATCTAGGACTGTGTCGTCCGACACAGCAACAGCAGAGCCTCCTGCTGCCACTCCAACGATGTTTGCTGGTATACCATCTGTCCCGGAAAATTGCCAACAACAAGCCGGAGTCCCATCAGGGACAACAATATGGTTAGTTCCTATTTCTTCATCCGGATTATCATCTGGTACTTCTTATGTTGAAACTCAACAAATTGATCCAATGTGTCTTCAAAGGCCAATTCACCCTTTAAGTACTGGATTTCCACCATGTGGAGGGCAGTATGCTCTTTCATTGTTCCCTCCCGGAGAACAACGATGTGGGAGTTTACAACAAAGTTCAGGTCAAACTGGAATCACATCTAGCGGTTGGGTACCAATACTGCCTCAACAATCAGGAGTTGCATATTCAATGCAACCAGTACACCCTGTGTCGAATATTCCCACCACACCTTCTACGGCGAATGCGTCGCAAGTACAAGCGCTACCTGTTGTAATACAACAACCTCTTGTCTCGGCGGCTCAATCACAATCTCAGGGTAGTGCCTCCTTATCTGGAGCGACTCTGGCTCGAACAAGTATTGTGACTCCTCATCTTGGTCAATCATCCAGTATTGGTCAATAGCAAATGGTCCAACAACCAGAGCTGGTTCAATCTCAACAACTGCCATTCCAGCAATCATATCAAGGACCTGAGCAACAAGTCTTTGTAAGTAATGGGCAACCATGCTATAATGGTTATGCCCATCAACTTTGTCAAAGTTGTCAGCACTATGCTGGTCTACAAAGACCCATTGCTTAGGCGATACCATCTTATCCTGGATATGCTTCGCCTAACCTGAACCAACAGTTGCCCTTTGTAGCAACTCTAGAATTGCCAGATCTAAACCGGCTGACGAATGATCCAATTGCTTATGCCCCTTGGTGGCCAGCGATTCCGCATAAACTTCCATCGGACATTCCTAAATTCAATGGAAATCCAGGTGAAGACCCGTCGAATCACGTCATGACTTTTCATCTGTGGTGTTCATCGAACACTCTAAACGATGATTCGATAAGACTTCGCCTCTTCCAGAGGACATTGACAGGTCCAGCGGCTAAATGGTACATTGAATTGCCAAGAGCCTCTTTCGACAATTTCAGCTCCTTAGCCACGACTTTCTTAACCCATTTTCAATTACCGATAAGGTATGAAACGGGAACAGAACTCCTTACCAACTTCAAACAGACAACGGCCACTCACATATCTGATCATATACATGAGTGGCGACGTCGTCGTAGGATGGTGAAAACTTATGTTCCCGATCAGCTGTTAGCTGAATGGTTTATAAAGTCGTTACTTCCGGCTATAACGGAAGATGTGGCCAAGGGGGGAGTCGTAACAGAGGAGCAGGTCATTGCGCGTGCTCAATATCTGGACTTAGTATATACTCAGTCTGGCACGCTCTACGACAAAATACCTGACGCCCCCAGACCTGAATTTTCAATTCCTCCCCCTCCTAAATCGAATACTGACTCTCACGCCAGCAATGGCATGACTGGAAAACGCAAAATTTCTAGTCAAAATGCAAATGAGGAACTTCTTGCCTCAGAAGTAAATGCCATGTCGACCGACAAGGGCAAACAACTGAAGCAACCAGGGGGCAAGAAGAAAAAGAAAAGGAAAGGGAAACCCCCGACAGGGTGTCATATATGCGATGAGGATCATTGGACGAAAGATTGTCCTCATATAGCTGAAGTTAAGAAACTCTTCAAGAGTTCAAAAACCCCAGCAGTATTGACTGATCCGTTTCCTAGTCCAAGACAAAATCTGGTTGCTAATCAAAATGCTTCCCGATCCCAAGTGCTTATGTTGTCCACCTCAAAGCAACAAAATAATGCTTTGACAAGGAATAAAGATCATAGGAATCCAAAGCAATTGAACAACAAGGCAAATAAACAACCTAGTAGTTCAACAACAACTTTGACCAAAGTTGTGCCACCCATCGTTCCTAAACCAATGATAAAGTCGCCGAAGGGAGTAGTACACAAATCGACATTTAATCCTCGTGAAAAAATAACACAGGATTACAATATAATAGAGGACCTGACCCAATCGTCGTCCGCTATGTCGACACTTGAGGTAGCGCAAAAATGCACCTCCCAATAGCAAGCTTTATTATCATCCATAGGTGGGATTGGCCCAATGGATTCCAATCTTGTGGCCTTTGATCATAAAGGATATGACCCTCAGATACCAGCTCAACTAGCTTTCCTTATTCAAGTGAAAGCCCTCAACAAAACTGTTCATCGAACAATTATTGATGAGGGGGCATCTACATGTCTTATGTCGATGAGTTGCTGGAAAAATTTAGGCTCACCATCCTTGTCGAAATCGTCAACGACGTTAAAAGCATTTGATGGACGATCATACACTCCATACGGGATTTTAAATAACTTGCAAGTTGAACTGGGGGGCAAAACAGTAGAAGTTGATGTGGAAGTAATTGACGGAAACCTCGATTACAACATCCTACTGGGAAGGCCTTGGATATATGCCATGGCTGCAGTTGTGTCGACCTACTTCAGGAGGATTGTATTTCCTTTTCAAGGAAAAATTACAATCGTCGACCAACAAACATTTCTCCCCAACAGTTCTCAAGTTACGGGAAGCAGCACAATGATCCATGAAAGTAATCAATCGCTCCAAAATATTGGAGTAGGTCTCCTAAAAGACCCTGCCTTAATGGGTACTTTTGCCCTACCGCCGGTGAGTAATCTGGCGGAAGTAGCCACAGTGGAAACCTACAATATGAAATCTTCTATATCCAACGGATTCGGAAGATTCCTAAATATTTTGTTAGCATGGATCATCGCCCTAATGGAAATACTGTAAATACAGTGGGCTCCGAGGACGGTTCTTATCTCATGTCAACCTCGTTAAAAAATGAAACAAGGAGTCACGAGGATAGTTCTTTTACTATGTCAACCTCATTAAAAAATGAAACAAATCCCCTTTTCAAAATTCAAAGGTAAACCTTCATTCCAACCACCAAGTTGAATGCAATGAAGCTTGGGGGGCACCCTCCTTTGACATGCGTTATTATGATGCTGGGGGCATGCAAAAGAACGAGCAGTTTTGGCAAAGTTCATGCTCGTTAAAAAATAAACGCAAGATCCGAGCAGTTTTAATGCGGAAATTCATGCTCGTTAAAAAATAAACATAAGCTTGTGAGCAGGCTTTCCCCAGAGTTCAAGCTCATTCAGAAAAAATGAACCGGTAAATAACCATTTGAGACCATAAATTCATCAGCCATAAAAGCCTTGGTCGTGTTTGTGTACCGTCACCGCCACTTGTCATTTGGCCGATCATTCACATCCACTTGATTGTTTACCCATTTTGAGGAACAGCTGCGAAGAGTGATCCCACCTAGCCATCCTTGTAATACTGCCGTGATTGGAAAATTCCAACCTGTACCTGGAATCTGCTGCTATCCCTGTTTATCACTCGTTCCTCAAAAGACGAGTCTTCTTTGAGCTCTTTTCACTGACTCGTAAAAAATGAAAAGTTTGCCGAGTTTTGGCCTTCCAACTCGTTAAAAGGACCGGAAGAGCTATCCCTCCTCTAGATTTTAATCTTTTTGGACCTGAGGGATTATTGCACAAAAAGATCGAGCGCTTGTCTAGTTCGGCTCGATAAAGATATCGAACATTCATCCCTTCTGTATTGTTTTATACTTTTTCGGACTTAAGGGATTAAATGACGAAAAAGGACCCCTGGAGTCCACTTTATGTACCCTTTTCAGACTCTCTAAAAATGAAAAGGACCGAGTTGTCTTTGTCGCTAGGCTCGTTAAAAATATTAGATAGCGACAAACTTGTCTTTAGACGAGAACGAGTTTCCCTATCGCTAGGCTCGTTAAAACATAGCGATGGGCTTGCCCGAAGGGCAGGTTATAGAACAAGCATATGTTATCCTCCTCAAGCTTGACAAAAATAAAGAGGTACTGGTCAGCAATGACTGGGGAAAAATTGGGAGAACCTCACAGCTTTAATGGTAGCAAGTCGCTCTTGAACATGACACTTTGTCCTCCGTATCACATCGGGTTGGGTTGTTTCATTCACCGGTCTCATCACCATGGTCCTCGCCACACCATCCACATTTGGGGTAATGCTACCGATCCATCACATCAGTGTCGTTATATGTTCAAGAGATGTTGTTCTGCAAAGAGTCAACCGTGTCCCATCCACTGCCATACATTGTCCTTCATCCATTTCATGACCGCCACCCTGAATCATACATCACAGTTTGTTTTCACCTCATCACAATCACTAGCTCCGTTCCGTGTCAATGATGTGGGATTCATTAAGGCCCTCCTTTGACGGATCGCTCCTTGTCGACATCAGCTCATTATCCAAGGAGTTGATCTAGGAACAACCCCTTCAGTACTTTGAAGCTTGCATGCCTCAATGTCAAGTTTCTCACTTCCGGCGATAGGTATACATCAATGACCTTCGACCAGAAGATTTTGCATGGTGGTCGACGCCAAGTCCTTTATTCCCACCATGTGAATTGTACTGCTGTACCTTGAGGGTCATCATCCTTATCGGTGATTCCTCTCGCGTTTGTTAACGGTTTACATCATTGACCGGTAATCAAGCGATGTCTTTCCATGTTCGACTTCAAGAAATTCTCACATGGATCGACTTGTACATTGAGTGGAGATCGGAAGAGATTGAAGACCCCGGATCTAGTTTCATCCATCTGGGCTGCGATATATATTCAGGATATAAAGACATTTGATGTGTACATAATTGCAGCAGATGATCATCCTCCTCAAAGGATGATAATTTCAGCAGAGAATTATCAGTATACCATCAGACGATCGTCTGTTCTATGTACCAAAATGAATTTATAAAGCTGAGCATGGGAATGCCCGCCTCAGCTAGATCATGAAAAAGTATGAAAAATAATGTATTGTATTGTATCTTATTACAGGACACTTCTCAGCAGATTGAATGAACTTCGGATCCTCCTAATAAAGCATTTCACCCGATAAACGACCTCATACTTTAGGGGGCATCTGTTATAGACAATTTTGTGCCTTGCAGCATCAGGCATGAATTGTCAATAATCCAAGGGATCCAAAGTCCCTAAACATGATGTTCCTACCCCTAGAGGAACAAGGTCAGCAAACCAACAGCTCTCAGATCAGTTCTCCACCTGAAAACACTCAAACAAGCAATCCTGAAATCAAAGCAGGTGCTCCACTAGGCTTCTGCGCTGAAACTCAACTCCTCCATGGTGTACCTGCGTTGCAAAGCAGGTAGAACAAAGGCCACCTGCGCTGAGCGAGATGGGACAAGTGGAACACTGAGTCATTGCTCTGGAATCTTCCAAAAATGACACTTGGATCAGGGATTTCGCCTTGTGATGAGTCAGAGGCTCTGTTTCTCCAAGTGGAAGCAAGGTTCTCCAAGTGAACTCAAGAACTGAAGATCAACTGAAGAGAGAGAGGACACAAGGCAGCTACACATCAGTTGCAAGCTGACTCATCCTTTCTCAATTCATCTATATATTGAGCTCTCTCCTATGAGCTCAGGAGGCTGGAATTTTGTGCAAAGTAATGATATGCTGTTGGTTTCACTATAGAACTATTGGGTGATTGCTTGAAGGAGGTGAAGAGGAGAAATTCTTTCTGCTGGGAGGTGTTGCTGGATTGGGGCCTTCAATGGTTGTAACCTTCTCAGAACTTTACTTCTTCCATTAATAAAAGCTATTGAGGTTCTTCTATATGCATTTATTTCAATGATGTATTGTGATGATTGTATATTTGATTTATGCTAATCCTTGAATCAGTTATGAATGCATGTTTCTTGTAGTTTCCTTCTTTGTTATTTTGCAGGATCTCATTATAGCTGGGCCAGCAAAAGAGCAAAGAGCTAGGAGCAAGCAGCAAAGAGAAGAGATTGGAGCAAATATTAAGCGCAAGGCAACGGTTAGTGCATTTCTTCATTCTCTCTTGCTTTCATAAAGAAGTAAACCTTAAGTAGTTTTGTTTACAGTTGTTGCTGAGGTACTATCACCCTTAGAGTGGGATAGGGTCATCCGAATCGGATACTTTTCCCTACAACAACAGTGGGGGTATGTTGAGCCTCGAACCTGCACCTTCCCATACACCCTCTCACCCTTCTTTTCCACTCATTTTATCCACCAAGTTGATTAAATCATTGTATTTTAGTTTAAAAATCAGCTTTTGACATGGTTTTCTAACTACGCTGATGACTGTTGTTTGGTTTAGAATTTTGTTCAGACAGCTGCGGAAGCTTCTCAGTTTCCGTAGCTGATACAGGTTTCCGCAGCTGACCTAGGTTTCTGCAGCCAGCACAGGATTCCGCAGCCGTTTTGTCAAACACCATGCTACAGGTGTCCTCTCAAGAAATGAGCCACATGGGCAAGTTACAGGAGTCAAGGACATGGATCGTGTCCCTCCAGCACGACCATAAAAGCCCACGGTCAAACAAGCGGCAAAGGATAGTCAACGGAAGTGTTCAGCAGTGGCACGACTCTGCGTAGCTCTGTTTTTTAGCACGTGAAGCTACGTGGCATAGTCCTTAGCCACAAAGACATCCTGATAGCGTGAATCCAACAGCCATACCTCTCAGATTTAATAAACATGATGACAATTACCTAGATCCGGGCTGAAGAGGATTTACGTGTCTCTGGCAGCGTGGTTAATAGCGTAGATTTAGTTAATCTGTTTAGCTTTCTTTCCTTATAAATAATGTGTCCATGAACGCTGTAAAAGCTAATATTTTTGGTAATGTAATCCGAAGTTGTTGTATTTCCCCACTGCACTTTTACGTTGCTGTTTAATATATGAGAAGACTGGTTTAAATTTAAGCTTGTAGTTGTTTGCTGAATCGATTGAAGTGGCAGAGGGCCCCTGCTTACTGAAGCCTTGTACAGTTGTCTTTTAACTCTTGCATTACTTTTTCCTGTTAATGTTTATTAGCTGTACAGTTGTCATTTAAATGCTGCGTTTTATTTCAACATGTATATTAGCTGTACATAACAAAGCTTTTTGATTTCTGTTGATTTACATTTTCATTGTTGCTCTTTTATGGTTACAACTGATCAGTGTTTTTGCAGGTGTTCTTAGGCAGCCCAGGGCAATTTTTCACCTTTTCTTTCCATAACTATTGGCATACGAGATCATCTTGTCTTTGTCGCTGACTCTTGTTTTCTGAAGTTTGATTTCCAGTACTGTCATTTCCTTAAGTTGTACATTTATTTTCTGCTCTTAGATATCATGTTATACATCTGTTAATGGTTCCTTTCTATAATCAAATAACTTTATTAAGAACCAGAATATCACTCATTATAGCTTGATTTAGTTTGCTTTAGATCTCACATTGCTTGACTTGTTCATGACTGTTTCTCACAGGGTAAATTAAGCTGAAAGGCAAAAGGTCAAGAAAGTTAAAGTAGTGTGATTAGTTTCTTTTATGCAGTTTAACTTCTTTTAGATTTCACATTGCTTAACATTTCATGATATCTTTTCACAAGGAAGATTGAGTTGAAGAGTTGAAATAGTGTGGAGTAGTTGTTCTTACTTTTCATTGAATTTAGTATAGATTTCACTTTCATTTTCATTTAGCAACAAAGATACTGGGCCGATGTCATAGTTCATTGTTTGATGTCTTTATTTCTTTTGAAGAATTGATTTCATTTCAGTTATTTTAAAGCTTTCTCTCTTTTAAGTTTTGAAAACCACTTAGAGATCACCATAATCATCCATATTTCACTTGCTTTATCACCTTTTCATCATCTCACAGTAGGGAAAGATAAATTCAAAAACAAACTTAAAAAAAACTAAAAACGACAAAAGACTAAGGAAATGGTTATCTAGTACATATAGTACACTTCACTTCGTCAGTTTACGAACCCCGGGTTGACATTATAAATAGAAATTTAGATCACACTAAATTGACCAAACACACTTCCACAATCATTTTTGGGTAGCTCCAACTATATGGAATGTGGAGGAATTTCATTATGTGAAGTGAGGAAGTCCCTCCACACTCTTCACAATGAACTTCCTCCTCACTCCACATAGTGAATCATTGTGTTCGTAGTGGGAGGGATCCACTAGTTATGCCTAAGGAAAATGTGATGAGTGGATCCAATAATTAATAGATTCTAATTGTCGATATATGCTTGGGAATTTTGTAGCTCATATTTGTTGAGATTGCAACAAGATGATGGAGCTTAGTGAAAAGAGTTGCCTTCACTAAGTGGGCCCGTAGGCAAATTATGGCGCAAGTTCTATTTTTGGATCCCAACAGGGATGATCACAGCAAGAGTGACCACAGCAGGGATGATCACAGCAGGAGTGACCACAGCAGGAGTGATCACAGTAGGAGTGACCACAGTAGGAGTGATCACAGCAGGAGTGATCAAAGTCTATTTTTAGACTGGCTGTCCAAAATAGAAAAGTAAAATATTATTGTCTCATAATAATATTTGGACTATAAACTTGATCTTATTCTCTTGGAGCACTTCAATTTGAGCTACAGATTGGCCCATGCAGCTGTTAGAAGGAAGTACACTTTTCTTATGAGTCAGTTGAGTTGTTGCATGCATGACTTCAGTTAGAACTCAACCAGTTGAGTTTGGTGGAGTTGATGGAGTTTTGTTCAGTTTGACTTGGTTAAACTAGTTGTAGTTAGTCTAACTGCAAATAGACTAATGATGAGTTGTTAAACTAATTATTAACTCATAACACAACTATAGAATACATCAGTTAACTCAGTTGCATGTTAGTGCATGTTCAGTTCAACAGGGACAGGTGTTAGAGAATCAGATTGCTATCAGTTGTGACTATAGTTGTGCATCAGATCTTGCACAATCAAGGGATTGAGTATGCCAAGGAGTTTGCTCATGTATTTTCCCAGTATTATAGCCTCTACTCATGTCTAACACAGTGTGAGTGATTCTTTGGAGGTGAAATACGAGTTTGGTAAACCATTCTCATTCATTCTTGAGCAGGTATTGAGTAGTGGAGGCAGGCAAGCAGTGGAATAGATTTGGAGATCATATCTTAGTTGTATTGTGTGTAACAGGTGGAGCTGGTACTGGATTGCTTGTGATAAGCATTGTACTTTGTAATGTTACATGGTCTCAATCATTAATATACAGATAGTTGGGGTTTTTAGCGAGATGTTTTCCCCGGGTTACATACTGTGTTAATGTGTGAATGCTCTTGATGTTTTATTGTTATTGATGCTGCTAAATTGATGATCAATGTAGAGGAGCTTATGTATTGTGTATGTATTCCGCAATAGTACATGATCACGATAATCTCTGTTTAATATGTGTTAAATTTTTCAAAATTTCTACAATATTTGTGTGATATTTCTAAAGTGCAGAGGATTCCATGTGTGGAGTCTGGAGGCAGAAACATGGGGCACACTTCTGCACTCCACACATGGGCTTCCGCACTCTACACACTACATTTTCTGACCTGTTGTCATCGAACTTATGTTAGATAGTGCATGGTTCGGAATTCAACTTGTATTGGGATTTGATTGTACAACTCTAGTAACACACAAAACACATATTTGAAGTCTACTACTGCAAATCATGTTGTATTTACTAGTTCATCAATACATTGTGACAACATGTTGTGTGAAGCTACAAAACGTTATGAGAAGGAGATATATTCCATAGTCCCTGAACTAATTAATACAACACAATGAATTAAAAGGACTAATGCTCCCTTCCATAGTCAATTTACGTTTCCACCATCTATAGTGCTATAGTTTGTTTCTTGGAATTCTTAACTTCTACCTTAAGCAATGATGCTCGACTCACCTAGAAATGACAACGAAGGGTGAGGAATAATTTTTTTTGTGCTTTAAATGATTAGAATGCTTCTTCTCATCATTGAAATTGATCTGGTGTGGCCTATGATGACCTCAACAATGTTATCTCCATTAGCTTACCACAAACATAAATCGAAGGTGCCATCTCTTTGTTTTCTTTAAATATATCTTATTTGGCTTCACTAGACCTTAGGTCCAACTTCTTACATGGCGTTATTCCTCTGTAACTCTCTCTATGCTCCCAAATTATCGATCTGGAGATCTTTAATAATTCATTGATGGCTACCATTCATCACACTTTGGCTGTACTTTCTCTTCAATCTCTAGATCTCTCCAACAATTTCCTAGTGGGAAGCATTCCTAACAACATCTAGTATAGTGTATGAGGTGAAAGCATTAGTACTGGAAACTAGATATCAAGCCATCACCTATGTGGCAGTATAAGTTTTCTTCCTACTCAAATTTTTTTGTTTGCTAAGCTAGGGAGGATGTCATGCAACCACCATTATCAACCAAAAAACATATGACTCTGTTAGTCTTCTAGGGCTGGGAAATTTTAGGTAGCTTGGATATAATAATCATCATATTGTCAACTAGCCACATAGCTAGTGCCCATGTCAATCCATCCCTCACAATTGCATTTACAATTTTGCACTAGTTTCCTTGGATTCAACTTATGTAATATTTTCCCATTGAGTCCAACTTTCTTAATCTTGGATTCTTATTATGTTACAGTTTTCTAAATCTTGGATTCTTATTATTTAACAATATTTATGGTGTTTATATCTGAAAAATATGTTTATTTTTCTGTGATTGGAACAAATTTTAATATCAATTTCCGACATGCATTGGAGCTCAAGTGCTTGGTTCCATATGTGCATTGTTCACTCTGAAGTTAATATTTCATCCATTCATGAGTGGTGGGGTTACGATTCCCTTAGGAAGCTACATGTTACAGGTCATTTTTCACATTCAATTAAATGGAATAAAAGTTAAATCAATCAACATCCTTGACACTTTTTCATTATCCATTTGTAAATCCCTAAGCATATTTTCTCCAAAAATTCTAAGTTTTTAGGTCAATCAACTCAAAAACCATGTTTTTGGCCCTAGTGCACTCTGCCCTTCAGTCCAGCTGTGATGGTTGCATGTTGCATAACTAAGCACTTGCACTGACCAGTGTAGGTTTCTCTCCTTGGAAGTGTGATGGTTCTAGAATTTCAGGAAAAATAAAAAAATAATTTCAATTTTTTTCCTTCCAAAAGTTTTTAAGGTCGTTTTAATGATTTACCATGGATAGATACCTTGAATTCCTACTCTATAGGTGTTATGAAACCAGCTCAAGAAAAGATAGAAAAGATAGATCAACGCCTTAGAATTCAGCCTCTTCGAGGGGGCAACCTCCTTTACATTACATAAATGAACAATTCTTGGATGATTCAAATGACAAAACCTCCTTTCTATATATAGGAGTCTAAGGAGTCACAATATAATCCAACCGACCTAACAATAATAATATAAAGCCACAAAAATAACAATAGAGGGATTCTATGGGGCACAGAAATAACAATATGGGGGTAATAGGGGCACAACAATATAAATAAGGGGTACAACTACAATAGTAATGGGGTAATCACTAGTATTATAGGGACCCAACATGCCCCTTTCCTTCAAAAAAGTGTTGTCCTCAACGCTTGAGTAGTTCTGGATACTTCTGCATAAAATTCTCATCCTCCCATGTGGAATCTTCAGCGGATAAGTTCTTCCACTTGATAAGATACTCTGAAATTGATCGATTTCGTAGTTGTCGAGTACTTGTTTCTGTGACTGCTTTCGGTTCCAATATAATTTTTCCTTCCTCGTCAAGTTCTGGCAATATTGTTTGAATTGGGAGCTTGTCGCCTATAACCTTCTTTAAACATGAAACATGGAAAACTGGGTGCAATCGAGAAGCTGCAGGAAGCTCCAATTTGTATGCCATAGTACCAATCTTTTGCAAGACCTTGTATGGACCATAATACTTTGGTGATAATTTATTATCCTTCTTAGCTTGCTTTAGGGACATTTTCTTATATGGTTGTAGCCGTAGGAATACCAAATCACCTACATCAAAACTTCTTTCACTGCGATGTTGATCTGCCTGTTGTTTCATTCTATTTTGTGCCAACACGAGGTTATCCTTTAAGAGTTGGAGGACTTGTTGTTGATGTTCGATGTGATGTTCCACTGCCTGAACCTTAGAATTTTCTCTTACATATGATGTGATGGGTGGTGGTTGATACCCATAAAGTGCCATAAATGGGGTCATTTTTGTTGCTGTATGGAAGGAAGTGTTATACCACCATTCAGCCAGAGGCAACCATTTGACCCATTGTGTCTGTTTATCGGATACAAAGCAACGAAGATATCCTTCCAAACATTTGTTTACTATCTCTGTTTGCCCATCAGATTGAGGATGATAAGATGAGCTATGAGCTAACTAAGTACCAAGACAAGAAAATAATTCTGTCCAAAACTTTCCAGTGAAAATGGGATCTCTGTCACTTACAATAATCTTTGGGTTTCCATGTAGTTTTTGAATTGTTTCCATAAATGCAGTAGAAACTGTACTGGCTTTAAATGGATGTGATAATGCACAAAAGTGTGCATACTTGGTAAGTCTGTCAACTACCACCATGATGACACTCTTTCCCTCAGACTTGGGTAAACCTGTGATAAAATCCATTGAAACCTCCTCCCAACGTTGGCTTGGAATGGATAAAGGTTGTAATAGACCCGGTGTCTTAATTGTTTCAACTTTATTTTGTTGGCAAACCAAACATTCCACCACAAACTTTTGAATATCTGATTTAAGGCCATCCCAAAAAAATTCCTTCTTAACCTTGTGGTAAGTTTTTAAAAATCCTGAGTGCCCTCCTAAGGGAGAAGTGTGCAATTCCATAAGAATCTTTTGTTTTAGCTGGGAATCCTTACAGAGGTATAAGCGATCTTTGTACCATAACGAATCATTTTGCCAGCTAAATGTATCAGAAGTACTGGAATCTTGTTGTAGCTTTTGAATAAGTGCCCACACTTCTTCGTCATTCTTCCATTCCTCCCTTGCTTCGTTTATCCAATCTGGTTGGATAATAAAAATGGCACACAACAATGCTTCCACATCCTCATCCTTTCTTAAGAGTGCATCTGCCACCACATTTTGCTTCCCTTTTTTGTAGATGATTTCAAAGTCATAACCCAACATCTTTGTGACCCACTTTTGTTGCTCTTCAGAGGATAATCTTTGTTCTAAAAAGTATTTAAGGCTATCATGATCCATTTTTACCTTGAAGTGTCTTCCCATTAGGTAGGGTCGCCATTTCTTAAGTGCATGGAGTATTGCCAACATTTCCTTCTCATAAATAGCTTTGCTTAAAAACTTTCCCTTGATTGGACGACTTTCAAAAGCAATGGGTCTTTCATCTTGGATTAGAACAGCATCAATTCCATTTCCTGAAGCATCACATTCCACAATAAAGGTTTTTGTGAAGTCCGGTGTAGCTAAGACCGGTGCTTGGCACATTGCCTCTTTAAGATGTTCAAAGGTCTTTGTTGCTTCCGGAGTCCATGAAAATGAATCTTTCTTCAATAATGTTGTTAGAGGTGCTGCTATTCTCCCATAATTCTTAACAAACTTGCGATAATACCCTGTCAACCCAAGAAATCCTCGTAGATGCTTTATGGATGTGGGGATTTTCCATTCCTTAATGGCTTTAATTTTGCTAGGGTCTACCTTAACTCCTTCATGAGATACAATATGACCCAAATATTCCACCTCCTGGACTCCAAAGGAACATTTGGATATTTTTGCATATAATTGTTTCTCCTCCAATAGTTGTAGCACCCTGTCAACATGTTCAACATGATCCTTCCAAGACTTGTTGTAGATTAGTATATCATCAAAAAATACTAACACAAATTTTCTAAGGAATGGTTTGAAAATTGAATTCATCAAACCTTGAAATGTTGGAGGTGCATTGGTAAGGCCAAAAGGCATGACCAAAAATTCATAATGACCCTCATGAGTTCTAAATGCCGTTTTCGGAATGTCTTCAATCTTCATTCTGATTTGATGATATCCCAAATGAAGATCCAACTTGGTGAAGTAAATTGATCCATGTAATTCATCCAATAATTCATCAATGACAGGAATGGGGAACTTATCTTTAATAGTGAGCTTGTTGAGCTCCCTATAATCCAGACACATGCGCCATGATCCATCCTTCTTGTGCACCAATACTACTGGAGCTGAGAAAGAACTTTGACTCGGTTGAATTATACCAGCCTCTAGCATTTCTGCAACCATACGTTCAATTTCACTTTTTTGGACATAGGGATATATGTACGGCCTAATGTTTGGAGGAACACTTCCTGGAATCAGATGAATAGCATGATCATGATCACGCATAGGTGGGAGACCTTTGGGAGTCTCAAATACCTTGGAATGATTGTCCAGGACTTTTTGGAGATCTGGAGAAATAGATGATTCCAATGTGGAAACATCTTGCGTACATAATTGTGCAATTACACCTCTTTGCTCCTTTTTTAGAAGCTTAGTCATGCCATTAGAGCTGATTATATTTCCTGGTTTCCCTGCAATACTCCTTAATTCAACTTCCTTTCCTTCCGTAGAAAATTTGATGAAAATTTCTTGAAAATTAAAAGCTATTGTACCCAAGGATTGTAGCCATTGGACTCCTAGTACAACATCAACACCTCCCATTGGAATGGAAAGCATTGGGCTAGTCAATACATATTCTCCCATGGATAGCTTGATATTATGGCACTTTCTAGAGTAATTTATTGTTCCTCCATTTGCAATCATCACTTGACACTCTGGTGCTGGATATAGGAAGCAATTCAATTCTTTTGCTACCCTACAATGAATAAAATTGTGGGTGCTTCCTGAATCAATCAACACTATTACCTTTTTCTTCTTGATTTGTCCTTCTATCTTGATGGTTTGAGGAGTGGTAATTCCCACCAATGCATTACAAGATATGGTCAGATTTATTTGTTCTTCATCTAGGCTTTGTTCCTGGAGTATATCCTCTTCTTTTGACCTTTCTTGCTCCTTTTCTTCTTCCTCTTCACAATCTATGTAGAATAATTTCTTCTCAGCACACTTATGACCTTATGTGTATTTTCTATCACAATTGTAACAAAGCCTTTTTGCTCTTTTTTGTTCCAATTGTTGTGGTGTCAACCTTGTAGGTTGTGGAAGACTAGGGGCAACAACACTTCCGTCTTTATAGTTGTGAGTGGTATGCTTCCTAGTTTCCATAATTTTGCTTTCCATTTTTCTTGCTAACTTGAATGCCTTCTCTAATGGATCAGGTTCCCAAAGGCGAACATCATGTTGGATATTATCCTTTAAAGACCCTATGAACACATCAATCCTATGCTCCTCTGGAATATCTTTTACCCTTATGTTCAATTTTTGGAACTCCTCAATGTGCTCCATTATTGAACCCTTTTGTTTGAGACTTATCAATTGGCTAAAAAAAGTGTTGCTTTTTGTATCCTCATAATGTGCTATCAATTCTTCCGTAAAAATTGCCCAAGTGATAAATTGTTTACGAGAACAAAGCCATTGATACCATACAAACTGATTTGGTTCCAAATATACAGTTGCCATACGTACCTTTTGTGCGTTTTGCACATTATTGAGATCGAAGAATTGCTCCATCTGTAATATCCATGTGGCGGGATCCTTGCCATCAAACTTCCGCATATCGATTTTTGGAACATGGTGAGTCTTTGATCCAACATTAGAGTCTATGGAATCATGATTAACATTTCTTTTGTTCTCGTCATGAGTTTCCTTTAGTACCCTTTCACCCTTAGTGACCATTTCTTGTAGCAACTTATTCATATTTATCTTCAATTCTTCCATCTTATCATCCATTCCATCAATTTTAGCGTCCATGCCATTCACCTTAGCTTCCATGCCATCCATCTTAGCTTCTACACCTTTCTTTAAACCATCCATCTTAGCTTCTACATCTTTCCTTAAACCATCCATTTTAGATTCTGTTGCTTTTTGTGCAAGTGACACTCGTTGCACTTGTTCTTGTAATTTTGATATATCATATAGCATTTCTTCTTCTTCTTCATGAGTCATGCTAGAGCTTTTAGGTTCCTTACTAGGTGTTTGCATTTTCTTTCCTCGGGGCATCAGTTACCGGTAATAATGCTCTATTATGCCCTTTGAATTCCTTCAAAATAAATTTTCAAACCAAGCTTAAGCAAAAATTTAAGAAAATCCACATACCTTTTTTCACCTTGTAGGAGCTCAATATTGCCTCTGATGTATCTCTATACTTTTCGATCATCTAGTTCTAAATTTGTGACCTGCAGTAGCTCTCTATGTCCTCTTTCCAATTCCACAAGTCTTACCCAAATTGGATTCTCCAAGGAAGAGTTATGTGAAATCTCCCACAGTGACTTGATTATAGACTAGTTCAGTAGAGTGAACTTGTACGACGTGCCACGAGTCACTGTTTCGATATTTGGATCTTAAAAATGCATACAAGAAACTAAAGTCCGTCCTCTTTCTGTACCTTCTTACAAAATTTCAATCCGATCCCCAGAGAGAAAGTTATGACGATTTTCCCCAGGTCACCTGTTTTGAATGTAATTCAGGAGTCTGCAAAAAGACCAACTTCCTCAGATCATATCTCCGCAAATATCGCGCGAGAAGCTCTGAAATTCGGAACCAAGGTTCAACACCTTTTCTTCTCAAATGGGTTTTTTTTGCGACTTCAGAAACGTCACAGAAAAAAAGTTATAGCGAAAATTCCACGATGACCTGTTTGGAGCAGCGAAACCCTAGAATCCAAAGCTCTGATACCAAATGTTATGAAACCAGTTCAAGAAAAGATAGATCAACGCCTTAGAATTCAGCCTCTTCAAGGGGGAAACCTCCTTTACATTACATAAATGAACAATTCTTGGATGATTCAAATGACAAAACCTCCTTTCTATATATAGGAGTCTAAGGAGTCATAATATAATCCAGCCGACCTAACAATAATAATATAAAGCCACAAAAATAACAATAGAGGGATTCTATGGGGCACAGAAATAACAATATGGGGATAATAGGGGTATAACTACAATAGTAATGGGGTAATCACTAGTATTATAGGGACCCAACAATAGGTCTTATATCTCATCCTTCAAGCTTATCCTCCTTCATATGTGGATCTTAAACCTAGATTAGTAAATCCTAAACTACCATTTTTACCCTATAAATCTACTGCCTCCCATAGATTCTGGGTTGGATTTTGGAGATTATAGTGCCTTCCTGCTACTACTTAGAGCTTAAGGAATCATCATCCTTTTACACATTAGGGTTGAGGTTGAAGGTTTTGTTTGTGGTAAGGAAGGACAAAATATTTGGGGAGACATCTATAAAGTCAAACATCTATAAATGGTTGTAACTCTCTCCTTCATTAATTTATACAAAAATCACTCTCTTTTCCTATACTTGTGTCATGTTAATTCTTATGTTTTTCAATTCCTTTTGACTAATTGATTAGAGAAATTAGTTTATGCTATGTAGATATTGAAGTCAAACACCACACATAATCTTCTGATCGAAAGCCAATGATGAGGACCTGTCACCAAGAGAGAGGAAACTTGCCATTGATATATGCAAGCTATAAGGTATAGAAGGGAGTTTCTAAGTCAAGTTCCTAGATAATGAGTTGATGTTGAGAGAAAATGACCTATTGTAGGGGGACCTTGATGAATCCCTCATCAATGACATGAAATGGGTATCAATATTTAAGACATAATGATGTTGATGAAGAGCTAGTTTAGGAAGGGAAGACATGAAATAAAGCTTAAGGTATTGTAGCAATTGTTAACTAAGGGTGGACTTTCTCGTGAACATATCATCGACATTGAATGGAGCTGGCAGCATTGACCCAAAACTGATTACAAAGGCTTTTGTTATGGTATGATTAACCAAAGAGACAAGTAGATTTCCCAACCCAACAGTCACATAGATGAAGTGAAAGAGTGTCATGTTCAAGAGCGACTCACTGCCATTAATAGGTAAAACTCCCTATTTTCCCAATTTACAAACCATTTCTAGTTAGTACCTCTTTATTTTTGACAAGCTTGAGGAGGATAGCATATGCTTGATCTATAATTTTGTGATTCGTATCAATCCTTCTGAAGAAGGTATTCAAATTTGTCTCATCCAATAAGATGGCTTGAAAACTAGATCAATCAGCATCCTCGACACCTTTCCATTATCCCTTTGCAAATCCCTAAGCATCATTTCTCCAAAAAGTATAAGTTTCTGGGCAGTCAACTGAAAAACCATGTTTTTTGCCCCAATGCACTATTCCATTTATTCCACCTGTGAGGATTGCATGTTCCATAACTGAAAACCTGCAATGACTTGTGCAAATTTCTCTCTTTTGTAGGTGTTATGGTTCTAGAATTTAGGGAAAAATACAAAATATTTTCAAATATTTTCCTTCCAGAAGCAAAGGTGGTTTTAAATGTTTACCATTTACAAAGATCATTAATTCCTACTCTAGAGGTCTTATCTCTTATCCTTTGAGCTTATCCTCCTTCATATGTGGATCTAAAACCTATATTGGAAATCCTAAACTACCACTTTTACCCTATAAATCTACTACCTCTCACAGAGTCTAGGTTGGATTTTAGATATTACTAGTTCCCTGATGTTGCTACTTTGAGCTTAAGGAATCATCATCCTTTGATGCATTAGGGTGGAGGTTGACGGTTTTCTTTATGGAAAGGAAGGAAAAAAAACTTGGGGAGACATCTATAAAGTCAAACATCTATAAATGGTTGTAACTATCTCCTTCATTTATTAATACAAAAATCACTCTATTTTCCCATACTTGTGTTATGTTTATGCTTATGTATTTCAATGTGTTTTAACTCATTGATTAGAGACATTATTTAATGTCATGTGGATATTTTAGTTAACTTTCATTTTTTAGTCATTTTGCAAGTTCCATTAATAATGCTTGGAGATAGAGCTAGAGCTTACAAGCAAGGAGAAGAGGATGGCTTACTATAGATTCCAGGTAGGTATTTCTTCCTATTCTAATTTCTCTAAGGAAAACATAGATCTTTTTGCACCTGTTGTTTCTAGATCAGGCCACTAGATCTATGGAGTTCCCTTTTGTCTACAAAAGAGATTTTTCCTAATAACAACTTGGAAACCATACTGGGGATCAAGAATTCTCTTCATAGTTTCCTTGGCCTAAGAATGTTTAACCTTTCAAAGGGACCTTAATTGACTTATTCATACAACAATTCACCTTAATAAAACACAATTTTGAGATTGGCATGGTTTTTTGGGTCATGTTTTGACCAAATTAGCCCCAACACACTCTCTGTTTTGAGATAGAGTGACCAAGTACAGTCTCCCCTCTCTGGAAGAGCGATGGTTCACACTCGTGCCCACTCTGCACATGGAATGGTACTATAGAATGCAAAAATTTTCATTTTTTTGCCTTTATCTCCATTTTGCTTTGATCTAGAAGGTTTTCTTGAGTCTTTGAATTTGTCTGTGTCTCTGTAAAGCCATCATAGTGTTTACATTCGATTTTGTTAGCCTTTGATGAGAGCTTCTTTAATTTTTCTTTCTTCTTATCAATTAGGTTTTTGTAAACATTTGGCTTGATTTTTTATTACTTGAAGAAATTCTTGTATTACAGTCTCATTTTGTGCGATTTATTTAATCAATGATCTAGTTGCATTATGGTTTTCATCACATTTCAAAATTAAAAGAAAAGAAAAGAAAATAATCATTATTTGCATTACATATAGGGTTTTGAATTTCAATTGCAGCAGTTGCATTGAAATATCTACTTATAAATATTTTTTGTTGCATCATTGATTATTTCATTGTTATTTGTCTCTTCCCTCTCATATATATCTTCATAAAAAATAAAAGAGTTATTATTATCATACTAGTTGCGTCATACAGAATTCATGTGAACTCGTACCGTAAGCCTTGAACCTGAAACATAATTGAAGATCAACTACTAAAATTTACTCAACCACTCTAAAGAGCATTTGGAACATTAACCAACACACATATAGGTTTAGGCTAGAGATGTGTTCCAACATCTTTAAATGTAGGAGTTGTTGTTACTTGTCTGTGTTACATTCTGAGGGTAGTCAGCATTCCACGTATGTAAGCATATAGGATCATTTTCCACGTACCCTTAGGTATATTAGATGGTGCTCCACATATGAAAATTATATCAAATACTTCCTATAATACAAGACACTTTAGAAAACACTACCATAGACTGCATTTCCACATACCTCCGGGTAAAGTTTTGAATTCCCTTATAGGTTGGTATCCTACCATAGGTAACCAAGCCGACCACCTTGTTATCTGTGATACAACGAACACAAAATTTAGGTAGATTGCATGCACATATTGGAAATAGCATTCTGTAGTTCAAAGTGACTTGGTAAACCCTTTTTCCTAGTTACCCATTTTTTGCTTTATTTTTGTCTTTAGTTTCTAAAATGAATTAATTGACTGCAGAACAACATCCTCCCTGTGGAACAAATCCTTAGAAGATATTAGGTTGAGACTAATGGCAATAGTTCCTAGGTCCAACAGTCAAGGAAACCCCTTTGGTGAGAATCATGTTCCTTTTCCTTGTTTTGGAAATATTGATGCTCCTTATATCACAACATTTTCCCTTCCTGGATTTACCATTGGCTTACCAGTTTGATTTTTTTCAATCTCCTTGGTTCCAAATGTCAAAATTGCTTCTCAACCAAGTAGTCTTCCACCTGAACATTTTCAACCTCATGTTGATCCTGAAGTTGACCCTTTTCCTTCTTCACATATTGTTTCTTCATCCTTTTCTTCCTCCTCACCTAGTGAAAGTCTTGATTCAAGTGACTAGGAAGCTAAGAAGAAGATGAAAAGGATGATGAAGAAGAAGTAAAATAAGTAGGTGGGAAACCAAGAAAAAATTTCTATGAATGCAACTAATGTCGAGAATCCTTCCAACAAACCTTGTAAATTTAAATTCCCTTTCATGCTTTGTAAGGGTGACCACCTTCTTAGAGATTACCCTAGTATTCCACAGGTATTAGAAGTGTGGTCCACAAGCTCACATCGACCCTCATCATTAGCTTATGGAGATCATGCTGGTGATAAACCATCAACTAGCGATAGTAAGATCCACTAGAAAAAGGGTAAATTTAAGCTTCCCTATAGGTGATGTGAAGGGGATCATCTTATTCACCTTTTTCCTTATATGGATGAAGCCTCAAAAGTGTTGGAGAACCTTACAGTTTCTTAGCCATCACTTATGGTTGGTTACTAGAAGCTTTTTCCCAATCCTCCACTAGTTGAGGACGTGATTGATCTGAATCTAATCAATACCACTCTCTCTGAACCTGAATCCCATGAGTTCGTGCATAACATGAATGCTTGTGTAAAAATGAAAGCAATTTCAAGCATAGTTTTCATGTTTCAAGCTTGTGTAAAAATGAAACCATTCTCATGCTATCCCTCGTGATTACCTTTTTTATCAGCCTGTTTTTTTCAGATTCCATTGACACTATATTCTTGGCCGATTATAACTTCTCTTTCACTTGGTGTTTTATAATTTCTTCATGAATAACTATAATTAGTGGTATTATCCGACAACCTCTTGACCTCTATATGTTTTGAGTAGTTCCATCATGATCAGAATGAGTTGCTACCCTTTATACCACTTGTTCCTTTAGAAGGAGTCCTCTTTCAACTCTTTTTAGACTCCCAAAACATGAAATATTATTGACCACCTACCCTTTCGAACTCATTAAAGTAAATGAAAAGGAGTATGCAGAATATAGGTTTAACCAATTTCCGGACTGGGATGGACTATTTACAAAAAAGGAATACTTTAGTAAAACATGACTAAAGCGTTCTCTTGAGTATTTTTTTTTTTCCTTTTCAGACTCATGAGACTAAATATATGAAAAGGAACCTTTGTAATTTTCTTTTTCACCTCTTTTTACACTTTCTAAACATGAATAAGAAGTCGAGTTGCACCTTTGCTAGACTTGTAAATTCATCAAACAATGTTGTACTCGTCGAACATGATGATATTGAACCACTCCTTCTCAGGATTCATTAAAAACACAAAGGGATTCATCTGAAGGATGACTTATATATCAAGCATGTGTTATCCTCCTCAAGGTTGTAAAAAATAAAGAGGTATTGACTAGAAATGGTTGGGAAATTAGGAAAACAAGGCTTTTTACCTATTAATGGCAACGAGTTGCTCTTGAACATGACACTCTTTCACTTCATCTATGTGACTGTTTGGTTGGGAAATATTCTTGTCTCTTTGGTTAATCATACTATATAAAAAAACCTTCGTAATTATTTTTGGGTCAATTCTGCCAAATCCATCCAGTGTTGCCAATATGTTCAAGAGAAAGTCCACCCTTAATTAATATTTGCTACAATACCTTAAGCCTTACTTCATATCTACACTTCCTGAACAAGCTCTTCATCAACATCATTATGTCGCAAATCTTGATATCCAATTTGTGTCATTAATGAAGGATACATCAAGGCCTCTTGCGATGGGTCGCTTCCTATTGACATTAGTTCGTTATCCAAGAATTTGACTTAGAAACTCCCTTTAGTACCTTGTAGCTTGGATATATCAATGACAAGTTTCCTCACTCTTAACTACAAGTCCTCATTGTTGGCCTTCGACCGGAAGATTCTGTGTGGTGTTCAACTTCAACTCATTCATTCACACCACATAGATTGTACTATGCTACCTTAAGAGTCATTATCATTAACAATTGTTTCTATCATGTCTGTTAAGAACATACATCATTTCCCAGTAATTAGATGGTGTCTACCATGTTTGAATTCATCTCATTTATTCGCATGGTTAGACTTGTACTATCAAGTGATAAGGTAAAAGAACCCATAACTAGTTCCATCCATCCATGTTGTGATTTCAAGATTCCTAAAAATTTCAAAGTATGGTGGCTATGAGAATTCAGATAGTCATCCAAGCATGGGTCCTCTCTCTATCATCAGTAGATGATACTTCTTGATCATTGTATATGTAATATTGGCTTATATTTCTAGCATGGGTATGCTTCACTCAACAATGATGTCATTATGATAATATGTATTGTAACATATGCTGATCTTGACCAATTTGTTCTTCATTAGACTTGTCACAAGGTAAAGCACTTTAGTCCTCAATCAATGTTTTTGACTTTGTACTTTAGGGGGAAATCTGTTACGGGTCATTTTGTTGCATCCAATCAAATAGTCTTAAAAAATGGATCAATAAACATCCTTGACACTTTGTCATTTTCCCTTTGCAAATCCTTAAGCATAATTTCTCCAAAAATGTTGAGTTTATGGGTTAATCATCTCAAAAACCATGTTTTTGGCCCCAACACACTCTTCCCTTTAGTCCACTTGAGATGGTCACATGGTTCGTAATTAAGCACCTGCAATGATCAATGCAGGTTTCCGTCCTTTGCACGTGTGATGGTTCTAGAATTTGGGAAAAATAAAAAATAAATTTGAATATTCTCCTTCTAAAAGCTTATAAGGTGGTTTTAACCATTTACAATGGACAGAAATCTCGAATTCCTACTCTAGAGTTCTTATATCTTATCCTTTGAGCTTACCCTCCTTTACATGTGGATCTCAAGCCTAGATGGGTAAATACTAAACTACCACTTTTAACCTACAAATCTACTACCTCCCACAGGATCTTGGTTGCCTTTTGGAGATTACTAGTTCCCTCATGTTGCTTCTTTGAGCTCAAGGAATCATCATCCTTCGATGCATTACAGTGGAGGCTGAAGGTTTTCTTTGTGGCAAGGAAGGACAACACAATTGGGGATACATATATGAAGTCAAATATCTATAAATGGTTGTAAGTCTCTCCTTCATTTATTAATAAAAAAAGCACTCGATTCTCCCATACTTACATCATGTTGATGCTTATGTATTTCAATTCCTTTTGACTCATTGATTAGAGGCATTAGTTTATGCTTTGTGGATATTGTAGATCTCTTGCTTGTTTTAGTCATTTTGTAGGTTCCATTTATAATGCTTGGAGCTAGAGTTGGAGCTTACAAGAAAGTAGAGGAGGAGGGCTTACTAAAGATTCCAGTTAGGTCTTTCTTCTGTATTCTAATGTCTCTAAGGAAAACATTAATATTTTTACACCTCTTGTTTCTAGATCAAGCCCCTAGATCTAGCGAGTTCCCTTTTATCGACAGAAGAGAATTATCCTAATAACACTACGATTAAGATTTTCCTATGGAATTCATCATCACCTTCAATATCATGTTCATGGTTACAGTGGCATCCACATGCACTCACCATAATAATTTCATTTTGACATTGCACGTGGGTGAACATGCAGGATTCACAGTAGGTGTTATGGTCATGCATAATATTGGGACTGTACTGTCTCACACACTTCTTGTTCACTTTATCTACACCTTTTCTATGATACAAACCCTTTAGTGAGGCTAATTGATTTAGAAACAAAGAAACCCAACAAACAATAATTTAAATTTTCAATCAAATAAACAACAAGCAGTAATTCAAATTTTCAATGAAACAAACATCCAAATTCAATACCCTTTAGTAACAATAAATTTTCCATCAATAGCAAAACTTCATGAGCTCCTTAAAAGACTAGCCATGAGTTTGACTATTTTTCCATGCCCATTGGAGGCCAGATTTAAATTAATAAGCAATTACCCATTATTCTAAATGCACCAACTACTTAAATAAGAAAATGATGAATTGTTATAAGTCTATACTTCATGTTTTCCTTTAGAGTAGTGTTGCAGGATCCACTGTTTCAAATATTCTCCACACACCTCATGATATGAAACTAGTGAGGCAAACAACAAGTCAGATGGAATATTTCCTCAATTTCTATGCACGATCCCCTCAATTTCTTTGTAGACGTAGATTGATAGAAAACAATCTCAATGAACTTCCATATAAAAATTTCATCAATGCTAATAATTGAGGAGGATATTGATATACCTACTAGCTATTTGACTTAAACAAATGGTCATTAGAGATTTGTTTTCTTTGTTTTATATAGTTTCAATGGATCTACTTCTATCCATGCAAATATCCACTGAAAATGGTGGTTTTATTAAAGATTTTTTTTATGCCTTCAAGAAAGGAAATTCGATAAAGAATCTAAAGATGAGAAAATTCACAAAGGGATCCTCTAGAAGCGTGAGCTCTAGAAATTACAACAAGCAGTATGTTCAAAAGAAGGAGATGAAACATTGTAAGCATAAAACACATATCCATTCAAATTCTAAGGAAGAAGTATGTAATGATTCCAATTTAAAAGTTGGATTGTAAAGCATAGAAAATTCTCTCTCATTTTTCATTCATCAAATATTTTTAGATCTAATTTGGCTACCATCTTAGTGCTCACACTTCCCTCCATCCACATATTTAAAGAAAATTTTGGATGAGCTTGGGCTTTAGCCTTCCTTCATTTAGTTGCTCCATTGGTTGGAATGTGATAGAGAAAGCATGAATGTGTATAATTATTAGTTTCACACGTCCTTGCAATGATCTGCGAGTTTGAAGTTGTGGATATTTTTTAGTTATGTGGAGCTTCACACCTCCGAACTCGCTGAGTTAAGCTCCGTACATCTTATCCCCTCTGCACAACTTATCTCTTTCGTACAACTTCTCCCCTTTGCAAAAATTCTTCATACCTCGCATTGTGCACAAATCCTTCGCACAACTTATCTAATGTTCCCTTACCATTATTTTCAGTTGTTACTCATTTGGTTTAATATATTTTCATAATAATGATATTTTAATAATTTAATATTCTTTCATAATTTGATAAAACAATGTGAAATAGAAGAGTGCCTTACAATGATTTATGTGTGATTATACAGCAACAGGATGTGAATGTGAGAAACGAAAATATATTATCAATGCAGCGAAATGATTGGCAATAAACATAACATGAATTCAATTGATTTACAATGTTGATATGGTACGTAGGAATGTATTCAGGCCATTGGAATTTCAATATTTTCAAAATGAATTCTGTGTGACAAAAAAGCAAAGGAATCGAGGTGAAAATCTTATCAAAGAGAAAACCTAAAATTTTCTTCCATGCTTCAATTTCTCTAAATATTCTAGGCGTGCCAAAAATAATTCAATGCAGTGGTGTGGAAGTTGTGTTTTCTTGTATTTGGTTCTTAATGCCTTTTTCCTAATATAATGATATAGCTTTGTGCGAAGAGATTTCATTGTGTGGAGAACATGGGCTTCACTGGGGGAGAAATACCATACCACATGCGTTCATATTGGGGGATATATATATTGAGGAAAAAATGACATAATACATTGAGCATATAATAGGGGGCAAGGGGCTTTTATATGTTTTGTATAAAAAATGGAGTTCAAAGTTAATGAAAAAATATAAAGGGGTATTAAAAAATGGATACCTACAATATCTAGTGAAAGTAGGGGTTTTTTACATTGGGAAGGTGTATAGGGTTCATATTAGTCTAAGGGGGTTAAGTAAGGTGATTTTTAGAGGTATTTTCCAATATATAGTCAAATAAAGAGTATTATATAATATGCCATGAACACACATGCTATGTGAAAGGTTCATTAAGTGAAGCCCTCGTGGTGCTGAGAGTTTTTCATAGAGAAATTTCATTGTGCAAAGTCTTTCTAGCAATCCACACAACCTTTAATTAATTGATTAACAATATAGGCATGGACTATACTGCATTGTAGCTATTAACCTTGTAGTTGAATAATTCTAGCAATAAATAAATTCACAATTTTAATTTCATATATGTATACTCTCATCATCTTAATTAAAAATTACTTTTAAATATCTAAACAATATAACAAGGTAGAAGAACTTTATCTAATATCACCTTACCTCAGCAAAGATTTTTTTTGAAAATAAACATCAAATACTTTCTTATTCATACTTGTTAAATATATAATAAGGGAATATTTTAATTACGTTGAAAGTGTGATCTATATTGGAATTGGGGTTGGAGAAAAATGGAAAATGACAAAAGAGCACCAAGCACCAAGATGAATTCTAACTGTCATTTTAGCCAAAAAAATAGATGTCTAACAAACTGAAACAAAGCACTATTTGGAGTGAATTCTAAATCAAATATTTGTTTGACTAAAATTGAAGATACATTTCAAAGCATGATTGTCATAGAATATAACTTACAAACAAAGGAAACACATCTCCAAATAAAACTAACTCAAGAATCCCTGCAAATTAAACCTCTGTATTTCATTCACTGTAAAAATATATAAAAAATAAGTGCAATACACAATGTCCTTTCTCCTGAACCTGACCAACCCTTCTTTCCATTACATCCATATCATAAATAGACTAAAATGAGTCAGTTCCTACCTCTAGGGGTCGAATTCCTCATTAGGATTTTTGTTTCTAACTTCTGCAATGAAAATAGAACTAACTGCTAAAGACTAGGGACTGCTTAACTAGATATTTCCTAAGGATTTTACATTGTTTTCTCAACCCAAAATCAATCTTGTGAGTCACTAAATGATTTATTACAATGATTAATACCATAAAAACAAAATATGAAATTTTTTGACTAAATGTGGTTGCAAGAGGAACTTTATGCAAAACATTATCACTTTTAACATCAACCCTATAAACAAGCATACTTTAGGCAAAATCCAAAAAAAAAAACTATGTTATTTAACCCCTTCCAAAATTCAATTTAGATACCTCAACCAATAGGTTCAATTTTCCTATATCTTTCTCTTGCATCTCTCTTAACTGTTGTTTGGTTGCTCTTAATTCTTTTCTCATAGAAATATTTTTCTTGCATATGTTTTTGTCTGTTGTTGGTTGATAGATGTCCAAAATATCACTCATATGTATCCTGGCCATCTCATCCTGCTACTTGAGCTCATAAATCTCCATGTGTGCCTCCTTTAGTTGCCCTCTCAACCTATTGAAGGTGTTCTTTCCCTCATCTATCTCTGTCTTCTCTTCTTGGATTTGTATATTTCTAGATTAGGATATGGTAACCCTAATTGCTGGAACTTCTTCCTTTTTAACATCCTATTTCATTACCATTGCTTTTCCCTTGGATTTGGCAGGAACTGGTGTAGCTTTAACCACTAGCCATCTTCAGTAGGTTAGCTATCTTTTCTAGAATGACTTTCTTTAATTCCCTATTTTTCTGATGCAATTGTGCAATAACCATATGGACCTACTTCAATTGCTCTTACAATTGAGCAACCTCTTTAACTTTATAATCAACAACTTCATCTTCTGGTATGGTCTCCATGGTTTCAAATGTCTGCTCCAAGGGGAGCCTTGTTGCAGCAAACCTAGTGAGTGGATTTTGAGAGACATCCACCACTTCTAGAGAAAACTGTAGCTTCTTGCCTTTTTTTTTTCTCATTGACTACATTGTAGCCAAGGGCCTCTTCACTAAACTTCAATTTGGGGATTGAATGTCTTTTACCACTCCTAAGGGTGTTTCTTTCTTTCTCAAGGAACTAGTTGGCACATCATCCACCAGGTTTGAAGAATCAATAAATGACTGCCATGATTGATTTGTTTTATTTATCTCTTCCAATACCAACAACTTAGTTAAGGAAAAGTGGAAAAGGATAATTTCCACTTGACTTTGTTTTCCCTGCACCTTGTCTGCCATCTTTCTAAGACTCCTAAAAAGATACAAGGGAAAATTCAAAGGGATCTTCCCAGTAAAATGCATTAAGAGTTTGAAATGGTAATGATAAATCCTTAAAAACCTACCCTCACATGTAAAATACCTCTGAATAGCTTGCAAAATATTTTTTTATGTTCAAGTAAATACTCTTTATGAGCAATGGACCCATATTCCTTATCTCTATATTCAGGGTTCAAAAAATCTTTAAAATGGGAAATATCAAGGGGTGTTCCCTTGAACCATTTCTCTCCCTGAAAGGGAATCTATGTTGCAGCTGATATTTTGACCTCTGTAACTGGAAAGGTGAGTGCTCCAACCTTAGCCTCCAACCCATTAAAGTTAATGGCAATCTCCTTAGTAAGTTGTGCATTATACCCTTGAATTTTTTCACAAAACCTAATACATCCCACCTGCTCAAAAGTAACTTTGATAGTTGGGTCTGCAGTGATGAATGTGGGATCTTGGGTTTCAAATATGACAATAACACATCTCTAATGTTTTCTTTCCTCTAGAGTCAACATGGTTTTTTGTTTTGTAGTAGGAGATACTCTAGGGTTTTAATGCAAACATAATTTGTGCAACCAGTGTGAGGGAAATAATATAAAGGGCTCCAGATTAAGCCTTTGATGATAATTAAGAAGGAAACCCTATACAACAAACCAATTAGAACAAATTTTGTCCTAAAAAGCCTAAGAAAACTAGTGCATACTTGATTCTTATGGAAAGAAATTCAAAAGACAGGCGCAACACATGAGAAAACAAGCTTCAAACACCTCTAAGGCACACACAATTATGGAAAGGAGTTTCAGTTTTGTTTAATAGCATGGTAGAATTTATACATGGAGGATGCAAATGAAATTTTGACTGATTTGAAAGGATAAGCACAAAAAAGCAGCTCACAGATAAAACATCACGAATATAGAAAGTGCAGCGAATGGAGAAAGCACAACGATGGTAAAATCTGGTATATTGAAGGATTCAATGTTGTTTTCTTAGCTCATGCATGAAATTGGGTAAGAATTCAAAACCAGGGAACCAAAATAAACTAAAGTTTGCAGTTGTGAGTGATTTGACCATCGGGTTGAAAGAAATGTAGCACTGTTTACAAATGCATCACTCCCTTGTCTCCTTTGTGCAACAACCAAGAATGACCATACAAAGAACTTTCGATGGGAATAATGGAGAGATGAGATATATTGTATGAATACAACCATGAAAATAACATTCAAAGGTGGTTGATAGCGGACTTGTTGGCGATAATCACGATTTGAACTTGAATGACCAAAGTGTAGCACTTGGAAAAAGCGCAATAATTGTCCTCTTGACCATTGTATTGTTTCTGATGTCATTACTAATCATGATTTGACATGTAAATGGACTCAAGACACCTACAAATGTATTCCCATGATGACAAAGCATGGCAACACAATCTTTCTCATGATTTCTTGATGTAACTTGACCGCTATACCTACTTAACTTGACCCCTTGGGATACAAAAGACCATCTTTGTGACTCTTGAAACACTTTGACATATTTACAATGAATAATAAAAATTTATTCCCACCTAAGACCTAAAGCTTGATCTTCCACAAGATCATAGCCACACATTATGCTTTTGAAAAAATTTGAAAGACAAAATCTATTTTCTGATTTCTATGACTATAGGATACTAACATTCTCAACACCTAATGATACTACCCAGAAATATCAGAGAGCATATCATTAGGGAGCCTTTATCAACCTAGAACCACATCAGGAAGCACATCTCAACCTAGAATCTAATGACAGTGAGGAAGTTCCCATGGGACACTCTCACCTCATGTCATCTCATAGGGGAGGATACATCTTCCACCCTATGTCGAGCAATAGGTGAGATAAAATATCTTATCTATCCAATTTCTTGTTGATCTTCCCAACAGTGATCGTCAAGAGTCAAGTGGTAGAAAACCTTGCATCATAAGCTTCGGTGAGATACCCAACTTACCAAAGCTAAGGATCACACACCCCTAAACTCTCTCAACCCATTAGCCAAATAGGGAGCTACAATCCCAACAACCCCAACCTATGGGTATGCTACAAACTAGGTTATATTTTCTAGACTAAGATAGGGGAGCAATGTTTTCCACTGCATGGGTGACAGATAGGGATGATACCCTATTGTCTAGAGATCTCTCAACCCCAAGAGCCCTACATATCAATTCCTCACCCTAGGAGCTGAGACAGGGGGGAAGAGTTGGTTTAGTGTCCTCGATCAACCCTGCTCTTTGTAAATCAGAAAAATATTAGCATTCTCATATGTGATACCTGCTTAAATAGTTCACTGAAAAGTTCAATCATAATGCCTCATACATTACCAAGAGTAGCAGTCATATAATTTCCTGTTCATGCAGGACATTACATCAAATGTTATTTTATAATAAATATATGTCAAAAGGATACCTTATTCATCCTCCCTCTAATGGAGGTAGCAACCACAAGCCTAATATAGACTCATACAACAACACTGTCTCAAGATAAGGAGTTATCTCAGTCCCAACAATATATGTGATTCTCTGCTAATTGGATCCCACTCTTGTTGTCACAATGTATCATTGTCATATCCAAAACCTGCTCAAATAGTTCTTCAGGGAGATTCGTCAACCAAACTACCTCACAACTAGCCATTGTAGCAATATTTACTCAAACTTGATCGTGCTTAAAGCTACAAATTTATATTTCGTACTCATCAAAATGTTGTGGAAGATCCCATGCTAAAGTAGCACCCAAATGTTCTCTTTTTGTCAATAATTCTTTCCATCCCAGTCAACATTAGTGTATCCATACAATGATATATATTTGGAAGTATATCTCAAAGCAAGATTGATCTTCCCATGCAAATCATTCAAAATGTGCTTGTTAGAAACCCAATGTGTGAAGCAACTTAATCATGAATTAACATATATAGATCGGTGTTTGCAAGGAACATCAATGCTTAATAAACTATTAGTTTCCAAGTCAGTTTCAACAATATCTTTGCATAACTTCTTGAAATTCAATTCCATCAGGGTTTCCAAGGATTTATATTCCATCATGCCAAATAACTTTATGACATTTTTTTCCTTTTCCAAACTTCTAATATGAGAAAGTAGTGCATCATGCCAAGGTCTTCCATATCTATCTTAGAGGCAAAATCCCTCTTACTCCGATCATCAGAGGTTCATTACTTGTCAAGAATAGATCATCAACATATAAAACCAAAATCAAAGGCATACCTTGGACTGATTTTGAAGGAGAGGTTCAGATCAACACATCTACCAGTCTTCACTAGGTAATTGTCAATGTGGACATGGAGGCTCAGAAAGATTGCTTCAAACCATATAATTCTTTCTACAATCATAATACTAAGAAAACCAATATTCTCAACCTCAAATAAATTAATATAGTGAAATCAAATCAACTAAGTCTATTTATCAAGACTTAAATGCCAAACCAAAATTTATATCAAAGTCATAAAAGTTTTTGCCAATATCACTGCCAAACTCTTTAGACCAGGTGCCAGGTAGAGCTTATTAATTTTGGCAACTGAGGGACAAATTCCCTCCTTTGGGCAATCTTCTTCTTCCAGTAATACCACTTCTAGCCCTTGGAATAATTTAAGTTGGTTAAGGAAAAATATAATTTAATTTGGAAACCAACATGTGCAAAACAAGACAAGTTGGCCCTAAGGAGAATATGGATGCCCATGGAAACCTATAAATAAAAGTCAAGTGACCCTCATTTGGATATCATCATCAAGAATAGTCTTCTTCTCTCTTATTTTATTTGGCTCACAAATTTCTGAAGTGGTTCATGGAAATTGGTCCATACGTGTCTGAAATTGCAAGGTCTGAAGCTCGCACATGTGATCTGGGGTTTTTATTTGTAGCCGTAGGGTTGCCATAGAGAATTTTCGGTTATAGCAATAGGCACATAGGCTTATCCATATGGTTGAAGAGTTTCAACTGCACTCATGTACACTCCCTTAGTGTGGTTGGAAACTAGGTTTTTATTTTTACAGTTGACCACAAATCATGACAATTGATCACAAATGATGACAATTCACCGCAAACTTATGAATCATGAAATTGATTAGCATTATTGTTGGGTTCATCTTTGGGATATTGTTTGGTTGATTTTGTTGGAAAGTCTTGTAGATAAAGAGTTTGATTATTGTACTCTCTCTTTGTAGAAACATTCCATGAAATTCTAATAAGAAGAAGAATTTGAAAGGCTTTTGCCCCTTATGGGGTTTTTCTCTAGTCTCTAACCATTCTTGGTGTCGCTATGTGTGAATGATTTTCTTCTATTGTTCCTTTATGTTCTGATGCATTGATGATGATATTGTCCTTTCTATATAATTGCATATGTTGTTCAATAATGTTATGATGTTTCGGGGTGAATTCAATGTGTAAATAATGAAATGCAATTATCTAAAACAAATAAATATATTCCTAAGAAAAATTAACAAAGCTCACAGCAAAAATACCAGGTTATTCTTATATAATTATTTAATATTATTAATATGTAATTTAATATCATTAATAAATAATTTCTTATCTGGTAATTATAATATATATATATATATATATATATATATATATATATATATATATATATATATATATATATATATATATATAATTTAATATTATTAATAAATTATTCTATTTTATTAATCCATTTAATTATTTATGAAATAGAAATAGGGTTAGTTTGTATTATATATATGAATATAATTCACAATACATATATAATAATTTAATACTACTAATAAATAAGTTCTTATTTGATATTATAATAATTAATATATGTATAATAATTTTAATATTATAAATAAATAATTAAATATTTATATAAACAATTAACGGTTAGTTTATAACAACTAGTTTTTAATTAGAATTTAAAAATTAAAAATACATTAATTTATTAATTAAATAACTAATTTCCTAATGGCTAATTCTAGACTCTGATGCTTCCTCGCTGTTTATTCATTAGGATCTATAGATCTTTTCACCTTTGTCTTGAGGATGAACCACATTAGCTGGTTTGAAATGTCGACCAAATAATAATCATGTGAATAATCCGAAAGACATGCTTACTAAATTATGGATCACAAAAGCCTAAGATTTTACAATGTTATTTATTGTCATGTCAAAAACTTGTTATTTACCAAGTACTATCCAACCAAACTTTATCAATCCATCCTTATGATTATAATATGAACCATTTCTGTAAATAATTATAAATGCATACACCAAGGGCAAGTCATATAAGTTTTTTCCATCCATAAAGTCACTGCATATTGAATCACAATTGTCTACACTTTAATTAATGTGCCAAGTGCCAATGATGCCAATATAGAATCAATAATGAATACCAATATTAGTCATTGAGAGCACTATGCCCATACTATGATGCCACATCAAGGAAAATCATTATTGCAAAATTTGATCAAAACCATAACTTGTTATCATTATGAATCCAATCAATCCATAAGCCAAAGAATATCTATGGATTGTCAAGCATTATGACAAAATTTCAATACTATTTATCAATATTAAGTCAAGTTAATAAGTCAAATATTGTCAAACCCTTGCAACTTCTTACCACATACTATCATATACTAGTTCCAGTCATAAAATCAATATGAAGAAAGTACTACTATGCATATTCCATTACCCTGCAAACACAAGTTTAGTCAAGAAATTCACATTCTCTATAATAAGTCAAGCATTCAAACTTCCCTGCTCATAGAAATTTTTATTGTCTACTCCATATCTATAGGACTTTCATACTCCTAGTGTGCTCTTGGTTTCATGAATAAGGATTTAGTTTTTGTATCTTATAGGCTCAAGCACACCCATAAGCCTTCTTCCATGCAGTTTGGAGGCTTATAACCGCACCCTTAAGCCTTTCTCCCAGCTGTTGGGGCTTGAATTAGGAGAAACCTTCTCTGCTCAAATTAGAACTTTCCAAAACTTCTTTAATAGCATCAAATGGTTATTCATTCCCATAATCCTTCCTTCAACAATCAAGTGTCTTATATTCATTTTCTGAAAATAATAATACATGTTGGGATCTTATGGAGAGTTTCTCCCTTTGAATGGGAATCCACTTGAATAACCAATCATAAAGACATCAACTAGTTTATCATAATGTTGTCATGCATCAACAAAATTGTTAGATCATGAAATCAAACTATACCATATTCTTTGACATATATGCATCATAGTCATAACATACTAGCATCAACTACTTCATCATCACATATGAACATGACATCAAACTTTCATCAAGGGTTAGTGTCATATAATTAGGGAAACTAACAAGTGTATCATCATAGTTCAAGTATCATAATAATTTCTTTATCACATCAAGACATCCATTCATATTTTATAATATTATTAGAAACTAAACAAGGTCAACAAGAAGATCCTGAGTATCCATCTGGTGAGCTCCAGTATTGCAGCAATAATGTTGCAACTCCTGTAGCTGCCTACTTTACTTTTATCAACTTGGTAGTTCGTAACAAACTTGGAAGCGACGGTGCTATATGCACAAGTACTAGCTCTTACTGCAGGCTGTCACTTGATCAGCTAGCACAAGTTTTCTAGGAGCTTAAGCCAACTTATATGAGTTCTTAGAAGAAGCTTTTAATTGTGATGAAAGAAAACTAAGTTGAAAGAGGCTACTCTACTTGTAGAAAGAGAATGAAAATGCAAACCCTTGCAAACCCTAGTTTTACCCACTAACCCTACTTTTACAAGAAAAGAGATGGATACTAATGAGATGGGTACCATTAACTACTGGGAAGGTAAAATGCATGTATTCAAGCTACTTTGGAAGAGAAATGAGAAGAGATCAACTTTTTGTATTTTTGAGAATTTTTATGTAGAATTATTATGTTGGTGTTTTAACTAGTTGTGACTATGCAGAGGTTTGGTGGCGAAGGGAGATGGATTTGGCTTTTGCAAGAGGTGGGGAAGGTGTGGGGAGGTCCTAAGAAGTCCCTAATACCCTTCTAGAGACTTCCATTGCGATCAGACTTTGAAAAATCACTTGTATGAACTTCTACAGGAGGCTACAGGGGATCTACAGGATGTTCTACAGGAGGATCTATAGGAGGAGCCCAAAAGTGGTTTTTGGAGGTTTGAAGGTGGAAAAATGGTGGGAGAATGGAAATGAAGGCTGGATGGAATTGTTAAGGGGTCTAGGACTTTGTCAATGAAGATCAGGAATGAAGGAGATGGTTGGATTTGTTCAATGGTCAAGAAAGAAATTTTGGACAAAAACGCAGAAATTAGGGCAGTTTGGGGAAGTATGGCGAATGAGTGGGGGAAATATTGAGAGATGAGTAGGAGCAGGCTACGTTATGGAAGAATGATAGGCTGTAGTGTTCTATAATTGAGTTGCATAATTATTTTTCAAAATTGACCCAAGCAAGAAATAAAAAACAGAGTTTTTCCTATTTTGACCTAAAATCTGACCTAAAACCAGATAAATACTTAACAGAACTTTATGGAAAGAGAACTATGTGAGAAATCCATGGTAAATGAACAAGAAAGGATCTAAGAATGTGAATCCAACTGATATCAACTTCTCAAACTCAAAATTTCACACTAGCAATTGCATTGAGAAAGCAAAAACAATGTTTTTGGTGGCAACAATAGTGCTTTGATCTCAAATCATGGTCCCAAGGAGGGAGAAAAGAGATCAATGCCTACTTGGTAGCCTTTTTGGATCTTTTTCTATTACTGCAACAAACTATCTAATCAATTTGAAGCAAGAACAACTATTCTAACCATCAAAAACAACCTAATTAACAAAGCAAGAATTAACCTAAACAATAGAAATTATCTCATGAATGTAAAAAAAACATATAAATACACAAAGGAGGTGATGGGAACTTGGGTTGGGCCCTAACCCAAGTGCTGCAGCCTCCTAGGAAAAATTAGTGCTGGTTCAAAGCCGGATTCATCTTCATTGATCAAAAAATAATAGTTACATCACAAAACTGTTTGCAAAAAGGGCTCGAAAATGAGCTGAGTACAAGGCTGCACTAAAGTGTGAAAATAGACTATCAAATGGATAACGTACTGAGGCTAGAAGCCTTCTTATTTATACAAGTGAGGACTCCCAACAGTTCTCCTAAACTTCAAGAACTCAGCTGCCTAAAACTGAAGATATCAACAACTTCACTAGACTTGCTCAGCTTCCCCTTGGAATCATCATTGTGGGCCTTTGTACTTCGAGCTACAGATAGAGAACTCGAGGAAGGGGTCATTAATGAAGGAGAAACCCCTCCTATAAGTCCTCAGCCCTGTTTCCTCAAGTTTGGTTTCCAATCTACTCATAAATGTTTGGTCTTTATCCAAAAATGTCCAAAAATCTGCAATAAACACTCATTAGACTATGTGGCAAAGTGACTATCCCCATTCACTCTATTTACATAAATATATTCAAAAACATGCAAAAAACTATGGAGAATGGTGGATTAAATGAAAATAATAGGCAGAATGAGCTCATATAGTTACCCATTTCTGGGGCTCATCATCACCCCCCTGCTGAATGGGTTGCTCATCCTCTGAGCAACTAATCTAGTTCTTCATCTTTAATGGTGTTAACAGCTTCCCTGACATTCCAAGCCTCTGAGGTGATGTCCTCTTCTTTGTCATGAAAACCTGCTTTCCTATCCACTTCCTCCCATTGTTTTTGTTCTTCCTCCTCCTTAACCCCTTCCAATAGTCCTAGCAGTAGTGGAGGACTATATTTAAGACCAATCTAGTTGGCCTTCAAGTTTTGCATTGATTTTTTATATAAGGGCACTCTCCTCATAGCCTCCCTCATTCTAGTTGGGGAGTGATACTCCCTGATCTTTAGGCTATGGGACAATGTATTCCATCTTCTTGTGCAAGCATGAAGGAAATTATCACCAAATAATCTCTCCATATCTTCAAAGTGAGCAATAGCCTATGCTTGCCTTTCAACATAGTCAGGGGCAACTTGAGGATTGGATGCAAGGTGCCGACGGACATATATGAGAGCTAATGGATCTACCAGTTCTGCCCTTACCATGTGGGGTTCACTTAACTCCTTTGCCATGATCTTCTGAATTTCAACTGATCTCTTTTCTTCATGGCTCAACCAAGAAGCCATAGCCATGAGCTGTAGATCTCCCAGTGCAGCATTTGGATCCCATAAATTCATATTAGGGAGTGCCATATTGTGTAGGTAAAATTCTACTAATTTGGCTTTATCCTCTGCTGAAATACTATCACATAAATGCATAAACTGATTATAATTTTGGAATGGGATTGTGCCCCTTTGGGCCAATGTTTTAATTTGGAATTGGAACCATTGGTCTTTGAGATACAGTGCATAAGATCTAGCTGGTTGTCTGCACTGCAAGGCCTCCATTGCCTAGCTAGCCATGCAGGCCATTTGGGCTTCCTTTTCCTGCAACTGTTGTTTCAAAATCAGCACTTCAGCTGCTGCCTGAGATTATTTTTCTTGCTACTGTTTCATCAGCATTTCAACATCAGTTTGTGGCTCTTCCTCTTGCTGTTGTTTCTCTTCTACTTCATTATCTGCTAGGGGACCTTCTTGCTGTTGCTGTCCTTCCAAGATTGGCAACTTGTCTCCCTTTTGAGTTTCTGATTCTTGTAACTGCTTTTTCAGCAGTTCATTTTCTTCCTGTAGTTGGGCTCTTCTACTGCTCTCTATGTGCCTTACCATGGCCAACTCCCCTCTCAACTCTTTCAACTTGTCTTCCATGTGTCCTATATCTTCAACTTCTTTAGATTTAGCAATTTGCATCCAGGTGTGGGTTCTGACCCTTTCTTTTTCTAATTCAAAGAAAAAAGGCATAGTGAAATTTTATAGGATGATCTTCCCACCTTCTAGCAGATTGTAATAGGAGCCTAAATTAGGCTGAGGGCTTGGTTCATGTATTTATTTGGCCCTTCCTTCCTCGTGTGACTATTCTGCTGCCTTATCTTGTAATTTTTCAGTTTCTTTTAGCTTGGCGATTGTCTCTTGTAGAAAGGTTTGAGCTTCATGTAGGACTGCTTTGGAGTCCATCAATTTGATTCTTTCCTTCCTGGTGGAGGTTTTGGGACTCCCTCTCTCGTAGGCGATAGATATGTTGGAGGGAGATTCCTCCTTCTTTTTAGTAGGTGCATCCTCAATGATTATGGGTTTTTTTGATGGTGGCTGGAGCTTGCCCACCTTAATCCTGGTGCTCCTCCTGACTTTAAATTACATAGAGGTTTGTCTTTTTCTTTTTCCCTTTTGTTTTGCTAGAGTGCTCAATGCAGCAAGCACAGTTGCTGCTTCCCTTGCCAATGTTTCAAGGGATGTTTCTTGTTATTGTTCTTTTCCTTCATCTCCTATAGTCTTTCCTGTGTCTGCTGTTTTTTCTTGTGTCTCTGTTATCTTTGGTGGTGTATTCTCCTTTTCTTGCTGAGTCCCTGCCTTTCCTATGGCAGTATTTTTCTAGGCTTTCTTGGGATTTTTCTTCTCAACCTTTGTCCTTTTCCTCTTCTCTATTTTTGAGGTTGTCTTATTTTCTTCTTTTCTTTTGTGTCTTTCTGCTTCTCTTCTGTTTTTCCTTCTGTTTGAATATCTTGTGCCTCCTCATTATTTTTCTTCTCAAGTTCCTCTGTTTGCTCCTCCTCTTCACTGCTAGATGGGCTAATGTCCTCAGTCAAAGTTTTGATGTCATCCTCTCTCGACATATTCTTGAAAATTTCCCAAGCTATGGGGATTGTGTATGTGTGTATGGCATCTTCTACCAACAATTTGATGAGCCCATGGTGGGCCAGCTGGTCTGGGACCCCTGCATTTAGCTTGGTGCCACATTCTATCAAAGATTGGAGGAGGAAATATGGGAGACTGAGTTTTCTAACTACAGGTAGGTCCATCCCATATCTCAATTCATGCAGTAACCTAAAGTGATAACCATAAATTATACTAAACCTCCCTTCACAAGTGATATATTTCATTATCTGGTAGCTAACTTTACTCCATGGAGGAGGTAAGCTTGTCTTTCTAACCCCATTTTTATCCTCTACAGGATGCTCCTCAGGGTGAAAAAATGTCTTCTTAGCAACTTGTCCCAATGTTTTTTCCTCCTTGCTCCAAGGTAGCCCAAGTGGAAGACCTGTGATTTTGCTGATAAAATTAGGTGTAAGCTCTAAGGTCAGACCCCTGAAACTGACTGTAGCATGTGTTTTTCAATGGGGTCTTAAGGACATAAAAAATTCTTCAGTCACCTCATCATCATATCCATGAATTCTCTCGAAGAATAACATCCAGTTTGCCCTGGTGAAGAGGGCCACCACCCTGGGGTGCTCATGCAATTTGTTGGAGTTCAAAGGCTCCTTTCTCATAAAACCTCCTAGCATGGTGTTTTTAGTGGGTTTTGAAAATGCTCAGGTGAGGAAGGAGGCAACAATTTCCAAAACTAGAAACAGAGGGATAGTTGAATTGTGTTGTTTTCTTTTTTATTTTAAACCAGAGAGGGAATTTCCCGTGTGCTTCGTCTTCACAACATCAATTTGCAATTTCTACCTCTCCTCAAACTATTTCCAACCTAAATTTGCTTCTTAGTTTTGGGAAAAATCAATCCTTTTGACAAAACAGAGAATATATATAACACAGTGTTTTTTCTTCAGAGAGTGGACAGTCTTGCAAATTTGGTTTTTTCACAGGTTGGCTTCTGTGGTTGCATCTTTTTTCTCCACAGAAGAATGTGAGGAAGAAGAGGACAGATTTTGAATGCAGAGAAGAAAAATGAAGAGACTGTGTAGAACTCAGAGAAAAAAAACAAGCAGACTTTTAATCTTCACTTTCCTTTCTTTCAACCCAATATTGTGTTTTTAATCCTCCTCCTTATATAAATATATCATATGCAGAGCAGTTTCCTGAGCCTACCTCTTTTCAAGCTTGAATTTGACAAAAATCTCAGATTTTTCTTCTGCAGAGCTACCCTCTGCCTTCCTGTAAAAAGCCTCCTGTAGATGGTGTTCCTGCTCTTGTAGAATGCAGTAGTGCTCCTGTAGAGCCCGATAGGCGAGAGGGTTTTGCAAGACTCGAAAAAACTGGCAGAAAATAACTGGTTCATTTTTGTGAAGGTGGTAGGCGAGTACTGCCGTCGAGAACATCATAAATGAAAATGAAACAAAGGGTGGTGGAGGCTTAGACCGCACTGTACTTAACTTATGGCATAATCTGCGGTGAGGAGATGAGGTGGACGAATGGGTTCGTTATCCCCATTTGAATCGTTGGTCCTACGCCAATGTCATTATGGTTTTGCATGCCGCCTGACTGCCATCACCTCCCTCATTCCCGTTATACGCTTCCACCACTACCAGTTATGAGTTTTTTTTCCCGATTTGACATGCCACACGTGTTGGCTGTGTATCTGGTCGGCAGTTTGAATTTGACGAGGCTCATTTGAATTCCACAAGGGTGTGTGGACTGAACTAGGGTGGCCAGTTAGCTGGACACTAATTTCATTTAATCGTGACCATTCCCATAGTTCATGAAGTTTTGAAAAAATATTCATACAATCGAGGAATAGGGTTAGCCACTTACCTGCTCAGTCGTTGTTGTGCTAGGCATGCTTCGAACTTTGGCACTTCATTTCCTCGTTGTTGTTGCTACTGGTGCTCTACATGCTCAGCCTTTAGCTTATGCTGATGATTTCTCATTCAAGCTTTGCTCCTTGCATGCTTCATACATCCTGCTGCGCTGACCCTGTCTCTGGAGTATGCTTTTCAAAGGGATTAGCTGCTACAAGAATCCTGTAGGAATTCCTATAGCTGCTTCCCCTTCTGAAATTCAGGCTGATGCTTGAGCAGGGGCTAAAAAATGCTGAAGAAGGTCTCGAATGAAAAGAAATAACAACTGGAAGGTATCAGGTAGGAATAAGTAAGAACGCTGCTGCTTTATTCGTCATCATTTTTTTGGGTTTACAAAATGAAAGAAACATAATTTTTGTGTTTGTTTATGTAGGGACAGAAAAAATGAGTGGAAATGTGGGTGTGCAGGGATGAAATGGAGAGTTATGTAGATGGATGGCAGTAGGGAGGCTCACAGGCCTTCGAGACAAATTTCCAACCCTCAGATCCTTCTCTGAAATTGATTTTGGCCTTTCTGTAGTTTCTACAAGATCCTCCTATAGAATACATAGAATTTCCTATAGGATGCGAAATTTTCAGAACAAATGAGACCCAGGCCTAGGAAATGATAATGGCGATGGAGGGATAGACTGTGAAGGGTGTATGTAGTCTGGCCATGTCTTTTTATTCTTGTGTGACCCTCCTGCAACTTGCAATTTATTCAAAAGAAGTTAGGTTTTTTTATTTTTTCTTTATTTTTCTCTCTTTTTTCTCTTTTTTTTTGAGACAGCTGGGGAACCTCTAGGAGGTTTTCACCCTCACTGCCTGCCCTGGGTGCCTCCAAGAGGTTTTCACCCAGGGATCTTTTATTCCATTTTCTATTTTTTCTGTTTTTTTTTTTCTCTGTTTTTTCCTTCCTTTTTTTTTTTTTTTGCTCAGGGTGTGGGTGGATTAGAGACAGGGACCTGCTCCACTACTAACATTGATTTACCTAGATTCTCAATGAACTCTTGCTTAGAAAGGGGCTTCGTGTAGATCTTCAATCTATGCCCATTGATGAGCATGGGGATGGCTTCTTCATCAATGGTCTGGATAAGCATTGAACCATTGTCATTGCATTTTTCAACTGCATAGGGTCCCAGCCATGTTGTCCTCAGCTTGCCCTTGAAATCTTTGTATCTCGAATCATACAACAGCACCCAATCTCCTTGCTGGAATTGTTTTTCTTTGAGGTGTCTGTCATGGCATATATTTATTTGAAGTTGGACTACCTCTGAGTGGAGAAGGGCCTGCATTCTCTGTTCATTCAATCCATTTAGCTGAAGCAATATTTCCTTTTGTACATGGATGATATCTAGTTCCAGCTGAGCTTCCATCCTTAATGTGTTATATTCAAATTCTATGGATAGCAAAGCCTTCTTCCCATAGACCAGCTCATAGGGTGTGAAACATGTGGCGATTTTCCAAGTAGTGTTATAGGCCCAAGTGGCCTCAACCAATCGATCTACCCAATATTTTCTGTTGCTGCTCACTACTTTAGTCAAAATCCCTTTCAAAGCTCTATTAGTGACTTCTACATATCCATTTGCTTGTGGATGATAAGGGGTGGAAGTTCTATGCTTAATATTGTGATGCGTGATCAGGTCTTCAATCAGATTGGAGGTAAACTAACTTCCTTGATCTTTGACTAATTCTCTTGGATAGCCAAACTTGTAGAAGATATTTTCCCTCAAAAACGCGTCTAATTTTTCTTCTGTTGTTGCTTTTATTGCCTTTGTTTCTGCCCATTTTGTCAGACAATCAGTACACACAATGATGTAATATTTCTGTTTTGAAGGAGGGTTGATAGGACCCACAAATTCCATGCCCCATTTCTCAAACGACTCAAAAGTCACTTGAGGTTGTAGGGGCATCTCATCCCTTGGAGTAGGTTTCCCCATCCTTTGACATTGGTCACATTGGCTGATGTATCTCCTGACATCTTGATGAAGAGTGGGCCAATAGTAACCTGCCTGCAAAATTTTGAAGGCAATCCTCTTTACTGCAAAGTGGCCCCCATAGGGCCCATCATGACAGGTTAGGAGGAAGTCAAAAACTTCCTCCTCCCTGACACATCACCTCAAAATCTGATCTAAGCCAAGTTTAAAAAGATTGCCCCCAATCCAAGTGAATGGGGTACTTTTCCTCATGACCTTGCTCTTCTCTTTTGAGGACAGGAGTGGCAGAAACTGTGCTGAAACCAAATAATTTACTATATCAGCAAACCATGGAGAGAGTACTGAAATAGCAAATAGGTGTTCATTTGGAATTTGATAATCCACCATTCCTTCTTCACCTGCAGGCATATCTAGTATAGACAGAAAATCAACAACAACATTTTCCTTACCTAGCTTATCAACAATGGTGAAATCAAATTGCTGCAATAAAAGTAACCATATAATGATACGAGCATTTACATTAGGTTTATTCATCAAATACCTAATTGCAGCATGATCAGTGTGTATGAATGTTTGATAGCTAGTGATGTAGTGTTTAAACTTGTTTAGGGAATGGACTACAACTAGGAGCTCTTTTTCGGTTACAGTGTAGTTTAATTATGCCTTGGACAGGTTTTTACTGACAAAATATATGGCATATGGCAACTTCTCTTCAACTTTCCCTAAGGCTGCTCCCATAGCTTTGTTCGAGGCATCTGTGTGAATGTGGAAAGGTAGGGCCCAGTTTGGACCTCTCAAGATTGGGGCAGTTATCAACTTACCTTTCAAGGCATCCATAGCCTCTTGACAGTTGTCAGTCCTTATGAATTCAGCATCTTTTCCCAAAAGACCAAACAATGGAGAGGCTAGCTTACTAAAATCCTTAATGAATCTTCTATAATACCCTGCTAAGCCTAGAAAACTCCGAAAATCTCTTACCTTTTGAGGTGGAACCCTTTGGATGATAGCAATATTGTTAGGATCCACCTGTAATCCTTGCTGAGAAATTGTATGAACTAGTACGGTCCCTTCGGTCATCAGGAATTCACATTTTTTAGGACTGAGGGACAGGTTCATTTCCATACACTTAGCTAAGAATTTTCCTGGGTTAGTCAAAGCTTCCTAGAAGTTAGAACCATAAGGGGTAAAGTCATGCATATAGATTTCCTCTAAATCATGAACCAATTTAGCAAATATGCTCAGTATTTCTCTCTGGAAAGTGGCAAGAACATTTCACAACCCAAAGGGAAGGACCCGGTAGGCAAAGGTACCCCATGGAAAAGTGAAAGTGGTCTTATCTTGGTCTTCCACACTGATTTTGATCTGGTTGTACCCACTAAACCCATCTAGGAAGGAAAAGAAATTCTTCCCTACCAGGCCATCTAACACTTGATCTATGAAAGGCAAAGGGAAATGGTCCTTCTTGGTGGCCTTGTTCAGTTCCTGATAATCTACACAAATTCTCCACTTCCTGTTTTTCTTTGGCACTAACACCAAAAGAGAAACCCATTCACTGTCAGAGATGGGGTAGATGAATCCTGCATCGAGCTACTTTTGCAGTTCTTCTTTGACAATGTCCGTAAGGGCTGGATTCATCCTCCTTTGAGGTTACCTGACTGGTTTACAATCTTCTTTAATGTAAATGTGACGAGTACAGACTGAAGGGTGGACTCCCTTCATCTCCTTATAGCTCCAAGAAAAAGCATCCAAGTGGTTGTTCAATAAGCTACACAGTTCTTTCTCCTGAGAGGTGTACAGGGATGAGTTGATGTTCAAAGTTCTATTTGGGCCGAATTCCACATTCTTAACTCAGAGAGGGGTCAGATCAGCCACACAGAGATCAACTAAAGTATTGGCTTCAGTTTCTTCCACCAACTCTTCTAATGGAAACACACTGGGGGGTGGATTCTAAATCAAGTTCTCAATAAGATCATCCTCGGCTTATGGACCCCCCAGGGTAGCTTCCATTGTGCACAATGGTGTGAAGTATACTTCATCCTCATTTTCCTCCTCCAGCCAGAGAGGTAAGTCATGTTCTAACAGAGGTTGAGCAAGAGGATATATGACTAGTTGTTTGGACATATGCCCATTCTTGATGGTCATGCTCCCAGCTCGACAACTGATGTAAGCATCTGCAGTAGCTAACCAAGGCCTTCCTAGGATGAGAGGATACCTAGTGATTTTTTCCTTTGGTTGAAGAACCAGGAAATCAGGAGGGTACTCACAGGAGTCAATAGAGACCATCACATCTTCCACAATCCCCTCAGGGGTCACGGTGGAGCGGTCTGCCAACTGTAGTACTGTTGAGGTCTTTCTTAGGGAACCCTAAAGGTTGAGTTTAGGCATAGTGTCTCTGGTCATCACATTAGTGACAACCCCTAGATCAATCAAGGTATGGGGAATTATGGTGCCATTGATGTGGACATCGACTATAGGACTCCTATGGTCTAGATATTTCGGACAGACTACCTACCCCAACATCAGGTCGGACAGTTGTCCTATGAAATCGATAGTTGGGGCATCTCTCTTGCGCCTGCTTGGGTGCCTGAAGCACTTCTCCTTGATCAACTTGTTGTAGATTGGTACATCTTTTATGGCTTGGAGAAGCAGCATTTTTACACATAACTGTTTTAGTTCTCCCAGAAGTTCAGTTTCTTCTAGGGTCAGTTGTGTGGTTCCAGTTAGTCTCTCAGGAAAGGGTGGAATAGTTTTTGGTTCACCTTGCTATTTTTCTTCCTCATCCTCCTTAGGAGGAGGTTGGCTATCTGGTAGAACCTTCCCAGATCGTAAGTTGATCTCCCGAATCTCCACAGCATAGGTTGGGCATGTTGTTTCTCCAGTATATACCTGTTGGGCATGTTTGTTATTGGGGTTCAAGTTCGGTTAAGCAGGTATTTGGGGTTGTCTTGGAGGAACATGAGGTAATGGTTGTGGTTGAGCAGGTGGTGGAGGCAAAAGAGTAGGAGGAGAGTTGTATTGGGGCCTCCACCCCTGATGAGGTGCATTCCACTAAGGTTGTGGTTGAGCATAAGAGTGAAATGAATGAGCAGCTGGTTGAGTATGATATTGAGATGGATACGACCAAGGAGGGGGTGTGGACCAGGAAGGATGAGCAGGGGGACCCCAAGAAGGCATGGAAGTGGCTTGATTGGGATTGTAATGAGTCTGGGATGTCCCTTGCATTCCCTGCTGGTAAGGTCTAGGTCCATGTGGCCTCCTTTGGTTCATGAAATAGAGTGGTTCAGTGGCTCCTTCAGCCCCTTGGTACATGGCTTTGAATCTAGGTAAGGAAGGGCACTGATTTGTAGGATGGTCTTCTTCAGAGACAAAACACACTTCTACAGAGTGCAATGGAAATTCGTTCCTAGGATTCTTTCTAGTGCACCTGGGACAAAATATGGCCAAGGCTCTCTTAGCTTCCTCTTGCTTCCTTTGGATCCACAAGGTATCTAGTTGCATGGCAAGAGTTTGCCTCATCTCACTCTTGAAATTTTCCATCTGATTCGTAAGTTCATTTTTACGGGATGAATTGGATAAGGGGGTACTAGCTAAAGGTTGACTTCCCCTACCTCTCTTTTTGGCTGCCCTAGAATGGTTTCTAAACACAATCTTTATGTCATCATAAGGTAGTTGGTAGATGTCTCCTCCAACTAGCAAATGGAGGGTATCTAGAAGGTCTTTAGGAACTCCTCTGAAGAGAACCAACTTCAGAGATTCAGGGTCAAGTGTGCACCTCACCCTTTTATAAATGAGTTGAAACCTCTGTTCATAGTATTCTAAAGATTCATCACTTCCCATGGTCATTCAGAAGATTTCTTCCTTGGTATCCTTTGACCTACAATAGTCTCGGTATTTATTGTTAAATGCTTGCTGCATCTCAGCCCAAGTTGTGATACTGTTTCTAGGTAGCCACATGAACCAGCGTAATGCTACATCATTGAGGGTAGAGAGAAACAGTTTCAACTTCTGCTCGTCTTCTGCATAGTCATAGGTTCGACAAAGAACAACAAACTAAAACAAGAAGGTATCAGGGTCTTCAGTAGTCAATCCATGGAAGTGAGGTAAGGCTGAGGGACTTATGTTTTTCATCTTTGTGTCCCCATTGGTCTCTCGAATAGGAAAGGCACCTTCTATTCTTTCCCCATTTCCCCTAACATTTCTGTTTTCAGCCATGGTCTCAAGAGGAATGGTTTCTTGCTCTTTTTTTGTTATAGGATCTTCATATATCTCTGGGGGTTCACCTATAGGTTCTTCTGGATCACTATCACCAAAGAAGAGAGAAGGGTGACTCAGTGATGTGGTGGGGGTGTTGGGTAGGAATTTTCCTAAATTGTCTCTATTCCTATGAGGTATGAAAGGAAATCTCTTTTCTGGGTGATTTTTGTGTTTATTTTTCTACTTGTACCTGCAAAAACTGAAATGGATTGAATAGCAAATTGAAACTAACTAAAATAAACCTTGTTGAAATGAAAATTACAGAACTGAAATGAAATCAAGAGATGACTAATCTACTTTGCTGAAATGAAATTGCAGAATTGAAATGAAAGCAGGAAATGCCTAATTTATGCTTGCTAGAATGAAATTGCAGAATTGAAATGAAAGCAGGAAATGACTAATCTACTCTTACTGAAATGAAACTGTAGAATTGAAATGAAAGCAGGAAATGCCTAATTTACACTTACTTGAATGAAATTGCAGAATTTAAATTGCAAAATGAAAACAACTACTCTACTCTTGCTGAAATAAAATACTTAGCAGAATGTTGTAGTAGAAAATAGAAGAAAAGCAGTAATCACAAAATACTCTGATGCTTCCCCAGAAACGGTGCAAAAAAGATGGTGAGCTCCAGTATTGTAGCAATAATGTTGCAACTGCTGAGGCTCCCTACTTTACTTTTATCAACTCGGTATTTCATAACAAAATTGGAAGCAACAATGCTATATGCACAAGTACTAGCTCTTATTGCAGGTTGTCACTTGATCAACTGGCACAAGTTCACTAGGAGCTTGAGCCAAATTTTATGAGTTCTCAGAAGAAGCTTTTAACTATGGTGAAAGAAAGCTGACTCGGAAGAGGCTACTCTACTTGCAGAAAGAGAATGAAAATGCAAACCCTAGCAAACCCTAGTTTTACCCACTAACCCTACTTTTACAAGAAAAGAGATGGAAATTATTGAGATGGGTGCCATTAACTACTGGAAAGGTAAAATACATTTATTCAAGCTACTTTGGAAGAGAAATGAGAAGAAATCATCCTTTTGTACTTTTGAGCATTTTTATGTAGAATTATTATGCTGGTGTTTTAACTAGTTGTGACTGTGCAGAGGTTTGGTGGCGAAGGGAGATGGAGTTGGCTTTTGCAGGAGATGGGGAAGGTGTGGAGAGGTCGTAAGAAGTACCTAGTACCCTTCTAGGGACTTCCATTGCGATCAAACTTTGAAAAATCACTCGCATGAACTTCTATAGGAGGCTGTAGGGGATCTACAGGATGTTCTACAGGAGGATCTACAGGAGGAGGCCGAAAGTGGTTTTTGGAGGTTTGAAGGTGGAAAAATGGTGAGAGAAGGGAAATGAAGGTTGGATGGAGGTATTAAGGGGTCTAGGACTTTTTCAATGAAGATCAGGAATGAAGAAGATGGTTGGATTTGTTCAATGGTCAATAAAGCAATTTTGCACAAAAACGTAGAAATTAGGGCAGTTTGGGGAAGTATGGCGAATGAGTGGGGTAAATATTGAGAGATGAATTGGAGCAGGATGTTTTATGGAAGAATGATAGGCTAGAGTGTTCTATAAGTGATTTGCACAATTACTTTTCAAAGCTGACCCAAGCAAGAACTGAAAAACAAAGTTTAGCCTATTTTGACCTAAAATCTAAACTATAACCAGAGAAATACTGAAAAGAACTTTATGGATAGAAAAATATGCGAGAAAGCCATGGTAAATGAACAAGAAAGGATCTAAGAATGTGAATCCAATTGATATCAACTTTCCAACTCAAAATCTCACACTAACAATTGCATTGAGAAAGCAAAAACAATGCTTTTGGTGGCAGCAATAGTGCCTTGATCTCAAATCATGGTCCCAAGGAGGGAAAAAGGAGATCAAGGCCTGCTTGGTAGCCTTTTTGGATCTTTTTTCTGTTACTACAACAAACTATCTAATCAACTTGAAGCAAGAACAACTATTCTAACCATCAAAAGCAACGTAATTAACAAAGCAAGATTTAACCTAAACAACAGAAAATATCTCATGAATGCAAGAAAAAACATATAAATACACAAAGGAGGTGTTGGGCACTTGGGTTGGGCCCTAACCCAAGAGCTGCAGTGCTCTAGGAAAGATCAGTGCTGGTTCAAAGCTGGATTCATCTTCATTGATAAAAAATAATAGTTACATCACAAAACTGTCTCCAAAAAGAGCTTGAAAATGAGCTGAGTACAACGCTGCACTAAAGTGAGAAAAACTATCAAATGGCTAACCTACTAAGGCTTCAAGCCTTCTTATTTATACAAGTGAGGACTCCCAACAATCCTCCTAAACTTCAGGAACTCAGCTACCTAAAACTGAAGATATCAGCAACTTCACTAGACTTGCTCGACTACCCCTTGGAATCATCATTGTGGGCCTTTCTACTTGGAGCTACTGATGGAGAACTCGAGGAAGGGGTCATTAATGAAGGGGACACTCCTCCTATAAGTCCTCAGCCTGTTTCCTCAAGTTTGGCTACCAATATGCTCATAAATGCTTGGCCTTTGTCCAAAAATGTCCAAAAATCTGCAATAAACACTCATTAGACTATGTGGCAAAGTGATTATCCCCATTCACTCTATTGACATAAATATATTCAAAAACATGCACAAAACCATGGAGAATGGTGGATTAAATGAAAATAATAGGCAGAATGAGCCCATATAGTTACCCATTTCTGGGGCTCATCACCATCTCATTGTTATACTTTCATCATCAAGGTTACCGTGCTTATCACAAGTAGTATCTAATAACAATTTATCAAAATCAATGTATATAGCTTGCTTCAAGAAACTCATCATGTCTAAAATGTAAAATACTTGCAAAATATCAAGAGCACCAATATATCACGTGTGCTAGAAATCAAACTTACTTTCATATGTACACATGAGTCATTTATGAAGGTGATATTCCATCATACCTTAGGGCTTAGCTTACCTTCCAATATTGCAACTTAATCACAACAATGAAAAAATATACTATACATACGTCGAAGTATTCAGATACCTATGCAACTTGTAGTTCCTATTTTTCATTGGTAGTTGTAGCACTTGCATATTGTAACTTTTGGATGCTTCCTTGAAAACTTCCAAAACCAATTCCTCAGGTATCTTTTTTTACCTTAAATGATTCTCAAGAAGGATTTTCTGATCACATCTCATCTAGATGTTAGAAGTATTCACATACTCAAATATTCATGTAGAAAGTATAAGTAATAATAAAAAAAATAATTCAAATCAAGAATAGTATCACAAAGAAATAACATAAATATGAAAGATACTTATCTTTCAACAAGAGGTGATCAACTCCCTCTTGAACCAACCTTCAAGAGTCATTACTATCCATTGTCCATATAACATTGTTTCCTTCAATATATTTCAACCAACTTCATTAGCAACCAGGCCTAATTGATACTATCCCATTTAGCGTTACGTCAAACCTTTCGCAAGTGCTAGAACATCTTCACACTGATCATGATAGGGTTTCTAGATTGCATATCTCAAACCTTTGCCATAATCCATGGTTTCTTCCAAAACCTAAACTCATAACATCCATCAAACCCTAATAACCAAATTGCCTGGATTTTCTTTCAAACCCTAGCTTTATTTTAGGTCTCCTCTATCTTCTCTTGCTTCCATGAATGGTGTCTTTATAGGGGTGATCTCATTGAATTTTTTTCAGCCCAACTCTAGTACCATGTTATTTTTTCTTAGGGAAATATTGTTATTTGCTTTAAATAATTGCATTTTATTATTTACATATTGAAGTCACCCCATAACATCATAACATTATTCAGCAACATATGCAATTATATAGAAATAATAATACCATCATCAATGTAGTAGAACGTAAAAGAATAATAGAAGAAAATCATTCACACATAGAGACACCAAGATTGGTAAGAGACCAGGGAAAAGAAACGATTTCAAATTCTTCTTCTTATTAGATTTTCATTGAATGTTTCAACAAAGAGAGAGTACAATGATCCATATCTTCAACCATGAAATGATCCAATAAAATCAACTAAACAACATCCAAGAGAGGAAAAACTAACAATGCTAATAATCAAAACCCCGATTCAGAAGCCTACAGTCAATTGTCATCAATTGTAGAATTCTAGGGTCAATTGTTAAAATCAAACCCTAGGTTCCTACTACACACAGAGAGAGATGTGTGTGCAAATGAAACCCTGAAACCACACTCATAGGCTTGCATGCCTATGGTTACAACTGAAAATATCGTGTATCATCCTTGTGGCTAAGAACCTAAAACCCTAATCATACATGTGAGCTTCACACCTTTACGAACCAACTTCTGCGAACTAACCTCTTACCTATATGAGCCAAAAGAAAGAACAAATAATTATTGATAATCTCCAACTAAGGGTCACTTAACTTGTATTTATATTCGTCAATGAGTGTCCAATTTCCTTTTAGGATGACTTGTCCTTTTTGTACACATGGGGGTTTCCATATTAAAGTATATTTTTCCTTAACCAAAATAAATTCTTCCAAGGGCTAGTAGGGGTCTTCCTCAATGAGGAAAATTCTCAAAAAAAAAATAATTTGTCCCTGAGATTCCAAAATTAACATAAAAAAATCATTATTTTTATACATAAAAACCTAAGATTACAATCTAAATCATATTTTCTATTCAAAATCATGTTTCATTTACTGGTTTAATTGCGCAAAGGTGCAGAGATTCCAAAATTAATATAAAGAATCATGATTTTTATACCTAAAAACCAAAGATTACAAGCTAAATCATATTTTCTGTTGCAAATCGTGTTGCATTTACTGGTTTAATTGTGCAAAGGTGCGGAATAAAAAAACATTGCATATATAATCTTACTTCGCACCTCTGCATGCGAGTGCACGATGTGACGGTCGGGGCGGTTGGTTTGCACACCCCTCGGCCAGTTTCGAATCCTGCGGAGCTGCTGCTGCAGCACATATTGTTCCGATGATGGCTTAATATGTCTCGATGTGTCGGTTCTGACACGCATTTGTAATATATGTATATATAAAGAGGGCCCATAATGCTTCTAAAGGGAACTAGCCCCTCCCATATTTAAAAAAAAAATCTTACTTCGCACCTCTGCATACCTGTTCTCTACATATGTTAGACATCCCCAAAGGCAATGAAATTGACATTGAGAATAATTAACAACTATAGTCTCACTAATAACTATAATTTTTATTAGCATATATAATTCATATACTGTTTATGTGTCCGACGATGCCACGTCTAGAAAATTTGGGAAAATATAAATAACACTGGAAATGAAAAAACATTCAATATTTAAAATTAATAAAAACATATCTTTAGAACTTTCCAATCTAAATTTCATTTCCACCCAACTTGGTAAAAAAAACACATAAATAAATAATAAAAAAATGAAATCTGAAGCATCATGTTTTTTATCCCACAAAGCTAAGTTTACAAGCTACATTGTGTAAATAGAGTTCCCTCACTCAATAAATACCATGAAAGTGATTGTATACATATCCCATTTTACTTGGTCAATTTTTTCATATATTTGTTGCATACACTCCCACAGATATGTGTGTGGTGGTGCATATCTTCACGCTCTTCCGCACAAGGTTGTAAACTTACCCTAATAGATGGTTACCTTGTTTATTAACTACCACTAAGCATGATTACACATTGAAATGTTGAAGCTTCATGGCATAGATCTTTATTTACTATATATATATATATATAAACATAATGAAAATCTCATAATGGCTAACATATAATGTAACCACCCAGCACAATACATCACCATAATGTGTAAAACAAGCATGAAGAACAATACAGGAAGAAAAATGCAACCCAACAGGAAAGTTGAAAAAACCCGTTATTTACAAAATTTATTTAAACATAATGCAAATCTCATAATCGAGAAAAAATTTAACATAACAACCCAGCACATGACATTGCTACAAACACAACCTTTAAGAAAAGAGAAGTTGTTGGCCAATAGTGAAATTGGCAACCAATCACAAAATGTAGTCTATTATAAACTTATGAAATCTATAAAGACAATTCAAGGGAAACCTTAAGCTCGGAAATGCGAAGAGAGGAATTTTTCTTGGCATAGGCATTGTACTTGCTTCCTTTATAGCCATTTGGGATGGATAACCTTCAACTCTCCAGTTAAATATGTGCACTAGGTAAGCTTATGCAAGAGAGGTCATGAAGGTAGCCATGGGGGCCCATGGGCATCGTCTTCATCTTGCCCCAAATGGAAGCATCATGAACTCTTGAGTGCTTTTCAAATCCATATAATCATCATTCCTAGAACTTTTGGTCTCTCATTTTGATTTTTAAAATGTTTACGAGTCATAAAAATTCATTAAGATTTGTCAAAATAATATTTTCTAGTCACAATATGACATTAATATGGAACCCACACTTCCACACTCATTTCTAGGTAGCTCCAACAGTGCATAATGTGAAGGAATTTTGTTAAGCGAAATGAGGAAGTCCCTCTGCACTCTGCACAATGAACTTCCTCCTCACTCCGCATAGTGAAGCATTGTGTTAGGTGAGGAGGGCTCCACTGGTTATGTCCAATGAAAATGTGACAAGTAGATCCAATAATTAATAAATTATAATTGTCAATATGTGCTTGGGAGTTTCGTAACTCATATTTGTGCGGGAGTTCTCGAGTATGAAGTAGTCCATGCATGGAGTCTTGAGGCAAAAACAAAGGGGCACACTTTTGCACTCCACACATGGGCTTTTGCACTCTGCACACAACATTTTCTAACCAATTGTTATCGAACTTACATTACACAGTGTATGGTTGGGCACTCAATTCATCTTGGTATCTAAGTCCACAACTTGAGTAACACATGAAAAAAATCTTTGAAGTCTACTACCGCAAATCATGTTACATTTACTAGTTCATCAACACATTGTGAAAACATGTTGTGTGAAGCTACAAAATGTTATGAGAAGGAGGTACAACCCATAGTCCTCAAACTAATTAATGAAACACAATGAATTAAAGGGACTAATGCTACATTCCATAGTCAATTTACGTTTCCACCATCTACAATGCTATAGTTTGTTGCTTGGAATTCTCAACTTCTACCTCAAGCAATGGTGCTCGACTCACCTAGCAATGATAATGATGTGTGATGAAGAATTTTTTTTATGCTTTAGCCAATTAAACTTCTTCTTCTCATCATTGTAATTGGTCTGATGTGGCCTACGATGCCCTCAAAAAACGTTATCTCCATTAGCATACCAAAGACACAAATCCAAGGCGTCATCTCTTTGTTTTCTTTAAATATATCTTATTTGGCTTCACTAGACCTCACTTCCAGCTTCTTACATGGTGTTATTCCTTTGAAGCTCTCTATGTGCTCCCAAATTATCAATTTGGAGGTATTTAATAATTCTTTGATGGCTACCATTCCTCACACTTTGGGTGGAATTCCTCTCCAATATTTGGATCTCGCCAAATATTTCTTGGTGGGAATAATTCTTGACAATATCTAGTAAAGTGTATGAGGTGAAAGCATTAGTACTGGAAACTACTTATCAATCCATCATCTGTGGGGAAATATAAATTTTCGTTTTGCTCAACATTTTTTATTGCTAAACTAGGGAGGATGTAATGCAACCACCATTACCAACCAAAAAACCTACGATTTTTTTAGTCTTCTAAGACTGGAAACTTTAGGCATCTTGGCTATAATGATCATCATATTGTCAAGTGGACACGTATCTGATGCTCATGTCAATCCATATCGGATGATCGCATTTACAACTTTGCACTAGTTTCCCTAGATTCAAGTTATGCAATATTTTCCCATTGGGTCCAACTTTCTGAATCTTGGATTCTTATTATTTGAAAATGTTTATGGTGTTTGTATCTAAAAAATGTGTTTATTTTTCTTTGATAGGAACCAATTTTAATATTAGGTTTCGACATACATGATAGCTCAAGTTCTTGGTTCCATATGTGCATTGTTCACTCTGAAGTTAATATTTTATCCATTCATGAGTGGTGGGGTTGTCATTCCCTCAGGAAGCTACATGTTATAGGTCATTTTGTTGCATTCAATCAAATGGCCTAAAAACTAGATCAATCAACATCCTTAACACTTTGTCATTATCCATTTGTAAATACCTAAGCATAATTTCTCCAAAAAGTCTGAGTTTCTAGGTCAATCAACTTAAAACCATGCTTTTGGCCCTAGTGCACTCTGTCGTTTAGTCCACCTGTGATGGTTTCACATTGCATAACTTAGCATCTACACTAACCAACACAGGTTTCTCTCCTTTGTAGGTGAGATGGTTTTAGAATTTCAGGAAAAATAAAAAATATTTTAAAATTTTTTGCTTCCAAAAGATTCTAAGGTGGTTTTAACCATTTACCATGGATAGATATCTCGAATTCCTACTCTAGATGTATTATCTCTTATCCTTTGAGCTTATCCATATGTGGATCTTAAGCCTATATTGGTAAATCCTAAACTACTACTTTTACCCTATAAATTTACTACCTCCCATAGAGTTTGGGTTGGATTTTGGCAATTACTAGAGCCTTCATGCTACTTATTTGATCTTAAGGAATCATCATACTTTGATGCATTAGGGTGGATGTTGAAGGTTTTATTGTGGCAAGGAAGGACAAAACAATTGGGGAGACATCTACAAAGTCAAACATCTATAAATGGTTGTAATTATCTCCTTCATTTATTCATACAAAAAGCACTATGTTTTCCTATACTTATGTCATGTTAATTATTATGTATTTCTATTCCTTTTGACTCATTAATTAGAGACATTAGTTTATATTATGTGGATATTGAAGTCGAACACCACAAAGAATCTTCCAATCGAAGTCCAATGATGAGTACATGTCACCAAGAGCAAGGAAACTTGCCATTTATATATGCAGGCTCTAAGGTACCAAAGGGAGTTTCTAAGTCAACTTCCTAGATAATGAGATGATGTCGACAGGAAGTGACCTGTTGCAGGGGGGCCTTTATGTATCCCTCATCAACAACATGAAGTGGATATCAATATTTGATACATAATGATGCTGATGAAGAACTGGTTCAAGAAGGGCAAACATGAAATAAGGCTTAAGGTATTATAGTAGATGTTAACTAATGGTGGACTTTCTCTTGAACATATCATTGACACTGAATGGATTTGGAAGCATTGACCCAAAACTGATTACGAAGGCTTTTGATATGGTATGATTAACCAAAGAGACAAGTAGATTTCCCTACCCAATAGTCACATAGATGAAATGAAAGAGTGTCATGTTCAAGAGCTACTCACTACCATTAATAGGTAAAGAGCCCTATTTTCACAATTTCCAAACCATTTCTAGCCAGTGCCTCTTTATTTTTGACAAGCTTGAGGAGGATAACAAATTCTTGATCTATAAGTTCATCCGTTGTATGAATCCTTATCAATCAACATCCTTGACACCTTGTCATTATCCATTTGCAAATCCCTAGGCATCATTTCTCCAAATATTCTGAGTTTCTAGGTCAATCACCTCAAAAACCACATTTTTTCCCCAGTGCACTATGCCCTTCATTCCACATGCAATGGTCACATGTGTCATGACTGAGCACCAACACTGACTAGCGCAGGTTGCTCTCCCTTTGCAGGTGTGATGGTTCTATAATTTCAGGAAAAATAAAAGATATTCTCAAATATTCTCCTTCTAGAATCTTATAAGGTGGTGTTAACTATTTACCATGGATAGAGATCTCATATTTCCTACTCTATAGGTCCTATCTCTTATTGATCTTATCCTCCTTCATATGTGGATCTCAAGCCTATATTGGTAAATCCTAAACAACCAATTTTACCCTATAAATCTACTACCTCCCATAGAGTCTGGGTTGCTTCTAGAGATTACTAGTGCCATCATGCTTCTGCTTTGATCTTAAGGAATCATCATCCTTTGATCCATTAGGGTGGGGGTTGAAGGTTTTTATTAATGGAAAGGAAGGACAAAACAATTGGGGAGACATCTACAAAGTCAAACATGTATAAATGGTTGTAACTCTCTCCTTCATTTATTAATACAAAAGGAGCTTTGTTTTCCCATACTTGTGTCATGTTGATGCTTATATATTTCAATGCCTCTTAACTCATTGATTAGAGACATTAGTTTATTCCATGTGGATATTGTAGTTATCTTGCTTGTTTTAGTCATTTTTTAGGTTGCATTTATAATTCTTGGAAATAGAGTTGGATCTTACAAGTAAGGAGAAGAGGAGGGCTTACTACAGATTCCAAGTAGGTCTTTCTTCTGTATTCTATCTTCTCTAAGGAAAACATAGAACTTTTTGAACCTGTTGTTTCTAGATCAGGGCACTAGATCTAAGGAGTTCCCTTTTATTCACAAAAGAGAATTTTCCTCATAACAAATTGGCGACCATACTGGGGATTGAGATTTCTCTTAGTGGTTTCCTTGTCCTAAGCATCTTTAAACTTTCAAAGTGACCCTAATTGACTTATTAAGACAATAATTCACTTTAAGAAAACATAATTTTGAGCTTGTTATGGTTTTTTGTGTCATATTGTGACCAAATTAGCCGCATCACACTCTCTGTTATGATACAGAGTGACGAAGTACAATCTCCCCTCTCTGGAAGAGCGATGGTTCACACTGGTGCCCACTCTGCACATGCAACGGTCCTATAGAATGCAAAAATTTTCATATTTTTTCCTTTATCTCCATTCTGCTTTGATGTAGAAGGTTTTCTTGAGTCTTTGAATTTGTCTGTGTCCCTGTAAATCCATCATAGTGTTTACATTAGATTTTGTTAGCCTTTGATGAGAGTTTCTTTGATTTTTATTTCTTCTTATCAATTAGGTTTTTGTAAACATTTGGCTTGATTTTTGATTACTTGAAGAAATTTTTATATTACAGTCTCATTCTATGTGATTTCTTTCATCAATGATCTATTTGCATCTTAGTTTTCATCACATTTCAAAATTAAAAGTAAAGAAAAGAAAAAATTTCATTATTTGCATTACATATATGGTTTTGAATTTGAATTGGAGCAGTTGCATTGAAATATCTATTTAGAAAGAATTTTTTGTTGCATCATTTATTATTTCATTATTATTTGTCTCTTCCCTCTCATATATATACCTTCATAAAAAATAAAAGAGTTATTGTAATCATACTAGTTGTGTCATACAGAATTCAGGTGAACTGATACATGAGCTTTGAACCTGAAACATAATTGAAGATCAACTTCTAAAATTTACTCATTCAGTCTAAGGAGAATTTGGAACATTAAATGACACACATATAGGTTTATGCTAGAGACGTGTTTCAATGTCTTTAAATGTAGGAGTTGTTGTTACTTTTCTATGTTACATTATGGGGGTAGTTGGTAATCCATGTATGTAAGCATATAGGATCATTCTCCACGTACCCTTAGGTATATTAGATGGCGCTCCACATATGAAAAGTATATCAAAATACTTCCTATCATACAAGACACATTAGAAAACGCTACCACAGACTGCGTTTCCACATACCTCAGGGTAAAGTTTGGAATTCCCCTATAGGTTGATATCCTACCATATGTAACCAAGTTGACCACCTTGTTATCCATGATACACTGAACACAACATTCAGGGAGATTTCCTACACATATTGGAAACAATATTTTGCAGTTCGAAGTGACTTGGTAAACCCTTTTTCCTAGTTACCCCTTTTTTGTTTTATTTGTGTCTTTAATTTCTAAAATCAATTAATTGACTATGAAACAACATCCTCACTATAGAAAAAATCCTTAGTAGATCTTAGGTTGAGACTAATGGCAAAAGTTCCCAAGTCCAATAGTAAGGAAACCCCTTTGACGGGAATCTCATTCCTTTTCCTTATTTTGGAAATATTTATGCTCCTTATAACACAACATTTTACCTTCCTGAATTTACCATTGGTTTACCATTTTGATTGTTTTCGACCTCCATGGTTCCAAATGTCCAAAACGATTCTCAACCAATCAGTCTTCCACCTGAACAACATCATCCTTTTCTTCCTCCTCGCCTAGTGAAGTATTGATTCAAGTGACCAAGAATCTAAGAATAAGAAGAAAAGGATGAAGAAGAGTAAGAAAAACAAGTAGATGGGAAACCAAGCAAAACATTGCTATGAATGCAACTAATGTGGAGAATCCTTCCAAAAATCCCTATAAAGTTAAATTCCCTTGCATGCTTTGTAAGGGTCACTAACTTCTTAGAGATCACCCTAGTATTCCACGGGTATTAGAAATGTGGTCCACAGGCTCACATCAACCCTTTTCATCATCCTCTGGATATCATGCTAGTGATAAACCATCAACTAGTGATAGTAAGGTCCAAGGGAAAAAGGGTAAAGTTAAGTTTCCTTGTAGGTTATGTGAAGGGAATCATCTTATTCACCTTTTTCCTTATATAGATGAAGCCTCAAAAGTGTTGGATAACCTTACAACTTCTTAGACATGATTTATGGCTGGTTACTGGGAGCTTTCTCCCAATCCTCCACTAGTTGATGAAGTGATTGATCTAAATCTGATCAATCCCACTCTCTCTGAATGTGAATCCCATGACATTGTGTATAACGTGAATCCTTGTGTAAAAATGAAGTCAATTTCAAATATAATTTCACATGTAGGCTTGTGTAAAAATGAAACCATTCTCATGCTATCCCTCATGATTGCCTTTTTCATCATCCTATTTTTTCCAGATTCCATTCACACTATTTGCTTGGCCAATTATTCACTTTCACTTGGTGTTTTACACTTCCTTGATGGATCTATATAACGATTGGTATTATTAGACAACCTCTTGACCTCTATATCTTTTGAGTAGTTTCATCATGACTGGAACCAATTACTACCCTTTATACCACTTGTTTCTTTAGGAGGAGTCCTCTTTCAGCTCTTTTTAGACTCCCAAAACATGAAATATTTGTGAGCACTTGTCCTTTCGAGCTCATTAAAGTAAATGAAAATGAGTATGCCTAGTATAAGTTTAACCCTTTTCTGAACTAGGATGGACTATTTATGAAAAATGAATACTTTAGTCGAACATGACTAAAATTTTCTCCTAAGTATTGTTTTATGCATTTTCGGACTCACGAGACTAAATATATGAAATGGAACCTTTGGAAAAAGAAAAAAAAAATCTGCCTCTTTTTCAAACTTTCTAAACATGAAAAAGGAGTTGAGTTACACCTTTTCTGGACCCATAAAATCATCAAACATATTTGGACTCATCGAACATGACGAGATTGAACCCCTCCTTCTCAGGGTTCATTAAAAAATACACAAAGGATTCATTTGAAGGATGGACTTATAGATCAAGCATGTGTTATCCTCCTCAAGGTTATAAAAAATAAAGAGGTACCGACGAGAAATGTTTGGGAAATGGGAAAACATGGTTTTTTACATATTAATGGTAGTCACTCTTGAACATGACACTCTTTCACTTCAACTTTGTGACTGTTAGGTTGGGAAATATTCTTCTCTTTGGTTAATTATACCATATAAAAATCCTTCATAATTTTTGTTTGGGTCAATGCTACCAACTCCATTTAATGTTGTCGATATGTTCAAGAGAAAGTCCACCCTCAATTAACATTTTCTCCAATTCCTTAAGCATTATTTCATGTCTTCAATTCTTGAACAAGCTCTTCATCAAAATCATTATGTCTCAAATCTTGATAAATAATTCACGTCGTTGATGAGGGATACATCAGGGCCGTCTTGCGATAGGTCGCTTCCTATCAACATCAACTCATTATCTAGGAATTTGTCTTAGAAACTCCATTTAGTACCTTCAAGCTTGCATATATCAATGGCAAGTTTCCTCTCTCTCAACTAAAAGTCCCCATCATTGGCCTTCAAACCGAAGATTCTGTGTGGCGTTCAACTTCAACTCATTCATTCACACCACATAGATTGTACTATAGTACCTTAAGAGTAATTATAATTATCGATGGTTTCTCTCATGTCTATTAACAACTTACATCATTGGCTAGTAATCAGATGGTGTCTACCATGTTCAACTCCAACTCATTTATTCATATATTTAGATTCATACTATTGAGTGATGAGTTAAAAGACCCCAGATATAGTTCCATCCATCCGGGCTGTGATTTCAAGATTCATACAAGATTACAAAGTATGGTGGCTATGATCATTCAAACAGTCATCCAAGCATGGGTCCTCTCTCTATTATCAATCGATGATAATTATTGATCATTGTATATGTAATATTAGCTTATATGTTGAGAATGGGTATGCTTCACTCAACAATGATGTCATGATGATAATATGTATTGTAATAGATGATGATCTTGATCAATTTGTTCTTGATCCAGACTTGTCACAAGGTAAATCTCTTCAATCCTCAACCACTACTTCTCACTTTGTGCATTAGGGGGGAATCTATTATAGGTCATTTTGTTGCATCCAATGAAATGGCCTAGAAATTGGATCAATCAACATCCTTGACACTTTGTCACTATCTCTTTGCAAATCCTTAACCATCATTTCTCCAAAACATCTGGGTTTATGGGTCAATTAGCTAAAAAACCATGTTTTTGGCCCTAACAAAATCTTCCCTTTAGTCCACCTGAGATGGTCACATGTTTCATAATTGAGCACATGCACTGATTAGTGCAAGTTGCTCTCCTTTACAGGTGCGATGGTTCTAGAATTTTGGGTTTGAATATTCCCCTTCTACAAGCTTCTAAGGTGGTTTTAACCATTTACCATGGATAGAGATCTCGAACGCCTACTATAGAGGTCTTATCTTTTATCCTTTGAGCTTATCCTCCTTCAGTTGTGGATCTCAAGCCTAAATTGGTAAATCCTAAACTACCAGTTTTAACCTATAAATCTACTACCTCCCATAGAATCTAGTTTTCCTTTTGGATATTACTAGTGCCCTCATGCTACTGCTTTGAGCTTAAGGGATCATCATCCTTTGATGCATTAGGGTGGAGCTTAAAAGTTTTCTTTGTGTCAGGGAAGGAAAGAATAATTGGGAAGACATATATAAAATCAAACATCTATAAATGGTTGTAACTTTTTCCTTCATTTATTAATACAAAAAAAAAACTCTATTTTCCCATACTTGTGTCGTGTTAATTCTTATGTATTTCAATTCCTTTTGACTCATTGATTAGAGACATTAGTTTATTGTTTGTGGATATTATAGTTCTATTTTTTGTTTTAGTCATTTTGTAGGTTCCATTTATAGTGCTTGGAGCTAGAGCTGGAGCTTACAAGCAAGGAGAAGAGGAGGGCTTACTAAAGATTCCAAGTAGGTATTTCTTCTGTATTCTAATTTCTCTAAGGAAAACATAAATCTTTTTGTGCCTGTTGTTTCTAGATTAGGCCCCTAGAGCTAGGGAGTTCCCTTTTGTCTATAGAAGAGAATTATCCTCATAACACTACGATCAAGCTTTTTCTTTGCAATTCATCATCACTTTCAATCTAATGTTCATGGTTATAGTAGCCACATGCACTCATCAAAATAATTTCATTTTGACATTGCAGGTGGGTGAACTTGTAGTAATCACAGTAGGTGCTACAACCATGATCAATATTGGGATTGTATGGTCTCACACGCTTCCTCTTCACTTTATTTGCACCTTTTCTATGAGGCAAACTCTTTAGTGAGACGAATCAATTTAGAAACATGGAGACCTAGCAAAAAATAATTTAAATTTCAATCTAACAAACAACATGCAACAATTCAAATTTTCAATGAAACAAACATCCAAATTCAATACCCTTTAGCAACTATAAATTCCCCATTAATAGCATAACTTCATGAGCTCCTTAAAAGACTAGCCATATGTTTGGATAGGTTTCCATGCCCATTGGAGGCTGGATTTAAATTAATAAGAAATTACCCATTATCCTAATCCCACCAACTACTTCAATAAGAAAATAATGAATTGTTATAAGTCCATATTTCATGTTTTTCTTTAGACCATTGTTGCAGGAGCCACTGTTGCAAATATTCTCTAGGCACCTCATGATATAAAACTAGAGAGGCAAACAACAAGTTAGATGGCATATTTCCTCAATTTCTATGCACGATCCCCTCGATTTCTTTGTAGATGTAGATTGATAGAAACAATTCCCAATGAACCTCCTAGTAAAGATTTCATTGATGCTAATAATCGAGGAGGATATTGATAGATCAATTGGCTCGTTGAATTGCAATTTTTTTAAACAAATGGTCATTATAAAATTGTTTTATTTGTTTTATATAGTTTCAATGGATTTGCTTCTAGCCACACAAAATTTGTTGAAAATGGTGGTTTTATTAAACATTCTTTCGATTCCTTCAAGAAAGGAAATCTGATAAAGAATCTAAAAATGAGAAAATCCACAGATGGATCCTCTATAAGCGTGAGATCTGGAAATTACAACAAACACTATCTTCAACAGAAGGAAATGAAAAATTATAAGCATAAAACACATCCATTCAAATTCTAAGGAAGAAGTCTGTAATGAGTCCAATTTAAAAGTTGGATTCTAAAGCATAGCGAGTTCTCTCTCATTTTTCGTTCATCAATTATTTTCAGATCTAATTTGGCTACCAGCTTAGTGCTCACGCTTCCCTCCATCCACATATTTAAAGAAACTTTTGGATGACCTCGAGCTTTAGCCTTCTTTGATTTAGTTGGTCCATTAGTTGGCAAGTGACAGAGAAAGCATGAATAAGTATAATTATTAGTTTCACATGTCCTCGCAATGATCTGTGAGTTCGAAGTTGTGGATATTTTTTACTTATGTGGAGCTTTGCACCTCCAAACTTGCTGAGTTAAGCTTTGAACAACGTATCCCCTCTACACAACATATCTCTTTCATACAACTTCTCCCCTTTGCATAACTTATTCGTACCTCAAACTGCACACAACTCCTCCACACAACTTATGTCATGTTCACATACCATTATTTTTATTTGTTATTATATGGATCTTTGCACCTCTGAACTTGCTGAGTTAATCTTTGAACAACTTATCCCCTCTACACAACATATCTCTTTCATACAACCTCTCCCATTTGCATAACTTATTCGTACCTCAAACTGCGCACAACTCCTCCACACAACTTATGTCATGTTCACATACCATTATTTTTATTTGTTACTTATTTGGTTTGATATATTTTCATAATAATGATATTTTAATAATTTAATATTCTTTCATAATTTGATAAAACAATGTGAATCAGAAGAGTGCCTTGCAATGATTTATGTGTGATTATATAGTAAGATGATGTGAGTGTGAGAAACGAAAATATATTATCAATGTAGTCAAATGATTGGCAATAAACATAGCATGAATTCAATTGATTTAGAATGTCGATATGGTACGTAGGAATGTATTCAGGTCGTTGGAATTTCAACATTTGCAAAATGAAGTCTGCATGACAACAAAGCAGATGAATCGAGGTGCGAAGCTTATCAAAGAGCAAACCTAAAATTTTCTTCCACGCTTTGATTTCTCTGAAGATTCTAGGCGTGTGAAAAAAGGATTCAATATAGTGGTGTGGTAGTTGTGTTTTTTTAATTTGGTTTTTAATATCTTTTTCCTAATATAATGATATAGCTTTGTGTGAAGAGCTTTCATTGTGTGAAAAACATGGGCTTCACCGAGGGAGAAATACCATACCACATGCATTCATATTGGGGGATATATATTGAGGAAAAAATGACATAGTATATTGAGCATATAATAGGGGGTAAAGAGTTTTTATATGTTGTGTATAAAAATGGAGCTCAAAGTTAATAAAAAAATATAAAGGGATATAAAAATGTTAATGAAAGATGGATACCTACAATATCTAGTGAAAGTAGGGGTTTTTTAAATTGGAGAGGTGTACTAGGTTCATATTGGTAGGGGGATAAATAAAGTGAATTTTAGAGGTATTTTCCAATATGTAGTCAAATTAAGGGTATTATTTAGTATGCCACGAACCCATATGCTATGTCATAGATTCATTGAGTGAAGCTCCCTCTGGTATGGAGAGATTTTATTGTGTAGAGAGTTTTCATTGTGGGAAGAGTTTTGTATAGAGAAATTTCATTAACGTTAAAAGCAAAGACTATACTACATTGCAGTTATTACCCTTGCGCGCGCACACACACACACACACACACACACACACATATATATAGATTATATATATATATATATATATATATATATATATATATATATATAATCTTAATTAAAAAAAAATTAGATATCTAAAAATATAAGTACTTTATGTAATATCTCATTTTAGTAAAGAAAAACTTTTTAAAATAACCATCAAATACTTTCTTATTCATACTTATTTATTTTACAAATTTATGATGATCTTATATATAATGTCTCTATAATGTTGATGAATATTAAGGTAAAATAATTTTATATTATAAAATTTACAATTATTTTTATAAAAAATAGAAATCAGCAAATTTTTTTTGAACAAATTATGGGAAATTAGTCCAAGTGCTAATATTAGTTTCTAAAATTTTCCATAAAACATAAAACTTTTTAATCTGTTACAAATTATGTGCTCAGATTGGGTGGCTAACTTGGTACTAGTCATAAATAAGAATGGAGAAATAAGGCCATGCGTAGATTTCATAAACTGAAACAAAGCATCATGAAAAGACCACTACCCTTGGCATAAGATGGATCAAATGTTGCAGAAGGTAGTTGGATCAGAAAGAATGCCCATGCTAGATGGTTTCTCAGGTTATAATCAGGTAAGAATGGATCCAGAAGATGTCTTGAAGACCACTAGGCATTGAATAAGGGCAGTTGGGGCTAGTTTACTCCTCAACGAGACAGTCGGGACTCTCCTCCTAATTGTGACTGGGGCAGGGCAGTTAAGTGAGGTTATATTTGCCTTACTCCAAGGGTGGGTGGATCTACGTCCAGGCTAGATTGATTGGACAGCCGACAACGTAGTGGATAGTCAGTAACCTTGCCTTATGACTTACCGATGAACCAGTAACCTTACCCGATGACTTGTAAACGTACTAGTCACCTTACCTCCTCATTATATACGTGGCGTACCTAGGTCTCGGCTAGTCCTTAACGTGATCACCTAGCCGGGGATAGATTGATATTACTGGCTACTTCAACTGGCGGGGGATAGATTGATTTGACAAAGGTGAGGTGAGACTTTCCAAGAGGAGGTGACTTATTAGTGAGGTGACTTAACGGATAGGATATTTTGATTGGATAAAAGTGAGGTGACTTATGACTTGGTGACTGGGGTGAGATGACTTCAAGCTCCAAGGTGAGGTGACTTAATAAATCAAGGACCCGGAGGGGCTTGCGCTTCCTAGTGCAAGGAGTCATTATCAGACTTACCTTATCAATCAATGATTCGGAGGGGCTTGCGCTTCCTAGTGCAAGGAGTTAAGGACCAACTATAACAACCAACACTTGGACTTGAACCGCTGGCACAACACAGGCTAAATATCTTCCCAGCTTTCTAGATCCTCTTTATGTGTGACCCACCATCAGGAGGGTGTGGACCTCAGGGTCACATCCAGTGCAGGTACCAACTGCTCCTCTAGAATCATCAGACTCATCTCCTATATAAAATATTCCACATCCTTGGTGCCATCGAAGATTGGGGGATCCCTTAACTCGGTTCCAATCCAGCGCACCGATCTGACTGAGGTGTAACACAACAAGGAGAACTTGTGGTTACGCTCTTGCCAATCCTATAAAGCATATTGCCTATCTGAATCATACAAACAAAGACTGCGCTAGCTGACAGTAAAGTAAGTTCTTGCCAAATGGGTCCTTCGCCGAGGAAATAATTGGCTACTTGTAATTCTTCATATATGTAATTACACTAGATCAATATTTTCACTTTCAAACCATATACAAGGTTTCAAGGCCAAGAGTACGGAGATAAAGCACTCAATAAGACTTACTTTGGGATTTTAACCTGGCAAACCGTAGATAGGGATCCGTAGATAAAAGCCTAAAGGTCAGAGTAGAGCACCTTAATACTTACCTTGCCGGTGCCAGCCCCTAACAAATTGTAGATCGACTCAGAAACCCAATTGAGTGCATTAATGACATCGACCCCCCGCTCAACCAACTTGAAGTCACTTTTGCATTCATTCGAAGTTGCCACACACCGGTAGCATTGAAGATCGATCTTTCGATCGAGATGAAATAACGACTGGATGTGAGTGATTCTTTATTCCTAATCATAGAATAGCTGGCTCAGCATACATAACAATTAGGACGATTGCCGAATCCAACCCATGCCGGTGTCCTTCCTATAATTGTAGGTAGGAGGGGATCACTCCAAAGCCACCCGATCCTAGCTAGTAAGATCTCGACAACATGGATCTCCATCTCATCTGAACGGCGGATCTAGCGATACTGTTCAGTGGGCAGCAATCACTATGGGTGGGCGGCGGTCATTGGGAAAGAATATATCCCTCCGATAATGTTAATCCCTTGTATGGTATCGATGGGATTCGATGTTCAGGTCGTCGGTTCAGTCCGATCCACGGGCTCATTCGTAATCAAGTAAATAAAGATGACTTGCCTGAACATACATCGTAAGGGAGGATAAGGTTTTACCTTGCTAGTTGCCGGTGGTTTGTTAGTAAGCAGCCCAACTTTTTGAATGACCGAGCAGCGAGGTAGTAAGCTACCGTTTTCTCGCTCTTCCCGAGATGTGGTCTGCCTCTCTCTAGGATAGATCGGGGCAACAGGCTGGGGCAGGGAGAACTTGTACGGTTCACCTTGCGTGATCGATCAGGGTGGTTTTGGGAAAGGAAGGGCCCCATCACCCAGGGTTTTCCCACGCACTAAGTCATCGTAGTTGTTTAATTCACTATTATAACACTCTCTTTGCCCAATAGAGAATCGAACTCCAGCGGGCAAGGGCGCGGATAATGATTGTTCGGTTCTTCCTACCGCCGCGACTGTTGGTCTTTGCAGCGCCCTGGTAGAAATTCATTCCGGCTGGTCGCAATAACTGCGCCAGTTCCTCAGGTGGCACTATGCTATGGGCTGAAGATAAAAGCTCCTCTTGGGATCAAAGGTGTAAGCTGGTTAGATCAAAGCGCTTTATAGAAAAGGCGAATAATGGAATGGAAGGTTCTTGTTGCTGGCCTAAAGTCATCAATGTTCCCCGCTGGCCTAAACCCGTATGGCCTAGAGAAGGTAGTATGTCCAGTGGGACCTCCATCAATCAATTCATTCTTTGATCATAGGTAATACTACGATACGAGGATATCTCTCCCATTTGGCAAAGCACCAGAGAGGCCCTCGACCTGTATCTACAAAGCACCCCAGGCAACGAAGATGCGTACATAGTTTTATGAAGGCAGGGAATCAAACTTTCACTGGTTCGAGCGAACATCTATCTAATTCGAGCGAGGAACTGCAATGAAAAATCTATATCTAGTAGTTGAGGGAGCAGCATTCCTTACCAATGCAGCATTCTTTTCTTTTCTTATTTCCTTTATTCTGTCATTCGCGGCCAGCATCCGCACATGAATGATGAACACCCCCTATTATATTATAGGGCCGAAGCCCATATTAGATTCTATTATATTATAGGACATAAGCACATTCCGGCCTTCCAGGCAGTACATAATTAAGAATCGCAACCTACTAATATAATAAAGGCTAATATAATAGAAGGGATAATGCTAGAGCCAGGCACCCTGATACGGCACGGAATTAGGTATTGGGCCATAATAAGGTAGTTGTGATTTCGGGTCAGTTAATTCAGTAGTTGGGTAAAGGGTCAGGTTTTGATATACCACTATTGTAAGTGCAATAAAATTCATTTGTGCATCAAGTTCCGTGCAATTAAATTCAATTGTGCACTGAGTTACTATCTATCTAGTTTATATATATATATATATATTACTCAATGTTTATTAATTTAAATATTTTCATAGGATTTTATATTGTAGTAATGTTTTCTAATATATTTGTTATATTGTTTTAGTTGTAATATTAAACCACTTATAATTTTAAATATTTTCATAGGATTTTATATTGTAGTAATGTTTTCTAATATATTTTTATATTGTTTTAGTTGTAATATCAAACAATTTATAATTCTATTGCGTTTGATAATAATTAATTTATAAAATTAACTCTTTTTTTTTTTTAATTTTTAAACTCTTTTGAAACCATTTTGAATTTAAATATTTTATCTATTATTGATATACACATAAACCTAAGTTTTCTTTATTATTTGTCATCAACAATAAATCAATATAAATATATAAAAAATCTAAACCAGTTTTATGTTTTATCTAACAATTAAATTCAATCACAAAATATGCATGCATTAAATACATATATACATTGTGCCATTTCATAGTTTCATGCCAAGTTGAGCATAAACACACAATAGTCAAGCTTCTAGTAGAAACCATCGAGGAATTGGCCGCTGTGTTATCATTTTCATTTTGCTAACAATTGAGTGATACATAACATTTTATTAATGGACATTTGTTGTTATATCAAATTTCAATTTTTTCAATTAGTTTTATATTTTAATTTTAAAATTTAATTAATTAAAAAATTATAATAATTTAATTTTAAATTATTTAAATAAAAAATAAATTATCACAGTCCAATACAGTTACAATAAGGGAATGATGTGTTATATCAACTATATTTACCAAAATAATTGAGCTAGTATTTACTGGTTTTTTTATTATAATTTTTATCTTTTTGTGTTATTTAATTTATTTTTATTCGTAAATGAAATGAAATGATATTTTAAGGTCCACGAGACTAAAAATAGTCTATGAGACCATTAATTCCCTATTTTTTGCTTTTTGCAGTTCAATTATTTTCCGACTCAAATTGATGATGAGCTCGCCCAACCTTCCAACAACCCCCTCCCTAAAAAGACAATGCCAAGAAATTGATGCTAACATGTTCTCATAACTTTCTCTGATGTCTTTGAATGCATCACATTCCAAAATGATGAGCTCGCCCAACCTTCCAACAACCCCCTCCCTAAAAAGACAATGCCAAGAAATTGATGCTAACATGTTCTCATAACTTTCTCTGATGTCTTTGAATGCATCACATTCCAAAATGAATATTTTTCCGATTCCACTGCCCTAGAGGTGCAAAATGTACACACCCGTTCTTCCCAAGCTTCTTTAGGCCTTTTCCATCATCTTGTTTCATACCAAAGTTGATGCTAGTTGGTCCTTAATTGAGCAATAAAAACCTTTTCCCTCCACGGAATTCTAGCTCCAATGAACTCTTTTTGTTGTAGATCACACGTAGGGTTGAATTCCTCAATGTAGTACTTCTTCTTTCTACTCAATTCTTTTCCCCATACCCTTTTACGAAACTTCTCCATAACAAAATTCTTTAGCTACTTGCTATCTGTGGGACATGCATTGAGGTAGATATTTCATTTTTGCTTCCATGTGTAGTTTTGTTTCATCCATGTTTTCTTTCTTTCACTCATGCCTTCATTGAAGATAACATTAGGCCATCTACCTACTCTCATTTTCTCAATTCTTTTTAGATGTTTTATGAGCCACACCATAGCAATTGCATCGATGGGAGTTTCTCCTGTTTCACTCAACATTATCTCATAAGGTACTGAACTTTTTATTTTGAACTTGCTCATGATAAAGTGTTTTTGGATTTGCTCAATTTGTTTCCATTTTGAGACGGGGTGCTGCTAGCCCATAATTTACACCCATATAGCATCAGTGGACAAACTAGGAGTCCAAAAAGCACTTTGATCGTTTTCCAATCCCATGACTTTGCCTCTCTACACCTGTTTTGAAGAGCATATAATGCTTTCCACCCTCCTAAATTTCTCTTATTTCTGCAATCCTCCCATTTGAGTTTATTGTTGAAATCAATCCTGAGATACTTGTACTCATTTACTTCTTCAAGAATGTTGTCTTCAAAGAAGAAAATATGTTCCTTTTATTAGAGAAAATCATTATTTTGGTCTTGCTAGTATTGACTTGCATCCTCATTGCTCTACAAAAATGATCAAGGGCATATAAGTGCATTTGTAATCCACACCCGATTTAGAAATCAATACAATATCATCAGCATATAAAAGAAGATTTAGCGAATCATAAAATATAAAAGTGTAGTATTCTATTTGTTATTTTTTTTTATTATTCGTATAAATAATCATAAAATATAAAAGAGTAGTATTCTATTTTAGAGTGAAAATTTTATAATATTAAAATCAGTGTATGACAAACAAAAATTAACAATAACAACTAAATCTAAAACAATTCATAATTTATTCTCTTGATTGAAGTTGACTTTAAAAATAAAGGTGGATTAATTAATGGATAATTAATTCACTAGCATAGATCTATTTAAATACAGATTTAACATGAGCTTAAAGGGGTCAAATTTCTCACATGTAAACTTCTTTGGAGTGTAAAATACAATGTTATTTTTAGTCATTTAAATTATATTTTTAAATGCTAAATAGAGTATTTAGGACCAAATAAAAATTTTAACCATAAAAACTTTTTTTCATGATATATACATTGTTTTTTTAAATGATATATAATATATAATATAAATTTAATTTGCATAAATATTTTATCACACAAATTAAAATGTGTTTTTATTATTAATATATTTTTAAGTATATGTCAATATGAATTCTTATTAAAATATTTTATTGATAACGCACATTGAATATTTTTTTACACATAAAATTAAAATGTTTTATTTTAACAATTATTTTTTCTATATATAAATATATATGAAGTTAACATTGACATTAATTAGTCAACATACATTTTCAAATAGTTTATTTAAATCTCTTGTTGAAATATTTTGAAAAGTATATGATTTAAACAACTTACTCATATATTGCTTTTAGTTTTATTATTATTTTTTTATTATAGTGAACATTATTTTTGTATTTAGAACATAATTTTTATTTTATTTTTAATTTTCAAAAAGTACGAAAACTTACACATCCGCTTGTACTGGACTATAGAATAAACTTCCTGACTCAATAAGCTCCCTAACTCAATAATATCTTTAAATATATATACTAAACATTAAAAAACGAGGATAGTGACATTTACCAATCGAGAAATGCTTGTCGAAATATTCGATGAGGATAGTGACATTTACAAATCGAGAAATGCTTGTCGAAATATTCCATCGATATCATTAAGTGAGTTAAGTAATTATTTTTTAAGCAATTGGATAAAATAATAGGATGATAAGCATGGTGAGAAGGAATATAGAATTCACATAATAAGTTGATATTATAATTTATTTAGTTTGTATATATTTTTTAAAATAATAGTATTGAAGAATAAATCGTAGAAAATGGAGATTGGATTATAAAAATTGAAAAGTTAAAATACTAGAAAAAAAAGTGAGCAATTTGAGAAGAAGAGGAAGTTAATAAGTAAAAAAATCTGAATATGAGGAAGCAGATTGAAGGTTATAAGAAAATGTAAATGATGAGTTGGTTCCAAATAGTTTGAAAAAGTAAATTGCATATCAAATTCATTAACGAGTTAAGTTTACGAGTGTAACGAAAGAGTCATGAATTTCATAATTTTTAGTTTTAATGAGAAAAAATATGAGGAACATTGAATATTACAAAATAAAATACAATTTGAAATAACTTGTTTCAAAAGTTAAACATAAAGATAGGTAAATCAGGTTAAGGTGAGTTTTAGTGACCAAAAATATTATATATTTGGTAAAAGTTTAACTCTAAAATGAAGGTTCAATTTCGTAAGGCCATGTTAAATTAAGGAAGGAATTTCGATAAGGTAATAGAGTTTAGGAAAGAAAATATGTAATAATTAGGAATATAAACGTTACTATAAGGAAGAATTAGGAAAAAAAGTTGTTATTAGGGATAGAGATCAAATAATAAAAAATATGAATTTTTTTACTTGGATCTTCAATGAAATTAATATTATATTGGATTTTAAAACTTGGGAGCATGGAGAATCTAAGGCTCTTAACATACAAGAATTTGTCTTGCAGTTGGTTCAAGAGATTCTATTGTAGAGGAATTGGAGGTATAGCTTGTTGCATAAAAAGGCTATGTTTCCTCACATTAAAATTCACAAGAGTGCCCATTTTAATTAGTAAAAATGGATGGAAATTTTAGATAATAATATCAAAAGGTTTATATAACAATACCTTATTTTATGCTTATTAATTCTATTTTTTATAATAATAAAAAACTATGTAGATAAAAGTTATCCTTAGAATGGTTGAGAACAAGATATTTATAGTTCATGAAATAAAGGTAGTATCTTATAGGCGACTTTAAGGCGGGAACAATAGTAATCAAGCTATCATTTTAAGCAAACATTATGACCCTAATCGTCTATGACCAGATGAGGACCTTGTTTTTGTTGGCATATATAAAGGAAACTCTAAAGACTTGGATGGAAATTTATTTAATATTGAGATGCTTGAGTTAAAAAATTAAGATCTAATAATTTATAATGGTTTAATGAATTAGATGAAATCTACCTAGATGACTTATAGTCATGGGATTGTTAGTAATGTTATAGATTATTTGATATCTCTATTTACACCCACACAATAAATTTTGACATCTTAAATGACCATGAGCTTGAAATTGATCATATTTTTTCAATTCTAACTTTAAAATTTTCCATGCACAAAATCCCCATAGAGTATAATTATGATAACCAAAAGTGCTTGATGTTTGACAAAAAAATATGAAATAATTTTTAAACAATTTAAATAATGAATTTAATATCCTATCAAATAGGTTCAATATTGAATAAATGTATCATAATTTTATGATAACCTTCTCTACTTCCATTAACAAGTTCTCTAACAATATCTCATATAAAAAGAAAAATAGAACTACCACCCCTTGGTATGATAAAAGAGTGTAAGATTGCTAAAAAAATTATTAGGGATGCTTTTAATGTGTTCTTAAAGTATAACAAGACAAATAGGTGAAAATCCTTAATTAAAATGAAAAAATGGTACTATATAAATAGAAAGCAAGAGAAGCTTTTGCACATCTTTAATCTAGATCCTCAAAAATTATACAAGCGAATTTTCAATTGTAAAACTAAAGAAAATGATATGATTCCACTCAAGAACTAGAATTCCTACCTTAAAACACTTTACGAATCTCCTAATATTGTGGACAACATTCAAATCCTTTATATAAGGGAAGAATATTTTTCTATAAAATACTTAGAGTTTTAGGTTACCTTTCTTGGAAAAAACAAAGTTAAGGACATCAAAGGTTATTGAGTAGAAATCTTAAAAATAAGAGACCCTATTTTCACCCCTCATATTCGCAAGTTCTTTAATTTATCAATTTAGGAGGGATTCCCTAAGCCTTCAACTGAAAGCCTCATTATACATGTTTTAAAAGTAGGAATACAAAATTTCCCTTTAATTGTAGAACCAACTTAATTAACACCCTTCCATTCATGTTGTATTGAATTATTTTGAAGAACAAGATCAATGAATGACTAGAAAATCATGAAAAATGTGCTAAAGGCTAGACTCTATTTAGGATCTATCATTCAATTATGGACCACCTTATTATGCTTGGGATCACTGTGTAGGAATTCTACAATAATAAAATTAATGTCTATTGTTGTTATGCTAGTTTGAGAAAGTATTTGATACAATGTCGATAACTAACCTTTCGAATAGACTAGAAGAGCTAAGATTTCCTTTCGAGTTGAGAGATATTGTCATAAGTTTGTATTAAGAATGGAATTTCTAAATTTTGGAATGGTAAGGTGGCCAAAAGAAATTGATTCTAATAAGGATATAAGCAAGATTATCCCTTGTCCTCTTCTTTTCTTGGAATATATATTGATAAGATAGAGGGTTGTTTGGAAGAAGAAAATTTTATTGGCTCAACACTAGTTTATAATTCGTCATTTTCTTATTCTACACTAACGATATTCTTCATATAGATATGACCTCCTATGATCTTGAAAATAAAATAAAAATTCTCAAGGATTTTCTCTCTAGTATAGGTATCACTGTTAAGATTCACAAAAATGAATGTTATGATAATTAAATCCAAAGGGATCATTTAATCTATTTTTTTTTGTGAAAATTATAGCTCATAGGAATTAACCTCATACATATATATTAGAATCAATCTACAACACTAGCTTAAATGGAATAATAATACTGGGAATAGGGTAAATGGAGGGTGGGAACTTTCTTATGGACTTGAAAACAATTCTAAATCAATATAATTTTGGATATGGGATAATAAGAAACTCTTATTTGTGACTATTTTCACTCCTGTTATCTTATATGGTTGTGAGTTTTAGGGCCATAAATCTTTAGATAATCGTGAAGAAGGATAGAGAAAAATATTTTGTAAAATATAATATCAAAATTTATGGAAATACACCTTATCCTATTCTTCTCATAGAAGTGAGTCTTTCCACTATTAAGAACTTGACTATCAGTAGGTACCTAATGTATGAGAAAATAATACACAACATCAAATATAAGAGGCTTCCTAAGATTACTTAAAACTCTAGTCAAAACCTCCTATAACTCAAGCAAGGTTTGAATAAATCTTCCAAGTCTTGGCTAAATCATTATGAAATGAGATAAAGAATCAGTTTGTAGAATAAAAATGATATTAAAAATATTATTTACCTAAATTTAAGGATAAATTGGCATCCAAAATAAATAAAAGAGATCTAGTAGGGTTAGAGTTTAGCATGTAGAATCCCTGAATCATTTGACAATTACCAGTGAATTTTAACCTAGTTTTCATTTATCATTTGACTGGGTTTTTTTCTAAAACATTTTGTATTGGCTCCATGCATGAGTGGACCAGGTGGGGGGATAGAGATCCCCTCCTATGAGATTGTAGTAACAATGGATAGACAAAGAAATCCATCTTGTGTTGGTCCCAGTAAAGTGAATGGAGTGAAGCCTAAAACCTAAGCATTAGTTCTGTAGTGGCAAGCAAAGCTCAAAGGAAGATGCCCATCGAGGGTAGAAGAAAAACCAAAGATTGTGATTTTGAACAACAATATGGATAGATAAAAAAAATATATGAAGGACCATGCCCTTATATATTAATTTATAGGAATTTGGTTGGCTAAAAGGGATTTGGTTAGATGGAATCATAATAAATGGTAACCAAAAGGCAATATTGATTTGAAGTTAGGGGAGTGAGGGTTTTTTATGGGTATCTTCACACATCTAAAGGATCACATTCAGATATTTGAAAATGGACCATACTTTTTCAATAATGTGGGTCTCTATATTAGGCTTTGGGAGGAATATTATAGCCCAGATTAGGAAACGTTTATGGAAACACTAGTTTGGGTCCATTTATTCTCCTTACCCACTGACTTCTAGGATTCAAAGATTCTCGAAGGTATTGGAAACTAAATTGGAACATTTGTGAAAATTACAGATACTACCAAATGTGGTTGAAACTTGATATACCTCCTACTAAAGGGTTTGTGTTTATATGAACATAATGTAGCCCTTATTGTACTCCAGTGAACTAGAATATCATGATGAGGTATGGTAGAAACCATCATATTATGAACATGTGTCACTCAAATGTCAAAGATGCCACAAATATGGGAATCTCTTTAGGTATTTCCCTCTTACCAAAGAAGAGATGCATGAGATAGTAATGAAGGACGCTCTAGCGAAAATGGATGATGAGGGTTTTTTGAATGTTAATGGTAGACATAAGCCCTTTAAAAATCAACCTAGCCAATCTAGTAGAAAATCTCAAAATACGGATGATAGGTTTGTCACTCTGGCCATGGAGGAAAATTATCACACAATCAGGAAACTCCAGTGCAAGTGGATCTAAAGAGTGGTTCGTTGAATCCAAAACCCACGCTGAGGTGTAAGGCCCAAGTCGTCCCACAAGAACTAATAAAAGATTCTCATTAAGAGGGGAACGAAAAGATGGAGAACAAGGAACAAGTGGAATAAATGATCATTAAGGAGAAAATCCTAACAAAACTACTTAGAGAATGGAAAAATCTAGATTCTTGGTTTATCTTGAGTTCTCAGAAATAAGAATATCAAGAATTTTCAAAAATTGCAACATCAAAACTAAATAGGAGGAGGGGAACAGGGGGAATCAAAGAGGGGTTTTGGTTAATCGGTTCAAACCAATCCAAATAAGGATAAATTTTAGAAGAATAGTAGAAAACATGGGAAATGCCTATACATGAATCAATACATATAATAAGGGAACTCTTGGTGAACATAGGTCACGTTATACCACTCTTAGGAGTGTTTTCCTCCATTATAAAATTTCTCAAATGGAAATCTTAACTTGGAATATCAGGGGCCTCATTAGTCGAGGCAAATAATGATATTTAAAGGAGAGATTGAGAAAGGATAAACCTGAAACTTCAATTCTTCAAGAAACTAAAATATCAAGTGAAAATATTAGTGAAGTAGCCCGAAGATGTGGGAGAAGGTACAAACTAGTGGTGTTGGATGCAAAATGTAGTGTAGGGGGACTGAAAATATTATGGAACCTTGCATAAATTTCCTTTGAAACTAGATCGCTTGCACAAGTTCCTTTCATGAATATTTAGGTATATTTGGACAAATGAAGTGGTGACCATAACAATAGTTTATGACCCTCATATGACAACATTAAAAATAATCATTACTAAAAAACCTCATATAAATATGAAGGATTTATCAAGATGAGCCTTGGATTCCTAGAGGCAACTTCAAATTGATCACATGTTTGGATGATAAAACAAGAGGACGTTGATGATTAAATATAGAAATGGGAATATTCAAGGATATAATTCAAGAGCTAAATTTGGTGGAAATATATACAATTAATGGGGTGCACACATGGAATCATTATTGGGGAGGCAAACTCCAAATTGCAATTTGATTGGATCGGTTTCTTCTTTCAGAGGATCTCATGGGAATATATACTTTTATGGAAGCAACTATCCTTCCATGTTTAGGATTTGATCAATGTTTGGTAAGACTAGAACTAGATCTAAAGGTAACCTCGAGAAATCACCCTTTTCGATTTAAGAGTTTTTGGTTGTATGACCCATACATTCAGAAGCTAGCCAAATATTGGTGGGAGGTGATTAAGGTTCAAGGAAAAAACCAAATGAATACTTTCCAACTTAAATTGAAGGAATTCGAGAAAAAATTCAAAGATTGGAATAAGGCGGAGTTCGGCTATATTATGGACAGTAAACAAGAACTAGAAGAAAGAATGCAATAGATTCAACAAAAAATTATCATTGAAGTATTTTTAGAACCATTAGTATAATAAGAGGGGAAAATTATCAATAGAATTGAAGAACGTAGGAGGAAAGAGGAGATACTTTGGTGGCAAAAGTCCCAAGTTTAAAGGTTGTGAGAAATAGAGTGGAATACAAAATTATTTCACAAAGCTATGGTCAAAAACTGACATCATAATCATATTTTGTCTCTAACATTTGAAAGGCCATAGGCTATTGTAGCATAAAAAATTTGAGAGAGAATTATTATCATGCTACCACAATCTCCTCATTTATCTTGCTCGCGATAGAAGTGGATTAATTTGTTGTATTACTAGCTATATTCCACAACTAATCAACAAATATTAGAATGAGGCCCTAACGAGAGAGATATGATATTCTGAGGTGGAAGAAATTATTATGGAAATTCCACGTAATAAAGTTCCAAGACCTAATGGATTTACAACATACTTTTTTCAAGCTTGCTGGAAATCTATCATCCTAGAAGTTCATGTCATGGTGGAGGAATCTCGTCAAACCCAAAAGGTATGGCATGGTTTGAACTTTATTTTACCACTATGATTCCTAAATCAAGTAATTCTGAGGATCCCAATGGTTTTTGACATATAGTACTTTGTAATTTGATATATAAAATGATATCATCTATCATTGTCAAATGTCTTAAACCATTGTTGAATTGTATTATCTCTCCTAAGAAAACAAGGTTTGTAGAGGGCCATCGAATCCTTGATGGCTTTGTTACAACACACGAAGTCATCTATTCCTTAAAAATTTTCATATTCCCTAGGATGCTCATTAAGCTGGACTTATCTAAGGCCTATGATAGGTTGAGGTTGCAATACCTGCTTAGTGTGCTCAAGGCTTTTAGTTTCTCTCCATGATGGGTATCTTGAATAAAATCCTTGATTTCAACTCCTTTCTTCTCCATTTTTCTTAATGGTTGACCCTCTTCAACCTTCAATCCTACCCAAGGCCTACATCAGGGCAACCCCATATCTCCCTTTATTTTTATTATAGCCGATGAAGGACTCGAGTGCTATCTAAAATATGCCTCTAGGTGTGGGGCCCTTATAGGGCTCCACCCTTGCGGAGATGCTTTACCTATCACCCATCAACAACATTTTGATGACATCCTCATTGATGAATTTTCAATAAAGATGTGGATATATTATTTGAAGCACAAGGATGAAGCCTTTGAAATGATCAAGGAATTCAAATATTTCATAAAAAATCAAATAGGGAATAAAATCAAGATATTTAGGTCTGACAATGGTGAAGATTACACTTTGAATGGATTCATTGAATTTTTCAAGAAGGAAGGTATCAAGAATGAAACGATTGTGCCCTATGCTCCCAAACAAAATGGAGTAGTTGAAAGGAAGAATGCATCTATTGTAGAAGTTTCTCATGCCATGCTCCATGACCAAAATTTGTCGAAGTTCCTTTGGGGAGAAGCAAAAAATGTTGTCGTATATGTTCAAAGCAGGGTGTCTCGCCAATAATTGGACAATAAGACCCCTGAAGAAGTGTTCATAGGTGTCAAGCCCGATGTTAACCATCTCTGTATCTTTGGATTCTGAGTATACTTTCATGTGTTGAAGGACAAAAGAAACAAATTGGAAGCCATGGGAAGAAAAGGTACGTGTGTTGGATATTGTGAAAATTCTAATACATTTAGAATATATATTCTTGTTCAAAGGAAGGTTTATATTATCAGGGATGTAACATTCGATGAAGATGTTGCCCTTGGAAAAGAAAGGGACCTTCCTCCACCTCCTCCTCTTGAGAAGAATGATGATATGGATCCTAAATCTGAGATAGATATTTTTTATGATCCTATGGAGCCCATGTATCCCTTAGATCCCCCTCCATGTGATCCTCCCTCCAGGAAGAGGCCATTTTGGCTTCAAGACACCTTACAAGATGATGAGAGATGAGTTCCCATTCAAATATCATTTAGAGAAAGGAATAATCCATGCAGGTATCAGGGATATGTTGCATCCATGAGCACTATGATTCAAGCTGAATCCCACACATTCGAAGAAGCCGTAAAAGAACAAGTTTGGAAAGATGTTATGGCCGAAGAATATGAATCTATTATGAAGAATGATGTATGGGATGTTGTACTGAGACAAAAGGGGAAATCTATGGTGACTTCGAAGAAGTTATTCAAGATCAAACATGGAGTTGATGTTAGCATTGAGAAATACAAGGCAAGGTTCATGGCTTGACGATTATCTCAAAAAGAGGGAGAAGATTATGATGGTATTTTTGGACCTATGGCTCATTATACAACCATTCGTTCGATAGTTTCCCTTGTCAAAAGTCAAGGATGGACTCTTCATCATATGGACATAAGGACAACATTCCTCCATTGTATGTTACCAGAAGAAGTGTACGTTAAGCAGCCAAAAGGATTTGAAGTAGAGGACCAAAAGACACATTTTTGAAGATTGAAGAAGGCATTGTATGGTTTGAATCAATACCCCAGAGCATCGTACACATGAATAGATAGTTATTTGGTAGGGTTGGGATTCACAAGAAGTAATGTTGATCCCAACCTCTACTTCAACGTAGTCCAAGGTATGTTGTTGATTTTTGTTTTATATGTTGACAATCTATTCTTGATAGGTAGTGAGCCCATGATTATTGAGTGTAAGAGGGATCTAGCCTCTCAATTCGAAATTAGAGACCTTGTACTCATACACTACTTTCTAGGCCTTGAGGTGTGGTAAACGCCTAGTGAGATTTTCCTTTCACAAGGAAAATATATTGTGAAGATGTTGGAAATTATTAGGATATTCCGACAGATAGGAAATAGTTAAGTACAACTTGGTCTAGTATAGAGTTAGGTATAGAGTTAGGTAAAGTGTGTTTCTTTACCGTTTTACATTTTGTAACTTACAATCCGACGGTCACGATATGTAGTGATCCGACGGTTCATTCTCTCCTCGGTATTACCGACACTTGATCCGTGGCTTGACACCTGATTGGTCCATGATTTCTATTTAAAGCGCATGGAGGGTCATTTGTAGGGTAATCCGTGCATGAGAGAAGCATATGTAAATTTTCATTCTTTTATTAATAAATTTCCTGAAGTGGCCGTGGACTATTTCCCTCTTTGAGGGTTTTAACCACGTCAAAAATACTGGTGTATTGATCTACGATCTGGTTGTGAGCAGTGTCCTTTGGTGTTCTGTCTGAGGAACTTACCCTGTAAATTCCTACATGGTATCAGAACTATTTGAGGTCCGCGTCCGTTGGTGATCCAAATCTGAAGCCGGTAGAACTGCATCCGACTGTCGTTTCCTAGATCTACTGTTTCTGACTGCTTTCAGGCCGAGAGGACTGCTCTGTTGTGTTGGGAGCATCTGTTCCAGTGAGGAACCCCTTTCGTTTCACGCGAAAAGGTTTCCGATAGCCCTAGCTGCGTCATTTTTAAGATCTGGAGGTATATAGTGTTTATTTTCAGTTTACAGTTATTTTCTCTCTGTTTATTTCGGTTTCGGTTTATTTATCCTTTTTTTTTTATTACCGGATCTATACCTTTCATTTCTGTGTATGCTCTTTGCCCTGCGACTCTGTGTGATCTGGGCAAATCAGAAACAGAAAGGAAGGATTTTTCTCATGCGTATGCTCTTTTCCCTGCGCCTTAGTGTGATCTCGGAAAATTAGAAACATTGAGAAAAATATTTAGTTTCCGGCTAAAGCTAACTTTGAGCCGCAAGGTTCATTTTTGAAAATATTTAGTTTTTCAGCTAAAGCTAACTTCGAGCCGTAAGGTTCGTTTTCTTTGCATGTCCGTGTTGGGTTTTGTGTTTTTTGTTTTGTAGGGAAAAAGAGCTTTCTCAAAGCAAGCACGCAACCCAAAGCACCCCCCCCCCCTCTCTCTCTCTCTCAAATTTTTTGTATAGATCAATTGGTTCAAAGCTATTTTAAGAGAGTAGAGGTCTTGGGTTCAAGTCTCCATTTTTTGGGGGCAGATTTTTTCATTTCCGCACATTCCCGCACTTCGTCAGCGACTTCAACAACTTTTTTTTAAAAAGCCATAACTTCTTCATCCGGAAGCCGTTTTCAGAGCCGTTTTTTTTAAACCAGCCTAATTTTTCGAGATCTATCCATTGGAACACTTAGTTTCAGCATCTTTAGCTTCAGTTTCCATTGAAATGGAAATTCAATACCAAGTTATCCTTGACAGCACCAACTACTTCCAATGGTTGTCCTACATTGAGGATTTACTTAGAAGTAAAGGTCTCTACAGAATAGCCTTAGGCCAAGAAAAGAAACCGAAGGATGAAGATAAGGCTGCTAAATGGGAAAATAGGCTCTCTCTCTCTCTCTCTCTCTCTCTCAAATTTTTTGTATAGATCAATTGGTTCAAAGCTATTTTAAGAGAGTAGAGGTCTTGGGTTCAAGTCTCCATTTTTTGGGGGCGGATTTTTTCATTTCTGCACATTCCCACACTTCGTCGGCGACTTCAACAACTTTTTTTCAAAAAGCCATAACTTCTTCATCCGGAAGCCGTTTTCAGAGCTGTTTTTTTTAAACCAGCCTAATTTTTCGAGATCTATCCATTGGAACATTAGTTTCAGCATCTTTAGCTTTGGTTTCTGTTGAAATGGAAAGTCAATACCAAGTTACCCTTGACAGCACCAACTACTTCCAATGGTTGTCCTACATTGAGGATTTACTTAGAAGTAAAGGTCTCTACAGAATAGCCTCAGGCCAAGAAAAGAAACCGAAGGATGAAGATAAGGCTGCTAAATGGGAAAATAGGCAAGATCAAGCACGTGGATTGATAGGGATGTCTATTTCTCCAGATCTTAGATTCTATATTGCAGAACTTGATACTCCTGATGAAGCCATGAAACAAATCAATAAAGTCTTTGGGATTAAAAATGAACTTAGAGCCCATCAACTTGAAAATGAGTTGCTTACATTGGACCCTAATAATTTTTCTTGCATTGAAGATTTCTTGTCCAAGTTCAAGACCCTTAGATATCTCTTGGAAGGTGTTAAAGTTAAGAAAGAAGATAGTAACCTTATCTATTCCATTCTTACTAAGTTGGGACCAGCCTACTCTGTGTTTGTTTCCACCGTCCATTCTACAAGAGAAGCCTTCATTTCTCAAGGAACAGACTACAAGTCCCCTTCCTTTGACTCTTTTTGTGATTCTTTAATAAGAGAACAAGAAAAACTCTTACACCTTGGTCTTCTTAATCTTGGAAACTCTTTCAAGAAAGCGTTAGCCGCCTAGCAACAACCAAATTCAAAGAATCCTAAGAAGTCATATCCTAAAAAGAATGGTCCTAAACCAAACAAGGGTCCTAAGCAATCTCAGCCTCAAAATGAAAAATCATTTCAACAAAATGATAAGACAAATAAAAACAAATGGAAGAAGACTGATAGACATTGCAACTTTTGTAATCGAGATGGCCACTTAGAATCCAAATGCTTTAAGAAGATGGAAGCCTTGGAAGCAGCGATGAAGAAGCATAACATCCATGTGGAGCATTCTTCAACTTCAACTTCATCTTTAGGAATGGCACTTTCTGCATGTGGTTGTCAATCATCTCGGTCTGGTTATGCATTAAATGTATCTTCTTCTTCTCATTCTCATGAGTGGCTCATTGATTCTGGAGCTTCTTATCACATGGCCAAAAACTAAGCCATGTTTTCTTCTTTAAATGATTGTAACACCAAAAATATATATGTTGGTGATGATAGATCTCTTAGTGTTGTAGGGACTGGAACTGTTCATCTAGACAATGGTTAGTTTAATGATGTATTATGTGTTCCAACCTTATCCTGCAACCTTCTATCTGTATATCAGATAACTCATTCAGGTGAAGGTAAAATTGTTGAATTTTCACCTCATGATGTTGTAATCAAGGACTTAAGAGATCCTAAAAAGATTTTGGCTACTGGCATTGCTGATGATTCTACAAGGTTGTATAAGTTTCACAACTTTGGGTCATCAAATCTTCCCTCAGTATTTGTTGCTCATAATGATGAAGTGAGCAAACTTTGGCATGAGCGATTTGGTCACTTAAACTATCGCTCCCTTCAACATCTATGTAAAGAAAATATGGTGATAGGTCTTCCTATGGTATCTTGCAGAGATGGTGTTTGTTCCGGATGTGTACTCGGAAAACATCATCGGGACAGTTTTGAAAAACGTGCCTCTTGGCACGCTTCAGCCCCTTTACAGCTTGTGCATAGTGATTTATGTGGTCCACTTCCTGTTGTTTCATTCTCTGGCTGCAAGTATTTCTTAACTTTCATTGATGATTTCTCCAGACGCACTTGGGTATACTTCTTAAAACTCAAGAGTGAAGTATTTAACACATTTTTGGCCTTCAAAGCCTTTGTTGAAAAACAATCTGGACATCAAATTCTTAAGCTAAGATCTGATAATGGCGGAGAATATGTTAAAAACACATTCATAAACTTTTGCACTGAGAATGGAATTCAAATGCAACATACTGTTCCATATACTCCACAACAAAATGGTGTAGCTGAAAGGAAGAATCGTACCTTAAAGGAAATGGCTAATTGTATGCTACAATCTAAAGGACTTGGTCTTAGTTTTTGGGCAGAAGCAATTAACTGTGAAAATTACATAATAAATCACACTCCTACTAAGGCTTTAAAGAATATCACTCTAGAAGAAGCATGGAGCTCAATCAAACCAGATGTAAGTCACTTTCGTGTTTCTGGAAGTGAAGCGTGGGCCCATATTCCAGATGAAAAGCATAAAGCTTTAGAACCTAAGAGTGAAAAATGTACTTTTGTTGGATATTCTGAAGATGTCAAAGGCTATAGATTTATTCCATTTAAGTCCAAAAATGTTATCATTAGAAGAGATGTAAAATTTGATGAAAATATATTGGCCTGCAAGCCTAGTTCGGCGAATGTGCCACCTCTCCCTATCTCTTCTACTTTTAAAAACATTTCTTCTTCAGATGATGAAAGTGAGGATGACAATCCTCCCCCACCATCTCAGGATCATCCTTCAGCTCCTCAGCTTCCAAAATGGGTTCGTGCTACTTGAGATGCAGCAGGTGATCTTGCCGGTGATCCTACAGATTAGTGACACACACGTTCTCAGTTTGACAGAGCCTCTTCTTTACTGGCTCAAGCTCCAGTAAATTATGATCCTGACACCTTTGCAGAAGCTTCAGGCCATCCAGATTGGGAAGCAGCTATGAATGAAGAATATCATTCATTATTGGCAAATGATACATGGGATCTTGTTCCTCTACCAAAGGGACGAAAACTTGTTAGATGCAAATGGGTTTACAGAACCAAGTATGGACCAGATGGGAAAGTTGATAAACATAAAGCTCATCTTGTTGCTAAAGGTTTTTCACAGGTTGAAGGCATTCACTACACTGAAACCTTCTCCCCTGTTGCCAAAATGAACTCTATCCGCCTTGTTCTTTCCCTTGCTGCCTCGTTCAAATGGGAAGTCCATCAGATGGATGTTAAATCTGCCTTCTTGCATGGGGAATTGCATGAAGAAATCTACATGGAACAACCCATTGGCTTCATAAAAACAGACTCCAGCCTTGTATGTCGGCTTAAGAAATCCCTTTATGGTCTCAAGCAAGCTCCTCGAGCTTGGTATGCCAAAATGGATAGCTTTCTTTTAGAATCTGGCTTTTCTAGGTGTCATTCTGACAATACTATCTACACCAAGCAAGTGCGCAAGTCTCTTATCATTCTTGTTCTTTATGTTGATGATCTTATCCTTACCGGTAGTGATCCCAACCTTATAAACCATGTGAAGTCTAGCCTTAAAAGGAAGTTTGAAATGACAGACTTAGGACACTTACATTATTTTCTCGGTCTTCAAGTCTTGCAATCCAAGGAAGGTATTTCCCTTTCTCAGTCCAAGTATGCCTGTGATATTCTAAGCCACTTTCACATGGAAGACTGTAAGCCAGCCCCTTCTCCCTTTTAGTCTGGAGTCAAACTTTCAGTCACTTGTACTTCTCCTGAAGTTGATGCTACCTTATACCGTCAACTTGTAGGAAAACTTTTGTATATAACCCATACTCGTCCTGATCTTTCCTTTGTTGTTGGCCTTGTTGCTCGGTTTATGCAAAACCCACGTGAAAGTCATTGGAAAGCAGCTAAAAGAATACTTCGTTATGTTCGAGGTACAGTTCAGTTTGGGATTCATTACAGTGCTGAAGTAGCTCCTCTATTGGTTGGTTTCACTGATTCTGATTGGGCTGGTGACCCTGATGATCGGAACTCTACTGCCAGTTATGTGTTCACTCTTGGTTCAGGACCTATTACATGGGCTTGCAAGAAACAAGCTGCCATTTCTCTTTCATTAGCAGAAGCAGAGTATCGTGGTGCCGTAGAAGCTAGTAAGGAAGCCTTGTGGCTTCGTCAGATCCTGTCAGAGTTTGGCTTTCAGCAGCAGCATCCGACTACACTTTGGTGTGATAATCAAAGTGCCATTCAACTATGCAAAGATCCAGTCCAACATCAGCGCAGCAAACACATTGAACTGCACATGCACTTCATCAGAAAGCTCATCCATGACCATGTTCTTGAAGTGCAATATTGTTCAACAGATGATCAAGTTGCAGACATCTTCACAAAGGCTCTCACAGAGGCGACGTTCACTAAACTTCGATTTATGGTTGGAGTTCAGGAAGTTGTCACTAAGGGGGGATAGGCTCTAGTGCCTCCTTCCTTCTCCTATTGTGTCATATTTGTAAATCCTTCAATCCTATCCCAAGTTGTTCTTAAGGGGGGATGTTAGGATATTCCGACACATAGGAAATAATTAAGTACAACTTGGTCTAGTATAGAGTTAGGTAAAGTGTGTTTCTTTACCGTTGTACATTTTGTAACTTACAATCCGACGATCATGATATGTAGTGATCCAATGGTTCATTCTCTCCTCGGTATTACCGACACTTGATCTGTGGCTTGACACCCGATTGGTCCATGATTTCTATTTAAAGCGCATGGAGGGTCATTTGTAGGGTAATCCGTGCATGAGAGAAGCATATGTAAATTTTCATTCTTTTATTAATAAATTGCCTGAAGTGGCCGTGTTGGCTCAGGCCGTGGACTGTTTCCCTCTCTGAGGGTTTTAACCACGTCAAAAATACTGGTGTATTGATCTACGATCTGGTTGTGAGCGGTGTCCTTTGGTGCTATGTCTGAGGAACTTACCCTGTAAATTCCTACAGAAATATTTGGAATGACATAATGGAAGTCACTACCCACACCAATGAAAATTAAATTCAATAAGTTATATGGAGAAGTTGTAGGACCATATTTGGTGAATCCATCTGAGTATAGATAGTTGATTAGGGCTCTAATGTTCCTAGTGAACACCCATCTAGACATACTCTATGCATTGAATACATTGAGTCAATTTATGACTGAGCCTATCCATGCACATTGGATCACTACCAAACACATTTTGAGATATTTGCATGGGACTATCACACTCGGTTTGAGATATTCTACTGAAGATGGTTGACTTCATGGATACACCGATGTTGACTCAGCAGGAAACATTTTCAAGAAGAAGAGTATGCCCGGATGTTGTTTTAGCCTTGGATCTTCCATGTTATCATGGATGAGTAGGAAGTATAGTTTTGTAGCATTGAGTACCACCAAGGCAGAGTATATTTCCACTGGCATGGCTAGCTACGAAGTAATTTGGTTGAGAAAGATCTTTGGAGAGCTATTTGGGCTGGTCCTAGATACTACAGTGATATATTACAACAACAAGAGTGGGATCTGTCTGGTAGAGAATCTCATATTTCATGACAAGTCCAAGCACATAGATATTCGATATCACTTCATTCGAGACATGCTGCAAAGAGAAGCCATTCAAATCCATCACATATCGACAGATGAGTAGATTGCAGTTATTATCACAAATGCCTTACCAAAAGGGAATTTCTTGGTCTTCAAATATCAACTTGGACTTATGGACATGACCCCTCCCAGCAAGGGGCATCACTGATCAAGAACACTAAGCTATCTCTTCCCCCGTGTCTGATCTCCCAAGGTGAGTAATTGAGATAAAGGGTTCCTAGGGTTGAGGGATCTCTGGATAATAGGGTCGTAGATGTTTCTCCCCTATATGTTACCCATAGGGTTACATATGTTGCTTCCCTATCTTGGTATTTCTAGAGTATATCCTAGTTAGGATCATACCCACAAGCTCAACTTTTTGGGATTATCACTCCCCATCTAGCTGACGGGTTGAGAGTATACTTGGGGTTGTGCAACCCTAGCTGATTATGATACAAGTGTTCTACCATATGAATCTTCAGGGTCATCATTGGGAAGATCAGTGAGAAATAGGATGGGTTGAGATATGCTCCCCTATATCACCTATTTCTCTATATGGGGTTGTATATGTTTATCTCCCCCATGAGATTCTGGGTTGAGATGTGCTCCCCAATGTAGATTTAGGTTGAGATGTGCTCTCCAATGTTATAGAGGGTGGAAGATAATTCTCCCCAATTATTCTTCTTTAGATTTGATAATGTTTCAAGAGATAGAATTGAGTAGACATGGGAAATGATATTTCGACAAGATATACATGACATGATATTTGATGATCAGATATTAGCAGGTGGAATTCTCCCTAGTTGAGAGGGAGTGTTAAATTATGAAACTACAGTAGAATTCGACTTTTGATAGCTCATTTTATTCAAGTGATGATTTCATTGAATTCCTCCTTTTGACAGGACCAAAATCTACCAAAATATCACTCAAATCGAATAAGGGAATGTGTACTTATGAAGGAAATACCACATATGCACATTTGGACAGGGTCGACCCCAAAGCAAATTGGACACCCATGGAACCCTATAAATTCAAGTTACCTCAAGCTCATTTAGACATAATCACCAAGAATCTTCTTCTTCTCTTCTTCATTGATTGGTTCACACAGGTCTAAGGCTAGGACAACAAAATAATTTCGCAAAGGTCTAAAATTACAAGGTCTGAGGTTTGCATCTATTTTAGGGTTTTGGGTTATAGTCGCTGGATTTCCATAGGGTATATTTGACCACAGTTGTAGGCATCACAGGCTCAAGGGAGCAACTGGAAACCTTTAATCACATGCACAACTCCTCATCCATGTGACCGGGAAGTTTGACTGAGTTTTGACCATTGACCGCAATTGACCATAGATAGGAAAAGTTGTTGCTGATATATCTTGATGCTATAATCATATTTATGAATGTGATTGCTTTATTGGATGATATTGTATTAAGCTCATTTTACTATTTGTTGAACATTTTATAACAATCTAATAGAAGAAGGTTTTTTAAAGGGTTTTCTCCCTAGTGGGGTTTTTCTGTAGTCCTTGACCAAATCTGGTGTCTCTTATTGATGTGTTGATTATCTCCTTTGTCATTGCATTTATTGCTCTATCATTAATTATTATTGATGAACGGATATAATAATTGTATTTGGAAATATTTTTAGCTGAAGTATTTAATTGGGCTAAAGTAATTGATACAACAAAGAACAATTTGAAAAATTAATAGGAAATAACTCCAGCTTCTATCCATGAGAGGTATAGTCATAGGTCCTACAGATAAAAACAAACTCAAACATGAATGTGTCAGGGTCCTCAAATTTTAGGCCATGGAAGTGGGGAAGAGAAGCATGGCTTATATTCTTCATTCTGGACTCCCCAGTAGTTTCTCGGATAGGAAAGAACTCATTTTTCCTATTTTTAGCCATGGTTTGGGTAGGTTAGATGACCTCTTCCTCCCCTATGGGTCCCTCAAAAATTTCAAGTTGCCCACCTAGAGGGTTTTCTAACTCTCATGTAGTCAGAGAGGCAAGTTCATAGTGACCAAAGAGGAATTATGGTTGGCTTCTTAAAGGGGTGGGGGTTTTTGGTGGGAATTTCCCTTGACTATCCCTACTCCTATGAGGCATGAAAGAACTGGATCTATTTTTTTTAATATTTCCATTTTTTTCGAAGATTTTAGATCAATAACACTGATGCAAAAACAAAAAACAAAAATAAAAAATGTCTAAGTAGAAACAATACCTACTGGGACACCTCCCTGACAATGATGCCAAAAATTTATGTGCTTAGTATTGCAACAAGGATGTTGAAACTCCCAAGACTCTCAACTTAAATTATCAACCCTGGGTTCGTACAAACTTAAAGGTGACAAAGCTATATTCACAGTACGCCAATCTCTACTCATGTCACCCTTATTCATTGAATTCAATCAAGGTATGCAGAGACCACTCCTTCGGCAAACTACAAAGAGAATTTGTATGAAAAGACAAAAGCCTACCCTAATTGCAAGGAAGTAAATATTATCCTAAATGCATAAATGAAATTTCCATTCATTAGATGTAACAACTAACTGTAACTACAGGAAGGGAAAAGACTATACTAGCTACAAAAATGAACCACCCTACTCTACTTGCAAACTAATCAATTTAACACTCTACTTATAGAATGTAAATCATCAATCTATTTGCAAATTGCTTTGAAAGATGAAATTTAATCTACAACACATAACTAGGAAATTTGAGAGTGTAAATTTTGAAAACTAGTTCTAATCTATTTGCATTGAAGAGTGTCCCTTCATATCACTGAATATAAGATATTTTTATCTCTAGCAATAGGATCCTTACACATTTCGTGAAAGAATACTCATTGTGATTCAAATGTGAAAATCTACCTTCTAGTTCTAATTTTTGTCTTGTACTCGCAGTGAAGGGGTGATGGGTCTAGAGTGGTCCTTGGGTCTCCCAAATAATGGATTCAAATCCTAGATTTAATTGTTCAATCCCAAATATTAAGTAGTGCTATAGGATTGCTACAGGGATGCTATAGGGTACCCTGTTTTTCTACATCATTTCCCTATTTTGCTACAGGATTGGGTCTGAGAGAGTTTTGAGGGTAAGAAAGGTTGTTGAAGGTGGAGTAAGGTTGATGAGGGTGTATGAAGGATGTGTGAGGCCTTTTTCTTAATCTTAGCACCCCTCAAAGTCCCATATTGCATAAAAATTCATGCTCTCGATGTCCTTCATTGACCCTGAAAGGATGATATCGGTGTCATAATTTGAGAGTAGTATGAGGTGTTAAGGAGGAGGATGGTAATTACAAAGTGGATATAGGATGAATGTGCCAACCCCTACAAGTAAGTGGATGTCCTTGTAGACTAACAATCAACATATTTTCCTCTTGGGACGAGCATACATCTAATGATCAAACTGCAACAAAAGAAACCAAAGTGGGAAGGATGAGTTGATTTTCATTTCATCAAAAACGATTCTACCGTATAAAATTCATCCAATCCATTTGCTAAGACATGATATTAACTTCTAAGATGTATAAATAGAGCATTCAAGAGAATTACAATCCAAATCCTAGCAAGTTCCAAAGAAACACAAACACGTATTTTTGGCTTGTTTTCGTAGACTCTTCAACCACACTTCCCACAAGAGAGGTGGTGATCAGACCTGCAACCAATATTTTTACAATCTAATTTATTCCTAAACAAGGAAAGAAATACAACAACTTAAAAAAGGAACAAATGAAAATACATGAGAGGGACTAAATCCTCTGGGTTGGGCCCAAACCCAAGGGTTTTATCCCTCCTAAGGTAACTTAGATGTAGACCAACAATGAAACTTTCATTAACAGAAAATGGATTTCAAATACATCATATCAAAATGGAAATAACAGTCTCAAGTACTTGGCCTTCAATGCCTCTTCTTAGCTCCAAAAGTTTGAATCCTAATGAGCCCTTAGGCCTGTTTATTTATAGAAAAAGTGACTGAGGGGAAGCTCCCTTGAGAGGAGGACCACTTCCCTCCAAAATATTGAAATTAGTGGATCTATTTCCCTTAGATCCTCTCATGCACTTCGGTTCCTTGGTTACCAATGGATCTCAAACTATAAATGAGTGCATATGAGTGATTCTACGGATCAATTCAAGTTGAAAGATAGTAAATGTAGGAGAAAAGCCTCATACATTCCCTCTTGTTTCATCCAACATGCCTAGGCATCATAAATGTACTCCAAAAATGATCTCTTTCCTACACATAAACCACATTAGGCCACGAAGTATGACAAGCACCCTTTAGTCTTCCTACTAAGCACATTATAGCAAAAAATGTAAATTAATGTGGAGAAAAGAAAGAATTTATGGGCTAGAGGATATAAATATGGGCCTCAAAATATACCTATTTATGGGACCCATCATATGTATATATGATGAGTATGAATGGAGGGTTGAACTCCTTTCATCTCTTTGTAATCCCAAGTGAGAGCATCTAGATTTTGCCTTAAAACAATATGCATTTTCTCTTCCTGATTAGTTGAAAGAGAGCGTTTATTTTCAAAGTTCTAGAGGGGTTTATTTCTACAATTTTTAAATTCTTTTTATCAGAAATAGTATTGATTAATTCTTCCCATGCACTTGCTTTAGGTTTTCCTAAAGGTTCCTCTTTTATACAATCAATTTCCATGGCATCGGGATACTTATTTTGCAGAAAATTGTCAATCAGATTATCTTCATCCAAATGCTTGCTACTAATAGTGGCTTTCATTGTACAAATGGGTATGGTGATGATTGATAGAGTTCCTCTTCCTCTTCCTCTTCTACCCACATAAGAAAATCATTCTCAACAAGGGGTTGAGAAGGGGTATATATTACAAGTTATTTTGTTAGTTGCACATTTGTAATTGTCATGATTCTAGATCTATAGTGTATATAGGCATTAAAAGTAGATAACCAAGGACTTACTAGGATAAGAGGTTAGTCGTTGAACTTGGTTTTGTGCTAGAGAACAAGGAAATCAGTGGGGTACTCCCAAGAATTGATGGAAATCATAACACCCTTGGGTGCTACTGTGTATTTTTCTACAAGTTGCGACACTATGGTGATTTTCCATAAGGCTCCTTGGAGGTTATGCTTGAGCATGGTATCCTTGGTAATCACATTGATTATAGCTCCTAATTCAATGAGGGTATTGGGGACTATATGTTTTCTATGTGCACATCCACTATCAGACTACTAGAATCCAAATACTTTAGGGTGATGACCTTCCCAAGCATTAGATCATCTAGTTTCCCAATGACATTGATAGAGGGGGAATTTTTCCTCTTCCTTCCTGGCCTCCTAAGACATTCTTCTATGATGAATTTTTTTATTTATGGGAACATATTTGATGGCTTGTAGGAGAGGAATTTTTACAGACATATTTTTCATTCTGCCAAAAGTTCAACTTCTTTAGGGGTGTTTGGTTTGGGATGGATCAACATTTCAGGGTAGGGTGGCTTGTTGGCTTGAGGAGTACTTTCTTCTTTCTCTTCTCTAATATTTTATGCTGGAAAAGGTGGATGAGAATTAGGGAGTACCTTCCCATACCTAAGGTTGATTTCTTGGATTTATATCACATCGATAGGAGATGTATCTCCATTGTAGAGTTGTTGGGCATGCTTATTGTTGGGGTTTGGGTTTGGTTGAGAAGGCATTTGTGGCTTTTCAGGTGGATTGTTTTGGGGTAATTATGGTTGAGGATGAGGAGGAACTAAAGCAAGTGGTTAGGATACCTAAGTCGTTTATCCTTGTGATGGATTACCCCATTAAGGAGGCTGGTGTTGGTATGGCTAAAAAGGGGAATGACATGTTGAAGAGGATAGGGCCAAGGAGTAGGCATGGACCATGGTGAGTTGTTAGGTGAACACCAAGACTTAAAAGGTGCATTATAACTTGTATTAAAAGAGGAATGATAGTGCATACCTTATTGATATGGCCTAGGGCCTTGTGGCCTCCTTTGGTTAATGAAGCAAAGTCGATGCATGCCTCCTTCAGCTCCTTGATATACTACTTTCAAACCTAGAAGAGATGGAAACCTATCAATTGAATGGTTTTCTTCACACATGGAGCATATTTCTATAACTTTGAATGGGAACTCATTTCTAGGGTGCCTCTTGGTGCATCTAGGGTAGACTATGGCCAATGCCCTTTACGCCTCTTCTTGTTTTCCCTTAATCTACAATGTGTCCATCTGCAAGGAAAAAGTATGAAAGTATGTAAGATTTCACTTTTAAAATCCTCCAACATACCTCCTATTTCATTTTTAATGGCTAAAGTAGAAGTTGAAGGACTTACCAAATCCTGGTTGGATTTACCTCTTTCTTGCAGCTTTGGAATGGTATATGAACACTATTTTAATTTCTTCGTAGTTGAGTTAGTAATTATCCCCATTGGACAAGATATTGAGGGTCTCCATCAACTCTTCTTTGACCCCTCTGAGAAAAACTAGCTTCATCGATTCTAGATCAAGGGTGCAGTTAGCCCTCATGTAGCTCAGTTAAAATCTGACACTGGAAACTTGTTTATGAATGTTATTGGGTTGTATTTTTGATGATATTGTATTGGGCTCATTATACTCTCAGTTGAACATTTTATGACATTCTAATAAAATAATAATTTCAAATGGTTTTACGCATAGTGGGGCTTTTCCCTAGCCTTTGACCAAATCTGGTTTCTCTTGTTGATGTGCTAATTGTCTCCTTTGTCATCGCATTTATTGTTATATCTTTAATTATTGTTGATGAATGGAAAGACTAATTTTAATTGGAAACATTTCTAATTGAACTGTGGAATTGGGCTAAAGTAATTGATACAACATAGAACAATCTGAAAATTAGCATTGTATCAGAGCTAAGGTGAAGGATAAGCCAAAAAGCAGACAAACTTTGAAGCAATCATCTTTGGAAAGTTGAAAGAGTTGACCTAGTCAAAGTCAAGATGACTTCATACTTCAAGAGTGATGAGAAGTTGGGTGACTCATCCAATTTTTCTACATGGAAATTCAGGTTGGAGATCATAGCTGATAACAACGAAATTTTGGACTACATACAAGGAAAATTACCTGAGCCTTGCAAGAATGCTTTCGTTGCTGCCAAGAACAAGCATAAGAAAGGTGAGTTGAAATCAAAGAAAATTATAGTTGATGGTTTACAAGATAATTTACTTGCATATGTTGGAAACTCAATGTAACACCCTCCTCACACATCTACCCAAGTAATCATCCAACCAGGATAAACATGTGCCGAGAAGTTACTATGATATGATTCGACTTCTTATGAGTCAATTAAGGGAGTGGAACCAGCGAAACACATCACACGGACCTTCCACATTAGCAACAAAACTCCCAGGAGCCATCCCAACCACTCAGGTAATAAGCCCTTGGGTCCCACTGAGTTTTTAGACCATTAACCCCCCCCCCGATGCTCCCTTGATTTGGAATGGCATGCATCCAGGAGGCTCCATATGCTCCCATAAAATGGGTATGAATGTGTCTAGGGAATTTCTCCTCAAAACTGTGCCTGTGAATTTGAGATTTGTGCCACTTTTTCATGCCCAGAGCCCAATTCATTGCCTATAACTTAATGACACTTTCAGAACTGAAATATAACAACAAAATAATGATACAAATGCATGCATTTGAAGAAGGACTTGACTACACCCCTACTAGCGATGACAAGAATTTCATCAAACATGTCACAATTATGTAATGTACATGTTTAAACAATAGATATGAGCTTAGGGGTGTTATACTCATATGAGAATCGCTAAGAAGCATTGATGCCTCAACACATTAGTTGTAGTTTCATCCATTAGGCCATAGATACATTTTCTATTCATTTACAAGTAAAAACATGATGAGAGCCATACATAGCCATTGTCATAACACATGTTCATAACACATGTTCATAACCAAAATAATAACAATAGAAATACCAAGGAAACAACAACCATATAATCCACATGTAAACCAGTATAATACTCATAAATTAACAAGGAGAAATAACCTCGTATTAATGATGCAAAGGTCAACCAGGTTCGAGACTTGCATGAACCACCCAACCGTAGACATGGTTGAGCCAAATCTCTCTTCTGCCAGTCACCCCCATGCCATATTCCAAGCATGAATATGGGATCTCATAAAAAACATCAATCAAACTATCCAGGGCTTCCAGAGGCCAAATCAGCTCGACCCATAAAGAGTGATTCCACCTCACGACCAGACATCACAAACTATCATCATATTGGTTTCTACCCAAGCCTTCGAGGACTCTAGAGCTTTTTTTCCAACCAAGGCTTCCAAGCCTATTAACTCAACCCACAGTTGTCATTGGGATTCCAGAGCATTTGTCCAACCAGGGTTTCTAGGACTACTAACTCAACCCACCAAGGGCTTCCAGAGCGTTTTTCCAACCAAGGCTTCCAGGACTCGTAACTCAAACCAAGTTGTTACAAGGCTTCTAGAGCGTTTTTCCAACCAGGGCTTCTAATAACTAGTAACTCAACCCAAGCTAAGGAAACATGAGAACCAACTAGAAAAACAAATAAATGAACCCATAATGCCATGGTTATCTAGGAAATGGAAATGCTAGGCAAATTCACTGTCAATCTAGGAAATCATCCATGCCAGTGACATATCATGACCAATAAACCACATGAATATTCCATGCATGCCAAAAATAGTGAGGAAAAAATACATGCAACTTAGTACCTGCAAGCAAAACCCATTGTAGTTGTTGATCATAGTGTCCTCTTGCACTTTCCTACTATTCCTTTTCCTTCTTGCTCCAAAACTCCAAGTATTCTACACTCCTCCAAGAGTTCTCCAAGAAACTATAAGTGTCCAAGAGTATGAGAGAGAGAATAGAGAGAAAGCTTCAAAACTGAATTGACAGAAGTCTATGAACTAATCCTCAAAATCCTTTTTATTAATGACGCCTCTATTTTCTTCATTTTCCATTATTTTCCTTCATTTTCCTCCTCACATGCAACATGTGACCTTTGACCTCCATTTTCTCCTAATTTCCATTATTTTCATAAATAAATGTGCAAACATTCCATTTTTCCTTTCCAAAGCCTTTTCCATTGCATTGGCCATTTTCCTTAGTCATTAATCAATCACCAATTATCCCCAATCACTATGTTTTTTCCCAACATTCAGCTTGGAATAAGTGTCCCATCAACTTTGGTTATTATTTTTCCTTTATTAACTTTTATTACATGGAATTTTCACCAGGTCTATTACAGAACCCTCTCCCTTGAGGGAACACTTTCCTCAGTGTTCAAAAATACCTACATCCACAAGACTGTTGTAAGAAAAACATACTGCCCAAAGAGCTTTATAACTTAGCTCGTTGCAATATTTACAATGATCATCCTGCTAAGAAGCAAGCCAACATTACAACATAAAAAGTATAACATCATAATGACATGACACCCATACCACTTATTGGAGCTTTATAACATAGCTCATGGTGGTATTTACATCCATATACATATGTACATATACCCAAAATCACCAAAATATGTACCAAAAACATATACTAAAGAGATATACCAAAAAATCTACTCAACCAGCAAATAAGGAAGGATATGTAGCCCGCATCTGATCTACCACCTCCCATGTAGCTTCATCAGTCCCAAAATGCTTCCATTCCAATTTAATCTGCTCGATTGCTCAGTTAAAGAGCATGAACATCTTTCTTTGCAAAATGCATTGTGGCTCCAGTTGGAATTATCCTTCTGACTCCACCTACAATACAAACCAGTCAATCACATGATCATCATCTTTAACATACTTCTGAAGAAATGACACATGAAAAACATCATGGGCTTTCATTGTGGAGGTAGTGCAAGTCGATAAGCTACTGGCCAAATCCTCTCAAATTCTAAAAGGTACAAAAAATGGGGTGTCAGCTTGGCACATGACCCAAACCACAAGGATCTCTTCTTCGGTTTGATGCGCTACACGTGCTCCCCAACATGGAACTCCTTGAACAACCTATTCTGATATGCATCGCTCTTCTTCCTATCTTGTGCTACTTTCAAATTTCTCTTGATTACTTGCATTTCCTTCTCCATGTCTTCCAACATGTTCGGTCCAATCTACACCGTGTTAACTGGACCACTCCAACTGATGGGAGTATTAAAACTTCACCCACACAATGCCTAAAAAAGACTCATCCTCAAGGATTCCTTGTACCCATTGTTGTAAGTGAACTCTACTAGCGGAAGGTACTCTTACCACTTCCATTTTTGATGCATCACATACATCATCAACATGTCTTCCAATATCCTGTTGACCCTCTTTGTATGTCCATATCTCTGCAGATGATAAGTTGCACTAAAGGCAAACTCTGTGCCCAAACCTGCGAATAATTCCTTCCAAAACTTGGAAGTGAACTTTGCATCCCTGTCTAACACAATATTCTTTGGAAATTCATGAAATATAACCACGTCCATGATCAAGACCTATGCTACATCATTCGTTGAGAATGCACACTTTTATTGGAATGGAGTGCACTACCTTTTTCAACCTGTCCACCACTACCATGATGGAATCATGTTGTCTCACTGACCTTGGAAAATCTATGATAAATTCCATGGAATGACCTCCCATTTCCACTTTGGAATTAGAATCAGCTATAGCAGTCCACCTGGATGCTTACACTCTACCTTTACTTACTGACAATCCAAGAACCTAGCCACAAACTCTACTATGCCTTTCTTAAAATTTGCCAATAATATAATTTCTTCACTACTATCAGTGTCTTCTGATAACCTAAGCGACCTGAATACATTCTTGTATGAAACTCCCTCAAGATCACCTTCTTGAGTTCACTGCTTTCTGGCACATATATCTTGTCTCTAAACCTGAGCAATCCATCTGACATGAGACGATAGTCCACATCCTGTGCACCTGCATCTGTACCTGTTACTGTACCACTACCTGTACCTGTACCACTACCTATACTCTTTTGCAACTTACGCATAATCTCCATATACATGGCATCCTACTAACCTGTCTGCAAGATCCTATCCTATAAATCTGTCCCATAGGATCTCATAGCTGCTATGTGATTTACTTGTATCTGCCTACTAAGAGAGTCTACCACCCTGTTCTCTTTACCTTTGATATCCCTGAGCTCAAAGTCGAACTCACTGATTATGGCCAACCACTAATCCTACCTCCCATTCATATTGGGTTGGTCAAATAGATACCACAAATCACTGTGATCACTCATCAATACAAACAACCTACTAAGAAGATAATGCCTCCACATCTTCAATGCATGAACGATCACTGCCAACTTGATATCATGTATTGGGTAGTTATGCTCATGCTCATTCCATTTATGTGACTCATAACATACCACCTGTCCATCCTACATAAGGACTCAACCAAGTCCTCGCTTGCAAACATATGTACATACTACAAACTTTGTATGGATGTGTAATATTTAACATTGGTGCATGTGTCAACAAATACTTGTGCTGCTCAAAAATAGTTGCACACTCCTCTGTCCATTCAAAATTATTACCTTTCCTTTGGAACAATGTGACAGGATAAGAAATCTGTGAGAATTTCTTTATGAACCTCCTATAATAAACTTCTAACTCCATGAAATATCTCACCTCATCCACATTCTTGAGAGCTACCCACTCCATGATAGCTCTTACCTTTTCTGGGTCCACTGCTATGTCATCCTTGGAAACCACATATCCTAAGTAGTGTACCTCATTCTAAAAGAAATTTCACTTGCTGATCTTAGCATACAATTGATGCTCTCTCAACAATCTCAACACTGCTGCTAAATGCTCGACATGCTTGTTGGCTTAGTGGGGCTTAATCTAGGTTCAGAAATGATTTAGCCAAGCAAATCCAGGTACTACTGGCCATTTCAGCAATAGTCCACAGAGCGCGGACTGAGGTCTCACCCAAAGTAGTATGGGAGGGTGCTAGAACCAAGTTTCCACACCCTGCGGATGTCTGATATATGGTGATTGGTATGCGGTCCAACCTTCGCACTTACTGCGCTATGCGCACCTGCAGGCACCCCGTGCCCTGTGATATTGTCTTCATGCAGTTCTAGCCGTAGTGCGACCCATGTTATTTAACCAAGTCTTCCTTAGTTAGGCTCTGTTAACTTGTTTACTTAGATTATTCTCATATATAAGCATTCATACACATATTTATCAATTGCACACAGTAAATAACAGAGTAAAAGTAATGCATAACATCAAAATACAGATTCAAGATTAGATGCACAGAATAAACTTCTTTTTATTAACTGTCAATTCCAAGTACAAACCCGACTCCTCCCTATGCACTCAGCTGCATGGGTCCGCGCACTCAGCTACGGCCTCTACTAGGCCTCTGCGCACTCAGCTGCAGAGCCTCTTCTTACTACCACGACCCAATACACTTCAACTTTCACTCTATGCTCTTACCATGCCTTTGCTATTCTATCTCTCCTTCCTTTTCTAAGCTTAACTAACTTTACAATTTAGAGCCTTGCTCTACTTATACAATCCCATGGTCCATGGACCACGGGTAGGCCAACACAACTTTACATTAAATTACAATATTTTAGGGTGGATAGCCCTATGAATCGATTATACACTTCGCGCTCCATGCCCACACTTCGTGGAGTCGTACAATACAATTGACCAAAACTTAGGCTTTGAGCCCCAAAACATGCTACGGGGGATCCCATGCCCAACAGGGCCCCAACACAATCATCGTGACTCATCCCGAATCACTCTGCTGGTGCAGCGATCTTAGCACGGAGCCCCTCCAACTGTGCTTGTGTTGGGCAAAGGTCTGCAATGCACTACTCTACTATCTGTTGGATCTGATCTACTCTTCCTACTTTAGAATCATCTACGTCTGACTCGAGTCTCTTCTTTGGTATCGGCTTCTAGTGCTTGTGTTTATACTCCCACGCCCCTATTCGGCTCCTCAGGTCGTGAACATTGTGCTTCAATCGGTTAGTCAAATAACCAGCCCACCCGTGTAGGGCTTCAGGCGACTGCCGTTTAATTTCCTTGGGAAGGGTTCTCCATTAAGTTTGACTAGCTGGACCGCGCCTCTGTCTGTGACCTCTTTTACCACATATGGTCCCAACCAGTGCATTCTGAATTTTCCGGGAAATTTTTCGAACTTGTTGTCATATAGTAGCACTAAATCATTTACCTTGAAGGTGCACAACTTGATATGGCAGTCGTTCCAAGCTTTTTCTCGTTGCTTTGTACCTGCTAGTGAAATCCATCTAGAAATTGTTCTTCCTTAAGTTCTTCTAATTGCACGAGCCTTTCTTCAAGTGCTTGGTGGTCCATCATGCCTGTGAGCGCTACTATTCACAGACTAGGTACAATGTATTCCATCGACATGACTACTTCCGTACCATAGACCAACTAGAATGGTGTCTGTCCCATCAATTTCTTGCACATTGTCCTGTATGCCCATAACATAGTGGGTACGTGCAGGTCCTACTCGTCTCGTTATGCGTTACATATTTTGGTCAACGTAGTCTCTAGCATTTTATTGAATGCTTGTACTGTTCCATTAGCCTGTGGGTGGTATGGTGTACTTTTCTGGTGATAAACCTGGAACTCTTCTGTGAGCGCACTGATGGTTTCATTCAAGAAATGTGTTTCACAATCGCTCATTAAGATTTTCAGGCAGCCAAATCGTGTCAACACGTTTTCGAACAAAAACTTTGCAGTTGTGGCAGCTGTGTAGTCCTTGACTGGTTGTTCTTCCACCCATCGTGTTAGGTACTCCGTCGCAATGATGATGTAGCATGCACCCATATTTCCCTGAAGTTTGATTGGGCCCACAAAGTTGATTTCCCATTTCTCAAATGGCTGCAGTGTCATTTTGGGATTTAACAGCATCTCATCCCTTCGTGATGGTTTTCCTGTCCTTTGACATATATCGTAAGCCTTATAATGTGCTTTTGAATCCTGGTGCAGGGTTGGCCACCATAACCCTATGCGAAGAATATTTTGTGTGGTCGCGCGTCCTACATAGTGTCCTCTTACAACACCCCCATGTGCTTCCGCAAGGATCTGACCTCGTTCAAACTCGGGTATGTATCTTTGCAATATATCATCGTTGCCCATCTTGTAGAGGTGCCCTGCGATGATAGAAAAGTCCACGGCACGCACCACCAATTCCTTCTTCTATTGGATTGAGTACTCCAGTGCAGTCCTTGTTGTTAGAAAATGGATTATATCTTTGAAGTATCCGTCTAGGACGCATACTACAAAGAGCTATGCATCAAGTAGCTCCTCCAAATTTGTTGGTTCCTCGCCTATATCAATTCATGACAAGTGGTCTGGTCCTACGTTTAAGCATCCCAACTTGACTATGACCTCAAAATCATATTCTTGAAATAGTAAGAGCCATCTTCATATGCACACCCCCAAAACAAGCTTGTTCACCAACTATTTCAATGCGGAATGGTCGGTATACATCTTGAAATGTCCTGCAAGTAAATAGTGTCGGTATTTCTGGAGCGCGTACACCATTGCCAACCCCTTGTGTTCGGTGGTAGAGTATTTCTTTTCTGCTTTGGACAATATTCAACTCGCAAACGTGATTGGGTGATCCACACCCTCTGCGTCCTCCTATGTAATTATGGCTCCCAACGCGATACACGACGCATCAACATGTACATGAAATTCTACGTCCCATTTCGGGAAGACCAAAATTGGGGCAGAGAACAGTTTCCCCTTTAGGACATCCAAACTCTTCATGCAATCATCATTCCAGCAATATGTCACATCTTTTTTCAACAGCTTTTCCATCGGCATGGTTATTTGGGCATAACTCTTGATAAACTTCCTATAGTAGCTAGTGTGCCCCAAAGTAGCGCATAATTTTTTGACACTGCGTGGTGCTTCCAGTTTCAGAATAACAGTGATCTTCACAGGGTCCACCATCAGGCCTTGTTTGCAAACCACATGGCCTAGCAGGTTGCCAAAGGGAACAAGGAAGGTACACTTTTTAAGGTTTAGCACAATCTGGTGTCGGTGGCAAGTATCCAACATCAACTATAAGCTCACTACATGGTGCTTGACTAATTCAAAGACAATCCAATTGTCCAAATAGACCTCCAAGAACTTGTGGATGTATTCTTTGAACGCCGCCACCACATTGCGTGAAAATATTGTTGGCGCGTTCTTCAGTCCAAAGGGCATAACAGTGTATTGAAAGCAGCCCCATTTTGTTGCGAAGGTTGTTTTGCTCCTTTCTTCTAGCGCGATCTTGATCTGATGGTACCCTAAGAAGCCATCCGTAAATGAGTAAGCTTCTTGACCACCAACATTCTCCAATACTTCATCTGTGAATGGTGTCGGGAATGGATCATGAACGCAGGCATCGTTAAGTTTCCTGAGTTCCATGCATATTCTTATTTTGCCTTTCTTTTTTTTCTCCTGCACTACCATAGGACTCACGCAATTGGATTCTTCCACTGGTTCGATAATTCTGGCTGTGAGCATTTCGTCTAATTCATCACAGACCTTTTCTTTATACTTTGGGTTCAAGCGGTAAGGTCGCTGCTTAACTAGTTTCGTGTTTGGTTTCAGGGTGATCTTCATCATCCCTAAGTCGCCAATGATCCCTTTTAAGTCCGTGATTTTGGTCGGGAACAAGTCTTGGTATTCGCGGAGTAACTCAGCAACCTTATTTACGGTAACATCATCCCAATAGTCTCCCAGCGTTGCATACTTCGGCTCCACTTCTGTGCCAATGTTTACCTGCTTTGTTTTTAGCGGTGCAGTGATGTCGGGATCCTCAATTGATGGTCCTCAAACCTTGCAACAACCTTCGATTTCTGGAATATCAATATTTTAGGGCTCATCATCACCCTCCTCCACCTGCACATTATAACATTCTATGGTGCTGCTTAACTGGGTTGCCCATACTGGTTGCAGCATTTCCAATGGCTCCTATGCTATTTTGAAGATGGCGGCTTTTACTGCTTGCAGTGCATCATCAATAGCATCCGACCACCGCTCTTCAAATGTGAATGTTAAAAAGAATCCCTCCCGCAAGACATCCAATTTGCCCATACCATGTCTGAGTTCTGTCTCAGCATACTAGTTCATGGGTATTACATCCAAGGTATGGTAGAATAAGTGTACCAATTCGGGCTATGGTTCTTCCCTGTAGACCTTGGTCCATTTCACAAGGTGCATACGTGGGTCATCTCATCCATCGTATTTGTCTTATAACTACAATTGTAGCTTCCCAAACCATAGGTGCATCATCCTTCTACATCTGCTCCAGTCCTCAAAATTTCCTTGATGTGTACCCACCATCGTTCGGGTGTTGCACGCAGTGCCCATTTCAACGCATCGAACCATTGTTCTTCCGGTACTGCGCTTTCAAATTTTCTCAGGAATTCATCCACTGCTGTTAATGCATCATATGTCGGCAGCTCCTTTGCCTCTGTTGTCACACAACGTAGTGATATAATCATCATGTTGCAATTCATCATTGTCACTTCGTGCAACCGATTCTACCACCGCTCTACTTCTTCGTCTGAATCTGAAGTGCAGGAGCTTTCGTGCTCCCACGAGATCCTCCCATCTGTAGTTGGATTCACCCAATCGTGGTCTCGCGCAATTATCTTGTAAATACAATCAAGGTCATCATTTCTATTGTCGTCGCGCACTGGTTCAGTGTAGCGCACTCCTTCAGTTGGGTCTAGTGGGATTACTACGCGTAGTGAATTTTTCTCTAAGATCATTTTGTGCCTCCTCAGGTTGATGACGCCATTCATATCGATGGTCTAGTCTATTCCTAACAACGCAGGATAGGGATTTTTGTCATTGACAATCTCTATTACTCTTGGCTTGTTGGGGCCTAACCAAGGTTCAGAAGTGATTTAGCTAAACAAATCCTGAAACTACCGACCCTTTCAGCAACAGTCCGCGAAGCGTGGACTGAGGTCTCACTCGAGGTAGTATGGGAGGGTTCTAGAACCAGGTTTTTGCACCCTAGGGAGGTCTTGATGAAGTCCGGGAAGTTCGTGAACCAAACCTACATGTTTGCGCTGCTCCGCGCAGCTGTCTGTTGCAACTTGTGCAACTGCTCCCTCGTAGCTGTGTACCGAGCGCAAAGAGGCACTGTCTAGATCCTTTATCATTACTATGTTATTATTATGGATCTTAAATTAACTATGTGGACCCAATATTCTCATCAATCATTCAACATTCATAACATGTGCTCGCAATCATAAAATGTCCAGAGATGCAAAGATATAACAGAAGCGTAAACACACAGATCTACAAGTAGATGCACAATATTTCAGAATCAACTTATATTTTATTAAACTTCTGTTCAGTTACAATCCCAACTCCGCCCTGTGCACTCAGCTGCAGGGGTCTGCGCACACAGCTGTGGACTCTACCAGGCATCTGCGCACTCAACTGCAAAGCCTCTTCCTACTACTACGACCCAAGACTTGGACTTATAGACTCAGAGCGAATTTCTCATTCAAAAACCCATATCACTTAAGATTAGGACTAAAAGCTGACTTCTACAATTAGAGCCTCGCTCTGTTTATACATTCCCATGGTTCGCGGACCATGTGTAGGCTGACACATTCTATATTAAATTACAATATTTTATGGCAAACAACCCTAGACTCTAACGCTCCGCCCTTGCATTTTGCTGGTTCTTTACGTTACATTGACCAAAACTCGACTTTAAGCCCCAAAAACCCACTATGGGGGGATGTGCTGCCCAACAGGCCCCCAACACAATCATTGTGACTCGTCTCGAGTCACTCGGCTGGTGCAGTGATCTTTGTTCAGAGTCCATCTAGCAACTTCTGCGCTTCGCTGACGTCTGCCACACATTCCTCCACTGTCCACTGTATCAGTTCTGCATGACTCTCTGATGCATCATTGTCAAATGCACCTTCTTGCCTTAGCGCATATGTATCCTGCATTTGGGCCAGCTTCCCCCCGATCGTAGCAGTGACCGTGAATGTTTCCTCGAGCCAAGGCTGGATGCGTGCTTTAAGCCCTGCTTTCTTCTGTCTTGCGGCATCTACCTGTTCCTTTAGAGTCTGGGCTTCCCTCATTTTGGCCAGTCGCTGAGTAAGGGCGACTGTCTACGCGGTCCCCCGGAAATTTTCATAGGCTTGCTGCAACTCCTACATTTCTGTCTCTAACTGCTGTAGCATTGGGTCTTCTTGCAGTGAAGTGAGCGTGAAGAAGGACTGATCCAACAATCCCATGCAGTCCTATACAACATGCTCTATCACTTCCAACCCTGATTGAATGGCACAGTGGCGCTGCTCTCTGACTTCCAGGGGTGTAGAGGGCTGGGCCTTAAATCGTAGCTCTACTATCTGCAAGTTCAGCTCCAACTAAACATTTGCAGCCTCCTCCTGGGTCTTGCGGACTCCAGCTACTAATTGGTGAACCTTTTCCACTGTGGGGAGTGCCACCGGCACAACCAACTCTGGTATGCTGCTACAGGCCTCCTCCACACCCTGTTCTAATCCCTGGTTTTGTGTGACCAGGTTGTCACGCTGCAGGCTGAGCTGTTTGAAATTTAACTTCTGCTCACTCAAGACTTGGAGGATGCGACCTTCCCTAGCATGAAACTCAGTAGTTACCCCATCCTGCAGCTAGTATAGGGTTTCCCTAGGAAGGGTGGCCAAATTCAACCCCCAACGCCTCATGTCACCCTTCTTCTGCTAAGACTGCACCTTCTGGTAACACCAAAGTGTTCATTGTGTGGGCTCGCAACATTTGCTCGGCTTCGGATGCACCTTCCTCAAGGTGTGGTGTCATCATTCCTGGGGGTCTCACTTGTAATACCTGCAACTGCGCTCTAAGTGCCCCCAACACAGTTGTCTGCTCCATCATCAATTCTTCGAAAGCATCCTTGGTGGTATCATGAACTAGTTCACCCATGTCAACAAGGTCTCTCGAAGGTTGTTGTTGCCTTTGTTTTTTCCACGTGGTTGGCTTCTCCTGGACATGTGGCCTCTTGAGTTGGGTTGATTTTGGTTTAGGGTATGTGCGTTCCTCTATCTTAGCCTCCCCCTGTATGTCCTACTCAGTGGAAATTTCTTGACCTTCCTTAGTCTCTTCAGTGGGTGCGGTTGTGGTTTCTACCATCTGTGTTGTCACTGCTACCTTAGCCGCCTTCTGCCGTGTGGTCGTTTCTTGTTCCTAGCACTTTCTCTCCACCAACATCGCGATGCGCAGCTTGGTCTCCTTCTTCTGCTAATTTGATGCAATCTTTTCTAGTTCTGCCAAGTCCGGGGCAAGCCACTCCAGAGACCATGATGCCATCATGTCAAAGATTTCATCATCTGTTGCAATGAATGGCAGCTTTACCCATGTTCGGGCTGGATCCTTGCGTACCAGGATATACAGGTTATGCATATCTGCCTTGAACTCTGTCGCACTTTGCAAATTGTTATATACGGTAGGGGACAAGCGCAGCCTGTGGTTGATCCATGTTCCGATTCTTGCCTCCATGAACACCCAGAGCATCTTTACTTCGTGAATCCTCGTCGCATCTTTCGTAGCCCAGAGTGAGGTGTACCTTATAGCCTCGGGCAGGTTCCTCTCAATAGTGGGAAACTGGCTGTCCTCCGGCAGCTCCCCGGCAACCAACATGATGGATAAGAGCAACCATGCATAGTGGAAGGTCTTACCCTGCTCCTAGGCCTCCCTATAATTTTTCAAAAACTCATGACAGAGAAATTGCGCCCAGTTGAACTGGACCCCCTCTGCGCATTGCTCTATTAATGCAATTACAGATGTTGGAACTTCATCTACGCGGCATTTCCTCATTAGCTTGTTGGCCAGCAGCTGGGTGGCTACGCGCACCCCTTGGTCCTTGATGCTCACTATTACATACCCCCGCTTCCTCTTTTCCAGCTTATATTTGGCCTTCATAGCTTCTGCGAGGGCCAAGTCGCTGCTCTTTCCTACTATGGCTGTGGGATTGTTTCCTTTGATGGGAAACTATGAAACCCGGTGAATTAAATTGGTCGTGATGGGAATTGGCTCCTCCAGCCAGAGATATCCATCATGTACTAGGCACAGCAACTGCCAGATGACAAAAATTGTGATGGGCGCGCGATGGTAGTGGGGTATCCACCGCAGATGGAGTAACCCAGCCTTATCCACACTGCGTAGCCATTTCTACTCCAGTAATTTCTCTGCGGCCAATTGTGGGAACTTCTCGCTATCTGTGAGGTCCCAGTCTTCAAACTTTATATTAGGTACCCATCCCATCAGTGGACCTTCAAAGCTTATTTCATCTGGAAGGAGTGGGGTCTGGAGCACACTCTTCGTGGCCTCTAGGTCCTTTGGTATCTTGGTTGTCCCCTTCCTCGAGGGGATGTAGGGGTTGCCGAAGGCACTTGGGATACATTCTCCACCTCATCGTCCTGTGCTTCAATTTGGGCAATCACGGCTTGCAAATCTTCCTCCTGCTCCTTTGTTTCAAAGGTGATGGCTTTTCCCTTCTCTGCCATTGACAATTTACTAAGCCGCAGGTTCCGTGGTGATATCCAAACTGGCCCCATTGTCTGCTTGTCTTTCTATGGGACTTTAGAACCTCTGGTGCATCTGCCGCGTCACCAAGCTCCTCTTAGATCACACGGGGTTCTGGGGTAACTTCAGCGAATCGTACTCTGGTTCTCACAGCCGTCATTGTGTCTACACTGGATCCATTCGGTCGCGTACTTACGGGTGGCAAGGTTACTTGGTGCTCAACACTCTATATTGGCTCAAATCTTAAACAACCAAGTGTTACCTCGAGGCTACCCCAAGGGATTTTATAGTATCGTTTGAATTTGAATTCGACCATTCCCTCCACTTCTGAGTCATTAATACCTTCTTGGCGGCAGATCGTTCCGAATCTAGCTCTTAATTCCTATCTTAATGGCCCGCCGCCCACTCCTTTCTACCTTAAGTTGGACCTCTTGTCATGAACAGTGACATCAATAGTCACCTTCCAGCCTCTCTAAGTAGTAGCATAGCCCCTTATGCGTGACCGTGACCCCTGTGACATACTGATCCTGCGCATAACCTCCTTCCCACGCAGCTCTCCTACAAACTTGTTTATAGTCCCGCACTACCTTTCAACTACTTGGAGCACTGAGATTGTGCTTCCTATAGATAGTCAGGTGGTCGCATCCCCCGTGCAAGGCTTCAATGTTCCTGCTAGCCCAGGCCATGGGCACCCTTCAACTATCCTTGTGTCTGTTAGTTTGTTGCATTCTTCATTGTATGGTATGCTCACCTATTTAGTAAGGTGCGGTCGCAGCCATGGTAGTAGGGTCGCAACTTCTTCTAATGCAGTAGTAGGGCTATCCAGACTTTGTCCCATCATTCTTAGTTTCTCAGCATGGCCTACTTGCGCAACTTCGGAGTTCAGTTTGCTAATTTCTTCATAATTTCTTTGTCCAATGTCATGCTTTTCTTCCTCAGTCGTGCCCAATCTTCACCAAGTTCACGAAGTTTCAAGCTCCCTCACCAAATGTCTTCTTGCAACTACCTAATTCCTTTACCTAGGTCCTCGCATCCTAGCCCAATTACGAGAGTTGTGTTCTGGTGATTCTTCTCTACTCTCTTGGTTTCATTTCTTCTCGTCGGTGTTGGGGTCATTTCCACGCTCCGATTTTTTCTTATGGCCCTATAAGCCCATCAAACCGCTGGTACACGTAGGTCCCAGTCAGTTTTTCTTGCTGGTGAACTTTTTTCATGATTCCGCATAGCTTTTTGAATGCCCCGTTGTGGCATATTTGTGGCATGTGTCGCATTCCTTACTACCGCGTCGGGTTCTGATTTTCGGTCCTTAGTCTGGGGTATGCTTGCACAGCACACGTCTGCACCCATTGACACAGGTGAGCACACAAACTGCTTCATTCTGGCTACCCGATTCTCATTCAACGTTGTAGACTTCCAAACCATGAGGGCATCCGTCTTTTACCTTCATGCCAGTTTCCAATAGTCTTCTGATGTGTACTCCACCATCGTGTGGGTGTCGCGCGCAATGCCCATTCCAGCGCACTGCATCACTGATGTTTCGATACTGCACTTTCAAATTTGTCTAAGAATTCATCCACTCTTGTTACCCCATCATATGTTGGCAGTTCCCTTGCTTCAGTATTCACGCACCGCAGTGATCTAATCATCATGTTGCAATTCAGTGTTGTCACTTCATGAAACCAGTTCTTCTAGCATTCTATTGCTTCATCTAAATTCGAAGTACAGGAATTGTCGCGTTCCAATGAGATTCTCCCATCTGCAGTTGGGTTCACCCGATCCTGGTCTTGCGTTGTTATTTGGTAAAAGCAATAATCTCATCGTCGCTGTCATCGTCGCGCACAGGTTCAGTATAGCATGCTCCTTTGGCTGGATCTAGTGGAACTACTACGGGTAGGGACATTTTCTCGATAATCATCTTCTGCTTCTTCAAGTTGATGACTCCATTCACATCCATTGCCTAGTCTATTCCTAGCAACGCAGGATAAGGATTGTTGTCATCAACAATCTCTATCACTTCAAAGTCCATCTGCGTGCTCATGCCTTCGATATCAACTGTTACCCCTTGCAATCTCCCCATGGGAAAAATCTTCTATTGGTTTGCCATCGACAATTGAATAGGGGACCACTGTAACATGGGCCTACCCATGCATTCCCATGTCTACTTTGGTAATACATTCGCGTCCGATCCCAGGTCTAGGATTACCTAATCTATTTCATATTCACCAATATGTGTCATTAATCTCATTTCCCTCCCGGTGCGCAATTTATGCTTTCCTAGTTTCTGGACTACGTGCGGTTCACCTGACTCTGCGCACCTAGTTATCAACTCTTGTAGACCTTTAACTGCCTTATTATCATGCAGCAGTTTCATGCATGTCTCTAATAAGGTAGTAAGCATAGAAGGATGCATTCCTGGCTCTGGTTGATCCTTACTACCTGAAGTAGAGGCCTATGGGAAGCTCTTCTTAGCTTCCATAAACATCTCCTTTGCGCGTTCCAAGTCAAACTCAGGTTCTTTGGTAGGGGCCTTGCAAACCCATGTATCTTCCTCAAGCTACTTCCCCTTATCTTCCCCTGTAATCACATCACTTCGAAGCACTATATTCACATTTGGGTCTTCTTCGCGTGGTTTGGACCTCATCATTTGAATATTCTACGTCAGAGTAGGCTGAAGTACCCCTTTCTCACGCATCTGTGTGATCAACGTAGGACAATCCACTACTTCATGATTGAATTGAGTACAATATGAACAAGATAGTCTCGTCGGGTTGGTATAATTGAGGGCATAGTGCCCTGGTCCTCCACAATTGTAATAGATTAACTATCCGCAACCCCTTCCTGGCCCCATTCCTCCTCGTCCTTGACCCCGCCCTTGAAATCCACCACGCGTCATTCCCGCTACTAGGTTGAGAGCTCGTGTTTCTGTCTACATCTGATAGGATAGGGTTTGATCCATCATTAACTCGTAGCTTCAACAAGTACGCTCATTGTGGCCCACTGATCTACAAAAATTACAAAACAACTATTGCAGAGTCTGTGTATACGTCTACAACAAATGACAGTTGTCCATCATGTGCTTTCCTCCTATGTGACATATGGCGTACTAGAGCACGGGTGCTGCACTTGGCCCTGCTTGTGCCTATGGTCTCAACGGCATTGGTCCCCCTACTCCCGAGTAGTTCGTGAATACTGAAGATGGTCTTTGTCATGGCCCTGGCCTTTGCAATTTATGCACCACACTTCTTCGCGCGCCTCTGGCCATGGCACCCTATCCTACTTCAAACTCTACATCTCCAACCATAGATTCTGTAGTTGTGCGTGGACTTGTTGGACTCCCAACACCAGATCCTGTGTCAGTGTTTCATGCAACGTCATTGCCATTTCCAACGCTTCAGCCTGGGTTGAAAGCTTTTGTTGTGACAACGTCGTCCTCAGGTGTGGTGTCAAAGACACCACAAAAACACACACGGTGTTGCGCATCCGTTAGCATCATATTAGCCTCACAGATCATACTCTTTAGTCTCTGATCCAGATCCCAGGGGGTCTCGCCTAGAAGCATCGCAATCTCTTTAAATCCGATGATTGAGTGTGTCTCTGATTTTGGCCAGCTAAATTCTTTTTTTAGCGCATTCTAGATCTCCGCTATTCCGGCATTTGGGTGATCATTTGAGTGCTTGATATACCATGTCAGCACGCGATCCTGCTGTTAGGATATTCCAACACATAGGAAATAGTTAAGTACAACTTAGTCTAGTATAGAGTTAGGTAAAGTGTGTTTCTTTACTATGTACATTTTGTAACTTACAATACGACGGTCACGATATGTAGTGATCTGACGGTTCATTCTCTCCTCGGTATTACTGACACTTGATCTGTGGCTTAACACTCGATTGGTCCATGATCTCTATTTAAAGAGCATGGAGGGTCATTTGTAGGGTAATCCGTCTATGAGAGAAGCATATGTAAATTTTCATTCTTTTATTAATAAATTGCCTGAAGTGGCCGCGTTGGCTCAGGCCGTGGATTGTTTCCCTCTTTGAGGGTTTTAACCACATCAAAATACTGGTGTATTGATCTATGATCTATTTGTGACTAGTGTCCTTTGGTGTTCTGTCTGAGGAACTTACCCTGTAAATTCCTACATGGTATCAGAGCTATTTGAGGGCCGCGTCTGTTGGTGATCCAAATCTGAAGCCGGTAGAACTGCATCCGACTATCGTTTCCTAGATCTACTGTTTCTGACTACTTTCAAGCCGAGAGGACTGCTCTGTTGTGTTGGGAGCATCTATTCCAGTGAGGAACTCCTTTCGTTTCACGCGAAAAGGTTTCTGGTAGCCCTAGCTGCGTCATTTTTAAGATCTGGAGGTATACAATGTTTATTTGCAGTTTACAGTTATTTTCTCTCTGTTTATTTCAGTTTTTAGTTTATTTAGCTTTTTTTATTACCGGATCTATACCTTTCATTTCTGCGTATGCTCTTTGCCCTGTGACTCTGTGCGATCTGGGCAAATCACAAACAGAAAGGAAGGATTTTTCTCATGCGTATGCTCTTTTCCGTTGCGCCTTAGTGTGATCTCGGAAAATCAGAAACATTGAGAAAAAATTTAGTTTCCAGCTAAAGCTAACTTCGACCCGCAAGGTTCGTCTCTCTCTCTCTCTCTCTCTCTCTCTCTCTCTCTAACTTTTTGTATAGCTCACTTGGTGCAAAGCTAATTTATGAGAGTAGAGGTCTTCGGTTCAAGTCTCCATTTTGTGGGGGCAGATTCTCTCTCTCTCTCTCTCTCAAACTTTTTGTATAGCTCACTTGGTGCAAAGCTAATTTATGAGAGTAGAGGTCTTGGGTTCAAGTCTCCATTTTGTGGGGGCGGATTTTTCATTTCCGCACATTCCCGCACTTCGTCGGCGACTTCATCAAATTTTCTTCAAAAAGCCATAACTTCTTCATCCGGAAGTCGTTTTCAGAACCGTTTTTTTGAAACAACCTAATTTTTCGAGATCTTTCCATTGAAACACTTAGTTTCAGCATCTATAGCTTCAATTTTTTTAAAAATGGAAAGTCCATGCCAAGTTATTCTTGACAGCACCAACTACTTCCAATGGTGGTCCTACATTGTGGATTTACTTAGAAGTAAAGGTCTTTACAGAATAGCCACAGGCCAAGAGACCAAACCCAAAGATCAAGACAAGGCAGCTAAATGGGAAAATAGGCAAGACCAAGCACGTGGGTTGATAGGGATGTCTATTTCTCGGAAGCTTAGATTCCATATTGCAGAACTTGATACTCTTGATGAAGCAATGAAACAGATTACTAAAGTCTTTGGAATAAAAATGAACTTAAAGCCCATCAACTTGAAAATGAATTGCTTACATTGGACCCCAATAATTTTTCTTGCATTGAAGATTTTTTGTCCAAGTTCAAGACCCTTAGACTTCTCTTGGAAGGTGTTAAGGTTAAGAAAGAAGATAGTAGCCTTATCTACTCCATTCTTACTAAGTTGGGACCAGCCTATTCTGTGTTTGTTTCCACCTTCCATTCTACAATAGAAGCCTTCATTTCTCAAGGACAAACCTACAAGTCCCCTTCCTTTGATTCCTTTTGTGATTCTTTAATAAGAGAACAAGAAAAACTCTTACACCTTGGTCTTCTTCATCTTGGAAACTCTTCTAAGAAAGTGTTAGCCGCCTAGCAGCAACCAAATCCAAAGAATCCTAAGAAGTTGTATCCTAAAAAGAATGGTCCTAAACCAAACAAGGGTCCTAAGCAATTTCCGCCTCAAAATGAAAAATCATTTCAACAAAATGATAAGACAAATAAAAATAAATGGAAGAAGACTGATAGACATTGCAACTTTTGTAATCGAGATGGCCACTTAGAATCCAAATGCTTTAAGAAGATGGAAGCCTTGGAAGTAGCAATGAAGAAGCATAACATCCATTTGGAGCAATCTTCAACTTCAACTTCATCTTCAGGAATGGCACTTTCTGCATGTGGTTGTCAAGCATCTCGGTCTGGCTATGCACTAAATGTATCTTCTTCTTCTCATTCTCATGAGTGGCTCATTGATTCTGGAGCTTCTTATCACATGGCCAAAAACAAAGCCATGTTTTCTTCTTTAAATGATTGTAACACCAAAAATATATATGTTGGTGATGATAGATCTCTTAGTGTTGTAGGGACTGGAACTGTTCATCTAGACAATGGTCAGTTTAATGATGTATTATGTGTTCCAACCTTATCCTGCAACCTTCTATCTGTATATCAGATAACCCATTCAGGTGAAGGTAAAATCGTTGAATTTTCTCCTCACGATGTTGTAATTAAGGACCTAAGAGATCCTAGATATATTTTAGCCACTGGCATTGCTGATGATTCTACAAGGTTGTATAAGTTTCACAACTTTGGGTCATCAAATCTTCCCTCAGTATTTGTTGCTCATAATGATGAAGTGAGCAAACTTTGGCATGAGCGATTTGGTCACTTAAACTATCGCTCTCTTCAGAAACTATGTAAAGAAAATATGGTGACAGGTCTTCCAATGGTATCTTGTAGAGATGGTGTTTGTTCCAGATGTGTACTCGGAAAACATCATCAGGACAGTTTTGAAAAACGTGCCTCTTGGCACGCCTCAGCCCCTTTATAGCTCGTGCATAGTGATTTATGTGGTCCACTTCCAGTTGCTTCATTCTCTGGCTACAAGTATTTCTTAACTTTCATTGATGATTTATCCAGACGCACTTGGGTATACTTCTTAAAGCTCAAGAGTGAAGTATTTAACATGTTCTTGGCCTTTAAGGCCTTTGTTGAAAAACAATCTGGACATCAAATTCTTAAGCTAAGATCTGATAATGGTGGAGAATATGTTAAAAACACATTCATCAACTTCTGCACTGAGAATGGAATTCAAATGCAACATACTGTTCCATATACTCCACAACAAAATGGTGTAGCTGAAAGGAAGAATTGCACCTTAAAGGAAATGGCTAATTGTATGCTTCAATCTAAAGGACTTAGTCTTAATTATTGGGCAGAAGAAATTAACTGTGCAAATTACATAATAAATCGCACTCCTACTAAGGTTTTAAAGAATATCACTCCAGAAGAAGCATGGAGCTCAATCAAACCAGATGTAAGTCACTTTCGTGTTTTTGGAAGTGAAGCATGGGCCCATATTCCAGATGAGAAACATAAAGCTTTAGAACCTAAGAGTGAAAAATGTATTTTTTTTGGATATTCTGAAGATGTCAAAGGATATAGACTTATTCCACTTAAGTCCAAAAATGTTATCATTAGAAGAGATGTAAAGTTTTCTGAAAATATATCGGCCTGCGAGCCTAGTTCGGCGGATGTGCCACCTCTCCCTATCTCTTCTACTTTTGAAAATATTTCTTCTTCAGATGATGAAAGCGAGGATGAAAATCCTCCCCACCTTCTCAGGATCCTCTGACAGCTCCTCAGCTTCCAAAATGGGTCCGTGCTACTCAGGATGCAGCAGGTGATCTTGCCGGTGATCCTACAGATCAGCGACGTACACGTTCTCAGTTCGATAGAGCCTCTTCTTTATTGGCTCAAGCTTCAGTGAATTATGATCCTGACACCTTTGCAGAAGCTTCAGGCCATCCAGATTGGGAAGCAGCTATGAATGAAGAATATCATTCATTATTGGCAAATGATACATGGGATCTTGTTCCTATACCAAAGGGATGAAAACTTGTTAGATGCAAATGGGTTTACAGAACCAAGTATGGACTAGATGGGAAAGTTGATAAACATAAAGCTCGTCTTGTTGCTGAGGGTTTTTCACAAGTTGAAGGCATTGACTACACTGAAACCTTCTCCCCTGTTGCCAAAATGAACTCTATCCGCCTTGTTCTTTCCCTTGCTGCTTCTTTGAAATGGGAAGTCCATCAGATGGATGTTAAATCCGCCTTCTTGCATGGGGACTTGCATGAAGAAATCTATATGGAACAACCTATTGGCTTTATATAAATAGACTCCAGCTTTGTATGTCGGCTTAAGAAATCCCTTTATGGTCTCAAGCAAGCTCCTCGAGCTTGGTATGCCAAAATGGATAACTTTCTCTTAGAATCTGGCTTCTCTAGGTGTCATTCTGACAATACTGTCTACACCAAGAAAGTGGGCAAGTCTCTTATCATTCTTGTTCTTTATGTTGATGATCTTATCCTGACTGGTAGTGATCCCAACCTTATAAACCATGTGAAGTCTAGCCTTAAAAGGAAGTTTGAAATGACAGACTTAGGACACTTACATTATTTTCTCGGTCTTCAAGTCTTGCAATCCAAGGAAGGTATTTCCCTTTCTCAGTCCAAGTATGCATGTGATATTCTACGCCATTTTCACATGGAAGACTGTAAGCCAGCCCCTTCTCCCTTTCAGTCTGGAGTCAAACTTTCAGTCACTTGTACTTCTCCTGAAGTTGATGCTACCTTATACCATCAACTTGTAGGAAAAATTTTATATCTAACCCATACTCGTCCTGACCTTTCCTTTGTTGTTGGCCTTGTTGCTCGGTTTATGCAAAACGCACGTGAAAGTCAATGGAAAGCAGCTAAAAGAATACTTCGTTATGTTCGAGGTACAGTTCAGTTTGGGATTCATTACAGTGCCAAAGTAGCTCCTCTATTGGTTGGTTTCACTGATTCCGATTGGGCTGGTGACCCTGAAGATCGGAAGTCTATTGCAGGTTATGTGTTCACTCTTGGTTCAGGACCTATTACATGGGCTTGAAAGAAACAAGGTGCCATTTCTCTTTTTTCAGCAGAAGCAGAGTATCGTGGTGCCGTAGAAGCTAGTAAGGAAGCCTTGTGGCTTCGTCAGATCCTGTCAGAGTTTGGCTTTCAGCAGCAGCATCCGACTACACTTTGGTGTGATAATCAAAGTGCCATTCAGCTATGCAAAGATCCAGTCCAACATCAGCGCAGAAAACACATTGAACTGCACATGCACTTCATTAGAAAGCTCATTCACGAACATGTTCTTGAAGTGCAATATTGTTCAACAGATGATCAAGTTGCAGACATCTTTACAAAGGCTCTCACAGAGGCAAAGTTCACTAAACTTCGATTTATGGTTGGAGTTCAGGAAATTGTCACTAAGGGGGTATAGGCTCTAGTGCCTCCTTCCTTCTCCTATTGTGTCATATTTGTAAATCCTTCAATCCTATCCCAAGTTGTTCTTAAGGGGGGATGTTAGGATATTCCGACACATAGGAAATAGTTAAGTACAACTTGGTCTAGTATAGAGTTAGGTATAGAGTTAGGTAAAGTGTGTTTCTTTACTATGTACATTTTGTAACTTACAATCCGATGGTCATGATATGTAGTGATCCGACGGTTCATTCTCTCCTCGGTATTACCGACACTTGATCCGTGGCTTAACACCCGATTGGTCCATGATCTCTATTTAAAGAGCATGGAGGGTCATTTGTAGGGTAATCCGTCTATGAGAGAAGCATATGTAAATTTTCATTCTCTTATTAATAAATTTCCTGAAGTGGCCGCGTTGGCTCAGGCCGTGGATTGTTTCCCTCTTTGAGGGTTTTAACCACGTCAAAATACTGGTGTATTGATCTGTAATATGTTTGTGAGTGGTGTCCTTTGGTGTTTTGTCTGAGGAACTTACCCTGTAAATTCCTACACCTGTAGCACACTTACCAATGTGGCCTTCTTAATGTTGTCATCCGTGACCCCTTGTGCTTCCCACACTGCTCTTACCATGAACCAGAATTGGTCTGGATCCTCATTCCCTACTTCTCTGAATAGGGGTAGCTTGATTGCGCTTGCTATGCTGAACCGTGGGGGTGGTGGAGGTGGGGTGGGTGAAGATGGAGGTGAAGTAGGTGAAGCGGGTGATGGCCTAAGTGGAGGTGATAACTGCGGAATGCGTTGCCTTATCAAACAGACCGCACTTCTTGGAGAAACCCGAGTGCACTCTTCCTCGCTCTCTCACGAAGGTGAAATTAATGGACTGTTTCCTAATCCCTCGGTACCTTTGTAGATCCTTCCACTTTGCGTCGTTCCAAACATTAATGTATTCGCATCACCTGTTTTTCACATAACAGCATCTTAATCCAGGTATTCATGGATTTAATGTACCTACCTTGCGGTCCCTTGAGGAAACGTTGTTCTGCTTCGTAATAGCTCACAGTCTTGTCTACTGTGAACTCAGTGATAAATTCCCCTATTATCCAGTCGAGCCAATGGTCCACAACTTTTACGATCTTATCTTTTGATGCCTCTAGTTACGCAATAACTCCGGAGTCCACACTATCAGTTGATCAAGCTTATACTTCCCTGGCTGTCAGCTAACCTTGCAATCCACTCGTACAGTTCAGTAGAGAAGGACACGAAGAAGATCTCGTGGATTTCTGTATATACGTAGCAATCCAACCACCTTTTCTCAGATATCTGTGGAGTTATGGTTTCCTGTGTCACGAACTCATGAAGCTTCTGATCCAACCACTCTTCAATTCCCTTCTTTCTGGGTTTGAGTGTTCCGACATCAGACATCCCTTAGGTAGATCCTGGTCCCGGTAATGGAACCATTTGTTGGCTTATTGGGACCTGACTCAGGTCCAGAAGTGATTTAGCCAAACAAATCCCAAAACTATCGGCCCTTTCGGCAATAGTCTGTGGAGTACGGACTAAGGTCTCACCGAAGGTAGTATGGGAGGGTGTTGGAACCAGGTTTCCACACCCTAGGGATGTCTTGATGAAGTCTAGGAAGCTTGCGAACCGAACCTGCGCGCTTGTGCTGCTCTGGCAGCCATCTGTTGCAACTTGTGCAACTACCCCCATGTAGCTCTGCACCGAGTGCGAAGAGGCACTATCTAGATCCTTTATCCTTACTGTGTTATTATTATAGATCTTAACTTAATTATGTGGACCCAATATTCTCATCAATCATTCAACATTCATAACATGTGCGCACAATCACAAAATGTCCAGAGATGAAAAGATATAACAGAAGCATAAACACACAGATCTACAAGAAGATGCACAATATTTTAGAATCAACTTATCTTTTGTTAAAATTCTGTTTCGTTATGATCCCAACTCTGCCTTGCGTACTCAGCTGCAGGGATCTACGCACAAAGCTGTGGACTCTACCAGGCCTTTGCGCACTCAGTTGCAGAGCCTCTTCCTACTACTACGACCCAAGACTCGAACTTACAGGCTCAGAGAAAATTTCTCATTCAAAAACCCATATCACTTAAGATTAGGACTAAAAGCTTACTTCTACACTTAGAGCCTCGCTCTATTTATACATTCTGCCGACACATTCTATATTAAATTACAATATTTTAGGGTGGACAACCCTAGACTCTTGCACTATGCAGCTGCATTTTGTGGGGTCTTTACGTTACATTTACCAAAACTCGGCTTTAAGCCCCAAAAACCTGCTATGGGGGGATCCGCTACCCAACAATTACTTCAAAATCTGCCTACGCACTCACACCTTCAATATCAACTGTTACCCCTTGCAACTTCCCCATGGGAAAAATCTTCTGTTGGTTCACCATTCGTAATTGAATAGGGGACCATTGTAACGCGGGCCTGCCAATGCATTCCCATGTTTGCTTTGGTAATACATTCGCGTCCGGACCCAGATCTAGGATTACCTGATCCATTTCATACTCATCAATCTGTGCAGTCAACCTCATCTCCCTTCCAGTGCACAATGCATGCTTCCCCAATTTCCAGACCATGCGTGGTTGCCCTGACCCCACGCACCTAGTGATCAGTTCCTGTAGTCCTTTAACTACCTTGTTATCGCGTAGCAGTTTCGTGCATGTCTCCAGAAAGGTAGTGAGCATTGAAGGATCCATTCCTAGCTCTAGTTAATCCTTACTACCTAAAGTGGAGGCCTCCGCGAAGCTCTTCTTAACTTCCATGAATGTCTCCTTTGTGCGTCCTAAATCAAACTCAGGTTCCTTTGCAGGAGCCTTGCGAACCCACGTACTTTCCTCTAGTTGCTTTCCCTTATCCTCTCTCTTCGTCGCACCACTTCTAAGCATCATGTTTACGTTCGAGTCCTCTTTGAGCAGCTCAGACCTCATCATTTGTATATTCTGAGTCGGGGGAGGCTAGAATACCCTTGTTTCGCGCATCTTTGTGATCAATTTAGGATAGTCTATTGTTTCATGATCAAACTGAGCACAATACGAACATGATATCCTCATCTGGTTGGTATAGTCACGGGCATAGTGCCCTGGTCCTCTGCAGTTGTAAAAAATTAACTGTGGTCCCATTCCACCTCGTCCCCGACCTCACCCCTGAAATCTAGTGCGTGCCATCCCCGTATCTGGGTCGAGGGCTCGTGTTTCGATTTGCATCCTATAGGCTGGGGCCCAATCCATCATTTTCTTGTAACTGCGGAAAGTGCGCTCATTGTGGCTTACCGACCTGCGAAAATTACAAAACAATTGCTGGAGTGTCTGTGCATATTTCTGCAACAAATGAAAATTGTCCATCATGTGTTTCCCTCCTATCTAATAGATCGCGCACCATAAAGCAGGTGTCATGCTCGACCCTGCCTTATGTTGGCTTAGTGGGGCCTGACCCAGGTTTGGAGGTGATTTAGCCAAGCAAATCCCGGTACTACTGGCCCTTTCGGCAATAGTCTATGGAGTGTGGACTGAGGTCTCACCCGAAGTAGTATGGGAGGGTGCTAGAGCTAGGTTTCCACACCCTGGGGATGTCTGATATATGGTGATTGGTACGCAGTCCAACCTTCGCACTTACTACACTACGGACACCTGCGGGCAACCCGCACCATGTGGTACTGTCTTCACGCAGTTCTAGCCATAGCACGACCCATGTTATTTACCCACATCTTCCTTAGTTAGTCTTTGTTAACTTATTTACTTAGATTATTCTCATATATAATCATTCATACACATATTTATCAATTGCGCGCAATAAATAACAGAGTAAAAGTAATGCATAACATCGAAATGTAGATTCAAGATTAGATGCACAAAATAAACTTCTCTTTATTAGCTTTCAATCCCAAGTATAGACCCGACTCCGCCCTGCGCACTCAGCTGCAGGGGTCTGCGCACTTCGTTGCGGACTCTATTAGGCCTCTGCGCACTCAGTTGCAGAGCCTCTTCCTACTAGTATGACCCAATACACTTCCACTTTCACTCTATGCTCTTACCATGCCTTTGCTATTCTATCTCTTATTTATTTTCTAAGCTTAGCTAACTTTACAATTTAGAGCTTCGCTCTATTTATACAATCCCATGGTTCGTGGACCATGGGTAGGCCGACACAACTTTACATTAAATTACAATATTTTAGGGCAGACAGTCCTATGACTCGATTGTACACTTCGTGCTTCGCACCCACACTTCGCTGAGTCTTACAATACAATTGACCAAAACTTAGGTTTTGAGCCCCAAAACATGCTGCGGGGGATCCCATGCCCAACAATGCTCTTCTTCATTTTTTGTATATTACCAATATATCATTAATGAACACAATAAAAAACTTGTCCAAAATAAGATGCAACACACTATTCATCAAGAACATAAAGGTAGCTGGAGAATTAGCTAAACCAAATGGAACTAGAAAAAACTAATAATGCCCATATGTGGTCCAAAAAGTTGTTTTGTAGATGTCCTCTTCTTTAATGTGTATTGATGATATTCAGATCTCAGATCAATCTTTGAGAACATTGTTGCTCCCCTCAACTAAATGAACAAGTCATCAATCCTCGATAATGGATATATGTTCTTGATGCCCACTTTTTTCAATTGTTTGTAATCAATGCATAGCCTGAGAGTACCATCCTTCTTCTTTACAAATAGTACCAGTGCACCCCATGGTGATACACCTGACCTAATGTACCCCCTGTCCAACATTTCCTTCAACTACAGCTTCAACTCTACCAAATCTGGCGTCCTCATCCTATAAGGTCCCTTTGATGTCAGAGCTGCCCCTTGCACCAACTCAATAGAAAATTCTACTTACCTATGAGGTGGAAACTTTGAAATATCCTGAGGAAATACATCCTGAAACTACTTAGAACTAGGTACCTGCTCAAAACATATGTATCCTCAACTTCCTTACCTTTGTCACTAGAAATGTGCACTATAAATAACACACACCCTTTCCTACGACTACACTTGGCCTGCATAGCTATCACCATTATACCTGATGTTTCTTTCTTCTTACCCCACAAGACTCTTTGTTATCCATTTTCATCCAAGCACTTAATGGATTTGTCATAACAATCCACCTTGGTTCTATGAAGGTATAACCAATCCATGCCCAACAACATACTGTATGATCCCAACGGAAATACATTAAAATGTGTTGAGTTAGGCATACCATTCAAATCAAATGCACAAGCTCTTAACCAATGATGAACTCTCTTCGTGGTACCTATAGCCAACTACACTAACCAAGACTCTGAATGCACTTATTTATTCAAACCACACTTATCCACTAATTCAGGATTAACTTAACTATAATTAGATCCAAGGTCATTCAAAATCGAAAAAATTTAATCACAAAGCTTATCGTGCATCTTACTAATAGATGCTCAGTTATCTGTTTGTTTGTTATCCAGCACTACATAGATCCTAGGAATACTCTGCCCAATATTTCCCACTATATTTTCGTCCTAAGCACTGTAGATATGCGGTCTACCACTCCGATGTTGTGTACAATATCTCCTACGATGATCTTTTCCACAATTCCAACACTCTATAAGATTCCATCATGCATCCTTGTTCTTCTCCTCACATCGAAGTCCCTATCCTCTGCCAGATGCATTGAACTTCTTAGATGGTGTTGCATTCTCCTTATTATCGGTACCCTAATATATTTCTCGCTTCTTGTCCCATTTTCCTTTATTATTTTCATTACCTTTCCATTTCGGATTAGTCTCATATCTGCGCTTTGATTGCTCATAGTAATTCTTTATCTTTCAAATGGCCTCCTCCAATGATCTAGGCTAATCGAACTCAATCATGTCTTTGAATGCAATTGGTAATCCACTAATGAATCTTTGAATCTTGGCCCTCTCCTCTTTGAGGTAAGGCACATACCTTAGAGTTGGGTAGCAAATCCCCCCATAGCATGTTTTCAGAGCTTAAAGCCTGAATTTTGGTCAAATGTAATGTAAAGACCCCGCGAAATACAGGCGCGAAGCGCGAGATTCTAGGGTTGTCCGCCCTAAAATAATGTAATTTAATGTAAAGTGTTTCAGCCTACCCATGGTCTGCAGACCATGGGATTGTATAAATAGAGCGAGGCTCTAAGTGTAAAGCCAGTTTAAAGATTGACAAGTATCAGATAGATGCGAAGGCATGGTTAGGAGATAACAGTGAATCTGAAGTGTATTGGGTCATAGTGGTAGGTAGAGGCTCTACAACTGAGTGCGCAAAGGCCAAGTAGAGTCCACAACTGAGTGCGTGGACCCATGCAACTGAGTGTGTAGGGCGGAGTCGGGTCTGTAAGTGGGATTGTACTTGGATTTGAAATCTAATAAAAATAAGTTCATTTTGTGCATCTATTCTTGAATCTGTATGTTGATGTTATATGTCCTTTACTCTGTTATTTTCTACGCACAATTGATGATTACATGTATGATTTCTTATAAGTGAATTTAATCTAAGTAATCGGCTAACAGAAACTAAATAAGGAAGACTTCAGTAAATAACCCTTGTCGTGCTGCGACTAGAACTGCGCGAAGACAAGATCACAGGGTGCAGGGTGCCCGCAAGTGCGCATAGCACAATAAGTGCGAAGGGTGGACCGCGTACCAATCACCACATATCAGACATCCCCAGGGTGCAGAAACCTGGTTCTAGCACCCTCCCATACTACTTTGGGTGAGACCTCAGTCTGCACTCCACGGACTATTGCCGAAAGGGCCAGTAGTACCGGGATTTGCTTGGCTAAACTCACTACTGAACCTGGTTCAGGCCCCATCAAGCCAAAAAATGGTTCCGTTGCCGAGACTGGGATCTGCCTAAGGGATGTCTGATGTCGTGCCACTGGAACCCAACTAAGAAGGAAATTGAAGAGTGGTTGGACAAGAAGATTCACGAGTTCGTGACACACAAAACTTCGCAAGTATCCGAGAAAAGGTGGTTGGATCGCTACGTGTATACAAAAATCCACGAGATCTTCTTCGCATCCTTTCCTTCTGAACTATATGAGTGGATCACGAGGTTAGCTGATAGCCAGGGAAGGTGTAAGCTCAACCAACCAATAGTGTGGACTCCAGAATTAGTGCGCAAACTAGAGGCATTAGAAGATAAGATCGTGCGAGTTGTGGACCATTGGCTCGACTGGATAATAGGGGTATTTATCACTAAGTTCACGGTAGACACAACCATGAGCTACAACGAAGAAGAACGATGTTTTCTCAAGGGACCGCGAGGTAAGTACATTAAATATTTGAATACCTGGATTAAGATGTTGTTATGTGAAAAGTGGGTTACGTGAATACATTAATGTTTGGAGCAACGCGAAGCGGAAAGATCTACAAAGGTAGCGGGGAATTAGGAGACAATCCCTTAATTTCACCTTCGTGAGAAATTAAGGAAGAGCTCGCTCGGGTCTCTTCGAGAAGTGTGGTCAGTTTGATAAGGCAGTGCATTCCGTAGTTACCACCTCCACTTATGCCACCACCCGCTTCACCTCCCTCACCTCCATCTCCATCCACTCCACGTCCATCAACCCTGCAGTTTGACATGGCAAGCGCAATCAAGCTACCCGTATTTAGAGGAGTAGGGAATGAGGATCGTGACTAGTTTTGGTTCATGCTAAGAGTAGTGTGGGAAGTGCAAGGGGTCACGGATGACAACATTAAGAAGGCTACATTGGTGAGCATGCTGCAGGATCGTGCGTTGACATGGTATATTAAGCACTCTAATGATCATCCAAATGCAAGAATAGCAGAGATATAGAATGCGCTAAACAGAGAATTTAGCCGGCCGAAATCAGAGACACAGTCAATCATCGGATTTAAAGAGATCACGATGCTTCCAGGCAAGACCCCCTAGGATCTGGACCAGTGACTGAAGAGTACGATCTGCGAGGATAATATGATGCTCACAGATGCACAACATCATGCATGGTTCATGGCATCTCTAATACCGCACTTGAGGACAGTGTTGTCGCAACAGAAACTTTCTACCCAGGCCGAGGTGTTGGAAATGGCGATGAGGTTGCATGAAATGCCGATACAGGATTCGGGGCTAGGAGTTCAGCAAATCCACACGTAACTACAAAATATTTACCTAGAAATGCAGAGCTTGAAGCAGGATAGGGTGTCGCAGCCAGAGGCGCGCAAGGAAGTATGGTGCGTAAAATGTAAAGGCCAGGGACATGACAAGGATCACTATCCAGTATTCACGAACTACTTGGCAAGAGGGAGGCCAATGTCGTTGAGACCAAAGGCACAGGCAAAGGTGAGTGTGACACCTGCATTATGGTGCACGATCTATCAGATACGAGGAAAGCACACGATGGATAATTTTCATTTGTTGTAGAAGTATACACAGACTCCCCAATAGTTGTTTTGTAATTTCTGCAGGTCAATAGGCCATGACGAGCATACTTGTCGTAGCTACGAGTTAATGATGGATCAGAACCTAGCCTATCGGATGCAGACATAAACGCGAACCATTGACCCAGCAGCAGGGATGGCATGCACGGTATTTCAAGGGCAAGGTCGAGGACGAGGAGGAATGGGACCAGGAAGCGGCCACAGAAAGTTAATTTGTTACAATTACAGGGGACTAGGGCACTATGCCCGCGATTGTACCAACCTAACGAGAGTATCCTATTCATACTATGCTCAGTTTGATCATGAAATGGTAGATTGTCCTACGTTGATCGCACATATGCGTGAAAGGGGTATTCCAGCCTCCTCTGACTCAAAATATCCAAATGATGAGATCTGAACCACACAAAGAAGACCAAATGTGAATATGGTGCTCAGAAGCGGTGTGACCACGGAGGAGGATAAGGGGAAGCAACCTGAGGAAGATACATGGGTTCACAAGGCTCCTACAAAGGAACTTGAGTTTGACTTAGAACGCACAAAGGAGACATTCATTGGAGCTAAGAAGAGCTTCGTGGAAGCCTCCACTTTAGGTAGTAAGGATCAACAAGAGCCAGGGATGGATCCTTCTATGCTTACTACCTTTTTGGAGACATGTATGAAACTGCTACGCGACAACAAGGCAGTTAAGGGACTACAAAAGTTGATCACTAGGTGTGCAAGGTCACGGGGACCGCGCGTAGTCCGAAAACTAGGAAAGCATGCATTACACACTAGGAGGAAAATGAGATTGACGACGCAGATTAGCGAGTATGAAATGGATCAAGTAATCCTAGACCTAGGTTCGGACGCAAATGTATTACCAAAGCAGACATGGGAACGCATGGGCAAGCCTGCTTTACAATGGTCCCCTATTCAATTACAAATGGCAAACCAATAAAAGATTTTTCCCATGGAGAGGTTGCAAGGGGTAACTGTTGATATCGAAGGCGTGAGCACACAGACGGACATTGAAGTAATAGAGATTGTTGATGACATCAATCCTAATCCCGCGTTGCTAGGAATAGACTGGGCCACTGATATGAATGGAGTCATCAACCTGAAAAAGTGGAAGATGATATTCGAGAAAAATTCCCTACGCGTAGTAGTTCCACTAGACCCAGCCGAAGGAGCATGCTACACTCAACTAGTGCACGACAATGAAAGCGACAATGAGCTGAATTGTATCTACAAGATAACAGCGTAAGATCAGGATTGGGTGAATCCGACTGCAGATGGAAGGATCTCGTGGGAGCGTGCTAGTTCCTACACCTCAAATTCAGATGAAGAAGACGAACGCTAGCATAATTGGTTGAATGAAATGACAACGCTGAATTGCAACATGGTGATTAGATCACTACATTGCGTAACAACACAGGCCCGAGATCTGCCAACATATGATGGATTGACAGTGGTGGATGAATTCTTGAGCAAGTTTGAAAGCGAAATACCAAAACAACACTGGTTTGAGGCGTTGAAGTGGGTGTTGCACATGACACCTGCGCACTGGTGGGGAACACATCAAAGAAATTTTGAAAAATGGCATGAATGTAGAAGGATGATGCACCTACGATTTGGGAAACCCCAACTATGGATAGAAGATAAATACGATGGATGAGATGACCCATGCACGCACCCCGTGAAATGGACCAAGGCCTATGGGGAAGAACCTCAACCTGAATGGGTACACTTATTCTACCATACCTTGGATGTCATACCCATGAATTGGTATACTAAGACGGAACTTCGACATGGTACGGGAAAATGGGATGTCTTGCACAAGGGATTTTTGTTAACATTCACATTTGAAGACCGATGGTCAGATACTGTTGACGACGCACTGCAAGCCATAAAAGCCACCATCTTCAAAATACCACAGGAACCACGGCAAGTATTTCAATCAGCATGGGCAACCCAGTTAGGCAGTTCCCTAAAATGTTATAATGTGCAAGTAGAGGAGGATGATGACGACCCCCGAAATATTAATATTCCAGAAACTAAAGGGTGTCGCAAGTTCGAGGACCATCAATTGAGGATCCCGACATCATTGCATCACTAAAAAAAAAGCAGGTAAACATTGGCACAGACGCGGAGCCAAAGTACATGACACTTCGGGACTATTGGGATGATGCTATGGTAGATAAGGTTGCCGAGTTACTCCGTGAATATCAAGATTCGTTCCCGACCAAAATCACAGTCTTAAAGGGGATCATTGGCGACTTAGGGATGGTGAAGATCACTCTGAAACTGGATGCAAAGCCAGTTAAGCAGTAACCTTACCGGTTGAATCCAAAGTATAAAGAAAAGGTTCATGATGAATTAGACAAAATGATTGCAACCGAAATTATTGAACCAGTGGAAGAATCTGACTAGGTGAGTCCTATGGTAGTACAGGAGAAAAAATAGAAGGGCGAAATTAGAATAGGCGTGGACCTCAGGAAGCTTAACGATGCCTATGTTCACGATCCATTCCTGATGCAGTTTACAGATGAAGTATTGGAGAATGTTGGTGGTCAGGAAGCTTACTCATTTACGGATGGCTTCTCAGGGTACCATCAGATCAAGATCGCACTGGAAGATAGGAGCAAAACAACCTTCGCAACTGAATGGGGTTGTTTTCAATACATCATTATTCCCTTTGGACTGAAGAACGCGCCAACGATATTTTCACACGTAGTGATGGCCGTGTTCAAGGAATACATCCACAAGTTCTTGGAGGTCTATCTGGACGATTGGATTGTATTTGGATTAGTTAAACACCATAAAGCGAGCTTATGTTTGATGTTGGATACTTGTCGACAACACCAAATTTCCCTGAATCTTAAAAAGTGCACCTTCCTCATCCCCTTTGGAAACCTGCTTGGCCATGTGGTCTGCAAACAAGGCCTGATGGTGGACCCTGCAAAGATTGTCGTTATTCTCAATCTGGAAGCACCGCGAAGTGTCAAACAACTACGCGCTACTTTGGGGCACACTGGTTACTATAGAAAGTTTATCAAGAGATATGCACAAATAACAACGCCAATGGAACAACTATTGAAAAAGGATGCTACATATTGTTGGAATGATGATTGTAGGAAAAGTTTGGATGTTCTCAAGGAGAAAATGGCATCTGCTCCCATCTTGGTCTTCCCAAAATGGGACGTAGAATTTCATGTACATGTTGATGCATCGTGTATTGCGCTAGGAGCTGTACTTACGGAGGAAGGCACAGAAGGCATGGGTCACCCGATCGTGTTCACAAGTTGTCGGCTGTCCAAAGCCAAAAAGAACTATTCTACTACTAAGTGTGAAGGGTTGGCAATGGTATACATGCTCCAGAAATACCGACACTATTTACTTGGTGGGCACTTCAAGGTGTATACCGATCATTCCACATTGAAAAACTTAGTGAACAAGCTTGTGTTGGGGGGGCGCATATGTAGATGTCTATTACTGTTTTAAGAATATGACTTTGAGGTCATCATAAAGCGGGATGCCTAAATGCAGGACCAGATCACTTATCACGAATTGAGACAGGCGAGGAGCCAACAAATTTGGAAGAAGGACTACCTGATGAAAAACTCTTTGCAGTACGCATCGCGGACGACCACTTCAAAGATATAATCCATTTTTTAACCATAGGGACTGCGCCAAAGGAATATTTAGTCCAACAGAAGAAGGAATTGGTGGTGCACACGACGGACTTTTCTGTCATCGCGGGAACCTCTACAAAATGGGAAACGATGAGATATTGCAAAGCTATATACCTGAATTTGAACGAGGACAGATCCTCATGGAAGCACATGGGGGGGCTGTAGGAGGACACTATGCAGGACATGTGACGACACAAAAGATTCTTCGTGCTGGGCTATGGTGGCCTACCCTACATCAAGATTCAAAAGCACACTGTCGGGCCTACGACATATGTCAAAGGACTGGGAAACCATCACGAAGAGATGAGATGCCACTCAATCCATAGATGACATTGCAGCTGTCATGCAGAAAGAGTCAATTTTTCAAACAAAACCGACCTCCCTAGGAGCTAAGGCTTTCTAGTGACAAACAAGACAATTAAGCACTATCTTTCCCTAAACATGCATTTAAAATACAAGTAACCAGGTGTTTAAAGCATACCTTTAGTCCAACGTTGTTTGTAGCAGTCCAACCTCTCCGATCTGGATGAGCTCCTCCTTCTCTTTGAAACCTGCATTCACTAACAAGCAAACGATTACATAGCACCTGAATAACTCATAAAATAAAACATATTCATCATAAAGACCAAGGAGTATATGAAACAAATTATATATAACAACTTGTTGAGAAAAATGAACTTAATTGTATTAAGTGGAAACAAAAGAAACCATTACAACCAGTGCCTTGGTGTTGTGCAGGTCCCTCCCAGGGTCCAGCAAGAGTTCTCCTTTACTTTGATCAGCTCACCCACTTCCAAATGAAGCTAAGAAAGGATGGGGATCTCTCCTCTCAAGCTCTATAAGGGAGTCCTAATTTCAGCAACATCTACCCTTAGGAATGTTCAGCTTTCAACCTCCCTCCCTCTGGCCCAATGCCTGTATTTATAATGCTTTGGAGGAAGTTAATCAGGTCCACCATCAATGGGATAAGCCCCTCTTTCAATGGGATAGCTCCCCTCTTGATGGGATAAGTTCCTCTTTCATAGGGATACATGAACCATCTGGAGGTGCTCAATACACGTCAAACCAACTTCTAGAATGTTATAGAATCGACCACAAGTAACTTTTTTGAAGTAAAACTCGCGCCTTTTGACCTTTACAGGAGTACGCACCCACCCCTTTACAGACATAGCGTACAAGTACACAGGTATTGTGAACTTGGGGTGCGTACACGCAGGTAAGGTTAAGAGAAACTGCGTAACCAGAGTTAATTGAGCTTTTAAGGATTTTCTCTCTTTCTTGGAGTTTGACATGAGGAGCAGAGGTATGAGACTTGCCAAGGAGGATAGTATGACAGTTGATGGAGCCATACTAACTGCAAATAGTCATGGTGACAAATTTTAGTGTAACAACAGCCATTCGAAAAATGGGCAATTGAATTTGTGGGACCAATCAAACCTCAGGGAAAGACGGGTGCGCGCTACATCATCACCGCGATAGAGTACCTGACTCGATGGGTGGAAGTGCAGCTGATTAAGGATTGCATGGCCTCTACAGCTGCGAAATTTTTGTTTGATAATGTGTTGACATGGTTTGGTTGCTCGAAAGTTTTAATGAGTGACCATGGAACGCACTTCCTGAATGAAACCATCAACACCCTCATCGAGGAGTTCCAGGTGTATCATCAGCAAAGTACACTGTACCATCCACAGGCTAATGGGATAGTAGAAGCATTCAACGAAATTCTGGAAACTGCGCTGACCAAAGTATGCAACGTGCAGCGAAACAACTGGGACCTATGAAGCCTTGGAAGAGAGACTCGCACAATTGGAAGAACTCAAGGAAGAACGGTTTCTGGTGGGATTCCATCCGCAGGTGTAGAAACACTGCGAGAAAGCTTGGCACGATCGCCATATCAAGTTGCGCACATTCAAGGTAAACAATTTAGTGTTGTTGTATGACAGCAAGTTTGAAAAATTTCCTTGAAAATTCAGAATGCATTGGTTAGGACCATATGTGGTAAAGGAAGTCACAGACGGAGGCGCGGTCCAGCTAGTCAAACTTAATGGAGAACCCTTCCTAGGAAGAGTAAATGGTAGTTGCCTGAAGCCCTACACGAGTGGGCTGACTGTCTAACTAACTGACCAAAGCACAGTCTTCGCGATCCGACAAGCCGAACAAAGGTGTGGGACTATAAAAACAGGTACTAGAAGTCGGCATCAAAGTAGAGAATCAATTCAAACATGGATGATTCAGAAGCAAAAATGGAGCAAATTCAGACGACGACAGCATGGTGCATTGTAGACCTTCAAGCAGCACAAGCACTGTTGGATGGACTTTGTGTGAATATTGCTGCACCAGTAGAGTGACTCAGGACAAGTCACGATGATTGTGTTAGGGACCTGTTGGGCAACAGATCCCCCCATATCATGTTTTTGGATCTTAAAGCCTGAATTTTGGTCAAATGTAATGTAACGACCCCGCAAAATGTGGGCACGAAGCGTGAGAGTCTAGGGTTGTCTGCCCTAAGATAATGTAATTTAATGTAAAGTGTGTTAGCCTACCCATGGTCTGTGGACCATGGGATTGTATAAATAGAGCGAGGCTCTAAGTGTAAAGTCAGTTTAGAGTTTGACAACTATCAGATACATGCGAAGGCATGGTTACGAGATAGAAGTGAATCTGAAGTGTATTGGGTCATAGTGGTAGGTAGAAACTATGCAACTGAGTGCGCAAAGGCCTAGTAGAGTCTGCAGTTGAGTGCGCGGACCCCTTTAACTGAGGCGTAGGGCAGAGCCGGGTCTGTAAGTGGGATTGTACTTGGATTTGAAAGCTAATAAAAATAAGTTCATTCTGTGCATCTATTCTTGAATCTGTATGTTGATGTTATGCGTCCTGTCAAACGGAATGAGTCGATCTTGTAGACAATATAGACCTTCCTAGAATCTAATGAGACCTAGTGACAAGCAAGCCAATCAAAAGCTATCTTTCTCTAAATATGCATTTATAAACAAAGGCAAACAAGTGTTTTAGGCCTACCTTGGGTCCAATGCAAGTTTGTGGAAGCCTCGCTTCTTCGATCCAAATGAGCTCCCTTGCTGCGAATCAGCAAACAAAAACAAGCAAACAAATTAAATAGCACCTGAAAAGCCAATATCATAAAACATATTTAACATGAAGATCAAGGAATTCATGAAACAAATGACATAAGACAATTTGTTGAGAAAAATGAATCTGATTGTATTAATTCAAATCAAAGAAGAACTTTACAACCTGTGCCTTGACGCTGTACAAGCTCCTCCCAGGGTCCAACAAGAAGTCTCCTCTACTTTGACAAGTTCCACTCTCTTCCCAATGAAGCCAAAAAGGTATGTGATCTCTCCTCTCAAGCTCAACTAGGAAGTCTCAATTCCACCAGCATTTACCCTAAAAAATGTTCAGCTTCTAACCTCTATAGCAACTAGCCCAATGCCTTAATTTATAGTGCAATGGAGGGAAGTTACTAGGTCCTCCTTCAAAGGGATAAAGCCCTCCTTCAAAGGGATAGCTCCTCTCATCAACGGATTAGCTCCTTCTCTTTTGGGATGCATGAACCACCTAAGAGCGACCAATCCACATCAAAATTCATTCTAGAATCATCTAGAATTAACCCAAAGTGAGTTTTTTAGAATAAACTTGCGCTGTTTTGACTTTCACAGAGCAGGCAGGTCTGCAGTTTTTGTAAACAGGAGGTGTGGGACTGCAGGCAATAGTGAGAGAAAGTTCGGAACCAGATCTTTGTTGATTTTCAATGTCTTTCTCTCATTTTCAAAGCTTGACTTGAAGAGCTGAGGTCTGAGACTTGCTTAGGAGGACAGTACAAGTGATGATAGATCCATACTGACTGCAAATAATCATGGTGACGATATTTTTGTGTAACAGATTGTCCCCTAAAGTGCGAAGTCTGTAGTAAGTGAGGATTTCATTTATCATTTAGGAAGAGTGAAGTACTTTATCATTTCGAGGATCATCTTGTGGAGAGCCCGGTCAGAACCTGTAAAAACATTCAATGCAAGACATATATATGAGATCATATCATCGCTGAGGTAGGCATTCCCATACTCAAATCAAAACTGACTTAGAAAACTAACTACTGCTCTGATACAGGAATGATCTTGTAATACATCACAAGTATAGACTCATGTGGACACAGTATGGATGCAGCCATCTGTTTATGAATAGTCCATCATATAACGAATACAAAATTCCTCGCAGCCTGGATTGTAGAAACTAGATCCAGGGTATTCATTTCTACATCTCGAAACAGTACGATTCTATCCATGCGAATGAATGTGTTGATGTCGAACATGGTAGAAACCACTTGATTACCAGTCAATGATGTAAACTGTTAACAAGTGTGAGAGAAACCACCAGTGATGTCAACGGCTCTCAAAGTACCCAGTACAATCCATGAGATGTGAATAAATGTGTTGATGTCGAACATGTCACAGAATCCTTTGATCGAAGGTCAATGATGCAACCTGTCGTCAAAGGTGAGAAACCTTCCATTGAGGCATGCAGATCCCAAGGTACTGATGATTTCTAGATAATGCGCTGAAGTCGATAGAAAGCGATCCGTTGCAGGCAAACCTACAACACGAAATCATAGATCAAGTTGAAGAAATTTAGTTGCAAGGACTGACTCAGGGATGGTCAAGATGGATGATAGGTATTTTGTAGATGAATGGCTTATTGGCAGTGACCTCTTGAACACATAATGACACAACAGATGGTTTGGTGACAATTGACCCAAAGTTAATACCCAGAAACCAGCTGAAGACTTTCAATGTGGTTTGATCAATTGTTAGGCAAAGGATTTCCCAACCCAAGTGAATAAAAGTGTCGTGTTCAAGAGTGGTTACAAAGTATGACAAACAGTCTCATTTTTCTATCTTTTCCCCCACCATTTCTGGCAAGTACCTCTTTATTTTTTACAAGCTTGAGGAGGATAACATTTGCTTGATTATAAGCTCATCCTTCGGATGAGTCCAACTTAGTTTAGATTTGAACCCTAAGAAGGAGTGGTTCGTTCCTGTTTGTAATTGAACAGGTCCTTTACTGTGAAATTTAAACGAGTCCAGTATAGGAGAAACTCAACGTTTTTCAATTTTATAGAGTCTGAAAAAACTTAAGAAGACTCCAGGGTTGACCTTTTTCGTAAATTTGTGTCTCCCAAGCTGTTATAGACATTTTTGTGCCTTACAACTATAAGCATGAAATGTCCATAATCTAAGGGATCCAAAGTCCCTAAACATGTTGTTCCTACCCCTAGAGGAACAAGGCTAACAAACCACAACAATTCACAGAAGTTCTCCACCAAAACTGCTCAAAAACAAGTCAATTCAGGATCAATTCAGAGGCTCCACTAGCTGTCTGTGCTGAAATGCAAAGTCTGCACTGGCTACCTGCACTGCAACGCATGTAGAAGCACTACCAGGGTGCGCTGAGCGGGAATTGAAAAATGGCAAGTTCATTCAACAAGGTGTCAAGACCCTGGAAGCTTCCAGAATCTTCCTCAATGACACTTGCCTCAGTGAATTCGACTAGTGATGAGTAAGAGGTTCTCAATCTCCAAGTGGAAGCAAGAACCTCCAAGTGGAAGCAGGAACTGACAGAGGGAGAGGACACTAGTCAGATCTCAAGCTGACTCATCCTCTCTCCAAACATCTATATATGGATCTCTCCTCCATGAGGTCTAGAGGTTGGAATTTTGTTATTGCAAAGAATTGCTGTTGGTTTGAGGTTGGAATCATTGGGTGCTTAATGCTTTGAAGGAAGGTGAAGATAGGAATTTCATTTGCTGGGAAGGAGATGCTGGATTGGAGCCCTCTGGGTTGTATCTCTTCCTGAACCTTGTTATTCATCAATAAAGCTATCTTGGTTTCTCCTATATGCTGATGTGTCTTTGATGTATGATTGCATTAGTGTATTTAGTTTATTTCTAATCCTGAACTAGTTATTAATATGAATCTATGTCTTTGTGTAGTGTTCTCTTCTTGTGATCTTGCAGGAACCTGTTGAAGCTGGGCGAGCGAGAAGGCAAGTAGCTGGGAACTCTCAAAGAGAAGAGAAACCGGATCGAGGGACAAATGGAAGACACCGGTTAGTCCATCTACCTCTCTTCATTCTTAATTCATAAAGGAAGAATACTAGAATAGCTGTCTCTGTTTGTTGCTAAGGCACTATCACACCTTAGGTGGATAGGATCGTCCTGATAGGATCGTTCCCTTCTTCCGGATTGTGAAGAAGATAATCAGGATGACCTTTATCATCCTTCAGTCTTTGAATTACTATCAAATACCGTAAATACGGTGGATTCCGAGCGGAACCTATCCATATTGAAGAGACTATAGCCATAAATATCTCAACCAAAGCAGATGTGGTAGAGAATATTTATGTTGGAAAATGTTGTTCTCCTTCAGAACTTGAAATATATAACGCTCTTTTCCGCGAATTCAGAGATGTCTTTGCTTGGTCATATGATGAAATGCCAGGTATCGACTCGAGTATCGTTGAACATGAATTTAAGATGTATCCTGATGTCAAACCAGTAAGACAACGGCTTCGGCAGGTGCACCCCAAGAAAGCCGCTGCAATTAAGGCAGAAGTTGAAAAACTTCTCCATGCTGGTTTCATCTACCCGGTTCCTCTAACCGATTGGGTATCGAATATTGTCCCTGTTATGAAAAAACAAGGAACAATTAGAGTGTGCATCGATTATAGGGATGTAAATCAAGCTTGTCCAAAACACAACTACCCTACACCCTTCATTGACCAGATAATTGATGAATGTGCTGGATGTGAAATCTTTTCATTTATGGATGGATTCTCCGGGTATAATCAAATAAATATCCGCCCACAGGACCAGTCAAAGACTGCATTCATTTGTCCGTGGGGCACATTCGTATATCGAAAATTACCCTTTGGTTTAAAGAACGCTGGGGCGACGTTTCAGAGGGCAATGAATTATGCCTTCCATGACATCAAGAACATCGTTCAACCATACCTCGACGACCTTCCAGCTCATTCGCGAAAGCAGACTGATCATCCGCAGCATTTAAGAGCGATATTTCTACGTTGCCGACACTACAAGATACGAATCAATCCACACAAATGTGTATTTTGCGTCAGCTCTGGTCGTTTACTTGGTTTTGTAGTCTCCAAGGACGGGATTCGTCTCGACCCCTGTAAGGTTCAGGCAATCATAAATTTGCCTCCACCTTCAAATTTGCTTCAGATTCAGAAACTCCAAGGGAAAGCAAACTTTCTGAGGAGGTTCATTCCAAATTACGCAAAACTTGCTAAAGGTTATACTCGTCTTTTGAAAAAGGATATACCTTTTGTCTGGGATCAGGTGGCGCAAGCTTCTTTTGACGCTCTGAAAAATTCTCTAGTAAAAGCATCATTAATGTATGCCCCGGACTATCAAAGAGATTTTAACCTGTATCTGGCTGCAGCGAATACGACCATTGCGATGGTTTTAGTACAAGAAGTCGATGGAATTGAACATCCTATATATTATTTAAGTAAAAACTTGAATGATACAGAAAGCAAATATTCTTACGTTGAAAAGCTAGCACTCGCTGCTGTTCAAGCGATACAAAGATTTCGACATTATGTCCTCTTTCAGAAGACTACCATTCTATCAGATTGCAACCCCATGACTTATATATTGTTGCGAAAGTTGCTGGGGGGAAAATATTCAAAATGGATAGCGATCCTTCAAGAGTTTGATCTGGAATTTGTAAAATCCAAATCAAAGAAATCTTTGGTTTTCGCAGAATTATTATGCGATCTCCCATCGTCGTCCAACGATGAAACGTCCCAAGAATCAATCGTGGACGAAAGTTTGTTTCTGATATCCACAAGCGATGAGTGGTATGGAGATATAATCGTTTATCTCCAAACCCAAAAGTTCAGGCCTAACACCTCTCACTCAGAACAAAAACGTATACGATACCAAGCAAAAGACTACATGATCGTCGGTGATACGCTTTACCATCGTGGTATCGATACAGTTCTGAGAAGCTGCCTCACCCATGAGGAGGTCGAAAAAGCCCTGAATGAGTATCATTCAGGCGCGTGTGGGGGGCATCAATCTGGATATGCTACAGCACAGAAAATCTTATGAGCAGGATACTTCTGGCCAACCATGTTCAAAGATTGCATAACCGCAGTCAGAAGTTGCCATGCTTGTCAAATTTTTGATAGCAAAACCAGAAGACCACCCGCACCTTTACAACCAATAGTCGCTGTTGGGCCTTTCGCCAAATGGGGCATCGATTTCATGACATGTAACCCCACCTCGACCGGGGGAAATGGGTATATTATAGTCGCCGTTGACTATTTTACCAAATGGGCCGAGGCGATGCCTACATTAGATAACACTGGTGAAACAGCTGCCCTTTTCTTTTTCAATCATGTAGTCGCTAGGTTCGGCGTACCACAGGCTATAGTTACAGATCATGGATCGCATTTTCACAATCACATGATGGTTGAATTAGCTGCCAAGCTAGGGCTATCTCATGACAGCTCTACCCCATATTATCCGCAAGCCAACGGACAGGTTGAAGCGATCAAAAAAGTCTTGAAGCGTATGTTGCAAAGGATGATCAGAATTCACAAAAGAAGGTGGCACTTAATCCTGTACTCAGCCTTGTGGGCTTACCGAACATCGGTAAGGAATGCGACCGGGTTCACACCTTTCCAACTGGTGTATGGCCTGGAAGCAGTCCTACCAATCTAGTGTGAAATCTCGTCTCTTAAACTCGCAATTGATCTCCTCCCCGGAACTTCAGAAGAAGAGGCTCATTTCTTGGAATTAATCCAATTGGATGAAACCCATCGTGATGCCGCTTTGGAGCCCATAAGAAACGAGTCAAGGCGCAGTTCGACAAAAATGTCAAACCCCGTGTCTTCTCAGAAGGTGACTTGGTCTTGCTTTACGACCAAGAATCCGATAAATTGGGAGTAGGTAAATTTAATTCTTTATGGATGGGTCCCTATATTGTTAAACGAGTGTTAGCAAAAGGAGCCTACAAGTTAATGGATTATGACGGAATTCCACTGGCGCAACCCCGTAATGGGTTGTACCTCAAGCGTTACTATGCTTAAATAGTAACCTGTATGCTTTTGTTGTATTTTGTTTTCGCTAAAGTGTTTGTTTTGGTCGAGTAATCCACCTTTTTACATTTATTGCAGATGTCAAACCTTCTGGAGACATGTGTTGGATATGCCGACGGAGCGAGTCATAGTTCGCGGAACCTATCCTCCGCAGCCTGGGCCATTTTCGATCCAAGCGGCGAATTAGTAAGTTTCAACTACTCTCTGATGCCATCACCCATGGTATACGCCGACTAATCGTCAGGCTAGACTCACAACTCGTTTTACTACAACTCAATGGTGTATATTCCGTCTGCAATCCAGCTATTTATCGTATGTTTCTAAGGGTTAAGATTTTGGAAAGACAGTTTGATTTAATTCAATACCAACATATTTCCAGAAACTTAAACACATTAACCGACTCATTAGCAAACTATGTGTTAGATAGACATTTGCGACATTTATAAAAAGAGACACATCATCAATGTTGTACATATGGATTATATAACTCAACCAGAATAAACCCCGAAAATCAAAATATATATATATAAGCTGTTTATCGTTTACACATAATGTTCTGTAACCAAGACAAAAATCGGTCGCATGACCCAAAAACTCAAAATGCTAGGGGGCACCCTAGCCTAGTGATGCTCATGATAGCACGTCACGGCCTGTGCAATCATGCGTAAGAGACGAGTCCATCGTCTAGGCACACCAGTAGTATGCCGCTGCAACTGTAGAGGTAACTCGTCGATCCTCGCATCCGGAATGCCAAGAGTAAGGCTCTCAACCTGCTCCTGCACAGTTGTAAGGGTCTCGGCCGCGTCAAGGTCACGAAGAATAACCCTCCCAGCAGTCTCCCCTGCTGGGGCAGCGACTGGCGCTCTCGGGCGAACTGCTGGACGAACAGGACCAACATCTGCATGCACACATGAGTTTGATTAAAGTCTTGATAGAATAAAGCACAAGGACATTACAAATAAAAACAGTAAACAGTGATATGGTCGAAGATTTTACCAATAGCGCCCCATTGTTCGCCATCCGGAAGTACCAAATCCGGATCACCTCGGAAATCCATGCCAACATATGGATACTCGGAATAGACCATCTCCTGACGCTCGAACCACCTAAAGAAGGTATCAGTGAAAGAAATCTGAGAATGACCAGCATGCCTAGACATGTGATCAACCCATCTCTGCATGCGTGGCTCAGTAGGAGAAGGCAAGTCGAGTGCAATGTACTGAGGCTGCATCAGTGGTATCTTCTCCAAGGCAAAGGCAGTCAAAATAGAACCAAATCCAAAGTTCTTCAACTTCCCGTCCTTTACCTTGGTCAACTGACTTTTCATCTGAAGAAGTATTGCATCGCACCAGTTGAATATTTTCGGTTGGAGGCACTCCAAGGCGTGCTGCACATAGGATCTGTTGGCAACATGAAGAGATGCACTACCGGCCATCCTACCAATAGTATACAGAATGGACCTGAGAGACCTGTCAGCAATCTCACGGATAACTATCTTGCCGTCTCTGCTCGGCTGAGATCCTTCCCTGCAATACTGGCGGACATAATCTCTCACAGAGTCACTCCCTCGGGCCAAACCTGACAAAGAAATGGGGGCACCCCGCCTCGACAAGCCAGTCAAGAAGTAAATGTCTACCACGGTCAAAGGGATAGATTTGCAACTAATCTGAAATACTTGGTTAATAGGATCCCAAGCATCAAGCATATACTGCAATAAGAAGATCTGCTGTCTCATACTAGAGATACGGAAGAACTTCAGCAGACCACAGTTCCGCAGCACATTCACCGTGACAGGATCATGTAGGGCAATGTAAGGGTCATTTTGCTCAAAGATCCTTGCAAAACAAACAAGAGAAGGAGTAAGATCCTGATTTTGATGCAAAACAGGCAAAATTTTCATCAAAAAATGTGCAACAAGTTCCTATTTTTCGCCCAACGCACCTGCAGGAGTGGTTCACCTGCATTGAATGTCAAACTGCCTTCATACTGGCTGACATTCAGCGCAGGTTTCGCTAGGCACAGGGTGCGTTGATAGGAAAACGAGCTCATGAAACCCCAGGGGCTCAGAAAAACAGGAAAAGAGGAACAGAATGCAAAAAGGAAACCATGAAAAGAAAGAGCTAGGGTTTAGCTCCTACCTGGTCCAGACGGCGCCTAGAATCGTCCACAGAATCTCCCGAAATCAGCTGGTGAAAATCAAGGGGGAAGAGGCACCTCCAAAGCTCCAACAAACCAAGTTCAAATGAAATGGTAAAATGAGAGGTAAAAACACTTTTTAATTGTTTTTTACGTAGTTCAAAGCAAAATATTAAGGTTTTAATCTCATTTTCAAGCAAATGTTATTCATTTCTAACAAGTTTGATGCAGCAATTGAGGATACAGTACTATCTTTGAAAAGGGCAAAGCTAGTCATGGTAAAAAATCAAAATTTGACCATATAATCGAGCAGTTTTAGCACACAGTTCATGCTCGTTAAAAAATAAACGCAAGATTCGAGCAGTTTTAGCACACAGTTCATGCTCGTTAAAAAATAAACGCAAGATCCGAGCAACTTTAGCGCATAGTTCATGCTCGTTAAAAAATAAACATAAGACCGAGCAAATGTTTCCACCCGCGTTTAAGCTCGTTAAAAAATGAACTATCCCGGTAAATAATCACAGTGAATGTAATATCATCAGCCATTAAAGCCTTGGTCGTGTTTGCACCGTCACCTCCACTTTTCCATTGGCCGATCGTTCACCTCCATATGATTGTTTACCCATTTTGAGGAACAGCTGCGAAGAGTGATTTCACTAGCCATCCTTGTGACACTGCCGTTATTGGAAAATTCCAAGCCTTACCTGGAATCAGCTGCTAACCCGTTTTATCACTCGTTCCTCAAAAGACGAGTCTTCTTTAATCTCTTTTCATCTGACTCATAAAATATGAAAAGATTGCCGAGTTTTGGCCTTCCAGCTCGTTAAAGCGACCGGAAGAGCTATCCCTCCTCTAGATTTTAATCTTTTTGGACCTGAGGGATTATTGCACAAAAAGATCGAGCGCTTGTTTTGTTCGGCTCGTTAAAACTATCGAAAACTCATCCCTTCTGTATTGTTTTATACTTTTTCGGACTTAAGGGATTAGATGACGAAAAAGGACTTTCGGAGTTGACTTTACGTACCTTTTCAGACTCTCTAAAAATGAAAAGGACCGAGTTATCTTTGTCGTTAGACTCGTTAAAAGCACTAAATAGCGACAAACTTGTCTTTAGACGAGAACGAGTTTCACTATCGCTAGGCTCGTTAAAACATAGCGATGGGCTTGCCCGAAGGGCAGGTTATAGAACAAGCATATGTTATCCTCCTCAAGCTTGACAAAAATAAAGAGGTACTGGTCAGCAATGACTGGGGAAAAATTGGGAGAAACTCAAAAAAACTTTGATGGTAGCAAGTCGCTCTTGAACATGACACTTTTCCTCCGTACCACAATCGGGTTGGGTTGTTTCATTCACCAGTCACATCACCATGGTCTCACCATACCATCCATATTTGGGGTAATGCTACCGATCCATCGCATAAGTGTCACCATATGTTCAAGAGAAGTCGTTCAGAGAAGTCAACCGTGTCCCATCCACTGCCATACATTATCCTTCATCCTTTCATGACCGCCACCCTGAATCATATGTCATCAGATCGTTTTCACCTCCATCAAAATCATTTGCTCCATTCCGTGTCACTGATGTGGGATTCATTAAGGCCCTCCTTTAACGGATCGCTTCTTGTCGACATCAGCTCATTATCCAAGAAGTGGATCTAGGAACAACCCTTTCAGTACTTTGAAGCTTGCATGCCTCAATGGAAAGTTTCTCACTTCCGGCGACAGGAATACATCAATGACCTTCGACCGAAAGATTTTGCATGGTGTTCGACGCCAAGTCCTTTATTCACACCACGTGAATTGTACTGCAGTACCTTGAGGGTCATTATCATTATCGGTGATTCCTCTCGTGCTTGTTAATGGTTTACCTCATTGACCGGTAATCAAGCGATGTCTTTCCATGTTCGACTTCAGAACATTTCTCACATGGATCGACTTGTACTTAGAGTGAAGATCGAACGAGTTTGAAGACCCCAGATCTATTTTCATCCATCTGGGTTGCGATATATATTCAAGAAAGATAAAGACATTGGCATGTACATCATTGCAGCAGATAATCATCCTACCCAAATGATGATAATTTCATCAAAATTATCAGTCTACCATCAGACGATTGTCTGTTCTATGTACAGAAAAATGAATTTATAAAGCTGAGCATGGGAATGCCCGCCTCAGCTAGATCATGAAAGTAGTATGAAAAATAATGTGTTGTATTGTATCTTATTACAGGTCTCCTCCCAGCATTGGATGAACTTCGGATCCTCCTGATAAAGCATTTCACCGATAAACGGCCTCATACTTTAGGGGGCAACTGTTATAGAAATTTTTGTGCCTTACAGCTATAAGCATGAAATGTCCATAATCTAAGGGATCCAAAGTCCCTAAACATGTTGTTCCTACCCCTAGAGGAACAAGGCTAACAAACCACAGCAATTCACAGAAGTTCTCCACCAGAAACTGCTCAAAAACAAGTCAATTCAGGATCAATTCAGAGGCTCCACTAGTTGTCTGCGCTGAAATGCAAAGTCTGCACTGGCTACCTGCACTGCAACACAGGTAGAAGCACTACCAGGGTGCGCTGAGTGGGAATTGACAAATGGCAAGTTCATTCAACAAGGTGTCAAGACCCTGGAAGCTTCCAGAATCTTCCTCAATGACACTTGCCTCAGTGAATTCGACTAGTGATGAGTAAGAGGTTCTCAATCTCCAAGTGGAAGCAAGAACCTCCAAGTGGAAGCAGGAACTGATAGAGGGAGAGGACACTAGTCAGATCTCAAGCTGACTCATCCTCTCTCCAAACATCTATATATGGATCTCTCCTCCATGAGGTCTAGAGGCTGGAATTTTGTTATTGCAAAGAATTTTTGTTGGTTTGAGGTTGGAATCATTGGGTGCTTAATGCTTTGAAGGAAGGTGAAGATAGGAATTTCATTTGCTGGGAAGGAGATGCTGGATTGGAGCCCTCTGGGTTGTATCTCTTCCTGAACCTTGTTATTCATCAATAAAGCTATCTTGGTTTCTCCTATATGCTGATGTGTCTTTGATGTATGATTGCATTAGTGTATTTAGTTTATTTCTAATCCTGAACTAGTTATGAATATGAATCTATGTCTTTGTGTAGTGTTCTCTTCTTGTGATCTTGTAGGAACCTGTTGAAGCTGGGCGAGCGAGAAGGCAAGTAGCTGGGAACTCTCAAAGAGAAGAGAAACCAGATCGAGGGACAAACGGAAGACACCAGTTAGTCCATCTACCTCTCTTCATTCTTAATTCATAAAGGAAGAATACTAGAATAGCTGTCTCTATTTGTTGCTAAGGCACTGTCACACCTTAGGTGGATAGGATCGTCCTGCATAGGCATTTTTCCCCACAACACAAGCCCGAAAAAGTATAAAATAATACTTGAGAGAACCGCTTGATCTTTACGACCAAGGAGTACTTTTCATAATTAGTGCCCCTGATCCGAAAAAGTAAAAAAGTGATCAACGACACGTCATTTTATAACCAATATCGAATTTGAAACGACAAAAATCCAGCAACCTTTTCATGTTTTTATGGTCAGAAAAGAGCTGTAAGTGGACCGTCTTTTTAATTCCGTTTTAACGAGTTTAAAAAGAAAAACTCGGCGATCTTTTCATGTTTTAGGAGTCAGAAAAGAGCTTAAAGGTGACTCTAAATGTTTTTTCATCGAAAATGATAGATTTCACCTGAATAATCCATTATCCTGAACAAAAATGCAAACATTACTCATACCTGTTTGAAATGGATAAAAATGCTGCAAAACTTACCTTTCCAAAGTGAAACATAAACAAATTTGCAATTTATTTACTCGAAAAACTTATAAAAAGGGCTTTCGTCAATTCATTTTTACCGTTTGAGATTTGGGTGAGAAAATAGTGCTTTTGTCTAGACACTTCCCGTGAAGATTGCGGAAAATCCAACCGTCGGAATCGAATGCCATCTTCTCCAGGTAATCCACATCATCCTACTCTTCATTTTTAACCGTTTCATTTTTTGTTTTAGGCTTTTATTTCATTTTTTGGAGGATTTTTAGGCTAAAAACCTGCGCGCGGGGGCCCGCAAGCGTAACACTGGCAGCCCGCGGACCCCGAATTTTTCTCAATGGGGAAAAGTCAGGGTCCGCACCTTCCATGTAGGCAAGGTGCGGATCCACGCACTGTCTCTAACACAGAGTGTGCGGTCCCCGCAGCAAGGGTTTTTAACCCAAAAATTCTCAAATTTGACCCAAACAAATTAATTTCTAGCATTCTAATTTGTCTTTTTATTAGATGTAGAGGGTACATCATGCTAGATTGGCATGAACGAGAGCATGAGGACGTGGAACTTTCCACGATGAATCACCAACCTTCGATCGATGCATTGAAGGCATGCGGCTTGTACAAATTCTGGGCCATACCTGGCATGAGGGCCCAGGTGGATTTCTTATAGTGGCTGGTTGACAGATGGAGCATACAGGACCAGTGCTTCTTCATTGGTGGCCACCAGCTCGAAATTGAGCCGGCAGACATATATTTCTTGACTGTTTTTCCTAAGAGAGGCGAAGACTTGACTCTATTCGGGACTAGGCCAAGTGGCCAGTTTGTTGATCACCTCCGGCTAGAGTTCTGCAACAGCTAGGCTAGAGACAAAGGGATAAACATTAAAACCATATCCCTTCCTGAGCTCATGGTGATTGTGTTTACTGTCACCAGACTTTGCGAGAGTGTCGCATTACATATTGCCACCGGATCCCAGATGCGGATGGCAGTTGACTACTTTCGAGGCACCATATTCAACTGGTGCGATGCTGTGATGGCCAATGTAAAAGGCCAACTGACCAAAGCCAAGAACGGACAACTGAAGACCTTTGGTTATGGGGCTTTAGTTGTGAGCTTTGGTCTAGAGAGGGTTCCGATGTTGATCCCATAGCACCTTACTGTTGGAGCTGGGCTTCCTCGAGAGCCCAAACTGATGCGATGGGTTGCAGTTATGGCCCGTCATCCGGATGAGAGGACAGAGGTTGTTCGATTCAAACCTGAGTATTTCCAATGGTTGGAAAACCAGGTTTTTTCTATTTAGGACTTCCCTTATGCTGGGGTAGATTTTCGTGGTGACCCACACATGGCTCTTCCACCAGGAGAGCAATGGGATGACTCAGGTAAAATCATTTTCAACATTTTCCTATTTTAATTTTTTTTTTATTTTTCTATTGTCCCAAAACTGATAGTAAAAGTTTCAAATGCAGATGTGGGTCCACAGCGACCAGCCGCTCACCGGCCTTACGAGAGGAAACAACCAGTTGCAGCCACACCAGCCCCACAGGATGAATCAGTAGAGGTTTTGGCCGAGTTGGAGAGTCATCTAGAGCGCTTGACAGGAGATATTCCGGAGAGCAGCATAGATGACATTCCTCGTCGACTTCAGCGCTATGTGATTGGGGTCCTAGGACCTTTTAGGAGGTTCCTTTGCAAGGTGGCCCGTGCAATGGTTTCCTATCGAGATCATCACCAGTGATAGGATGATCGCCTATTGTTGGCACATATGACATTTTTGCTTTTTGTACTTATCATTTTTGCCGATCATAAGGTGTTTTTCAACCTATGATCGAGGACGATGTATTTTTTGACACACTCCTATATATATCACTATTATCGGCTTATCTTGTAAATCATGTTATGGAATGGTTTTAAATTTACATGTATGATTATTGCAAATGTCTACTTAACATTCAAGAAGCAATTGCATCTGCTAATGTATTTAAAGATCTTGGAATATGCTGATATTCAATATAATCAAATTCATGTTCCAATAGACGCACTCTCAAAAATAATCTCAATAACACTAGATTTCTAATGGCATACACTCTATTAAGTTGTAATACAACGAGTTCAGAATCTAACCTCACTATCAAACTCTGAATCCCAAATGAAATAGATTCAGATAATAACTCAATCACTGCACTATACTCAGCAATGTTGTTCGTTGTTTGACCAAGGCTTACCCCATGCATAGATACCAACTCGTCAGAGGGCGAATAGATAACCCAAGCTGCGGAAGAAATGTTCCGTGTATTACGACAAGCACCATCAGCGAAACCAATGTATGTTTGGAGAGGCATCGACATCTGCAATACCAAGAGTAAAACCAAGATAAGCAGGCATGATGACGAAAAAACACTCTCTAAGCTAAGCACACTTTTTAAACTAAAATACACCAGCTAGAAAGAAAAACTATCCTAACTAAAAATCTCCATACCCATTCTTTAAGCATAATACCTCTTCAGGTAAAGACCATTTCTGGGTTTACCTAAAGAGTCCCCGTCAAAGTCTACCAATTCATAGGCCCCTTTTGCTAGCTTTCGCTTGACAACATAGGCACCATGCCACGTCGGAATGAATTTTCCAGCACCTAATTTATCATTAGCTTGATCGTAAACTAAGACTAGATCTCCTTCCGAAAAATTTCGAGGGGTCACATTTCGATCATACTGAGCTTTCATACGTTTTGTGTGAGTTTCGATCGCCAATGCAACATCACGTCGATTATCATCTAATTGAGCCAAGTATAACAAACATTTTTCCTCTTCGGAAGTGGCTAGAAGTAACTCGATGGCCATTTGCAATGACGGGATTTCGCATTCACACAGCTTCCAGACCATAAACTAGTTGGAAAAAAGTGAACCCTGTTGATGTTTTTACTGAGGTACGATACGCCCAAAGCGCTGAGAATAGCATGTTATGCCAATTCGACCGATGAATCCCAATGATTCGTCGGATCATGATGACTAAAACTTTGTTGATGGATTCAACCAGACCATTAGCTTGTGGATAATAAGGAGTTGAACTATCGTGACGCAAACCAAGCTGGCTTGTAAGTTCGGTCATCATAACGTTTTGAAAATGACGCCCATGATCAATGATAATCACTTGTGGGACATCAAACTTAGAAATTATATGATTGAACACAAAAATTTTAGCTTTCTTGCCGTCTGCCTCAAATGTAGGCATTGCCTCGGCCCACTTGGTAAAATAATCCACCGCAAGGATAATATACGCATGTCCCCCGGCCGAGTGAGGGTTACATGTAATAAAATCGATACCCCATTTAAAAAAAGGACCAATGAAAATTATAGGGTGGAGAGGAGCAGGTGGAGCGCGCATCTTTCGATCAAAAATTTGGCAGTTGTGGAATTTTCGGACCGCGTTAATACAATCTTTAAACAAAGACGGCCAGAAGTAGCCAGCACGCAATATCTTTTGGGCTGTGGCATACCCAGACATATGACCACCACACGCTCCAGAGTGACATTCATTTAGAACCCTTTCAGCTTCCTCGTGAGTTAAACAATGTCGAAAAATAGAGTCCGCCCCACGGCGATAAAGAGTATCTCCAATAATCCTGAATTGTTGGGACTAGAATCGTATTTTCCGACGTTCTGACCTTGAAATTTCTGGCTGAAAGGATTAGGTCTGGAGATAAACGATGATATCCCCATACCATAGATCTAAAGTGCTGATGAGAAACAAGGATTCATCCGAAATGGGCTCCTCTGCCACAGTTTCTGTGTCAGCACGCAGGAAGTCACACATTAACTCTGCAAAAACTAAAGATTTCTTAGACTTAGATTTTTCAAATTCCAAGTCGAACTCCTGCAGGAGAACAATCCATTTAGAGTACTTGCCCCCTAGCAATTGCTTGGTCAAAATGTAGATCATAGGGTTGCAATTAGAAATTACTGTAGTTTTACGTAGTAAAATGTAGTGACAAAAACGTTGGACAGCTTGAACAGCTGCCAATGCCAATTTCTTCACATGTGAGTATTTTAGCTCAATTGGATTTAAAGTTCGACTAAGGTAATATATCACATGTTCAGTCCTGAATTCATCTTCCTGAACTAAGACCATTCCAATGGTGGAATGAGAGGTGGCGAGATACAAGAAGTAGTCCTGGTTGTAGTTGGGAGGATGCAATAATGGTGCATGGGTTAACGCGTGTTTTAGCGCATCAAAATATTTCTAAGCTATCTCATCTCAATAGAATGGAGTATTCTGTTTCAACAACCGGGTAAAACCCTTTGTAACCTTGGCTTAGTTAGGAATGAATTGTCGTAAAAAGTTTGCTTTCCCTTGAAAACTTTGGAGTTGGCGAAGACTTAAAGGAGGAGGCAATTTGACAATAGCTTCGACCTTCGAGAGATCGACGCGAATGCCGACTTTCGAAACAACAAACCCCAGCAATCAACCCGTTTCTATACAGAAAACACATTTGTGTGGATTCAACCGAATCCGATAATGCCTACACCTCATAAATATTGCTCGTAAATGGATGAGATGATCAGCTTGATGTAATGAATGAGCAGGCAAATCATTGAGATAGGGTTGCATAATGTGCTTGATGTCATGAAACACATAAGACATGGCCCTTTGAAAAGTTGCTCCGGCATTCTTGAGCCCAAAAGGTAATTTGCAGTAAGCAAATGTCCCCCATGGACAAATGAAAGCCGTTTTTGGTTGATCGGCAGGTAGAATATTGATTTGATTGTATCCGGAAAAACCATCCATGAAGGAGAATATTTCGCTGCCGGCACAATCATCAATGATTTGATCAATATAGGGAGTTGGGTAATTGTCCTTTGGACAGGCTCGATTAATTTCCCTATAATCAATACATATTCTTATTGTCCCTTGCTTTTTGTTAACTGGAACAATATTTGATACCCAATCTGTTAACAGGATCGGATAAATGAAACCTGCTTTGAGTAATTTTTCAACTTCTGCTTTAATAGCAGCAGCTTTTCTTTCCCTCTTTTGACCAGGCTAGATAGTCTGTGCCAAAAGCGCTTTGCTCCCGCCTCTGGATTGAGCCAGAAGAGCAGGACTGGGATAACCTTCTTCTCATCCTACTCACCGGAGTGGACTCACCATTGCCCCGACAAGGTCCTCACCAGGTAGGCTTTTTTCTTCGTCTATGCCCCCCTACTCAAGACCAGCGGAATAACACGTGTGAATCTGACGCAAACGTTGCCGGATGGACTTAGCGTCCGGGTAAGTCTTGATTTCATGAACAACAATCGCGGGATCAATTCCTGGCATTTCCTCATAGGACCAGGCAAAAACGTCGCGGAATTCTTGAAATAGGGCCTTATATATTTGAATTTTGTCTTCCGTACACGAGGCACCTATATGAATGTTCTCAACAATTCCAGGTTTAACCAAAATGTCAATAGGAATAGTTCGAGCGATGTTTCCCAAATTTAACTCTGAATCAGTATGTTTCATTTGATTCTGAGGTTCCTTGACATATTCAGTTGTAAAAATTGATGAAAAATCATTTTCAAAACGATCATTCTCGGGTAAGAACGAAGATCTGTGATGGAGATCTTCCCATGGTAAATCATCTACACATAGTATTTCACGAATTTTCTCATCAGAGTGAACAAGTTCAGAAAATGTGATTGAATCCGAGCTTGATGTGAAAAGTGATTCCTCACGGACCACATTCATTAAATCAATTTTGGTTGAAGATGGGTCGGTAAACGATTGCACGGCCTCATACGCAATTTCATATGGACTCAAAGGCATAACATCACCAAATGAGTCTATCTCAGATTCAGAAGGAACGATCCAAGGATCATCATAAACAATGGTGTCTGACGAAATCATATGAATGGTTGCAAATGAAGACGATTCGTTGATCGGAGGAAAAGGAAAAGTTCCCAGTAAACCGGCATCTTTAACTAGTCCTACTCCAACATCCTTATACGGGATAGTCGTTTTACCAACATGTTGAATACTTTCAGAAGAGGCTGGGTCAGATGAAAAGTAAGCCAGCTGGTCTATTGTTACGATCTTTCCATTATGAGGAAACTTTATAACCTGAAAGACCGATGAAACAACAGCTGTCATAGCATAAGACCAACTACGACTGAAGAGAAAGTTGTAATCTAGAGGGGCATCAACCACCTCCACATCTAGATTAACGGTTTTTCCTTCAACCCCTATAGGTAAATCCTGTAGAATGCCAAAGGGATGAAACCCACGGCCATCAAAGGCATTTAGAATCATCGGGGATTGATTTAGTGAAGGAGAACCAAGCGATCTCCAACACTGTATCGACATAATACACGTTGAGGCTCCCTCATCAATCACAGTCCTATGAATAGGCATGTTTTTTACTATCACTGGAATCTGGAAAGCCATTTGATGAGGTAAGCACGGTGTACTATTTTCTAGATGGAAAATTATTAGGTTCAAGTCCTGAACGTCAACAGCTCCTATAGCCGACAAAAGTAATTTACGCCATGCTGGACATGATTGCAGCACTTCCAAAGCCGACATTGCTGAGGGTGAAACATCTAAATCCTCAACAATGTTATAGTTATGAGTCGCTCTCACATGTGGATTGAAAGCTGACTTTCGAAGTATACCCTTGGCGGGCGGTTTGATTACCAAGTCTGGATTAGGTTTCTCGATCTGTAGTGGATCGGAACCGGGAGCTGAGGTTGATGGGTTAGAATGAGAAGATTCTGCTTCTTTACCATCAACGGGACTTTTACTACCATAATCATGCAATCAAGTCACAATCCTAACATGGGACATCATCAGTATGGGTTCTTCATTGGCACTCGAGGAAGAACCTATCATCTTACTGTCTTGACTTGGAAAAGGATCCTTCAAAACAGCAGGCATTTGGGAACCTTTGACAATCCTTGAAACCTCTGCACGATGAGGGCAATCTCTTGTAAAATGTTCTTCGTCACAAATGAGACAAGGATAACGATGTTTGCATTTTTCATCATTGGATTCCGATTTTTCAGGTTTCTCTTTTGAATTTTTATCCGTTTTATTCTTCTTCTTCCCTTTCTTCTTGCCACCGGATTTTGATTTGGCTGTAGATGACTCTACAATGTGAATATCGGTGGAAATCTTCGTGGAAGAATCTCCTGTCGGGTAATCAGGCAAGGTTATGATAGGAGAAGAATTCTTGGAAGACTTCTTCTTACTTTTAGTGTTAACCGTACCAATCATACCATCAACGGTATGAGACCCTAAAGGAGCTGCAGCGATTTGATTTTGCTTGGGAAGATCGGGGATTTTCTTGTGTAACGTACCTGACTGAGTATAGACCAAGTCAAGGTACTGTGCTTGAGCAATTACTTGCTCCTCAGTAACGACTCCGGACTTAGCTACATCTTCAGTGATCTTTGGCAACAAAGATTTTACAAACCATTCAGCCAAGATCTGATCCGGAATAAAAACCTTCACTAAATGCCGTCGATGTCTCCATTCATGAATGTGATCTTAAATGTGGGTGGACGTCAATTGCTTTAGGGAAGTTAGTAATTCCGTGCCATTGTCATATCTGACTGGCAACTGAAAATGAGTTAAAAACAAGGTAGCTAGCTGACTAAAATTATAAAAAGTGCCTCGCGGTAGCTCAATGTACCACTTGGCCACGAGACCAATTAGAGTGCGCTGGAAAAGCCTTAGACAAATTGAATCATCTCAAATGGAGTTAGACACACACCAGAGGTGATAAGTCATCACATGGTTCGACGGGTCCTCTCCTGATTTGCCTTCAAACTTAGGAATATCACTAGGCAACTTATTCGGCATTGGCGGCCAAAACGGAAGATAATTAATGGGATCGTTATTTAGGTGCGACAAGTCAGGCAAGTCCAAAGTTGCGATAAACGGTAACTGACGATTAGGGTCCCTAAAACTCTGGGTCATGAGACCAGCCCTAGGAGGAGGATATCCAGGATAATTAGGAATAGGAATTGCATTTGGGATATTGTATCCTCCCGGAAAACCAGGATTAACCGGACCGTACTGAGGTTGTTGATATGTGTACCCAGGGTACGGTTGATACTGATAGACTGGCTGCTGCACAGCAGGACCGAATTGGTAATGTCCCTGGTACAGTTGATAAGTAAATTGTGGTTGACTTGTTACAACCGTACTTGAACCAGGTTGTCCTACAGGCATTTTAACTGAAGTTTGAATCGTGGATCCAGACGGAGGTAAAGATGTCTGAGGAGTAGATACAGGAACAATAGAAACCGGAGCTGTCGATACTCCAGAAGTAGGTGGGGTAGATTGAACAGATGTTAAGCAGTTGTAGCAGTCATTTGAGGTGGAGTACGAGGTGTACTAGGCCGAGGTTGAGAAACTACCGAAGGTACAAAAGTTTGAATAGTAGACTGGATAGGTTGCTGGGGTGTACCAGAAACTAAGGGTTGTCCAGTTTGAGATGACAACTGTACATTTGGTTGTAAGACCTGTTGAGTTTGCGATGGTGTTGTGGGGAAAAATGCCTATGCAGGACGATCCTATCCACCTAAGGTGTGACAGTGCCTTAGCAACAAACAGAGACAGCTATTCTAGTATTCTTCCTTTATGAATTAAGAATGAAGAGAGATAGATGGACTAACCGGTGTCTTCCGTTTGTCCTTCGATCCAGTCTCTCTTCTCTTTGAGGGTTCCCAGCTACTTGCCTTCTCGCTCGCCTAGCTTCAAGAGGTTTCTGCAAGATCACAAGAAGAGAACACTACACAAGACATGGATTCATATTCATAACTAGTTCAGGATTAGAAATAAACTAAACATACTAATGTAATCATACATCAAAGATACACCAGTATATAGGAGAAACCAAGATATCTTTATTGATGAATAACAAGGTTCAGGAAGAGATACAACCCAGAGGGCTCCAATCCAGCATCTCCTTCCCAGCAAATGGAATTCCTATCTTCACCCCCTTCAAAGCATTAAGCGCCCAATGATTCCAATCTCAAACCAACATCAATTCTTTGCAATAACAAAATTCCAGCCCCCAGATCTCATGGAGGAGAGATCCATATATAGATGTTTGGAGAGAGGATGAGTTAGCTTGATATCTGACTAGTGTCCTCTCCCTCTGTCAGTTCTTGATTCCACTTGGAGGTTCTTGCTTCCACTTGGAGATTGGGAACCTCTTACTCATCACTAGTCGAATTCACTGAGGCAAGTGTCATTGAGGAAGATTCTGGAAGCTTCCTGGGTCTTGACACCTCTTGGAATGAACTTGCCATTTGTCAACTTTCGCTCAGCGCACCCTCGTAGTGCTTCTACCTGCGTTGCAGTGTAGGTAGCCAGTGTTGGCTTTGACATTCAGCGCAGACAGCTAGTGGAGCCACTGAATTGATCCTGAATTGACTTGTTTTTGAGCAGTTTCTGGTGGAGAACTTCTGTGAATTGCTGTGGTTTGTTAGCCTTGTTCCTCTAGGGGTAGGAACAACATGTTTAGGGACTTTGGATCCCTTAGATTATGGACATTTCATGCTCAATGCTGTAAGGCACAAAAATGTCTATAACAGATGGATCCCACACTAAATTCATTCTGGGGTATGGACCCATAACAGGTTGAGAATATTAAGGACCATAACCGGGTCGAGGATAAGATTGATAATTCAAAGGTACGTTTCCGGTTCCTTGAACATATGATTGACCAGAGGGTGGTTGGAAACCTTGGTTCGATTACTTACCTTGGGGTTGATACCCTTGAGGCACGTACTGATACTGGGGTTGACCTTGAGGTACATATTGATACTGGGGTTGACCTTGGGGTACATATTGAGTCTAGGGTTGACCTTGAGGAACGTACTGTCCCGTAGGTATGTACTGTCCTTGAGGTTGCCCCCCAGGCGCAAATTGGGTACCTTGAGGTTGCCCCCCAGGCAATAATTGAGGATTTTGAGGTTGCCCCCCAGGCGGTAACTAGCCACCTTGAGGTTGAGGATTAGGAATACTACTTGACATCATGAGAATATCTTCTACACTCAACGGCTTAGTACAATTACTTCCAGTTAATAACCCTTGTTCAATGGGTTGAGGAGATGCTCCCGAAAAAGTACCAGAAAGTGACTGATACCCAGAGGGAATAGAAGGACCGCCGTACAAAAAGGATTCTAGCGATTGAGTAAACATGGACGACTGTCTTGACATATTTAATGAAGGATAGTAACCTCTAGGTGTTGGGTGATAAGGAACACGAAGTGGTGAAAAACTTAACCCTGGGTTTTCTAAGAAATTAGTCAAAGAAAGATACCAAGCATTGCTTCTAGGTGGATTGTAAAAAATTGATTCACGCTCCCTTAGTTCAATAGCAGGTTGATTTTTAGGGATAGGGATGCCTACTTCTTCTTCTGGAGTAGCAAGTTCTTCGATAGCTATAAGTCCAGAAGGAAGATTTTGGGTAATTATTCTTTCTACCCTAGGTGAACCAGGACCACTAGAAGCTGGAGAAGCAAACCCCGATGTTGGAGTAGCAGCAAATTCACTTTCAGGTTCGGATATTTCAGGTTCCTCACCTATATCACTAGTAGATGAAAAGTTACCAGTAACTTCGGAAACAGACACTGATTGTGGATTATAATCTGCTACTAGAGCTTGAAAATCAGGATGTACCACCAAAGAAGACTCTCCTTCTTCAGGTGACCCAACTCTACTGTCTCTAGGAGTTACAAGGGCTCTTAACCATTCAAGTTGGCTCAGTGAAAACTCAGGAGGTTGGCCCCTAAGTCTACGGGACTTCCTCGGTAATTCAGCCACGATTAAAAAATTTTAACTACTTCACACGCAAACAAAGTAAAATCTCAATGAAAACCACCTAAAGCCTCTAAAGAACCAAACAAATTTGAATCACATTCCTAAAGAATCTAGGAGATCAAACACACACAAACAATAACTTTCCGTACTGAAAACACTAGTTGGTGATGAAATCCAACGTCGCAGAGTTCAATACAGAAATGGCGGTTGGAACAGTTACCCCGGCAACCTGCTTAATGAATAGACTGGCACAAGTTCCTCCACTTAACCATCTTGAGTGAAGAGAACCCCCCAGAAAATCCAAGTGAGTCTAGCCGACGTTTGCTCCAGGTACAGTGGGATCTTCCCACCACTGTCACCTTAGGAACATTCCTAAAGAATATGGTCACTAAGGTTACCAACTGAAAAAAATACACCTGGGGGAACAGTCTACGATCCGATACGCACGCAAGGGCAAAGTAGCAAGCTCAATCCCCTTGAAGGCTCCTTGACATAATCCAAGGTTTACCAACAAGTGACCCCAGGCTCCTCGACAATGGTTAATCCGAGGTTTACCGTTTTTAATACGTGAATATCTGGCGTCGTTCCCAATGAGGAAGGATTGATTCCCACACTAGTTTGGACACGATCTCGTGCTTCTCCTTTAAGAGGAGCTTTCCCAGAGAATAAATGCAACAATTGGATTTCTTCCCTACCACAAGATACAGCTACTTGTTTGTTTTACTGTCTTGGAGAGTTAATTACTCTCCTACTCCAAGACACTAGCCTAAGCTATGTTGGTGCATCAGAGCCCTAGAAATAAAAATATTACTAGATGAATTTTACTCTAAGCGTTATTTTTATTGGTTTTTGTTTAAGTCAAGAGGTGCGGAGATGAAACTCGTGGTACGAAGACTTGACTCAAAATCACTAAAAATGCACTTAAGATGATTAAACAATATTTTCCCTTCAATGAACTTCTAGCTAGGAAAGAGTTTGAGAATGAAAATACTTGTAAACACAAATCTTTCTTAACAAACAAATTAAAAGAAGAGCTTTTGTCCTTTCCAATGCACTCAAAACGAGACAACTAGTTATTTTCACAAAAATTTCCTTTTTCTTTTCAAAACACTCAACCACTACAAAAATAAACTTTTTCCAAAAAATATTGTTTTATTTTTATAAAACACTCAAAACTATGAAAACGACTAACTTTGAGATCTATAAATTATAAAAACCTATTTGAATTCAAAGCTTACAAGATGTCTTTTTTAAGGATGTTTTACTTAGCTAGATGTAAACTAAGGACCAATTTATGTAGAATCACAAATCAGTCAAAAACAACCAATTTTGTTTTCTTTTTAAAAATGAAAATCCAAACTTTTAAACACAAGCTTTTCGAAGTTTTGTAAAGAGAAAACACAAGGCAGATTCCTCAACAAAGGTAGATTTCACAAATGGTCAGACTCATAAGAAGGCTGGTAAAAACCAAGGTGATCTGAGGTTCCTACAGCTTCTAAGCTCAGAGCTACTACAAGACCAAAATGAAAACCAAACCCAACAAGCAAAACTTCTAGGAATTTCACCTAAAACCCTAACACCAATGAAATCAACCTAAGGAAAGCTTCTGACAGGTTATATGCAGGTTGGGTAGGGGATAATAACACCTAAATAAAAACTAAACTGACTAACAGAGAAAATCTTAGGTTTTCCAAAATTTTGACAGGGTCCGCAGGCCCACAGTTAACACAGGTGCGGTACCGCTCTGTGCTAAAAGCAAAAGTGCGGATAGGTACGCACTGTGTCAAAAGCCTAGGGTGTGTTCCTCTCCCAAAGTTATGAAAAACAAAAAATAACCCTGGATCTACTAATTCTACCCAATTCCACACACAGCAAGCCAAAAATAGAAGAAAAAAACACAGTTTCTCAGGTCAAAGTAAAAGCAAGGAAAAAAAATCAAGTCCCCAGCGGAGTTGCCATTTCGTCACACGGAATGAGTCGATCTTGCGGACAAGATAGACCTTCCTAGAATCTAATGAGACCTAGTGACAAGCAAGCCAATCAAAAACTATCTTTCTCTAAATATGCATTTATAAACAAAGGCAAACAAGTGTTTTAGGCCTACCTTGGGTCCAATGCAAGTTTGTGGAATCCTCGCTTCTTCGATCCAAATGAGCTCCCTTGTTGCGAATCTGCAAACACAAACAAGCAAACAAATTAAATGGCACCTGAAAAGCCAACATCATAAAACATATTTAACATGAAGATCAAAGAATTCATGAAACAAATGACATAAGACAATTTGTTGAGAAAAATGAATCTGATTGTATTAATTCAAATCAAAGAAGAACTTTACAACCTGTGCCTTGACGCTGTACAAGCTCCTCCCAGGGTCCAACAAGAAGTCTCCTCTACTTTGGCAAGTTTCACTCTCTTCCCAATGAAGCCAAAAAAGTATGTGATCTCTCCTCTCAAGCTCAACTAGGAAGTCTCAATTCCACTAGCATTTACCCTAAAAAATGTTCAGCTTCTAACCTCTCTAGCAACCAGCCCAATGCTTTAATTTATAGTGCAATGGAGGAAAGTTACTAGGTCCTCCTTCAAAGGGATAAAGCCCTCCTTCAAAGGGATAGCTCCTCTCATCAAGGGATTATCTCCTTCTCTTTTGGGATGCATGAACCACCTAAGAGCGACCAATCCACGTCAAAATTCCTTCTAGAATCATCTAGAATTAACCCAAAGTGAGTTTTTTAGAATAAACTTGTGCCTTTTTGACTTTCACAGGGGTCCGCACCCACTCCTTTAGGGACAGAGCGGGCAGGTCCACAGTTTTTGTAAACAGGAGGTGCGGGACCGCAGGCAACAGTGAGAGAAAGTGCGGAACTAGAGCTTTGTTGATTTTCAATGTCTTTCTCTCATTTTCAAAGCTTGACTTGAAGAGCTGAGGTCTGAGACTTGCTTAGGAGGACAGTATAAGTGATGATAGACCCATACTGACTGCAAATAATCATGGTGACGATATTTTTGTGTAACACGTCCTTTACTCTGTTTTTTTCTGCGCGCAATTGATGATTACATGTATGATTGCTTATAAGTGAATTTAATCTAAGTAATCGGCTAACAGAGACTAAATAAGGAAGACTTGAGTAAATAAGACAGGTCGCACTGTGACTAGAACTGTGTGAAGATAGGATCACAAGGCACGAGGTACCCATAGGTGTGCGTAGCACAGTAAGTATGAAGGGTGGACCACGTACCAATCACCACATATCAGACATCCCCAGGGTGCGTAAACCTAGTTTTAGCACCCTCCCATACTACTTTGGGTGAGACCTCAGTCTGTTCTCCGCAGACTGTTGCCGAAAGGGCCAGTAGTACTAGGATTTGCTTGGCTAAACTCACTGTTGAACCTGGGTCAGGCCCCATCAAGCCAACACTTAGTAGCTCCAAGAATCTACTAGTGTGCTCCTCATCTGTCATTGATACCATCTTTAGCTCATACAATTGTTTTTCCCTCTCATCAAATTATCTCTATGATAGATACTTCTTTCAGAATAACCTCTTTCCAAGTCAAGTCCTCCTCATGAATACCTCTGACATTCTTCACATCTTCCCACCAAATATCTGCTTGGCCTTTGAGACTGATTGTAGCTATTATAACTTTCATGTTTTGTGAGTAATCATGCAACCTGAAGAACATCCTCATACCAAGCAACCATGCCTCTGCATTGTGTGATTTCTTCATCTCTCCATCAAATGTAGGTGGATTTGATTTCTTAAACTCTTCCGAAAAATATCCACTATCACTCCTCCTATAAGGATGATAATGATGCCATTCATAATTTCTGTTAGATCTGGAACTAGAATAATACCTATGTTTATCAGTTCTCCTATCCGAAGTGTCTAAGGACATGCCATCTCTAGTCATGTCCTCTATGTCCCACCTATACTCAGCATGAGACATGCTGCCATATGCCCCATTAGTTTTGTACTCCTACTCACGACTGATCTGAAGTGGTCCTTGTCGCTGGAATTTTGACAAACTCCAAAGTATCACCACATTTACCTCTACTTGTTTCTTCTGTGCCTATATGAATTTTTCATTGTCTGCCTTAGAAATCCTTATTTATGCCTTTAAGCTTATAAGTGTGTCTTCCAAATCAAAAGAATTCCAAACACCATTGTAGTGTTGTTTTAATCAATCCTAATTGGCCAAGACTATAACCATTAATTTTCAACCCAAGGTAGTGTGGTGCAAGTAAATTCTCAGTGCAGACACAAACAATTCCTGTACCCCGAGAGAGCGAGTCTAGCCATAAAAAAATAATATATGGAAAATCTCCTTAAGCTAGATTCAATTAAGAGGGCCTACCTCTTAGAACACTATTCCGCTTGGTGATGATCCTGCTTCCTCACTCCAGCTATCTTCCATTTCCTTCCTTCGAATACCTGAAACAAGCAAACAACAACAACAACAAACGTGATAGCATACAATATTGTATTCAACCTACTTAACAGGTCAAGGAAAATTAAGTCATAAAGATGTAAAATGACACTTCATGTAGGAAATCAATCAATAGTTGCATTTATATAAATCAGAAAGAGATTAGAACCGGTGCCTTGACGTTGCTAGTCCCCTCTAACATATCCGGGTTCCCACACTTCTGCTAGCACTTCATGGATAGCCACAACAATGAAAGTTTTAAGGCCTCTTTCCCTCTAGTCTCAAGCCAAACCAAAATCACACTATTCTCCCTCAAACATACACTAGAAAGCTACAAGTTATAGATGACTTGCTGATTATTCAAACTTGCTCCAAAACTCCAACTATCTTTTGCTTGAGAAAAAGAGAGGTTTATATAGCTTGGATGTATGGGTGATGGTTCCTCTCATCATGGTAGAAGGTCTTATCTCTTGAGGTTTTTCCATCCTAATAGGGGAAAGGAGCCCAAACTGACTTCCTCGGCTCCAACTAGCCCAACCATCTACCAGACTTCCGTCACGAAGCTTCTAGACATGGAAGCTTCGGATCCATAATTAAAAAACCTTCCAAAAGAGGATCAATGTGACTCGAAAAGGGCTCAGTCACTCTGAATAGCGTGATGGATAGTTTTAATCTCTACAAATCGGCGTGAGGAGAAAACTGGTCAGTAGCGCCAGTCTTGTAAATTGGGATAGAAGGAATATTCTTGGGAAATGATGCAAAGGGGAATAGTTATTCTCATGAAGAGGGACATACTGGGAGTTTCTTCATGATGGGAAAGCATGTCAGGTACACTATAGAGGTCCTCCATGGTCGTAGATGGGGAGTACAGGGACAATGACAAAATTTTGTGTAACAGATGCCCACTAAAGCATGAAGGTCGAACTAGAGTGAGGGGTGAAATGCTTTACAATTGGAAGCGGGGAATCAGAGTCCATCATCGAAAAACTTACAAGCAAGCATAGATACATATACATCACTAAAAAATCTGAATAATGATACATGAATCATGGTATGGATGCAGCCATCCAATAATGAAAGGGATAGCATATAATAACTCATGGTATGGTCGCAACCATCCATCTGAAAGAGACATGTATATTAACATGATCATGTCACATTGCCTTGCAACCTGGACTTGTGTAATCTTAGCTTAGGGTCTTGTGCTCCAAACGACATGATCAAAGTACAAATCCTAACATGTGAATGAATGTGTTGAAGCCAAACATGCTAGGAAGTCACTTCATTACCAGTCAATGATGTGAACCGTTGACAAGCATGAGAAAAACCACCAATAATGACAATGGATCTCAGGGTATGTGAATAAAGGAACTGATGTTGAATATCCATGAAATCACCCAATCGAAAGCCAATGATGTGAGCTTGTAATGAAGTGTGAAGAACTTCCCATTAGGGCATGCAAGCTCTAAGGTACTGGAAGGGAGTCTCTTGGTCAACTTCTTGGATAATGAGCTGAAGTTGACAGGAAGCAACCGTGTCAAAGGAGGGCCATGATGTATCCCACATCATCGACATGAGACAAAGAGATGCGAATGATTTCAAATGATACAGAGAATCAGGAGTAACTATAACTGCAGAAGGACTAACTCTTGAACATATTAGTGACACGATTATGGAGTTTGGCAGCTGTTGGAACCATAGGATTAGTGTCCATGATGATGTGGAAGAGATCAAATGGAAGGGAAAAATGAGTGGCCCAACCTAAGAAGGTCAAATGAAAAGGAGGATATCCCAACCCGACACGAAGTAGAAAGTGTCATGTTCAAGAGTGAGTTGCTAACATGACTGATAGAATTTCAAAATTCCCCCCCACCATTTCTGGCAGGTACACCAATTATTTTTTATTGCAATATTTAAGGGGATAACATATTCTTGCACTGTAAGTTCATCCTTCGAACGAATCCGACCTAGTAAATTTAATGAGCCCTAAGAAGGAAAAGCTCACGATTGTCATGGCGATGAATCCAATGTTGTTTTATATTTTAACGAGTCCAACAAAGGTGTAACTCGGTATCTTTTTGATGTTTAGAGAGTTTGAAAAAGACACAGAAAAGAAAACTCCACATGGTCCCTTTTCATACATTTGTGTCTCCCGAGCCCAAAAAGGCATAAAACGATACTTGAGAGAACCGATTAACCATTTCAGTCAAGGAGTACCTTTTTTGTAAATAGTGCATCCTAGCCCGAAAAAGGGGTAAACGTATACTGGGTGAACGACATTTCGCAGCCTTTAATGAGTTCAAAATGACAAGAGCTCGACAATCTTTTCATGTTTAAAGAGTCAGAAAAGAGCTTAAAAGTAGACCCCCGCATTTTATTCTATTTTACGAGTCAAAAAGGGAAAAATACTCGGTGATCATTTCATTTGAGTTTTACAAGTCGAGAAAAGAGCTGAAACGTGACTCCAGTACCATCATCGACAATTTGTCACCTATCGTTGCACAAAAAGGTAAATGCATTATCTAGTTCTGAGGAAAAATAGGTCAAAAGTACTCAAAAACCCTAATATTCCATGAAAAAATGAATAAAATGAGGCAAAAGTAATTATTTTTTACCATTTACTATTTTACCTTTGTGTGTAGAGCTTTTTACCCACTTGTGCCATAATTTTTCTAGAGCAGATTGTGGGAGATCCGGGAGGTCATTCGCCGAGCCGTTAGTTGAGGGTAAGAGTCAAGACCTTAAGCTCCATTTTCATACTTATTTCACCTGTTTTTATCCATTTTTTGGATTTCATGAGGAGGTTTTGGCAAAACAATTTTCCCCTCGGTCGGCACAATTTTCGGGCACAAAATCATGCTAATTGAGGGTTGCAAAAACTGTCAACCGTGCCAGTGTCGTGAACAATTTTTTTTCTTTTTTTGGCTCAATTTGACCATTTGAATCCAAATTTCTCTGGCCAAAGATGATTATTGACTTGATTATATGGTTTTTGCAGGGAAAAAATCGTGAAAAATGGTGGATTGGAAGGAATGAAAGCATGAGGATATTGAGACTCAAGCAATGGCTGACCCAAATTGATTGGATTCTTTAAGGAACTTTGGGCTACTCAAATTCTCCCTTACACTAGGTCTATGGGCTCAACCCAAATTGTTGTGGTATATGATCAGTCACTGAGAGGTGAATCGAGAAATTTTCATCATTGGTGACCAAGAGTTGGAGTTGGAAACTTCAGACATTTATTTCATCATAGGACTATCCTGAAGAGGGGAGCCAGTTAATCTATATGGGTCAAGGCTGATTGGGTCACAGCCCAGAAGCACTCAAATCAAAAAGTGGCAAGATCGATATTATGATTGTTCGGGATCTTGTGTTGAGAGTGTTACTGTTGACCATCAACAGAGTGGTTGGGTCCCAAGCGCCGCATGAGACCAACAAGTCAAAGTTTCAGTATGCTATCGACTACATAACGCCCACTATCTTCAACTAGGTGGAAGCTATGAAAGTCAACATGAAGTGCCAGCTATCAAAAGCTAAGGTGGGAAACCTGAAGCAGTTTTGCTATGGGTCTATTCTAGTGACCTTCTTCCTGGAGTGGGTTCCGTTGTTCCACTACCAGCTGGCTGAGGTGGAACCGCCGATGCCACGAGACCCACGGATGGTCCGTTGGAGTGAGTTGATGCCCAGGATTACTGGGGGCCAACAGATGTCCTATAAGCCCACCTTTTTCTCATGGCTATGATGACAGCTGATCATAGTGGAGGATTGGCCTTACAATGGTACTGACTTCCACGGAGATACAGATATGCCACTCCCAGAGGGGGAGGATTATGATGATGGAGGTAAAAACAAACAATTTTAATTTTTGATGTTTTTTATTATTTTTGAGATATATGCGTTCATGAAATTTTGGTTTTATGAATGCCGATGTTGGACCAGAACGCCCGTCCAGGATGTCCCCAATCACTAGGCGCATTGCTAAGTAGTTCGAGGTCACTCCTTATCAAGAGGGAAGCGAAAATGAGGAGGAGATTGCACGAAATCTTGAGGGTTTGACCCATGGGATCCCAGAGTATGCCCAAATGGGTGACGTCCCACGCCAGTACCAGAGGCATACGGTGGGGATGTCAGATCTGATCTGTCGACTACTGACTCGCGTAGCTGAGAAGTTACATCCTATCATGAGCATCATGTTGTTTAGTGCATAGGTCTAGCATTCCACATTTTTGAGGTCTGCAAGCCACGAATGTATAAGGCCTGCAAGCCACCGATGTATTTTGAACAGAAATATTATTTTTTAAGGTTTTGATGTATGACAAATGTTACCGATACACACACACACACACACACACACACACACATATATATATATATGATGTACTTCCTTTCTTATTATGGTACAAATGCTTTTGTTTTTTAAGTTTTTACATGTTTTACAAATGTCTATCTAGAACATAATTAGCTAATGCATCTGTCAAAGTATTCATGTGTTTAGGGATATGATGATATGTAATGTAATCAAAATTTCTTTCCAGTAGATGAATACGTAGATACATTCTCAATATCTGAGGGATTTTGACGGAATATTTCCCATTAAGTTGAAGGACGACACACTGTGAATCAAGGTTGACAACCAAATCCTAGATGCCAAGAGTGATAGCTTCTGACAACAATTCGATAACTGTGCTATACTAAGTGATGTTATTAGTTGTTCGACCTAGAAATATACCTTGAAGGTCAATCAAATCACCATGGGGGTCATAAATGGCCCATGTCGTGGATGATAGATTCTAGGTACTACAACAAGCACCATTAGCGAAACCGATGTGAGGAGACACCGACATCTGCAAAGCAGGAAAAATCATAATAAGAAGTAAATCTGCTTGTAAAATGACACACCAAACCATGTTGTACAAAATTGAATAACACACTATTGTACAAAAGCAACCATGCAAGATGACCTACACATAGTACTTTTTGAGATAAAGCCCATTCTGGGACTTGTCTAATGGATTGCCCTCATAGTCAATGAGCTCATAGGCCCCTTTCTGCAACACATGATTAACAATGTAGGCCCCATGCCACATGGGTTTGAACTTGCTTACCCCTAGCTTATCATTAGTTTGATCATAGAGAAGAACCAAATCGCCCTCCAAAAAAGCTTGAGGGGAAACAAACTGATCAAAATGGGACTTGACCCGCTTTTTTTGTGCTTCGATTACCAAAGCAGCAAGATGACGAGTCTCATCAAGTTGTTCTAGGTACAAGAGATGCTCTTCCTGAGGTGAGGTCTCGGGGAGAAGTTCAACAACCAGCTTGAGGGATGGACTTTCACACTCAATCAATAAAGTTTCTTCCAGACCGTAGACTAGCTGGAACAGTGTGAATCCAGCTGCATCCTTGGTTGAGGTTTGGTATGCCCAAAGATCTGAAAAGAGAATGAGATGCTAATTTTACTTGTGCATCCTAATGGTGCACTGAAGCATCGTAACCAAAACTTTGTTCACAGCTTCAACTTGGCCATTGGCCTGAGGGTAGCACGGGGTTGAGCCATCGTGGCACAAGCCCAGCACATAAGTCAGCTCAGCCATCATGTAATCTCGAAAATGGGAGCCATGGTCGGTGACAATGGCCTAAGACACTCCAAACATGGAAATAACATGATTGAATAGAAATTGAATCGCCATTTTACCGTCCATAGAGTATGTAGGCATCACTTTGTCCCAATTGGTGAAATAGTCCACAACAATGATAATATACCCATGCCCCCTAACCGAATGAGGGTTACAAGTCATATATTCGATGCCCGATTTGGCAAAAGGACCGATGATAATAACGGGGTGTAGGTGAGCGGGTGGGGCATGCATCTTATGCTACTAAATTTGGCAGTCATGGAACTTGTGAATAACAAGGATGCAATCCTTGAAGATAGAGGGCCAAAAATAACTAGCATGGAGGATTTTTTAAGCAGTAGCATATCTAGACAGGTGACTGCCACATGCATCAGAATGGAAGTCATTCAAGACTCTCTTAGCCTCCTCGAGAGTGAGACATCGACGAAGAATTGAATTGACACTGATGCGGTATAAAGTATCTCCAATGATATGGTAAGGTTGAGATTGATGTCGAATGTGTCGGCAATCATCCTTGGTCAACACAGACCAGAAAGTGGATGTCTAGAGATATACGATGATATCACTATACTAGGGGTCGAAAGTGATAATTAAGAAAAGAGTCTCATCCAGGAGCTACTCGTCGACACCAATAGGGAGAGAAGTAGAGGGAAGGGAGCAAATCAACTCAATGAAGAACAATGACTTCTTAGATTTGGAAATAGTAAACACCAAATCAAATTATTAGAGGATAACAAACCACTTCAAATACTTGCCCCCAAGAAACAAACGAGTCAGGATGTAGATCATGGGGCTGTATTCTGAAATCACAGTGGTAGTGCGAAGTAGAATGTAATGCCGAAAGCGTTGAACAACCTGTACAACAGCCAAAGCCAACTTCTCAACATGAGCATAACGCATTTCAGTGTCGAGGAGGTTGCGACTAAGGTAATAAATAACATGTTCATTTCCTTTGTCATCATCTTGTACCAACACCATGGCGATGGTACTAGAGGTTGTAGCTAGATAAAGGAAGTAATCGTGATGATAGTTCGGGGGATGTAGCAAAGGAGCATTTATGAGGACAGTCTTTAAGTCATCGAAAGGCTTTTGAGTAGCCTCATCTGAAACAAAAGGTTTCCTTGCTTGAGCAACCGGGTGAACCATGAAGCTAGCTCAACATAGTTTGGTATGAAATGATGGAGGAAATTTTCTTTTCCCTGCAGACTTTGTAGTTGATGTAATGAATATGGAGGGGGTAAATTAACTATGGCCTCGACTTTAAGAGGATCAAGGCAAATGCCTTCTTTCGAAATGATAAAGCGAAGGAGTCATCCGGATTCAACGTAGAAGACACATTTATGCAGATTCAGCCGAATGTTGTAGTGTCTACAACGAAGAAAAATTTGCTAGAGATGATTAGGGTGATCATGGTGTTGGCATTTTGGCTCAGGTATGGCGCTATGATACAGGTGTTGTCCTTGATGGCAACTCTCTTTGATGACAGATCTCCGTTCAGTCTACAGAATGAAGAGAAATCTCATATACGCAGGTTAATTAAGTCCAAGTTGCGTATACACGCTGGTTATATTCATACTAAGTCGCGTATACGCAGGAGAGCTATATAATAAGGCGCATATACACGCTGATGCATGAACAGAAAAGTGCGTATATGTCGGGAAGTTTCCTTTTGGTCCATGGTAGTTAGTCCTTGGTACTTGTGCCCATGTCTTTGGACCAAAGTACCTCGACAGTCGTGTAGATCTCTAGTTTCGCAGTTGATGGTTTTGGATTTCTATGGTTTTGGCTCTTGGTATTGAGCAAGGCCTAAGGCTATATAAGGAGAAGAAGATCATTAGGCAAAAACATCTTTCGAAAAGGCTTGAATATCTGAAAAAGAAAGAGATCTGATATGCAGGTTCTGGGTTGCTTGATCTAAGCCAAGGAGAGATCACATCGGTTGATGGAAGACTAGATCTAAGGATAGATCGGGATCTAATGGTTTGAAATGCACTATCATGATATGGTTGATTATGCGTATTTCTAGATCTGCATATTGTCGCAATGTTATGTTCTGGGTCTAACTGATGTCTGGTACAGCTGCAAATTGAGAAAGTTTATTTTTAGATCTGTACGCAGGTTGGCTTCGGTAAAAGCGCGTGTATACGCGGGTTTTGCTCATTGAAGTAGCGTATACCTTTTGAAGCTTGATTTTGGGTTTACAGTGGGGTCTGACTGTTATTGCAGAGTTCTGTAGTCTGCTCTGTGTTCTGGTAACTGGTGATTGACAGGGTTCAGTGGTTCAGTGATTCAAAGTTTGGTTGTTTTATGCTTCAATGATCTGTTGTGAAAGGTGAATGAATTGTGGCCTTCAGATTGTAATGTTGTGCTTCAGGAATATCCAGTCTGAAAATGTATGAAAGGTGGTACCTGAAGGAAAGAAGATTGTAGGTCAGCACCTACGTACTAGTATCTTGGCTAGTACAAGAGCAAAGGGGGTTGGAGCTCCCTTCCAAGGAAGTTTGGAGAACGAGAGAAGGTTGTAGCCTTCTGCAGGTTGTAGCCTGCGTACTGGTATAAGGCTGCACCAGTACAAAAGATTGTAAACTGAAGTTTCATATTAAAGAAAGATAGAGACAACTTGCAGCAGGTGGTTTTCACCCACATTGGGTTTCCACCTTATATCTTGGTGTTCATGTGTGTGGCTTTTGATCTGTTCTGTTATACTGCACCTGTTTACTGTTAATGTGGTGAATAATGTCCTGATGAACTTAACTGAAGAATAAGCTAACTAAATTATGAGTTTTCTTCTTATACGCTGTTTTATTTAGTCACAGTAGCGTGTACACGCTGGTTCACTTAACTGAAGTAGCGTATATGTTTCTGAGCATTGAAAAAGTTTGATTGATCTGATAATACTGATTCACCCCCCCTCTCAGTATTATTTCCAACAATTGGTATCAGAGCAGGTCCTTCAGAGAAGCTTGATCGCTTGAAGGTAGATCATTCATCATGAGCAACTACGAGAAAGAAGCATCAATCAGGCCACCGATTTTTGATGGGACAAATTTCAATTATTGGAAGGTAAGAGTTACTGCATATCTTCAATCTCTTGGTACAGAAGTTTGGAACATTGTAGAAACAGGCTATGCTTTTCCCTCAGCTACTCCTACAGATCCAGCTGAGAAAAAGCAGTATGAAACAAATGCAAAAGCAGTCAGTACTCTATTAGGAAGTATATCCCAAACAGAATTCATGAAGGTCATGCACTTCAAATCAGCAAAAGAGATATGGGACAAAATGATCACTAGCTATGAAGGAGATGAACAGGTAAAGCAAGCTAAACTTCAAACTCTCAGGATTCAATATGAGACTCTCAAGATGTATAATGATGAAAGTGTGGCTAATTATTTTCTTCGGGTAGATGAGATTGTTAATTGTATGAAAAATTTGGGTGAAGAAATAAAAGAGACTATAGTAGTTCAAAAGATTCTAAGATCATTATCCCCCAAGTTTGAATCTAAAGTATCTGCAATAGAAGAAAAAGAAAATCTCCGTGTTCTCACTATGTCTCAGCTACATGGAATTCTAACTGCTTATGAAATGAGAAAGGGAGGTCCATCAGACAGAAGGGAAGCTGCTTTTAAGGCATCAGGAAAAGAAGATTACTATGAAGCAAGCCATGTTCCAGAAGAAGAGGAAGAAGAATCAAATTTTGTCAGAAATCTTCAAAGGGGTTCTGGAAGGTTCAGAGGTAAGCTACCTTTCAAATGCTTTGCTTGTGGAAGAGTAGGTCATTATGCTGCAAAATGTCCTTATAAGGATAAAGGAAAAGAACCTGCTAGATGGAACAAGAAACAAAGTGCAAATAAGAAAAGCTACTACACCCATGAAGATAGTGATGGCTTATCAAACAGTGATGAAGATGAACAAGGTAATAAATATAAGCTGTTAATGGCATTTGAAGATGATGATTATGAGGATGCTGTAGATGTGGATAATCTCTATAATGAAATTACTAGACTCAAGAGATGCATAGAAGAAAAGAATGTGATCATTGATACTTTGCAATTTCAAATTGATGAAAAGGAAAAACATCTTGAAAAACTAGAAGGTGAAATTGTTGGTCTCAGAAAAGAAATTGAGAAAACAAAAGCTATTAATCTTAAGTTTGTCAAAGGATCTGAAACTTTGGATGAGATTATCAATGTGCAGCGGTCTCCTCTAAACAAGACAGGTTTGGGCTATAATGGAGAAACCTCTCAAGCATCCACCTCAAAAAGTTATCTTGATGCAGCAAGAAGAAATGAGCAGAAGAACAATGAAGATAATCAGGTAAAGCAGGGACGAATTACAAACAGAAACTATCAGGGACAATCCTTCTTAAGGGTGAACAAAAGCTACAACCAACCACAGGTAAAATCTTCTCAGTTTGGCTCAAGAATAGATGAAAATAGAAATTACAATCAGTTGGCTGGTAGATTCAATAACCGCAGAAGCTTCTTCAATGGACAATGCTTTTCTTGCCATAACTTTGGTCACAAAGCAGCTCAATGTGTTGCATATAAAACAATCATGACTAGGGAAGCTCAAAAACAAAGAAGTATGACAGGGATTACAAAAAGGACCTATAACAACTTTTCGGTTCTTGAAAATGAAGTTGAATGTTCTATTTGCAATAATTTTGGTCATAAAGACTCTGAATGCAGGAGCAGGTTTCAGGAGAAAAAGGAACAAGCCACGAGCACCAAAACATGGAGAATAAAGGAACCTCAAACAGAAAGATGTGGGATAGCATTTTATGCAGAAGGACAGGAAAATCTATGGTACATTGACAGTGGATGTTCGAAACATATGACAGGTGATAAAGAAAAACTTGAATCTTATTCTACTTTAGAAAAGGGAAAGAAAGTTTCTTTTGGAAATGATACTCCTGCAACTATAAAAGGAAAAGGTATTGCTCCTTTGAAAGAAAAGGTCAAGGCTGGAAATGTTTTATATGTTGATGGATTGAAGCATAATCTACTAAGTGTCAGCCAGATGTGTGATCAAAAAACCGAGGTTATTTTTAGATCGAATGGATGTCTTGTTCGTGATCTTGATACAGGTAAAACAGTTCTCAAAGGCAAAAGAACTCCAAATAATCTGTACATATTTGAAGAAGGTCAACAACAATGCTATCTTAGCAAGGATGAAGAGCACTGGTTATGGCATCGAAGGTTGGGACATCTAAGCTTCTCACAAATAAGGAAAGCATGCAAATATCAGGCAGTTCGCGATCTTCCAGATATCAAAATTCCAGACAACACCATATGCAAATCTTGTCAGTTTGGAAAGCAAACCAGAACTAACTTTCCAGAGAAGGAAGGATCAGCTAGCTTGCCTCTTGAGCTAGTCCATACAGATGTATGTGGTCCATTTAGGAAAAGGACACCTCGAGGAGAAGAATATCTGATATTATTCATTGATGATTTCTCAAGGTTTGTTTGGTTAGGGCTTATGAAGCACAAAGATGAAGCATTCGAAAAATTCAAATCCTTCAAAGCATTGGTTGAAAATGAATCAGGACACAAAATTAAGTGCCTCAGATCTGACAGAGGTGGGGAGTTCACCTCAAATGAATTTTTCGATTTCTGTGACGAACATGGGATAAGAAGAGAATTCTCTACAGCTAGAACTCCTCAGCAAAATGGGGTTGTGGAAAGAATGAACAGAACTATCCAACAAATGGCTCGTGCTATGCTCGATGAATCAGGTACTCCTGCAACCTTCTGGGGTGAAGCTGCACATGCTGCTGTTATTATTCTTAACAAAACAAATGTCCGAGTAAACAGCACTCAAACACCTCATGAGCTTTGGAGTGGTAAAACTCCTTCCGTGAAGCACTTCAAAATCTTTGGGAGCAAATGTTATATTAAGAATACTGATGAGCAACTTGGAAAACTTGAACCAAGAGCAGATGAGGGCATTCTTCTTGGTTATTCTCCACATAGCAAAGCATACAAGTGCTACAATAAAAGACTTGGCAGAATTGTTGACAGTATTGATATAGTGGTTGATGAGAAGGGATATATTCCTAGGCAAGTTCATCATGAAGACATTGAAGAAGATGAAGGTTACTCTCAAAGGCGAAATGATGAAGAAGAAGAACCTCAAGAAGAAGAAGAATCTCAAGAAGAACCAGAGGAGCAGACAAGAATAGAAGAGAAGACTCCATCCAGATATGTTCAAAAGAATCATCCAGAAACTCAGATTGTGGGGCAGAAAGAAGCAGGAGTACAAACAAGAAGGACACTTGCAGAAGCTTCAAGCTACTTGGCATTACTCTCCTCCACTGAACCACAAAATGTGAAAGAGGCATGCAAAGATGAATGTTGGGTCAAAGCAATGGATGAAGAACTTGAGCAAATCGAAAAGAACAACACTTGGGAATTAGTTCCTAGACCAAAAGATAAGAATGTAATAGGAACAAAATGGGTCTTCAAGAATAAATTAAATGAAAATGGAGAAGTAATTAGAAACAAGGCCAGACTTGTTTGTAAAGGGTATGCACAGCAAGAAGGAATAGATTTTGAAGAGACCTTTGCTCCTGTGGCAAGACTTGAGGCCATCCGAATGTTCCTTGCTCTCTCAAGCTTTCAAAACTTCAAGGTATTTCAAATGGACGTGAAATCAGCCTTCCTGAATGGAGACTTAGAAGAAGAAGTATATATTGAGCAGCCAGATGGCTTCATTCTTGGGAATGATCCAAACCTTGTATGCAGATTGAAAAAGGCACTCTATGGACTCAAGCAAGCTCCAAGGGCTTGGTACTATCGGTTGGACAAATATCTTCACCAACAAGGCTTTTCAAAAGGATCAGCAGATAGCAATCTCTATATAAAAGTTGAAAATAACAAATTGCTAATTCTTGTTGTTTATGTAGATGATATTATTTTTGGCAGCAATGAAGAGACTATGAGTCAAAACTTTGCCTTGGTTATGCAGAAAGAATTCGAAATGTCACTTCTTGGAGAATTGACATATTTTCTTGGATTGCAAATCCAACAAAATGAAGGAGGTATCTTCTTGTCTCAAACCAAATACCTCAAGCAGATCTTGAAGAAGTATGGCATGGAAGAGTCAAAGCCAGTATGTACACCCATGGTTACAGGATGCAGCCTCAGTGCAAATGATGAATCAGCAGCAGTTCACCAACCCACTTATAGATCCATGATTGGGAGTTTGCTTTATTTGACAGGTACTCGACCAGATATTACTCATGCAGTAGGAATGGTTGGAAGATTTCAAGCCAACCCAAAGGAAACTCATCTTCAGGCAGTCAAAAGAATCTTCAAATATCTTCAAGGGACCCAAAACTATGGCTTATGGTATCCTAGAAATACAGATCTCACTCTTCATGCTTACACAGATGCAGATTGGGCTGGAAGTGTGGATGATAGGAAAAGCACAAGTGGTGGTGCTTTCTTCATGGGTTCCAGATTAGTATCTTGGTTCAGCAAGAAACAGAGTTCGATTGCCTTATCTACAGCTGAAGCAGAATATGTGGCTGCAGCATCTTGTTGCACACAACTTCTTTGGATGATGCAGACCTTGCAGGACTTTCAAATCACTTGCACTCCACCCGTCTCTATCTTATGTGATAATACAAGTGCAATCAGCATTTCAAAGAATCCAGTCATGCACTCAAAGACCAAGCACATACCAATCAAGTACCATTTTCTTCGGGAACAAGTGCTTGAGCAGAAGGTCAAGTTGGAGTATGTTCCTTCTAAGGAACAAGTTGCTGATATTCTCACAAAACCACTGCCCAGGGAAACTTTTGAATATCTCAGACAAAAGCTGGGAGTAGTTGATGCTTCATCTTGCTGTTGAAGTTTGTTTATTCTATAGAAAAGTTGGTATACGCAGGTTACGGAAGGGCTATCCGCGTATATACGCAGGTTACAGAAAAGGAAGTCGCGTGTATATTGGACGCTTGTTGCAGAAAGTATATCCGCGTACATACGCAGTTTCATGCAGGAGAAAACGCGTATATGAAGTTCTGAACAGCAAGGGCAATCTCTGGAGTTCTGAACAGCAATGGGTATGTCAGAATTCTTCAGGCACAGTTTCAGGGGGTGCAGCAGGCACAGGTTCAGGGGGAGCAGCTTAAAAGTCTCATAAAGCATTGTTGGCTTTCAGATGTTTTGGTTGTTGGGTTCAGGAGAAGGAGCTCAGAAAGAAATCCTGGTTGCTGATCTAAAAAGATGTTTCTCAGATGCTGCTGGTGACTTTCATAAGTCTTGGTCTAGATCTGTTGTCTCTATGTCATATCTCTTTTATGATGTCAAGGTCATGTAACGGCCTATGTTGGTTTCCCCACTATGCCTGGGATGAATGATGTAATATAATTGATTGTCTCTGATGTGTCCCCTCTTGGTAGGGAGTATGGATGTATGTATTGAGTCTTTTGGTGATAGGAAGGTCCCTTATGGTGTATAAGTCTTGGTTCTTGTTGAAGAACATCTTTTGCAGACCTTGCCTACAGTCAGGGGGAGCATGTTTCAGCACAGCCAAGCAGAGGTATCAACATGTTCTCAGGGGGAGCACAGCCCTTTGCCCTTGATGACAAAGGGGGAGAATGATTCTAAGGATCTGAAGGTTGCCATCAAGTCCAAAGGGGGAGATTGTTGGCATTTTGGCTCAGGTATGGTGCTATGATACAGGTGTTGTCCTTGATGGCAACTCTCTTTGATGACAGATCTCCGTTCAGTCTACAGAATGAAGAGAAATCTCATATACGCAGGTTAATTAAGTCCAAGTTGCGTATACACGCTGGTTATATTCATACTAAGTCGCGTATACGCAGGAGAGCTATATAATAAGGCGCGTATACACGCTGATGCATGAACAGAAAAGTGCGTATATGTCGGGAAGTTTCCTTTTGGTCCATGGTAGTTAGTCCTCGGTACTTGTGCCCATGTCTTTGGACCAAAGTACCTCGACAGTCGTGTAGATCTCTAGTTTCGCAGTTGATGGTTTTGGATTTCTATGGTTTTGGCTCTTGGTATTGAGCAAGGCCTAAGGCTATATAAGGAGAAGAAGATCATTAGGCAAAAACATCTTTCGAAAAGGCTTGAATATCTGAAAAAGAAAGAGATCTGATATGCAGGTTCTGGGTTGCTTGATCTAAGCCAAGGAGAGATCACATCGGTTGATGGAAGACTAGATCTAAGGATAGATCGGGATCTAATGGTTTGAAATGCACTATCATGATATGGTTGATTATGCGTATTTCTAGATCTGCATATTGTCGCAATGTTATGTTCTGGGTCTAACTGATGTCTGGTACAGCTGCAAATTGAGAAAGTTTATTTTTAGATCTGTACGCAGGTTGGCTTCGGTAAAAGCGCGTGTATACGCGGGTTTTGCTCATTGAAGTAGCGTATACCTTTTGAAGCTTGATTTTGGGTTTACAGTGGGGTCTGACTGTTATTGCAGAGTTCTGTAGTCTGCTCTGTGTTCTGGTAACTGGTGATTGACAGGGTTCAGTGGTTCAGTGATTCAAAGTTTGGTTGTTTTATGCTTCAATGATCTGTTGTGAAAGGTGAATGAATTGTGGCCTTCAGATTGTAATGTTGTGCTTCAGGAATATCCAGTCTGAAAATGTATGAAAGGTGGTACCTGAAGGAAAGAAGATTGTAGGTCAGCACCTACGTACTAGTATCTTGGCTAGTACAAGAGCAAAGGGGGTTGGAGCTCCCTTCCAAGGAAGTTTGGAGAACGAGAGAAGGTTGTAGCCTTCTGCAGGTTGTAGCCTGCGTACTGGTATAAGGCTGCACCAGTACAAAAGATTGTAAACTGAAGTTTCATATTAAAGAAAGATAGAGACAACTTGCAGCAGGTGGTTTTCACCCACATTGGGTTTCCACCTTATATCTTGGTGTTCATGTGTGTGGCTTTTGATCTGTTCTGTTATACTGCACCTGTTTACTGTTAATGTGGTGAATAATGTCCTGATGAACTTAACTGAAGAATAAGCTAACTAAATTATGAGTTTTCTTCTTATACGCTGTTTTATTTAGTCACAGTTGCGTGTACACGCTGGTTCACTTAACTGAAGTAGCGTATATGTTTCTGAGCATTGAAAAAGTTTGATTGATCTGATAATACTGATTCACCCCCCCTCTCAGTATTATTTCCAACACATGGAACTTACGAGAATGAGTGGGGAGATCATCCAAGTAAGGTTGAACAATGTTTCGAATGTCATGGAACACATAAGACATCGCTCTCTAAAATGTGGCCCCAACATTTTTAAGGCCAAAAGGGAGCTTTTTATATGTGAAGGTCCCCCACAAACAGATAAAGGTTGTCTTATCTTGATCATCCAGTGCAATGTTTATCTGGTTGTAGCCAGAAAAACCATCCATAAAGGAAAAGAATTCACTCCCAGCACATTCATCAATGATCTGGTCAATGAAGGGAGTGGGGTAATTATCCTTAGGACAGGCACGATTGAGATCATGATAATCGACGCAAATGTGAATAGTGCCTTGTTTCTTTGTCACTGGTACAATATTCGACACCCAATCCGTAAGAGGGATCAGATAAATAAATCCAGCTTTTAGAAGTTTGTCAACTTCACCCTTAATGGTGGCCGCTTTTCAAGGGTGCACTGGACGAAGCCATTGGTGAACAAGCTTCACATGAGGATAAGTTTGAATCTCGTGCTTGACTATACTTGGGTCAATGCCAGGAATTTCTTCATATGACCACGCAAAAGCATCCCGAAACTCTTGGAACAAATGAGTATATATCTTGATCTCTTCTGGAGAACAAGTTACCGTGATATGGACATTTTCAATGACACCAGGTTAGACAAAATATCAATTGGCATCATTTGGGTAATGTTACCCATGTTCCCTTCCGACCAAACTTCATGAGTCATGATCGACATCTGAAGTGGTAAGGACGGGAACTGAGAGGAGAACTCCTTAAGACAAGTAGACATGACCACCAGGCCAGGAAAGAATGAGGAACGATGACGAGTGTCATTCCAAGGTACTTCCTCTAGAGACATTACTTCCATGATACTTTCATCAGAAAGGAAAGTCTCTACTAAGGGGTCAAGGGATTTCGAAGAACCAAGCCATGGGGATTGAGACACATCGAGAGATGCTCTCAAAATAGGATGATCAAAGGATACCGAAGGTGAAGCTGAAATAATTTTCATGCAATCAATTTTGGCAAGACTTAATGGCATAGCCTCCCCCCATGTATCAACAAGATCTGGTGAAGGAATGACCCACAGATCAGACTTGACCGAAATCATGTTGACAGAGGCAACATGAGGAGGTGGGAGGGAAAGATGCCCATAAAGGCAGGATCTTTAAAGAGTCATGCCCCCACACTCTCATAATGAGCACCGATGTGCTTGACATATAGAACATTGCCATCTGAGGAGGAAGAGGAAAAGAAGGATAGTTGGTCGACTGTGACTATATTCCCTTGATGGGGAAAATGAATCACACAGAAAAGGGAGGAGGCTACATCATACAATGCATGGGTCTAGCTCTGTCCGAGTAGAAGATTGTAGTTAATATTAGTGTCAATGATCTCTACTTCGACGTGTACTGTCTTTCCCTCCAAAGTAATGGAAAGGTTGGGAAGGACACCGAATGGTCATGAATCACGTCCGTCAAAAGCTTCCAAAGTGTTAGGGGACTGGTTCAGAGTAGGAGAACCAATTTCCTTCCAACAAGAGACAAACATGATGCAAGTAGAAGTATCTTCATCAATGATGGTCCTATGAATGGTTTTCTCATTTATGATTACCTGAATGAGAAAGGAAATTTGAGGAGCTAAACGTGGAATGTGGCTTTCTAGGTCAAAACAGATGAGATTAGAGTCAACTGGATTAATACCCCCAATAGCCGACAATAACGATTTCCACTGAGAAGGACAGCTTTGAAGTACTTCGAGAGTAGACATAGCTAATGGTGCTTGAGCCAAATCTTTAACAATGCTATAATGTTGAGCGGCTCGAGCATTAGGATTGTACGAGGACTTTTGAAGCACACCTTGAGAAGGTGGTCGAATGGTAGAATTAGGATTAGGTCGCTCTATATGGAGAGGACCAGAACTGGATGGGGTGGAAGAAGAAGGGGTACCTTCTTTCTCTTTCCCTGCTGATGAGGTAGGAGTTTGATAATCCTTTGACCTAGTAGCCACATTGATTAGGGTACTCATCATGAAAACTTGTGAACCCAAGGAAGCAGATGACTGAGGCTGATCTACCATTTGAGTCTGCTGGGACGGAAAGGGCTCTTTCAAGACAATTGGGGTCCCTTTGAGCAAACAATTAAATTCAGACTATTTGGGACAATCCTTAGTATAGTGATCCTCCTCACAGATGAGGCATGGATACTTCAGTTTCCATTGGGAAGCATCACCTGCAGATGACTTAGGAGGACCCTATTTTGGGGCGTCAGCTTTACCCTTGTCTTTGCCTTTCTTCTTACCTTTAGAGGATTTATCTGCTGCAGTAGACTGGATAGTGTGAACCTCCGAGGTTTTACCAGGGCGAGATGAATTAAGAGAGGAATCATTGGGAGTAATGTTGGAGACTGACTTCTGTTTGGAAGAATATTTTGCAGGGGTCTAAGTCACTGAACCAATTACTCCATCAATAGGAGGGATAGCCGAAGACGTAGATGTTGTCATATCAGATGATGGTCTAGGCGCATTGGGTAACACATCATATAACATGTCGGGCTGTGAATAGACAAGGTCTAGATACCAGGCACGCGCAATGGCTTGTTCCTCAGTGACACATCCACCCATAGCAATGTCCTCAACAATCTTGTTGATGAATGATTTGGTGAACCACTTGGTCAACAACTGATCAACAATTTCAAACTTAATCAGACGGCACCTACATCTCCATTCATGGGTGTGATCGGATATGTGAGTTACATTGTCTTGATTGAGCGATATTAATAGATGGGTGCTAGTTTCATAGTGAACCAGTAGCTGGAAATGTGTGAGAAAGGCCATGGTGAGAGTGTTAAAGTCATGACAGGTATTCCGAGGTAGCTCGATATACCATTTAGCTGCAGGCCCTGTAAGAGTTCATTGGAAAAGATGAGGACAAATGGAATCATCAACGTAGGAATTCGAGGAGCACCAAAGGCGATATGTCATCACGTGGGCTTAAGGATCCCCTTTTGCTTTTCCTTCAAACTTTGGAAAATCGCTCGGAATCTTGGATGGGACTGGAGGCCAGTATGGCGAATGAAGAATCGGGTCATTCGTGAGCCTAGACACATCTACCAATTCCAGCATAGCCAGGAATGGAAATTGAGTATTGAAAGGCATTTGAGGTCGATAAGGGGGCCCAACTATAGGGGCCCATCCCTGCTGGTAAGTATTTTGTCCCCAAAGTAGAGGATTTTTTCCATAAGGAATTTGATTTTTCCCCACTATAGGTTACCCTACCCGTAGGGAGGATTATGACCTTGAAAACCTTGCAGTTGTTCGGCCAGAGGCTGTTGATAAGGAACATACTATTTAAAGGGTTGTTGAGCCTGCTAACCTTGGACATATGGATTTTGCACATGATGTCCCTAAGCATAAGGATTTTGGACCTACTACCCCTGGACAAAAGCGTTTTGGACCTGCTTCCCTTGGATGCAAGGATTCTGCACTTGTTGTCCTTAGACATAAGGATTTTGGACTTGCTGCCCTTGGACAAAAGGAGGTTGAACCTATTTCCCTTGGACATAAGGATTTTGTGCCTACTGCTGCAGGACTTGACCTTGGCCTTTTCCTTGCAAGGGTTGACGCTGTTGATATGAATATAAGGGTTCCTGCTGCCCAGGTTGACCTTCTTGCTGCAAGGGTTGACCTTGTGGCTATAAAGGTTGTCCCTGCGGCTGTAAAGGTTGACCTTGCGAAGTCATAGGATGGGAGGATTATAGCACATACTGTATTTTTGCTGCATGGTTTGCTACAACTGTTGCGAGGGTTGCCCCTGTGGTTGTTGCAGTTGTCCTTGCTGCAACATAATCTAGCCTTGTTGCTACATGGATGGCCCTTGCTGCTGCAAAGGTACTTGAACAGTTCCTGGAATGACAACTTGAAAGTTCCCGAACTATATCTAACCATACCCACTAGGCATAGTAGATGGACCAGACTGGACCTAAGGTCCAGGCTGAGGGATGTATGGTGGATTAGCCATCACTTATTATGAAACATAAGGAGGTTGGTACTGACCTTGAGCCATATTGGGTTGTTGGTACTAGATGTGACTTGAACCAGATGGACCAACATTGGGCTATTGGTACTGGACATGACTTGACCCAAGCAGACTAACAGTGAGTTGTTGGTACTGGACATTACCTGATCTAGTAGGACCAGCAGGATTTGAAATGGCACCCGAAGAGGGTTGGTTCATCCCAACCATGTGAGGTTGTGATCCACTCACATTGGTTGTGTTAGTCATCATAGAAACATTCGAACTTTGCCCCCCAGGTGGTGGCACAGCCTGTCCATTTACTAGAGGGATTGAAGAACTGATAGTGACATGACTCGAGATTGTCGGTTGAACCAGATGGGTTACTTGAACTAATGAAACAAGAGGATTTGGAATGGTGGGTTGCACCAAGACTGGAGTAATTGAAAAAATCACCATCTGTTGGGGGGTCAAATTCTAAATGAATGGACCTGTGGTAGGCATAGCAAAAGATGCCCAAATAGAGTTGTGATACAATGATGAGGTAGTAGGCATGCTTGAAACCAACTAAGCTAAAGTCACGTAATTACGTGGTAACTAAGGATGAACATTGGTTGGAATGCTTCCCATGTAAGGGAAACCTTTAGGAGGGAAAGGATATTCCTGCTCCTCGACTATGCGTGGAGTGGAAACCTCTGAGTGACCCAGAGAGGAGACTAGGATCTCACCTTCTGATTCCATGGGTGAAAACAAACAACGATGGACTACCGAATATGTTCAAGGGGATAAATCCAAAGGAATACCTGGCTGATTGTACGGACTATATGGACAGTGTGGTGATATCACAAGAGGATCGAGCAAAGGATTCGGAGGATAAAAAAATAGTCCAAGCTAACCTTCAGAAGTCGGCGGACTCTCGGGAGTCTGGATATGGCTATTCGAAGATTTCGGGCCAATGTCAGAAAGTGACCCACAGTATCTGAAGGGGGAGGACGAGATGACAAAGTTTGAATACTCAGAACAATTCCAAGCTCAACACCTTGGTCCTCAAGCGACTATGGAAATTCAGGAAAATGTTCCTCAGACAATCTTTTAGACAGAGGAGAGGAAGAGGAGCTAGGTGAACTAGTTGGTTCAACCATGATGATTTTGTCTCAAGCAAGAAAAATAGAGATTGATTTCAAGGGCTTTAAAATGTATTTAAAGGTATACTCACGATGTGGTCTAAAAGACTAACAAGGATGTTATAATATTGTGGGAAACAATTTTTTAAGACACAAAAACAAACTAGTGCTCTTTCATGTTTTAAGAGTCAAGAAAGAAGCAAAGGTGACTTTATCACTTTCAGTTTGAAACAAGCTCGAAAGGAAAAGCGCTCTGGCGATATTTTATATTTAGGGAGTCAAAAAAATCAAAATTACTTCTCATGATGATCTAGGTAAAAAGGATTACTAGGTAACCGTGAACTGCGGAATACCTCCTAGTGAAGTGAGAAGTACGGGCAGGAAATCTCCCTGAATGTTGTGTTCAGTGTATCACGTTTACAAGGCGGCAGACTTAGCTTCCTATGGATAAAGGATTGCAACCTAGTGGGGTCTCCCTCTATATACTCAACTGTACAAGGAGCACAAGTCCATACTAGCATTGTCTAGTACCAAAGCAAATGACCGTTGCTAGGTTTTAAGATGCCGGAACACATTTCTAGCCTAAACCTTCTAAAATGTGGTCGTTAGATTTCAAATGTGCCTTAGGTTAATTGAGTACATTTTATAGTTGATCTTGAAATTATGTCTCAGTTTTCAGGCCTTATTGATGTGACTCGAAAAACACCTATATGCAGCTAAATGAGACAAGACCCTTTCAATTTGATGAATTGTCTACACTAATGAGAGTTGAAAACACACTCAAATGCAACAAAACAAGCAATTGAATGAAAAATGACGTTTTCACTATTTCGCTTTTTGAAATCAAAATGATGAAAAAACTCTTTCCAATTCCTAAATTTCCTATCAAATGCACTTCAAGTAGCCCTTTCACTAGTAAAGAGAATTCATTTCTTTTCCAATGTGAGTGACGATACAACTCTAGCGTTCAATGCTAATTAACATAACATATTGTTTCTGCAAACTAGAATTATGTATTTTTCAATGAAATGACAGAATGAAGCTTCACAAACACTTCAATGAAATATTTCCAATACCATCAATCACAAAAGAGAATTACTTTCAAACTAATGAAGCAAAGACTAAACCAAAAACAAGATGGGCAATGTGATCTATGCCCGAAAAGAGACACTCAAACACCAAACAAAACTTTTCAAACTTGTTAAATCAAAACCAAAGCAACAAAAGGACTAATCAAACGAAATGCAAGGAGCACATTTTACTATCGACTTGACTTTATGAGCATGAAAACAGGTGAATGGGTGATGATCTAGATGCCCTAGGGTTATACACCATCCAAGAACTCAAGAAACCAAGTGAAGAAGATGAAAATCAACCAATCATACAAACCAAGCTAAAAGAGATTTCCAGCCAGGGAGAACATAGTCAAAACAAGCCGAGAGACAGAAATCAGTAGGGCAAGACACATTGGCTATGATCTAGGGTAAACCTGAATCTTCACCTGCAGGAATCGGCACAACTACCTAACTAACAACACGCACCAAAAGGGGGTCAGAGTGACTGTTTTTGAGAAACTCATGCTGATTGGCGCAACTATCAGAAACATAAACGCGTTGACTGAGGATTCAACGAAAAAATAAAAAATTTCAAAGGCTAAGACCAAACTTGCCACTTTAAATTTCAGGCTCAGAGTAGTAAACCAGGAAAAGTAGAGAACACTAAAGGGAAATGGAGATACTAGAAAAGTTCACACAAAACCATAAAATGACAATCAATGGAATAAAAGGATTGGCTCCCCAGTGGAGTCACCAATTTATGGTGTAGGTAAATTCTAAGTACGAACACAAACAATTCCTCTAGCCTAAGAGAGTGGGTCTAGCCAAAACAAACAATCTATGGAAAGTCTCCTTAAGCTAGAAACAATTAAGAGGGCCTACCTCTTAGAACACTATTTCGCTTGGTGATGATCCTGCTTCCTCACTCCAACTATCTTCCGTTTCCTTCCTTCGAATACTTGAAACAAGAAAACAACAACAACAACAAACGTGATAGCATACAATATTGTATTCAGCCTACTTAATAGGTCAAGGAACATTAAGCCATAAAGATGTAAAATGACACTTCATGTAGGAAATCAATCAATAGTTGCATTTATATAAATAAGAAAGTGATTACAATCGGTGCCTTGATGTTGTTGGTCCCCTCTGACGTATCCAGGTTCCCACACTTCTGCTAGCACTTCATGGATAGCCTCAAAAATGAAAGTTTTAAGGCCTCTTTCCCTCTAGTCTCAAACCAAACCAAAATCACACTATTCTCCCTCAAACATACACTAGAATGCTACAAGCTATAGATGACTTGTTGATTATTCAATCTTGCTCCAAAACTCCAACTAACTTTTGCTTGGGAAAAAGAGAGGTTTATATAGCTTGGATGGATGGGAGAAGGTTCCTCTCATCATGGGAGAATATCTTGTCTCTTGAGGTTGTTCCATCATAATAGGGGAAAGGAGCCCAAACTGACTTCCTCGGCTCCAACCGGCCCAACCATCTACTAGACTTCCATTACCAAGCTTCTAGACATGGAAGATTCGGCTCCATATTTAAAAAACCTTCCAAAAGAAGATCGGTGTGACTAGAAAAGGGATCAGTCGCTCCAAATGGTGTAAGGACTAGTTTTAATCTCTGCCAATTGGCGCGAGGAGAAAACTGGTCAGTAGCACCAGTCTTGTAAACTGGGATAGAAGGAAGATTCTTGGGAAATGATGCAAAGGGGAATTATTTTTCTCATGAAGAGGGACATACTGGGAGTTTCTTCATGATGAGAAAGAATGTCGGGTACACTGTAGAGGTTCTCGAGGATTGTAGACGGGGAGTACAGGGACAATGAAAAAATGTTGTGTAATAGGTAGGTCTTGCTATTTCAATGGAGTTCGCATTGTCTGTGTTGATACACTATAGCCAAGATGAAAAGAATAAAATGAGACAATAAATAATGTTGTTGAATCATTTGCAGAAATTAAATCATTCATGTAGAAATTAAAACACTCCACAGAAATGAAATCACACTTCACAATTACTAGGGCAAGGGCGTGAAACACAATAAACTAATAACTACACCAGTTGGTCACTATTATTATGTTTAATCAAACCAATGTAGCAACATAATATAATCTCGAATTGAAGTGGATCTATTTTACAATTTATACAGCAGCAACAGAAAACCATACGACAATAAAAGAAACAATAATATACAACTACTTCTACCACTGCAGTCCCTGCTAAAGAGGAGGGCCCTTCCTCCCTAGCAAGGGCACAGGAATAAACATGAGATTAGTTAAAGAATAAGATGAGGAGTAGTAACAACATCACCGTCGTGACTTCAATATTAAAAATAATTAAGAGTTACAAGATCAGAGTAATAGTGCTTTTCTATATGCCATCTCTGTACATGAGAAATCGAGTTTCTTTTATAATTATTACATACCCGAAATCAAGAATAGATCAGTCATGAGAATCTCACGATTCTCATGTTGATCATAAAATACTAGTTATAACCTATTTCTAAATAAAAATGCTTCTCAGATACATTGGTTAAGATCGCAACCGCTTGGATATGTTTCTTCTAAATAAAAAAATTATAACCCCCGACAACTGTTGTGTGGAATAGTACCCACGACTTTGCCAGCTATGGTGCAATAGCATCCTTCAGTCAAATGATGATTCGAGATGTAACAAAAATCACTAGATAATAGAATCCTTGGCGTAACAACAATCATCTATATCAGAATGTGGTGTAACAGCAACCTGTAATAGCATATAGTGTGTAATAACAATATATAATGACATACAGGGTGTAACAACAATATGCTCTACCTTGCTTTGAAACCAATCAACGTGGCTGTTCACTCCATAACCTCGTCCCTGCAAGAAACACCTGAAAAAGTGAAGAGGTTCCAAAATAATTCTCCAATGTTCACCACAATTGGCCACAAAAAGGAATATTGTATCATAATATTTAGCAAAACATGGAAAATTAACATGATGGTGAAATAGTTTGTATAAATGAGAAGAAAGGGTGATTAACATGTGAGTTTCAAGGGCTTGTAGGAAAAGAGGATCAAAACTGGGGAAATAAAGTGTAGAAAACAGGTATAAAATTCACACCCAACATCTCCCCCCAACTAAAGAAATTGCATGTCCCCATGCAGAACCTCAGCTTCTCCTACTATACCCTCAATGCAAGTCTATAAAATTATAGGCACCAGCAGTGTCTTCACCCAGAGGTTTGTACCCCCTAGTAGCCATCAATTTTCATGGCCAGGATTATTCTTCATAGTCACACAGGTGGTAGCCTGACTAATATTCTTATACTGGTAACCAAATCAAAGGAAATTTAAATCTATGTCTGATCCATAATACTCCAAATGTTTGCACTACCCAAGAATATTTGGGTACCCATGTAACAGCAGCCACAAAATTTCTATATTCAAAAGGATCTCCTTCTTGCAACTCAGTGCTACAGGCCTCGATGCACTTAAGGCACCCTGCTAGCCCTTGACTTTTCATCTGTGCATGCAAATTGAGGCAAATCCTCACAATCCTCTCTCTATAAGTGGTTGACTATTCCCTGACCCCCAGGGTCCTTAGGAATAGCTTAAACTCACACCTTAGTTCATAAACCATTCCTGGTTCTGCTCTAACCCATAATACTTCCGTTTCTTCATTAGTTTCAACTGATTTCATGGCCAGATGCCATTCGATTTGGTTTCTCATAAATAAAAGGAAAGCCCACAACTACAAATCTCCCATATAGGAGAAGACACTTGCTACCATCTTTGTGCTGACATACTCACACATTATATTATGCAAAAGTAGCTCACAAAGCAAGCTTTATTCATCAAAGTAGCTCACAAAGCAAGCTTTATTCTCAAAGACTACTTTTAACTAAAATAAATAATAACATTCCCAGAGGAACACTAGATACGATGGGGAAGGCTACTTGCATACTAGCAAATTCAAGGCAAGCTCGGGGAGCTTTGTCTTGTCATTTGTCAGATCCATAACCTGCCATTGTAACAGCTGCAGTTATTCATCTTTTTTCTTCATGGCTTCATTATGTCTTTACACTTCCCATTCTCTCTTCCCCTCTTCGTTTAACCATTTCTCCCTAAGTGAATCCATCATCCTTTTGTGTGCCTTGAGCGAGATCATTCCCTCTTGTAGATAGAATTCCTACTGCTACAATTTTTGTAACTGTGGTATCAACAACATTCTTTCAGAACACCATCCTTCATCAGGACCTAGTGTTCTCCCACATGCACTAAAAATCGAGGGTGTAACAGCCTCCTGAGGGTGAAACTGCTCCATTTCGGTTGCTGGTTCTTGTGTAATAGCAATTTCATCAATGGATTTTTGTGTAACAGTTTCTTTCTCTCCCTAAGCAGCTTCCACTTCCACTATTGGTTCTTGTGTAACAATAGTGTCATCCATAGGCTTTTGTGTATCATTTTCCCCTTGGTAAGCTTTTGTTTCCATTGTTGGTTCTTGTGTAACAGTAGTGTCAACCATAGGTTCATGGATATCAGCTTCTTCTTCTTTCCCTTGGTTTTCTTCTATCTCCACTGTTGGTTCTTTTGTAATAGCAGTGTCAACCAAGGGTTCTTGTGTATCAGCTACCAAATTACTTTCTGTGGACTGCTCCATCTTAGCTACTAGTTCTTATGTAACATCAATGTCTTCAATGAGCTTTTATTTATTAGCTTCCCAGGATTCAGTTTGTGTTTCCCTTGAGATGGTGTCCACTGCACAGACTCTATACCCCGTTGCCACTAGCTTCTTAGCACAAGCATTGCACACAGCACTGGGAACATTTCCCTTCCCGACCCTGTCTACAGCCTCAGCCAAGGTGTCTAACCCTGAGGCCCTTGCCTCTACCTTCTCCTCTACTAACTGCTTCCTTAGCTTTTCATTCTCTTTTTCTAAATTTTCAATTTTGAACAGCAAGGATTGAGTCTCATTCTTACCTGGTGAGGAAGGTTCCTCCAAATGAGCCTACTCTTCATCCTTCTACTTTGTTACCTCCTTGTTCTTCTTGGACATGGATGGGAACTCTGGGTGCCCACTAACCCTTATTATTTGTATTGGCCGCCTATCACCAATTGGCTTGTCAACTGGCCTCCTTCCAACCCTTACTTTCGAGGGTTGGGGCAGCTACTTGGTTTCTGTCGGAGCTTCCTCAGACATCCCAGTTTGTTTCCTGCGGGTCGTTCTAGCCTTCTTTCTCATGAATTACTCCAGGCTCCTGCCCTGGCAACTTTGGGTGTCCAACACAATTAACTTGATGAGGATATGGTTTGTGACACATGTCTTTGGATGTGCAATTGTTTTTATAGCGACAACCATATGCTTGATGTTTTCTAGCAAAAAGTAGGGAAGATTTATTAGTTGTCGATGTCGAAGGTGGTTTAACAATGGAAAGTGGTAATTGAATACGATTGTTTCCCTTCTCTCATAGGTGATATACTTGATGAGGTAAAGGGAAACATCGTCCAATGGCTGGGGAAGTGGCAACCCGTCAATCCCCCTCCTTTTCTTCACGGCTTTTCCTCCCCTTGAGAAAATCCTCCTTCAAGGAGGGGTCATTAACTTTCCTATTAAACCACCTTTTTCCTTCTACTGGTAATGTCGTCACTCGAGTAACGACCCCTTCTTTAAACTCCATCTTTAATCCCCTAACCTCCGTTTGATTCCTTTCTAAATTCTTTGCGAACTCCATAGCAATTCCCCTGTTTGATCCTTCCAGCCTCTGGAAAAACTCAAACTTGCCTACGTCTTTAAAAAATTGACATGCTTTGGGGTAGTTTTCCAAAGCCTCTATTGACCCTAGTTCATGTCGAATTGATGCTCCACCCATCGCCACACAAATTCAATGTTGTTCTCCTCTCTTCTTCCCCTCTTTAGAAGTTTTGTAGTAGTTGGCACACTACTCAGCTATTTCAGCCCTGTAACTATTCTTCTCCACTTCTCTAAGCACTCTGAATGGGGATGGCTCGAGTAGGGGGTTAGTGGTAGGGTGATGCAGGTAAGAATTTCAAATTAGGATTTGTGATCATGATTCGTACTGCACAATAATGTTTCCTTATTAATGCTAGGTTATGGGAGGTCTAGTCGGAGGCACAATTCCCTTTTTTGGCATTATCAATCATTAAGTGACAATGATCGATCATGCTTTGGTTGAAGTTTTTAAATACTCATAGGTCATGCAAAGGTCATGTCACCATGTAATTCCCCCCCACGCTTAAATGTGACAGTCGATCTTGGTCATCAAAAGGGATATCACGTTATATTTCCATAATTACTGAATAAAAGTGGATAACAATATTACCTTTGTATTACGTACCTGGTGTGACGAGGGGAGAAGATGTTGGTGGCAAGGCACACGAATTTAATTCTGGTGGTCAATGCAACTCCTTTCCGAACCACGATGACGCATGATGTGTGTTACAATAAATAATTTACTCAAATTATTTCTAGAAGTCATCAGTTGTTACAGATGTAATAGCCAAGACGACTGTTATGTATTATTGATTTTCACAAAAGATAAAAGCAAAGAAAAAAAAGGTGTGTAACAACATTATTGTAGAGTATGCTTGAAATAACAAATGATGTTACGCTTGAAATAACAAATGATGTTACAGAGTTTTTAACAGATGCCATAGAGTGGTTTTCAACTACTATATAATTTGTTAGATAATCTTCGGCATAATCACATAACCAATCTTTTGTCGACGCGTTTCGAACCAACTAGTGTGGTTCATCGTCAGGACAAGTTGAAGAACCAATCTGGCTTAGCGTGATTAAATAGCGTCTGCAGAGACTCCAACAGCTATAATGCTAACGGCTAATTTTGACCGAATGATCCTGGTCAAACCACTAAATTAGTTAATTAATATTTCTCGAAAAAACTAAAAAAGTTCAATAAAGGAATTCATATGGTAATTTAAAATAAATAGGTATATTATTGTTACTATCCAATTATCAAGAGAATGCATATTTTAATTATGATGGTCATTATATATATTAATTAATCTATATTTAATTATTATAAAATACAAGTATTAATCTATATTTAATTAAGATGGTCATTGTATCTCATAATATATATTAATTAATCCATGTTTAATTATTATAAAATACAAGTAAAGGTAATCAATCATTATTATTTTTAGAATTTAGTTATACTAGTTAATTGTGTAATAATTAATCTATATTTAATTATTATAAAATACAAGTATTAATCCCTATTTAATTATGATGGTCATTAATCTCATAATATATATTAATTAATCTATATTTAATTATTATAAAATACAAGTAGAGGTAATCAATCATTATTATTTTTAGAATCTAGTTATATTAGGTAATAGTGTAATAATTATTTAATGGTCTTAGGTAAGTTAGATCCTCACTATTTTGTTCTTATAATATATCATATATAATATTTAAATATATTGGTCCAATAAAATAATAAGTTATATAAAATAATATATATTTATCAAATAATCTATTTTTTCTAATAATTAATAAATCCAAATAGATTGTTAAACCATTAATCTTCCTAGAATTTAGTTATATCAGGTAAAAACCATAATTTAGAGTTGTTACAACCAAGTCTGTTAATAATAGTATAACTAATATTATTGTTATATCATCATTAATGGTTAAATAATCAATATTAGATCATTATTTATTATAAATTAATAAAGAAAACTCAGACCTTAGGTCAATATATTATTACTTACAAGAAATTACCATAATTTATGGTTGATATGTTTACTACTATAACTAATAATATGGTATATCATAATTTGTCTGTCTACGCCTAGAAAAGGTTTTCATAGCCAGATTGTTTTATTATATGTTTTTGTTTTTTTAAGAAAGTGTAACATCCGCCAACAATGGTTGGTTTTCAGTTGTTACACTTATTGAAAAATTAGAATTTTGGCAGCACAGGAGGGCTTTCCCCTGTTCCTGTAATATGAAGGTCTGAATTAGTGACAATGTTGACAAATGAATCTCTTGAAGCAGGTTTATGATATAACTGAATACAGTGCCCATTTGTAAGCAATGGTGTCCTCGCACTGTCAATGGTAACCAAATTTACACTCCCATTTTCAAAGACTGCATCTACATTATAGGGACCTAGCCATCTAGTGCAGAGCTTACCCTTGAATTCCTTGAATTTTGAATCATATAAGAGAGCCCAATCTCCTTTCTAGAATTTCTTCTTCTTGATGAACCTGTCATGCCACTTACCTCTCTACTGTTGGATAATCTTTGTTTTTTGGATAGCAGCTAGTCGTTTCTCCTCCAATTCATTGAGATGGTTCAACCTCTTCTTTTGTGCTATATCCAGATCCAAATTTACCTACAATGTTGTTCTCAATGTCTTGATTTCGAACTCAATACGGAATAAGGGATTTTTACCATACACAATTTCATATGGTGAGAATCTTGTGGTATTCCTCCATGTAGTCTTGTATGCCCACAGCACTTCTGGAAGTTTACCGGCCCAATTCTTTCGGTGACTAGCCAAAGTCTTGGTAAGAATCGCCTCAATGACTTTGTTGTTTCTTTCCACTTGGCCATTCACTTGTGGATGATAAGGTGTGTGATTCTATGATGGATTTTGTATTTTTCGACCAACTTCCGGATCATATGGGATGTAAACTAGGACCCTCCATTTGCAACTATCTCCCTAGGTATACCAAAACATACAAAGATGTCTTCAAACAATAAGTCTGAAACAGCCTGCTCTGTGGCTTTAGTTAGTGCTTTTGCCTCAACCCATTTTGTGACATAGTGAGTGTAGACCAAGATGTAATATTTCTATCTGGATGAAGGACTAATTGGTCCCACAAAATCCAAAGCCCCTTTCTCAAAAAGTTCTAAGATGATTTGAGGTTATAATGACATCTCATCTAATTGCAGTGGTTGGCCCATTCTTTGACAACTATCACATCCTTTCATCAACTTCTTGGCATCTTGAAATATTGTTGGTCAATAATACCCTGTCGAAAGGACTTTGTATCCTATTCTCTTGTCTGCGAACTGCCCTCCACAAGGTTCCTCATGACAAGCCTTAAGGATGTTATAGATCTAACTCAGAAATATATAAATAAACCCAAGAATAACAAGATAGAATATAGATAAATGCTTCACTTTATTAATATCAAACCCTTAAGGTAGGGCAACACCATACATTCACTCCTTGAGGAAGGAGAACACTCCACAAGCCATATGCCTGTTCATACAATAATCCTTGACACCTCTCCATGTGGAGTCTCTAGCCGCTATATAGGCCTCATACAAACAATACCATGGGTCATTACCATGGTTCCCTCATACCATCGAACTAATACCATGGGCCCATTACATTATTACTAACTACTTGTGGTCCCTTACATGATATGCGTTAACCACTTTATTTATTACTATGGCCCATCCCATTATTACGTTGTTCCCTTGGGTACCTCCCTTTGCACCCGATATTATCCCCCCTAGGTATATAACATTCCACCCCCCTTAGCATGTTTCGTCCCCAAAACATGGGAAGAACACAAATAATAAGATCTACTCAAAAGAGTAGTCCACTGGTACCATGCACGTGCATCTAGCCATCCAAGAGAAAGGTGAACCCTCAATCTCCCTGGTGCCTCGCTCGCTTGAGATGGAAGTTGACCGTGGTAGCTCTACTGTGTTGATGTGTAGTAGGTGGATCTTCGCTCCTCTCTATATGTCCTGTGGGGGTTGTTGTCCTTGTGGCTAATTGGTTGCCATCTTGTTGGTTGTTGTCTTGTGGGGTGATGTGGGTGATGATATGTTGAAGTTTTAACCCACGGTGTCTTTTTCTTTAATTCACTCCTTACTGGAGCCTGACTGTTATGTTGTGGTGCCTGCTGTGGTGTCTTATCTTCCAATATTACTTCAACCACTGAGTCCTCATCTGATGTATCAGCACCTGTAACCTTTTCTGCTTCAGCCTCTATTTGTGTTTGATTGTCGATCATCAATGGCTCATCATCTGATATGTCAGTCCCTGGAACATATTCTGCTTCAGACTCCCTGTACTCTACCTGTTTATTGATGGAAATATCCTGTAATGTAATTTTCTTCTTTTTATACCATATTTTCAGGAATTTCTTCTGCACATTAATATTGATAGTACCCACAGATTGCATCCAAGGATATCCCAAAACAACATCCATATTATCCATATCTGAAGTATAAAAATCACCATGCAACACATACTTATCCATAGAAATCTTCAAATCCTTATACACTTGAACATTTTCATCATCCACCTGTGTGTTTTCAATGTGTTTTGCTGGAACTTGCAAATCCTTTACCAAATTAATATTGATAAAATTATGCTTGCAGCTAGGATTTATAGACACAACAATCTTCTCCTTTTGAGTCAATCCATGAACCTGCAATAAGGAGATACCAGAAGAAAATAACCCTTTAGGTTTCTTGGTTTCCTTCTTTCTTGTAAAAATAAGATCTTTGCTATGTTGTGTGTCTGTCTATGTGAGCTTATCCGCAATATTAGATTTACGGTCAAAGTGGTCCATAAGAGATTTTTTGAATGTGTCCCAAGTCAAGGGCCTTCCATAGCAACGTTGATGCCCTTGCCACCATTGCCATCTTTCATTGTCCAAGTACATTGTTCCCACACTCAGCTGAGTCGCATCATCATAGACGTAATCCAATTTGAAATATTTCTCCATTTGTGCTAGCCATTTGGCTGGATGAGAGCCATCAAATTTATACAAGTCCCTCAAATTCTGATCTAGGCCCGCCATCACAAAAAAAATTGGCGAAAATTTGAAATGGCCACAATTCAGTCAATATTGCTCAGAATCCCTATTATGACCTATTTTTGGAAATGGAACAACCCTTCTGCATCTGCTCATGTGATAGAAATCCTAATCCAAGCAATAAATTTCAGATCTGCGCTACAACTCTCCCGCCGGCACCAAAAATTTCTGAAAAAAGAGCTAATTTTAAATCAGCGATATCTCCCTCATCAAGACTCCAATTCGACTGACGTTTTTTTTGAAATTGGGTATTTTTTCACAAAGAATCCAGATCTGCAATTATATTTTGTAGATCTTGCACTAGGACTTCCAAATCTGCGCCACAAACTCGCTGCCCCGAAAAATTGTCTGCAACCCCACTGATTTTTAAATCAGCGATATCTCCTTCATCCGAACTCCGATTTGACCGATTTTTTTTTGAAATCGGGTATTTTTTCACATAGAATCCAGATCTGCAATTAGATTTTGTAGATCTTGCACCAAAACATACATATCTGATCTAAAAACTCACTACCCCCGAAATCCTACAAAAAATAAAATAAAAAAAATTCTCCACTTTTTTGCCCAAGAAAGTGCTCTGATACCACTTGTTATATATCTAACCCAGAAATATAGAAATAAACCAAAGAATAACAAGATAGAATATAGATAAATGCTTCAATTTATTAATATCAAATCCTTAAGGTAGGGTAACACCATACATTCACTCCTTAAGGAAGGAGAACACTCCACAAGCCATATGCCTGTTCATACAATAATCCTTGACACCTCTCCATGTGGAGTGTCTAGCCGCTATATAGGCCTCATACATACAATACCATGGTTCCCTCATACCATCGAACTAATACCATGGGCCCATTACATTATTACTAACTACTTGTGGTCCCTTACAAGATACGGGTTAACCACTTTATTTATTGCTATGGCCCATCCCATTATTACATTATTCCCTTGGGTACCTCCCCTTGTACCCCATATTATCCCCCCTAGGTATATAACAAAGGATGTCAAATATCTCATCTTCCCTAACACAACGTCTAATATGGAAATTTTGTCCAATGCAATAGAGATTCCCATCTATCTAGGTATAAGTAGCACTATGTTGTATGATCTTTCTCTTCTCCTTGGAGGACAAATATTATGGAAACTTCCCTGTAGCAAGATAATTGGCTATATTTGCATACAAGGGTGAGTAATTAGAAATAGAAAAGAGATATTAATCAGGGAAATAATCCTCAGTAGGAATGCAATTGTCAGTAATGGTTAACCTAGAAAAGAAATAATCTACTACATTATCTTTTCCAGGTTTATCAATAATTATGATATCAAATTCTTGTAACAGCGATAACCCGTGTGTAATTCTACCATTGGTAATTGGCTTATTCGTTAAAAAATGAATGGCAGAGTGTTCAGTGCATACAAATACTTGATACCTAGTGATATAATGTCGAAATTTATTGATGGAGTGCACTACTGCTAAGAATTCCTGCTCGGTCATTGTGTAACTGAGCTCAGTTGGAGTCAAATTCTTGCTTATGTCGTAAATAGCATAAGGTTTCATGTCCTCTAGTTGGACCAAAACATCACCTACAACAATATCAAATGAATATGTAGATATGTGAAACGGAAGTTCCCAATTAGGTCTACATAAAACCAGGGCTGCTGATACACAACATTTCAACTTCAAAAAGGACTACTCACACTTTCCTGTCCACAAAATGTTGACATCTTTCATGAGCAAAGAAAATAATTGCGATGCAAGTTTTGAAATTTTTTCTATAAATCTTATGTAATACCTTGCATGCCCCAAGAAACTATGTACCTATTTTTGTGTCTTGGGAGTTGGAATTTTCAGAATTACCTCTATTTTAGCAGGGTCTACCTTGATCCCGTTAACAGAAATGTAGTGTCCTAGCATGATCCCTTCACTCATCATCATGTGACATTTTTCAGTGCTCAAAACAACATTAGTTTGTACACAATGTTCCATCACTTTTTCTAAATTAGCTAATGCTATTTCAAAAGCATCACCATAAGATGTAAAATCGTCCATGAAGATTTCAATGCAATCATTCAACAAATCAGAAAAAATTCCCAGTATTGCCCTTTGAAAAGTTGTTGGCGCATTGTAGAGTCCAAAGGGAGTACTTTGTAAGTGAAAGTTCCCCGAGGGTAAGTAAAGGTTGTTTTATCCTGATCTTCTAGGGCAATCTGTATCTAGTTGTAGCTAGTAAACCCATCTAGAAATGAAAAAAATAATCCAAAAAGGGTTTCAAGGACTTGATCTATAAGTGGTAAAGGAAAATGGTCCTTTTGAGTGGCCTTATTGAGTTCTCTGTAATCCACACAGACTCTCCACTTGTCATTCTTCTTAGGAACGATGACAAGCGAAGACACCCACTAACTGTCAGATATTAGATAAATAAGGTTAGCACTTAGGAGTTTTTGTAATTCTTCCTTCATTACCTCCTTCAGTGCAGGGTTCATGTGGCACCGTGGTTGTGTAACTAGTTTGCAACCATCTTTCAAATAAATACGGTGAGTGCACAGGTTGGGATGAATCCCTTTCATATCCGTATAGTCCCATGCAAATTCCTTTTGTATTTTTGTAATAGTTGTAACAACAGTTGGTTTTGATCAGTAGTCAAGTTGGGCTTAATGTTCAGAAACTTTCCCGGTTCTATTTCAATTGGACTGCTGTCAGTATTCGGAGTGGTTCTCATTTGTTCAAAATCTATATCTTCTACCTCCTCTTCCTCCTTTAAATTTTCAATGGAAGCGACATAAAGCAAGTTACTAATAAAACCATTAATGATATTGTCTTTTGTCTTGTCCTTGAAATATTGGGCTTTACCCAGAGTGAGGAGCGATAGGGAAAGATATGATTCGGGCTGAAACTCATCTCAGTAGGGGTTATACAAATCCACATTTGGTTTTGGGGGTTAAAGATTAAGATTCTTTGTAGCTTGGCCATCCAAGATCACAATAGATCCAGATCTACATCCTATAAATGCATTTGCAGTGGCCAGCCAATTTCTCCCTAAGATCAAAGGATGTCCCCCCAAGTTGGATTTGGGTTGTAAGATAAGAAATTCAGCAGGACACCTCCTGGAGGATATTGTGATTACTATGTCCTCTAACACCCCCTCAGGTTTGACAAGGGACCTGTCTACTAATTCAAGTACAGTAGGAGTATGTCTAAGCCCATGTAGCCCAAGGGTGGTGAAGAGGTCCTTTGTCATCACATTAATGACAACCCTAAGATCAATCAATGTGTTAGTTATGGGCTGGTAATTAATGTAGACAGTAACCGTAGGGTTTCCTGGATAATTATACTTGGTTAGAAGAGGCTGAGCAAACATTAGTTCAAGTAATTTCCCCATCATGTGTATGGTAGCAGGGTCTTTAGGCTTCCTTCCAGGTTTCTTAATGCACAAATCTCATACTATTTTAGAATAAATAGGTACTTCTTTAAGAGCTTGTAGGAATTTGTACATGCAAAATTTGCAACTCCCTAAGGAAATCAGATTCAGGTTGTGAGGCCATTCCAGGCTCAGTTAATCTCTAAGGATACAAAGGATTTTGAGTTATAGCAGTCGAGTCGGCTGCTGCAGGTGTATCAGCCTTACCCAAGTTGGTTATTACAAGAGTAACAGTCGTTCTAAGGTTGGCTATTACAGACATAAAAAATTTCTCTGTATCGGTTGTTACAGGTGTAACAACCGCCTCAGGATCTATTGTACCTCCTCCAAAAGGTTCACATTCCTCCTTGGTAATGATAGGGGAGTGATTTGGTTTAATTACCTTACCCGATCACAATTGAATTTCATTAAGTCCCATGGGGGTAATAAGGTAAGTCTGGATGGTAGTTGGAGCCTCTATGCCCTGGGCTACTTTATTGTTCGGGTTAGGGTTAGGTTTCACAGGTAGTGGGGGTTGCACAGGCAGTGTAGGAGTAGGATTTTGGAAAGGAGGCAATTGTAACTATTGCTACATTGGTAATCTAGGTGGAGTTGTATTCTGGGCATTCCCCCTCCAGTTATGGTTCCAAGGGTATGGTTGACATGGAGGATATTAGATGGAGGGAGAGGGGGACCACTAGTTCCAGGGTGAAGGAAACTATGCTAGAGAAGGAGCAGAACATTGCCATGGATATTGCTGAGTATTATATGCATTGTTACATGAATTGAAAGAAGAAAAATATTGGGACATACCTGGAGGTTGTGGCTGCCATGGTCTCCTAGGTGCGATGAAATAAGAGGACTGCACTTCTTCACTCGATTCTCTAAGTACTACTTTTAGTCTAGGAAGCTCCGGACATTTACCTATTAAGTGTTCCAGCTCACAAATATTGCACAAGTTGATGTTGTTCATTTCACACTCCCTTAAGGGATGTTTCTTCCGGCAATTTAGGCAGAACACAGCCAGAGGTGTATCAACTTCTGCTTGTGTTTTCTTGATCTGTGTTGTCACTATCTGGGCAAATAAAGTATTGAGGATGTCGGTCTTGAAATTTTTGAATAAATTACCAATCTCTACTCTGGTTACTCCTCCACCTGCAAATTTTTGTATTTGGGTAGAGGCATCTCGAATTGTGCTTCTCCCCTTAGACAATCCTCTATAGCATCTTAGACAGAGATTTACAATTTCGGTGAATGGTTCTTGAGATATGTTCCCTTTTCCTAGTAGGTTCAGGGTATCAAGGCAGTCGTCCCTCATTCCTCTTATCAATATGGTCTTCAAGATCTCATGGTCTAAATCACTGTGTTTAGGCCTCTGCAAATTATAGTGGAACCACTCTACATAGTCATCCAACCTCTCATCCTCCTCCTGTGTCATTCTGAATACTTCCTCCGTTAAGTCCCTAGTTCTGCAATAGTCTTGGTACTTTGATAAGAATGTTTCCTTCATATCGTTCCATGTTCAAATAAAAGCAGAGCCTAACCCCATGAACCATCTCAAGGCTGCTCCTTTTAAAGTAGCAGGAGATAATTTTAGTTTTTGAGCATCTGAGACATAGTCATAACTCCTACATAAGACATTAAATTCAAATAAGAAGGTATTTGGGTCTTCTATAGTCATCCCTTGAAAGGATGGTAAGGATGATAAAGGAATATTTTTCATGGGAGCCTCGCCTTTGATATCCCCAATTGGGAACTCAAAAGTGGTGATAGTAACATATTTTTTAGCATTCTTTTCATTATTTTCCCCCATTTCTAACCCTTCTGATCCTTGCTGTAACAAACATTCTTCAAACTGCTCTTGTGATTGTCTTGCAAGTAGATTTGATGGCTCAAGTGACTTTAGGGCTGGTTGTTTCACTGCACTTCCTGAATCTGGATATTAATAAACCAATAGGTTCTCTCCTGTCTCAGGTTTTTGATATACCCCTTCAATTTCCCCTTGTCCCTCGGTCCTAAAGTTATGGCTACTAGCTTTCTCCTATTGTTCCTGAATTGGATGCTTAATATTAGGAGTATGTTCACTAGATTTAGAATGGTACAGCCCCGAGATAAAGGAATCAGAGGTTTCTATCCTTGTTAAGGGAGTAACAGCTTTTTGCCTTGCATCCCTTTGAGAACTTGATTGTTCTTTTTCTGCCTTGGAGATCAGTTCTTGGATAAATGTTTTCCTTCCCAAATCTACAATCTTCCTTTCCTTTTTATGACCCATTTTTCCTATGACTAATTAGAGTCGAGGGTTAATTTAGGTATTTCTATAATTCCTACAGTTGCACACATGGACCCTATGTGTATTAATTCACACCCTAAGTGTCTCAGTCTTTGACAGTGGTGAACTCGCTCAAGTATGTTAGAGTGATGCGCAGGTTCTTACCTCTCATCTTACCACCCAGCAACTGAAGAGCTGAAGATACGCTTTAAAAAATGCCAAAATTCCACACCCTAAGTACCCTAGTGATTAAAACGGTGAGCCCAACTAGGTGTGTTAGATCGATGCATAGGTTCTTACCTCTCGTTAATTACCGGCCAATGATTATGGACTAGGAACACTCTATCATCAAACAAACAACTTGGCTGACTGTATCGTCAACTTCCATCCCCAGAAATGGCGCAAAAATGTAGTGTTGTTTTAATCAATCCTAATTGACTAAGACTGCAACCATTAATTGTCAACCTAGGCTAGGTCTTGTTGTTTCAATGGAGTTCACACTGTCTATGTCGATACACTACAACCAAGATGAAAAGAATAAAAAGAGACAGTAAATAATGTCCCTGAATCAATTGAATAAATTAAATAATTCATGAAAAAATTAAAACACTCCACAAAAATGAAATCATACTTCACAATTACTAGAGCAAGGGCGTGCTGCACAATAAACTAATGACTACACCAGTTGGTAACTATCATTTTGTTTAATCAAACTAGTGTAACGGCATAATATAATCTGGAACTGAAGTGGATGTATTTTATAATTTGTAAAGTAACAACAAAAAACCATACGATAATAAAATAAACAATAGTATACAACTACTTCTGCCGTTGTAGTGCATGTTAGCCTGCTAAAGAGGAGGGCCCTTCCTCCCTAGCAGGGGCACATGAATAAACATGAGATTAGTTAAAGAATCAAATGAGGAGTAGTAACAACATCACTGTCATGACTTTAATATTAAAAATAATTAATAACACATATTCCATTAAAATTGGAAAAATATTTCTACAAGAACATAACTAGAATTGAGTTTTTTGGTTATTTGGAAATTCTAGATTCACCGCTTAATTCCAAATTTAATGAAATATGTGTTTAAGAGTTACATATCAGAGTAATAATGCTTTTATATATGTCATCATTGTACATGAGAAATCGAGAGTCTTTTATAATTATTACATACCCGAAATTAGGAATAGATCAGTCACGAGAATCTCACGATTCTCATGCTGATCATAAAATAGAAGTAGTTATAACCTATTTCTAAATACAAATTATTCTAAGATACATTGGTTAAGATGGGAACTGCTTGGACCTATTGCTTCTAAATAAACAATTCATAACCCCTGACAGTTGTTGTGTTGAATAGTACCCACGAATTTTCTAGCTACGGTGCAACAACATCCTTCGGTCAAATGATGGTTCGGGATGTAACAACAATCACTGGGTAACAACATCCTTGGTGTAACATTGGTCATATGTATCAGCACATGGTGTAACAGCAACCTGTAACGACATACAGTGTGTAACAACAACCTGTAACAACATACATGGTGTAACAGCAATATGCTCTACCCTGCTATGAAACCGATCAGCGCGGCTTATTCACTCCATAACCTCATCCCCGCTAGCAACATTTGAAAAAGAGAAGAGGTTCCAAAATACTTCTCCAATGCTCACCCTAGTTAGCCACAAAAAGGAATATTGTATCATAATATTCATTAAAACATGGAAAAATAACATGACAGTGAAATAGGTTGTATAAATGATAAAAAAGGGTGATTAACATGTGAAGTTTCATGGGTTTGGAGGAAAAGAGGATCAAAATTGGGGAAAGAAAGTGTAGAAAACAAGTATAGAAGTCACACCCAACAACCATGTTGTTCATCTGATCCATAGGGAGAGTCTTGGGAACTATAGTCTAACATCTAGCTAGTCATCTTTGATATTCTTCCTGCAAGGTATATCATGTCAGCTAAACCAAATCACAATAAACCAACATACCTTAGCATAATTTGAGGAGGATACCTCATCTGTAGGATCAACCAATCAGTGTAATACATGTATAACATAAACATGAAAACATATAGAAATATAACACATAAGCATATAGCCATATAACCATCATTCTAGATAGATTCCAGTCATCAATGCATGGCCATATCAAGTACACATACCATGACCTCATGCCTGACAAAAACCACCACATCATTGTACACTTTATCACATGTGAATACTAACGTGCATAAACAATACATAATATACCATACACTCATGACGACACACTCCACAACAACACCATCAACTTCCCATGGCGATCTCACTGCAACCATATCTCATACCATACAAATGCAACAAACACATGGTCTTACAACAGAAGAAACACATATGCAACTGACATGAATACATGACCAACACACAACCTATCTAGTGTGAGGGGTGAACCATGCTTTGATACCACTCTGTAACACCCTCCTCCCACATATACCGAAGTAACAGGCCAACCAGGGTAAACATGTGACGAGAAGTTACTATGATATGATTTGACTCCATATGTATCAGTTAAGGAAGTGGAACTAGTGGAACACATCACATAGACCTTCCACATCAGAAACAAAACCCCCAGGAGCCATCCAAACCACTCAAGTAACTAGCCCCTAGATCCCACTGAGTTTTTAGACTATTAAACCTTCAGATTCTCCCTTGATGTGGACAAGCATGCATCCAGTAGGTTCCATATGCTCCCAAAGCATGGGTATGCATGCATCTAGAGACTTTTCTTCTCAGACCTATACCTGTGACTCCGAAATTTGTGCTACTTTTTTAGGCCCAGAGCCCAAGTCACTTCCCATAACCCAATGACACTTTCAAAACTGAAATATAACAACAGAATAATGATACAAATGCAATTACTTGAACAAGGACTTGGCTGGATCCGTACTATCCATGACATACATTTCGTGAAACATGTCACAATTATGTAATATACAAGTTTAAACAACATATCTGAGCTCAGGGGACTCTTACTCATCTAAAACTCGCTAAGATGTATTGGTGCCTCAACACATTAGTTGTAGTTTCATCCATTAGGCCATCGATACATTTTTCATTCGTTTACAAGTAAAAATATGATAAGAGCCATACATAGCCACTGTAATAACACATGTTCATAACCAGCATAATAACAACAGAAATACTAAGGAAACAACAACCATATAATCCACATATAAACCAATATAATACTCATAAATTAACAAGGAGAAATAACCTCATATTAATGATGCAAAGGCCAACTAAGTTTGAGACTTCCATGAATCACCCAACTGTAGACATGGTTCAGCCAAATCTCTCTTCAGCCAGTCACCCCCATGCCATATTCCAAGCATGAATGTGGGATCTCATAAAACACATCAATCAAACCATCCAGGGCTTCTAGAGGCCAAACCATGTCAACGCATCAAACAATGATTCCACCTCACGGTTGGACATCACAAACCATCACCGGATTAGTTTCTGCCCAAGCTTTCTAGGGCTCAAGAGTGTTTGTTCCAGCCAAGGTTTCGAGGACTAGTAACTCATCCACAACCCCCAGGCTTCCAAAGCATGTGTCCAACCAGGTCTTCCAGGACTAGTAACTCAACCCACCAAGGGCTTGTAGAGAGTTTGTCCAACGATGGCTTCCAAGGCTAGTAACTCAACCCAATTTGTTATAGGGCTTCCAGAGCATTTGTCCAACCAAGGCTTCCAAGAACTAATAACTCAACCCAAGCTAAAGGTAACATGAGAACCAACAAAAAAACAAAAGAAATGAACCCACAATGCCATGGCTATCTAGGAAATGGAAAGGCTAGGAAAATCCATCTTCAATCAAGGAAATCCTCCATGCCAATGACATATCATGACCAATAAACCACATGCATATTCCATGCATGTCAAAACTAGTGAGGAAAACATACATGCAACTCGGTACCTGTAAGCAAAACCCATTGTAGTTGTTGATCCTGGTGTCCTCTTGCACTTTCCTATTTTCCTTTTCCTTCTTGCTCCAAAACTCCAAGTATGTCACACTCCTCCTAGAGTGCTCCAAGAAACTCTAAGTGTCCAAGAGTATGAGAGAGAGACAAAATAGAGAGAGAGCTCCAAAACTGAATTAAAAAAAGTCTGTGAACTGATCCTCAGAAGCCTTTTTATTAATGAGGTCTCTATTTTCTTCATTTTCCATTATTTTCCTTCATTTTCCTCCTCACATGCAACCTGTGACCTTTCACCTCCCTTTTCTCCTAATTTCCATTATTTTCATAAATAAATGTGCCAAAATGCCATTTTTACCTTCCAAATCCTTTTCCATTGCCTTTTCCAATTTCCTTAGCCATTAATTAATCACCAGTGATCCCCATCATTATGTTTTTGCACAACATTAAGCTTGGAATAAGTGTCCCATCAACTATGGTTATTAGTTTTCCTTTATTAACTTTTATTACATGGAATTTTCACCAAGGATGTTACACTTGAGAAGTTCTAAATAGATGTATGATAAGGTAGCTGACATGTATGAGGCAAACAATTTGAACGAAATCATCACCTTGAAATATCAACTCAAAGACAGCAAGATGAACAAAGGAGAGTCGGTGAAATCCTACATAATGAGGATATCTTGTCTTAGATATCAATTGCAAAGATTTTGAGAATCTATGCTTGATAGGGAATTAGTGATCATGACTCTAAGAGGTCTCCCTTATATTTGGGAAACCTTCATTACTACTATAAGAAATAACAATGTCCTCCCATCATTTGATGAAATTGTTGGAAACCTCACTCGAGTCAAGGATGATATCAAAAGGAAGGACTCAAAAGCATGAAGAAGGAGAGCATGTTGCATTCATTGCTCATGATAGAAAGAAGAATAAAGGGAAATGAGGTCCATCAAATTCAAGAAAACATCCTCCTCGAAATCCAAGTATAATAAAGGAATATGTGAACATCAAATGCTAAAATTGTCATAAGAAAGGCCACTATGTTGAGACTACCCTGAGAAGAGAAATGGAACACGTTATAATACTAGAAGAAACAACAACAAGTTCAATGATAAAAGAAGAAATGATGACCAAAGGAGTGGCCAAAATGGAAGAGATGAAAGAAGGAGAAGAGATTCTCATAGTGATCATGAAGAAGATAGCCATACACAAAAGAAGTCAAGATTTTCCAGATATGAAAGTAATGTTGTGAATTAATCTGAACATATTCTTATTTCTTCCCTTGCTAGTTCATCTCCTCCATATTCATGGGATATTTGGTTGGTTGATAGAGGGGCCACTCATCACTTCTCTGGTTATAATGAATTTCTCTCTAATTTGGTAGAGAGGGAGTCAAATTTGAAAATCATTCTTGGAGACAACTCCACTCGTCCCATTAAAGGTTTTGGGTCTATCAAATTTCATTTGAATTTTGTGGAATTTAATTTTCTACATGATGTAATGTATGTGCCTGGGTTAAATAGGATTTTGCTATCAATATCCTCTTTGGAATACAAAGGGATGAAGGTTTCCTTCATCAAGGGAAAGGTTCTTACTTGGCCTGTTGGATCACCTATGAAAGATACATTCACATTGGGATCAAGATATGAAGGAATCTACAGGGTCACTGGAAGACCACTACTAGCATTATTTCATAATACTAATCATCTAACCAAATTATGGCACCAAAGGTTGGCTCATCTACATTATTGTAGAGTCCAAAGATTGTCTTACCTTGACATCCATTGTTTCCTATATTTCCTCTCCTTTTCCTATACTTATCACCTAAATAATACAATAGACACAAGGTTTTGTTAAAGGTAAGAAATTACATGTCTTCTTCTTCATGTTTGTCTATATACCCTATTGTTTTGTTAAAGAATGCATTCGGCTACGGAATTGGTCTGTTTCTGCAGCTAATCCAGATTTTTGTAACTGCCTCCATTGTTCGCAAGGTTCAAAAGCTCCAGCTCAGCGAAGAAAGATATGGATGGATAAGGAATGGTCCCCTCGTGGATTCCTTCCTATTCCCTTGAACCAATTCATCAATATGGTCGCAAGATATCACAATCAACCCCCAAATTCGACTACAAGATTGTCGATGGGACAGAATCTGAGTTTCAATGAAATATTATTGATTTTATTTCCGAATAGAAAATCAATTTTTTAGCGATATAGTTTGATCGAAATAAAGATATTTAGGCTTGAAATGCTCATACTATTATACCTAAGACTTATTACAAAAACTATGGCCGCACTGTGTTTTGGGTGCGTGCTAGATGATGTAATTTTTTAGAACAATTTGTTAAGTTTCATTTTGCAAGTAATAGACTTGGTTTTATGTTGGTATACGTTGTGTTGATTGGAGATCATTGATTGATTCGTGGAGGGCCTCTACGACTAGTAATAGGTCTTTAAGCAATTGCAATTAGATTTCTTTCATTACTTGAATACTTTGTTTTGTGTGAAGAAATGTAGTATGATGAATTCGCCAGTGAATGGTTATATGCATAAGCAAATTTCCTTTGTTTTATACCTACTTTAACTTTGCTATTTGATTTTCTTTTTATCTAGAACAATATGGCTATTTAATTTTTTTTTTTTATCTAGTGTAGTCCAACTGTTTTTAATTCATAACATAGCTGTTGTTCAGAAAGTCTTGTTTGGATGAAATTGAATAAGTAAAAGAGTGAGAGTCTTCTCCTTAGAAATTGAATTCAGATAGTATTCCTTTATAGTTTGATAAAATGGATTTCTATTGCACTTAGTAAAATAGATTTGGCTACAGCATAGAAATTCAAGACAAAAATCCAAAATAGTCTAACATAAGTAAAGTCTAGAATCACTCTCATATCATCCATAAACTAGTTCAATAGAGAATAAATCCTAAGAAATTAGTTGATAACTATAGGGATTGAGACACTAATATAATTAACGACACCATCTCCATACTAATTGTAAGTTTATATCCTAATGAGAACATAACGATATAAGAAATAACTTCTAGCACATATAGTGCACCTGTACTTCATCAATATACCTGCCTTGGTTGATAATTTATGATTGACAATTTAAAGACATTAAATTGGCCAAACATTTTGGCGCCGTTGCTGGGGAAGTACAAATAGAAGTTAAGAAAAAAATCATTAATTAAAAACATGATATGCGTAGGGATAAAGACTCTAGAGGTAGATTTTTATGGCGAGGAAAAAGATTAATTCCCACAAATCCACTCACTTTACCACGATTTTGAGAATCCACACCACCTACTCAAACCCGAATTCCATTTAGAGGTCGATAAAGACTTCCCGAAATATCAAGATTAGAAATCCAATCCAGAACTTCACCAACTTCTTCTACTAACGCTGTAATTGAAGAAAATCCTACAACCCAACTACAGGAGTAATTTTTCTATCCTCCACTGGTGAACAAATTTTGGGAGAAAAATTAGAAGTTCCTAGTGAAGAAGAGGAACAAGAAACTTATTTTGAACAACCATTGATAGAGGAACCAAAAATATTAGAAGAACACTATATTTGTTCTGAAGACTCTGTTAGCGTTCGAATTTGCCTCAGGCTGAGGAAGGCAAAACTCAAGGCCACATAAAACCAAGCTCAGCCTCGTAGCTAGCCCTACGAGGACAGGAGAGGGCTCTCTCCGGGTCAATCTTGGAAAAATATAATCAATTAGGCTCGAGATGACTGAAAATGTAACTAATCTTAGGCTAGGTATGAAGTACAAGGACTATGGAATTTATTTTTTGAAATTTTGTTGAATTCAAGGGAAAGGCAATTTTGGGTGCGGGGATGAGGCATAGCTTTTGCAGAGGTCTACTTGGGGCAAGATAGGTGATTGTTTTGATGCCTTTAAAGTGATTGAATGAATAGATCTGACAGGTGAGGAGCTAAGGAGAGCAAGGAAGTCTCAAGGATTCTCCTTAAACTGAAGAAAACATGGAAAATCAAACAAATTTAAAGGCAGAGCATAGCAAATTTATGGATTCTACCTTAACACTTCATTTGTTTAATTGCAGAAGATTAAATAAGGAAAGTGGTACACATACACAACTTACAAGTACTGAGAGAAACACACCATCAACACATAAGGCCACATGAATCCCAAATAGTGCTGCAAAACCCTGGTCTATCCTTTGCCAAAAATGCAGATAAAATATGTACAATAGTGTATCAAGCTATTCCCAAGAGTCCAACCCTGAAAATGACTAAGAAAATACATAATATAGGCAAGCTAACACATTCCCTTGCCTCTAGGGGTCGAGCTCATCATCCTAGGAGTTGTTTCAACCAATTCTAAACAAAGCACTACAATCTAGGCAGTCAAAACAACTTGCCTCTATAAGCTAGGAAACCAATTCATTCATTAAATTTTTGCTATTTTATGAATGAATCATCTAGAATAAGTAAATAAATGTCAAGTCAACATAAAGTTCCATTAATTACATCAAGGAGGGTGAAAATCCCATCACAAGTCAAAACTGGTCAAACTGGCTTCGTTTCCTGAGCTGAAGATGAAAACTTTGCAAAAAATCCTGATGCATAGCGCCCCTGAGCCCTATGCGTAGCGCGCCTTTCCACCTGCTTTTGGGGCACTTCCCGACATCCAACGTGAGCTCAGGTTGGCTTGTTGGAAAGCCCTGGATGTCTACTTTCCAACCCAAGTGGAATTTTCCAATTTGATTCTCCATTTGCCCCTCCAAAAGTGCATTCTCTCAAGGTTGCTTCCTGTGTGTCCAAAAAGGGGCAGTGAGGTCATTTTTTGCATGTTTTTTGACCTTTTGGGGACCCAAACCTTGATGAAATGCCTTGGCAATAGCTGAGAAGGTATATTTCATCATGAAAAACCCAAAAATACAAACCATTTGTGATTTGGACCTCCCAATCTTGTGGGTAGCGCGCAGCGCGCTACGCGTTGAGCCAAAAAACCTGTTTTTTACACAAAAATTTCAAAATTGACAAAATTTTCCCCAAACTTGCTGAAATTTGGGCTGGGGGTCCCCAATCAAGTACTATGCTCAGTCAAAGAGGCTTCGACCAAAATTTGGAGTGGATCGGGCTTTTTCCGCCGTTTAAGTGCCTTGCTCAATCGCCTCTTAAGGATCTTCATTTTTGCTTTGCAAACATGCATGCGGGACCAATAATGATTCTTCATGTGACGAAGCAAGTCTTTGTCTCTATTGGCCTTCGCCAAAAACCCCTCCAAGTGTCGGTTGACATTCTCAAGCACAAATTGCCACGCAACAGGTGTCAAATCACCCGGTTTTTTACGGGCCAACCTACGGTCTTCACGGATTCGTTGCAGCTCTATAAGTGTGTGCTCGTCCTCTAACTATTTATTGCGCTGCTCCAAGTATTTGATCTAACATTCTGCCTTCAACAACTTCTCATTCAATCTATCAATTTCGATCTTTTCCACATCAGTCAATGCAACATCAATATCATGACCACCTGAATGGCCCTCCTCGTAAATTGGCTCCTTTCCTCTGTCCTGAACCTGTACCTGTACTGAAGAAGAAGGCGAGACCCCTTCCATACCCTGTGGAGATAGTACTCGTCGTGTAGATGCAAATAAGGCCCTGTGTCCTCGCTGATATGTCACACATGCTGGAGCGCTGACATGCTCTATCTCAGGAATGTCAAACTGATGTGAAGGCCCTCCCTCATCATGAACAATCTCAGGAGGTGGCTGTAATGGTGCAAAGTAATCACGGGAGATGAAATCTTCCCAAGTAATGCCCTGCTGTGCCAACTGATGCATCACTACGATTTTAATCAATGCATAATGATAGATGCTCTTATGCTGATGTGCTGGGCTCTTCCTTTGTACTAAAGGCACCATCCTCTCTATGTTGCGACACATGAAAAATGGAATGTTCATCATACGTACCCTTGTAAAATGCATCAACAAACGGACATGGTACGCATAGAGACGTGAGAATCTGCCCTCGCAACTGAAATATCGAATGATGAGTTTCATCAATGGTGCATACTCATCCCTTAGGAATCTAAAAGGAAAAACTGCAGTCAAGTGTCTTATACACCCGGGCTTAATATATGGCTCATAGTGAAATCTGTCTAACTGCTGGCGTTTACTCCATTCCTCCCCTACATTTGGTATCCCAGTGGCCTGAGCAATAATCTCGGGTGACAAGGTGAAATTCACTCCGGCAAGGTTTACATGACCATCCTGCAAATGTAGAACAAATAAACGGACTAGTTCCCGATGATGCTGGATTTGTGAGATCCGCTCACAGTATTCAAAAAATGATTGACACCGAAAACAGTCCATTGCAAGTGGACAAGCTTGCAATTGAGCCAAAGAAGTAGGCTCCTCCCTGACATGTCGACCACCTTTGCCACCTTTCTGATACCTCCTTGGCACACTTACCTCTGGTGTAGAATCACTATCATAATCCTGCTCATAAGCTGACTCGGTCTCTGACATGTTCTTTAAAAACAATGTAGCTCGAATATATATATATATATCTATATCTATATATATATATATATATATATATATATATATATATATATATATATATATATAGATATATATATATATATGCTGATATACAACTGTGTGCAAAATTGACTGTAGACTTTTTCTTTTTCTCAAAATGTTGTGACCAAGGGGACACAAATATACAAGGGAATTGTTAGGAAAGGGGAAACATTAGGGAAATGGGGACAATGGAAATAAAACAAGGAATTTAGGGAAGGGAAGGGGCATGGAAATCTTGAAGTTTTAGGGTTTGGGATGAGGTAGGGTAGGGAAATATGTTTGTAGTAGAAGGGAGGGGTTAGGATTTGAGGGAGAATAGTGTAGGGTTTTATGAGGAATTATTGGGGAAAATATTGGTGAATATAGGGGGTGGGAAACACAGGAAATGGGAAAACCTTGGCAACATTTATGTTTGAAAACCCTACAACAATCTTGGCATTTAAATCCTCACAGCAAACTAATGGAAAATGAGGGTTTTTACACTTGGTTTTTCATGGCAAATATAGCATAATTTCTTTACATAAACCTTTCAAAACCAAGAATGAGCCGTGGATAAAAGCCTACCTGTGATTTGATGCGTGAGAAGAGGTGTTTGAGTGTGTTTCGGGCAAAGTCTGGGCATAAACTCCAATGCGCCGCGCGCCTCACCCAACGCGCCGCGCGCTCCTGATGCGCCTCACCCGTGTAAAATAACACTGAAAATTGTCGCCTGATGCGTAGCGCGCCACTGGTGCGTCGCGCGCCCAACCTGATGCGTAGCGCGCCCTGGAAATGGCCCGATTTGCTCACAAACTCACAAAATCGCCTTAGAACAATGCTCTTTGCTCTTGGAATGTGGAATGGGTTGCAAATGAGGAGAAATATCTTCATATAGACTCCTTGTTGATTTTTGCTTAACCCAAAACCCATTTTCTTATGTTTGGTTGTTGACACTTTTTGAAAATTAATAGGCTTTGACCTTTTTGGTTTCCCCTTTAAAATTGGTTGAAATAATGATTTTCACTAATAATTTTTTGCAGGGATAGCTTTGATATGCTCTAGCAAAGGAGACCAAGGCTGCACTTGAACGATTGAAGAACTGAAAATTTTGACAATTTTTTCAAAAATGAGATGGCGACTTATCTTCAAAACAGAGTTTTGAAGAGAAGTCCTAATTCAATTGTACAATGATGAAAATTATTGAAGTGATGATCTATCAAAGGCATCCCTCTGGCCTGCTGGTCTTCTAAGACTTTTCAAGACAAAATTGACTCAACCCTAGACCTAAGACCTCAAAATTTAAAACATGATTGTAAATGACCTTTGAAGACTTATTTTAATAAACAGGCCTGAACCAGCAGTGCCAAGCACGAGGGGAATGAGTGACACAACCCACTCCATTAGAGTTATGGCATGCCTAATGAGATGCAACTGATCAAAACTGATGGGACACCTAATCATGAAATGCAAAAGAGCTTTGATCTCTGACGGAGGGATAACTAGACCGACTCTAACAGAATCTATCATGGCTGAAGAAGGGGGAGGATAGGTACACAATTTCCATGGCGAGGAAAATAGGATTGGAGGAGGTAGAGGTGGAGATAGGAACAGAGGAGGACGTAGAATCATAGGAAACCAAGATCCTTCTGGAGTTCCTATTCTTGATGAAGATACAACCCTCACAATGAAAAATATATAACCCTCAATTCTTCCTAATTTCTAAGGAAAAAGAAACGAAGACCTAGAGACATTTCTCTTTGAATTTGAAGTATTATGCAGATCATATCACTATCTGCATGATGCTCAAAAATTAAAATTGTTAGTTGCTACATTAAAAGACTCAACATTAAAATGGTTCATGAGTCTAGGAGTGAATTCTATAACAAAATGGGGACAAGTGAAAGAGGTTTTCTTAGGCAAATATAGAGATTATTGTATGCCTAGTAACATTAAAGATGAATTCCTCAAAATGACACTAAAAGAAGATGAAAATCTTAAATATTTAGTAGAAAGGTTTGTCTACAATGTTAAAAGAGAAAAAATGGATAATTTGGATGAGGAAACCTTAAAAGCCCTCTTACTCAGAGCTATTAAAGATGAGTGGATCGATCTCCTTAACCTAATTTGGAAGGGAGATATTTCCCAACTACCATTTGTAGATATTTGTGATTTATGTATACATGTTTCAAGGGTTAAAGCACGAGTTGGAAGGATTCCTAGAGACCCTCTCTTGTCAAGAATTAATAAATCTACAGCTGGGACAGTTAGCAACGCAGAATTAGGAAATTTTTTTGATACCTTTAAAACATATATTTTAGGGAGCCTAAGTGAGCAGATAGACACCCTTAAAATACAAAACAACCAAAATTCTGAAAATGATGCATAATCTATCTTCTATCCTAAAAGTCAAAAGAAACATGCTCTAAGAGAGTGTCCCTTAGATTCAAAAGCCATAGAAACTTGTGTCATATGTGCAGATAATCATGATATGAAGGAATGTCCTTCCTTACCAAGTCTCAAGGCTGTATTTAATGATGAAGGAATATTAGAACCAGTAGACCCTCTTTACTTTATAGCCAAGAGACCATGGAAAAACCCCCAACCAAATCAATCACAAGGGTTTAGACCACAACAATTTGTTCAGTCTTCACAAAATAATTAGAATCCAACCTGGCAGCCTTGGGCTCAGCCACAGTCATAACCTGGGAATCAAGGATGGAAAAATCCTTATGGATCCTATGCTCAATATCAACAATACTCGCCATCCTATATTCCACCGTAATTTCTACCACCATCTAATCAAATTACCCAATCTAACCAATTACCACAAATTCTAGTTCAGAATCAAAACCCACAACTCTGCCTACCATTTCCACAAAAACCAAATCAATTACCTGCTCAACCACTTCCGAATCCTAATAATAAAATACCACAACAACTTGTGTACAACATGGAGGGGCAGAATCCTCAAACTTATGTAATAACTCCACTAGACCTAAATAATGTCCAATTAAGGTTTGAAAGAGTGTTACCAAGAAAACCCCCTATTGTCATTCAAGAAATAAGATTCAATGGTCAAAAAAACAAAAACCAATCAGAAGAAGGGGAGACCTCTCTCCCTCAGAAAGAGAATAAACAAATAGAAGATGTTCCAATAAACATTCCCATCATAGAACAACCCTCGGTATCAATTAGACCACCTTTCCTTGAACGGTTGAAAATTGATGGAGTAGAAAAACAAATTATCTTGCCTGATTACAATATGATGGATGAAATGAGAAATGTCTATATTAAGATTCCTTTATTACAAGCCATAAAAGAAATACCAATTTTTGCAGAAACAATTAAGGAACTAAGTACACAAAGATCAAGAAGAAAAAGAAAATACATAAAAAGAAATTAGTTAGTTGGAAAAATTGCACACATTATGATGGGGAAGACAACAATTCAAAAATATTTAGATCCAGGAGGCCCCATTGTAAAAATTCACATCAATGGAACTGAAATACCAAACACACTGATTGATCTAGGAGCAGCCATAAACATAATGAGTAAACAAGTTATGGACACACTTAGGCTTCCTAACCTTCAATACACACCAATCTTATTGCAATTAGCAGATAGGTCTGTGATTAAACTTGATGGTGTGTTGGAAGATGTTTGTGTATCCTTAGATTCTTGGGAATATCCTATTGATTTCATGGTCTTAACACCCAAGAATAATTTAGGAGGACATCCATTAATTCTAGGAAGACCTTGGTTAGCTACAATTGATGCTTTCATTGGTTGTAGATCAGGTGACATGTTTATCTCATATGGAAATTCTACAAAGAAATTTACATTATACCCTCCTGCAAGGACAACAATAGATACAGAAACTGAAGAATGGATAGAAGATGAAGAAGATATACAACCTATTTTTACTACTGAACAAGTAAGAGAGGAAGACCAAATTCTAAATCTACTGGAAAATAGTGAATCTTCCTCACATTATGATCGTAGCCGCAATGCGTATCTCTCATCTAAACAGGTATCATTTTTCCCAATGGAAAAATTTGGGAATCCTTTGATAGAAATCTTTCCAGGGAAAACCTTGAATGTTAATAAAAACCTGGAAGAATTGCAAAAGAATCAATTGATAGAGATTTTACAGAAACATTCTTCTGCATGGGAATACACTGACATGAGAGGGATTGATCCTAAAACTTGAATACACCATATCTACATTGAATAGAATGCAAGACCAGTTAGAGAGCCTCAACGGAGAATGAACCCAAATTTAAAAGAAATTGTTAAGGAGGAGTTGCATAAATTGTTAAATGTAAATTTCATCTATCCAATATCCGAGAGTCAGTGGGTTTCACCCCTAGTAATTGTTCCTAAGAAAAACGGAAAATGGAGAGTATGCATCGATTACAAGGAACTAAATAAAGCAACATTAAAAGACCACTTTCCACTACCTTTTTTAGATTAGGTCTTAAACACATTAGCAAGAAAAAAATATTTTTCCTTCTTTGACGGGTTCAATGGATATAACCAAATTCAAGTAGCCCCTGATGATCAAGATAAAACCACATTCACTTTCCCATAGGGAACTTATGCTTACTGAGTACTTCCCTTTGGATTATGCAATTATCCAGCAACATTCCAAAGAGCAGTCCTCAGAATTTTCTCTGATCTTATTAATGATTGTGTGGAAGTGTAGATGGATGATTTCACAGTTTATGGAGATTATTTTAATGAAGCACTGGAGAATTTAGAAAAAGTGTTAATAATATGTAAAGAAACAAATCTCTCATTAAGCCATGAAAATGTTTTCATGATGTTTAACGAAGAAATTGTTTTAGGTCATCATATTTCAGGAGATGGGATTAAGGTAGACTCATCCAAAGTTGAAGTCATTTCTAAGTTATCAGTGCCAAGTTGTCAAAAAGATGTTAGAATTTTTCTTGGTTTTACTGGATATTATAGAAGATTCATAGAAAACTTCACAAAAATTACATCTTCACTTTTTAAGTTGCTCACCAAGGACTATGAATTCAATTGGGATTCTGAATGTCAAGCTCACTTTGAAACTTTGAAAAAGAGAATTTCTGAAGCACCTATCTTAAAAGGACCTAACTGTAAATTTCCTTTCCATATCTCAACAGATGCTTCAGATTCATCCTTAGGAGCTGTGTAGGGACAAAAATATCTTACGCCTTATGCAATCTATTATACTAGTAAAACTTTAACTCCTGCAGAGTTAAATTATACTGTAACTGAAAAGGATTTTTTAGTTGTAGTTCATGCCATTAACATATTCAGACATTACATAACTGGATATGAAAATTTTGTTCACACAGACCATTCTACCATTAGATGCCTAATGAATAAACGGTCACTAATGGAATAATAACCAGATGGCTCCTACTGTTACAAGAATTCAACATATCCATTCTAGATAGGCCAGGAAAAGAGAAAAAAATTGCGACTTTTTATCTAGAATACAAAATGATAATGATGAACAACCCTTAGAGGATAAATTTCTTGATGAATATCCTTTTGCGGTATCTACTAAATCATCTTGGTATGCAGATATTGCTAAGTATTTAGCTATAGGAAAAATGACATTTCAGTTATCTCCTAGAGAAAAGAGAAGAATAGTCCACAATAGCACATCTTATTCATGGATAAATGAAGAGTTATACAAGACAGGACCAGGCCTCATCATCAAAAGATGTGTTCGAGAGGACGAAATACCAAAAATACTTAAAGCCTTCCATGATGAGCCATGTGGGGGACATTTTTCTGATAAAAGATCTGCTTACAAAATCTTGATTTTAGGATATTATTGGCCTTTCATTTTCAAGGACATCAAGGAATATGTTAAAAGATGTGACAGTTGTTAGAGAATGGGAAAACCCACTCTTTCAAATGAAATTCCACTGCAACCACGGGTACTCATCGAACCATTTGAGAAGTGGGCACTAGATTTTGTTGGACCATTCAACCCACCTTTAAAGCAAAAGAAGTATATTCTGGTATGTACTGATTATGTCACTAAATGGGTAGAAGCTAAAGCACTTCCTTTTGCTATTGAAAATGTTATAGTTTCATTTCTTTTTTAGGATATTTTTACTTGTTTTGGTGTCCCAAGATAAATTGTAATAGATCAAGGAACATAGTTCACATCCAGATTACTGCATAAGCTTGTGGATTAATACAAAATCAAACATCATAAGTCCACTCCATACCATCCACTAGCCAATGGACAAGTTGAGTCCAAAAATAAGGTGATTGAAGCAATCCTTACCACGACTGTACATCTACATAGAAAGGACTGGGTGGAAAAGCTTGCAGAAGCTTTATGGGCCTACAGAACTATATGGAGAACACTACAATACATACTCCCTATGAACTTGTTTATGGGAAGCAAGTCTTACTTCTGATAGAACTCCATATACAAACCTATAAGACAACAGTCTAGTTAGATCTTGACTTATCAGAAGCACTGAAGCAAAGGATGAGAAAACTAAATGAGCTTGATGAAATTGGACAAGAAGCCCTCCAGAGAACTAGCCTAATTCAACAACATAGATCTATATGGCATGATAAGTACATTAAAGAAATGAAATTTCATCCAAGAGATTAGGCATTACTCTTTTATTCAAAGTTCAAGAATTTTCAAGGGAAATTCCAAACCCACTGGCTTGGACCTTATGAAGTTGAAAGTGTTTTTTGACAATGGTGCAGTTAGAATCAGGGCTATTGATGAAGAGAAAATTCCTCTATTAGTAAATGGACACCGACTCAGACTTTACCAGAAGCCATTGACAAAAGAGGAATTCATTAAAATGTTCCAAGATAATTCAAAACTAAATATGGTCAAGAAGAATTCTTCTTCTTTTCCACCTCAGAAATTTTTACTCAGTTTTACTTTCTAAAAAAAAAAAAAAATTAAGTAAATTATATGTATATATATATACATATAATATATAAAAAAGAGGTATAAACATGAAAACCAACATGCTGTCAGCAGGTTTATGCAAAAAATTTAGAGTGAAAACCAATTTTTGTTGGCACTTCAAATTTTCCTTTCAAAAAGAAAATAACAAAGTTCCTTTATTAAAGTTTTTTTTCTCAGCTGCAGAATCAGCAACTTTCCACAGCTCATACAAGTTTCTGTAGCGAAGACAAGTTTCTGAAGCCTAATAAAAAAAATTTGAGGCCTAAAGGGACACTTGGTGATTTGAATTGAAAGACAATTGATAGAGCAAAGTACATGTAGGAGATCTAAGAACAACAAACAAGGTTAGCAAAGTGGATCACAGGTATGTGCTACTTTAATTTAGCAATAGGGATTGATATATTGCATATATGACTAAGAAGACATAGTACTGCTGAAAATTAAAACGAAATCATTACAACTTAAGGGTGATGGTCGCCTAACAAAACATCATAATCCACCACTTAAAAGTCATGTCACGTCCTCATTCTAAATCCATTGAAGTAATCACTGAATCATCATTTTAAATGCACCCCAACGGTCCGATTCATTCTTATAACCCTTATTATAATCCACCTGTTCTTACACTTCTCTGAACTTTCATAGCCACTCCGTCCTTCCGCCACTTAGCAAAACCCTACCAACACCATTCTCTTGTTAAGGTAACTAGCCTTTGAGACAAAGCATCCTCCATAATGGGTGTCACTATTTGAACCGAGCCAGCAGGGAAGAAATTCTTGGAGGGATATCCTCAAACCAGGGAGCTGCTGCAAAAGAAAAAATGATTGCAGTTCATAGAAAAATTCAACGGTTTTCACAGGGAAGTGAGAAAGACATTTGCACGCTCGTTTGATGGAACTGAAGTTGAAATAGGAGACATTAAGATCACCATAACAAAGTCCATGATCGTGGAAGCTACTAAATTACCAAGGAGCAGAGAAAATTGGTTCAAGAACAGGGGAATTAATGGAGAAGAGTGGAAGATCTTCTTGAAAATCCAAATATGGACACCACTGTCTTCAAGAAAGGTATTCCCATCACAGCCCTTAAGAGTAAATGGAGAAATTTACTACTTATACTTCAAAAATTTGTCACTTGTGAGGGTCGGTTTGGGTATATGTATTTTTACCATGTTAGGATGATGATGCATTTTCTTGAAGATCACCAGATGAATCTTCCTTATTTTCTCTTACATAGTCTCAAGAAAATGTCCACAAACGTTCAAAAGAGAATTCAATTCATAGAAAATACCATGTATCATCATGGCTTGATAAAGATATTGGTTGAGTTCCATCTTCAGAGTATAGGGGATAACTGGGAAAGTTTTCTGGTGAGGAACCATTTTGAAGAAATATCTCCAGAACAAGCCAGCAGTAGTAGGACCCTTAGAGGAAGGAAGAGAACAATAGAAGTAATAAAAGAGTAGGAACCCCAGACTCAACCAGAATTATCAAAAGAAGAGTTGCCCATAGTGGATATTTTGCATAAAATGAAAAAGGGAAATCTTAGAAGGAAGAAAGTTAGCAAAAGAGCAAAGGAAATGCCACATGAACCACAAGAACCATCAGCCTCAAAAATTTTAAAGCAAGAGATTTTTGAGTTGGAGACATTGAAAAAATATCTCAAGAACGAGAATCAAGCATTGAAGGCACAAAGTGAGATCCAGATTGAAAAAAGTGACAATCTCTTCCTTCATTTGAGTTTGTGGTACAAAAAGAACAAAAAGTTGAGGAAGGAAAATAGGACAATACAGAGAGAAATTATCAACTTAAAATACAAAATTCTCACGAGAAAACCAAGGATGCCAGTAGCTGCCAGAAAGAAGAAGAAATTGAATCTTGGAGGTGATTATCAAAAGGCACAAGTTACTGACAATGATGAAGTGTATGAGGACATACAAAACCTCCAACATGGGGGAATGTAGAGTCCAAAGATTGTCTTACCTTGACATCCCTTTTTTGCCTACATTTCCTCTCTTTTTCCTATACTTATCACCTAAATAACATAATTTTGTTAAAGGTAAGCAATTACATGTCTTCTTCTTCATGTTTTTCCATATACCTATTGTTTTGTTAAAGAATGCATTCGGCTGTAGAATTGGTCTATTTCTACAACTAATCCAGATTTCTGTAGCTGCCTCCATTGTTTGCAACATTCAGAAGCTTCATCTTAGTGAAGAAATATACAGATGGATAAGGAATGGTCCCCTCGTGGATTCCTTCCTATTCCCTCGAACCAATTCATCAAGATGGTCATAAGATATTACGGTCAACCCCAAAATTCAACTACAAGATTGTCACCGGGACAGAATCAAAGTTTCAACTAAATCTTATCGATTTTTTTTCCAAATAGAAAATTGATTGTTTAGTGATATATTTTGATCAAAATAAAGATATTTAGGCTCAAAATGCTCATACTGTTATGCCGAAGACTTATTATAAAAACTATGGCCACACTGTGTTTTGGGTGGGCACTGAATGATGTAATTTTTTAGAACAGTTTGTTAAGTTTCATTTTGAAATTAATAGACTTGGTTTTATGTTGGTATACATTGTGTTGATTAGAGATTTTTGACTGATTCGTGGAGAGCCCCTACGACTAGTAATAGGTATCTAACTAATTACAATTAGATTTCTTTCGTTACTTGAATACTTTGTTTTGTGTGAAGAAATGTAGTATGATGAGTTTTCCAGTGAACCGTTATACGCATAAGCAATTTCCTTTGCTTTATACCTTGTTTAACTCTACTATTTGATTTGATTTTTATCTGGTACAGTGTGGCTATTTCATTTTTTTTTATCTAGTGTAGTCCAACTGTTTTACTTCATAAGATAGCTATTGTTCAGAATGTCTTGTTTGGATGAAATTGAATAAGTAAAATAGTGATAGACTTCTCCTTAGAAATTGAATTCAGACAGTATTCCTTTATAGTTTGATAGAATATATTTCTCTTTCCCTTATTAAATTAGATTTGGCTGCAGCATAAAAATTCAAGACAAAAATCCAAAACATTCTAACATAAGTAAAGTCTAGAATCACTCTCATATCATCCATAAAATAATTCAATAGAGAATAAATCCTAAGCAAATAGCTGATAACTCTAGGGATTAAGACACTAATATAATTAATGACACCATCTCCATACTAATTGTAAGTTTATATCCTAAAGAGAACATAATGACATAAGAAATAACTTCTAGGACATATAATGCACCTATACTTCATCAATATACCTGCCCTAGTTGATAATTTATGGTTGACAACTTAAAGACATTAAATTGGCCAAACAATTATGATTCTTTTCTGAAATTGGATAAATTGGTCTTAGGGGTTCTAAAGGTTCAAGCTCAACATAATGGAGTATGTCCTGGATGTGCTAGTAAAAAAATGACAAGGGGACCATTCCCCTCTAGCAAGAACAAGACCACTGACATCGTCCATCTCATTCATTTTGACATATGTGGTCCAATGCATGTACACTCTATTAGTGGTTATCTCTACTACATCACATTCATTGATTACTTTTCAAGGAAGATATGGATATACTATTTGAAGCATAAGGATGAAGCCATCGAAACATTCAAGGCGTTTAAAGCATTGTTGAAAATCAAACAGGGAAGAAGATAAAAATATTTAGTTCCAATAATGGTGGAGAATACATGTCAAATGAGTTCATTGACTTTTTCAAGAAGGAAGGTATCAAGAAGGAAAAAATGGTGTCATATACTCCCGAACAAAATTGTCTAGCTGAAAGGAAGAACAAGTTTATAGTAGAAGCTACCCAAATAATTCTCCATGATCAAAAGTTTCCTAAGTTCCTTTCAGTCGAAGCTTCACGTGCTATCGTATATGTTCAAAACAAGGTGCCTCATCAAGATTTATAAAACAATACCCCTGAATAATTATTTACAGGTGTAAAACACGACATTAAACATCTCTGTATATTTTGATGTCCTGTATATTTCCATGTTCCAAAGGACAACATGAACAAATTGGAAGATACATGAAGAAAAGGTACGTTTGTTGGATATTGTGAAAATTCTAAAGCATTTAGAATATATATTTTTGGTAAAATGAAGGTTTAAATTAGTAGGGATGTTACATTTGATGAAGATGCCACCCTTGGAAAAGAAAGGGACCTTCCTCCACCTACTCCTCCTGAGAAGAATGGTGATATGGATATTTTGGAAGGTCATGTTGGGTGTGTGTTATATTCTTTCCATGACTAGCCCCCTTGTCGATAAGCCCCCTCTACAAGGTCCGAGGTAGCGCCCCGAGAAAAAAAGAATTGGACCCTATATTAGGGGGGAGGACCTACCTATGGTTTTTTGTGTGGCTTTTTCACATGGTTTTGGGCATGATGGTCTTCTGCACATGGTATTTTGTAGATCCGGTCAAGGGAACTACGGTTATGCTCTAATCTAGGGTTAATGGATTGGGGTTTATGGATGCTTCAGCATGTATATATATTTATTCTAACATTGAAAGGAATATAATGAAAAATCAATCTGGTAGTCTCGATTTTGGGATCCAGGGGAAAATCTCTATGTATATATGTTTTATGTTTTATGCTCTCGACATTGTTTATTTTCTATTTTTAGAATTCGTATACAAGTAATTTTTGTATGGGGTTAAAACCTACATTTAGTATCATAGTTTTTTTCGCTTCAAGGGGACGCCTTTGCTATTGAGGGGTTTTTCTCAGGCCTGTGGTAGACCCTGTTTAGTTGGAGATGTGTGGGATCGATTCTTGTGGTGAAAGAAGATGACGAGCAATGGAAAGATAGAGATCAATAAATTTAATGGTCAAAGTTTTGAGTTTTGGAAACTCAAGATGGAGGATCTGTTGGTGGATAAATATCATCAGATCATGGTAGATCCGGGTACTAAACCAACGACAATGCCAGTTGAAGACTAGGTGAAGTTGGATCTGAAGGAAAAGAGCACAATACAATTTTGTATCTCAAATTCAGTATTATTGAATGTATCAAGGGAAGCTTTGGTGAAGGATTTTTGGGACAAGTTAGGGACTTTGTACCAATCTAAATCTCTGGTGACTAAATTGTTCCTACAGAAAAAACTGTATAACCTGAGGATGAAGGATGGAGACTCGGTGACAGAGCATCTGAATGCTTGTAATACTATGGTAAGCCAATTGTTATTTTTTGATATAAAAATTTCAGATGAAGATAAGTGCATCAGTTTGTTGTGTTCTCTACCAGATTCGTGGGATGGTCTGATTGTTGCAATAAGTAGCAATGTGACTGCCTTGTAGTTTAATGAAATAATTTCATCCCTGTTGTCAAAGGACATGAGACAAAAAAATAAATAGGGCCAAAATGGTGATTCCTTGTTCGTACGAGTATGGTATCAGAACAGAAACAAAAATAAATCCTCAAGTGGGAGATATAAATCTCCAAGAAAACCTATAAAGGTGTGCTAGAAATGCAGAAAGGAAGGGCACTTCAAAAAGGATTGTAGATCTAAATATTATGAGAAAGGAAAGGGATCTTATGATGCTCCTTCTACAGAGGTGAAAACCACCTCAGATGAAGATAGAGATGTGTGCTTGTCTCCTTCTTCAAGTACACATGTAGATCATGAGGCATAATTGATTGACTCAGGTGCATCCTTTCACTTCACTCTCCACAGGGAGTGGCTTTGTGAGTATGATAAATATGATGGTGGTGATGTCTTCTTAGGGTATGACAGGAAGGTTGGAATAATTGGTTATGGAAAATTCAAGTTTAAGTTGCAAGGTGGAAGGATTAGAACACTACAAGGTGTTCTACATATTCCTACATTGGCCAGAAATCTGATTTCTATAAGGAAGTTGGATGATGTAGGTGTAAAAAAAATGTTTGATAACGATACTTGCAAGATGGTTAAAGGAGAACTAGTATTGATGCAGAGAGTTTGGATTGGAACTCTATACAAGCTTCAAGGTAGCACTGTTATTGATGGTTGCAATAGTTATGTGGTTGCTGAAAGTGGAGAAAAAAATCTAGTGGTCTCTGGAAAAAAGATCATGCTATGGCATCCAAGGCTTGGACATATTGGAGAGAAGGGATTTCAAATACCTCATGGTAATGGTATGATAGAAGGTATGCCTAATTTCTCTCTGGATTTTGATTTCTATGAAAATTTTGTACATGGGAAGAAAAATCAGGTGAGTTTCCCCTCTAGTGCAAAGAGGGCGAAACATATATTAGAGCTTGTACACAGTGATGTGTTTGGACCTGTGTGAGTTCCATCATTGGGTACTTATGTGTAATATGTATCATTTATAGATGACTTGTCAATGAATACATGAATATATTTCCTTAGGAAGAAATATGAAGTCTTTGATAGGTTTAAAGAATTTAAGGCTCTGGTGGAGAACCAGAAAGAGAAGAAGATAAAGGTGTTGAGGACAGACAATGGTTGAGAGTTTTGCAAGAAATAATTTGAAGAATTCTGTAAGAAGTGTGGTATAGCATGATAGAAGACTACTCCATACACACCTAAGAAAGATGTATTTGTAGAAAGAATGAATAGGATGTTGATGGAAAAGGAAAGAAGCATGCTCAGTGGTGTCGGGTTAGGACAAGAATTCTGGGCAAAGGCGGTGGAGACTGCATGTTACCTGTTCAATAGATCACCTTCATCAGTGTTAAAAGATAAGACTCCACAAGAGGTATGGACAGGTAAGAAACCCTCTCCTTCACATCTAAGGGTATTTGGATGTGATGCATATGTACATGTTCTAAAAGACAAAAGAACCAAGTTGGATAGTAAATCTAAAAGGTGCATCTTTATTGGGTATAAGGATGGTTTAAAAGGTTATAAGCTTTGGAACCCATAAACAAGGAAGGTTTTGTACAACCATGTGGTGTTTAGAGAGGTGAAAGATGTTATTAAACATGAAGTCCTACAAAAGGAACCTGAGAAGATAGAGTTTGAGCTAAAGGAGGAGGAATCAGACTCTACAACAGAAGAGGAATCAGAAGATGATGAGCCACAAACTCCAGGTGTGAGAAGACCAGTTCAAGAAAGAAGGAAGCTAGAAAGTTATAGTCCAGCTTCTTTCTATTCAATTTTTTCTTTATATATTATTGATGATGATCCCATAACTGTTAGGGAAGCAGTAGATTCAAAGGATGGAAAACTCTCGAAAGATGCCATGGTTGATGAAATGGCATCTTTGCACAAATATGAGGCTTGGGATCAATTGGAGTTGTTGACTGGAAGGAAACCCATTGGCCGCAAATGGGTGTTTAAGAAGAATATGAATGCAGAAGGCAAGGTGGAGAAATACAAATTCCGATTGGTAGAAAAAGTTTATTCCCAGGTGCTGGGAATTGATTTTGGTGATATTTTTTCTCCTGTTGCCAAGGTATATTCTATTAGATTACTTTTATCTATTGTCCTGCTTTTGATTTTAAGGTAGAACCGATGGATGTGAAGACAACATTTCTTCATGGGGATCTCGAAGAAGATATCTACATGAAGCAACCTTAAGGATTTGGGGTGAAGGGTAAGAAAGAATCGGTATGCAGGTTAAAAAAGTATATGTATGGGTTAAAATAGTCACCAAGGATGTGGTATCAGAAATTTGATATATACGGGTACTTGACTTCACTAGAAGAAAAGAATATCACTATGTGTATTTTATATTAATTGGTGATCATATTATTTATTTGGTCTTATATGTGGATGATATGTTTTTGATTGGAAATAACAAAGAAATTATCTAGGAATTGAAGACCCAATTTTCCTCCAAATTCGACATGAAAGATCTTGGTGCTGCAAACTATGTCTTGGGCATGGAAATTAAATGAGATCAGGAAAAAAGGAAGTTCTGATTAAACCAGAGGAAGTATGTCAAGACAATATTGCAGAGGTTTAATATGCAAGATAGTAAAATGGTGAAGGTTCTTATTCCTATCAGTGTAAAGTTATCTATTGAATAGTGTCCCAAGGCACAAGAAGAGGAAAAGGATATGTCCCATGTTCCATATGCAAGTGCAGTTGGTATCTTGATGTCAAAACCAAGGAAGGAGCAATAGACAACAGTGAAGTGAGTTTTCAAATATTTGCGTGGCACTAGTGATTATGGTATGTGTTACCAAGGAAGATCAAAATTGGATAGAGTTTTTGACATCCATGGATCTGTTGATGTAGACTCGGCTGGAGATCTGGATTAAAGAATATTTACAAGTGGGTATGTATTTAACCTATTTGGAGGTGCAGTCAGTTGGATGAGAAAGAGATAGTCTGTAGTGGAACTTTCAACTACGTAGGAAGAATACATGGCAGCCACTCATGTAGGCAAGGAATCTGTTTGGTTGAAGATATTGTGTTCAAGTATGAGGTTGGTACAACGAGCTATAAGGATAGACTATGATAGCCAAAATTCAATTTTCTTGGCAAAGAACCCTGCTTATAAATCAAAGACAAAGAAAATTGATGTTCAATATCACTTTGTGAGGGATATGGTTAAGGACAAAAAGGTGTTTCTATTAAAGGTGGACACTTTGAAGAATATTGCAGATGCATTGACGAAGTCTGTGAACACTAAGAAGTTTTCTTGGTGTAGAGAAACAATGGGAGTTGCAGGGTTGGACCAATGACTAAGCTCTCCTTTGGGACCCCATGAAAAGAAAACAACAACTGGGAGAGTGTTTGATGTGTGTTATATTATTTCCATGACAAGCCCCCCTGTTGGTATCCCCCCTCTATGGGGTCTGGGGCAGTGCCCCATAGAAATTTTCTTTGGACCCTATATTAGGTGGGTAGACCTACCTATGGTTTTGTGCGTGGTTTTCGCACATGTTTTTTGTCATTATGGTTTTTTTCCCATGGTATTTTGTAGATCCAGTCAAGTGAACTATGGTTATGTTCTAATCTAGGGTTAATGGATTGGGGTTTGTGGATGCTTCAGCATGTATATATATGTATTATAACATTGAAAGGAATATAATGAAAAATCAATCTGGTAGTCCCGATTTTGGGATCCAAGGGAAAATATCTGTGTATATTTGTTTTATGTTTTATGCTCTTGCCATTGTTTATTTTATGTTTTTATAATACGTATGCATGTAATTTGTGTACGGGGTTAAAAAATACAAGTCCTTCCACTCCTAAATCTGAGATAGATATTGTTGATGATCCTATGGAGCCCATGGACCCTTTAGATCCTCCTCCATGTAATCCTCCCACCAGGAAGAGACAACTTTGGGTACAAGACACGTTACAAGATGATAAAAGTCAAGCCCTCATTCAAAGATCATTTAGAGAAAGGAAGAATCCATGAAGATACCATGGATATGTTGCAACCATGAGCACTTTGATTCAAGCCAAACATTCCACATTTGAAGAAGTTGTAAAGAACAAGTTTGGAAAGAGGCCGAAGAACATGAATCAATTATGAAGAGTGACATATGGGATGTTGTGCTGGGACTGAAGGGGAAATCTGTGGTAACTTTGAAGTGGCTATTCAAGATCAGGAATGGAGTTGATGGTAGCATTGAAAAATACAAGGCAAGGTTTGTGGCTCGAGGATTCTCACAGAAAGAGGGAGAATATTATGATGATATATTTGCACCTATGGCTTGATACACAAGCATTCATTCAATTGTTTCCCTTGTTGCAATTCAAGGATGGACCCTTCATCAGATGGACGTAAGGACTACATTCCTCCATGGCATGTTACAAGAAGAAGACTATGTTGAGCAACCACAGGGTTTTGAAGTAGAGGATCGAAAGACACATGTTTGTAGATTGAATAAGGCATTGTATGGTTTGAATAAATCCCCAAGAGCATGGAATGCCCACATAGATAGTTATTTGATGAAGTTGGGATTCACAAGAAGCATTGTGGATCCCAACCCCTACTTCATGGTAGTCCAAGGTATGTTGCTAATTTTGGTTTTATATGTTGACGATCTATTCTTAACATGTAGTGAGCCTCTAATGATTGAGTGTAAGAGGGAGCTAGCCTTTGAATTCTAGATGAAGGACCTTGGACTCATGCAATACTTTATATGCCTTTAGCTGTGGTGAAGGCCCAGTGATGATATCTTCCATTCACAAGGAAAATATGTTGTGAAGCTATTGGAAAGATTTGGAATGAGAGAATGCAAGTCCCTACCCACACCGATGGAAATGAACTTCAAGAAGTTATGTGGAGAAGCTACAGGACCCTATTTTCAAAATACATCTGAGTATAGATAGTTGATTGGGGATTTGATGTTCCTAGAGAACACTCATCCAAACATATGCTATGCAGTGAATACATTGAGTCAATTCATGACCCAACCTCTCCATGCACATTGGGTCACTGAAAAAAAAATTATGAGATATTTTCAAGGATCGATCATAATTGGTTTGATATATCCTATCAGAGATGTTCGACTTCATGGATATGCTAATGTTGATTGGGAAGGAAATGTTATGGATAGGAAGAGTATGTCTAGATGTTGTTTTAGTCTTGGATCTGCCATAATATCTTGGATGAGCAAGAAGCAGAAGTTTGTAGCATTGAGTACCATCGAGGTAGAGTATATTGCCACTAGTATGGCTAGCTATGAAGAAGTTTGGTTGAGGAAGCTCTTTGGAGAGCTATCGAGCAGGTCGTAGACACAACAATGATATATTACAATGACAAGAGTGGGATCCATCTAGCAGAGAAACATGTATTTCATGACAAGTACAAACACATAGATATTTGATATCACTTCATTCGAAACATGGAGTAGAGAGGAGTCGTTAAACTCCATCACATATTGATGAATGAGCAGATTGTAGATATTCTCACCAAGGCTCTGTTGAAAGGGAATTTCTTGGTCTTTAGAGAGCAGCTTGGAATGATGGATGTGACCCCTCCTAATAATGGGCACCACTGATCAAGGACACGAAGCCAACTCTTCCCCCTGTCTGAGCTCCCAAGTTGTGGAATTGAGATGGATGGCTCTTGGGGTTGAGGAAACTATGGACAATAGGGTATCACCCCTCTTTGTTACACATAGGGTTGGAGTAGTATTTCACCCTATCTTGGTCTTTGTAGAGTATACCCCAGTTGTAATCATACCCACAAGCTGGGCTTGTTGGGATTGTCCCTCCCTATTTGGCCAATGGGTTGAGGATGCTTGGGGGAGTGTGATCCTTACCTTTGGTAAGTCAGGTATCTCACCCAAGCTTGGATTATGATGTGGATGTTATACCACATGACTCTTAAGGTTCATTACTGGGAAGATCGATAGGCAATAGGATGGGTTGAGTAGTAGCTCCCCTATATCACCTATTGCTTAATATGGGGTCATAGTAGTAGCTCCCCCATGATATTTCCGAGTAGTAGCCCACTAACAAAGATTTATGGTTATAAGCCTACTGGTAGATATTTCTAGGTAGTATCCTGCTGACAGATATTTCTGGGTAGTAGCTCGATGATAGAGTTTCTAGGTAGTAGCTCACTAAAAGATTTTCCGGGTAGTAGCTTGATGGAAAGAGGGTGGTATATTTTTCTCCCTGATGATTCTTATTCTTTAGAATTGAGAATGTTTCAAAAAATAGAGTTGAGCAAAGTTGGGACATATGATGATAGAATGACATATTGATCGATGGACATATTGTGATAGGTGGAATCATCCCTAGTTGAGAGGGAGTGTTAAAATATGAAACTACGGTTAAATTACATATTGGACAACTCAAATGATGGATATGATGATTTCATTGAATTCCTATTTTTGAGAGAACCAAAATCGACCTAAATATCACCTCATTTGGACAAGCAGAAGTTGGATTTTGAATTTATGTACCCACACATGCACATTTGGATAGGACAACCTCAATATCAAATGGAAATTGTTGGACAACCATGGAAGCCTATAAATACAAGTGACCTAGAGCTCATTTAGACATTACAAACCAAACATATTCTTCTCTTCTCATTGATTGGTTCACACGGGTCTGAGGCAAGGTCGACAAAAGAAGTTTGCAAAGGTATGAGATTACAAGGTTCGAGGCTCGCAACTGATCTAGGGTTTCTAGGCTATAGTCGTAGGCTTGTCACGGAGCATTTTTGGCTATAATCACTAGAACAAAGGCATCAAGGGAGAATATGGGATCCTATATTCACTCATACAGCCCCTCATGCATGCGACCAGGAGTTTGACTGAAGTTTACCATTGACCAAAGTTATCTATAGTTGACCAAAGACTAAAGAAGTTGTCTCTGATATAATCTGACACTATAAACTTGTTTTTGAATGTTATTGGGTTGTATTTTATTCGAATCATTGTATTATTTGCTGAACATATTATGAAAATCCAATAGAAGAAGAATTTCATAGGGTTTTCCCCCTTGTGGGGTTTTTCCCTGGTCTTTGATCAAATATGGTGTCTCTTGTTGATGTGTTGATTGTCTCCTTTTTCATTGCATTTATTGTTCTATCTTCAATTATTGTTGATGAATGGAAAGACTAATTGTAATTGAAAACATTTCTAATTGAAGTGTGGAATTGGGCTAAAGTGATTGATAGAGCATAGAACAATCTGAAAATTAATACTAAACTCATGAACCAATGCAAGGTTGCACCCTTGAGGGTAGAAGGAAACAATTTGAGCTTTTTCGCATTAGAGGTATAATCATATGTCCTGCAAACTACATCAAATTCAAACATGAATGTGTTATGTTCCTGTTGACGATGTTGGATACCGTCAACATACAGGGGGTCTCCCCGATGTGAAGTCCTAATTAGACCTCACATCGTTTGGAGTAGGAGCCCCATCCAGAGTATCAGGCCAACCACCATAACAAAAAGGCTCACTTTGGTTTCAACAAATAACCATTATATAAATTTATGAGGTCTAAAATGGGCCTCCTAAATAAAGTTTTAAAATAATGGTGGAAATAATAAAACAATATTAGATTAACTCATCAAATTTCAGAGTGAAAAAAGAAAAAACTACACTTTCAACTTATCTTCCCACAATTTCACTCAAATTTTGAGTGGGAGCACTTGTTGGATGTGGAATTTAATTTTGCATCTAAGGAGTACCCATGTTGAATACATTCGATGGATCCTGCTACATAAAAAATGAGAAATAATCTCATTTTTCGTGTAGTGGGATCCATCAAAAGTATTCAAAATGGGTACTCCTTGGATAAAATATTAAATTTTCATCCAATGAGTGCTACTACTCAAAATGTGAGTAAAACCCTAATTTGAGTAAAACCATAGGGAGATAAGTTGAAAATACAAGTTGAAAAACTAGTATATATATATCTATAGATATATATATATATATATATATATATATATATATATAATTTTACCTTTTTACTTCAAAAATGATGAATCATACCCCATGTTTGAAATCATAATCTTCAATTATATTGGTTCTTATAAAGTTTATTTTGGTTTTACATTTTTTTTTAGGCCCATTTTTTACCTCAAAAGTTTCTCTAATGATAAGATATTATATACATAACCCTTGAACAAGCAAATTAACACTGTGAAAGACTGATTGTAATGTGTAAAAGGAGACTTTCATAAGCGAGAGATGAGTGTGAGTCTCTAGAAAGAAGTAATAGTACTAACCTAAGAGAGACACACGAGAGCATGAAAATATTTGTTAGAAAAATAGTTCACATAATGATTATTAAAGAGAATACAACACACATTCAACAAGATGAGTACCAAAGCCACCGAAATAGTTCAATTTCTCCAGTACATATGAACACAACATATACCGTAAACATACCAAGAATAGTCCTAAAACATTTGTGGTACATGCATGAAAATGTGTTGACTCATTGAAGTTCAATTAGGTGAAAGATACAAGTACATAGTTACAATGCTAAGACACCAGTTCCAGTAGTGGAAAATTAAGTCACTTCGTGCTTCTCGAAAGAATAGTTTTCTCTCTTATGCCAAGTATAGAAGCCAAGGCTATCTCTCCAAAGCTTAAGCCTCCAAAATCATTTTTCTTGAGTTATGAGGATGCTTTCATAACAAGAGAAATGACCTTTCATATCCTCATGACTCTTGGACTCCTAATGTGTCCTTTGTACTTCTAAACAACTCTTGAACTTCTTAATGACCTTTAGACTTCTCCTAAAGATATTTTGTCCATATATGACAAAGTGATTTTTCACATTCCACATATGAACTTTGGACTTCCACACATTACATTTTGTCCTTTTCTTGAGAATACATTATTACATTCCACATGATGATGTGGCATAACACATGGACACACATTGACAATTATGATGACACTTGTAAAAGTTACAACTTTACAATTATGACATGGACTTCATGATGAGATGGAAATGCCAAGTTGTCTTCCATGTTGATTCATTTTTCATTCTTGATGGTAGACCTGATCTATGCCTCATTTTCATGAAAGATCCACTTTGTTGCTTATCTTCACCCTCCAAAGGGTCTTAGATGAACTTTGGAATCTTTGAGCCATATTGCAATGTCTTCTTTCTATTTTGGTGCAATCTCATGGCTTCAAGGTTCACTTGTATGCTCGAGCAAGAGAGAGAGAGAGTGCTCAAGGGCGCAAGATGCAAGTCCGAAGCATGAAGGGAAGTAATTTGTGGGTTCAGGGTGCATGTGTCCTCAAAGGTACTAAGGAGGGTGCAAGGGTGTACACTAAAGGAACAAGGGATCAAGATTTGAGCCTTCCTAGCGTGCTTGTGTGCTCAAGAGGAACTAGGAGGGAGTAGGGTGCATAGTCGAAGCACAAAGGGGAAATCAATCGTTGGTTTAGGGTGAACTTGTGCACTCAAGGAGGGAGAAGTTCTTCGTGTTGAAGGAGTGCGATCAAGAGATAAGAATGAAGGCTTCTTGATTCATGCTTTGTGATTGTGTCATGTGCCCTAAGGGAAGGATGAAGGATTCATGCTTCATGGTTGTGCCATGCACTTTAAGTGAAGGATGAAGGCTTCGTGCCTTATGACTGCACCATGCACTTTAAGGGAAGGATGAAGGATTTGTGCTTCATGATTGTGCCGTGTGCCTTTCAAGAGACAGACTGTGCTTCGTTGTTTTGAAGTGTACTTCATTTTTCGGAAGTGTGATTCGTTCTTTTGAAGTTAGCTTCATTATTCTAAAGTGTGCTTCATTGTTTCAAACTGCACTTTTGAAGGGAGAAAATGTCCTTGTTTTTCTGAAGTGAACCTTTTTATTATGAAGTTCACTTAATTATTCTAAATTGTGCTTCATTTTTCTGAAGTGCGCTTTATTCTTTGAGAGTGCACTCAAAGGATTGGGAGGGTGCATTTCTCTCCAACAATGCCTACTTGCTCATATTGAATGAGCTTTTCATTGAGAGGGCCAACAAAAGGCTAGGTCACTTATCCTAGGAATTACTAACGCATTGTGAGAGGGAGGATACCTTAGAAAATACTTAGTGGACAAGTATGGGAGGAAAATATACATCAATGAGGCTCATGAATAATTTTTTCTCATCACCTATTAAGAGGGCTAATCCCTTTATAACTTGCACTGAGCAGGAGGACCAAGAAGAGCTCTTAAAATGGCTAAGTGTGGGACCAACAAAGTAGGAGAAAGAAACGCATCCTAATAGAACTCAAACATGGATCACACACATAAATTCCATTAATGCAATCCAATTGAATGCACAAGATTCATGAAATTAGTCACACCTTTAAACAACAATCAAGTGACACCTATTTCTAAGTGTAACATCTGAAATGACACATTATAACACTTACAACACAAATTTAGACAAGAGTGAAAACTATGGAAAAAAGTTATGCTAAGTTGTAAGAATGTGTCAAGTGCATATTCCAACGATATGTAGGACCATGTAATGCAAAAGGGTGCACTAGAACTTACTTTGGTGATACAAAAAGGTGTGACACATGCAGGAGTGAAAACAACAAAAGTGATAGCCATGACAAGAGGAAAACAAGAGGATGACACTTGCAAGATGCAAACGAACTTGGAAATGACACATGCCAAAGTGAATATAACTTGAAAATGACACTTATTAAAGTGGAAGTGAGAAAAATTGACAACCAAAAATGAGAAAATGACTCTTGGGCTAGCAACAATGCACAAAAGCGACAGTTGAGAAAAGTCACTGAAATATCAGTACAATCGCAACCAAAGTGAGGGGGACTATCAATGAAATGGCTCACTAATTGTCGACATGAGTTTAACAACACACAAACACTGTCTTGATGGACAATGTCATGCATGTTTGAGCTTGCATAAATAAAGTGTGCTCATGAACTCATTAGAGACTGTGCATGATTGTGAGCAAGTGACTTGGAATTTAAAACTTTGAGAATAAGACTTGAATGCTTTACAAAATATCAATCGCCCATGAGGTAACCATAAAGTGAAAAAATGTGATATCCTTAGTAGGCTCCAAAATTCAAGTGTGGGAAAAAATTTGGAGGGTGTTGATTTGAACATCAACTTTTAACAACACACTAGTAAAAATCCACCTTCTATATTTGGGTGTAATTTTCTAATTGCAAGATCTTAGTCCTTCAAGAATTATTGGTTCACCAAATATATTATCATGGCTTTGTCACTTATCCTGATTAAAAATATAGTCCCATTTATTATTTTCTCAACTTGAAACACATCAATACAAGACTACTCATTCCTCAATTGTTCAATAGGGGACAAGGATAGTAAGTATGTCAAGCTTTTAAGCACATTCCTTGTTGTTTCTCTGGTACCAGTGAGCCTAAACAGTGCCCCAACGGAGTCACCTCAAAAGAACACAATCATCACTTTGCTGCCAGCAGGCCTAGACAGTACCCCAACAAAGTTGCTTGCTTCACCTCTCTGTGTAGGAAGCATTTCTCTTATTTTTCCCTTTATTTATTTAATTTACAAAATTGTTCTTAAGAACTTATTTATTTATTGGGGTGGAGGAGGGATCCCAAATTATTGAAATCAGGATAGGTTTTTCCTTGTTTCAATGGATTTAAAAGATATATGCTCATTTAAAAATTTTCCTCCTTTCCCTTCTCTACTTGATCGAGTTGACAGGTTGAAACACCATTCAATACAAGGTTGAGTCAAGAATGAAGGTCCTAATAAAGATACGAGATCCATAGTTTGACCAAATTATTTCCATCTAGAATGAATCATGTTTTCCGTTCAAACATCATCGAATTTAAAGATACGTAAACCTAAGATAGAGAAGAGGAAATAGATAAGCCGAACATTGTCTGTCATCCCAATTTCCATTTTAAAGTTTTGTTACAACAGTATTTTTGGCCAAAAGGAACATATTTCATGTGAATTCTTATTAAACATGACACAAAGAAAAATACATAACGAAACAAAGAAGAAAGAACAAGATACAAAGCAAATGGAGACTGACATCAAAGCATCTTGTAAGACAAAACATATGTAAAGATTAGATAGAGAGCAGGAAATAAGGTGGATGCAACACAAAGGAAACTAAATGCAACTAAGCCTACTCCTAACCTAACCAGCTAGAAGGTCAAGGCTAGGTGTAATGGTATTTCCAATGAATCCAATGTAATTGGTCCCGAGATGCAATCACAAATATACAAGCAGTGAAAACCAATGTGATACAATGTGCAATAGAAAATATGAGAAGTTTAATATTTTGTACAAAAAATAGAAGGTATATCTTAAAGCAAGATGTGTTATACCACCTGACTTTACCCAAATGGAAACCTTACCTTTTCAATGGAAACCTTACCTTTTCGATGAAAACCATAATCAAAAAAACCTTGATGGTTCCCCACAAATGTACTTTCACTTATATTATCTTCCTTAGCAAACACCAAGAGAAATTGAAACTTTTTTCTAGAAAACGGGCTTGCTAAGTAAGATGCTTCTAACTAATTATAGATTGGATCTTGAAATTCAAAAAAATCCTCTTGAAGATCCTGAAATCCTTGGGAGAAATAATTTTCAATTAATGGTGTGGAATCAGGATGAGAATCTTGTGAGGGAAAATAAATCTGATCATATTTAGAAAGCTTGTCAAGATAGTGAGGGCCTGATATAACCATCAGCGAAGGTTGAAGCACCTCAACTCCCTGAAAAGTATCTAAAAATCAATATGATAAACCATAAATATTAGATGATGTAAAACAACCATCATTAGGTACACTAGTGGGAAAATAATCAATTGAAAGACAATTGTTAGAACAAGAACCACGATTATATGGACTAATTAAGGAATAAGATTCATAGTTAGGAGACAATAAAGATAGATCAGTTTGAACAACTTTATAAATTCTTTGAATGAGATAATCATCTTCCTCATATATTGGATGTGACAAACCATCTACTTGTTGTTATCATGTGAAAAGCGTACACTCATCTGTACACATTAGAAGACACTCAAAGTCAGTGATTAGCACATACAAAGGTGACATTTTTAGTTAGAATCACTATGAAGACCAAAAATCAAAATATTTCCCAAGGTTCAAGTTAAAAATTTGGACCATGTGAGTGTACCATTACTGAAAATTAATAGGCGCGTGACTATTTCTTCAATAGACATGTGGTCGCGAAAAATCTAGTCAACACCTTGGGCCACAAACTTGCTTCAGCAACACTCCAAATATCGACATGATGGGATGAAAAAATCAAACCTTGAGCCCTAAGAATCGTTAAAGGCAAGGAAATGGTAGCTCTCATCTCATTTATGAGGTGAACCACCACATTAATGAGACAAGGGGAGGAGGAGTGACCAAGAAACACTATAAATACAAGTTCAAGGACAACTACGAAAATAAGAAAAAGAAAAGCGTTGTTATGTTGCCAAAATTGCTTCCTATCAATCAAGCATTTCATTGAGAAGATGATTTCATCATTGAGAGAGTCTTCATACTTCTTTGAGAGAGAGAGGAAGCTTGGAAGGATATTGAGGAAAGGAACTTCCTTGTTGAGGATTTTTTAGCACCATTGCCCAAACAATTTTCTCCAAGTGCCTTTTATTAATCTATTGTATCTCTTCTACATTCACTAGTCAATAAATGGAACCTTTTCCCATTATTTTGTTTATGTGTTTTCTTCATTAAGCATTTTGTATGTGTTACCTCATGTAGTTTTTAGTTTATGTTTATGTATGCATTGTTTCCATTACTTTCAATGCTTTATTTATCTATGTTTTCCCACTGAAAACAAACAATTGCTTGTTTCTTCCTTATAGGTTGCAACCAACTCCAAGGAAGGTGTCTTTGGTACTCCATAGCAACAAAAAAACCATTACAATATGGTGACTCCACTAGTTTCCTTTCTTTTTTCTAACAGTTATTTTTGTAGGACCTTTCTTTATGCATTTCCACTCCATTTTACCACTATTAATTCTCTGGAATTTTTGTAGGCCCCCTTGGACCTATTTTCAGTCAAGAAAGTTACCTTCTTAATTTTTCCACCGGTTACATGGCTATTATCATAGACATACACATGGTCTGCATGCCTGCGTAGAGGATATCCCATGTGGTTTACAGAGAGAACAAAAAATCATTGTAATTTTTCTTTCTTGGGAGATAGACAACCTTTAGTGAATTTCCTTCACCTCTGAATTTTTTTTCTAGTTAGTTCAGATTGTATCATTTCTTTACTAATCACTATTAGTAGGGTAGTTACTTAGTCTTTACTTTAAAAAAAAATTCACACATAGCTTAATTAAGAGGAAAAGTAAGTGGCCATAATCCACACATAGTTTTCAATTTGTTTTTATATTTTTCACAAGTCACATAGCTTAATTAGAAAAGGAGTAAGTGGCCCATTATTCATAAATAATTTTTACTAACCAAAGTATTTTTATTTCATTAGTATTGGGACTAGGACCAAGTGTTATTAAATAAAGGGAGTAGCCCCTACCTTCCTTGTGTCTTTTAGATGATTGTGGGCGTGCATCTAAGAGATTTCTTAGAGCACTTGGTTTTTCCATCACCCTCTTAGGCTCAAATAGTGTAATAGGAAGTATGTAAGCAGCCCACTATCCAAATATTATTTATTTTCATGCAAGGAACAATTAAAATTTAGTGTAAGTAGGGGATTTTTTAAAGGATCATCACATATCCACATCTTTACACACTTTATATGTTCACTTTGTCAATTGAACACACATTGCACTCCACACACGAAGCTTCTCTAATATTTGTACAAAGGGCATCTAGTTTCAAGAGATTTTGTACTTAGTTTATTTTAGCTTACATTTTCACACCATAAGTGAAGAAATACCCCTAAAAGAAACCATAACCTAAACAAACTAAATTTCCCCACAGGGACCATAAAAGAATTTATAGTTCAAGTTAGGACTATTGGGGGTAAGCGTCCCATAAGATGCCATGGGTAGGTGTGGTACTATATCGGGTTATATGACTTGTATAGTGCTTGATTATGGTGACTTATTACCAAGAAGCTAAATAATTTACCACCCCCATGGGACAAAGGAATCTTAGTGGCCAATTTTAGGCCATATTTCCCTATAGGTGGAGGTGCGGGAAGCACTAAAGCTTGATTCATTACCTTGGTTGATTCTTTTGGCTGAAGTGTCACCAGTTCTTTTACAATGTAGCCCCAGTACCCGTTATAAAATATATCTTCACAAAGCCCAGTTAATTTGAGAGTGGAAAGGATGAATATGTATTCATAGGATCTTTTATCATACGCAAAACAAACAAAAACCATTTTTCGTGTTTGATTGATCACATAACATAACTTAAAGGGAAATTAACCATTTATTTTTTTCTTTGTTTTATGTATGTGATTTATTTTCTTTGATACATATCCCTCCCCTCACCACGGATGTGACTCAAACTCCATTTTGCAACCATAAGGGACCCCACAATACCCCATCACTCTAGCCACTTCAAAAACCTCCCCCCATTACCAAGAGGTGTGTCAGGTCTCTCTATTAGGAAATATTTTGAGACGGGGGGTGAATCGGTATTTTTATAACTACTTAACCCTTTTATTTTCACATTCATATTTATGTATGCTATTGCTATGAACTAAACTTGCGTATGTACATGACTGTAATGAAGACAAGTAGCATATATCCAGTTAACTAACTTTTTAGTTAATTCATCAATTGTTTAACTTGAACTAGTGTATCAGTACTTCATTAGACATTAATTAAATAGTAACCATGTGCAGTAAGAAAATAATAAACCATCACACATAAGAAACACATCAACACTCATGAACACCAAGATTTTTTAGGTGGAAACCCAATGTGGGAAAAAACCATCGTTGTTGTCGTCTTTGTATTCTTATTTTATTATAAAGAGAAATTTCTTACAATCTTGTACTCGCGCTGTTAGGTCCCTATACTACTAGTATAATGCCTTATTGTTATTAGTACAACCCCCTTATTATATTTTTGTGCCCATGTAGTCCCCATATTGTTATTATTGTGCCCATAGAAGCCCACTATTGTTATTATTTTTCCCTTACATTATTATTGTTATGTCAGCTCTGAGTATATTATGACCCCTTAGACTCCTATGTATAGAAAGGAGGTCTTGTCATTTGTATCATCCAAGAATTGTTCATTTGAGTAATGTAAAGGAGGTTGTCCCCTTGAAGAGGCTAAATTCTAAGGCGTTTATCTTTCCTTTCTATCTTTTTGTGAGTTGGTTTCATAACATTTGGTATCAGAGCTTTGGATTCTAGGGTTTCGCTGCTCCAAATAGGCCATTGTGGAATTTTAAACTATAACTTCTTTTCTGCCACATTTTAGAAGCTAAAAAAAAATCCATTTGAGAAGAGCTCACGCTGAACCTCTAGTCTGGATTTAAGATTTTCCTCACTATATTTTTGGAGATATGATCTGAGGAAGCTAGGGTTTTTGCAAGCTCCAAAATTTCATCTAAAACAGGTCATCGTGGAGTTTTCACCATAACTATTTCGCTACGAAGTTTTAGAAGCTAAAAAAAAACCCATTTGAGAAGAAATCGTTATGAATATTGGCTCCGAATTTTAGGTCCTGTATCCTATATTTTCGGAGATATAATCTAAGGAATTTAGGGTTTTTGCAGACCCTTGAATTACATTCCAAACAGGTCACCTTGGGAAAATCGTGATAACTTTCGCTTTGAGCATCAGATTGAATTTTCGTAAGAAGTTACAGAAAGGGAACAAACTGTAGTTTTCTTGGGTATTGTTTTCAGAACCTAAAGCTGAAACTATGACACGTGGGATGTCATACAACTTCACTCTACTGAAATAATCTATAATTAGGTCATTGCGGGAGGTTGGGAATAGATATTTCTTCAGGAATTCAACTGCGCTCAGACTTGCGGAGTTAGAAATAGAACTCAGAGGGATATTATAGACCAAATTTCAAAACTTAAAGATCTGACGGTATATAGTTACAGTCGTTTCAAGTTCAAGCTCCTAAAATCAAGAAAAAGCAAGATGAGGAAGTTTGATGGCAAGGATTCGGTAAATTGGATACTACAGATGGAGAAATATTTTGATCTACATGGTGTACCACTATTACAAAAGATGCGTATTACATCTAATTATTTAGAACCAAATTAATTTTTATGGTATAAATGGCTTTTTTCTCATAAACCACTTGTCACGTGGTCAATTTTCACGGAGGAAATGATAGCACATTATGAGGATACAAAGAGAAACACCTCCTTTAGCCAATTGATAAATCTCAAACAAAAGGGTTCAATGGTAGAGCACATTGAGGACTTACAAAAATTGAATATAAGGGTAAATGATATTCCAGAGAAGAAAATGGTTGATGTCTTCATAGGGACTTTAAAGGATAACATTCAACACAAGGTTTGTCTTTAGGAACCTAATTCATTGGAGAAGACATTCAGGTTGGCAAGAAAAATTGAAAGCGACATTATGGAAACAAGGAATCCCACCACTCATGACTATAATTATGGAAGTGTTTTTTCTCCTAGCCTTCCACAACCTACAAGTTTTACACCACAACAATTGGAAGAAAAAAGAGAAAAAGGGCTTTGTTACAATTGTGATAGCAAATACACTAAAGGTCATAAGTGTGCTGATAAGAAATTATTTTACATAGATTATGAAGAGGAGGAAGAAAAGGATCAAGAAACATCAAAAGAAGAGGATATACACCAAGAACCCACCCCAGAGAAAGAATAAATGAATTTGACCATATCTTGTAAAGAATTGGAAATAATTGCCAATCCCCAAACTATCAAGATAGGACATATCAAGAAGAAAAATGTTCAAGAAGTGAAAGATCAAATCAAGCATCAAGAAATGAATCTGACCATATCTTGTAAATGCAATGGAAGAAATTACCACTCCTCAAACTCTCAAGATAGAAGGACATATCAAGAAGAAAAAGATTCAAGTATTGAAATATCACATCGAACATCAACAACAAGTTCTACAACTTTTAAAGGATAACACCACTTTGGTGCAGAATCGAATGAAACAACAGGTATATCAACATCGCAGTGAAATAAGTTTTGATACAGGCGATTGGGTATTTTTATGGCTACATCTCAAGCAAGCTATTTATGAGAAGGAAATGTTGGCAATACTACATGCACTTAAGAAATGGCGACCTTACCTAATGGGAAGACACTTCAAGGTAAAAATGGATCATGATATTCTTAAATACTTTTTAGAAAAAAGATTATCTTTAGAAGAACATAAAAAATGGGTCACAAATATGTTGGGTTATGACTTTGAAATCATCTACAAAAAAGGGAAGAAAAATGTTGTTGTAGATGCACTCTCAAGAAAGGATGAGGATGTGGAAGCATTGTTTTGTACTATTTCTATTATCCAACTAGATTGGATGAATGAAGCAATGGATGAATGCAAGAAGGATGAATAAGTGTGGCCACTCATTCAAAAGTTGTAGAAGACCCCAGTTCAAAAAATATTGCTAGCACTTGACGAGGAAGGAAAAATCATATTGGAACCTGGAGCAGTCACAAAAACAAGAACCCGAGAGCTACGAAATTGATCAATTTCAGAGTATCTCATCAAGTGGAAGAATTTACCCGCTGAAGATTCCACATGGGAGGATAAGAATTTTATACAGAAGCATCAAGAACTACTCAAGCATTGAGGACAACACTGTTTGAAGGAGAGGGGCATGTTAGGTCCCTATACTACTAGTGTAACCCCTTATTGTTATTAGTACAACCCCTTTATTATATTGTTGTGCCCATGTAGTCCCCATATTATTATTATTATGCCCCATAGAAGCCCACTATTGTTATTATTGTTCCCTTACATTATTATTGTTATGTCGACTCTAATTCTATTATGACCCCTTAGACTCCTATATATAGAAAGGAGGTCTTGTCATTTGTATCATCCAAGAATTGTTCATTTGTGTAATGTGAAGGACGTTGTCCCCTCGAAGAGGCTAGATTCTAAGGCATTTATCTTTCTTTTCTATCTTTTTGTGAGTTGGTTTCATAACACACGTAGACTCATACCAATATGTAGGTACACACCTGCAGAAGGCTACAACCTTCTCTCATTCTCCATCTTCCACTGGAAGGGAGCTACAACCCCATTATCCTCTATTCTTTGTGGATCACTTTTCAGAATATTTCAAACTGGATCCATTCCAAATATTAGATCACAATACTAAAATCCACACTGTATAAAGTCATCGAACCAACTAGATTACCAAATCAAATATTGAAATAACTTATTAAAACAACCAGAATAACTTATATATATGTATACCCATTCATCAGAATACCATACTACATATTGTTCATCACAGAAACCAAATCATGTCACTGCAAACCCTGATTAAACACATGTCAGAATATATACGCTATTGTTTAGAAGAATACCCACGTATATACGCACTTTCCCTTTGGATGACCTACGTACAAATCTCAAAACATGGAAATTTGAATCTCAATTGCTGCATTACTGAAATAATCCCTGAGACACATACTGACCCCATCATAGATCTCTGAGCCACATACATATCATTACATATTACTATTAATTAGTTCAACCCAACGAGCATTGTTAAACACATATTATCATACAAGAATTCATTGACAGACAATAACAAACATAATAAAACAAATCAATCATTATCATTAGGTCATACTACAAAACCCTAGCATATGTATGTGACCCTTATAAATCATTTCCGCATATGTACATGTCTTTCATACTTGACACCCATGTACAGATCTGTCCATACTACAGAATATATAAGCGACTACCCAGAAGAATATTCGCCTATGTACGCAACCTTTCTGAAGAAAACCTGTGTACAGATCTATAATCACTAAGTCAAACCTTTGTTGCACACTAGAACATCTATCAAACCCAAATATCGACATACACCATAACAGATACACATCATAACATCATCACAAATGTATGAAACCATAAGTAGATTATTCAATATATAGTAATTTCATATCTAATGGATCTGATCCATCATCATACTTGGTGCACACCTATTTCAGATCAAACCAATCATCAATAGCCCAATACATGCACACTTAGCACTTTGATCTCCATCTCCTTATATAGCTTAGGCCTTAGCCAATACCTTATGCCAATTTTGTAGTTATGTTGATGGTATTCTTTCACAAGATCAAATATCAATTGTCGCGCTTATTACTATGGGTCAATACCATGGTAAAGACCACTGGTATTGAGAATATTATGGTGCAAAATTGAATGCAAATTTTCTTCACCATACTTGTGTATGTACGTGGCCTTTTTTCATAGGAGCCGTGTATACTTCTTAAAAAGTCACCTTTATCCTTCCTCTGTCTCCGAACTGATATTCCTTTGTTTAATCTCTCTATCACATTTGTACTAGCATGTATACTCATTCTACTACCATTATGTTGACCTCCTTATCAAGTAGGTTTCCATCAAGGACAACACATTAGTCATAATGCCAAGAATCTCACCCTTTGGAATTAATGGCAACCACTTTGGTGTTTGGTCACCACCACTTGTAGATACATGTAACCACATCTGTAGATATTCCAAGCTTCTCTCCCAAGTCAACAAGCATTCCCAAACACCAAGCTTTTACCACTTTGGTGTTTGGTCACCACCACCTGTAGATACCTGTAACCACATTTGTAGAGATTCCAAGCTTCTCTCCCCCTTTGAAATCAAGGGAAAGGGTTGACCAATGTTGAATGAAGTCTTATTTTGTAGAGATGAGTATTGTAGATGTTGCTGAAGATAAGCATTGGCCATGCTCCCCTTGAGCATATGCTAAAACTTATAGAAGATATACAAAGAAGTACATGATGCTATGACTTAACCAAATCTGACCTTTCCTATCACCAAGGACTCATGCTTACATTAATTACCCAACACAGTGGGGTTACATATTTGACTCAACATTACATTAAATGCCCAAAATAATGGGATTACATACATAATGAAATTGACTCCAATAGTTCAATCATGACTGAATATAACAATTTTACATCATGGGTATTTACATGACCTTTACATCAAGAGACAAATATGACATTTATAACCAAAACCAAAGACCTCAATAGTGAGGTAGCAAGACCATGATAGTCATCAATAACCATCATTTACCATATAAGGATGAGCATTTGTCAGCAGCAATATGAGCATCATTATGCAACAAGGAATGCTCAAGAAATCAAATGCCAACAATGTGCACTATTAGAGATATAGAAAATGCTCCCCCTAAACCTGTGCCATTTGTTCATTGTCAGGACTGATCATATTCACCAGTAAAGTCATCAAAGCAACTTCATCAATCAGTAAATTCATCAAAGCAACAATGTCATTTAGCAACCATCATAAGCCAATATCACTTCTAAGTTTCATTTGAGAAACAAAAAAATGTAACCAGTCAATATCAGATGCAGAGGGCCAAATACCCACTGAATGAAATATACCAGTATCTCTTATTGAGTCTATCCTATAGTTTCTTCTTCATATAGAAACATACGCTACTGTCAAGAATCAAAATTTCATATATACATGACCTTCCTTCACGGGAACCACATACAGAAAGTAAACTGTAGTAATTTCAAACTCAACTCCCCCTGAACATTAGAGATATGTTAGGATAATTAACAAAGTGATGAAGTAGATACTAATCCTATTTTATGCTTGAGATATTCAAAGGAATCACATGGAAGTGGTTTAGTAAATATTTTTGCGAGTTTTTCCTTTGAGGGAACATATTCTAGTTTTACCTTTTCTCCAAGCATCTGTTCTCTCAGAAAGTGATATTTGATTGGAATATGCTTGGTTTTTGAGTGCATGCCAATATTTTTAGAAATACTTATGGCACTAGTATTATCACACAAAATAGGTATAGGTTGAGGACAAGTGATTTGAATATCTTGTAATGTTTGGATCATCCATAGAAGTTGAGTACAATAAGATGCAACAACAATATATTTTTCCTCAGCAATAGATAAAGAAATGGAGCTTTGTTTTTTGTTGAACCATGATACCATGTGAGGTCCCAAATAGAATGCTCCTCCATTCATACTCTTTCAATCATCAATGTTACCAACCCAATCTACATCTATGTAAGCATGACGAGAAAAAATTGCATCTTTGGGATACCATAGACCATAATCTTGAGTTCCTTGTAAGTACTTGAATATTCTCTTGACTGTTAGAAAATTATATATTATAGAGAAATCGTACACATAAAATATTGTGGAAAAACAAACACATAAAACAATACAGACACAAATATATGTGGTCCACCCAATTTGGGCTACGTCCATGGAGAAATATCCATTCCTTCCTTTTGTATTATCCAGCAAAATGAAGAGATACAACCTACATCAGATCCGATGTGATTTCCTCTTCTCTCTCACACTATCTCCTCTCTCTTTCTCGCTCAAAATAAACATACACATACATACAACCGCAATATCATTCCATTATATAAATCGAGGGGTTTCATTCTAGGGAAAAAAACCCTAAATTAAGCATAACTTCTACATTAGATCATGTTCCTAATGAATGATTCATATTGACTACGAAATTACAATATTTTACAAGGCAATTTTTCATCTATTTTTAGCTTCAGGGGGGGTGACGGTGATTAAACAAGTGGATTTTTCATCCCATTAGGAACTAGGGTCCAACACAACGATACCTATAAATAAATAAGATAATGAGGCTCCACACCCAACATTGACTACATGGAGATGAGTTTCTTTAGGATTTTCTTGAAATTGTCTAACAATCCCAACTACATGCATGATGTATGGTCTTGTGCCCGTAAGGTAAATAAATCTTCCAATCATAGATCTATAGTCTGGTTGATTTACTGAGGGAGAATCATGATGTGAACTAAGGTTACATCCAATTACCATTGGTGTGCACACGGTCTTGCAGTCTTCCATTCCATATTTCTTTAAAATCTGCTTGAGGTACTTTATCTACAAGAGAAAGATGCCATTCTTAAAGACGAGGAAAGTATGTTAGTTCACCAAGTAATGACATTTCAAATTCTTGTTGCATGACCAAGGCAAAACTTTGACTCATATAATCTTCATTGCTTCCAAATATGATGTCATCTACGTAAACAACAACTATCAAAAGTTTACCATCATCCATATTTATATATATATTGATATCTGCAGATTCCTTAGTGAAACCTTGTTGTTCAAGATACTTGTCAAGGTTATAATACCATGCACTAGGAGCTTTTTTTATCCCATATAATGCCTTCTTGAGTTTTCAAACAAGGTTTTTATCATTTCCTAGAATGAACCCTTCAGGTTGATCAATATAAACTTCTTCTTCTAGGTCCCCATTTAGAAATGTATATTTAGCATCCATTTAATATACTTTAAATTTATGAAATCTTGAAAATGAAAGGAACATTCTTATGGCTTCAAGTCTAGCTACAGGTGAAAATGTTTCTTCAAAGTCTATTCCTTCTTTTTGCGCATAGCCTTTTCATACAAGTCATGCTTTTTTTCTAATTACCTCACCATTTTCATTTAGTTTTTTTTTTAATACCCACTTTTTCCCAATAACATTTTTATCATGAGGTTTTGGTGCTAATTCCCATGTATGGTTCTTTTCTATTTGGCCAAGTTCTTCATCCATAGCCTTAACCCAACATTTATCTTTTCTAGCTTTATTTACATTTTGTGGTTCAATTGTGGATAGTAAGGCTAGATAACAAGAAGTTCCAACAAGAGTTCTTCTAGTTTGTACGCCAACTTCCTTATGACTTAGAATTTGAGATTCTGGATGATTTTTTTAACATACCTTGATGGAGTCGTTTCTGATGCTTCTGCATTCTCAATTCCTTCTTCTTGTGCTTCATTGATTCCCTCTCCTACATCCTTTTGGTTTGTTGTAGGAGTATCTTTTTCATCTGTTGGTGCTTCCTTTTTGGTACTTGTGGATGCTTCATCAATCACAACATCAATGCATTCAACAATATTTTGAAGTATTTTATTGTAGCATTTATATCCTTTTCTTCTAGAGGAGTATCCAAGGAGAATTCCTTCATCATCTCTAGCTTCAAACTTTCCAAGTTTATCATCATTATTCTTTATGTAACATTTTCTTCCAAAGACTCTAAAATACTTGACAGTTGGAGGCTTACCAAACCATAGTTCATGAGAAGTTTTGTCATTGTTTACCCAAATATGAGCTTTGTTGAGGATATTTATTGTTGTGTGTATTGATTCCCCCCATAAGTTATGAGGTGTTCTAGACTCATCAAGCATGACATGTTCCATTTGTTGGATTGTTCTAATCATTATTTTTGCCACTCTGTTTTGTTGAGGAGCTTTAGCTCTAGAAAACTGCCTTTTGATTCCATGTTGTTCACAAAAGTTGAAAAACTCATCTGATATAAATTATCCTCCTATATCACATCTAATACATTTTATTTTCAAATCTAACTCATTCTCTACTAGAGATTTGAAGACTTTAAATATTTCAAATGCTTCATATTTATGTTTTAATAATCCAATCCAACACATACAAGTAAAATCATCAATGAATAATATGAAGTATTGTCCCCCCAGGAGACTTCTTTCTCATAGGACCACACAAATCAGTATGAATAATTTCAAGTGGCTTACTTGAAGTACCTTCTTTGGCATTAAACTGGACCATGGTTTTCTTACCAAATTGACATGATTTGCATATGGTATTTTCTGGTAGAGAGATGTTAGGCAAGTCGCAAATTGCTCCCATTCTGCTTGACTTAAGTAATTAACTGAAGCTTAGATGTCCCAATCTTTTGTGACAGATCCAACTTTCTTCTAGTTTTCTCAAGCAACAATGTTCTAAACCACCTTTCAAGACATAGGCATTACCTGGAGTTCTCGTTCCCTTTATTATGATCTTACTTGTATCGAGATTTCATACCACACAATTATTTTATCTAAAAACCACCCCATTCCCTTGATCACACATCTGACTAACACTCAACAATTTATGTTTTAATCCATCAATAAACAAAACATTTCCAACTTTAGCCTTTTCTTTCAGCAAAACCGTTCCTTTTCTTTTGATAAAAATAGGTGAATTGTTTCCACATGTTACATTCTTTTCTTTCTTTATTTCATTAAAGGACATAAACTTATCTTTATCACCTGTCATATGTTTTGAACATCCACTATCAATGTACCACATATTTTCTTGATATCCTGCATATAAATCTAAACTATAATTCTCATATTCTATGGTTCTCTTTTTCCATACCTTAGATGTTGTTGCTTTTTGTTCATTCTGAAGACTTGATCATATTTTTCTTCTACATTTAGTTTCTCTATGCCCAAATTTATTTCGAAAGGAACATTTGGATTCATCTTGAAGAGGTGAGAAGGTATTGTAATAGAATTGCTTTAACCCAGCCCCATTCTTTTGTTTTCTTGCTTTTCTATTCATGATAGTTTTACAAGCAACACACTGACCAACCTTATGACCAAAATTATGAGAAGTGAAGCATTGACCATTAAAGTAAAATTTCATGGGAGTGTAGTACCTTCTTGTGTAGCTTTCCCTTTGATTATTGTAAGGGTGGTTCATCTAAGAAACATTTGACCCCATATTCCTTTACTAAGAGTTGGAATTTTGTTGACTACTTCCTTTTATTGCATTGAGATAGCTTCTTGTACCTGTTTCAGAAGATTTTGCAGTCTTTGATGATTCTCCATTGTATCTGAGACATGTATATTTAAAAGGAGAGAATTGTACTTTGATGATTTCTTATAAGGTATCAAATCCCTTAGAAAATCTAAGTTTTATATTTTTTTCTTTCTCATGTTCCTTCCTTAGACTTACAACTTCTTGTTCTGACTTTTCATTATGCCTCTCTCTTTCTAGCATTTGTTTCTTCAGATATTACTCTACTAATTTAGATTCTTCTAAACGAGTTTTAATCTAAGTTATTTCTTCTATGAAATTATCATTTTCTTCTAGGGAACCCATAAAAACATCATCAGACTCATCAATAAACTTATCTTCAAATTCCATAAGTAATTGATATTCTTGATCAGACTCACCTTCTTTTCCATTTGAAATACCATCACTATCTTTGTGCATGTACTAGCTTCTCTTGTTTTCGAACCTTCCTCTAAAATTTACTTTTTTCTGAAATCTTTCCTTTCTCATGGTTTTATTTATAAGTTCATTTAGAAACATAGTGACCAACTCTTCCACAAGAAAAATATTTGAAAGGAAGCTTACCTCAATATATGCTTGTGCCTTCTTGGAGTTTCTTTATGAAGTTTGCCCCTTCTTCATCTGATACACACTTTGATTTCTTGAGCTTCTCCTTTTCCTTTCCTTTATAAGTATCTTTGAATGCAGCTTCTCGGATATCTGAGGGACCCCCTTTTCACATTTCATAGGCTGTTAAAATCCAATGAAGTTGTTCAATAGTAAGGTTCTTCAAATCCTACATTTTTTCAATGGCAGAGACTTTCGAATCGAATTTTGGGGTTAGAGATCTTAATATTTTCTCAACCAGTGGTGATTATTTTATTTCATCACCAAGAGTTATCATTGATTTAACGATCTCATATACCCTAAGAAAGAAACATGCAATACTTTCATCATTATGCATTCTGAGAGTTTCATATTGAATTCTAAGAGTTTGAAGTTTCACACCTTTTACCTTTGTGTCACCTTCATAACTTTGGATTATCTTGTCCCATATAGCCTTTGTGGTATTCAGGTGCATGAATTTGACAAATTATTATTCTACCAAGATTTCTAATAGAGCATTAACAACCTTTGCATTGGTCTCGTACTTTTTCTTTTTTGCTTCATCTGTGGGAATGGAGGATGGATATTGATAGCCTCCTTCAATGATTCCCCAAACATCTTCTCCAAGTGACTACATGTATGTTCTTTTTTTGACTTTCCAAAAAACTAGATTAGATCCATTAAACAATGGTGGCCTGATAGATGTTGCTCCCTCTTGGTTGCTCATCTTAGTGAATCTTCTTTCAAGCGATCAAGCTTCTTCTGAAGGACTTTCTCTAATACCAATTATTAGGAAAAATATTGAGGGGTGGGTGATAATTAGGGGATTTTTGAGGTATCAAATGGGCCTCCCAAGGAAATTATAAAATAATAGTGGAAATAATAAAATAATATTAGATTACATCATCAAAATTTAGAGGGAAAAAAGGAAAAACAAAAATTATTTTTTCAACTCGTATTTTGAACTTATATCCCTATGTGTTTACTCAAATTTTGAGAGGAAACACTCGCTGGATGAAATATTTGATTACTAATCCAAGGAGTACCCATGTTTCATACTTTCAATGGACCCTTCTACACAAAAAATGAGAAATACAAGAAAAATGTGATTGCAATCACGTTTTCTATGTATTTCTCATTTTTCGTGTTGCAAGGTCCATCGAACGTATTCAACATGGGTACTCCTTTGATGAGGAATTAAATTTTTCATCCAAAAAGTACTCCCGCTCAAAAGTTGAGTAAAAACTTGGGGAGATAAGTTGAAAATATGAGTTGAAAAAATAGTTTTATTATTTTATTATTTTTTAATATTTTTACTTTTTTACTCCAAAAATGGTGAATCATCCCCCATGGTTAACATCATCATCTTGAATCCTATTGGTTCTTATAAATTTTATTTTAGTTGTACATTTTTCTCAGGAGGCCCATTTTAGACCTCAAAATTTGCCTAATGATCAGTATTTTTAAACTAATTAACCCTTTTCTTTTCACATTCAAATTTATGTACGTTAATGTTATGAAGTAAACATGCTTATGTATGTGACTGTAATAGAGACAAGTGGCATATACCGAGTTAACTAGCTTTTCACTTAATTCATCAACTATTTAACTTGAACCAGTGTATCAGTACTTCATTAGACATTAATTCAACAGTAACCATGTGCAGTAAGAATAGAATAAACCATCACACATAAGCAACACATCAACACTCATGAACACCAAGAATTTTTAGGTGGAAACCCAATGTGGGAAAAAACCACCTTTTTTGTCATCTTTGTCTTCTTCTTTTATTATAAAGAGAAATTTATTACAATCTTGTACTGGCATAGACTCATACCAGTATGCAAAAGCCCACTTGTATAAGGCTACAACCTTCTCTCATTCTCCAACTTCCACTGGAAGGGAGCTACAACCCCATTATCCTCTATTCTTTTTGGATCACTTTTCAGAATATTTCAAATTGGATCCATTCCAAAAATAAGATAGCAATACTAAAATCAGCATTGTATCAAGTCAATGAACCAACTACATCACCAGATCAAGTATTGAAATAACTTATTCAAACAACCAGAATAACTTATATCTTTGTATACCCATTCATTAGAATACTAGAATATATATTGTTCATCACAGAAACCATATATTGTCACTGCAAACCTTGATTAAACACATGTCACGATATATACTCTATTGTTCATAAACATGCCAACTTATATATGCCTTTCCCTTAGGATGACCTACATATAAATCTCAAAACACACAAATATGAATCTGAATTACTGCACTGCTGAAATAATCATTGAAACACATATTGACCCCATTATAGATCTCTGAGCCACATACAGATCATCACATATTACTATTCATCAATTCAACCCAACCAACACTGTTAAACATAGATTTTCATGCAAGACTTCATCGATAGACAACAACAAACATAATAAATCAAATAAATAATTTTCATCAGCTCATATTGCAAAACCCTAGAAGATGTACGCGGCCCTTATAAATCATTTCTGTGTATTTACGTGCCTTTCATACTTGACACCTGCGTATAAATCTGTCCATAGTGCTTAATATAAACAAAAATACCCATATTAAGATTCACATATGTACACGACCTTTCTTAAGAAACCCTACATACAAATTTGTAAATACTGAGTCAAACCTTTGTTGCAGACCAAAACACCTGTCAAACCCAAATCTCGGAATACATAATATCAAATACGCATCATAACATCATCGCAGATCTATCAAACCATAAGCATATTATTTAATATATAGTCATTTTAAATCTAATGGATCTGATCCATCATCATACTCGTTGGTGCACACCTATTCATACCAAACCAATCATCAATAGCCAAATACATGCACACTTAGTACTTTGATCTCCATCTCCTTATATAGCTTAGGCCTTAGCCAATACCTTAGGCCAATTTCGTAGTTGTCTTGATGGTATTCTTGGATGGGATCAAATATTCATTGTCACGCACATTACTATGGGCCAATACTATGGTAAAGAGCCCTAGTATTTAGAATAATATGGTGCAGGAATTTTACGCGACTTTGCTTCACCATACATGTGTATGTATGTAGCCATTGTTCATAGGACCCACGTATACTTCTTAAAACATCACCTTTATCCTTTCTCTATCTCTAAACTGATATTCCTTTGTCCAATCTCTCTATCACATCTATACTGGCTTGTATACTCATTTTGCTACCATTATCTTTACATCCTTATCAAGTAGGTTGCCATCAAGGACAACAAATTAGTCATAATGCCAACACTCTCACCATTCAGGTGTAGGACACATCGTACAACCATTTTTATTGGACCATCCTTTATCGGTGTAAATTTGATTGGAAACCCTCCCCTTCAGAGTACTCCTTTAACTGCCCCTCAAGGGAGTCCAAACACTACCCTTTAGGGAAGCCCACACACTACCCCTCTAGAGAGTCCATGCAGTACCCACCAGGGTGACCCATCTCACACTTCCCAGTAGGGAACTCATTTTCACATTGTTGTTCAAAATCATTCATCGATGGCAAACAACACTAAAATCCCATTTCTATCTTTCTTAAATCTTCCAAATTTGAGAAAGTTAACCAAAAAACCCATTGCACATGGTCAGAATTGGATAGACATGCCAACCAAGTTACTTTCAGATATACCAAATTTGAAGGGAAAGTGGGGGAAGATCTGGGAAACCATGTAATGATCTTTCACCATTGGTTCTCATCCAACAACATCGTTGATGACTTTGTTCAACTATGACTGTTTCAATGCACTCTCACAGGGCCTACGGTGAAATGGTACATAGGTGAGGCCTCTAGTTCCCATGGAACTTTTGACTCTCTAGCCAGGTCATTTCTCACATTCTTCCAGCTTCCAACCTGCCAAGACTCGGGATTTAATCTACTCAACCATTTCCAGAAATCTTCGACCACACACATCTCAGGTCATGTCCATGAATGGTGAAAAAATTGTAGCCTGTGTAAGGTAATCATAGACGACGACCTTCTCCTAGACTTATTTTTGAGATCCCTCACCTCATAAATCACAAAAGTTATGGCTTTCACATTCCCATAAAACAAGGAAGAGGCTATCAGCAAATCTCAACAATTTGATCTCATATACACAGTCCAGATACCTTTACCATGTCCTACCAGATGCACCTCACCTATAGTCTTTTAGAACAAAGCTACCAGGAGCATCGAGTGTTGTAGACGAGTTGATTAGAATCATAGCCCAAAATCAACCTAGAAACACCTTCCAGCAATATGGAAATTTTTGCAGTGGTCGAACCACTTACCATCCATATGGTACCACACCTATAGCGTGACCACCATCCAATAAGAGATATTATTAGTTTGCATCCATGTAGAGCCCTACTATATAGGGAAACCAATATCCTCCTGACAAGGCGATCAATACCCTCTTGCGTAAGGTGGTCAGTATCCTCCTAGGGTCACCGAGGTGGTTTCCACCTCTGAAAGAACCTATGCCAACCCAAGAGAAGGGAACCCTTACTTCCCTTTTATAACACCCCAATAGAATAACCCACTAGCACAACCTAATGCTGGGGATAATTTCATGGAACCTTCTTTCCCACAATAGAAGCATTCATTTGAATAACTGAATATGGAAATTCCACCAAATTCCACTACGAAGAAAGAAAGAACAAGTCGAAAGGGGAACCTAGATAGGGGGAAATAACTAGCAACAACCTTTGTGGGCACTGGCTAGGGGTAATCCCTCTAACCAGAACCAAAAGCAGGGTCAGACCAATAACAACCCATAAAAGCAATACAAGAACCCTAGTCTATGAACTAATCATGCTTGTACTATTTTTGGGGAATATGGCCATTATACCTATCATTTCCCTCAACTCTTCGAGTTAAAGAGGTTGAAAGATACCAGGGGGAAAGTGGGGGGAACCAATAGCCTACAATAATGTAGAATCCCTTCCCCCACAAAGGAGTGGTAAATACTCAGCATGAACCCTCCCATCAGCAATATCAGAATCCCCCTAGAGGAATTTCCCAAAATACAACCAATCACAACATTTATGTGGCAAGGGAATATGTTCTCCTGCAAAAGTGAAACTGGGATTATGAAACCCTGCCAGAAACCAACCTTTCCATCACAACCACCACAACAGTTGTAACACCTTTGACGATATCTTGACCACTGGTAGAAACGATCCCACTAATCGTCAAAGGGCCTCTACATCGAGTAGAACATAACTCAAAGGTTGCTCATAGCTACAACATTTATGGATGATCTAGCTCAAACCCCATTTTCTATGTCAACATTAGATGTATTACAAACATGCCCAACTCAATGGAAACCCAACTTTCAGCGTGAGGCCCAATCGACCATGTCGATTCTCGTTTGATGGCTTTCAGTTTGGATAATGCTACTCCGTACCTTCCATCAATAGTCACCTTACAAATTTCGATCACCATCCAAAACATTAACATCCATCATTGCATAGTCGATGATGGAGCATTCACATATATCATGACCAAAATAGTTTGGCAAAAATTAGGATCCCCTGAGCTTAGAGCATCACCCATCACTCTTAGAGAATACAATGGGTACCCTTCAACCATCGTAGGCATTTTCCAAGATGTGCTGGTAGAGATCGTCAGCAAAATTATTCTCATAAACATAGAAGTCTTAGATGCTCGGTTGGATTACAATATCCTTATTGGCCATAGCTATATATATGCAATGATTGTAGTAGCATCTTCAATATTTTGGATCATGATGTTCCCCCATGATGGGAAAATTATTGCAATTGACCAACTCATGTACTATGAGAAAAAGACATTCACCACCATGGATGGTGTATTAACTTTCATAGGATACCACCCATAGTTTATCACAACTTTTACTGAATCATGTCTAGGGATATTCAATCCATCAACACTCCTTGGTACATACCCTTGAGACACACCCTTGATAGAGGCCACCCTGGCAGCCCCGATGTGCATGATGAGTTCATCAAACACCCCTCAAATTCAGGAACCAATTCCAAACAGCCCCAGTGCTACAATTACTCTCTCAGCATTCCTACCCTACACTATCACTCGGACACCATTCTTATATCCCCCACCCGGTTTTGTCTCACACCAAGTCACGACGACAATCATGTTGTTTAATATGGATTTCATGATACCTATCTAGTATTTGGCTCCATAAGCCATGTTAGAGAACTCAGGTATTACCTCAATGGGCATCATTCCTGTAGCCACCCCTTAGGAAACCACCCCAAAATGATCTATGCTTGCATCGATACTAACAGGTGCCAACATGAGGGATAAGAAAAAGGGGAAGCAGATAGAAGCCTCAAACACTTCCTCATTTAGGGTACCACCACCCTATGCATTGTGTGAATTATTAGGGAACTCTACCAACTTGTACCCCAAGTTAGAGGAGTTGAAAGCTCTTTTTCATGCCCCAAAAACGCTAGTGGTCCCACCTCCACCTTTAGCAGAAAAGACCACACCAACATGTAATAGGGCATTATGCACCAACAATGCATGCACCATTTAAGTAGAGTATGGACATTACACTCATCATTGTCTCAAAATACCTTGTTATTGAGGTGCATTGGGTGCACTTGCCGAAGCCAATACTGATATTCCATCACTTCCCACGGTGCTAGTGGCGAATGATAGGTCCAAAACCATTCACTGTGTATTCGAGGAAGAATCACTACACATTTTTCATTCATGTGCCCATTTTCATTCTACCTCTCACTCACAGTCAATCTCCAGAAGAATGGCAAGTCAGCCTAAGGCAATATTGGAAAAACCTTCCACTCATGCGCCCTATGCAATAGACCCAACCACCTAATTAATCAATGTCGAGAATTGAGTAATATTAGAGATGTATTTCTCTTGTTGGTCCACATTCCCTAACCTACTCACTCAAATTAGTCTAGATTCTCATGCAACCATTATCACATTTGTTACCATGTGCACCATACATAGAATTTTCAATAGCTTCCAGGTTTTCGAGCAGCAAGATTACCCTTGTGCAAAATTGACATTGGGGGCACAAATATTTCTACCATAATCGGTACTAAGATCCAAAGGTGGCCCACACCCTTGAATTCCCCACCTCATTAAATCAATCATGCATCATCATTATGAACTACGGGAACTACTGATACCCACACCATTTATGAAATTAGCATAGATTATGCATCATCTACAGTTCACCCGTGCAATATTTGTACTAGCAGTTTTCATAGTTCTGAGACATGTCCTATGTTATGAACATTTGGACAAATTAGGATACAACACCAACCAGTTCACCAAACCCCTTAACACCATCCTCTCATAGAGGAAGATTCATTGGCTCCTAGGATGCCAACATTATCTTGGAAACCTTCTCTTACTCATTACCAATCTTCCATTAAAAATATTCTCTCACCACCTGGTGTTGACGACACAGAACATCACATACGATTCTTATCCTCGACCATAGGAACCTTGATTTGCGCCATCTACTCAACATTTCTTGGTATTGAGACTGCTACACCCACCACAAATTTAACAACCCTAGGTTAAAAGTTCATGTAATAAAAGTTAATAAAGGAAAAATAAGACCAAGTTCATGGAACACATATTCCAAGCTAAATGTTGGGAAAATATCCTAGTGGGAATCACTTGATGTGTTTATGGCTAAGGGGAAACTAGAAAAGGCAATGGCTAAGGCTTTGAAAAGGAGAATAGTTATTTTGGCATTTTGGCATTTTATTTGTGAAAATAAATGAAATTAGGATAAAATGAAGGTGAAAGGTCACAGGTTGCATGTGAGGAGGAAAATGAAGGAAACTAATGGAAAATTGAAGAAATGAGAGGTATGAATAATAAAAGGACATCATAGCATCAATTGGTAGCTTTTTTCAGTTGATCCTTTTGTCAATTCAGTTTTGGAATTTGCCTCAGAGAGGAGAAGAGAACCAAGAGGAGAAGGAAAGAATGTAAGCAAAGTAAGGACAAGGAAAGAAAAGGAAGGACAAGGAAAGAAAAAAAAGACAAGGATCAAGCAATGAAAAGTTGGATCAAGAGGCTTCAACAGGAATACTAGTAGGTAACAAGTTGCATGTATGATTTCCTAGCTAGTTTTGACATGCATGGTATGTCCCTGTTGGTATTTGGTTCTTTTGTTGTCAATGGCATGGATCTTTTCGGGTTTTGATAGTGGATTTTATCCTAGCCTTTCCATTTTCGGATAGCCATGGTGTGATGGGAATTTTCTTGGTTTGAGCTTTGGATTGCCAAAAGATTTTGGATTTGGGTGACATGGTCTTATGAAAATTCCAAAAGGCTTAGGCATCCCTTAACCAGTAATGGCGGGATATACGGTAAATCCTTACAGTGGAGATGGGAAAATTCCTCAAGGTATTGGAGAAGAAATTCTGAGGCTTCCTAGCTCGGTTTGGTTTTGTGATCTCGACATCAGTTTAGATAATATCATGGTATGGTGACAGTGGAGGTAGTTTAACCTCTAGATTCCCTTGGTTGTTTATGGATTGGTTTATCCCATGAGATCCCACATTCATGCTTGGAATATGAAACGAGGGTGATTGGATGAAAGAAAAATTTGGTTCAGCCAATCTATGGTCCGCTGGTACATGGAAGTCCTGAACCTGGTTGGATTTTTCCTATGTATAATAAGAGATAAGTTTCTCTTTCTTTTGATGAAAAAATGTACTATCTATTATGTGGCTTTAATGATTGTTTTCTCATTGTCATTTGTTTGGTTATATGATCATTATAAGCATGGTTATTTGACAATTCTCAATCATGGATATTGTCATGATTTTACTTCTTACTGAATGAATAATGAATGAAAGACCTAATTGGTGTTATGACAGCTAATGTGAAGGTAGTGACCCTTCTTGTTAAACCTTAGATAATTTTTCAGTCCCTTATGTTTAAACTTTCATTCATGACCTATAGGTTGCATATTTACCAAGTGTTTGATAGAATTTCGGTCATGATTGGACCAGGGTAGGTTAAGTCTTTGAGCATGTTTGTTATAAAAAGCATTTTTTCATATCTGTTATGAGTTCTGAAAGTTTCATAGAGTTTTGGGCAGAGGTTAAGCCATAGCCCTGGAAAATTTCCTTAAATCACGCAGTCGCTGGCATAGCACTGGCAGAAAAAATGCTACATTCGCACTCAAGAAGGCTCATGACAGTGACTAGAGGCCATCAGTCACTTGGATACCTTGGAAAGGGAGTGACTGAGGCTATAAGTCGGGAAAAATAGAGTCATCTTAGGGGTTGGACACCAAGAGGGTTTGGGTTGCTCCTGGAGGTCTTGTAGCACCTAAGAGAAGTCAGTAACGTCTTAATTTGTCAAATCCATTTCCTTAATGTCATATAGGAGGTTGATTCCTATCATAGTAGCCCCTCATCTCATGTTTATCCATGTAAGCTAGTGAAATTTGGTATATATGAGAGGAGGCATTGTTACAAGGTGGTATTAGAGTGGGTTATGCTCTCTTTGGGTAAAGTCTGATGTTGTCAAGGTTATGGTTTTCATGCATGGGGTCATGGTATAAAGTTGGAATGGTCATGCATCATGTTGTTGCGTTGTTATGTTGATACGTTGATATGATTATATGGATATGCTTACGATTATACATATACATGCTAATGTGGATTAATCTTGCAAATGAGATAAACCTCCCCTGAACATCACTAAGGTATGGATTTGGTTTTGGAATCTATTTGGTTTATCTCACATGGTACACTTGCAGGAAGAAGAGAATAAAAGATGATGAGAAAAATGGTAGACTACAGTTCTCGTGACTCTCCCTATAGATCAGTTGGGCAACAAGGAGAAGAGTATTCTCCTGGCATAGCAAACACATTGAGAAACTTGAGGCAAGAGATTAGAAGTTGCAAAGCAGACATTGACAGGTTGGTTGAGGCTCAGGAAATACTTGCAAGGGCTCAAGAGAAGTAGGTAGAGTTTAATGCAGTGATTCTTGAGAGATTTTAAGAGTTATAGAGATATGGAAGGTTGAGGATCAGTCAAGAGAAGGAAGAGAAAACTAATGGAGCCTATGGTAGTAGGTCTCATTCTAGACACAGGTTGGATAGAGGAGACACATTTAGAAGTGGAAGATCATTGGATACACCTGACAAGAGGACTAGTATGTATGGGCATCATTCTATTTCCTCATCCAGGAGACATTATCATAGTCATCACCATCATCATCCTTATAGTTGGGGTGAGTATTTACCTAAGGAGTTCAAGAAATTGAAGCCTCCTACATTTTATGGAAAGGTGAAGAAAGTAGAATATGCAAAGGCATGGTTTCTTGGGATGAAGAAATTATTCATATTGCATAGCTACTCAGAGAACATGAAATACAAGACAGCCACTCTCAGTCTTAAAGGGAAAGCAAATATTTGGTGGGAATATGTGAATAATGTCAAGGGAATTCGAGAAGATGAGTTGATTTGGGAGGAGTTTAAGAGACTCTTCAAGAAGAAGTACTTATCATAGGGGTACTATGATTATAGAGTTGAGGAGTTTTATGAGTTGCAAATGGGTTTAATGACAGATGATGAGTACATTAGCAGGTTCCTAGAGTTGTTGAGGTATGTGGCTTATCTCAAAGGAAGAGAAGGCTAAGATTCAGAGGTTCATCATAGGGTTTCCAGCAACATATAGAGACCAGATTGAGTTTGATGAGCCTAGATCGCTAGAGGAAGCCATCCATAAATTGAATCATTGTTATGAGCAATCAAAGTGCAAAGTTGAGCCTAAACATGACTTGAAGGGAAATGAGAAAGTTAAAGGGAAGTGGCCACCAAAGCAGGGAATACCTCATGATGTAGGTGAGAAAGAATATGTGGTTCCTTACAAGAAGTTCAATAGAATTGATAAGGGGCATGGGTCACAGCCTAGAGAAAAGAAGACTAGAGGTGATGGTAGAGGGCAGTTGCAGTGTTGGATATGTGGAAAATACCATCGTAAGAAGGATTATCCACTATACCAGGGAGGTAGGCCTCAGATATATAGTGCTCAAGAGGCACAAAAACTTGGGTATGTTGGTCATAGTATTCCTTAGATTTATGCAATTGTGGACAAAAAGCAGGGGGATCGCCAGTAATCCATTATTGAGATGGAACATAAGCTCTGTGGTTGAGTTATTTCTATTTTGATTGATCCTAGATCTAATTATAGTTATGTTGATCCTGAACTAGTGGATAAGTGTGGCTTGAGAAAAGAAGTGCACGCAGAGTCTTGGTTGGTATAGTTGGCTACAGGTACTACGAAGAGAGTGCATTACTGGGTAAGAGCTTGTGCATTCGAGTTGTAGGGTATGCCTACAAAAACACATTTGATTGTACTGCAATTAGGATCATATAGTATGTTTTTGGTTATGGATTAGTTATATCTTCACAGGAACAAAGTAGATTGTTATGACAATAATATTGAGTTTATAGATATGCAGGCTAAGCGCAATTGCAGGAAAGGGTGTGTAATGTTTAAAGTTTATATTTCCAGTGACAAGGGTAAGGATGTTGAGGATGCATAAATATTCAAGAGGCACCTTGTATTACAATAGTTTCAAGATGTGTTTACAGTAGAGATTCTAGAGTTTCCTCCCCATAGGGAAGTGGATTTTTCTATTGATTTGGTACCAGGGACAACACTAACATAAAAAGCACCTTACAGGATGAGCACACCAGAATTGGTGGAGTTGAAGTTACAATTGAAGGAAATTCTTGATAAGGGGTACATTTGGCCAAGCGTATCACCTTGGGGTGCACTATTGTTGTTCATGAGGAAGAAGGATGGTACTCTCAAGTTATGCATTGATTACAAGTAGCTGAAAAAGGTGACAATCAAGAATAGATATATGTTTCCAAGGATTGATGTCTTGTTTGATCAGTTGAAGGGAGAAACATTGTTCTCAAACACTGACTTGAGGTTAGGATACCCTCATGTACACATCAAAGAAGAGGACATTTGCAATACTGCCTTCAAGACCAAGTATGAAAATTATGAGTTTGTTGTAGTTCCATTCAGTTTGACTAATGCTCCATCTAATTTTATGTGCTTGATGAATAGTGTGTTGCGTCCTTATCTAGACAATTTTTTTATTGTATTCATTGATGACATCCTGATATATTCTAAGAATGAGGAAGAGCTTGTCGAGCATTTAGCAGTAGTTTTGAGGTTTCTAAGAGAAAATTAATTGTATGCCAAGCTTATCAAGTTCAGTTTCTTTCAGATGAAGGTGCACTACTTGTGACATGTTATCTCCAAGGAAGGCATAGCAATAGATCTAGAAAAGGTAAGAGTTATCATGGAGTGGGTAGCTCCTAGAAATGTGGATGAAGTCAGATCATTCATGGGGTTAGCAGGTTACTATAGGAGGTTCATCAGGAACTTATTATGCATTGATGACCCTATTACATCATTGCAAATAAAAGGTAAAAAATTTGAATGGACATAGGAATGTGCAGAAAGTTTTAAACAATTAAAGCAGTTGTTGACGAATGCTCCAATGTTAGGGATTACATATCCAGATAAAGAGTTTGTAGTGTGTACAAATGCTTGCAAGAGAGGGCTTGGTGGAGTCCTTATGCATGAGAGATAGGTGATATGTTATGAGTCAAAGAAATTGAATGAGAATGAGTAGAATTATCTGACTCATGATCTTCAGTTTGTGGCTATTATTCATGCCTTGAAGATGTGGAGACATTATCTTCTTAGCAAGAGGTTTGTGTTGATGAGCGATCACAATGGGTTGAGAAATCTATTTGACCAACCGAATCTGAATGTCAGGAAAGCTATATGGTTGGACATAATCAGTGAGTTTGACTTCGAGATCAGATACATTTAGGGTAAGGAGAATAGGGTTACAGATGCTCTCAGCAAGAAAGTGTAGTTGAACCATGTGCAGCAGTGAGCTCATATGGGGTAGATTTACAGGATCATATCTTATAAGCAGAACAAAAGGATGATAGGTACATGTATCTTATTCACAGGCTACAATAGGGTAATAGTAATCAGGATGTAGATTACCATCTCACGGTAGATGGCGTGGTGATATTTAGGGATAGGATCTATGTGTCGGATGACAGTGAACTCAAAAAGCTTATATTGAGGGAGTTTCATGTCAAGCCTTATTCAGGTCACCCATGATACCAGAAGACATTGACAACAAAGAAGAAGCTATACTATTGGCCAAATCTGAAGAAGGAAGTGGCAGAATTCATGGCTAGATGTTTGGACTGCCAGTAGGTGGATTACATCAACATATTTTGATTCCAGAATGGAAATGGGAGGTCATTTCCATGGATTTCATTACAGGTCCTCAAAAGACATTGAGGCCTCATGATTCTATCATGGTTGTGGTAGATAGGTTGAGTAAGGTAGCTCACTTCATTCCAGTAAATACTACATATTCATCTAGCTAGGTGGCACAAGTATTCATCAAGGAGATTATGAGATTGCATGGTGTTTTGAAGAAGATTGTGTTGGACAAGGATGCCAAGTTCAGTTATAAGTTTTGGAAGGATTTTTTTGTAGGTTTGGGGAAAAATTTGGCCTTCAATATTGTTTATCATCCACAAACAAATGGATAGATAGAGAGGGTGAACAGGATACTGGAGGATATGATGAGGATGTATGTGATGCACCAGCGGAGGAGATGGGAGGAGTACCTTCCATTGGTTGAGTTTTCTTATAACAACAGTTATCAGGAGTCACTAAGGATGAGTCCATTTGAGGCACTATATGAGTGGAGTTGTAACACTTCCATCAGCTCGAGTGACCTGTTGAACAAGTTACTTATTGGACCAAACATGTTGGCAGACATGGAATAGGAAATGTAGGTTATAAAGAAGAATCTAAAGGTAGTACGGCATAGGAAAAATATCTATGCATACCAGCACACGGAACTTAACGAGTTTTAGGTTGGGGAGCATGTGTATTTATGCATCAATCCCAAGAAGAGATCCTTGAGGATTGTATCATGTGCCAAGTTGGCACCATGGTATTGCAGGTATTTGATATCCTTGAGAGGATTTGACCAGTGGCCTAGACACTTGCACTTCCTCTGACAATGAAAGTCCTTGCCTCCGACATACTTGCACCAACAAAGGAGATGGGAGGAGTACCTTCCATTGGTTGAGTTTTCTTATAACAATGGTTATCAAGAGTCACCGAGGATGAGTTCGTTTGAGGCACTGTATGGGAAGAGTTGTTGCACTCCCATCAACTAGATTGATCCAATGAACAGGGTACTTATTGGACTGGAAATGTTGGCAAACATGGAATAGGAAATGTGGGTTATAAAGAGGAATCTAAAGGTAGCACAACACAAGAAAAATAGTTATGCAGACTAGCACAAGTAATTTAAGGATTTTTAGGTTAGGGAGCATGTGTATTTACAAACCAATCCCAATAAGAGCTCCTTGAGGATTGGATCATGTGCCAAGTTGACTCAATGGTATTGCATGCCTTTTGAGATCCTTGAGAGGATTTGACCAATGGCCTACAGACTTGCACTGCCTCTGATATTGAATGTCCATGATGTTTTTTATGTTTCATTGCTTTAAATATATGTAAAGGATATTAATCAAATTATTGATTGGTCTGTATTGTAGGTGGAGAAAGAAGGATAATTCCAGCTAGAACCTTAGTGCATATTGTAGTGGAAACATCTCATGCTCTCAAACAAGGAAATCGAGCAAGTTAAAGTGTAATGTTAGCACTTTGGGCCTGAAAAAGCTACATGGGAGATGGTTGATCAAATGTGGGCTATGTATCCTTCACTATTTGCAGGTGGAGGCAAATGAGTTTTGGGTATTGTACATATTTATGTATGGTTGCTATTGTAAATACAACCATGAACTGTGTTATAAATCTCCAATAAGAGGTATGGTTTTCATGTTGTCATGTTTGTCATGGTGGTTTTTCTTTTGAGAAGGTTGTTATTGTAAATACTACAATGAGTTGGGTTATAAATCTCCATGAGCAGTGTTTTTTTTCTTTTCAGCGGTTTTTCTAGTTGTAGGTGTCACAGAACACTGAGAATAGTTTTTCCCTAAGGGGGAGGGGTCTATAATAGCCCCGGGTTAAAATTTCATGTAATAAAAGTTAATAAAGGAAATATAAGACCAAGGTCATTAGACACTTATTCCAAACTTATGTATGGTTGCTATTGTAAATACCGCATGAGCTGTGTTATAAAGCTCCACTAAGTGGTATGGTTTTCATGTTGTCATGTTTGGCATGACGGTTTTCCTTTTGAGCAAGTTGCTATTGTAAATACTACAACGATTTGGATTATAAAGCTCCTTAGGCAACATGTTTTTCATTTCAGTGGTTTTGTTGGTTGTAAGTGTCACAAAAAACCGAGGATAATGTTCCTCTGAGGGGGAGGGATCTGCAACAACCTCGAGTTAAAATTTCATGTAATAAAAGTTAATAAAGGAAAAATAAGACCAAGGTCATGGGACACTTATTCCAAAGTGAATGTTGGCCAAAATATCCCAATGGGCATTACTTGATGTGTTTATGGCTAAGGGGAAATTGGGAAATGAAATGGCTAATGATTTGAAAAGGAAAAGAGGTATTTTGGCATTTTATTTGTGAAAATAAAGGAAATTAGAAGAAAAGGAAGGTGAAAGGTCACTTGTTGCATGTGAGGAGGAAAATGAAGGAAAATAATGGAAAATTGAAGAAATTAAAGGTATGAATGATAAAAATACATCAGAGCATCAGTTGGTATCTTTTTTCAGTTGAGCCTTTTTTCAGTTTAGTTTTGGAATTAGTCTCAAAGAGGAGAAGAGCACCAAGAGAAAAAGGAAAGAAAGCAACAAAAGGAAGGACAAGGAAATCAAAGGAAGGATAAGGAAAGAAAAGAAAGGACAAGGATCAAGAAAGGAAAAGTTGGATGAAGCTTCAACAGTAATACTTGTAGGTAAGAGGTGGCATGCATGATTTCCTAGCTATTTTTGACATTCATGGTATGTGCATGTTGGTATTTGGTTCTTTTGTTGTCATTGGCATGGATTTTGTCAGGTTGGACAATGGATTTTAGCCTAGCCTTGCCATTTCTAGATAGCCATGGTGTGATGGGACTTTTATCGGTTTTAGATTTGGATTGTTAGAATATTTTGGATCTGGGTGAGTTGGTATGAGGAAAATTCCCAAAGATCTAGAAATCCCTTAACAGGTAATGGTGGGATACACCGTAAAGCCTCAAAGTGGGGAAGCGAAAATTCCTCAAGGTATTGGAGAATAATTTCTAAGGTATCCAAGCTTAGTTTGGTTTTGTGATCTTAGCACCAGTTTAGGTTAGATCATGGTATGGTGAGGGTGCAGGTGGTTTAACCTCTGGATTCCCTTGCTTATTTATGGATTGTTTTATCCCATGAGATCCCACATTCATGCTTGGAATATGGCACGGGGGTGATTGGTTGAAAGAAATATTTGGTTCAACCAATCTATGGTCGAGTGGTACATAGAAGTCCCGAACTTGGTTGGGATTTTCCTATGTTTAATAAGTGCTAAGTTTATTTTTATTTTGATAAGAAAATGTACTAGTTATTATGTGCCTTTAATGGTTTTTCTCTCATTTTTATTTATCTAGTTATATGCTAGTTATAACCATGGTTATTTGACAGTTCTTAGTCATGCCTATTTTCATTTTTTTACTTGTAACTAAATGAATAACGAATGCACGACCTAATTGGTGTTATGATAGATAATGTGAGAAGGTAGTGACCTTTCTTGTTAAACCTCAGATAATGTTTTAGTCCCTTATGTCCAGAATTGCATTCATGGCCTATAGTTTGGATATTTACCAAGTGTTTGACAGAATGTCAGTCATGATTATACCATGGAAGGTCAAGTCTTTGAGCAAGTTTGTTATCAAAGGCATTGTATTCATATCTGTTATGAGTTATGAAAGCTTCATGGAGTTCTAGGAAGAGGTTAATCCTCGACCTTAGATAAAATCCTTAAATCTCGTAGTCGCTGGTATAGCACTGGTATAAAAAGGCTACAGTCGCACTTATGAGGGCTCATGAGAGAGACTAGAGGCTCTTAGTTGCTTGGAGGCCTTGGCAAGGGAGCGATTTGGGCTCTAATCTAGGAAAATGAGATTCATCTCAGGGGTTTGACACTTGGAGAGGTTTGGTTTCTCTTGGAGATCCTGTAGTATCTGAGAGAAGTCAGTAAGGTCTTAACTTGTTGACTCCATTTCCTTAAGGTCATATAGGAGGTTGAGTCCTATCATAGTAGCCACTCAGCTCATATTTACTCAAGAAAGCTGGTGAAAGTGGGTAGCTATGAGAGGAGGTTGTTACAACAAAGTTGGTACCACCACCAACTATGCAAACTCATCCAATCTGCACATTTTCAATATTGTTGGGTTCTATGGAAGAAACCACTGAATCATTCTCTTGTTTCTCAACTAGCATAGTTAGGTCCAAATTCATCCTCATGACCCCACACAATCTATATCACTATTAGATAATATTTTTCACTCAAATGAAAATATTATAGAGGCCATGACAGAACCAGAATGTTCATGGGATACCATGCATCATTTTTCTTTCTTTGTACCTTAGAAATCATTTTCACCTATTGATGCACCAAGCCATGATATTTTCATAATTGAAACAAAGGACTTCCTACCACTAGGATGGATAGATTGGTTTAAAAATACCATCCCGACACTAGATGCATTCAACGAAGGGAATATGTCTAATATATTACCTACATCCAAGGTATATATTTACACCAAGCCGTACATAGTCAAATAAATCTCACTGGGGGCAACGTGCTCCCAGGATGATTGTTATACGAAATTTATACCTACGAATAAGTATATCTTCCCTAAGTGGGTAGTTACACTTAGAACAACTAAAGTAATGATGTTTAACCTTTTCCTACAATACACAAATAAGATAAAAGAACCTACTTGTGATCCTTCGCTTCCTTTGATCTCCTTTGAGTTGCTCCCGTCATTCCCGCTCAAACTAAATTCACTTAATTGGCACCTGCCAACATAAACAGAAGACGGAAACACTCAAATCATATGATCTATTTATTGTAAACAAATGGAATCGACAACATTTAAACATACATTCATCATAGATATAGACAAAAGTATTGGAAAAGGAACAAACAACTTTATTGATTGATAGAAGGAGAAGTTACACCCAATGTGGTTCGATCTCGTGTCACTCATCCAGCTTAGTCCAAACCATCATCACACCAATAGCAACATCAATCCAACAACATAACATTACTTGACAATGATTTCAAGTCTCTAAACCAACAATATTTCTCTATAATATCCAAGCTCCTTGGCTCTATGATGGGAGGCCAATTTATAGATGAATGCAAGTGGTTTTCTCATTAATATGGCATTGAATGGTTTTCCATAATTTGATGATTACTTTCCATGTTCAAAGGGATGAGAGGATAGAGGTTTAGATGATCCAAGGTTATCCTAAGTTGAGATCATATTGATAGGATAGGAGGTGGGTTCCTTCTAGAAGGCTCTAGAAAGGAGGAATATACTCAGGATCTAATGAACATTTCGAGGATTCTCGCCCAGCGTAGGCTTGAGTGGGCTTAGGTGCTCTACAACGCAGCCTTGAATGGGGCTACCTGCTCTATAGATCACTTACTCCTAACCAAGGGTGCATTGGTGACCCGAGGAAGCACTTCAGCAGTGTTTGAAGTTAGGAAACTCTCATGGATGAAAGCACTCAATGAGGTGGCATGTAGCAACTGAATTATAGTTTGATAGACCATGTTTACATTGATTTGATCATCGGGAGTTATGTGCCCAAATAGACCTGTAACAATGAGGTGGCCTCATACAAATTCCTTTTTCAAGAATATAGGGACATCTTTGCATGGTCTTGCATGGAAATGCCCAGCATAATTCCTACTATCATGAGCACCACACTGAAACATGGCATGGTGCCCACCATGTTAGGAAAAAGAAGCATCAGATCCATCCCTCTAAAGTAGAAGTGATTAAACATGAAACAAACAAGATTCACAAATTTGGTTTCATTTACCATATCGCTTACATGTCTTGAGTTTCTAACCCTATGGACGTCATGTAGAAATAGGTTATCATTCGAGTTTGTATTGATTTTAAAGATATAAACAAAGCATGTCCCAAAGACAAATACCCTACACCCTTCATCGATCAAGTAATCGATGCATGTGTCTATCATGAGGCTTTATCCTTCATGGATGTCTTCTTGGGGTATAACCAGATTCATATACACCATATTGATAAGTACAAAACAACTTTTCCCACCCCATGGGAACATTCGCCTATTGAAATTCCCTTCGGCCTTAAAAATGCTTGCGCCACCTTTTAGCGAGCCATGAATTATATCTTCCATGACTTCGCTCATCTTATACTGGCCTATTTGGATGACCTTACAGTGTGATCCAAAAATCACTCAGACCATTTAGAAGATCTTTGCCTATATTTTAGAGATGTTGAAAATACAACCTATGCTTGAACGCTCTCAAGTGTGCCTTTTTCATTAACACAGGGAGACTATTGGGATTCATTGTTTCCCAGAAAGGCATTATATTCAACCCTATGAAGGCCTAGGCCATCCAAGAAATCACACCTCCAAAAGCTTTGAAGTAGTTACAAAGCCTACAAGGAAAGGCCAATTTCTTACATCTCTTTGTCCCTGATTATGCCACTTGTGCTCATTTTTTCTTGCACTTTCATCATCAATATTTTCCCTTCCACTAGGATGAAAAGGCAGAAAAATCATTTGAGGCCTTGAAAGAGACATTATCTCAAGCACCATTGATTATCCCTTCTGATCATACCAAGGACTATACCCTCTACCTATCAGCATCTGAAGTAGCCATCATGGGGGTATTAGTCCAAGAAGGACCATATAATAGACACAAAATTATTTATCACATCAGCAAGAACCTCTCTAAGCCTGCCTTAAAGTATGATCCAACAGAAAAAAACAACCCTAGCCCTTGTACACTCAGTATAGAAGCTTTGGCATTATATCATCTTTTTGACTGCCATCATAATAGAAAATATTAATCCCATGAGATATTTTCTTACTTTTCGTATGATGAACCATAAGTATGTCTGATGGGTAGTTATTTTTCAAGAGTTCATCTTATAGTTTTCTTCCCCTAAAATCAAGATCTCCCTACAGAGTCCCAAGGGTCCCCTGTCAATGATTCTTCCCCTGATGAACATTTGTTCATCATATCTATGGATGACCGTTGGTACATCGAAATCCTCCTCTTTCTTCGAAGTCATAAGTTCAAATATTAGGTCACTCGTAATGATCACAGGCACATCTACCATCAAGCCCCCCATTATCTTCTTATGAGGGACGTCCTCTATCATCGTGGCATTGACACCATTCTCCATAGATGTCTTACTCTTGAGAAAGCTTAGCAGGTCTTAAATGACTGCCACAACAGATCCTGCAGTGGCCACCTATCAGGGATGGCCAATGCCCAAAAATCCTTTGTGTTGGTTACTTTTGGCCCACCTTGTTCATGATTATATTCAAGTAATCAAGTGATGTGAGCACTTCCAGAGATACACTCACAAGGTGTGATCTCTACCAGCTCCCATGCACCCAATCATTGTCGCAAGGCCTTTCTGCAAATGGGGCATAAACTTCATGACCTACAACCCTTAGTCTCAAGGTGGCCATAAGTACATTATGGTCACTTTCGACTACTTTACAAACTGGGAAGAAGCCATGCCCACATATAATAACACGGCGAAAATAGTTGCATGATTTTTCTTCAACCATGTCATTACACAGTTTAATGTTCCCAAGGAGTTGGTATCAGATCATGGCAAGCACTTCGAGAATGAGATATTTCAAGAAATATCTCAACACCTTGGTTTTTCTCATGAGTTTTCTTTCCCTGACTACCCTCAATCCAATGGCTCAGTAGAAGTTGTCAACAAAGTTCTTAAAGAAATGTTGCAGCGTATGGTGAACAACCACAAGACCAATTGGCATCACATGGTTTTCTCAGCCTTATGGGTGTACCACACAATATTCAAATCTTCCTCAAGGTTCACACCCTTTCAATTGGTATGTGGGGTTGAGGTTGTGCTCCACATTAAGTGAGAGATCCATACCTTAAACTTAGCCATCAAACTCCTCCCATATACTTCAGCATTAGATAAAAGGATAGTACATTTGGAACACATCAAAAAAAGTTGGGGGGGATCTCTCCAGCATAACAAAGCCCACAAAAATAGGACTAAAGCCTCTTTTGATCGCAATGTCACCACTTAGTCATTAATAGAAGGGGATCTATTCCTTCGCTATGATGTTGCCAAAGAAGCCTTAAGACCTGTTAGCGCTTGAAATTTCACCTCAGGCTGAGAAAGGTAAACCTCAAGGCAACATCAAACCACTTAGCCTCGTAGCTAGCCCTACGGGGCAGGAGAGGGCTCTCTCCGGTCTATCTCGATAAAGATCTTCAATGGGTGAGATAACCAATAGGGTAACACTGATTTTAGGCTAGTAAACTAATCAAAGGGTTGATTTGGGATTTTTAGGGTTTTTGGTGGAAAATTGGGGAAATGGCAATTTTAGGTGCGGGGATTAGACACATTTTTCGCAGGGGGTTCTTTGGGGCGAGGTAGGAAACAGTATTGATGCCTTTAATAGAGATGGATGGATGAGAATGACCAGTGAGGAGTTAAAGAGAGCAAGCAATAACCTTGAATTCCCTTTAAACGGTCGAAAACATTGATATTAAACAAACTTAAAAGCAGAGCATGACAGTCATGAGTTCTACTTTAACACTTCATTTGCCTAATGTGCAGAAGGAAAAGTAGGGAAATGATTCACATAACACACTTACAAGTACAAAGAGAAACACACCATCAATACATGTGACCACAAGAATCCCAAAAAGGACTGCAAAACCCTGGTCTTCCTTTGCCAAAAATTGCAGAGATACAGTGAGTAATACAATAAGAGCTTCTCCCTCAAGAGTCCAACCATGAAAATGAGCAAGAGAGTACATAATATAGATCATCTAACATCTTTCCCTGCCTCTAGGGGTCGAGCTCACTATCCTAGGAGCTGTTTCAACCAATTCTAAACTAAGCACTGAAAACTAGGCAGTCAAAACAACTTGCCTCTATAAACTAGGAAACCAATTCATTCATTTAATTTTCACCTATCTCATGAATGAATCTTCCAGAAGAGATACATAAGTGTAAAAGTGTCATAAATTTACATCATTTACAACAAGAAGGATAAAACTCAACTCCAAAAAGTCAAAAACAGTCAAAACTGCGTTTTGTTGAGCTGTAGGCTGAAATCCTGAGCAATTTGCCTGACGGGTCGCGCGCCAAATCCTGACGGGTTGCGCGCCTTTGAGAGCACTTTTAGGGCACTTTCAGGTGTCCAAATGAGGCAAGAGTAGGCGTGTTGGAAAGGTATGTGAGTCTACTTTCCAACCCAACTGGAATTTCTGAATTTGGTTGTCATTTGCCCCTCCAAAATTGCAATCTCCCAAGACTGCTTTCTGTGTGTCAAAAATGTGGCAGAAAGTCATTTTTTGCTTGTTTTTTGACTTTCAGGAGGCCCAAAACTTCATAAAATCTCTTGGAAATGGGTGAGCATGTGTAAATTTTCATGCCAAATCCAGAAATGCTGAGTTTTTTGAAAATAGAGTTGCCAAGTGAAAGGGTCGCGCGGGGGGTGAGACCCGTCAAGCGGAAAAACCTGTTTTTTGCCTTAAAAACCAAAAATCACCCAAAATGCTCAAAATTTCTTGGAATTTGTGCTGGGGCTGAGCTATTTAGTGCCATGCTCCTTCAAGGAAGCCTCGGCCAAGATGTGGAGGGGATCGGGCCTTTTTCTCCGTTTTTGTGCTTTGACCAACCGCCTTTGGAGCACCTTCATCTTTGCCTTGCACATGTGCATCTGAGCCCAATAATGACTCTTCATGTTTCTAAGCAATTTCTTATCTTGGTTGGCCTTGGCCAACAGCCTCTCCAAATGAGCATTGATCCGGATAAGCATAGACTCTCGCTCAACGGGTACTAAATCACCGGGTCTTCTTCGATTCAAGTTGCGGTCACTACGAATCCTCCACAACTCATCAAGAGTTTGCTCATCCTCCAACTACTTGTTGCGCTATTCTAGATATGAGATTGTCCACTGTGCCCCTTCTAATATCTTCTACAATGCATCATTTTCAGCTCTAAGCTGCTGAATGATCTCCTTTGACTCTAGGCTAGGAGAACTGACATCAAGATCAACAAGCTCTATATCTGGAACACCTGATGGCCCCTCATCAATCCTGGGTTGTTTGCCCCTCTCTGATACCTGTGCTGTTTTTGGAGACGAGGCCCCTTCCACCTGGTGTGGAGATAACACTCGTGGTGCTGATGAAGAAGGCGAGACCCCTTCCACCTGCTGTGGAGAAAGTACTCGCCTAGCTGCTGCAAATAAGGCCCTTTGGCCTCTCTGATAAGTGACCAATGGAGGAGAGCTGACATATCTGGTCTCAGGGATATCATGCTACTGTGATGGTCCTCCTTCCTCATGAACAATCTCCGGATGTGGTGGTGGTGCTATAAAGAACTCACGAGAGATGAACTCCTCCCATGAGATGCCCTGCTAAGCCAATTGATGTAAGACCACAAGCTTAATCAAACCATAATGGTAGAGGCTCCTATACTGCTGTGCTAGGCTCTTCCGCTGCATCACGGGCACCATCCTCTCAATATTTTGGCAGAAGAAAACAGGGATGTTCATCATCCATACCCGTGTGAAATGCATCAATAGGCGAATATGGTACGAATATACCTGTGAAAATCTACCCTCACAGGTAAAATAGAGCATGATAAGCCTCATCATGGGAGCATACTCACTCCTGAGAAATCTGAAGGGAAACACACCTGTCAAGTGTCTCATGAATGCGGGTCTAACGAAAGGCTCAAACTGAACACTGTCCAACACCTTGCGCTTATTCCATACCTCTCCGACATTAGGTATCCCTGTGGCCTGTGCAATCACCTCGGGTGTCAATGTAAAGTCCACCCCGGCAAGGTTGACATGACCATCATGCAAATGTAAAACAAATAGGCGAGCCAACTCTCTGTGATGCTGAATCCGAGAGATCCTCTCGCAAAACTCATAACAAGACATATACCGGAAACATGAGATTGCCATAGGACAAGCCTGTAAATCTATCAAAGAAGTGGGCTCCTCTCTCCTATGATGACCACCCTTTCCACCCTTATGAGGCCTCCTCTGTACCTCAAACTCTGAAGCTGATGCCTGGTCATCACTTTGCTCGTAATTGGTTTCAGTTTCTGACATTGTTTAAGGAGCAAAGTGGCTGAAATGTACAGCTATTTCTGCTTGGTAAAATGTTGATTAAAATGTTGTTTCAAGGTGACAAGGAGCATGAGGGGAATGTTAGGGGAGGGACACTTTAAAGGGAAAATGGGAATAAATATATAAAACAGGGATTTTGGGAAAAATCATTGCATATACACCATTATACAAACTTATTAACATGGATATTATTAGAGGTAGGGTTAGGGTTTGATTTTTACTTTTTAGGGAAGAGGGGTAGGGTTTAGGGCTTTTCACTAATTTTGCAAGGGAAATTTACATGGAATGTCAAGGAAAAAGAAATGGGAATGGGGAAAAAATGACTACAAGTGAATACCTTAAAACATCATAAAACCCTAGCCACTTTTACAATTTCAAACTACAGCAACATGGATTTTTTCTCTTGCACATGGAGATCTTTGAAAATGTACTCATGATTTCTTTTAACCATAACAAGCAACAAATTTTTAAGCTTGAGGGCCTACCTCACACAATCCGACGATTTTGTGGCTCCTTGGTGAAATTTGCAGGCAGTTTTATAAGGAGGGCGCTGACAGGTCGCGCGCCTCACCCAACGGGTCGCGCGCCACTGACGGGTCGCGCCCGTTATAAATTTGCACTGCCGGAGGGCGCTCAACGGGTCGCGCGCCTCTGACGGGTCGCGCGCCTGTCCAGCTCAAAAAATTCGTCCAATCTCTCGCCCAATCTCTCTTGCAAGTGACTTAGATGCACAATGAGGCTCGATGGAGGGAGATTGGGCTTTTATAACCTTGATTTGAATTAATTTCATGCCCAAACCCACTTTATAATGTTTTTCTTTGACACTTTATAAACTTGATGTTTTTGGTTTCCTTTTATCCTGAAATTGACTAATTCGATGCTTTTTCTCGATCCTTTTTGCAGGGATAACATCTGAGGGATCTTGGCAAGGGAGCCAGGGTTACATGCTGTCCTTTGAAGCCTTTTGAAATTTTACCATTTTTTACAAAATTTTGAAAAATGACCTTGGCTTTAAAAACAGGGGTTTTAAATCCAAGGTGAAATTTAACTGTACAAGATAGAATCTTTCGAAGAAATACTTTGAAAATCATCCCTCTGGCTTGCTGGGCACTTATTGACCTTCAGAGACATGACCTTGAAGACAATCTTGACCAAAACCCTAGACCTAGAATTTGACTTCAAGACAAGACAAGTAAGCTTGAAAGAGTCTAAGGACTGAAACAACCTTGATCCAGCAATGCCAAGAGGGGGACAAAGGCACCAGCTCCTCCATCAGGGTTATGGCATGCCTAATGGAATGCAAAAATGACACTGATGAGACACCTACTTATGCAAATGCAAAGAGTTTTGATCGTTGATGGAGGGCTACTAGACCGACTCTAACAGGACCAAGGAAGTTCGACACATTATGGAAGGGACCATAATTGTTAAACATTTCCTCCTCAAGGGATCATACATGTTAGCATACCCTGATGGGACTTACCACAAAGACCCCGTCAATGGGATCTACCTCAAAAATTTCTATCCATAACACTCAAAATGGCCCTAGAATGTAAATGTATTCACCATGACTTATTTTTATGATGATCACCTCTTCACGGATGTACACTAAAATCATGCTCTCATCATGTGTCGCAGATAGATCATTCGCCAATCAATCATCACAAGTTCAATGATGCTACTTCCTCATGGTCGCAAAACCTCTGTGTAACAGCCTAGGATATATACTCTCTTGATTTGACACCCTTCCACAAGAATGGGATTTGCATTGGGTTAGCCACCAATAATCAAGTTGAATACGATGTTGGCATAGGCCTCTTGGTTGATGCATCCCACCTAGGTATCAGTCACCTGCATGTGTTTCTTAACTCCCAGCTTATTGTGTCGTTGTTGAATAGAACCTTCAAGGTACGTGAACCTTACCTTTTTCAGAAATATCTTCATGCACAAAGGTTAGCTCATGGTTTTGAACATATCACATTTTTACATATACCAAGAATTCAAAATCATGTAGTTGACCGCATAGCTAATCAAATCTTAGACTGGAATGTATCACATATACATCATCATCAAGACACATAAAGCATAAAAAACATATCCAAAAAATAAATGAAAAATCATATCACATTTATGAAAATCATATCACATAAGACACATCATGATAGTCGTAAAAATTCAACTCATATATATATATATATATATATATATAGATAGATATATAGATATATATCATCGTCAAAAATATATGTACAAAAATACATCCGCTGGCTAACACCATGAAAAATGAGTCATAAAAAAGGGGAGCATCCTTATAATGGTTGCTTCCCCTCGTACATACAATAAATATATCTAAGGTTGGGGCCCAACACCACCATCACCACCTACATCCCCTGCATGATATCCTCCTACCTCACCCAGTGCTGGAGCCAAAATAGGTCAAGCATTCAACATTTCCACTGTAAACCAACAAAGGATAGGGCACCTCGCTCTATCCTAGAACATCTTCCTCTCAATTGTTTCCTCATCCATAATCACCCATCCAACCTTAGGAATCCACTAGAGTAGGGTTGTCACGTGATCCCATGCATCCTCAACAGCCTCAACACACTCCCATAATATCTCCACCTCAACACAAAGGGATGAAATCTCCCCCCCCTAGAGGGTCCACCCAACTTTAGATGTTTGCGTCGAGCCATCCTCTCAGGGTCCTCCTCCACCCTATCATCTCTCCTCCATTGTGGCCCACCTTTCACACCATCTCCACCTAGATGATGAGGATCTTTGCCCACCAATATGGCCAATGGATGTCTGGATGGTCCCACATCTGCAATCAAACATACATGGTATTAGTTTGGAAATATATCATATATCATAAATACATGTAAAACATCACTATAGAGATAGCACAATCACATATCTGTTGGTCCCCAAGAATCACCTAGGGATAATCCCATCTCTAGATCTCTACGAAAATCCACAACAGCATATGGAAACTCAAGAATAATTTAAGGGTTGGATAACCACCAACCCGCAAACGTGGGTATCCAATATCACCCTTCCTCAACCCCACCTTCTCAGGGCATCATCGATTCCCATTGTTGGATCCCTGGATATCTCGGTGGCCCTATCGACACTGGCAACATTGGGCACAACATCACAACCCTCTCATACAAAATGTTGCATATCACACTATCATAGAAAAAACTCTGCACCTCACCCTATGAATTTGTGTCAACTAAGTCATCATCCTCCTATGGAGGAAGCCCACCTAGTCATATAAGACACCTCACTGAAGTCTCTGGAGGACTGCAAGTTGTGGCCCTGAAATACAGTTTAGGGACATTGTACCTATAAGTTGTACAATCATAGATAACATCGCTCGCTCAACTATGTCCAAGATCTCGTTAATGTGGATACACCCCTCCTAAAAAGCATCAGCTTCGTAGTGCACCTTAGCCCATGTCATGAGGCCCACTCGACTAGGTGGGAGTGGTGTCGGTAGTACCTCGCCTTGAGGCACTAGTCCTATCACAAAGTAAATATCCACCTCCGCGGTGACCATCACATCACAGCCCTAGATGTTGAATGCCTATCATTCTAACTACCTTCTCTCTATCATGAAACACAAGAAATCCCTACTATTTGAGTAGAGAGTTTTGAATGAACTTCAGCAACCCCCATCTGGTCAGTAATGTTAAAATCGGAGCATCACTCACCATTGCTACATGGATGCGGTACCAATCTCGCTTGCGCCATGTCAGACCCATCCTACCCAAAGCATAAAAAATAAAAAAATCAGCGTCAAGGCTAAAAATTTTACTTTTATCAACATCGCACACCTATTTTAGGAACATGCTCATGGTCATGCATCTATTCCCAAAATAGGTGCGCAAAACCACAATGAATTTGACGATACAGTCACGTGCACCATGCAGCACCCATGAAGATGTTGGCCCCTTGGTCATGCGTCTATTTTTTGCGCATATGCGCGATGAGTGTGACTATTTCTTACACATTTGCACACATGTCACGCATAAAGTTCTGAGGTCCTTGGCATGATGACCTCACGGTTGTGTACACATGCGTGACTATTGTGCCCTTGCCCGCGCGCCCCCGCTTGACTGTTTTTCATTCGCCCGTGCATTTTTGCCCTAAAAAAAACCCGTACAAGCCATCCTGTATGGCCTATCTACCATAGCCTACCAAAATCACAATGCTTGGGTTGTGAACTCTTACCTGGATATCCATGTGCACTACCCGGGTGCTCTGGCTAACCGCTACAGAAGAAAATAGTTCATGGACCCTACTCTAAATTCCATGTTAGCAAGTACAAATGAGGTGGCATATGGCCCATTTCACCCTATATATCGCCCTCTTTATCACCTTCAAGAGGCTCATTCACGCGCTCATGACCTCCTTTCACAAAACCGCCAGCAACGTTGGGATCATGATAATGTCATCTACATTATGGTACCATCCATTCCATTTCAAGATTATACTTATTTTTGGGCTCATTTTACTATTTAAAATACCCATTAGGTGTGCCTTGCCATGTTTTATGATTCATCTTTCTTAGCACATTTCAACATACACATGATTTCATCAAGATGTTTTCACTTGAGGTATTGGTTGTCGAAGTTGTAGGTCTCCCCATAATTTCTCAGCAAAATTAATCCCCTAGTGACAATCGACAATTAAGGTATCATCCTTCACATAGCATGAGAGGCTTCCTTGAAGTTTTTGCATATCCTAACATCATTTCTATGAAATTCACCATAGGGTCCATCATCTTGACCATGTTTACCACCACCTTCTACATGCACTTGGTAAACGCCCATGCAGGTTGATAGTACCTCCCACACATGGATCACCTCATTTTATAGTTCATCTTACACTATCAGGATCCATGACCATTCCCTCAAGTTCGGGAGCCATCTCATTTGCATGTCTTGAAGATCAATCTCATTCTCATCTTCTTTAGTAATTTCTTACCAACCCATCTCCCGAATCACCATGATTATTTGTTATTTAATTGCATCGAGTGCACACTCGCTTTCTACATTTGGCCTATCATTCCTCCATTTGGAAATAGCCCATCTACACCACTTCATCTCCCTCATCTTCCTCACAACGAGACCAACCAATGGGGCCCCTACCCACAACAAAAAACCCCACCTGCATCATTACGTAGGCCACCATTTTCTTGGGGCACCCATCACTATGTTTCTACATCTGAAACAACTTTTATATTCTTTTGGTAAGTGTACAAATATTTTTTAGGAAAAGGATTCCCATCCATATTTTTGTGTTAGTTACCTTGACAATAGTCCCTAGTTTCCCTTGGTTGGAGATTGCTTTTATCACCACACCATGATCCATATTCATCCATCATTTACCATCACAATCAGAACATGCACATAACTACTCTAGATGTCCTATTGACTCTAGGAGCATTTCCCCTATTTTGACTTCCGCTGCTCACATTCCAGCTCCAACCTCGGGAATATTTCTGTATCTACCCACACTATAATATCTTTTGATCATGCCTCTATAACCCACTACGTGAAAACCATCTTTATTCCTTCATAATGATTCATCGGATCAACATTTTAGGTAGTTGACACTTCCTTCCTATAGAATTCAACACCCATCATCCAGGATTGAAACAGTACCTTGGTTTCTCCCCCCTTTTATGGGACAACCTTGGGTAGCATAGTGGGAGTCACCATTGCCCATTGATGTCATTGATCTCTGACATTCAACACTAGCACAGTTTTTTCATTTTAGGGTAGTAATGTACGTTGTAATTGTTGCATTTCTCTCATTTAGTTGAAGACACATGCATCCGTCATCACCTTATTCAGTAGTGCTTACATTTCCATGCATGGGAGGTACCCATAACTGAAGACCCATGCATCCCTAAGCACCTCATTCAGTAGTGCTTCACCTTTGATGCATGGGGGCACCTAGTTCTGTCTATTTATCACAGATACCCTTGAGGGCATAAGAAGTTATCATCATTAGTCATCAGCATGTCAGTCACATCAATGCTGACTTGGTAGCACCATTTCCTATGTGATTGAATTACCTATTCATTAGCCATCATAACGATCATGGGATATGCCTGCCTGGTATAGACACTTTTTTACCAGTATCTCTTCATAACATTGTTCTCTTCAGTTCTCAGTCAAGGATTTTCCCTAATCATCTCCACAATAAGTTACGCTACCTCTCAATAATTTTGTAAGACTCTTAGACAGATCAACAAAACATGATGTATTTTAGCTAAACGTCTGCTCCTAACTTCATGCATCAAGGGAAATTGTTATCATGTGAAAATTCTACACTCATTTGTATGCAATAGAAGACGCTCAAAGTCAATGATAAGCACATACCGAGGTGACATTTACAGTTAGATGCGCCATGAAGACCAAAAATCAAAATCTTTCCTAAGGTTCAAGTTAAAAAACCACTAATCACCTCAGGCTACAAACTTTCTTGAGAAACACTCCAAATCTTGACATGATGGGCTGACAAACTTGACCCTTCAGCCCTAAGAAGCCTTAAAGGCAAGGAAATGGTAGCTCTCACCCCATCTATGAGGTGATCCATCACATTTAGGAGCCAAGGGGAGGAGGAGTGTTCAAGAAACTCTACAAATACAAGTTCAATGAGAAATAAAAAAACACAAAGAAGCAAAGCATTGTTATGCTACCAAAATTTCTCCCTAGAAATCAAGCATTTCATTGAGAAGAGGATTTCATCATTGAGAGAGTCTTCATACTTCTTTGAGAGAGAGAAAGAGGAAGCTTGCAAGAATATTGAGGAAATTAACTTCCTTGTTGATGATTTTTTAGCACCATTTCTCAAACAATTATCCCCAAGTATCTTTTATTCATCTATTGTATCTCTTATACATTCAACAATCAATAAAGGGAACCCATTTCTATTAATTTTTTGATGTGTTTTCTTCGTTAAGCATTTCCCATGTGTTATTTTGTGTATTTTTTTTTTTTATGTTTATGTATGCATTGTTTCCATTATTTTCAATGCTTTGTTTATCTATGTTTGTCCACTAACAACAACCAATTTCTTGTTTCTTCCTTGTAGGTAACAACAAACTTGAAGGAAGGTGTCTTTGGTACTCCATAGAAACAAAAACATCATTACTCTTGTGATTGACTATAAACTGGACTAACATCATAATCATTAAAAATGAATGCCAATATAGAAAACACCTAAAACCAAAAAAGATGTAGTGGATGAAAAAGAGGAACCTGATTCACCAAATAATTCAAGCATCCGCTCACACTCAAGAGGACATCTTGTGCCAAAATGAAAATGATTAACATCAAGACATTCATAAAAAATACTAGGAGTTGATTACTTTCGAAAGTATTTGATAGGTATGAATCCTTTAGCCAATGATAATCTTCAAAATGATCAACTCTGTACATCCATGAAAGGTATGCATTCCCAACCTGAGCTTCATACAAGATATTTTCATGAGGAATGATCCATTGAAACAAAATGCTCAATCTGACCAGAAATAACATCTTGAAATCTTGTCAAGTTATACTCTAAATACCACACAACCTTCAAGGACGAATTTACTTCCAATGAAACCATGCAAAGGAAAGAATTTTGTGAGAAAATCTAGATCTGACCTAGTTTAGGGACCTTATCAGAGTCGTGAGAACCTAACACAACCATCAACGGGAGTTTAAGTTCCTTGACTCCCTGATGGACCCCAAAACTTTCAAGAATGATAGAATTGCATTGTAAAGATCAAATCATATCATGCACGGTATGTGGACAACTACCATCGATAATTTCAACTAGATCACTACTATCAAGATGGTAGCCATCTACATTACTGATTTGATCAAACCTTTCATATTCAGCAAACAGATTACCCAAGGCATGATGACACTTGTACAATTTACAACTTGAAAATGATGACATTGACTTCATGATGAGGTGGCAATTCCAAGTTGTTTTTCATGTTGCTTCATCTTTCATTCTTGATGGTAGATCTGAATTACTCTTCATTTTCATGAAACATCCATTTTGTTTCTTATCTTCACCCTCCAAAGGGTCTTGGATGAACTTTGGAATAATTTGATCCATCATGCAATGTCTTCTTTATTTTTTGGTAAAAACTCGAGGCTTCAAGGTGCACTTGTGCACTCAAGAAAGAGAGAGAGAGCTCAAGGGTGCACAACAAAGGAACAAGGGATCAGGATTCGACCCTTACTAGTGTGCTAGTGCACTCAAGATGAACTAGGAGGGTGTAGTGCACACATTTGAAGCACGAAGGGGAAATCACTTTTTGGTTCAATGTGTGCTTGTGCACTCAAGAAGGTCATAGTTCTTTGAGTCAAAGGAGTGTGATCAAGATGAAAGGAGGAAGGCTTTGTGCTTCATGACTATGCCATGTACCCTAAGGGAAAGATGAAGGCTTTGTTCTTCATGAATATTCCGTGTGCCCTAAGGGAAGGATGAAGGCTTTGTGCTTTATGGCTACTCCATACACTTTAAGGGAAGGATGAAGGCTTTGTGCTTTGTGACTGTGTCCTGCGCTTTAAGGGAAGGATGAAGGCTTCGTGCTTCATGACTACTCCATGCACATTTAAAGAGAAAGTGTGTGCATCATTGTTCTGAAGTTCTCTTCGTTGTTAGGAATTGTGCTTCATTGTTTCGAAGTGTGCTATGTTTATTTGAAGTGTGCTTCGTTGTTCCAAAGTTGACTTTTGAAGGGAGAGAAGGTCCTTATTGTTACGAAGTGCACCTTGTTGGTTTGAAGTGCACTTTGTTGTTATGAAGTGTGCTTTTCTTTTCTCAATTGTGCTTCATTCTTCTAGAGTGCACTCAAAGGCTTGGGAGGTTACATTTCTCTCCATCAGTGGTTTCTTTCTCATCTAGAATGTTCTTTTTACTGAGGGAGGTAGTAAAAGGCTAGGTCACTTTTCCTAGGAAGCAATAATGCACTATGAGAGGGAGGAGACATTAGAAAAGAATTTTACACAAGTATGGGAATAAAAGATATGTCAATGAGGATCATGAATAAGCTATGCTCATAACCTAGTAATAGGGCTAACTCCTTTATAACTTGCACTGAACTGGAGGACCAAGAAGAGCTCTCAAAATGGTTAAGTGTGGGACCAGTAGAGTAGGAGAAAGAAATGCATCCTAACACGAATCAAAAAATGGATCACACATATAAATTTCATCAATAAAATCCAATGAAATGCACAATACTCATGAACATTAATCACACCTTGAAACAACATCCAAGCGACACCTATTTCTAGGTGCGACAGTTGAAATGACACATTACAACACTTAGAACTCAAGTTACAACTAGGGTAATGACTATGACCAAAAGGTGAACGATGCTATAAGAATGTGTCCATCTCATATTCCAACAATATGTAGGACCACATAATGCAAAAGGTTGTGCCAGAACTAAATTTGGTGATACACAAAGTTGCGACGCATGTTGGAGTGAAAACAATAAAAGTGATACTTGCAACAGGAGGAAAACATGAAGATGGCACTTGAAAGGTCTAAACAACCTTGGAAATGACACATTCCAGAGTGAACATAACATGAAAAAAAACACATTAAAGTTAAAGGAAGAAAAAGTGATAATCACGAATGTGAAAATGACACTTAGGAGAGTGATGGTGCACAAAACCGGCAATGGAGAAAAGTCACTTAAATATATGTAGAATCGCAACCAAAGTGACGAGGATTGTCAACGAAAGGGCACACTAACTATCCACAAGTTAATCATTGCAAAAACATTATCTTGATGGATAGTTCTTCATATTTTTCACAACTCTCTCTTCTCAAAATACAGATCTCATTGCCTAGATGATGGACTCACCTAGCTAGTCCGAAACGTTCGTTTCATAAATGGTTCATAGGTTTTTCCACTAGCGTAACAGTTCTATGCTTGTTTGATCTTGCACAAAGAAAGTGTGCTCGTGAATGCATCAGAGACTAAGCATGTGTGTGAGAAAGTGACTTGGCAGTTAAAAATTTGAGAAGAAAAATTAAACACTTTACAAAACATCTCGACCATGAGGTAACCATAGAACCAAAAAGTGTGATATCCTCAGTAGGCTCCAAAATTCAATTTTGGGAAAAATTTTGGAGGGTGTTGATCGCAGCATCAACAATTCCTTAGAAGCCATTCCATGGAATTATGGAAGAGCAGTGAGGTTAATATTTTTCATTTTAATTCACCATTTGTCTCCCTAATAAAAAATACTTTAGGCTACCCATTTACAACATATTTTTAGTAGGTGATGGAGTTTCTTCTCCTCCTATAGGATCCTCAAAAATATATGATTTCTCATCCAAGAATGCCTCTAAATACTTTGTAGATAGAGTAGAAGGCCCACAGTCACCAAAAAATGAAGGTTGACTATTTTAGAAGTGGGGCTTTTAGGAAAAAAATGTCATGAGTTATCCCTAGCTCTACGATGCATGAAATAAATTAACTTTTGTAATTTTTTTTTGTTTTATAAACAAAAGTGTTGATGTAATTTTTTATTATTATTATTATTATTATTATTATTATTATTATTATTATTAGGAAATGAAATGAGAATGAACCAGCTTAAAGAAAAAAATAGTACCTACTTTGACACCTCCCCAGGAACAACGCAATAAATTAATGGCCCTTGATATTTCAACAAGCACATTGAAACTCTTAAGGGTCTTATGTTTAATTATCAGCCCAAGTTTCATACAAACTTAAGAGGTGTAAGTACTATATGTACAGTATGAAATGTGTTCTACTTAGGTTGATATTACGTAGTGAAGAGATGTCAACATCCACGAAGACCACTATTCTATGAGAAATGTTTATAAAACTCAATGAACAATAAATTATTATATTCTAATTTGGAGGAAAGGAAATAACTTGAAAGAGATCCTATTATATTGCAGGAAATTAAAAGATAGGAAGGAAACCATAATCTAGTTGCAGGAAAGTAAATGAAAGAATGAAACCCTAATTTGATTTGCAGAAAGTAAATATATGTTATTATAGGGATGGAAATGACTGAAGAAACCCTATTTTACTTGCAATAATATAAAGAAAATACTTCAAGAATTTTGAAGGTAAATCAATCCTACTTTATGGTGCATAACAAATCAAATAGATAAAAAACAAAACCTAATTGCTGGAAGGAAACTACAACTATGAAGGAAAATCTCCTAAGGGGTATCTGATCATCTAAAATCCATATCAAAGGTATAATGGATGTTTTTGAATGGTGAAGGATGATAGACAAACTTCTAGCGTAATTCTGTAGGTGATCTGAGGCAATCTGCATATTGCTACAAGAAACATCCAAGAGAAACTTTATGAAGTATAAGAGTGGTTAAAAGGGTGGAAAAGGTGGTTTAAGGCTGAAGAAATGAAAACGGGACCTTTCCAAGCTATGGAACACTCGATGAGTAAAATTATGCAAGGAAGAAACAAGATTGTGGATTTCATGTAGCTCAACTAAGCAAATTTGAGCTTAATGACAGTTTGTAGAGATGTAAAGTAGTGAGTGGAAAAGTGATAGGTGAGTGACATGAATGCAGGAAAACAATACTAATTCAACCTATGAATCAATACTGCCCATCTGCAAGTAAATTACATGTCTAACTAATAAAAGAAAGATGTCTAAACAATTGCCAAACCACTAATTGCAAAAAGTAAAATAATAGTGGAAAGGATGATTTGAATTTATAACGAAAGATATCATTTTATAAAGGAAACTATTTTTGTGCTTATGAGAACAAGGCACATAACCAAACTTTAGTAAGGAGATCACTTATAAACCTTGCAAAGACAATGTCGCTTTCTTAGAAATAAGACTTGCAGAAAATTACAACTATACTAAATGCATGCAAAGGAAATATATAAAGGGGCTTGAGCACTTAGGTTGGGCCCTAATCAAAGGACACTCAAGTCCCTTTAAATAAAATCAGAATAAGAACAAGGAAATTCTTTTCATTAACCTCCAAATGTGTTCATACATGAAACATAACAATTAAAATGATAGGCAGGAGCCTTTCTTTGATAATGATTGTCTTCTCCTAGAGTTTGAATCCCCATTGATTGTATAAGGCTCTTTATTTATACAAAATGTTTTTTAGGGGCATCCTCCTTGAAGGGAGGAATGCTTCCCTCCAAAATCCCTAAAATTGTGGATCTAATTCCCTAGTGTTCTCGCAACCATAGGGAAGTAGTAACTATTCACGATCCAACCAAGTTGTGATTAGCCTATAGTAAGTAACAATCCTCCATAATCCTCTCTTGCTAACCCCCTATGTGATATTAATATCCTACACATTTAATGCATCAGACATACAGGATATCGCAAATATATCTTAACCTTCATAACAAAACATTATAGTTTGAAAAATACATTATCAAATGCACAAGGAAAGATTAAATATGCCAAAGGATCATTAGATGAGCCTTAAATTATACCTATTTGGGAGTCCCATCAAGTATCCATTTATTTCTTATGGTATTTCAGTTATTCTTATAGCAACACTACAGCTTGAGTTGGTTGCTCCACATCCATGGATAAATTTTTTGTTGGTTCCTTTGTTTATTGTGGCAAGGGATCCTAAAATAGAGGTTGTATTCCCCTCGTACATACAATTAATATATCTAGGGTTGGGGCCCAACACCCCATCACCACCTTCATCCCCTGCATGAGACCCTCTTGCCTCACCCATTGCTGGAGCAAAAATAGGTCAAGCATTCAACATTTCCACTGTAAGCCAACAAAGGACAGGGCACCTTGCTCTATCCTAGAACATCATCCTCTTAGTTCCGCCCTCATCCATCATCACCCATCCAACATTAGGAATCCCCTAGAGTAGGTTTGCCATGTGATCCCATGCATCCTGAACAACCTCAATGCAAAGGGATTATATATCCCCCTCCCTAGAGGGGCTGCCCAACTCTAGATGTTGGCGTCGAGCCATCCTCTCAAGGTCCTCCTCCACCCAATCATCTATACTCCATCGTGGCCCACCTTTCGCACCATCTCCACCTAGACGATGAGGATGTTTCCCCACCAAAATGGCCAATGGACGTCCAAATGGCCCCACATCTGCAATCAAACATACATGGTATCAGTTTGGAAATATATCATATATCATAAATACATGTAAATCATCACAATAAAGATAACACAATCACATACCTGTCGGGCCCCAAGCATCATCTAGGGATAATCCCATCTCTAGAACTCTACAGAAATCCATAGCATCATAGGGAAACTCAAGAATCATCTGAGGGTTGGATAACCACCAACCCTCAAATGTGGGTATCCAATATCACCCTTCCTCAACCCCACCTTCTCATAGCATCACCGATCCCCATCATCAGATCCTTGGATCTCTCGGTGGCCCTATCGACACCGCCAACATTGGGCACAGCATCACAACCCTCTCATACAAAATGTTTCGTATCACACTATCGTAGAAAAAACTCTACACCTCACCCCTATGAATTTGTGTCAGCTAAATTGTCATCCTCCTATGGAGGAAGCCCACCCAGTCATAGAAGACACCTCCCTGAAGTCTCTAGAGGACTACAAGTTGTGGCCCTGAAATGTAGTTCAAAGCCATTGTACCTAGAAGTTGTAAAATCATAACTAACATCACTCGCTCAACTATGTCCAAGATCTCATTAATGTGGATACACCCCTCCTAAAAAGTATAAGCTTCGTAGTGCACCTTAGCCCATGTCATGAGGCCCACTCGACTAGGTGGGAGTGGTGTTGGCAGTACCTTGCCTCGAGGCACTAGTCCTATCACAAAGTAAAAATCCACCTCCGTGATGACTGTCACGTCATAGCCCCAGATGTTGAATACTTTTCGTTCTAAATACCTTCTCTCTATCATGAAACATAGGAAATCCCTACTATTTGAGTAGAGAGTTTTGAATGAACTTCAGCAACCCCCATCTAGTCAATAATGTTCAAGCTGGAGCATCATCGACCACTACTACATGGATGTGGTACCAATCTCACTTGTGCCATGTCATACACATCCTGCCCAAACCATAAAAAATAAAAAATCAACCTCAAGGCTAAAAATTTTCCTTTTATCAACATCACACACATATTTTAACAACATGCCCATGGTCATGCATCTGTTCCCAAAATAGGCGCATGATACCACGGTGAATTTGACCATACAATTATGCGCACCATGTGACTATCACCTTTATACCCGTGAAGACATTGGCCCCTTGGTCATGCGTCTATTTTTCGCGCATATGCGCGATGCACATGATTGTTTCTCACACATTTGCACGCATGTCATGCATAAAGTCGTGACGTATTTGGCATGATGACCTCACGGTTGTCTCACCCATAGTTGCGCACATGTGGGACTATTGTGCCCTTTCCCACATGTCCCCGCTCGACTATTTTGCATTTTCTCATGTCGGTTTTTATTTTTTCCCTAAAAACAACCCGTACAGGCCATCTTGTATGGCCTATCTACCCTAGCCTACCAAAATAACAAATATTGGGTTGTGACCTCTTACCTGGATATCCACATGCACTACTCGGGTGCTCTGGCTGACCGCTACAAAAGAAAATAGCTTGTGGACCCTGCTCTAAAGTCCATGTTAGCAAGTACAAATGAGGTGGCATATGGCCCATTTCACCCTATATATGACCCTCTTTATCACCTTCCATAGGCTCCTTTAGGAGCTCATGACCTCCTTTCATAAAACCTTCAGCATCGTTGGGATCAGGATGATGTCATCTACATTATGGTACCCTCCATTCCATTTCAAGAGTATACTTATTTTTGGGCTCATTTTACTGTTCAAAGTACCCATTAGGTGTGCCTTTCCATGTTTTATTATTCATCTTTCTTAGCACATTTCAACATACACATGATTTCAACAAGATGTTTTCACTTGAGGTATTGGTTGTCGAAGTTGCAGGTCCCCATGGTTCCTCAGTAGAATTAGTCCCCTGATGACAATCGACAGTTAAGGTATCATCCTTCACATATCATGAGAGGCTTCCTTGAAATATTTGCATATCCTAACATCATTTCTATGAAATTCACCATAGGGCCCATCATCTTGACCACGTTTACCACCACCTTCTACCTGCACTTGGTGAATGTCCATGCAGGTTGATGGTACCTCCCACACATGGATCACCTCGTTTTATAGTTCACCTTACACTATTGGGATCCATGACCATTCCCTCAGGTTTGGGAGCCATCTCATTTGCATGTCTTGAAGACCAGTCTCATTCTCCTCTTCTTTACAAATTTCTTACCAACCCATCTCCCGAACCACCATGATTATTCATTATCGAATTGGATCGAGTGCACACTCGCATTCTACATTTGGCCTATCATTCCTCCATTTGGAAATAGCCCATCTACATCACTTCATCTGCCTCATCTTCCTCACATTGAGACCAACCAATGAGGCCCTTACCAATAGAAAGAAACCCCACCTACATCATTACGTAGGCCACCATATTCTTTGGGCATCGATCTCTATGTTTTTACATCCGAAACCGCTTTTATATTCTTTTGGAAACTGTACAAATATTTTTTAGGAAAAGGATTCCCATCCATATTTTATGTTAGTTACCTTGACAATAGTCCCTAGTTTCCCCTGGTTAGAGCTTGATTTTATCACCACACCATTATCCATATTCATCCAACATTTACCATTAAATCATAACATGCGCATAAATACTCTAGATGTCCTACCGACTCTAGGGGAATTTCCCCTATTTTGATTTCCGCTGCTCACATTACAACTCCAACCTCGGGAATATTTATCTATCTAACCATACTATTAGCTCTTTTTATCATGCCTCTATAACCCACTATGTTACAACCGTCTTTATTCCTTCATAATGATTCATCAGATCAACATTTCAAGTAGTTGGCACTTCTTTCCTATAGAATTCAACACCCATCGTCCAGGATTGAAGCAATACCTTGGTTTCTCCCCCTTTTTACAGGACAACCTTGGGTAGCATAGTGGGAGTCACCATTGCCCATTTATGTCATCGATCTCTCTAACATTCGACAACGACAAAGTTTTTTCATGTTAGGGTAGTAATGTACATTGTAACGTATGCATTTCTCTTATTTAGTTGCAGACCCATGCATCCCTTAGCACCTCATTCAGCAGTGCTTACATTTCCATGCATGGGAGGTACTTAGAATGGAAGGCCCAAGTATCAATAAGCACCTCATTCAATAGTGCTTCTCCTTTGATGCATGGACGCACCTAGCTCTAGCTATTTGTCAGAGATGCCCCTGAGGGCATAAGCAGTTATCATCATCAGTCACCATCATGTCAGCCACATCAATGCTGACTTGACAGGACCATTTCCTATGTGATTGTAATACTTATTCATTAGCCATCATAATGATCATGGGATATTCCCGTCTCGTATAGACACTTTTTTATCAGTGTCTCTTCTTTGCATTGTTCTCTTTAGTTCTTAGTCAAGGATTTTCCCTAATCATATCCACAATAAGTTACTCTATCCTTCAATAGTTTCGTAAGACTCTTAGTCAGATCAACAAAACATGATGTATTTTAGCTATACGTTGGCTCCTGACCTCATGCATCAAGGGCAATTGTTATCATGTGAAAATTTTACACCCATTTGTACGCAATAGAAGACACTCAAAGTCAATGATAAGCACATACTAAGGTGACATTTTCAGCTAGAAGCACCATGAAGAACAAAAATCAAAATCTTTCTTAAGGTTCAAGTTAAAAATCCACTGATCACCTCAGGCTACAAACTTTCTTGAGAAACACTCCAAATCTTGACATGATGGGCTGACAAATTTAACCCTTGAGCCCTAAGAAGCCTTAAAGGCAATGAAATGGTATCTCTCATCTCATCTATGAGGTGATCTATCACATTTATGAGCCAAGGGGAGGAGGAGTGTCCAAGAAACTCTACAAATACAAGTTCAAGGAGAGATAAAAAAACAAAAAGAAGCAAAGCATTGTTATGTTGCCAAAATTTCTCCCTAGAAATCAAGCATTTCATTGAGAAGAGGATTTCATCCTTGAGAGAGTCTTCATACTTCTTTGAGGGAGAGAGAGAGAGGAAGCTTGCAATAATATTGAGGAAAGTAACTTCCTTGTTGATGATTTTTTAGCACCATTTCTCAAACAATTATCCCCAAGTGTCTTTTATTCATCTATTGTATCTCTTATATATTCAACAATCAATAAAGAGAACCTGTTTCCATTACTTTTTTTATGTGTTTCCTTCATTAAGCATTGCCATGTGTTATTTTGTGTATTTTTTTTAATGTTTATGTATGCTTTGTTTCCATTACTTTCAATGCTTTGTTTATCTATGTTTGTCCACTAACAAAAACCAATTTCTTGTTTCTTCCTTGTAGGTAACAACCAACTCAAAGGAAGGTGTCTTTGGTACTCCATAGCAACAAAAAAATCATTACTCTTGTGATTGACTACAAACTGGACTAGCATCATAATCATTAAAAACAAATGCCAATATAGAAAACACCTGAAACCCAAAAAGATATAGTGGATGAAAAATAGGAACCTGATTCACCAAATAATTCAAGCATTTGCTCACATTCAAGAGGACATCTGGTGCCAAAATGAAAATGATTAACATCAAGACATTCATAAGAAATACTAGGAGTTTATTACTTTTGAAATTATTTGATAGGTATGAATCCTTCAGCTAATGATAATCTTCAAAATGATCAACTTTATACATCCGTGAAAGGTATGCATTCCCAACCTAAGCTTGATACAAGAGATTTTCATGAGGAATGATCCATTGAAACAAAATGCTCAATCTGACCATAAATAAAATCTTGAAAGCTTGTCAAGTTATACTCGAAATACCACACAACCTTCAAGGAGGAATTCATATCTAGTGAAACCATGCAAAGGAAAGAATTTTGTGAGAAAATCCAGATTTGACTTAGTTTAGGGACCTTATTAGATTCGTGAGAGCCTAACATTACCATCAATGGGAGTTGAAGTTCCTTGACTCCCTGAAGGGCCCCAAAACTTTCAATAATGGTAGAATTTCATTGTAAAGATCAAATCAGATCATGCATGGTATGTGGACAACTACCATCAATAATTTCAACTAGATCACTCCTATCAAGATGGTAGCCATCTACATTATTGATTTGATCAAACTTTTCATATTCAACATACAGATTACCCAAGCCATGATGACACTTGTACAAGTTACAACTTGAAAATGATGACATTGACTTCATGATGAGGTGGAAATTCTAAGTTGTCTTGCATGTTGCTTCATCTTGCATTCTTAATGGTAGATCTGATTTACTCTTCATTTTCATGAAAGATCCATTTATTTTCTTATCTTCACCCTCCAAAGGGTCTTGAATGAACTTTGGAATCATTTGATCCATCATACAATGTCTTCTTTATGTTTTGGTGAAAATTTGAGGCTTCAAGGTGCACTTGTGCACTCAAGAAAGAGAGAGAGAGCTCAAGGGTGAACAAAGAAGGAACAAGGGATCAAGCTTCGAGCCTTCCCAGTGTGCTAGTGCACTCAAGATGAACTAGGAGGGTGTAGTGCACACACTTGAAGCACGAAGGGGAAATCACTTGTTGGTTCAATGTGTGCTTGTGCACTCAAGGAGGGTGTAGTTCTTCAAGTCGAAGGATTGTGAACAATATGAAAGGATGAAGGCTTTATGCTTCATGACTATGTCATGTGCCCTAAGGGAAGGATGAAGGCTTTGTGCTTCATGACTATGCCATGTGCCCTAAGGGAAGGATGAAGAATTTGTAGATAGAGTAGAAGGCCAACAATCACCAAAAAATGAAGTTTGACTATTTTAAAAATGGGGCTTTTAGGAAAAAAAAGTCATGAGTTATCCCTAGCTCTACGATGCATGAAATAAATTACCTTCTTTTATATTTTTTTTTATGTTTTATAAACAAAATTGTTGATGCAATTTATTATTATTATTATTATTATTATTATTATTATTATTATTATTATTATTATTATTATTATTATTATTATTATTATTTTAGGAAATGAAATGAGTTAAAGAAAAAAATAGTACCTACTTTGACACCTCCCTGGAAACAACGTGAAAAATTAATGGCCCTCTATATTTCCACAACCACGTTGAAACTCCTAAGGTTCTTATATTTAATTATCAACCTAAGTTTCGTACATACTTAAGAGGTGTAATTACTATATGTATAGTATGAAATGTGTTCTACTTAGGTTGATATGACCTAGTGAAGAGAAGTCCAGATCCACGAAGACCACTATGCTATGAGAAATGTTTATAAAATTCAATGAATAATAAATAACTATATTCTAATTTGGAGGAAAGGAAATAACTTGAAAGAGATCCTATTATATTGCAGGAAATTAAATGATAGGAAGGAAACCCTAACCTAGTTGTAGAAAAGTAAATAAAAGAATGAAACCCTAATTTGATTTGCAAAAAGTATATATATGTTATTTCAGGAATGGAAATGAGTGAAGAAACCCTATTTTACTTGCAATAATACAAATTAAATACTTCAAGAATGTTGAAGGTAAATCAATCCTACTTTATGGTGCATAACAAAGCAAATACATAAAAAAACAAAACCTAATTGTAGGAAGGAAACTACAACTATGAAGGAAAAGCTCCTAAGGGCTCTCTGATCCTCTAAAATCCATATCAAAGGTATAATGGATGTTTTTGAATGGTGAAGGATGATGGAAAAACTTCTAGCATAATTATGGAGGTGATTTAAGGCAATCTGCATATTGTTACAGGAAACATCCAAGAAAAACTTTATGAAGTATAGAGTGGTTTGAAGGGTGTAAAAGGTGGTTTAAGGTTGAAGAAATTAAAATGGGACCTTTACAAGCTATGGCACACTCAATGAGTAAACTTATGCAAGGAAGAAACAATACTGTGGGTTTCATGTAGCTCAGCGAATCAAATTTGAGCTTAATGATAGTTTGCAGAGATGTAAAGTATTGAGTGGAAAAGTGGTGAGGTGAGTGATGCAAATGCATGAAAACAATACTAATTCAACCTATGAAACAATATTGTCCATCTGCAAGTAAATTACATGTCTAACTGATAAAATCAAGATGTTTAAACAATTTCCAAACCACTAATTGTAGAAAGTAAAATAATAGTGGAAAGGATGAGTTGAATTTATAACGAACGATATTATTGCATAAAGGAAACTATTTTTGTGCTTATCAGAACAAGGCACATAACCAAACTTTAGTAAGGAGATCACTTATAAACCTTGCAATTACAATGTCTCTTTCTTAGAAATAAGACTTGTAGAAAATTACAACTATACTAAATGCATGCAAAGGAAATATACAAAGGGGCTTGAGCACTTAGGTTTGGCCCTAACCAAAGGAGACTCAGGTCCCTTGAAATAAAATCAAAATAAGGACGAGGAAATTATTTTCATTAACCACCAAATGTGTTAATACATGAAACATAACAACTGAAATGATAAGCATGAGCCTTTCTTTGATAATGATTGTCTTCTCCTAGAGTTTGAATCCCCATTGATTTTCTAAGGCTCTTTATTTATATAAAATTTGTTTTAGGGGCATCCTCCTTGAAGGGAGGAATGATTCCTTCCAAAATCCCTAAAATTGTGGATCTAATTCCCTAGTGTTCTCGTGGCCATAGGGAAGTAGTAACTATTCACGATCCAACCAAGTTGTGATTAGCCTATAGAAAGTAAGAAGCCTCCATTATCCTATCTTACTAGCCCCCTATGTGATATTAATATCCTAGACATTTAATGCATCAGGCATACATGATATCGAAAATATATCTTAACCTTCCTAAGAACACATTATAGTTTGAAAAATATTAGATTCATAATGAAAGTTTAAATATGCCAAAGGATGGTCAGATGAGCCTTAAATTATACCTATTTGGGAGGCCCATCAGGTATCCATTTATTTCTTATGGTATTTCAGCTATTCTTATAGCAACACTACAGTTTGAGTTGGTTTCTCCACAACCATGGATAAATTTTTGGGTGGTTCCTTTGTTTATTGTGGCAAGGGATCCTTAAATATAGGTTGTATCCACTACAACCTTCCAATTTCTTTGGCCAACAACACTCAATATAATTCTTTGCTTAGGGCCATCCAAAATGAAAACTTCTTCTCCTATCGCTCCTATCTTTTTTCTTTTAGGACATTGTAGATAATAACATTTGTGGATTTGAAATAATAATATCCATCTAATTCAATGACTTCATTGCTGATATCCCCAAGATTATTAATATTAGGTGTGGTACCTATTTTATCAATGACCGACATAATGGAGGAAATTTGATTCTAGGAATGATAGAGCTTTGTGCTAGGGTAGTTATTGATGTTCTTTTCTCTGTGACTTCCTATTGTTGATAATATTCTAGGGGGTGCTCTAGCTCCTTCACCTTGTTGGAACCATTTTTTGACACATCCAACTCTTTTCGGTTCCTCTTCATTAATTGTAATTTGGTGTATAGATAGGGCTTCAGCCTTGGCCAACTTTTCATTTTCCTTTTTCATTTTGGCTTCAAGACATTTATTTTCTAATGCCTCATATTCAACTATTTCCTCTTCATATTTGTCCTTTCAGATCACTTTTTTCTTTGAAAATAATTATTCCCTTTGTCTTTCTCTTTGCACTTATCTAGGATATTATATGGATCGAATGTCTACTTGTTTCCTCTCTTTAATTCTCCACTTTACCTCTTCATATGTGAGGATTTCATGGAACATTAAGTTGTTGAGGAGGGAATCATGTTCATATGAAAGAAAAATATTCGCAGACCTACATTGTTCTTTAATTATGCCTTGGGGGTCATGACTTCTTAAAACACCCATGAGGATCTTAGGCTCCTAAATACTATCTGCTTCTTTTGTTTCCTGGGGAAATTTACTTAGTGCATAATGGCTTATTCTAATAGGAAAACCTATCCAAAACCCCTTAGAGTTGTTGGCTAAAACCAATGTTATTTCAACTCCAATGGTTTGATAGGAAATTTTCCTTATTATTTGTCAATAAGGGACCAACTACTGCATCAAGTGGGGGGCCTCTAAATATCTATATATCCAAATGTATTTGTAGCTATCTTCATAACACTGATTCCCTAATCCTTTGAGAGCTTCTCTAGCTTCTTCGAGTATCTTGGGGTCTAGAAAACTAAATAGGATTTGAAGCATTTGGGCCAAGAAATGGTCACAAATTTCATAGAAAAACTTGGGAAAATATTTTCACACAACTCTTGATATTAGATGTGGATTGGTGGAAACATGGGTGGCCACTTCTAGTTCATACCATGTAACTCATTGACAATACATAAAGAATCTACTAGGTAGGTTGATATATAGAAATAAAGGCCATAATTTGCTAGGGATCCCTTTATTTTCAAGAGGGGTTTCAACAAGTTGGTTAAAAAAATTCTTGAAAAAGTGAATATATGACCAGTGGAAGTTATTTCCATCGCTAGAGGAAACCATTCAATTTTAAAGTGAGATGTAGTGAAATCATTGTATAACCTACCATATCACTGTGAGATGACAGAATAGTGCTCACAGGTGATGAGTGGGGTACTACTTGTTGGTGCATTCTTTGAATGATTCATTTTCCCACAAACATCCCCTCAAAATGTTAATGAATTTAGGATGAGTGGGAAAGAAAATTTTTAGGAACTACTTGTTCAGCTTAACTTTAGGAGGCTTTAGATGATATATTTGACAGAAATCTTTGGCCTTTAGGGAGGCCACAAATTTATATGTGCTACTGACAATGGCTTCATGTTGTATGTTGACCTATTCCATGGCCCATATGATCATGTCATTATTTGCATTGTGGGTGGTCTCGTGGATATTTGGTATATCTCATATTTCATTATATTGCACATATCCTTATAATCCTGGTCTATTGCATCAAATTGGGAGTTGGAATATGTTCAATAGATCTCCCCCCCAATAAAATTATATGTCGACCCCATAAAAAATTGTGTTGTCACCAAATAAGGTTTCATTCCTAGGAGGATCTAACACAATGGGATTAGTAATATTAAGATTTTGGCCCTTTCCTTTGAGAGACTTAGACATCTTATTGATTTTATATTCATTCTACACCTGCATGAAATAACCTATATAAGCATCATAATGCACAGCCTATTGATAATAAATATAATATTCAAAACAATATTTTTTACTTCAATCATAATTATAATCTATACTGGTGAGCCTTTGAGCTTGGGGAGCTAGCTTTGGGTATTGAAGGTGAGAAGATCCAAGAAATTGTGTAACAAAAATGAGTGGGCAAATAGGGCTTGAAGGTTTCATTTATAGTGAGCTATGATGGTTGAGGGAAGGCTTTAATGCCATCTTAAGAAGTGTTAATGCAATCAAGGGAAGAATTGGTGAAATTGAGGTAGGCATTAATGAAATACAATAAAGTTTTTAATTTCAACCAAGAAGGTCGGTGCATGGATTTTTTCCATAAAGTCGGGATCATGCGGTAATTGTGGAATTGTAATCAGAAAATCCCAATATCCATGTGGTAGGCTAAGGCCAGTAGACCAGTGAGGAAAATTTATCATAATGCTTCAAGGGAAAGAGACTTATCCCCTGTTGTGGAAGAGCCGGTAGAATAAATCTTGGTAAAGGGTGTGGCTAATTTTTTTGGCAAAATACATGGATTAATGTTGAATATGTGTAAGCACCAATATCAAGAAAGGTTAGCTAAGGGAATTATTTTGAAAACTATCAGTACTTTCTAGATCTTAAGATTGCTAATATAGCATCAGCGTTGAGAAGTTGGGAAAACTAAAGAGTTCGATAGTGACGTAATCATTTTATTTCTGATCTCTAACCTCTAATACAAAGCACTATGATGGGGACACAAGAAAACCCTAATGCATCATCCGTGTCAAAGAATTGGTAAGAATAAGTTTAACAATTGGATGTAAAAGGTTCCCTATATTGAACCTTTGATGCAATGAGTTATAATGGAAAGGAGTAATACCCTGATGAATAGTTTTATTCAAAGGGTGATCTTCAAAGGATTTCCTTATTTTTCCTTAGATTGATAAGAAGAAGACTATGGAGGGGCCCTGTGTGATTTTTATATATTTCCAATTGTGAGGAGGATATTGTTGGGCACAAAAATTGGTGACTTACTACTTGGGAACTCCAGTTATTTTTGCCATCACATTAATTTGGTATTTAGATTGAGTACATTTTTTGGGGTAAAAATATGCTTCATCCAATTCAATTACATTAAAAATGTACATTTTCAGGAAATATTTGAACTATTAGCTAGCTTTCCACAGGCAAACCCTTCAACCATTATTTGAGAACCAAGATATGGGACTTATTAGTTCTTATTTTTGGTTGGCACTTATCAATCCTACTCTTGACCCAACAAATAAATCATAGTGCTTGCAAGAAAACGTTTTGATGTGTGTTCCTCATCTCCAAATATCCACATGCAAAGTCCTTTTATTCGTATTCATGTATCCCCCTAGATAGGGTTTCTCCCTAAACCCTTTCTACCTGGACTTGTGTCCTAGTCACCATATGTGTTGTACTTTCCAAGAAATATATATTTTATACTATGTATATGTATTTTTTCCATTTTTCTAAGTTTTTATGATCTATTGTAGAAGGTCGCCTGGTGAGTTGGGGGAGTTTATCTAGAATCCCTTTAAAGGTGTGAGATGGCTAGTATTTTGGAGTTTCTTTGATTTGCAGGCATCGAAGCCTATGCACTAAGCTTTTGGGGAAATTTTCGTGGTGGAGGATTGACATTTATTTTTATTTGCACGAATTGTGGGGAGGGGATTATTAGATAATACCAGAAGGATTTTAATGGCACATCATCCTTGTTCAATTTTTAAGCTACAAGGTTGAAAATGGAAGGTCGCTCAGGAGAATAAGGCAGAAGAAAATTCCATCATATTGTAGAGCCATTCAGATTTGGAAAGGAAGAGGCAACATGATCTAGGTTTCAACCACCTAGGAAGGGATAAAGGTGGGAAAAAATTCCATCAAGGCTTTGGAAACATGAATTAATAACTAATGATGTAGAGGGCATCAGGTTTAGGAAGATACATATAAATACAAGTAAAGACACCATGAGAGGTGGAACTCCACTTAGTACTCTTGAGAGAAGAATGACAAACACAAGAAATCTCCTAGTGCAGCCACCAAAAGGCATTGTCAGTAGAAAAGGAGAAGAAAATATTTGATGCCAGAGAAATTTAAGAAGGAAAATCCTCCTACAGTTGATGGAGAGGTAAAGAAGGTAGAGGAAGAAAAAGCATGGTTTCTAGGAATGAATAAATATTTCAGAGTGCATGACTAATATAATAATATGAAAGCAAGAGTAGTCATCCTCAACTTGAAGGGAAGAGCTAATATTTGGTGGGAAGACCTAAAGAATGTCAATAATATTAAGGAAAAGGAGTTGTCTTGGAGAATATTTGAGAGATATTTCTAGGATAAGTACCTATCTAAAATCTACTATGATAGCAAGGCCAAGGAATTTTATGAGCACAAGTTGGGGTAGTTGATAGTTGATGAATATATAACAAGCTTTTTGGAGTTGTTAAGGTATGTGCCTTACATTAAGGACGAAAAACAAATATTCATAGGTATCTCAGTGCGCTTCCATAGGAATTTATGGATAGAATAGAATTCAATGAGCTTAAAACATTAGAATATTATATCAAGAACATGAAGCATTGTTATAAATAATCCAATCATGGGATTGAGTCTCACACTAAATGGAAAGAGGAAAGAGGAAAGAGGGAAAATGTTACAAGGAAATAGCTTGAAGGAAAGAATGTGATTTTTTCCACTCCTAATAGGGGCGAATTTTAGCAACAATCCATTATTATTGGCAGAGACAGGTTCTCTCATCCTATAGGAAATGAAGCGAATGGTTTTAGAGGAAATCCTATGAATGTTGGACCTATGGAGAGAACCACAGGAAGAGAGATTGTCCTCAATGACAAAATCCTTGGTGCAATATTATACAATGTGCAAGAAGAATAGACAGTAAATTATGTGGCTCAAATCATGTCATGCATCTATGCAGCATTTGAAAATAGGTAAGTCAATCACCAAGCCTCACTGACTGAAATGGAAGGTACGATCATCAACTAGCTTGTTTTGATTTTAATTTAACCTAGTTCCAATATCTGTTATGTAATTTCATTAGTGGAATAGAGATGTTTGTTGTAAAGAAAAACACATGAAATCTCATGGTTGGTTCAGCTAGCCGTCAGGAATAAGACATAGGTTGAGCATGTGGTAAAGTCATGTCAAATTGTAATGGATAGTATGTGCACATCAGTCAAATTGAACACGCTACCATTGGGTTTATATGATGTATCAATCGTCATGGACTAGATGACAAGGCACAAGATAAAATTTGATTAATTCAACAAGTCAATTGAATGCCTCAATGAAAATGAAGAATGAATAATGATGCAAGGAAAGAGAAATACCATGACAGTCCTGCAAATCACTACACTACAATTAAAGAGGTGCAATAGGAAGGTGTGTGAGTTGTTTATTGTCCAAGTGAATAGTAGTTCCAAGGTTAGCAACAAAAACTAGGGGAGCATCCTCTTTTGAAACAATTCATAGATGTTTTTACTAAATAATTCTTGGTATTGCTTCCAAGGAGAGAAATTAACTTCTCAATCAAACTACAACTAGGCTCAACACTAGTATCCATAGCCAACCTTAAACCATTGAAATATTTGAGCAAGAACTACTCCCTTACATAGGATGGACTACAAAATTTTGAATGCAAGTGGTATATACCTTGTATGGGTGATTTGAAGAAGCTCATATAGGATGAATTCCACAAAATACCATATTATAATCATCCTAGTTATTAAAAAATGATAACATCTTTGAAAAAGACATATTATTGACCAAGCATGAAAAGGGATGTGCTTGAGTACATCACTGAATTCTTCAAGTACTAGCAAGTAAATGTGGAATGTAAACACCTAGTGGGATTTCTACAACCAATACACTTCAGAAAGGAAGTGGGAAGTCATCTCAATGTACTTCATTACTATGATTTTAGGAATAGCTAGGAAGCATGATGCCATAATGGTGGTGGTAGATAAGTTGAGCAAGGTAGCTCACTTTATAGATATTAAATCCATTGATAGGGAAAGTGATATTTCTTAGACTTTTGTAAAGGAAACAATGAAATTTCATGGTGTATTGTTGGCTTTGTGGGGCCTAACCCAGGTTCAGCGTTAGTCAGCCAAACAAATCCCTACACTATTGGCCCATTTGGCATCATCCCGCGGAGCGTGGAACTAAGTCTCACCTGAAGCAATATGGGAGGATGCTGGAACCAAGTTTCCGCACCCTGAGATGGTCATGATGTCAGTTTATACCTTTTGTTCCTACTTCCGTGCAGGTCACTACACTTTAGGGCTCTATCAGTCTACCCCTTTATTCTGCCCTTCAATACCTATGTGAAGGTGTGCGATTGACCTTCGCGCAGCCTTAACCCGTGATCCAGGTAATTTTGTGTTGCTATGACAACGTATTGTATAGGTTCCCAAATTATCTTAAGTGTTTTACTTATCTTACAAAACAATCATAGTTAGCACTACATAAACTGATATTCTTACTTGCGTTTAATTAACCAATATAATCACATATATTCGCACATCACATAAACATTGTAAATTAAACCCAAAACACAATATAACTAGATGCAATAACAGGAATAAATACACAAAATTCACAGAATACTTCTCTTTATTGATATCTGTTACACTAAAATTTGTCACCATGACTATTTGCAGTTAGTATGGCTCCATCAAATGTCATACTATCCTCCTTGGCAAGTCTCATACCTCTGCTCTCCATGTCAAGCTCCAAGAAAGAGAGAAAGTCATTAAAAATCTATATATCTCTGGGTACACAGTTTCTCTTAGCCTTACCTGCGTGTACGCACCCCAAGTTCACAATACCTGCTTACTTGTACGCTCTGTCTGTAAAGCAATGGGTGCGTACTCCTGTAAAGGTAAAAAGGCGCAAGTTTCACTCCAAAAAAGTTACTTGTGGTCATTTCTAGAGCATTCTAGAATCTTGTTTGACGTGTATGGAGTGCCTCCAGATGGTTCATGTATCCCTATCAAAGAGGAACTTATCCCATCAAGAGGGGAGCTATCCCATTCAAAGAGGGGCTTATCCCATTGATGGTGGACCTGATTAACTTCCTCTAAAGCACTATAAATACAGGCATTGGGCCAGAGGGAGGGGAGGTTGAAAGCTGAACATTCCTAAGGGTAGATGCTGCTGGAATTAGGACTCCCATTTAGAGCTTGAGAGGAGAGATTCCCATCCTTTCCTAGCCTTATTTGGAAGTGGGTGAGCTGATCAAAGTAAAGGAAAACTCTTGCTGGACCCTAGGAGGGACCTGCACAACACCAAGGCTCAGGTTGTAATGGTTTCTTTTGTTTCCACTTAATGCAAATGAACTCATTTTTCTCAACAGATTGTTATTCATGATTTGTTTCATATACTCCTTGGTCTGTATGATGGATATGTGTTATTTTATGAGTTTATCAGGTGCTATTTAATCTTTTTGCTTGTTAGTGAATGCAGGTTTCGAAGAGAAGGAGGAGCTCATCCGGATCAGTGAGGCTGGACTACTACAAAGCGTTGGACTAAAGGTATGTTAAAATCACTTGATTACTTGTATTCTCAATGCATGTTTAGAGAAAAGTAGTGCTTATTTGTCTTGTTTGTCACTAGAAAGCTTTTGCTTCTAGGGAGGTCAGTTTTGTCCGCATTATCGACTCTTTCCGCATGACAAAATGGTGACTCCGCTGGGGAATCCATTGATGTGAATGATTTTTTCCTTTGTGTGAAACTTTGGTCTGAGAAAAGTCGTTTGTTTTCTGGTTTTTGGTTTTCTGACTGTGTATTTGGGTGGGCTAGCTTAGGGTTAAATTATATTTTAGTTTTTCTTAGTTTTTCTTGAGGTACGCAACCTCTGCATTGAGCACAGTACGTACCTGTACGCACTGCAGCTTTGTGCACAGAGCGTACACGCACCTGTGCAAACAGGTTGCCTGCGTACCCTGTCAAAATTGAGAAAATTTCAATTTTTTCCTTTTTGCCTCTTAGATTTTGTTTTTAATTTGTTTTTGCTGCCCAGATCCACTGGTTTCCTGCCATAAATCTTCATCTAAGCTTGTTTCATTAGCATTCCTGCTCTAAGCTTTCATCAATTGGGTTTTTTAAGTATCTTTTTTGAGAAATTCTTAATTTGATTTCCTTTGGTCATTACTTGGAGGTTTGTCTCAGTCTTTTCATAATTTTGCATCTTTTTGCTTTTGTTTTTGCAAAACAATTTCCCCCTCATTCGCCGAGGGGGGCTAAATTGTGTATGAGTGTTAATCGCCTTTGAGTGTTTTTATTTTTTGATCTTTGGAACTCTCGCCCAATTTTCTCGACCTGCACTTGATTGGTTCTTAGATTACATTAGAATCATCTTGTGTTTGAGAATTCTCTTGCATAGATCACATTTGCATAATTAGAATTCTCATTTTCAGAATATGAATGAAAAATGTGCATAGATTACATTTGCATACTTTTCAAGTGAATTGTGCATAGATTACAATTGCATAGTTTACATTCTGAAAATCAATCGTAGATTTAGATCAGTTTTCTTTGATTTGAATTTGCACAAAAATAAAAATAAAAAACTATTTTGGAATTGATTTGCACTAGTTTTTCTTGATGAGATTAGTGCATTAGAGAATTTGTTATATTTTCTCTTAGTAATCAATTTTTTGCATTGTTGGAAGTGAATGGAAACTCTCTCCTTACTTTAGTTAGGATTCATCGAATTGAAAAGATTAAATTATCATATTCGATTGCATTTAGTTGAGTCGGGTCATAACACCATTGGTTTCATATCCATTTACCCCTTTGAGTAATAACAGCCTAAATAACACAGCGCTTAATTAAAATTCATCTAGTAATTTTTACATTTCTAGGGCTCTGATACACCAACATAGCTTAGGCTAGTGTCTTGGAGTAGGAGAGTAATTAACTCTCCAAGACAGTAAAACCAAACAAGTAGCTCATCTTGCGGTAGGATAAATCCAACTGTTACATTTATACTCTAGGAAAGCTCCTCTTAAAGGAGAAGCACGAGATCGTGTCCGAACCAGTGAGGGGATCAATCCTCCTTCATTGGGAAAGATGCCAGATACGCACGTACTACAAATGGTAAACCTCAGATTAACCATTGTCGAGGAGCCTGGGGTCACTTGTCAGTAAACCTTGGATTATTGTCAAAGAGCCGGCAAGGGGATTGAGCTTGTTACTCTGCCCTTGCGTGTTATCGGATCGTAGACTGTTCCCCCAGGTATATTTGTTGTTGTTGGTAACCTTAGTGACTATTATCTTTAGGGTTCTACCCAAGGTGACGGTGGAGGGAAGATCCCACTGTACCTGGAGCAGACGTCGGCTAGACTCACTTGGATTTTCTGGGGGGTTCACTTCACTCGAGACGGTTAAAGTGGAGGAACTTGGTCCAGTCTATTCATTAAGCAGGTTGCCAAGGTAACTGTTCCACCCGCCACTTCTGTACTGAATTCTACGATGTTGGATTTCATCACCAACTAGTGTTTTCGGTCCGAAAGGCTACTGTTTGTGTGTGGTTTGACTCCTAGATTTGATAGTGCGTGTTAATTTGTTTGTTTTTACTTTTAGAGACCATAGGTGTGAATTGTGAATTTTAATTGTTAGGTGTGAATTGTGAATTGTTAATTTTAGTTTTAAATTGTTAATAAAATTCACTGAAGTTGAATATAATGGCAAATGTTCCGGAATTTACCAACCTAGGAACCCCTCCTAATGAGAATCCTATTACTTTTCCTTACTTTGGAAATGTTGGTCCTCCTTATATGGCTACTTTGTCATTACCTGGATTTACAATAGGTTTACCGATATGGTTATTTTCAACTTCGTTGGCCCAAAATACTCCAATTGTTCCACCTCAATCGAATGCTTCACCTCAACAGAGTTCACCATCTCAACATCACCAACCTTCTGTTGACCCTTTACCTTCTTCGCCTAATTTTTCTTCCTCCATTTCCTCCTCTTCGCTTGGTAAAAGCCTTGATGCTAGTAACCAGGTGTCTAAGAAGAAGAAGAAAGGGAAGAAGAAGAAGAAGAAGAAGAAGAAGCAAGATAAGAAAGAAGTCAACCAACCAACCATGGCTATAAGTGTTAGTTGTGTTGAGGAAAATTCCAACATGCATCGTAAACCCAAATACCCTTGCAGGCTTTGTAAGGGTGACCACTTCCTTGTGAATTGTCCTGGTATTCCAAAGGTCTTAGAAGTATGGTTAGAAAAAACTCATCAAATTTCCATTGATCCATCAACCAGTGATAGTCAAGTTCCTGGGAAAAAGGGTAAAGTTAGGTTTCCTTGTAAGTTATGCAAAGGGAGTCATCAAACTCACATTTTCCCTCACATGGATGAAGCCTCAACATTGTTGGAAAAACTTACTGTTCCACAGCAAGAATTTCCAATTGGTTACCGTAAACTTTCTCCCAACCTACCATCAAATGACGGAGTGATTGATCTAAATTCAAGTACAGTCAATCACACTCTTCCATTGGAGAGTGAAACTCATGTCACTCAGGTTGATGATCAATTAGTTGATCAAGTGGTCGATTCAATTTCACATTCGGTCGATCCCACTTTCCCTTTGGAGAGTGAACTTCATACCGCTCAGGTTCTTCTTGTTACATCAGATTCTTCTACGCCGGGGGGCATTTCACCTGTTTCTACAGAACCCCCTCCAAGTACTGAGGTCTTTTCCTTTGATTGGAATAGACTGACAGAACCTCGTCTTCCTTCCTCTATCCCTTTCCAAATCATTGGCAAGGCTGGTGGTAGGGACATACATCGTACTCAGGTAGATGAAGGTGCTTCTGTTAGTATTTTATCCTCAACTGTTTGAAAGCTTTGGGTTCCCCTCAGCTTGCGCCTATTACGCAGAATCTGAAAGCTTTTAACAGAACCATTAGTGAACCTTTAGGGATCCTTCCTAAGTTTTCTATTACCTTGGAAGGTAAAACTGTCTGTATTGACCTTATGGTAGTTCGAGGTCCCTTGGATTTCAATTTACTCCTTGGACGAGACTATGTTTATGCAATGAAAGTTGTCGTATCGACACTCTTTTGCGTGATGTCTTTCCCTCGCAATGGAAGTATTGTGACTGTAGACCAGCTTTCGTTCCCTAGTCTTGTCTCAACTACCAATAATATGACACTCCTAAATGTTCCTGATTCTAAAGTGGTATCTACCCTGCCACGGGTTAATTATGTGGCAACTGGTCCCATGTTTTCAGTTACCGATGTAAGTGAGCCTCTCACTGTTTGCTCATCTTCCTTTGATTTAGATCCGGTAATTGACATGGAAAACTCTATGGGATTATTTGAACACGATGTTCTTATCCCTTTTGAGTCCCTTGACATGTGTTCCTTCTAGAGAACTATTTTTCCTTCTGATGAAGACCTCTTGGAAGCCATGATCAAGGTATGTCCATTGACATGTCTTTCTTCCAGTTGGAAGCCATGATCAATAGTGCGAGGATAGTTTTTCCCTGTATCAACCTCGTTAAAAAATGAAACAGGCTGTCATGAGGATAGTTCTTTTCCTGTGTCAACCTCATTAAAAAATGAATCAGTTAGTCGCGAGGATAGTTTTTCCCTGTATCAACCTCGTTAAAAAATGAAACAGGTTGTCATGAGGATAGTTCTTTTCCTGTGTCAACCTCATTAAAAAATGAATCAGTTAGTCGTGAGGATAGTTTTTTCCTGTATCAACCTCGTTAAAAAATGAAACAGGTGTCCTTGAGGACAGTTCTTTTCCTGTGTCAACCTCGTTAAAAAATGAATCAGCTGGTGAGGAAAGTTCCTTTTACTGTGTCAACCTCGTTAAAAAATGAATCAGTGTGTACGAGGAAAGTTCCTTTTACTGTGTCGACCTCGTTAAAAAATGAATCAGTTGTACAAGGAAAGTACCTTTTACTGTGTCGACCTCATTAAAAAATGAATCAGTGAGTACGAGGAAAGTTCCTTTTACTGTGTCGACCTCGTTAAAAAATGAATCAGTTGTACGAGGAAAGTTCCTTTTACTGTGTCGACCTCGTTAAAAAATGAATCAGTGAGTATGAGGATAGTTCCTGTTACTGAGTCAACCTCGTTAAAAAATGAATCAGGTATGAGGATAGTTCTTTTCTTGTGTCAACCTCCTTAAAAAATGAAACAACTCCCTTTTCAAGTTAAATCTTGAAAGTAAAGCTTCATTCCATCCACCTCATTGAATGCAATGAAGCTTGGGGGGCATGTACCTCGTTTTGCGTCATTATGCTGGGGGCATGTGAACTTGTAACAAGCATAGTTTTTCGTTTCAAGCTTGCGTAAACATGAAACCGAATCCGAGCATAGTTCTTTTCCTGTGTCAAGCTCGTTAAAAAATGAAACAAATCCTCCTCTACTTGAGTCGAGAGTTTGACTAGATCTCATAAATGTTAAGTGGTATATTTAGGTTAATTATTTCAGTTTTTTGCATAATTTTCTTACAGTTTAGGTCTAGTCTTTCAAATGATCTCGTAACTCAACCTTCATTTCATCCAACTGGTTGAATGAAATGAAGCTGGGGGGCATGCGCTCTAGCAATTATGCTTAGGGGGCATCAAGCACAGTTTCCTCTCTGTTTCAAGCTTGCGTAAAAATGAAACTACTTTGAAGCATAGTTTTTCTCTGTTTCAAGCTTTTGTAAAAATGAAACCTATCTCGAGTCAATTTCAGTTATTTTCAAGACTCGTTAAACTCATGAAAATCCCGAGATTATTTTGCTATTTTTCATTCTCGTAAAACAAATGAATGCCGAGTTCTTTCCGTCTTTTCCTGCTCGTAAATTAAATTGAAAGTCGGCCATATGAGTACATTTTTATCATTTTTTCAAACTCATTAAAACTTACGAAAAAGTGAAAACCATGAGTACATTTTTATCATTTTTTCGAACTCGTTAAAACTTACAAAAAAGTGAAACCTTAGAGTCATCTTTTAAGACCTTTTCTGACTCCTAAAACATGAAAAGATTGCCGAGCGTTTCTTTTGCACTCGTTAAAACAGAATTAAAAGACGGTCCCCTTATAGCCCTTTTCTGACCGTAAAAATAGGAAAAGATTGCCGGATTTTTGTCGTTTCAAATTCGATACTGGAAATAAAACGACATGTCCTTGATCACTTTTTACTTTTCAGGTCAAAGGCACTAATCATGAAAGTACTCCTTGGTCGCAAGATCAAGCGGTTCTCTCAAGTATTATTTTATACGTTTTCGGGCTTGGGAGACACAAATTTACTTAAAAGTTCAAACCCTGGAGTCTTCTTAAGTTTTTCAGACTCTCTAAAATTGAAAAACGCCGAGTTTCTCCTATACTGGACTCGTTAAAATTTCATAGTAAAGGAACTGTTCGATTACAAACAGGAACGGACCACTCCTTCTTAGGGTTCGAATCAAAACTAAGTTGGACTCATCCGAAGGATGAGCTTATAATCAAGCATATGTTATCCTCCTCAAGCTTGTAAATAATAAAGAGTTACTTGCCAGAAATGGTGGGGGAAAAGAGAGAAAAATGAGCCTATTTGTTATCCTTTGTCTCAGAAGAAGCCTTATCACCACTCTTGAACACGACACTTTTCATTCACCTGGGTTGGAAAATCCTTTGCCTCACAGTTGATCAAACCACATTGAAAGTCTTCAGCCAGGTATTAACTTTGGGTCAAATGTCACCAAGCCATCTGTTGTGTCGTTATGTGTTCAAGAGGCCACTGCAAATAAACCATTCATCTGCAAAATACCCGTCATCCATCTCGACCATCCCTGAGTCAGTCCTTACAGCTACATTTCTTCAGCTTGATCTATGATTTCGTGTTGTGGGCTTGCCTGCAACGGGTCGCTTTCTATCGACATCAGCACATTATCTAGAAAGATGACCTAGAAATCGTCAGTACCTTGAAATCTGCATGCATCAATGGCAGGTTTCTCGCCTTTGACGACAGTTTACATCATTGACTTTCGATCGAAGGATTCCGTGAAATGTTCGACATCAACTCATTCATTCACATCTCATGGATTGTACTGGGTACTTTGAGAACCATTGACATCACTGGTGGTCTCTCTCACACTTGTTAACAGTTTACATCATTGACTGGTAATCAATTGGTTTCTACCATGTTCGACATCAACTCATTTATTCGCATGGATAGAATCGTACCTTTTCAGGAAGTAGAAATGAAGACCCTCGATCTAGTTTCCACCATCCAGGCTGCGAGGAGTTTTGTATTCATTATACAGTATACTAACTATAAACAGATGGCTGCATCTATACTGTGTCTACAAGAGTCTATGATTATGATGTACTGCAAAATCATTCCTGTATCAGAGCAGTAGTTAGTTTGTTAGTTAAAGTTTTCAATCTGAGTATGGGAATGCCTACCTCAGCGATGATATGATCTTATATATGTATTTTGTGTTGAATACTTGCAGGTTCTGACTGAGCTCTCCACAAGATAATCCTTGAAATGATAAAGTACTTCACCCTTCCTAGATGATATGAAACCCTTATCTACTACAGGCTTCGCACTTTAGGGGGCAATATGTTACACTAAAATTTGTCACCATGACTATTTGCAGTTAGTATGGCTCCATCAAATGTCATACTATCCTCCTTGGCAAGTCTCATACCTCTGCTCTCCATGTCAAGCTCCAAGAAAGAGAGAAAGTCATTAAAAATCTATATATCTTTGGGTACGCAGTTTCTCTTAGCCTTACCTGCGTGTACGCACCCCAAGTTCACAATACCTGCGTACTTGTACGCTCTGTCTGTAAAGCAATGGGTGCGTACTCCTGTAAAGGTCAAAAGGCGCAAGTTTCACTCCAAAAAAGTTACTTGTGGTCATTTCTAGAGCATTCTAGAAGCTTGTTTGACGTGTATGGAGCGCCTCCAGATGGTTCATGTATCCCTATCAAAGAGGAACTTATCCCATCAAGAGGGGAGCTATCCCATTCAAAGAGGGGCTTATCCCATTGATGGTGGACCTGATTAACTTCCTCTAAAGCACTATAAATACAGGCATTGGGCCAGAGGGAGGGGATGTTGAAAGCTGAACATTCCTAAGGGTAGATGCTGCTGGAATTAGGACTCCCATTTAGAGCTTGAGAGGAGAGATTCCCATCCTTTACTAGCCTTATTTGGAAGTGGGTGAGCTGATCAAAGTAAAGGAAAACTCTTGCTGGACCCTAGGAGGGACCTGCACAACACCAAGGCTCAGGTTGTAATGGTTTCTTTTGTTTCCACTTAATGCAAATGAACTCATTTTTCTCAACAGATTGTTATTCATGATTTGTTTCATATACTCCTTGGTCTGTATGATGGATATGTGTTATTTTATGAGTTTATCAGGTGCTATTTAATCTTTTGGCTTGTTAGTGAATGCAGGTTTCGAAGAGAAGGAGGAGCTCATCCAGATCAGCGAGGTTGGACTACTACAAAGTGTTGGACTAAAGGTATGTTAAAATCACCTGATTACTTGTATTCTCAATGCATGTTTAGAGAAAAGTAGTGTTTATTTGTCTTGTTTGTCACTAGAAAGCCTTTGCTTCTAGGGAGGTCGGTTTTGTCCGCATTATCGACTCTTTCCGCATGACAATATCTTCAAATTAATACAAACTCTATCCTCCCTGCGCACACAGCTATAGGGGTCTGTGCACTCAGCTGCGGACTTCCACCCTAGGCCTTTGCACACTCAGCTACAGATCCTCTACCTACGCTAAGACTTGAAACACTTAGGATTCTCTACCAAGACTCCAAAACTTGTCTTCCAACTCCTAACTACTTAGAGCTTACTTACTTAGCTCATTTTTATACAATCCCATTGTTCAAGGACCATGGGTGGATCTTTACAACCAACTTTACACTTTACAAAATAAGAGTGGACAACCCTTTATGAATTTTGACACGTTCGCGCTCCACGACCATAAAATTTGGAGACTTTACAACTTTGTTACAAAATTTGTCCCAAAACACAGTCTTTTAGTCCCAAAACTATCCTTGGGGGAACCCGTTCCCAACAGGCCCCCAACACAAACATGGTGACTTTCCCTTGAGACACTCTACGGGTGCGGAGATCTTGGCGCGTAGACCTCCCAACTCGACCTATATGATGGAAACCTCGGCAGTGCACTGTGCAGCCACCTGCTTCGCTTCTTCAACCAACTGCTCTGTCGCTAAGTGCAGGAACTTCTCATTGTCAGCTAAGTCTTAATCTTCCATTTTTAATAGAGGAACATGCCCTAGGCATGGTCCTTCAAAGGCAATCTCGTCCGGAAGCAGAGGGGTTTGCAAGGGGACCTTGCTCTCGTCAATGTCCTTTAGCACCTTGGTCTTGCCCTTGCGCGGAGGGACGTACTCGAGCAACTTAGTGATAGGGTCATCACCCTGGACTTCAACCTCCTCCACTTCTACCCCTAAATCCTCATCATCCATCGAGATGTCCTCAATTTCTTTCTCCTCCAGCTCCAGGTTAATGGCTTTACCCTTTTCTTGTGTGATGGACTTGTCCTTCGGTGGGTTTCTTCTCGCGATGCACACACCGGTATCGCAACCTACTTGCCCTTCTTATCCTTCGCACTCTCCTTGGTTGGGGTCAGCTTTAGTCTAGGTATCTGTGGTGATTTGGGAACTTCCTCTAATACCTTTGTAACCTCTAGAGAAGCTCTCTCTACCTCCTTAACAACCTCTGGCATAGCCCCCTCGGCTTTCACTACTTCGGTGTCTGTAGCTTCAGTGGGTGTCGACATGATGCTATGCAATAACTCCTGTGTCTCCTTTGGCAATGTCTCAAAGACTGAACTTGCTAGCAAAACTTCGTAGTTTTCATGGTTCATGTGATCTTGAGAGCTCAACACCTTAGTTCTCAAAATGCCAAGTGTTTTTCGCTAGGATTCCACTTGTAATTTATAGGGCATTTTGAATTCAAATCCAACTGTTCCCCCCACATTCAGTTCATTAATGTCGAATTGGTGGCAGATTTCCAAGGATATCACCCATAAAGTTTGTCTTAAATGCTAGCCGCCCTCTCCATTTGGTCACATTCCTACCATCAAATCATGAACAGTGACTTTAACGGTCACTTTCCGGCTAACCTGCATGATTTCTCCCTGGGTAGCATAGCTCTCTTCGCGTTGTTGTGAACCCTGTGGTATTTCCTCATCCTACACAATCCTCCAATCGCGCAGTTCCCCAACCCAGCAAGTGTAGTTTATAGTCCCATGCCTCCTTTCAGCTACCTAGAGTGCTAAGACTATGCTACCCTCATATAGCCACCTGGCTGGATCACTAGTGTATGGCTTCAATCGGCTACCATTCACCTTCCTTTGGAAGGGATCTCCATTCAATTTAACCAACTGAACTGCTCCACCGTCGGTAATCTCCTTAATGACATAGGGCCCTAGCCAATGCATTCTGAACTTCCCTGGAAATTTATCAAAATTATTGTCATATAACAAAACCAAATCATTTACCTCAAAGGTGTGCAGTTTAATGTTCCAATCATGCCATGCTTTTTCACACTACTTTTGGACATGTTGGTGAAATCCAACTAGAAATCTCTCTTCCTCAAGCTCAGCAAGCTACACGAGCCTCTCTTCCAAGGCTCCATGATTTTTCATACTTGTCAGTGCTGCTATGCGTAGACTAGGCACAATGTATTGCATGGGAATCACCGCTTCAACACCATATACAAGCTTAAAGGGCATCTGTCCAGTCAATTTTTTGCATGTCGTCTGATAGGCCCATAGTACGGTGGGTATGCGCATGTCCCAATCATTTCATTGAGCATTGTAAACCTTGGTCAGCACATTCTCCAACACCTTATTTAATTCTTCCACCATCCCATTAGCTTGTGGGTGATAAGGCGTGCTTTTCTAGTGATATACCTGAAATTCCTTCGTTAGCACATTGATCGTCTCGTTCAGAAAGTGCGTACCACGATCACTCATCAAAATCTTTGGACAACCAAATCGCGTCAGTACATACTCAAAGAGGAACTTTGCAACGGTCGTGCCTATACAATCCTTCACAGGCTATGCCTCCACCCATCAACTCAAATACTCAGTCGGCGATAATGTACCGTACTCCCGTCTTCTTCCCTTGGGGCTGAATGGGTCCCACAAAATCTATCACCCATTTCTCAAAAGGTTGCAACATCAACTGTGGGTTCAGAGGCAGCTCATCCCTTCGTGATGGCTTCACAGTCCTTTGACACACATCACATGCCTTGCAATAAGATTCTGAATCCTGATGGAGGGTTGGCCACCACAACCCTGCACATAAAATCTTCTGCGTGGTTGCTCTTCTTGCATAATGGCCTCCTGCGGTGCCCCCATGAGCATTCACGAGGATATTGCTCCTTTTAAACTATTGTACATACTGTCATAATACTTCATCAAACCCCATTTTGTATAGATTTCGGACAATGACAGAAAAGTTCGTCGCGCGCATCACTAACTCCTTCTTCTGCTGGATGGCGTATCCTTCCGGGGCGACTCCTGTCGTTAGGAAGTGTATGATATCTTCAAAGTGACCATCTGCGACGTGCATTACAAATAGCTGCGTGTCAAGCAATCCCTCCTCTAAATTAGTGGGCTCTTCCCTTGTTTCGATGCGTGATAGATGGTCTGGTCCCGCGTTCAGTCATCTAGGCTTCACAATAACCTCAAAATCATACTCTTGGAACAATAACAACCACCTACAGATTCTCCCCCCCAACACAGGCTTATTGACCAGGTATTTCAACATAGAATGATCTGTATACATCTTAAAATGTCCACCCAGCAAATAGTGTCTAAACTTCTGGAGTGCATATACCATGGCTAACCCTTCGTGCTCGGTGGTGAAATAGTTCTTCTCAGCCTTGGATAACCTCCTACTTGCGAATGTTATAGGATGATCCAATTCTCCTCTGCCAGCCTATGTTAGTACTACTCCAAGTGTTATACATGACACGTCTACATGTACATGAAACTCCTTCTTCCAATTCGGGAAGGCTAAAATCGGCGCGGTGACCATTTTTCCTTTCAATACATCCAATCTCTTCTGACAGTCTTCATTCCAATAGAACGTGACATCCTTTTTCAACAACTTCTCCATAGGTGCGGTGTTCTGGGCATAACCCTTAATAAACTTTCTATAATACCCAGTATGTCCTAGGGTTGCACGCAAATGTTTCACACTCCTTGGTGCCTCCAAGTTAAGTATCATTGTGATCTTTGTGGGATCTACCATCAATCCCTATCTACAAACCACATGACCCAGCAAAGTTCCAAAAGGAACACAAAATAGACATTTCTTTAGATTGAACGCAATCTGGTACCTTCGACAAGTATCTAGCATCAAACGCAAACTTTCCACATGGAGTTTTACCAACCCAAACATAGTCCAGTCATCAAAGTACACCTCCAATAACTTATGAATGAATTATTTAAATGTAGCAATGACTACACGCGAAAAAATCACAGGCACATTCTTCAATCCAAAAGGCATTATAGTATACTGAAAACATCCCCATTCAGTCGCGAAGGTCGTCAGGCATGATTTTGATCTGATGGTACCCAGAGAACCCATCAATGAAGGAGTATGCTTCTTGGCCACCTACATTATCCAATACCTCATCATTGAATGGAGTCGGGAAAGGATCATGTATGCAAGCATCATTCAACTTCCTGAGATCTACGCATATCCTTATTTCATCCTTCTACTTCTTTTCCTATACCACCATTGGGCTCACCTAATTAGATTCTTCTATGGGCTCAATGATGCCTACTGCAAGCATCTTTTCTAGCTCTAAGCAGACCTTCTCCTTATACTTCGGATTGAGACGGTAAGGTCTTTGCTTAACCAACTTCGCATTGGGTTTTAACGTGATCTTCATAATGACCAAGTCTCCTATTATCCCCTTTAACTCCATAAACTTAGTAGGGAACAAATCTTGGTATTCACGAAGCAATTCAGCGACCTTATCTACCATCGCATCATCCCAGTAATCTCCAATCTTCATGAATTTGGGCTCTGCCTCCGTACCAATATTTACCTGTTTCGTTTTCAGTGGCGTGGTTATATCAGGATTCTCAATCTACGGTCCCTCAACCTCGCGGTGACCCTCAATTTCAGGGATATTAATCTTTCATGGATCCTCATCTTCTTCTTCAGCAGTCACATTATAGCATTCTAGCACGTGGCTCAACTGAGTATTCCAATCAGGTTGAATCAGATCCAAAGGATCTTGCGGTATCCTAAAGATTGCTGCTTTAACTTCTTGTAGTGCTTCGTCAATACAGTCAAACCCATCTTCGAAGCTAAATGTCATTATGAATCCTTCGTGCAAAATATCCCATTCACCTGTATCGTGGCAGAGCTCTGTCTCCAAGTACCAATTCATCGGGATGACATCCAATGTATGACAGAACAAGTGCACCCATTCAGGTTGGGGCTTCGCTCCATAAGCCTTAGCCCATTTGGCCAAGTGTGCATGCGGATCATCCTTCCCATCATATTTGTCTATCATTCATACCTTCAGCTTCCCAAAGCATGTTCTCATCATCCTCCTATACTCGCGCCAATCCTCAAAGCTACCCTTATGCATACCCCACCATCTTGCAGGCGTAGCACGCAATGCCCAGTCTAAAGCCTAGAATCACTGCTTCTTTGGTACTTCCCTCTCAAATGCATCCAAAAATACATGTACATCATTCAAGCTATCATAAGTAGGTAGATTTCTTACCCCTAACGATACACAGTGCAACGATCGGGTCATCGTGTTACATCTCAGTGTGGTTACTTCATGTAGCTGATTCTGCCAGCACTCTAATTCTTCATCAGAGTCTGAGGTGTAGGAACTCTCGCGATCCCATGTAATTCGTCCATCCGATGTCGGATTCACACAATCTTGGTCTCGCGTTGTTATCTTATATATGCAATCCAAATCGTCATCTCTTTCATAATCGCGCACTGGTTCAGTATAGCGCGATCTTTCAGCAGGATCTAGGGGTACTATTACATGAAGCGATTTCTTTTTGAATATCATCTTTTGCTTCTTTAGGTTGATTACCCCATTCATGTTAGTAGCCCAATCAATGCCAACGATCACAGGGTAGGGGTTGCTATCATCCACAATTTCTATTACTTCAAATTCATCCAATGTGCTCGCGCCTTCAATATCTACAGTCACTCCTTGCAACCATCCCATGGCGATGATCTTCTACTGATTTTCCATTCTTAACTGAATCGGAGACCACTATAGCGTGGGTCTTCCCATCTGCTCCCAAGTCTGCTTTGGTAAAATGTTTGTGTCTGACCGTAGATCCAAAATAACCTGATCCATTTCATATTCTCCTATCTACGCGATTAGTCTCATCTCTCGTCCTATCCTTACTTTATGCTTAACAATTTTCCATACCATGCGCGGTTCACCCAGAATGTTCCCGACGCATCTATTTATAAGTTCTTGTAACCCCTTCACAGCCTTGCTATCATGCAGTAGCTTCATGCAGGTATCTAGAAAGGTCATAAGCATAGAAGGGTCCATTTCCTGATCAGGCTTATCCCTGCTCCCTGAGGTAGAGACCTCAACGAAGCTCTTCTTTACTTCCATGAATGTTTCATGTGCACGCTCCAAATCAAATTCAGCCTCCTTCGCCGGAGCTTTGTGAACCCATGCACTGTCTTCAAGCTATTTCCCCTTATCACCGCCTATTGCAATTCCACTTCGGAGCACTATATTCACATTCGGATCCTCCTCACGGGGCTCAGACCTCATCATCTGTAGGTTCTGAGTCGGTTGTGGTGGTAGCACACCTTTGTCGCATATCCTCGCTATCAGCGTAGGACAGTCCTCCATCTCATGATCAAACATAGTACAATATTTGCACAATGAATGCGTCGGGTTAGTGCATTCACGAGCATAGTGTCCTGGTCCTCCAAATTTGTAGCAGATTAGCTATCCCCAACCCCTGCCAGGTCCTCCTCTACCTCGGTCTCGTTTGCGCCCCTGAAAGCCTGTTCACATCATCCTAGTGCTTTGGTTAGGAGGTCGCGTTTCTGCCTGGACTCTATAGGCGGGTGTTTTTTCCATCATCAATTCATAACTTCGGCAGTTGCACTCATCATGCCCTACTGACCTATAGAAGTTGCAGAACAGTTGTTGTGGTGTTTGTACAAACTTCTGCAGCAAATGACAATTATTCATCGTATGTTTCCCTGCTACCTAACATTTAGCACACCACAATGTAGGCCCCGCACTTGGTCCTACTTGGGCTTCTAGCCTCAAAGGCATCGGTCCTCCTCCTGCAATATAGTTCGCAAATATCGGGCAGTGGTCTTTGTCATGCCCTTGACCTTTACATTTTAGGCACCATATTTCTTCACGTGGCTCCAGTTGAACTATTCTATCATGTTTCAAACTTTTCATTTCAAGTCAAATATATTGCAATTATGCATGGATCTGCTGAACCCCCAGATTCAAATCTTGCATTAGTGTTTCACGCAGTCTTATGGAAATCTCCAAGGCCTTGGCCTGAGTTGTAATCTTCTGTTGTGACAGTGCAACCCTTAGATGAGGTAGGAGTGAAGCCACGAACCACTCGTGGTGTTTTCCATCTATTAAGTTCATTTAGCTTCATGGATTTTACACTTCAATCTCTGATCCAATTCCCAAGGTGTCTCACCTGGTTTCATCGCGATTTCCGTAAACCCCATAATCGAATGTGCCTCAGATTTAGGCCTACTGAACTCTTTATTCAGCACGGTCTAGATTTCTGCCAACCCAGCATTTGGGTTATCATTAGAGTACTTGATGTACCAAGTTAGTGCGCGATCTTGCAAAGCACTAACCAATGTTTCCTTCTTCATGTGATCATCTGTAATGCCCTGAGCTTCCCATATAGCTTTCATGATGAACCAAAATTGGTCCGGGTCCTCCTTTCCCAGGCCCTTAAACAAAGGTAGCTTCACTGAATTTTCCATATTAAAGTGGAGGTGGTGGTGGTATGGGTGAAGTCACAAGTGACGGTGGTGAAGTTGGAGGTGGTGTAGGTGGAGGTCACAATCACAGGAATCCATGTTTTATGAACTGTACTGCACTTCGTGGAGAAGCTTGCGGTACTCCCTCTTCGTCACCCAATGGAGGTGAAATCGGTGGGCTATATTCAACACCCTTTCTTCCTTCATTTCTATAATTCTTTCCATTTCGCGTAGCTCTGAACATCAAGGTAGCTGCATAACCCATTTTTCGAACAATAACAACTTAATTCAGGTATTTAAAGACTTCAAGTACTTACCTCATGGACCTTTGAAAAAACGCTACTCCGCCTCACTGTAACTAACTGAGGTATCAACTGTGAATTCAGTCACAAATCCTCCTATGATGTGATCGAGCCAATGATCAACAGCATGGGTGATCTTATCCTCAGAGGCTTCTAATATTTGTACTAACTCCGGGGTCCAGACAATAGGACTGTCAAGTCTCCACCTTCCTTGGCTATCTGCTAGCTTCGCGATCCACTCGTATAACTCAACTGGAAAGGAGCAGAAAAATATCTCACGGTTTTCTGTATACAAGTACCTATCCAACCACTGTTCCTTTGTCAGCCGCGCATTTCTATTCTTTTGTGTCGCGAATTCATGGATCTTCCTATACAACCATTCTTTGACCTCTTTCTTAGTTGGATTCCAGTGATACGAAATCACACATATCTCATGCAGATTCTGGTCCCTGCAATAGAGCCATTTGTTGGCTTTGTGGGGCCTGACCCAAGTTCAATGTTAGTTAGCCAAACAAATCCCTACACTACTAGCCCTTTCAGCATCTTCCCACGAAGCGTGGACCGAAGTCTCACCCGAAGCAGTATGGGGGGATGCTGGAACCAAGTTTCTGCAGCCTAAGATGCTCGTGATGTTGGTTTATACCCTCTGTTCCTACTTCCTTGCAGGTCACTATGCTTTAGGGCTTTGTCAGTCTACCCCTTTATTCTGCCCTTCGATACCTCCGCAAAGGTGTACAATTGACCTTCAAGTTGCCTTAACCCGCGATCCAGGTACTTTCATGCTGATATGGCACTGTATTGTGTAGGTTCCCAAGTTAACTTAAGTGTTTTACTTATCTTACTAAACAATCACAACTAGCACTGCGTAAACTGATATTCTTACTTGTGTTCAATTAACCAATATAATCACATATATTCGCGCATCACATAAACATTGTAAATCAAACCCAAAACGAAATATAACCAGATGCAGTAACAGGAAATAAATACACAGAATTCGCAGAATACTTCTCTTTATTGACATCTTTAGATTAATACAAACTCTATCTGCCCTACGCACACAGCTACAAGGGTCCGTGCACTCAGCTGTAGACTTCCACCCTAGGCCTCTGCGCACTCAGCTGCAGAGCCTCTACCTACGCTAAGAATCGAAACACTTAGGCTTCTCTACCAAGACTCCAAAACTTCCTTCCAACTCCTGACTACCTAGAGCTTACTTACTTAGCTCCTTTTTATACATTCCCATGGTCCACGGACCATGGGTGGATCTTTACAGCCGACTTTACACTTTACAAAATAAGGTCAGACAACCCTTTATGACTCTTGACACCTTCATGCTCCGTGACCACAAAATATGGAGACTTTACAACTTTATTACAAAATTTGTCCCAAAACATGGGCTTTTAGCCCCAAAATTTTCCTTAGGGGAACCCATTCCCAACATGTACCCAAGAAGATCATCTCTAATAGGGATGTTAAATTCACCTCCAAGTTTTCGAAGGTGTTGTTTGCTAGTTTTTGGATAGAGTTGGCCTTCAACACAGTGTATCATCCTCAAATGGATGGAAAGACTAAAAGGATAAATAGTGTTGGAATACCTGCTAATAATGTATTCCATGTACCAGCCAAGGAGGTGGGAATAGTTTCTACCTTTGGTAAAGTTTTCCTATAACAATGGGTACCAAGAGTCATTAAATATGACTCCATTTGAGGATCTTTATGGAAAGAAATGCAACACTCCTATCAGTTGGTCTAATCTAGTGAACAGGGGGAATATCACACCTGATATGTTGAAAGAGATGGAGAAGGAAATAATTTCTATCAGACAACAATTGAAGATAGCTCAGGACACGAAAAAGAACTATGCAGATTAGAAAAGGATACAAAAGGAACTCAAGGTGGGATATCATGTGTATCTCCACATTAGACCAAGGAAAAATTATTTAAGGAATAGGTTTTGTGCCAATTTGGCACTATGGTTTTGTGGGCCATTTCATATTTTAGAAAGAGTGGGGTCAGTGGCCTACAAATTGGCTTTACCACCCACAATGAAGGCTCATGATGTTTTCCATATCTCTTTACTTAAACAGTATGTACATGATGTTAATCATGTTGTCAATTGGTTTGTGATATAGGTGGAATCCGAGGGAGAATTATATCCAGAGCCACTATACATTCTATATCATAGGTATATCATGCTCTAAAATTAAGCAATCAAGCAGGTAAAGGTGTAGTGGAGGCACTTTGGACCAGGCAAAGCCACATGGGAGATGGCTAAGAAAATGAGGGTTCCATTCCCATTTTTCTTTATTGGTTAATAAAATGTAAATATGATTGTAAATGAATGTAAAGACTAGTGCATATAAAGCTCACTGTGAAATTTTGTGCTCCGTATAAAGCATGGTTCAAATTGTGTTTGGGTATAGAACACCAAGGATGGTTTTCCTTTGAAGGGGTGAGATCTTTTAAAACCATTTTTGTAATCCCTATTTTAATTATCATTATGAATTTTAATTCATGTAATTATTTTTGGAAATGTAAACATAATGACTAGCTAAGAGGAGTGGACAAGGATTCAAATTTCTTAGGAGGAGTTTCTTGGGAAGTTAGAAAGTCAAGGTTGTTCATTAATGGTCACTGACCCTCTGGCTGACTTTTAATGGCCTACATGGAAGGTCAGTAGGTGGAGTATGGTCTTCCTAATTGGAGGACAGGACCATACCCCCTCTTTTATACCTCATGGGATGCACTATGTGGTCAATATTCAAGGGCCACACAAGTGCTTCAGTGGAAGAAAAGAGATGAAAAATAAGGAAGAAGGGATCGCGATTGAGGATGATCACACAACAATTGAGATAGCATTGTGAACTTTGGAAAATAGAAAAAACACTCTAGGAAACAATTGTGGTTTGCATGGAGTAGGAAATCATAGACCCAGTTTTGGGTTGTGGGTGGTTGTATGTCGGTATGGGAATACAGGGGCTTTACGAGTAAATCTGCAAGAGCGAAGGAAAATGTTGGGACAACATTGGCGTTGGATCAAAGGCATGTGGGGAAGCATAGTCAAGTGAGGGAATATGTGGAGATGCAAAGTATTCTATAGGCCTAACAGGTTAATAAAGTAGAATCTTTATGTGCTCTAGATCCCTGGTTTGCATAGGATAGACTCTGTGTTTTTTTGGATGATTCTGGGATTAGCAGTTGAACATTAGTGTACTCTACATTCTTGGGTGAACAGGTTGATACTCTATAGGACATAGTATGAACTAGGAAGGTGGAGGTGGGGTAGTCCCTGGATTCCTATATGGTTAACTGATTAGCATCAGTTGAATTCCCTTAAGCACTTCTCCTCGGACTCTGAATCTAAATCGAGGGTGGTCAACTACAAGAAAGATTGCAGTGCAATTGGCCTATGATTTGGTGGAGAGTGGAGGTCTATCCCTTAGTTTCCAACCATTAATATTATCAAACAAGTATTATGTACATCCACCAATATGTGAATATGTTACATTATGCATGGAATTGATATTGTTATGTGTTATAACAATATGTGCATCAACATTGTTTGCATGGGAATGGTGTTATACCTGGTTGTTAATAACGAGATGAATGTACAGGGATTGTTGATGTATCCATGAGTTACAATTTATTGGTATAGTATTGTATGCATGCATGTTAGGTTTACCTAATTTATATTATGCATGATTCCATGGTTTTCTAATGGTCGTGGACAGAGCAATGGATTCTTCTAGTTGATTGGTACTTATCGCAATATCAGGTAAGATTGTCATGTATCTAATACCACCTAGATATTTCTACAATTGGTCACTAACGGTATATCGTATCTTACACTCGCAAGTCTAAATCCTTATTTACCCCTCCTAGTAGGAATGGATGAGGATGGTCATGTACTTCCAATCTAAGCTTACTTACTAGATCCTTTGCTATATGTCGGGCCCTGACTAGTGTTAGTTATCCTACCTAGCCTTTAACAGATAGGGCAGACAGATCTAATGGAGATTTGACTAGTTTAGACTAATGACTACTTTTATGTTGCATTGCATGTTTGTCATTCGTTTTGATGAGGGTAGGTCATATTCATTCTAGAAGCATGGTAGATTATTAATGTGCTTGGTAAGTAGGGAAGCATTGGCCATTGTTGGCTCATTTAAGTGCCTGACAAAGGGGCATGTCTATAAACTTCATTGGGAAAGCAGTGTTCTAATCGACACTAGTCCTCAAGGGAGCTTGATAATCGTCCCTGAAAATAAAAAATTCTAAGTTTGAGGCAGCATACTTGAGCTCAGTTGAGGGAGATGGAGAAATCTTTAAATGGCTAAGGACAGAGGGTTAAATGGAGCGTAGGATAGAAATATCCATGTAAAAATATTTATGTCATGTCATACTGGTGTTGCGGGTGAGACCACCCTAGGGATTTGGGTTGAGAACCCCAGCAGAGCAAAGGGAAAAACACAACAATAAATGCTTATGCAATCAACCTAAATGCTTATTCTACTGAACTGTGCAGTAGTGTCCTTTCCCAGATGTCTTACATTTGGGTAGATCCTGTAGGGTGAAAACCCTCAGCTTCTCTTGATGTTCTTAAAACCTGAAATTTATTCAAATGGAACATATACAACAGTAGAAACATAAATAATGTTCATGATATTAACCTTAAATCATATAAATGAATGACTATTATACATCAATATGAAATTCATAAATGAATTACAACATAATTTGATGCATAAACACATTTAATATCGAAAACAGAACATCATTCCTTTTATTGAAGTTAGCTACAAGTAAAGTGGAGAAATACAACCTGAGTCCTTCTCCGACTCCAAGTGGAACCGTCCTCTGGATCCGTCCTTTCCCAACCTTTAGCAATCTTCCTCCATCACCAATACAAGGATATCTCAAGCAAGATTAAGGATATCAATAACAAGGAAACAAGGGTTTCCTGAAGCTTTGGGGAGTGTAGGAGGCACAAGGATTCGTTAGACTCGATCAGGGATAATCTCACTATAGTATCGATATCTCATATCTTCTCCCTTAAGGCCTTCCCATGGAGGTTTATTTATACTTCTCCAAATTAGCTTTTTTAGTTGGGAAATAGTTGGGCCACGACCAATAGGACATGAGTAATAGGTAAAACCCGTGAACTCCACCCGAAATTAAGGAAATTTAATTTTTTTAAGTGTTTTAACATATGTACGCAAGTTGGGTATATGTTGACCCATGTGTACATGCTTTTATCACAAGGCAACGTAGTGTATAGGGAATAAAACATTGTTTTTTAGATTTTGGACCAAGTATGGAAGGAAGGGTTGCCCTAGGCCATAATTAGAGCATCAAATCTACCAAGAGTGGAGAATGGTTCTATAACAACTGGTATAGCCAATTGATGGCAATGTAAGTAAGAATGGTATATAGAAGGCATAGAACATGATTTTACATGTCACCCACTTCCAAAATCTTTGTTGCATTGTGGAGGTGTAAAGGTCCACCGAGTGTGGCTGGATGGTAATGCAAGTGGGAGGCATGGGGCACAACAAGAAGTTTCTCATTATTGAAATGGAGAAATGAATGCCCCAAGGGCTAGAAGGAAACATGGGTTGGGGTAAATAACCATGCGTTAAGTAATGTGGATTGGTCAACAAAGACCATAAGCAGTATAACAATAATTTGTGGGTTTGCATGAATGCTAGGAACTTGTAGGCCCCTCATCTAGGATAAGTTGTCATAAGGAAAATAGGCCAAGGATGGTTATCAGGAGGATGCATGATGTGGCAAAGTGATGTCATAAGGATTGGAAGGGTAATGGCATGGAAAAAGTGACTAATGTATTTTCAAGAGGACACATGGAGTTGTTTGGTGGTGCCACCTGGAATAGGGGCACTATGTGGCATGGAAGGGGAAGTTGACGTGGTTTGGAGCCACATCACTTAGGAGTGTAGGTCCTCATAGAGGATGGTAGTACATGCTAAAGGCAGGGCATAGACTAACGAAATTTGTGAGACAAAACTGTCCCTGTTACTTGACAAGTAAACATATGTCACATCACAAGTTTCAAACCTATGTGCACTGGTATGTTGTGGGTACAAACCGACCGAGAGTATGGGATAAGAAATGACCCTGTCACTTGAAGTGAAAGGTTATGTTGCACTGCAAAAGTGTAGGATTGGGATGCTCTTAGTAGAGCATGTGTCACGAATACATGGTGGCTCTGTGATGTGGTGGATATTACATGGGACCTTATATGAGGTGGTAGTGCCATGTGGGAGACATGTGGTACTCCCTTGTTGATGTGACAATGGATTAAGGCCCATACTTCAAATGGGCGTAAATTTTGATATGGAGATAAAATTGAGGAAACATTTATATTGTCAGAAGCTCTCAACAAGCTGAGCACAAAGGCATTGTCAAAATTTAATTCCGCTAACTTTGGGAAAGGAGGAATTTTCTAATCCCATTTCCATGAGGTAACTATGGATTTTGGGTTAATTGAAAGTAACACCTCCCACTAGACTTGGGGAAATTCCAAGGGGTTGGGAAGGAGTCGTTGCACTTACAAAGAACACCATCACCAATGCTTCACCACTTTACAATGATGGGACTATCATATATTTTCTTGTGTATCTTATGGGACTCCCTAACCTATATTATATACCAAAAGGTATTGAGAAATTACATGCCCATGATACATGTAGGTTATACCTCTTTTACATAAAACAAGAGTTTCTTTCGACATAACCCAGACATTATTGCCTTCCAAAGTAACATATTCCAACATATATATTGTAATACCTAGTTAGGATTGCATACCCCCATCAGTAAATTCTTGGAGTAGACCTACGTGATAGGGGACGATAACATGCAGATTTCCCTAGTTAAGTTTAGAGGGGGGAATGTTAGGATAAACTTGACTCAGTGAAAGAGTCAAAGTTTTCTAGGTCCACATTGGAGGCTCTGGGCACATGTTTTTGGTGACCCATGGTATTACTTCTGATGTATTATATGTGATGAATCCTTTAAAAGGCTTATGGGTTCTTCATTATAATGTGACTAAGTTGAGTGGAGGGCTCACTTGGTACAACAAAAATGTTGGTCAAATTGGTTGCTTTTAAGCCAAGGCATGGTTATGTTTAATCCATATGATAATAATATATCTATTAGATGGTTCTTCTCAATTTATGGTTTTCCAAGATAATTTTTTTCATTTTATGTGTTGTTGCTATGATTATTTTCTCTCTGATAATCTTTATTTCTAATAAAAATTAAAATGTGTCCTATTCATACTATGAATTGGTCATTTTGGAATATGAAATCTTCCTATAAGAAGATACCATGGGATAACATTTAAACTAATAGAATAATAGTAGTGTTATGCTACCCATGTGCTCTTATAGATCTATATTCTTTGAGACTTCATTTTTTGAGACTCCATATATGAGTTTAGATTCCTCCATTGAATATGATTGACTCACTTCTTGATTTAGAAAGAGGAGAATATTCAAGGGACATAAAAGACCCACCCAAGGAGGATATAAGAAGGCCCATAAACTCTAACTGATTCTTTGCAGTGTCTCTCTAAGGCCTTAGCCTTATTCGTTATGAATAAAGGGAGTGTATATTCCTTCCACAAGTTCTCATTTCCTATATATTTTGGTTTTATTTCTTGTTCCTCGTATGCTTCTCTATTTCTTTTTATGCTGCAAATTTATCATATTTTTTAATGGATTAACTTTAGCATCTATTTTTCTATAATATTGCAATATAAAGATACAAAAAAGGGTGTTTTCTTCATACTTATTTAGTAATGCATACCCCTATCAGTAAATTATTTGAGTAGACCTAGGTGATATGGGAGGAGAACAAGAAAATTTCCCTAGTTAAGTTTAGAGGGAGGAATGTAAGGATAAACTTGACTCAGTGAAAGAGTGAAAAATGTTTAGGTCCACAGTTGAGGTTTTGGGAACATGGTTTTAGTGGCCCATGGTATTAGTTCCCATGGATTACATGTGATGAATCCTTTAAAAGTCTTAGGGGTTCTTCATCGTAATGTGACTAGGTTGTGTGGAGGGATCACTTGGTTCAGCCAAAATGTCAGTCGACTTGACCTCTTTTAAGTCAAGGCATGGATATGTTTAATACATAAGATAATAATAGATCTTTTCGATGGTTCTTCTTGATTTATAGTTTTATAAGACAAAATTTTTTCATTTTATGTGTTGTTGTTATGATTATTTTCTCTCTCATTATCTTTATTTCTAATAAAAATTAAAATGTGTCCCATTCATACTAGGAACTAGTCATTTTGGACTATGAAATATTCCTATAAGAAGAGACCATGGGACAATACCAATATCAAAATAGTAGAGTTATGCTACCCAAGTGTTCTTATAGATCCATATGATTTGAGACTTCATTTTGTGAGAATAGCCTCCATCTATGAGTTTAGATTCTTCCATTGAAGATGATTGACTCCCTTCTTGATTTAGAGAGAGGAGAAGATTCAAGGGACATAAAATACCCATCCAAGGAGGATATAATAAGGCCCATAAACTCTAATTGATCCTTTGTAGTGTCTCTCCAAGTCCATAGCCTTATCCATTATGAATAAATAGAGTGTATCTTCATTCAACAAGTTATCATTTCCTATCTATTTTGGTTTTATTTCTTGTTCCTCATATGCTTTTCTATTTCTTTTGCGCTGCAAATTTATCATATTTTTTAATGGGTTAACTCTAGCATCTATTTTTCGTAGTATTGCAATATCGAGATACAAAAAAGGGTGTTTTCTTCATCTCATTTACAAGTATACTCTAAGATATTCACAACTCCACCAGTCTTTCTACCTATAAATTCTCATCCCTTCATTATCGGGAGCTTCTTCTCTCACATTGTTTTTGTTTTGTAGATGATCAAATCAACCTCCTTATGGCAAAGAAATATCCCCTTCACCTTTCATTTGAGCTAGAATCTATTTTTAATTCCCACATAGGATTCATATGGTTTTCAAAGAAACAATCATGCAAGTCATATGGAGGCACATATTTTCACTTGTGAGATTCATGTGTTCTTTTGTCACAAATTCATGCAAATTCTCTGAATATTTTTTTTAGTTTTCCAATTTATTCATGTGGAAGGAAATTTTATTTTGTACTTCCCAAATTTTAGAGTATATATTTTAATTTCTTTCCAGTAACTTAGATAAACAACCTATCTCAATAGGGAGTTAAAAAGAAATCATATTTCTTTTCATTTCCATGTCGATGATTACCGAAAATGAATTTGAATGTTTAGATTTATTGTAATCATGTATCATTTTTTGGGGACTATAAGTGGGTCTTTGTATTCCTAGTATGCTCTCTACCTCACATGTCAATTCATCTTGGTAGATCATAAAGGTACAATGGCTCCTCCATCTCCCTTCTAACAACTGAAAAACACAATAAGATTAATTAGTGGGAGAGTAATGTGCCCATACATATAAACATGTTTTGTATTCACAAGGTTATAATTCATATATCAAATTTAATTAGGTGGAAAGGATCCCATAATATGTGCATGACTCAATTTCACTAACATATGTGATTGGCACAAAACCCTTGCACTCACCATCACCCACACACTAAAAGTTCCTAAGTCAATTCTTTGTTTAATATGCTCTTCTCGTTGCACTCATAAGCGATCTTGGAGAATTAAACAAACCAAGGTACTTTAAAGAAATTTTCAAGCAAACCCTTAACCAAATGAATTGGTCCATTACCCCAATTTTATACTCTTAAAACAAACTTTTTACTAACCAAATAAACTTCCTCCACAAGGAGGTCATGAAACAAACCTTTTAGTTTAGGTTAGGATCTTGGGGATATGCATCCAAATGACCCAACTTGATCATTATTCACTTAAAACATAGAAGTTTACTTACAAGGTACTTGAAAATCCCTCACCACTAATTTATACAAATCCAAGATAGGGTGAAACCCATGCTTTTCATGATATGTTATGATAATGTATAAAAAAGAAAGTATTGAAAGGAAAGTGTGCGGGGGTAAAAATGTAATTTTTGGAGTGAATAAGACATCTTGGAATTTTTGTTATATCTTTTCTTCTGGGATGCTTAAAATGGTGAAACTATGAACATATGGAATAGATAGCAAGGGGAACATCTGATTAAAATTGTATAATTTGGTTCACTATACTTTTAGAGATACACACTCTGGAAGTTAGGGTTTTCTAGAAGTTAGGGTTTTGTGATTAAACTTGAAATCCATTTTAAATGAGTCATCTCATTATTTTCACTATAATTTCTTTTATAGGATATTTTATACCATGAAAACCACTAAATGTATGCTTGGAAAAAATTCTATATGTTGGTTCACTATAATTTTAGAGATATACCCTATGGAATTTAGGTTTTCGAATGGTCCTAAAATCAATTTTAAATGAGTAAAGATGAAAATTTTGCTGTAATTCACTTTTTGGGAAGAATTTGACTAAGAAATTTTAAGCATATTGAGAAAGAAACTCAAGTTATGTCAAAATTTTATATTCTGGTTCACTATAATTTCAAAGATACACCATGTGGAAGTCAGGGTTTGTGAATTGTATTGAAATCAATTTCAAAAGAGTGATCATGGAATTTTCTTTATAATCCTTTTTCTAGGATAATTCAGACTATGAAATTTTTAGAGATGGGGAGACATACCAAAGTGAATCAAGTAAAAATTTCAAAATCAAATATAAATAATTGGACACATGCTACACTATAAAAATTTGTTCTTATGAAGAGGAAAAAAATCAAAAAAAATTGGGAAAGTTACCATAACTTTCACCTGGCAGATCAATGAGAAAATTTGAAGAAGTAACAAGGAGATCTAGTGTTCTAGTGAGCAGATCATTTTTTGAAGAATCAATATGCAAGTTGGTGTTGCAGAAATAAATAAATTGGTGTCTTTGATAAGTGGGTGTGTAGTAGTGGGGATTGGTGTCTCCAATAGATTGATGTGTATAAATACTTGGAATATTATGTTGGTGTCTAAAAATATTTCTATAAAAAGCTACCTATAAAGAATTATAAAAATGTGTGTACTTTTCTCCTCAAAAGGTTTCCATGTAAATCGTGTGTTCCATGTTATGCAGATGATAGATATCATATGTGTTTATTTTCTTATGGTCCACAAATGATTAAACAAGTAAAATATTACTTGTATTGATTAAACAACCCCCTAAATTCCTCCCCTTCCCCCTTCTACTCACCTCTTGTATAAATGTGTGCTCAAAAACTTCTTTGCTCCATTATATTTTGCAAGTTGCATGTAATGTTATTTTTAACATAGTCAATAAAACAAAGAAAATATATAATTTGATCAATTAGCTTCTAAGAATAATTTGTAGTGGAAACACCATAAATAGCTAAAGAATAATTAATAAATCATAGTTATCCATGTATATGTCAAGCTGCATAATTTTTACTTAGTAGGTTGATTGATTTTGGAATTGAGATCTTCTTTGTGATTCCTTATTTCTTTTGATCATGGTAGAAGTATTTTCTTACTTTGTTAAATATATTAAGAGTTCTATTGTGACAATAAATAGTAGGAATTCATTAAAAGATAAATTAGTGCAAGGATCCCATTATGTACACATAATATCTTGTGTCTCACAAGTTCTCTAGAACCTTAGGTTGATAAAGTAAATTCACAAGTAATTAGCATGCATTCTATTAAATTAGAATGATATATTATTTAAATGTCATCAAACAAGGATACATTAGCTTGTCGAGTTAAATGATATTAGAAGAGGATCCTCTGACTAATTGGTGGGAAACCAAGGAAAATTGAAGAGATTGTTTGATAATAAGTCTAAGATTAGAGAATTCAACTAATATGATCTAGTAGTAATATGGGATAAGCAAAGGGAGAATCCTAGAAATCATGGTAAGTTTGACTCATCATAGAGAGAACCTTTCCAAGTAGAGAGTGTAGCTAGGACTAACTCTTACCATAACAGTCACCTTGATGGGAAAAATATACCATTTCCTATGAATAGGTATGCCTTAAAGCTTTATTATTCTGATAGGACCTAGTGCCTAGTTAGCATGATAAAGAGTGAGATCTCAAGCAATAGTCTAAAATGATTGTTTGACTTCTTTCATGACCTTTTTTTTTCCTTTCATTGGTGTGTTGCTTTTATTCAAAACATTTATTTACTTCATTGTATTTTATTTCCCTTAGAATGTTTTATTTTCAAAGAATTATTTGAAAATAGTTTCATATTTTCTTTTCATTCTTAAAAAAAATTCATTCCTATAATGTTTTGATTTTATGTAGTGGTTCACCAAAGTAGTAGATTCACCTTTTTCATTTATTATTGTTACTTAGGTCAAGTTAGATTTGTGTATATCAATAGTTGGATGAGATTATGGAGTTCTCATATATTCTTATTCAAGAGTGCATGCGCCTAATTAGGAGCTAGATGTTTTGTGCCCAAGGGTAACTACTTCAAATGCCACTCTCTCCTAGATGTATTGTTGCTTACATGAGTTCATTTTCTCATATAGTCCAACTAAAATTTTATCTTCCAAATTCTCCTTCAAACACATAATCATCCTTCCTCACATCACTCCTTATATTAATTAGGCATGATACATCATCACTTTTCTCTTACACCATAGATGACACATATATTAGTAGATAGTACATTGTTCTTTCATTTGCACATAATTATGGTACTTTATTTTAGATTTCTTTTTCATTTTTTGTGATATGTTCTCATGTATGGGTTTCATACCTAGACATGGTGTTATAATTTCTAAGCTAGTTGTGAACATGGTAAATACTAAAGCATGAACTAAAAACACTTCATAACACTAAAGATTTTACTATTTGTCTCGTCATACCATGATGGACATAATTTTCCTTATATAAGTGTCATCATCTCCCAAGTCAAGTCATAGAACTAGAGATCTAGTTGATGTGGTGTGTTTGTACCCCAAACCATACATAAATTTCTAAATATTCCCCATTCATTTCTATATCATAATAAATTTATTCCCCTTATATTTGACTTATCATATGCCATTCTATAAGATATAGATAAGAAAATTGAAGATCTGTGTAAAATCTTGTCAAATAAAGCCAAAGAAGGTTAAAGGTGGAGAATAAAACAAAAGTTAAAAGACAAAAATGTTAAACCTTGATCTACGCCACCTCTTTATTAATATAATTCCCCTAATATCATGCTTGTAAATTCATATCTAACAAAAAATGGACTTGATAAATGAATGAAAGTAAAGAACAAAAAAATAAAGTTAAAGGGGTAGAAAGAAACAGTGTCAAGCAAGTGGCAACTCAAAGCTAAAGCTCCCTCTTAAGGCCTTACATGTTCAATATTCCTAGCTATTAAACATTAATTGGACAAACCTAAATACCTTTACATCATCCTATATGACCATGAGGGTCAATATAATTTTTTTTCTTCCTATTTCACACGCAATCCATCATTTCATCTACAAATAATTAATGTAGGAAATTCCTCTTGTCTTAAAAGTTGCCACATTTAATAAGGTTTAATGTTGTCTTTCCATAGTAAAACTTACACTAATATTAAAATTAATTTGTGCTATGGTGTTAGAATAAATCTATATATGTGCATCACCTAATGACTTGGAAAAGGATTAGACCCACCACTATAAGTGGTCACCTTGCATTGGGATATATGTACATGCATTATGGCGGCATTTATGCCTTGGGATATGTGTAACATGCCTCGATATTCATGTGCTTACTTTAAGGTCTATGAAATTGGACTGGGATCTGTGATACTACCATGCAATCCATCTATCTTCACACACACACACACATATGCATTATGATCCGTGCAATTTTTATTAGGGTCTGTGACACTACATTTGAATACATGTGACTAAATTAGGTCTACAATAACACCTTTGATGATGAAAAGAAATCCACAACATCATCATGTGCCACATGGATCATTCCAATAGAGGGTAAAATTTTCTTGTTTGACACATTTTCACACATATGTGACTTATTATGTCTTCATAACCACATGTGTGGGATTGATGAGAAGTTTGGTGTTAGTTATGAGGTGTTTACATGTTGTTATGACATGGCATGAGTTTCTTATGATTCCATTTGTCCATTTATTGGTGTAGCACCTTTTTTATGTTGCCACAAGTGCTAGTTATTATTGGTGTGCTTCATTTTGTGTCCCACACATGCTACATGATATCACCCTTGTTCAAAGTGCACATCACCTTGTGATTCATCATCCCTTGCTTCATGGAGTTCGATGATGAGGTGTACTTATTTCTAGGCCCCCTCTTGACCATGCACTTGATTCTTAGAGGTTTTTAGGACATTTTTAGAGAGGGTACACATTTATGAATGATATTTGTGACCTTTTCCTTGATGTTTGAGAATTTTATGGAGCGTTCTCCTACTCCAGATGTTAGTTTCATGGTTTTAAGGGAATCTTAGTATTTGTTCATTTTTTACCTTAGCACATTGTATTGGATCAAGGAAAATTTTAAGGGTCAAAATTCTTGAAGTGTATAAACCATGGCAAATATTTTTAGTCCCTAATATGGAAACTATAAATTATTTGAATTTTTTTTTGTAAAAGGACTAAAAGTTCTAATGATTCTATATAGTATCTATAAAATTTTGGCGATTTTTATGGTAACTTTTTTCCTATAAAATTTTCATGAATCATTTTTATAAAAAAAAAAAGGAAATTAGTCATTTTTTATGGACTAAAACATGTAAAATTAGTCCATCTATGAAATTTATCCCCTGAAAATTTCCCTATATTGGATTATGGTTTTGCATCTAACACATGGTTTTTTACTCAAGGTTTTGCAGGGTGCCTTATTTATATAAGAAAGGCTCATCCTCATTTGTATTTGTTGGAGAATAATTGAAAGAGACAAGTGTTGATGAATTTTTGGGTGAAAAATAAACAACAACCCTTGAATCCATGGGTTGGGTAGGCCAAGGATATGGGAGCGTAACCTAATTTACAAGTCGGTGCAATGTGATACAACTTCGAAGTATCAAAATAAAAAAAATAAAAATAAACATAAAATCAAATCTAAACTTTACAATATATTCAACGAGTATGTCATTAAAGAAACATTGATCATTAAAATGTAAGTAGATATTAAATATTCAATATATACAAAGAAACTCATTGTTTCCCATTAAAGGAAAGCTTCATAAGGAAAAGAAGTACAATATACAATGTACAAGTGACTACTTTCAAGAAAAAGTAAAAAGTAATAAAAATGATAAAGGCACAATATGGTAAGAAAAGAAAATGATACTTCATTGATATCATAAAAATAATATTCATATAAGGTATACATGGACTTGGCAAATTTAGAGCTACTCAAGGAAACTTATTTAACAAATGACCTCATTTATAAGACCATGTGGTCAAATGAAGATAGGAAGAATTACTTAATTAAACAAATATCATTGCAACAAGCTCAAAGGGACACATTCAGAGACTGGTATATTACTACACAAAGAGTCAACATTGACATTAACAAAAAAAAATAAACATTAATCTTTAGTCACTAAAAATAAATATACCTCTGACAAAAATAAGTATTATAAACCTTCGTCAGCGTTTCTACATAAAATAAACCCTGTAAAACAATACCTATGAATAACAATCACCTAAACACATAAAAATTGAAATCCAAATGAATAACAATAACTAAATCAAAGCACTTGTGACATAGCCAAAAGATCCTTCTCCCCTTCCTAAGCCTGAGCTTATAGCTTTAATCTTCTAGGAAGTTATGTAACTATTGTATTTAATTAACTAATCAAGCTTAATTAATTGAATGTGAGACTAATAGGTGGGGTCCTAAAAAGTATGGAATGACATGGAGAGGGGTAGGACCCACATCCGTCATGTATTAATCATAAAACAATGCACATCATCAACTTAAATAAAATTTATGTATATCACATAAAATAAATCAACCAATTAATTTAAACTTCATGCTCATATTATCACAAAATGGCTAATTTAAATCATGTCCAAAATTGTGATGATGTCTCTTTTCTTTAGCCAACCAAATATCAAAATATAACACTATAGCACCCTAGTCCAATGAGAGAGTCATGATGATGTGATATAGAGACTTAGGATGTATGAAAACTTGTAACCAGAAGGAGAGGCATTGTGTTTAGCCTTTGATAATAAAAAAATCCATAGAAAAATTGATTTTCTTTTCCTCATTATGTGGTTGATCTTGAGTAATCTTTGGAAAAGCGACAGTAAGACAGGGTTTGCAGCCTACTAGAGGGTTATGTTCAGGAACATTTTCGGATGGAGGATCAACAGGGTACAAGAGAAAAGGGCTCTAAGGAGTTGCAGAGTGTTGATGAGTGTGGCTAGAAGAAGTAAGTGTAGAGGTAGATCTGGAAGGTGCATGGATGACTTGCTTTCTAGATAGAAGGAGAGCGTCACCAGTAGTGGAACAAGGGCTAGAAGAAGGATCAACGAGCTTTGCAATGTTTCCCCAAGCATCACAATCATGTTCGAGTGGATTTTGCATAGGACCCCAACCATAATTTTCATTTTTAGGTGGACTAACATATGCACATTTTGGGATCTCTTGAGATGAGGCTAGAGTGAGGGAGCTGAACCATTTTGATAAATTGTAGGAATACATGACACATTAGGAGACCACAAAATGAGATGACCAGTAGTGGTAAGTTAATGAAATTCATCAAAATCAACATTAAACTAGACAAAAAACTGAATATTTTTGTTCTTGCCAAAATCCCACTAGCCTGTTGGCTTATTCCCCCTTCCTTTTCCCCTACCTGAACTTCGTGAGCCTGAATTAATTCTGCAAATAGCCAAGTTAAATCTGAAACAATGAAACAGGAAGAAAAACAACTACACATTTCTCTTTTGAATTGTTACAGATTCAAAATGTCAAACTAAGGCTAGTTAATCTTACTTTCTTAAAGCACTAAAAACTGAGACAGACCAAAAGAAGGGTTTCAAAGGGAGAGTGGAAAGGAGTGGATTCATAATGAATCACAAACAGAGAAAAATATATATAAATTTTTGTGATAATAACCCCTTTTAATTGAAATAATAACTAAGGGTTTAAATTGGGGTTTAGCAGCTATAGGATGAAGTGGTGGTAGAGGAAAATGAGAGTCCCTTTCAAATAAAATCAGTAATTCATAGTCAAACAAAGCCTTCACAATATCTTTGTCATATTTTTCTTTGCAACTGAGGGTGAATTTAACCCTTTTTCCTTAAAATTTTTGCAGGTGTGGATGAATAAATTTGTTTGCAATAGTGGGGTAAAAACCCTTTAAACAATAATCATTTTGCATGAAGAGAGTACAAATTTTAGAATCTTGCATGCATTGCAATAACTTGCAATATAGCCATATTTAACACGAGACCTATAACCAACTCAAAATTGCAAATGAAAATAGTTGTGTGCAACTTGAATAACAAATTTGTAACATTGTAGTAGCTTGAGGAACTTATGATGAGATAATGTACAAGGATTTTGATGATAATTTTTTTATGGGGACATGGATATATTATACAAGGTACGGGTGTGACCAAAATTTGCATTTGTAAGCTAAATTCACAAAGATATGCAATGGTTGAAGAGTGGTGCAAGGGTTTCATGTCCTAGAAGCTTTTGACATGAATTTATAAGGAGGGTTTTAGCCCTTTCATTTCAAATGCATTATGGCTCGAAAAATGGTTGAAATGAGATTGTATGAAGAGGGGATAACATACCCTTTGTTGCATGCATTCGAAATGAATTCCACTAAGAAAAAAAATTAATGAATATAGGAATTAAGATCTAACAGAGAGAGTTTAACAAGTAGAGGTAAGATAACTAGTCATCGTAAAACAAATGAACTGCATAATTAACTTTATTCTTACCTATGAAACATTAAGTCAACAGTAGTACCATTCCAAAACTTCACTCCAAACTAATAGTTTAGCTCTCATAGCTAAAATATACTCAATATTAAAACCTTTTGGTAAAAACCACCATTTAGAATGACAAACAATGCTTCTAAAGTGAAAGAATGAGTGAAATTCGTGGCAGGAGAGAGAGGTAAGGTTTTTCATGGTGAGCATTAAAATTGCCAAACAATGCATTCCCAAAAATGCCCTTATAGCGAACATAAGCCCACATCATCCCAAATTCAATCCAGCTATCAAATGAACAAATGATCCAATGAACACATCACCCAAATGAAGTAAAACACAATGTTAATCAACATAAATTTCCCACGTTGAAAATATTTTGTATCCAAATATGTTGTATAACCCTTAATTTCTCGAATAATTATCACATGCGGAGGTTGGTAGGATAGCAATGGGTCATATGTTATACAACACGTGAAATATGAAATGATTGTAATGTATATTATTGTATGCCCAAATGTATAATAACCAAAATTTTCCATGTTCAAAATGCTTTGAAGCACACCTTAGTGTTGAAGCACATCGTAAACATACATATGAAATAATTTCATTTTCCATCCTTGGGGTTACATAATGTAAAGGTCCCAAATCATTTTTCCAACAACCATAGTAAACAAAACATATGAACAATGTTTTCCATGTAGACTAGTACCGTATCTAAGACAACATACCAAGATTGTGATCATAATAACCTTTGGACATTTATCATAATTTGAGAATCATATAGGATATATTATGAATGTGATGAATATAAGAAACTATATATATGAAAAATATCTTTGTGGTCCTCCCCATTTGGTCATGACAGTGAAAAACATAGGTAGAATAGATCACTGGCGGTAAAAAAAAAGGATGACCAAGCAAGACAGAGGCAAGCAAGAGTTTGTGGCATACAAAGCTAAAGGATCAAAATTTAGTATCAACATATGGTGACTCCACAAGGAAATATATACTAGTATATTTCTCTCAGGATCTCTGGTTTCACAGAGTAGAAAACAAACATAGTTACCCAATTTCTCTCCCTCTCACATAAATTTTTTTCAAGGAACACTCTAATAAGATTGTCATTCTCAGGATACGTCCTTAAGGGAAAAAATTTCCTAGAGAAAAGGGAGATAAATATGGGTACTCTTCCTTGTTGTGATGGAGTGAATTACCATATATGTACTCAAGCTTGAAATCATGCAATGTTGAAATTGTGCAGTAATGCCTCTAAGATTTTGTGTCTTTTGAGTAGGTTTCAAATAGTGAAAATTGTTGTTCTTAAGTCAAGTTCCACAAAAAAATCATATCTGCCATTTTTGTGTATCAATGAAAAACTGACATGTAAAAATGTATAAATAAAATAACATCATAAAAGGCATCAAAGTAAAATGACAAGAAAAGAAAAAAACAAAAGGGGAAATGAAAACTACTATGAGAAGAGTTTCAAAATTGAATAGATCCTTGAATAAGATCCGAAAAATGCTTAAGATAAGAACCATTGGTTGGGTAAGACAATATTGTTCCATCATAATCCTTCAACAAATAGGAATTAGCACCCACCTTAGTAGCAATTTCATATGGGCCTATCCATAATCTTTGGAATTTTTCATGTTTACCTTTTTTTGCATGAGAGAAATCCCATAAAAGAACCTTTTGGAAATTTTCAAAGAAAGAATCCTTGTATTTTATTAAAATCCATAAATTAATCTTCATTTTAAGGATGTTATTAAAATATTTAGTTCTTTTCTCATCTAGGGCTAGAAGTGCACGATAATGATTTATCAAATCATATTCTTTGCATTCCTTAGTTTCTGAAGCAAGGCAGAGAGAAGCTAATTGTAATTTGACTGGTATAACAGCTTCTTGTCCATAAATGAGTTGAAAGGAGGTGGTGCCAGTAGTCACTTTAGTGGTAGTGTGATCTTCCCATAGGGATTTCAAGAGTAGGTGGTGTCATTGCCTAGGATTATCTGAGATGATTCTTTTGAGAATTCTGAGAAGATCTTTATTTTTTGACTCACTAAAATCGTTTCCTTAAGGATAGTTAGTGGATGAAAAGGTATGTTTGATAGGATATTTAACACAGAAAAGCGAAATTTGGTAGATATAAAAGCAGGCCCATTATCATACTCTATAAGGGTGGGTGTGCCAAATCTAGGTACCAAGTTTCTTCAAGGAACAGAATGACTTTCTCATCAGTGGCCCTTTTTAAATGGATTTCTTCAAACCACTTCATGAAATAATATGTTGTAGTTAGGATAAAAATGTGTCCAACTAAAGAAGGTGGATTGATTGGCCCTATAAAGTCAAGTCCCCATTTGGTGAAGGGACAAGTCGCAATAATAGCTTCTAAAGGAATGGGTGAATATTGCAATTTTCCGACTGCACGTTGACATTCATTACAAGATCTAAAAAATTTGAAAGTAGCCTTAAAGAGATGTGGATAGTAATATACAGTTCTTATGGTCTTATATGTAATGGATATTGCAGCAAAATGACTGCCAATGTGATCTAATTGTTCAGATGAACCATGTAGAGATTTCAAAATGTGATTTGCAACTTCATCATTTATACATCTGAGGAACAACGCATCAAGATATCTTTGAAATAGAATATTTCCCACAAAGACATATTTCGATGCATCAAGCCTCAGTTTCCTTTTCTATAATTTTTCCAATTTCTATGGGCATCTATGGTGAGGAAAAAGGAAAATGACATTATGATACCAGGGATGTGAATAGAGATCAAATTGGTTATCCTGTAATAAAAATAAATTACTAAAATGTTGAATTTATCATTCAATATCATGAGATTGTTCCAAATCTTGCATGAGACAGACGGCTAAAGCTTGACCCTTGATGGTTTTAGTAGTGACTATGGCGAGATTTTGTTCCTAAATCTTAGTCATCCAATGAGAGAATCTGCTAGACATTAAATTTTGGGAGAGAAGAAATTGTATAGTTGGAAAAGGAGTCCTTACCTTAGTATTCTTTCCAAGGATCAAATGTCAAAACTTTTTAGCAACCTTAACGAAAGAGTAAGCATGTTTCTCAATCATAGAGTATTTTGTAGCATTATTAAATAAGATTTTTCTAGTGAATGTTAGGGGTTGCTCCAGTCCTTGAATATTTTTCTGCATTAAGATCACAAAAATTGCTTCCTACGTAGCATTAGTTTATATAATGAAATATTTAGAAAAATCAAGGATAAGTAAGACCAGGGTTGTTGAAATAGCGTCTTTGATCTTTTGGAAATCTTGTTGAGCAGAGGCATTCCAATTGAAAGGGTGATTATTCTTTAATAAACTATGAACTGGCTTGACAACTTGAGCAAAATTTGGAATAAATCTCCTTATGAAATTAATATTTCCCATAAAATATTGTATATCCTTTTTAGATGCAGGGGTATAAAGAGACTATATGGTAGACACTCGATTAGGATCTATTCTTATTCCATAATCAGATACAATATGTCCAAGTAATTTTACCTAATCGAAAATAAATTTAGCAAGATTTAATGATATTCCATACTTCCTGCAAATAGTGAAGGCTATTGCAAGGTGATCAAAATGGCCAATATTCTTTTAGAATAGACATTTCAATCATCTAAATAAACTTGCATAATTTGTCCAATTATATTGTCAAAGGAAATGTCCATAGCCCTTTAGAAATGTGGCTCCAACATTTGTGAGACTGAAAGGCATGTGATGAAAAGAAAAGTTCCCCACTTAGTGGTAAAATTTGTCTTATGTTTATCATTTTTCTTCACAAATATTTGATTATATCCAAAGAAGTCATATAACAACAACATTATAGTGGAACCAAAAACTTGTTGCAAAATCAGTTCCATATTCAGAAGGGGAAAGTTATCTTTCACGTTGGCCTTGTTTAATGATCGAAAATTGACACACAAGTGAATTTGGCCATTTTTCTTCCTAACGTGGGATTAAATTGGCTACCATTTAGAATATTTGATATGGTAAATGATATGGGAAACAAACATTTGTCTAGTTCAACTCTGATGGTCACTTCTAAGGCAGATTGATAGGCTTCTGCCTTTATCTAACTGGTGAGAAATTAGATTTGATAGGTATGTCATGAGAAATTAGACTATGATTAAAACCTATTAAGTCACTATATGACCATGCAAAAATATCAAAAAAAAAAATCGAAAAAGATTGACAAATTTATCAATTTCTTCTTGAGTAAAAGATTCAGAAACATGCAACATTTTAGGATCATCATCGGTTCCAATATTCACCTGTATGGTTTTATCAATAGTTTTAGGAAGTGATTTATTCAATGAGGGAGTTTAGATGGATCATTAGGTGAAAAGGAATCTTCCAAAGGGACTAATCCCTTGGGATACTTTTTCTGATCAAGAGTAATGACTTTGGACAATTCCTTGGTATCATTTGTGAGAAAATTTAGAAGATCTTGGTCATCATCAACGACTTGTCAAGATTATTCATTATCAGGGAGATGGGGCCTATACAATGTTTACTAGAATACAATCAAGTTTGTTCATTGAATCAAAATATTTGGGCCTTGCAACATACCTTTTTAGGTGGTCAGCGATGGCATTCATGCTTTTGTTTATGTGAGTATTTTTAAAACTCTTGAGTTCCAAAATTGCATCCAAAGAAAAGGTTTTATAATGCTTCATAAAAAAATTTGAACGACTGTAAATTCTTTTGATCAAATTGACAACTAATTAAGAGTCTCCAAAATCAGAAAGATTTAGAATTCCAAGCAAGAAGGCATTATTCAATCTAAGTAACAAAGCTTTGAACTATTACTACATTGTGTGTACATGACAAATTCAAATGATATGAATAAGAATATGATTTTCCAAAAGAAATATGTAGAAGGATTCCAACCCCATTACCTTATTGTGATGATTCCCTGTCAAAATACATATGCTAGATTAGATTTGATTCAAGGGTAATATTTGTGATAGCTTGGTGATTGGTTTCCTCTTCACTGAAAATTGAATAAATTCCAAGGTCCTCTTCAATATACCTGATTGATGGTTGGGGAATATTTACAATGTAAGGAACTATTTTTTCTTCCCTATATACAATTATATTTTTGGGACCTCAATGATTGATGACATCATCCATGCGGTAATATGCACTAGTTGAAGGTTGCTAGTCTCTACGAAGGATGCTTGAGTAATTACCAACTGGCATATCAATAAATTCAACATTACAGGTTGTACAGATCTCAAGGTGAGAACACAATATTAATAGAAGATCCTTGATTACTCCAATATTGATATGTTTTTTTAATTCAAGGCCAACATATTCCTAGGAATTTCATTTGAATAAGAAATCCCTAATTTTTCCATGATAGTTTTGGACATAACATTTGCACCATAACCCCCATATATGAGACAATAGTGAGTTATCTTATCAAATATTTTCATAGAAACATAAAAGGGCGGGTTCTTAGGCTATCTAAAATTTGTCACCGCTTCAACTTCTGGATCTTGGGAAGGCTCATTATCATATTTTAATTTAGGGATGGATATTGATGGAATAAGTGATTTTTGTTGTTTTTGAATATAAAAAATTAGATTTGCAATCTTCTCAGTGGTTGTAATAAATTAGGAAGTGTTGCATTATCTTTGATCTTAGACAAATATTCTATGATTTTATATTTTCCAGCAGTCTCGAACAAATCATCACTTTGTTTAGCAAGGTTGTTGTCTGTAATATTAGAAGTAGATTTCTTTGAAGTAGAATTGCAATTAAAGGGATTATTTTGAGATTTTTAAAAATTTGAGAATGATTACTTACAATATTTACATAATTGTGTATCCAATATAAAGAATTCACAGTAGGATTCAGAGGTGATGGGGTTGATTTCTTTCCAAAAAAGAATTCCCTACTTGATTTCATAATTTCACAAGTTAGATATCATTTTTTGGGATTCAACTACATTAATTAATTCATTCATCTATGACCATTTTCATGATAGTTTCCATAATTTCACAATTTAGATATAATTTTTTGGGATTCAACTACGTTAAATAAGTCATTCATCTATGACCATTTCCATGAGAGGTAGTCATAACTGACTAATTTCTCATGATTTTTTGAATAGTCCACTTAGCACTCATTACATCGGGTGATGATCATAGGGGTGAAGAAGTGGGATTAGAACTGGTGAAATGACTCACATAGCGTCAATCATCACTTTTGGGGCTTGCACTCGATAACCAGGATTTCTCGAGAGGTCACCCATCCCAGATCGCCTCTGGCTAAAGTGATTAATTGTGGATTTTTCCCCACAATCAGGCCCACTTAGCTTTCTACCCCATTTGCAAAACCTTAGCAAGTATTGTGCCTCATGAACCATTCAAGTAGAGCTCCTTTCACTCTTTTGTATTTAAGTATTGAGGGGTTTTCGCAATGCATTATATTAGATATTCATTTTTTGGGATTAAACTGTGTTAAGTAAGTCATTCATCTATGACCATTTCCATGAGAGGTAGTTGTAACTGACTAATTTCTCATGATTTTTGAATAGTCCACTTAGCACTCATTACATCGGGTGATGATCATAGGGGTGAAGAAGTGGGATTGAAACTGGTGAAATGACTCACATAGCGTCAATCATCACTTTTGGGGCTTGCACTTGTTAACCAGGATTTCTCGGGAGGTCACCCATCCCAGATTGCCTCTGGCAAAAGTGCTTAATTATGGATTTTTCCCCATAATCAGGCCCACTTAGCTTTCTACCCCATTTGCAAAACCTTAGCAAGTATTGTGCCTCATGAACCATTCAAGTAGAGCTCCCTTCACTCTTTTGTATTTAAGTATTGAGGGGTTTTCGTAGTGCATTATATTATATATCATTTTTTGGGATTCAGCTGTGTTAAGTAAGTCATTCATCTATGACCATTTCCATGAGAGGTAGTCGTAACTGAATAATTTCTCATGGTTTTTGAATTATTGCACTTAGCCCTCATTGCATTGGGCGATGCTCACAAGGATGAAGAAGTGGGATTGAAACTAGTGAAATGAATCACATAGCATCAATGATCACTTCCAGGGCTTGCACCCGGTAACTAGGACTTCCCAAGACATCACCCATCCTAGATTGCCTCTAGCTCAAGCACGCTTAACTGTGGAGTTTTCCCCACAATCAGGCCCACTTAGCTTGCTACCCCATTTACAAAACCTTAGCAAGTATTGTGCGTCATGAACCATTCAAGTAGAGCTCCCTTCACTCTTTTGTATTTAAGTATTGAGGGGTTTTCACAGTGCATTATATTAGATATCATTTTTTTGGGATTCAACTGTGTTAATTAAGTCATTCATCTATGACCATTTCCATGAGAGGTAGTCATAACTGACTAAATTCGCATGATTTTTGAATAGTCCACTTAGCATTCATTGCATCAGGTGATGCTCACAGGGGTGAAGAAGTGGGATTGAAATTGGTGAAATGAATCACATAACATCAATTATCACTTCTGGGGCTTGCACCCGGTAAACCGGGACTTCTCGGGAGGTCACCCATCCCAGACCGCCTCTGGCTCAAGCGCGCTTAACTTTGGATTTTTCCCCACAATAAGGCCACTTAGCTTGCTACCCCATTTGCAAAACCTTAGCAAGTATTATGCCTCATGAACCATTCAAGTAGAGCTCCCTTCACTCTTTTGTATTTAAGTATTGAGGGGTTTTCACAGTGCATTATATTAGATATCATTTTTGGGGATTCAACTGCATTAAGTAAGACATTCATATATGACCATTTCCATGAGAGGTAGTCGTAACTGACTAATTTCTCATGATTTTTGAATAGTCCACTTAGCACTCATTGCATCGCACCATGCTCACAGGGGTGAAGAAGTGGGATTGAAACTAGTCAATCATCACTTCTAGGGTTTCGTGATGATTGATGCTATTTGATTCATTTCACTAGTTTCAATCCCACTTCTTTACCTCTGTGAGTATCACCCGATGCAATGAGTGCTAAGTGGACTATTAAAAAATCATGAGAAATTAGTCAATTACGACTACCTCTCATGGAAATGGTCATAGATGAATGACTTACTTAATGCAGTTGAATCCCAAAAAATGATATCTAATATAATGCACTATGAAAACCCCTCAATACTTAAATTTCACAAGTTCTCTCATCATGATGGTCCTCGCATAAATTACACCAAGGATGGTTTAATAGGAGAGTTCCTAGAGCGGATGAAAGAAGAGAAGGCTAAGGGATGGATGTAAGTGAAGATTGAGAAGATTCATGTACAACCTTGTACTCAAACGAGATCACGCAACTATTCATATCTTGCATCAATTACAAAATTTCATTCATTTCAGGACATTTTTAGGTTCACTTAAATGAATACTAGTTTTAAGATTTTGATCCTCATATTCCAGACAAGTTTGTATGGTAGTGACTTGAACGTTGACAAATTTTTCTTCAAGTTGATTCCTATAGAGAGGAGGAATGATATTGTAATATTGGATCATGGCGGCCTAACTGTGAGATCTGATAACATCAAGGATTTTGTTATAGAGTTTGGTAAAATTGAGATTAAAATCTCTAATGGTTTCTCCAGGATTGGAAACCAGACTATTATATTCCTTGAACCAATCAGCAAGACTTTGTTGCTGCCCAAAAGTAGATTTGAACCAATAGGACAATTCAGCCAACATGAAGAATGTTTTAGGAGGCAATCTATAGAAATCAAATGCAACCTTTCCTTATAAAGTATTAACAAAGAGTATCATGTAGACACCTTGTGCATTAGCCCTTATATTGTTGCAATCATTCAAAAAGGCACTTTGGTGCTCTTCAACAGTATGGGTTCCATTGCCAAAAAACTTAGGTAGGTAATATTTGAACTTAGGCAGGCGATCTACGTAGGACGTAAATTTAGGGGAGATGGTACATGCCAAGGAGCCGCATTTAAATCTTCTTTAAATTAAAAAAGCCCAATTTTTTTAATTATATTGTTAGGATAATTAGGATGTGGGGTGGGTTGATATTTACTGAAAAAACACTCCCCAAAGGAAGTGCAACGATTTTAATTGGAGGAATGAATACTAGAATTTGATTGATGAAAGAAGTGTTAGATTCAGATAAGGATCTTTTGAGAGAACTCTTGAGAGTTTCTAATTTTTTCCTTATACCTATAATAGTTGATAAAGAGTCAAACTCAGGAGATCTTCCTCTTAACCTACGATATTGGTGAGGGTTTTCGAATGATGGATGAGTAGATCTAGATTGTCGAGGGGTTTCAAATGATTGATGAGTAAATATATCTTTTCGATGGGTTTCAACGTTGTGATGAGAATATCGAGAGGGGATAGGAGTGTGAATCTATTAAGCAAGAGGTTGAATTCTTATTACAAACTGAAATAATTGTTGGTCTGCAATTTCAATATCGTGTGAGACAAAGGTCCAATATTTTTCAAGTTCTTGACGGTTCTTTGGAGTATCAATAGCAATATTAAAGAGACCAGTGGCAATACTAATCTGATTATTAAAATTAGTGAAAATATTGGGTTGAGATAAAACAAGTTGAGTCATTTATTATTTCAAAGTACATTCTACATGTTCAAGGAATGGCAATCTTTCATAAAGATATTTTAATAGCTTAGCAGTAAATGCAAATAACTAGCCTTGATTGAAATATTTTGTTGTTTTTTCTTTAGCTATAGATAAAAACGACAGAGCTATATCATCTTGATTAGTGCTTTGTCTAAAGGGCTGAACTCTAGCCATTAAACTTTTCAAATAATAGTCACGAAAAAGCAATGATATAAACAGAAAGTAAAATCAAGAAGAAAACAAAGAAAATCGAACAAAGGCAATCAACTAACAAGAAATAAAAATCGTTCGCTCCGCGGTATGGTCACCATAAAAGATGTTGATGATTTTTTTGGTGAAAAATCTACAACCCTTTAATCCTTAGGCTAGCTAGGCCAAGGATATGGGAGCGTAACCCAGTTTACAACCCGAAGCAATATGATACAACTTCAAAGTATAAAAATAAAAAAGGAAAAATAAACATAAAATTCAAATCTAAACTTTACAATATATTCAACAAGTATGTCATTAAAGGAACAATGGTCATTAAAATGTATTGTAAGCCAAACTTACAAACATATATTAAATATTCAATATATACAAAAAAATTGTTGTTCCCCATTAAAGCCACACTTTATAAGAAAAAGAAGTACAATATACAATGTACAAATGGTTGTTGTCAAGAAAAAGTAAAAAGTAAGAACAATGATTAACACACAAGATGGTAAGAAAAGAAAATTATTCTTTAGTGATATCATAAAAATAATGTTCAGATAAGGTATCCATGGACTTGGATGATTTAGATATGCTCAAGGAAACTTCTTTGACAAATGACCTTGTTTACAAGACCGTGTGGTAAAATGCTAATAGACAGAACAACTTAATTAAACAAATCTCATTGCATCAAGCTCAAAGGGACACATTCAGAGACTGGTATGTTACTGCACAAAGAGTCAACATTAGCATTGACAAAAAGAATTAAACTTTAATATTTAGTAACTAAAAATAAATATACCTCTAACAACAAGAAGTATTATAAACATTAGATAAATTTTGAGGTAAAAAATGGGCCTCAAATACAACCAAAATCAGATTTATAAGAAATAATAAGATTCAATATGATGATGTCAACCATGGGGGATGATTCACCATTTTTGGAGTAAAAAAGTAAAAATATTAAAAAATAAAAACAATAAAAATAAACTACTTTTTCAACTCGTATTTTCAACTTATCTCCCTATGGTTTTACTCAAATTTCAAGCAGGATCACTCATTGGATGTGGAATTTAATTCCTCATCCAATGAGTACCCATGTTGCATACTTTCGATGGACCCTACTACATGAAAATTGAGAAATATATGAAAAATGTGATTGCAATCACGTTTTTCCATGTATTTTTCATTCTTTTTTTGTACCAGGTCCATCAAAAGTATGCAACATGGTTACTCCTTGGATGAGGAATTGAATGTTTCATCCAATGAGCACTTTCACTCGAAATTTGAATAAAACCATAGGGAGATAAGTTGAAAAAGTAGTCTTTTCATTTTTCCCTTTAAAATTTGATGATGTAATCTAATCTTATTTTATTATTTCCACTATTATTTTATATTATTCCTTAGGAGGCCAATTTTATACCTCAAAATTTCTCCAATGTCTCTGTCGGTGTTGTTACTTAAAACAAGCCCTGTAAAACAATGTCTGTGAATAACAATCACCTAAACAAAGAAAAAGTGAAACCCAAATGAAGAAAAATAACTAAATCATACCACTTGTGGCATAGTCAAAATATCCTTCTCCCCTTATTATGCCTAAGCTTATAGCATTAATTTTCCAGACAATTACATAACTTTTGTATTTAATTAACTAATCAGGCTTAATTAATTGAAGGCGAGACTAATAGGTGGCGTCCTAAAAAGTAGGGAATGATACAAAGAGGGGGAAGACCCACATCCATCATGTATTAATCGTAAAACAATACACATCATCAACTTATATAAAATAAATGTGCATCACATAAAATCAATCAACCAATTAATTTGAACTTCATGCTCATAATATCATAAAATGGCTAATTTAAATCATGTCCAAAAATTTGAGGATGCATCTTTTTTTCATCCAACTAAATATCAAAATATAACACGATAGCACCATAGTCCAATGAGATAATCTAAAATAAACCAATCCATGTGCAAGTCAAAATATTATGGTTGCTCAGAACATTGATAAACTTCATGATGTCCCTGTCAACAACTGAGAATTAGCATGTATCAAACCCTGTAACCGAAAGGAGATGCATTGTGTCTAGCCTCTGATAAAAACTTTTACATAGAAAATTTGATTTTATTTTCCTCATTCTATGGTCAATCTCGAGTAATCTCCAGCAGAGTGACAAAAATACCAGGTCTAGAACCTACTGGAGGGGTTATCTTCAGGATCTTCTGCAGAGGGAGGATCAACAGGGGATAAGAGTGTTGAAAATAGCAATAAGAAATGCTAAAAATAGCATTTCTATAAATAACATTTCAAGATATGCTCCAACTCTGTTGAGAAATAGCATCAAGAAATGATAAAAATAGAAATGCTAAAAATATCATTGCTATAGATAGAATTTAAAGATATATTCTAATTTTGATTTGTCCTTGAATCAAAATTGAGAATTAAAACTCGAATTTAGTCTCACTAGCTGTTTGAAAAATAATTAACTAATTCATCTTGAGTTAACTAGTTGGTGAAAATCAAACATGAAGTCTTTGTGAATACATGCAACAGTTATCCCTTTGATTGAGGAAGTTATCCCTTAATTAAGGAGATAAGCATGAGTTGTATTTGAGTTGTAATTAGTTAGCTCAGTTAACTGAGTTAAGTCCAGTTAGATTAGTTCCAAATAGTTTGTGGAACTGATTGTGAGTCCAGTTAGTTAATGCATGCATGCATGCAACTAGTGTACTTCAGATAACTGAATATTCTCTCATAAATAACTCATGCATGTCATTTCAGACAGAGACCCAGTTGAGATTAAAGGAAGGGACAGTGTACTATCAGTTGCAAGAATTTTTCTATAAGAAAATATCTTGCATGAAGAAGGAATTAACTCCTTCAGGATTGCACAGTTAATTCATAGGTCAATGTTGTGTGTGAGGTGAGAATCACACAGGTTGCGGCGTGAGGACCTAGGAGAAACTGCACAAGGAAATAGGAGGCTTGGAGGATTGAAGGAAGGCACAGGTGTTGTCTATTATGTCTATGAGAAACAGTGAGGGATTGTACTAAGAGATGGATAGCTTGTGAGCTAAAGCTTTGTGTAATCCTGAGATATTTCCACTTGTATGATTATACATATAGTGGGGTTTTTAGATGAGGCTTTCCCCAAAGTTTTCTTCTGTGTTTCGTGTGTTATTGAATCTTCTTCTCTATTATATGTGTTCCATTTGATCTTGCTCAAAATCAATTAAGCTTTCGTAATTTTTATTGTAGAAGTAGATTAAGTATTTTTCTTTAGTACATTACATAATCAGTTTAATCTACAGTGAGAATTTCTACATGGTATCAGAGCTAGCTAATCTATAGAGAAATTTCTACATGGTATCGGAGCAAAGGTGATCAAAGCAAAGAACAATATACAAATAAGGGAGAAGTTCGAAGGTTTGAAGTTCTTGATTGTAGGTACAAAATCGATTTCTTATCACATCTTGAAGTTCACCAATGGCGTTCAATGGCTTGGGACTCGAGTATGCCCTAGATGGCAACTCGAATTACATAGCCTAGAAAGATCACATGGAAGCAGTATTAGAGAACAACAGTTTGAAGGACTTCATTGATCAAGAAGTCCCCAAGCCAGCAGCAGCTAATGCCCAAGAATTGGCTGAATGGAAGAAATGTGTCGTGAGAGCGAGGAGGATTCTTCTGGAGGGAGTTCGAGACCATATTTTCTAGAATAACCATGGGAAGGAGACACCATTTTCAATGTGGAAGACATTGAAGGATATATATCAGAACAACAATGACCAGAGGAAGTTGGCACTGAAGGAAAAGTTTCAGAATATCAAGTGTGAAAAGGGCAACACGATCTCTACATATCTGAACAAGATCACCACCTGCAGAGATGAGCTTGGAAGTGTAGGACTCATGACAGTCGATGATGACATGGTGAGTCTTTCTCTCCTCAGCCTTCCTAAGAGCTAGAATAGCTACCAGGACTCAGTGAATGGAAGAGAGAAACTGCCAGATTGGGAACGACTGTGGTCGGATCTGATGCAGGAGGAGATCAGGAGAAGCATTAGAGATGATTCGTCATCTAAGGAGGATGAAGAAAATTGTGCCTTAGCGAGTAAGTCAAAGAAAGGGAAGGAGAAGGATTCTCATCCCAAATCAATTTCTTCTCATGGAGGGAAGAATATTGACAAATCTAAAGTGAGATGCTTTAATTGTCATGAGGTGGGCCATTATGCAACTAATTGTTCATTAAATAAATCCAAGAAGGGATCCCCGGAAGGATCTGAAGGTGAGGCATTGCCTCTCAGTTCAAATTGGCTTTTACCCTCATTGCATGCATGGTTTCATCAATGATGGGTTGTGGTTGGTTTCTTGACAGTGGAGCCTCATTCCACATGACCTGCGATAAGTGTTTTTTTAGTACCTTGGAGGAGAAAGACCTCAAGATACTCATAGAGATGGGTAATGATGAAAAGTATAGTGTTTCAGGAGTGGGCACGGTTTCTTTTGAGAGGGAGCATGGAGCTCGCATTACCTTCATAGATGTGAAGTATGTGCCTAGACTGAAGAATAATTTAGTATCAATCACGATGATGGAGGACAAAGGCTACGATGTTGTCTTCAGTAAGGGAAAGGTTTTCCTTAGACACATCACCATGAGACAGGTGAAGCAGATTGGTTCACGAGTCAAGAACTTATATGCTCTTGAGGTTCAAGATGCATGCAAAGCCTTGAGGAGCAAGGCAACTATTGGAGACTTGGTGGTTGAGAAGGAGAGTACATTACCTCTCAACATGCAGTGCCAGAAGAAGTCTCAGACAATTGTGGAGGAGCCATAATTGGTGAAGCGGCTTCAGGACATTGTGAAGTAGCCACAACTGGAGAAGCTGAGAGGAGACCGAGTGGAGGCATCCACTCATGCAGAGACCTCCAGTAGGGGGAAATTTCAAGCTAAGTGGGCAAAGGGATCACATGCATCCATACCTCCAGGTGTGAGGTGGGGCGATGTGAAGTGATTGTCCCAAGAAGGCTGAAATAGGGGTAGGATCCTTGAGGTACCTAGCCTCTTTGATTAGACCTTGCTACGGAAGCCCCAACGAGGAGTAGAAGGACTGGCTTGGTGGGTAGATACAGATGTGAATGGAGTGACAGAGGAAGCTTCAGCATCAGAGGGTGTTTCTAACCCAACAGCGAGGTCAGTTGGGAGGTCAGTTACTTACTTCTCAGTAAATGAGTTGCAGTGCAACAGTGGGCAGCACGATGCAACATGATGAGAGGAAGTGCAGTGTGGATGTAGTGCTGGGAGATAGGACCAGCAGCAGCATGGATGCAGTAGGAGGAATCAGTGTGATTGATGCAGTCAGAGACTTTGATGATAGAGGCATCACTTTGATTCAGGTTGGATATCTTTTGTGTTCCTAGAGTTGTTGGAGAAACAACACTTGAGAGAAGTGTTGCATGTAGAACATTCCAAAGGTTTAGGATCGGGTTCGAGTTGAATGCCTTTCTTGTTGAGAGGGAGTGTTGAAGATAGCAACAATAAATGCTAAAAATAGCATTGCTATAAATAGCATTTCAGGATATACTCCAACTCTGTTGAGAAATAGCATCAATAAATGATAAAAATAGAAATGCTAAAAATAGCATTTCTATAGATAGCATTTCAGGATATATTCCAATTTTGATTTGTCCTTGAATCAAAATTGATAATTAAAATTAGAATTTAGTCTCACTAGCTGTTTGAAAAATAATTAATTAATTCACCTTGAGTTAATTAGTTGGTGAAAATAAAACATGAAGTCTTTGTGAAGACATGCAACAGTTATCCCTTTGATTGAGGAAGTTATCCCTTAATTAAGGGGATAAGGATGATTTGTATTTGAGTTGTAATTATTTAGCTCAATTAACTGAGTTAAGTCCAGTTAGATTAGTTCCAAACAATTTGTGGAATTGATTGTGAGTTCAGTTAGTTAATGCATGCATGCATGCAACTAGTGTACTTCAGATAACTGAATATTCTCTCATAAATAACTCATGCATGTCAGTTCAGATAGAGACCCAGTTGAGATTAAAGGAAGGGAAAATGTACTATCAGTTGCAAAAATTTTCCTATAAGGAAATCTCTTGCATGTAGAAGGAATTAACTCCTTCAGGATTACGTAGTTAATTCAGAGGTCAGTGTTGTGTGTGAGGTGAGAATCACATAGGATGCAGCTGGAGGACCTAGGGGAAACTGCGCAAGGAAATAGGAGGATTGGGACTGAAGGAAGGCACAGGTGTTGTCTGTTCTGTCTATGAGAAGCAGTGAGGGATTGTACTGAGAGTTGGATAGCTTGTGAGCTAAAGCTTTGTGTAATCCTGAGATATTTCCACTTGTATGATAATACAGATAGCGGGGTTTTTAGCTGAGGCTTTCCCCAGAGTATTCTTCTATGTTTCATGTGTGATCAAATCTTCTTCTATATTATATGTGTTCTATTTGATCTTGCTCAAAATCGATTAAGCTTCCACAAGTTTGATTGTAGAAGTAGATTAAGTATTTTTCTTTAGTACATTGCATAACTAGTTTAATCTACAGTGAGAATTTCTACATGGTATCAGAGCTAGCTGATCTATAGAGTATTTTCTACAAATAGCAAAGGGCTCTAAGGAGTTACAGAGTATTGATGAGTGTGGCTAGAAGAAGTAGGTGTAGAGGTATCTTTGGAAGGTTCATGGATGATTTCCTTTCCAGATAGAGGGAGAGCATCAATGGTAGTGGAACGAGAGCTAGAGGAAAGATTAGGGAGCTTTGCAATGTTTACCTAGGCATCACAGTCATGTTTGAGCATTTTCATAGAACCCTAACCATCATTTTCATTTATAGGTGGACTAACATGTGCACATTCTGGGATCTCTCGAATGTTAGGATGAGGCTGAACTGAGGAAGATATACTATTTTGATAAACTAGAGGAATACATGACACATTAGGAGACCACAAATTGAGATGACTAGTAGTGGAAAGTTGTTGAAATTCATCAGAATCGACATTAAAATGGATAGAAAACTAAATATTTTTGTTCTTATCATAATCCCACCAGCCTAGTGGCATATTCCACCTTCCTCTACCCCTACCTGAACCTCGTGAGCTCGAATTCATTCTGCAAATAGCCAATTTAAAGCTAAAGAAATGAAATAGGAACCAAGACAACTACACAATTCTCTTTTGAATTGTTACAAATTCAAAATGTCAAACTAAGGCTAGCTAATCTTTCTTACAGAACTAAAAAATAAGACAGGTCAAAAGAAGGGTTTTAGAGGGAGTGGAAAGGCGTGGAGTCATAATGAATCACAAAGAGAGATATATATATATATATATATATATATATATATATATATATATATATATATATATAGTTGTGCTAATAACCCTTTCTTATTGAAATAAAAATCTAGGGTTTAAGTTGGTGTTTAGCACTTGTAGGGTGGAGCGGTGGCAAAGGAGAGTGAGAATCCCTTTGAAATAAAATCAATAATTCAGAGTCGAACAAATTCTTCAAAATATCTTTACCATATTTTTGTTTGCAACTGTGGGTGAAATTAACCCTTTTTCCTTAAAAAATTTGCATGTCTGGATGAATAAATTTGTTTGCAGTAGTTTCTATACAATAATAGTTTTGTGTGAAGACAGTACAAATTCTAGAATCTTGCACGCATTTTAATAACTTATAGTATAGCCATATTTAAAAGAAGACTTGTAACCAACTCAGAATTGCAAATGACAATAGTTGTATGCAATGCGAATAACAAATTTGTAACATTGTAGTAGCTTGAAGGACTTCTGATGGGAGAATGTACAAGGATTTCGATGGAAACGAGTTTTGGGGACATGGGGATATTATACAGGATACGAGTGAGAAAAAAAATTTCATGTGCAAGAAAAATTCATAGATATATGCAATGGTTGAAGAGTGGCACAAGGGTTTCATGCCCTGAAAGATTTTGACATGAATTAACAAAGAGGGTTTTAGCCCTTTCATTTCGAATACATTGTGGCTCAAAAAATGGTTGAATTTAGATTGTATGGAAGGTAGGATAACATACCCTTTTGTTGCATGCATTTGAAATGACTCCATTGAGAAAATAGTTAATGAATATGGGAATTAAGAGCTAGCAGTGTTAAATTTACTTAGGGCTTATAATTTTCTTTGCTTTAGATAATTTCATTTCTTCATTTGAATATTAAATTCACCCCACAACATCATATCATTATTTAGTTTTACAACATTATTCAACACATATGCAATTATATAAAAATAACAACATCATCACCAATGCAATGAAACATAAAGGAATAATAGAAGAAAAGTATTCACACATAGAGACACTAGGATTGGTCAAAGACTAGGGCCAAACCCCCTATGGTGAAAAACCTATCAAATTCTTAATCCTATCAGATTGTCATTGCCAGTGATTTAACAAAAGGGAGTAAAATGATCCATATCTTCAACCATTATCCTATCCAACAAAATCCACTAAACGACGTCCATGAGATGAACCCAATAGGGCTAATAATCAAAATGATGATTTAGAAGCATGCGATCAATTGTCACTATATGCAGTCAATTACCGAACTTTGAGATCAATTGACGAAATTTTTTATCAATTGTAAAATTCAAACCCTAGGTCTTAACTGCACAAAGAAAGTGTCATGCATGCATCTGAAACCCTTCAACTGCACACATAGACTTGCATGCTTACTGTTACAACCAAAATTTCCCTGTAACATGCCTACAGCTAGGAACCAAAAACCTTAGAACACCCATGCAAGATTTGGACCCTGCAATTTTTTACTTGTGCAAGCCAATCTCCGCAAACTTCCTCATACCTAAGCGAGACAAAACCAAAGAAGAGAATAGAAGAATGCTTCATGATGATGATATCCAAATGAGAATGAGGTCACTTGTATTTATAGGCTTCCAAAAGTTTCCTATTTTGTTTAGGGACGACCTGATCAAATGTGCACATGTAGGCTTTAATTCAAAAATACACTTTCCCTTGTCCAAATTGGGTGCTTCAATAGTCAAAATTGGTCCTCTCAAAAAGATGAATCTTGTCCCAAGGTTGGAATTTTTCACTGAGCTTCCAAATTAACACTCCTTCTTATCTAGGGAGCAATTCTAACTTCATAATGTAATCATCATGAGTATCATGTCATCAAATCATATCCAATCTCAAGTATATTTTCATCAAATGTCGTCACTGCTCATGTCTATCCATCTCTACCATCTGTTAATTGTCTCTACCCATATGTTAAACATTCTCAAATATAAAATAAGAAGAATTTTATATTAGAGGGGAAGCCTAAGCTACCACCCTCTACTCATTAGGGAGCCACTTCTAGCACATAGAATCACTGGCAGCGAGGAGCTCAATGCTACCACCCAAGAAACATTAGAGAGCTTATCACCTAGGAGCCCTGCTCAACTTGGAACCACAATGGGGAGAACATTTCAACCTAGAAATCAATGACATTGAGTAAGGTCCTATTGGACACTCTCACCTCATGTCCATGACAGTGGGAAGGTCCTACCAGAAACTCTCACCCCATATTAAGCAGTAGGTGAGATGCCACTTACCAAGCAAGGATCACAACCATCCCATGATGCAATTAATGGGAAAGATACCACTTGCTATACAAGGTAAGGATCACAACCATCATATTTCCTGTTGATCTTCTCAACAATGACACTCAATAATCATGTGGTAGAACACCTACATCATAATAAGCTTGGGTTTTACTCTGATCACTCTCTCAACCAATTGGCCAAATAGGGAGAAGTATTCCCAACAAGACCAACTTGAGGGCTTGATGCCAACTAGGGTGTACTTTACATAAACTAATATAGGGGAGAAACATCTCTGACCCTATTGGTAATCGATAGGGGTGATACCCTATTGTCCATAGATCCATCAACCCTAGGATCCCTCCATCTCAATTCCACACCCCAATAGCTCAGGCAGGGGAGAAGAGTTGGCTCAGTGTCCTCGATCAACCCTGCTCTTTGTAGATTAGAAACATATCATCATGCTCATATCTAGTATCGGCTTAAACAACTCACTGAAGAGTTAAATAATAATGTCTCAATAGCAACAGTCTCTTATTCATGCAGGACATCAAATGAAATATTATATTAGAACAAATATATATATCACAAAAAGGATACCTTATTCATCCTCCCTCTCATGGAGGTAGCAACCACAAGCCTAAGCTTGTCTCATACAACAACATTTTATCAATATATGAAGATATATCATTCTCAGTTATATATAGGATTCTCTACCAATCGGATCCCACTCATTATTATTACAATATATCATTGTCACATCTAGAACCTATTGAAAATAAATTTCCAAAGAGTTTCTTCAACTTGCCTCACAACTAACCATGCTAGCAACATCGTACTCAACCTATATCATGCTTAACTCTATGAAATTTTCATCCAAAAAATCATGGAAGATCTCATACTAAAGAAACACCCAGATGTTCTCATCTTATAGATAAATATCCCAAATAGCATCAATACATCCATGGAATCACATATCATAAGAAGAATATCTCATACCAAAAATTGATTGTCCCATGCAAATATCTCGAATGTAACCACCCTCCTCCCATATGTACCAAATTTAACCGGTTTTCTAGGGTAAACATGTTATGAGAGGCAACTATTATGTGATTCAACTCCCCATGCACAATTAAGGAAGTGGAACCGACACAACCCAACCTATATGAACTTCTACACATGCCACAAAACCCTTAAGAGCTAACCAACTCTTCTAGGTGATCAACCCCAGTGACAACTTAGAATTTTATTGATCTAGAGCCTTAGTTTCTCCCATGACATGGGCATGCATGTGAATGGGACCCTCCAATCGCTCTCATAGTAAGGGTGTGCAAGTGACTGGGGACTTTTTCAGCTAGTTCAGAGCTAGGCACCCTGGAGTTTGTGCCACTTTTTCAGGGCTAAGACTCTGGCCACTGCCATAACTTCATGAAACTTCCAGAAATGAAAAGTAACATTGAAACAATGATACTAATGAAAATACTTGAAAAAAGACTTGACTGGACCCCTACTAGCCATGACAAGCATTTCGTCAAACATGTCACAAATATGAAATCTATAGGTCATATCAACAAATTTGAGCATAGCGGTCTCATACTTATCCAAGAATACATAAGAAGCATTGATGCCTTATCACATTAGATTCATTATCATATATTAGGTCATATAATCATTGTTCATTCATTTGCAAATCAAACATGATGACAGCCATACATCATCATTGTCATAAAACATGCTCATAACCAACATATAACCAATAGAAATAACAAGGATATAACAACCATAAAAACCACATATAAACAAGTATATTTACCCATTAAATACAAGAGGAAAGAAGATCTTATTAATATATTCAAAAAGCAACCAGATTTGGGACTTTCCTGAACCACCCGACCATAGACTAGGCTTAACCCAATCTCTCTTCCAGTTAGTCACCCTCGTGCCATATTCCAAGAATGAATGTGGGATCTCATGGAACACATCCAAAAAAACCAAACCAGGGATTCCAAAGTCCAAACCACCTCAACCCTCAACCAGTGATTCCACCTCATAGTTGGACATCAGTAACCATCACAAAATTGGCTTCTACCCAAGTTATCCAAGGCTCCTAGGACTAGTAACTCAACCCACGATTGTTGTCAGGCTTCTAGAGAATTTTTCTAACCAGGGCTTCCAGGACTAGTAACTCAATCCACCAAGGGCTTCCAGAGTGTTTGTCCAACCAAGGTTTCCAATAACTAGTAACTCAACCCACAACCAAAGGAACATGAGAACCAACCAGAAGAAAAAAGGAAAGACATCCACAACACCATGGCTATCTAGGAAATGGAAATGCAAAGAAAATACAACGTCAATCTAGAGACTCCTCCATGCCAATGATAGATCATAAACAAGAAACCTCATGCATATGTCATGCATGCCAAAACTAGCAAGGAAATCATATATGCAACTCAGTACTTACAAGAAAAACTTGTTTTAGTTGTTGATCCCAATGTCCATTTGTTCTTTCATGTTCTTCCTTTGCCTTCTTACTCCAAACCCCAAGTATGCCACACTCCTCCAAGAGTGCTCCAATAAAACGCTAAGTTTCCAAGAGTATGAGAGAGAAAAATTAGAGAGAGCTCCAAAACTGTACTAACAAAAGTCTATGAATTGATCCTCATGAGACTTTTTATCAATGATGCCTCTATTTTCTTCAATTTCCATTATTTTTCTTCATTTTCCTCCTCAAATGAAACATGTGACCCTTCACCTTCCATTTCTCCTATTGTCCATTATTTTCATAAATAAAATGCCAATAATTATCTCTTTTCCTTAGCCAATGCTTTTTCCAATTTCCCTTAGCCATAATAAATAAAATGAACACCCATTAGGATGTTTTTCCCACCATTCATCTTGGAATACATGTCCCATGACCTTGGTCTTATATTTTTTTTACATTATTTTTTTTAAAAAGGGTTATTAGATAACCCTCCCCCCTGGGGGAACAATGTCCTCAGTGTTCAATGACACCTATAAACCAACAAACCGCTAAAAACAAAACACATTTCCTATGGAGCTTTATAACACAGCTTGTTGGAGTATTTATAATGACCACTGCTGAAACATAACAAACATATTGTTTACTGGATCTTTATAACAAACTCATTATGATGATTCAATAAAAATCGCATATACTCTTATACACATTTTCTTCAACCAAAAAATAATCATACTTTCTATGGAGCTTTATAAATCTAGCTTGATACAATATTTACAATAACATACACAGTTGCACATTTTCTCAACCAACAAATAAAAGTATACAATGCCTACATCCGCAACAAGGGAATCCACAGGATCACACCTCCACCCTTAAGGTAATACCAGGATTCACCTCCTTCCCAAGTAGTCCAGAATCCATTGCCAAAGTAAAAGTTTCATCTAATGTCCAGCGCTACAATCCTGCACCGCTTTTCCTCTAAGTGAACAACTGTCATCTCATTGTTCCAGGGCACACTCTCAATGTGCATTTGATTCCATCTAGAAATGCTAATAACCAAAATAAATCCATTCCCCAACCTTCCCTTCTTTGCTACACAGTCCCTCAAGCCATCTGGTCATCCCCTTCTGTGTAGTCACTCACCTTCCAAGTTCCTCAACATCCCCTATTCTAGGTGATCCATCCCTTGGCAAGGTTTCTTCACATCGGAAGGTGAAACAACCAAGGCATATACATGCCTCAGGACCATCATACCAATCATTGCATGCTCATGGAAATCGATGGAAATTATTGGGTACCACTGTCCCACAATGGCCCTACTCCTTAAGTGCTTTAATAGCATACTGCTACCTGTTCCAATTCCTTTTGTTGTTTCTTGCAGACAGTTCCAACCACCCAAACTAGGAAATTCATGCATTCCTGTACCAAGCACATAATTTCCATTAGATTTAAATTGAATTGAAATAAATTCACACCATACCTCATCGATGGCCCGTCAATAAGGTACACCTACAATTTTGTCTACTTCCTGTCACAAGAAGTCAAACTAGTTGTTTGATCATATCATCATGTATAAAAAATATATCATCCAATCAGCTCAAAGCGCAACCATCATAAATCAAAATCACGAATTGCATGCACTCATCGTAAACCAGAATCATAGATCACATGTAACCATCATAAACCAGAACCATAGGTCACATGCATAATAAAACTGAAATAAAATATCAATACTTATCCTTCATTTGGTCTTTTTCTTCTACCTTTGTCATTTCCATACACACACTAGATCGGTTGCCACACCTAGCAAAAATCCAGTGCCTTTTTCTTTTCTTCAATCACGTACACATACACACAGTGTAACATCACAACATGTACATCCACAGACGACGTACAACACCACATAATACATACACCCACACCCGATACACAACACAACACATACACCTACACCCAGTGTACAACACAATACATATACATACATAGAGTACAACAGAATGAATACACATGTCATGACTACACAATGCACATACGTAGTACCGCATGCTCGCAAGATAGCATGTACAACATGCACACAATACCACATGTACATCAATACCATATTTACACATGTACACAGTACCACCTGCACAATGTGTATGTACATAGCACCACCTACACAACGTGTACACAGTGCCACATGCATGACATGTACATAGCACCACCTACACACAACACCACATGTACAACATGTACACAACACCACATGCACACAATGCCACATGAAAAATCATATGCACAACACCATATGTACATAGCACCACATGTACATGCATACAACACCATATGTACATAGCACTACATATACATGTACATAGCACCATATGTACAGAGCACTGCATATCCAACATGTGCATAACACCATATGCACACAACACCACATATCCATCATGCACACAATACAATATGTACGCAACACTGCATATCCAACATGTACATAGCACCATATATACCCATCACCGCATATGCAATATGCACACAACACCATATATACAACAGACACACAACACCATAGGTACAATCACTGAATATACAATATGCACAACATATACGCGACAGTAGCACTGCACATCCAAAACCACACTGACTCTACCAAGAAACCTTGCTTCTATTGTCTTTCCACTATCCATGCTTTCCCCAGCATGTCACAGATCACACTACTTTCATTCCGTTGATGAGTCCCTCAACATTACCTTCCATAACATAGACATAGTATAATCACATAATATCAATTCATATCCACATGATACTAACCTCATATATTTTTCATGGCTACTCTTCCCACTTGATTTCTCATAAGACCAGGAACCTCTTCATGCCATTCACATGCATAATAAATCATTCCTCCACAAAAATAATTATTGACGACTCTGTCAGAAAACAACATACATACATACATACATACATACATGTATATGTATATGTATATGTATATGTATATGTATATGTATATGTATATGTATGTATGTATATATATATATATATATATATATATATATATATATATATATATATATATATATATATATATATATATATATATATATATATCTATATATATATATATATATATATATATATATATATATATATATATATATACACACACTAGCATAAAACAATCATGACCCTTGACGACATGACATATATACATACATGTATACATATATAGACATCAACATATTCATGATCACAGCACAATTACCAGATATCATAAGGTCAAGGTTAAGAGAACCTCCTTTATCCATGCATCATATGCACAACATCAAGAACAACAGTTCCCAACATAGCTAAGGCATCTAACCCATCAAATCCCTTTAATTTATCTTTCTCATCACTATCCTACCACTGTCCATTTACACCAATGGACCTAACCAATCCAAATGGTTGCCATGCTCTTGCCTTCAACTACCCTTACACATGCACCAAGCTTCTTACATTACCTATTGGACTTCATTCAGCTCTCCCTGAGCTCCACCAACTTTCCTGTTTCCAAAACCAATTCCCAAGACCCTCAAACATAAAAGGAAAGAACAAGAAAAAACCTTGAAGCAAACCATGAAATACCAATAGATATTGACACCACAAATAAAGTGGCATGATCATGCATTAGACACAATCAAGACGGCAAATCAAGCGCAACAATTCACAAAATACCAAAATCACAAGGCTAATAACAAACACCATGACTCAATCCCCATGGTTCCCAATGCCTCTAAGGGAAAGATCAACTTGAGCCTTCTTCTAGATTTCATGGAAGTCTCTTTGCCATGAAATTCCCTATATTATGCTACCATAAACACATAACTGTCAGAGTATAACTAAATGTACAATATACTAGTTATATTACCTTATTGCTCCAAACACGTTGCCTTGTAACTGAACATGTACATATATCATCTGTCAAGGGAATCCAATTTCCTTGACAGATATAGCTATAAATAGACACCACTTGGTATACCTATCAAATACATGTTCATGAATATAGCACATATACACATAATTTCATATAATATTAGGATTAAGAAGACTTCCTGTATTCATGTCAAGCTCTCATTCATTTGGAATTGCAGTTTCCAAATATAGCCAAAGGAATTCTCACCCAATTCATTGCTTTTACCTTTTACCTTACTACACATGAGTATTACTATGTACTGTCACATCACCCAACTGTTAGTTATATAAACAAATCAACTATTACCTTGTCATGCTAATACCAAGCATGTTACCATACAACTATTTACACATGCCAGCCACATGTTCCAAGGATCAAAACATCATGTCTATTAATTGAAATTAACATTTACCAAAACTATCAACTATGTCATAATCAACAATCAACTCATAGTCATAAATCATAACACTACAAATGGCACTCACTTACACTCAAGTACATATCAATTGTCTCAACACATATTATGTTAGTACAACTATCTTAAAACAAAATCATTCCTTCGAGCAATCTCATAGACACATACTCATATCATGCAATCAATCAAACATTCTTATAACATGTAAACAGACCATGCTAGATAGACCAAATATACGACATAATCAACCATTCAAGCACCAAGTAGACAAGGGAGGCTATTTTGTCTACACAATCAATCTAGATTAGCAAGATATGACTTCACAATATATCAACTCAAACATAGATAAGGTCATGATATCCATAATAGTAATTAGCTAACATGCTCACATCATAAACTCATATACAATTTTCATTCATGCATAACAATCACATATGCATAGTCAGTCTAGATTAGTGTGACATAATGTCACAATATATTAACTCATATCTAAATGTCATAACCATGATCCTCTGCATAGGTCAATCCAAATTAGCACAAAACATAATAACATCGAGACTTAAGTTGCAATGACCATATTCATCGGGAATATGACCATAATGTACACAACAATAGGTTACTATCATCCATGACTATCTGACACATGTGCATATGACGACACTGATCAACAAACATTTATCATACATGTAACCATAACAAAAATAGAATGACAAGCATATAATTAGCCCTAATTATTATAACAGCCATTAACTACATACATGCATGCCAAACATACAAACCTCTATGATGATATGCTCTTACCCCGAAGTCTAGTGCCGCAATCTCGCTCTTGTGATCTTCATCTCCTACTCTGTCTCAACCAACACATTAGCATTATAACATGCCAATATCATAATCATGACCTAATTTCATACAATTACCTCACAATGCATATTTGACCTACTATACATGCATAAATATAACCATGACAATGCATGCATAACAACATACCGACATTGACATGCATAAAAAATGTGTTGCATTTAATTATGCAAGGAGTTATTGCTCCTCGATCTCATGCCTGATTGAGATCACTAGAGAACAAAAGGAAAGACCAATGGAGATATAATAGTGTCCCAACCCAAATGATCATACAAGCATCAGGCAGTCGGTTCTATATATCGGAATGAAATATGTGTATGCATGGCCTCCTCGCAGGTTGGGGAAGGATTTTGGGTCTGATGCAGATTCATGTGCTCCACTCAAGTGATATACCTTGTCCACACCTGATCTTGACCCCTACACACAACAAAAAACAAATAGAGACAATAAGTGACCTTCCTTGGAAGATCATTAGATAAAAATATAATAGAATCAACCATATAGCATGTTGAATAAAAATTCATACAAGGAAGGAACATGTGTTTCCATTAATCATGCAAGTGAAAGTATATCAATATGCCTTCAACAAATAAGATCCTCTCCTATAGCTTGTAGTATGGTCTCATCTCCCAATACAGCATAGCTCTCATGTTATAGTTTGGAAACTTTTTTCCCCCTTTCCTCTTGGTGAGATTATATAGGTTCATTCTATCCTTTGGGAGAATGTATCTAGACACCTAGGGGTTTGACAAGTTAGGAAACTTCTACAATAATGGACCCCTATCCAACTCATACACAAGTGGCTCAAGTTGATCTCCATGGGAATGGAAAACTCTAGAAACCTTTTTCACAATTATGAGCGTTTTCTCAATTATCCCAATTATGAAATAATTATTATCTATTAATTATAATATTTTGGAAAAATAATTATGAGAAATTTCTCAATTGTGTAATTTAACCCTTTTAACATGGGATAAATCTCACATAAGTAAAAGAAAAGGTGGAAATAGGATGCATTTTATTCAACAACTAAGGTAAGTTAAACTTGGGTTTCCCTCACCATAATGGAGTGGAAAATAGGTTTATAACATATGCCCCCTAATGCATAAGGTCAGAAGAGAAACTGATGGCCGAAATTCATTACAATAATACTCAAAGCTCAAAATGGGAGGAGGAGCCAAGAATACGAAGCTTGATCAGAAGAACTCAAGTTCCAAAGTCTTAGTTTGTGTTGATAACATCCCTGAGGCAGGCATACCCATTCTCGGTTAGAAGAAGATGTTGAACATGGCCACCATAAAATACATTGTGGATCCATGACATGAAATGCTAAAACATGGCCACGAAGACATACACAGAGGATCCATGTGACTCATTAAATAGAGAATAGCCACCAACAAATATAATGTGGATCTATGTCACAGTATACATCAGTAGGACCATGGACACACGAAAGATAGAGAAGTGTCTCAGATAGTCCTCAAAGAACATAAGAGATACATAACTCCCACATAGCTTGGGAAGGATGCCATATAAAAGTTAGATGTCCCTAACCCAGAATCTTCAACATAACCCCGATGGTACGAATATACATCATGCGAATATATGAGATGAAGTCAAACATGGTAGAAATCGCCGGATTACCAGCCAATGAGGTAAACCAGTAATAGACATGAGGGAATCCACCAATTAGGAAAATGGACCCCAAGGTACCTAGTACAATCCACTAAGTGTGAATAGATGAGCTAATGCCGAACACCAATGAGCTCTACCAATCATGAGCCAATGATGTACGCCCAATGTTGATCGTGAGGAAGCCTGTTGTTGGAAATACTGGGGGGGGTGAATCAATATTCCTTTTTAATTGTTACTTTTACTAATTAGACCACTTATAATTAGAAGACAAAATGAACAATAAGAATAAATATTTTTATTAATCTTGATAAATAAAGTACAATGTTTTTGTAGGGCTCCAACCCTAGATGAAGACATCAATCTTCAATCTCCTAGGCTCCAAACTGTATTCAGGGAAAATTTTAAGAATGAAAATTTATGTTAAGGTTTAGAAACCTTGGTGAATCCCACTAGTCCATAATATGCAATCTATAAAATGTATGGAGATAATTTTGTAAAAATATTGAAATTTATAATAATTTTATATAGTCTCTATATAAAGTTTTGGCAATTTTCAAGGTCAAATAATTTCAAACTATAAAATTTGGGCAAACAATTTTTAGAAAAAAATGGAAATTAGTGAATCTTTTTTTTGGAAAATGTATAGAAAATTAACCCACCTGTGAATATTAGCCCCTAAAATTTTCCCTACCTATATTTGCCAAGCATTGGCTTGGACTTCCAAGGCTCCAACCTTGTCAATTTTGAGGCACCAACCTTAAAGGCTCCAACCCTATATTTGGTTCAGGCTTCGACCTAGGTTCTTGAGGACTCTAATCCTCTAGGGCTCCAACCCTATCTTATCCAAGGCACCAACCTTGAGTTTAGGAGAACTAACTCCAAGGACAACGATCTTATATTTTCCAAGCACCAACTTGGACTTTCTAAGGCACAAACCTTGTTAATTCTGAGGCACCAACCCTATAGCTTCACTTTGTCAAGGTATGTTCATGGTTCCCAAGGTCTTCTTCACCGATCCCTATCAATATTCAACTTCAATGTAGTATTCATGCTACATCATCAATGACAACCTTATCTTCTTAGAAGATATTGCCACCTCCCTCGCTGTCACCCAAAAAAAATCCCCAAGGTGACCTCATGATGGCTTCAATGAATCATGGTCTCCAAGGGTGTCTCCAAAACATCGAGGGTTCAAGGGCTGCAAAGGATTGTCATGGTTCCTCTAAATAATGCTTAATGAACTGCTTCTCAAGAGATGCCAAAACTCCCTCAAATGTCACCTATCCAAAACACTATAAGTCTACTCATAATTCTTAGCGTTGCCTGCAAAATGGTCTTCAGAATATTCTTAAGTGTCCTTCAATAGTCTTCAAAAGAGGCTCAAGCATTGCTTCAAATATGTTCCAAAAACTCCACTTTAGGAGGTCTTCCAAAACTGTCTTTAAAGCTACTATGAAATTGATTCTTAGTCTGATCTAAACACCTTCAATAATATCTCAAAAGACTATTCCAAAATTATGAAAATATCTGCCCCAAAAGCTTCTTTAATAGATTTGTAAGATGTGACTGTGTGTGTGTGTGCTAAGCCTGCTCCAGAACACTGCAATCTACTTCAAGATCTGTCTTCAAGATGGTTGCTCCAAGATTTCCTTAAGGGTTCTTCAATGACTGATCCAAGATGTTCCAGCATCTACTATCAAAATATATTTCACTACTTCAAGATTTCTCACTGGTGTTTCTAGCATTGTTCCATCAACCAAGGTCTATACTTAATATTGTTCCTTGAAGAAGAACTTTGTTGTAAACTAATAACAAAGATCTGAACCAAAATTCAATCTACAATAAACACTATGTCTCCAATGAAGATCACAGGTCTGCGATAAAAAAATCAGTAAAAAAACTCTCCCACAGGTCCACAAAAAGGGCTTTTCACAGCTCTGAATTATATACAGTCCTCAAAAACTTTTAAAAGAATTTGCCCAACAATATTTTCCTGCTCCTCGGCCTCCTGTAGATATCTCTGAAATTGTTGACCGAATTGATGGCAAAAGAATGAGCTCTGAAACCTTATAAATAGTGGTTTTCGCACAACAAAATGAAAGGACACGTCCTTGTTTGGAGGTCGACTTGTGTAGGCTGCTCAGGTCGGCTCCATGTCCAGATTTAATAAATTAACTTCAAAAATTCATAACTTTCAAACTGCTTGGAGTTTCGAGCTGTGTGTTACACAGTAATTTGTCACTGTCTCCCTGTCAATCTCCCTACTGTGTCATGAGTTCAAATTAATCATGCTCATGCTCTCTAATGTTTCCAAATGACCCACTTTGCCAAAGTTTTTCTCATCATCACGACTGTTATTAAAATAACCACGCTGACTCGCGCCTCATAATACAACAAATGCGCTGCGAGCGCGGAAGCACACGTGTTTCCCGCGCTGGTCGAATTTCATGAACCAGCACATATTCTATTCATATTGGGTCGCGCTGACATAACCTTCCCTGTTATTCAGATGTGATGTCAGCGCTCCAGTGCAGTTATACACCCGCGCTGATCTTGTTTGGGCGAGTTTGTTCTAACAGCCGGCCTTCCAGATGACTCCAGACCTGGTTGTTGGCCTTGTAAATGTCGCCCTCCCTTCTCTGGCATGTCTGTTTCATCATTTGAGCCACCTTCCTTGGAGATAAGCTCATCCTCCCACCATTCATGGAGACTCCTTCTCCTATTTAAGCCTCTACCATTGCCATGAGCAGCTAGTTTTGGACAGTGTGGAATTGATAGTGCTTAGAGTGCTGCTGCTAGTGTGTGAATTTGATAGCTAGTTGGTGTGACAAGTGTGGGATTGCTAGAAAGCTTAAGGAAGGTTGTGAAGTGTTGCTTCCTTGTGTAAACTTGTGTGAGAGAGAGTTTTTGTCTTGGGAGATCTACCTCCAAGGGTGAATGCTTAAGAGAGTTGCTGGCTGGACCCTCTTGAGAAGGATTCAACATCAGAACTTTGGTTGTACTCCTCTTTGTTTTTGATTAATAATAGATGACTACTATTATGGTTCCACTCTCATTTGTCGTTGTAATGGTTAATGTGAGTTATGTCCTTTCTGACTGGCGTATAATTGCATTTATTAGATTTCACGCTTGTGTTTGTGTTTCTCTTTGTGTGTGCAGGTGTCTATTCACGAGGATCGTGGAGGATTGTGACTGGCCAAAGTGAAGGAGCGAGAGCGACGTCTCTTCATCAAACATTAGCATTGGAATCCAAGTAGGTTTTCATTGCCTACCTTTTATTTTCAATTAGGAACTTGCATGGTAGCATTGGCTGATTGTTTCTAGACCCGTTCTGGGCTAGTAGGGATCGCCTCTATCCGTAGAGGGGATTTACCTCTCCAACAATTTGGCGACTCCACTGGGGAGCTGGCCTTTGTCCCTTTTTGTTCATTCTTGCTTTGAGTTTGATTGTTGCTCTCTTTTCAAAGATTGGGGATTAGTTCTCTGCTTTTGGATTTCCTGGTTCAGTCTGGGAGGTGCCTTGATTGTTTAAAGAGTCATTGCCTTGGTTTGGGAGCTTTTGGCTTGATTGTGCCTGTTTTTTAGCTTCAGCGCGGTTTATAATAAAACAGTCGCGCTGCCATCGCATAGCTGTTTCTTTGACTTCGTGGTCATCGCGTTTGTACATTTAACAGTCGCGACGGTTCTGAAAATCGAACCAGCGCGGTTAAGCCGTGTACTTCCGCGCTGACAGCGCTTTGTTGCTACGCGTGGTTTCTGATCAGCGCTTTGTTGCTGTGTATCACCCGCGCTGATACCTGTAGAATTGAATTTTTCTCAGTTCTGCCTCCTGAGCCTGTTGGTTTGACTATCCCCTGCTCTTTCCACCTTGTTTATGACTTGATTTCTATTGTCTGAACATTGAAGCACTTGCTTGGGAAGTCTTGTTGGGCGAATCTTGTTTTTGTGTCTTGTGACCTGGTGTTATCATCCCGATTTCGTTGGATTGGCTTTGTTTCGTTACTCGTTCACAAATATTCGTTTACTACTTGCCTGTTGCTTTTGCGAAAACCTTCCTCTTTGCTTGCTTTGCTTGGTTGTTTAGGTGATTGTTATTGAACCAGTCTTCGTATTGTTTCGATTACTTCTCACTACCCGGACACGGATTACAGTTGTTTGGGGACAACCGGTTCTTTTCACATTTGTTTGTTATTATTTCTCTTTACTCGGTGTTGCTGTCTCTCAAAATTCATTTTAGGTGCGTTGTGCCATTGGAAAAGAAATTGAACTAATATCTTTTGCATTCAATAGTTAATGGGAAAAAGAGCGTTTCATTGATTTGTGTTCTCAAAAGAAAAAGTTTCATTTCCTTGCCATTAGCTACATTAGATGGTTTGATTGATTGTGTTCATTTTGTTTGATCGAAAATTCTTAACCCTCTCATAGTTAGAATTCATCGAACGAAATGGTATTCTTTGGCATGTAGTTTGCATCTAGGCAATTGTGAGAGATCACACAGTAGGACCTGAAACCGAGACTTAATTCAAGATCAACCATAAAATAAACCGAATAAACCTAAAAACGCATTGGAACTTAACGCAAACAATTAGAGGTCTAGGCTAGAGACGTGCTCCGACGTCGTTAAACCTAGTCACTGTTGTTTCACACTACGGTTGGGTGATTCCTCCTTTTGTGACTCAATAGTGGTCTAGCACGGACTTGAGCTCCCACGTACCGTCGCGTATATAGGGGAGACTCCACTAGGTTATCATCCTTGATCCATAGGAAGCCGAGTCTGCCGCATTGCGAGCCGTAACGCACCAAACACAGCATTCGGGAAGATTGACTGCAATACGAAAAGTCCTTGGTTCTCATATGATTGCCAAGGTGTATAAGCAGTTTTACGGATTGCTTGGTAAACCCTTTGCCTAGAGTCTCCAGAGTAGTCACTTTTGATCCTTTTCGGATTCCTTAAAAGAAAAGGTGCCAGTGAGCATCTTGTCACTTCGTGCTCATTAAACATTCGAAGGAGACTAGAGTCATCTTTTCGTCCTTTAGTCGACTCTTAAAACATGAAAAGGTCAAGTTTAGTTCCTGTGTCTTAAAAATTTATTCGACCACGTTAACATCACCTGGTTAGATCTTGTGTGCGTTAGTTTGAGTAGGGTCCTTTATCGTTAGACTCCCTTAGGTCTTGTTTGAAGTTTGTCATCCTGGCTGACCCGTCAACTCCCGTTCCAAGTGATCAAGGCTCTCCATCTTCCGCTGCTCCTGAGGTACCAGTTGTAAGTGATACTCTTCCTGTTATCCCGAGTATCCAACCTATCAACTCTCGTGCCCCGGGCGACGAAGATTACGAAGTCGATTGGAACCCTATCTGGGAGCCTGACGAGGACGATATTCCTGTTACCCCCCTGGTGTTTCGTCTCCAATGTCTACCTCCCATATGGATGAGACATCTCCTAGCACAAGTGAGACACCTGTGGTGTCAAATATTGACACTCCCATCCCAGCTACTTCTCCACTCCCCCCACGCTATCAGTCGTTGAGGGATAGGGTAGCTGCCAGGACTCCTGCTTCGACCATGTGGGATCCTCATGTCACTCCCACCACCAGACCTTTTGTTTCACAACCCCATACTACACCTGTTACCTCAGTTCCGACGAATCCAACTGTTTGTGTATCACATTCAACTCCGGTCGTTAGTGCCGTAACAGCGTCTTCATCTTTGAACACTGGTGCTGGTCCACCTCACGGTCAAGTGAGTAGTGGCCAGCCGGAACTCTCGCCTAGAGTCATCCACCCTGCATAAAGTGCTCCACCCTCTTCTGGTCCTATTCCAGGAGGGGGGCCATATGATGCCTATGGGCAAGCTGTTCAGGATCCGAACGCGCAAGGTCCACTCTTTTATTACGATTCTACTGGTCAATACCTTCAACTTTCTCAATCCTTGCCTACTCAACCTTTCGTTGAGGTTTCGGTACCGTTATCCATTGCTTGGGACTCTAGTACTCACTCTTTTCATGGAGGCCAAGCAATGCCTGCACAGCTCCAAGGACCGCCTAATCAAGGCCAACCACCTTATGTGCAAGCCCCCCAAGGGCAGCCACATTATGGCCAGTCTTACCCAGGACAATCTGGGGGCCCACAAGGACAACCCTATCAGGGACAACCTTCGGCCGCTGGTGGTCCATCGTTTACCTATCTGAGTCAACCTTCTGGTTATCTGGGGCAACCTGGTACCCAGCAAGGTTACCCGACTGGACAACCAGGACAACCTTACATCCAACAAGGCCAACCTGGTCTCCAGCAGGGTTATCCCTCTGGACAAGCTGGTCAAACTTATATTCCACAAGGTCAACCGGCAGTCCAACAGGGGTATCCTTTTGGGTAGGGGGGGCAGCCTTACGTACAGCAGGGCCAACCCACTGCTCAGTCTAGTCATCCTTCTGGGCAAGGGGGGCAGCCTTACGTATAGCAGGGCCAACCTGTTGCTCAGTCTATGAATCTTTCTGGGCAAACGGGCCAGCTTTCTATGCAGCAAGGCCAACCCACTGCCCGTTTTAGTCATCCTTCTGGACAGGCTGGCCAACCTCAAGGTCAACCGGCCGTCCAGCCTGCTCAACCATCTATTCCGCAAGGACAACCCTTGGTTGCTCAAGGACAACCTGGTACCCAGCAAGCACATCCTTCTGGGCAAACAGGTCCATCCCAAACTCAACCAGGCCAACCTTCCGGCCAGATGGTCCAAGCCTAACCTAGTCAAGGACATCTTTCTGGGCCCCAAACTCAAATTGGTTATCAAATGCAAGGTGGGCCACGGCCCCAACCTTCTTACCAAGCGCAACCTTCTTATCAGGTTCAGTATGGAGCTCAGCAAATGTATGGCTACCAGCAACCCCAGGGGCAAACTCAGTTTACCCCTTATCAAAATTATCAACAGATGCGGGTCACTCTTTACCAGAATTATCAGTACGTTGCACCTGCAGGTCAAGTTGCTAATCCTTGGGGTGCTGGGGGGCAGACCCAGGGTCAACTGTCTCCATATGGACAGAATCCGTATGGACAGAACCCCTACGGGCAAAATCCCTATGGGCAAAGCCCCTTCGGGCCGGGCCCATCTGGACAAAGTCCATGGGGGCAACCACCACCTGGTTGGAACCCTGGTACTACCTCTCTTCCACAGCCACAAATGTCCTTTAACCCTCAGTTGCCTTTCTTAGCGACGTTGGAACTCCCGGATGTGTCCAAGTTGACGAATGATCCCATTCTTCATAACCCATATTGGCCACCAGTTCCGACCAAAATACCCGGTGATTGCCCAAAATTTGATGGCAAAGCTGGTGAAGATCCTCAAGCCCATGTCATGACCTATCACCTTTGGTGTTCATCGAACTCATGGCTTGATGACTCTATCCGGCTCCGCCTCTTTCAAAGAACTCTCACCGGCTCAGCCGCTAAGTGGTATATTGAGCTGAATCGCGGAACATTTCAAGATTTCAACTCGCTGGCTATGGCATTCCTAACTCATTTTCAGTTACCCATTCGGTATGAGACAGGGACACATCTCCTTACGTCTCTCAAATAGGACACGGCTACGCATATATCCGATCATATACATGAATGGAGAAGGCGTCGTTGCTTGATCAAATTTTGGATTCCTGATCAACTCCTGACCGATTGGTTCACGACTTCCTTTGTCCCTGCGATCGCGCGAGACATCGCCATGGGAGCTTGTGTAACTGAAGAGCAAGCTATCGCGCGTGCTCAGTACCTTGACTTAGTATACTCTCAGTCGGGTACTTTATATGATTATTTGCCAGACGCCCCGAGGCCTAGACAATCCAAGGCTCCGCCAAAACCATCTGTTGACGGAGTTATTGGCTCTGTAAACTCGTCATCAAAGAAATCGGCCGCGAACCCTGGGAAGCAAAAACAGAACGCTTCTAATGGAAATGCTTCTCAGGGCCAATCTAATTCTGGAAGTACCTCCGAGGTAAATGCCGTTCAGTCCACCACGGCGGATAAATCCTCGAAAGGGAAAAAGAAAGGGAAAGCCAAGAATAAATCCGAACAGCCCAAACAGGATTCCCCTAAGCCTCCACCCGAGGAAGGAGCCAAATGTAAACCTAAGTATCCTTGTCTCATCTGTGATGAGGATCACTACACTAAGGACTGCCCAAGGCGGTCCGAAGTTAGTCGATTATTGAAAGGTGCTCCTGGGACTCCTGTCGTGCTTAAAGAACCTTTCCCTTCCCAAAAAACTCAAATGGTGGCAGACCCATCTCAACCCTCTTCCTCATTTGGCTCTCAAGTATTCATGGTTGGAACGATTCCCATCCATGTCACCACTCGAGCGAAAGAATATCCCTCTCCTGCCGGGAAAGAGCCGGAGGTCCCCTCCAGCGCTCCTCCATCCAGTTCTGGTCCTCTCCACATTGAAAGACCCAGCACTGAGACGATCCCCCGACCCCCTCCGAAAGGTGTACTCCGGAAGTCGTCTTACAACCCTAATGCTCATGCTGCCCAGCATTATAGCATTGTTGAGGACTTAGCTCAGGCTCTGTCTGCTATGTCCACTCTAGAAGTCCTCCAGAGCTGCCCCTCCCAGAGGAAGTCCTTACTATTGGCTATCGGTGGCATAGACCCAGCGGATTCATATTTGATTTCTTTCGATCTCGAGGGTTTTACGTCGAGACTGCCTCACCAAGTCGCTTTCCTTATACAGGTCATCATCAATGGCAAGACGATTAATCGTACAGTCATTGATGAAGGTGCCTCGACTTGCATCATGTCTATTGCTTGCTGGAAGGCTATTGGTTCTCCTATGTTAAGTCAGTCTCCTACGACGTTAGAAGCCTTTGATGGAAGAGAGTCCCGTCCTTACGGTATCCTCCAACGCTTGCCCATCTCTTTGGAAGGGAAGACGGTAGAAGTGGAGGTCGAAGTTGTCGACGCAAATCTTACCTACAACCTCCTCCTCGGACGTAGCTGGACATACGCCATGCAAGCCGTGGCTTCCTCCCTTTTCCGTGTCATTCGTTTCCCTCATCAAGGGAAGATTGTCACGGTGGACCAGCTCTCCTTCTTCGCCTCTTCTTTTGAAGGTAGTGTGCCATTCGTGGAGCATACCTCTAAATCATTCGAGAGTGTGGGAGCTGGGCTCTTTAAAGATCCCGCCCTAATGGGTGTCTTTCCCCTTCCACCTCCGAATCTCACCCCTATTAACATGATTTCTCTACATTCTGATCCGTGGGTCCTTCCTCCCGCTAATCAGATAGACTCTTGGGGTGATATGATGCCGTTGAGTCCTGCCGAGCTCAACTACGTCGAAATCATTGCTGCATCGGCTCCACCTCCCGAACCTGCTCTTTCGAGCGGTGTTCCCGATTCATATGTTCATTTCCCTTGGCTTGGAGATGATGCTACGTCAGATCCATTAAAGGAAATATTTCCTTCCGATGAAGCCATCATAGAGACCATGTCTCTCGAAGAGCTCCCTTGGTCAGATCATCACCACCGCTCTTCCTTTCTCCCTGCCAATCAGGAAATGATCGCATGTCTCGAGCGGTTTGCTCCGTGTATCCCATCCTCGCCCCTCCAAACGCCTATTCAAATTTACCAAGTATTTTCTGAGGGCAATATGGGGAACATTACGCAAACCCAACCTATTGACATCTCTGTGAAACCAGGGATTGTCGAGCACATTCATATTGGAGTCACTTGCACTCCAGAGGAAGTTCAACTCTACACTGACTTATTTCGTGAATTTCGTGATGTCTTTGCTTGGTCCTATGAAGAAATGCCTGGCATCGACCCTAGTATAGTGGTGCACGAGATACCTACGTATCCATGTGCTAAGCCTGTTCGTCAGCGCTTACGCCCTGTGCACCCCCGAAAGGCCGCAGCCATCAAAGCAGAAGTCGAAAAGCTTCTCAAGGTTGGTTTCATTTACCCCATTCCACTGACGGATTGGGTTTCTAATATAGTCCCTCTGAACAAAAAGCAGGGCACTATCCGAGTCTGTGTTGATTACCGTGATATCAATCGTGCCTGTCCTAAGGATAACTTCCCTACACCCTTCATCGATCAGCTTATCGATGAGTGTGCAGGAAGCGAAATTTACTCATTCATGGATGGCTTCTTTGGATATAACCAGATCAACATTGCACCCGCTGATCAACATAAGATGGCTTTTATCTGTCCTTGGGGCACTTTTGCCTATAAAAAGCTCCCTTTCGGTCTAAAGAATGCCGGCGCTACGTTCCAACGTGCAATTTCCTATGCCTTTCATGACATTCGTCACATTGTATAGCCGTACCTGGATGACCTCCCAGCTCATTCAGTCAAGCGTCAGGACCATCCCTCCCATCTTCGCGAAATTTTTCTCCGCTGTCGACACTACCGTATCAGGCTCAATCCTCATAAGTGTGTCTTCTGCGTGGAATCAGGCCAACTACTCTGGTTTATCGTCTCCCGAGAAGGCATCCGTCTGGATCCCCTCAAAGTCGAGGCCATCCTGAATCTTCCTCCCCCTGCTTCTTTGCAGCAGTTGCAGAGCTTGCAGGGCAAAGCAAATTTCCTTAGACGTTTCACCCGAATTATGCCGAGGTGGCTAAGGGTTTCACACGGTTGTTGAAGCGAGACACACCCTTCCATTGGGATGCTATTGCTCAGGAGTCTTTCGAGCGACTCAAGGGCCTCCTTGTCTTTGCTCCATTATTAAGACCTCCGAACTACCATCGTGATTATACTCACTATCTGGCTGCCGCCGATACCACTATCGGCATGGTTCTAGTGCAGGATGATGATGACGGCAATGAGCACATTATCTATTACCTTAGCCGCAACCTCTTGGATACGGAAACTCGCTATGCTTACGTCGATAAGTTGGCATTGGCTGCTGTCTGCGCCATCCAACGTTTCCGGCATTATATCTTGTTGCGCGCCACGACCGTGATTTCTGACTGCAACCCAATGATGTACATTTTGTCGCGTCAGTTTCTGGGGGGCAAATACTCGAAATGGATCGTAATCCTCCAAGAGTTTGACTTGGAATTTACTGCTGCCAAGTCTAAGAAGTCTCTGGTCTTTGCTGAATTGCTCTGTTCTTTGCCATCTCCTTCTACACCCTCTCTTTCGGAAGAGCATATCCCGGACGAAACATTGTTTCTAATCAGCACCCTCGACCCTTGGTATGGGGACATCATAGTATATTTGCAGACGTCTTCCTTCCGTCCCAATGTATCGAAAGATGCTCGACGAAGGATTCGTCATCAATCTCAACCCTATCGCATTATTGGCGATACCCTGTACCGCCTCGGCACTGATTCTGTTCTCCGCCGATGTTTGACTCTCGAGGAGGCTGAGCGGGTGTTGAATGACTGCCACTCCGGTGCTTGTGGTGGTCACATGTCCGGATATGCCACCGCCCAGAAAATCCTCCGTGCTGGTTATTTCTGGCCTTCTATCTTCAAGGATTGCATCCTTGTCGTCCGTTCATGCCATGAATGCCAGATCTACCACTGGAAAATGCGTGCACCTCCTGCACCACTGCACCCTGTTGTTACCGTAGGTCCTTTTGCCAAATGGGGCATCGATTATACATCCTGTAACCCTCGTTCGGCCGGGGGGCATGGGTATATCATCGTTGCCGTGGATTATTTCACCAAATGGGCCGAAGCGATGCCTACATTGAATGAAGACGGTCACACAGTGGCGCAGTTTTTGTTTAATCATGTCATTACACGGTTTGGAGTCCCTCAGGCTATCGTCACGGATCACGGAAAGCATTTCCGTAATCACATGATGACGGAACTAACGACCCAACTAGGCTTGCGTCAAGATAGTTCGACGCCGTACTACCCTCAATCCAATGGCCAAGTTGAAGCCGTGAACAAAGTCTTGATCACAATGCTCCAACGTACCGTTGGTACACACAAGTCTAATTGGCATCTGATGTTGTTCCCCGCCTTGTGGGCCTACTGGACCTCTGTGAAGGACACCACCGGTTTCACCCCTTTTTAGCTAGTTTATGGACTGGAGGCCACCCTTCCTATTGAATGTGAGATTCCTTCGTTAAAGTTAGCTGTCGAGTTGCTTCCCAACACCACTCCGGTGGAGGAACGACTTCTTTATTTAGAACGGCTAGACGAGACCCATCGCTTAGCTTCTCTAGCTATCGAAGCACAGAAGAAGAGAGTTAAGGCTCACTTCAACAATACCATTCAACCTCGTTCCTTTGTTGAGGGAGATCTAGTACTGCTCTATGATCAAGCTAAGGATAAGCTAGGGGTAGGTAAACTCGAACCCATGTGGCTAGGCCCCTATATTGTGAAGAGAGTTTTACAGAAGGGGGCATATGAGCTGATTGACTATGAAGGAAATCCTCTCGATAAGCCCCGTAACGGGCTTTATTTGAAAAAATACTATGCATGATTTCATGCACCTAGTTTGTACATACGTGTGTTTTTAGCAAGTGTGTTATGTGTGTATGATTTCACGTTTTGCTTTGGTGTGAAGGCGTGTTTGCCTCTTATTGTGCTTTCTGCTTCTTGTGCAGATGTCTAGTGCACCTTATGTTGGTTTCGCTGATGGTGCCTGTCGTAGCACTTGCAATTTGTCTTCTGCGGCGTGGGCGATCTATGATCCTCACGGAGAGTTGCTAGATCTTCAAGGTGTGTGCTTGGGTCGTACCACTAACAATGTTGCCGAATACAGTGCTGTAATTGAGTTATTAGCCGAAGCAGTTGATCTCGGCATTCGTGCATTGGTGGTGAACCTGGACTCTCAACTTGTCGTCCATCAACTCAACGGGCGATATTCTGTCAGAGACCAATGCATTCTAAGGTTGTATTTACGTGTAAGATTGTTAGAAAGGAATTTTGATTACATCACATATCAACATATTCCGAGACGATTAAACACATTAACTGATGCATTGGCAAACCATGTATTAGATAGACATTTGCGTAACAGATAAACATTATACAAGAAGACATAGAAAACATAATAAGACCATAGGATAAGCATATGTATATATATATGTATATCATAATGTTTACACCGTGTGCATCAAAAATAAAATCCTTTTCCAAGCATAGTTTGCATGTGTGTTGTCATGTGTGCTTTTAAGCTTGCGTAAAAATTAAAATATGTGGGTCGTATGTTATGCAACTGATACATTAGATTACATTTGTGTTAGACATTTGCATAGCATATAAAAACATCATCACATGTAAAAGATCCATCCAAAATCGGTGTATATATATATCATGTGGCGCACCAAGGCGCTCAAAAATAAGTGTATATGTCTAGATAAGGCCTGTGTTCTCAGTACATCTGAGACGCATGTCTCTCAAAAAACATCAGTAGGAAATAAGACCTAGATGTCTACTGTGGTGGGTTATGCTCTCTGTATACTACAGCCGCCCGTGCCACCCGCCTCAAAAGGCGGTGCATCCTGGGTTCTACCCCCACTGTATGGATCTGAGATGCTATGGGGACCTCCTCTATCCCCTGGTAATCTGGAATCCCCACCAGTAAGCCCTCGAGGTTCTGTATCACAGTCTCCATCGTATCGACTCCTGGAGGAGCCAGGGCCAGGGCTCCAACGCCTTGTGCCTCTCTCCGCGCCTCTGGGGCCAGACCAAGGGGTCTCATCGGTCCTACATCTGCATACCATAGCATTCATCGTAAAGACATGTACATGAAAAATTAAAAACATTACAAAAAATTAAAAATTAAAAAGAGATCAAGGGGCTTACCACCATCGTCCCAATGCTCTCCCGTAGGCAGTGGCATGTCTGGATCTCCATAGAAGTCTATGCCAGCATATGGCCAGTCCTCCACAAAAATAACCTGTCGATCCAACCACTCTCGGAAATATACTGCCCATGCCACTGGTCGGCCACCACCTCCTCACGGCATGACATGGCCCCATCGACTAGCCCTCGTCTCTCGAGGGCCTCTGGGTGGATCCACGACCATGTCCTGTAGCTGTAATGCCGATACCTGCTCCAGCATGAGTGGGAGTAAAATCGACCCATAACCAAACTGCTTCCACTCACCACGTCGGCAGTTGCTCAGCTGTCTCTTCATACTGGTTGTTACTGCTGCTACCCAGTTGAATATCGTGGGATTCAAACACTCGAGAGCTAATAAGAGATGGGTCTTCGAAGCCTCGTGATTGGCCAAGGAGCCCACTGCCCGGGTCACCAGGAAGAGTATGGTTCGAAGGACGATGTCCTCCACCGTAGGAATAGCTACCTTCCCACTCCGCGTTTTGCGTGCCTGTGGGCACACCCGAGCCATCAGCATATCTAGGGTTTCACCACTGGGTTGCTGCCCCTCCAGGATGGGCATCTCACCTCGACGTGATAACCTGGTCAAAAAATAGATATCCGTATAATCGAACTCGATATCTCGGCCTCGAATCACAAACTTCCCATCAACAGGATTCCAGGCTCTGATTAGGAACTCGAGAAGCTCAGGCTGTGCTCGCAGGCACGGAGTTAGGAAGAATTTGAGCAACCTGCATGCCCGCATTGCATTACGGCACCCAGCATCGGTGAATGCCGCTATATCCTCATTATCATGAGCTCGCTCTTGCCAAACAAATGCCATTTTGTCTTGCATGGCCACAAAAAATCATTAGAGACCTGACCGTTAAAATTTACACGTTCAAATTGTTAAAAATTTGGTTTCACGACGTCAGCGCGACTGTTTTTAAAACAGTCGCGCTGATAATGGCGCCCTTTGATATTTTTCTTGGGTCAGCGCGGAAGCACACGTGTTTTCCACGCTGATCCGGGGTTGGTATGTGTAAATATTATTCGATCAGCGCGGATCCGATGAGGAAATCCACGCTGACCGAGAGCGAATTGAAGTCCAAAAAATTCGCCCAAACTAGCACTTCCCACCGTGAAAATGCGGCTAAAATGCTTCAAAATGGAGTGCAGGAGAAGGAGAAACTACCTGGAACAGATTGCAGGGTGGTTGATGTCCGCACGGGATGGAATTTGGTTCGTCAACCTCGCAGCTCCACAACGTCCTCCACGGCTCAAAATGGTAACAATGGTAAAAACCTCCTTTTACCCCCTATTTATGGTAAAAAATTTATAATTAACTATCATTTTTCATAAATGTGGGATTTTGTGATTTTTTTACCATGTGTTTGGTGCCAATGTCGTTTTACTATGTTTTTATGCATGTGGTACATATTATCTCGAACAGGTTTACGCGTGCGGTGTTTCTTGTGCAGATTCTCATACCGGTGGGGTCACGACGGTCCTATACACACTTGGTCTTGCAATGTCGTCTTTAAGCTCTTTTTCGACGTAAAGCAAGAAAAGATGGTCGAGCCCCCCTCTCGGCTCGTTAAAAAGAACGAGAGGCAGTTGCCTTTAAAGCTCTTTTTTCGACCGTTTAACCTAAAAAGATTGTCGGGTGTTTGTCATTTCGAACTCGTTATTGGCTCCAAAACGACGTACTTCTGACCGCTTTTCTACTTTTTCAGGTCGAAGACACTACTTACGAAAAGTACTCCTCGATCACACTGGTCGGGCGGTTCTTTCGAGCATTGTTTTATACTTTTTCGGGCTCGAGAGACACAACTTTACGAAAAAGGACCCCCCTGGAGTTTTCTTTTCCACTGTCTTTTCAGACTCTCTAAACAGGAAAAGACGCCGAGTTCCTCCTTTGTCAGACTCGTTAAAACTTAATGACATCGGACACCATCGAAATGACGCTTTCCAAGCATATGCTATCCCCGTCAAGCTTTTCGTCCAAAAATAATCGGGGTACCTGCCAGAAATGGTGGGGAAAATGGAACTGTAATAATTGTCGTGTCGGCAGTATGTCGCTCTTGAACATGGCACTAGTCTGCGTTCGTGTCTAGGTGGGGATTTCTCATATTGTTTTACACTAGCCTCCGTGGGTTTGGGTTATCCTATTTGGCCTCTCATCTACTCATTGCCTTGTCACCATGACCTCTTCTCATTTGATGTCAGATACTGCCAAATCCACTGTCGTGCCGCCGATATGTTCAAGAGAAGTTGACCTCTGCAAAATTACAACCTCCCTCTGATACCTCACACAAAATATCTTATCCTTCTCTGTCTCGTGTCGATGATGTGGGAAGCATTATGGCCCACCTTCGATCAAGGTTACTTCCTGTCAACTTCAGCTCATTATCCAGGAAGGTGACTTAGAGACTCCCTTCAGGTGCCTTAGAGCCTGCATGCCTCAATGGCAGGTTCTTCGTGTTCGACGTGAGGTTTTCATCATTGGCCTCCGATCGAATGATTCTGTGGGTGTTCGACACCAGCTCATTGATTCACACGCCACGGATTGTAACTATAAGTACCTTGAGGACCATTGTCATTATTGGTGGTACCTCTCGCGTCTGTTAACAGTTTTCATTATTAACTGGTAATCGGACGATGTTCATGCATGTTCGACTTCAACTCATGTATTCACATGCTTGAACTTGTATTCTGTTTGGGTCGAGATGGAGCGCAAGACCCTGGATTTTTGTCTGTTACGATTTTGTGGATTATTATTACATGACTCGTTGATGGATGGTTGCGCCCATACCTGAGTCTTTTGGATGGCTGCGACCATACCTTATTATCATCATGGTCTCTTCAGCTGGGTGGCTGCGTCCATACCACATACCTTCTTCGTATGTCTTTTGGATGGCTGCGCCCATGCCTAGACTACATGTAATAGATTCTCAGAGATATCAGTTGTACATACGTGCATATTCTTCCTGGTGGTGTTCTGGTTCAGCGAGTTTTGTAAAGCATTTCACCCCTCCCACTCTCTCGGGCTTCATGCTTTAGGGGGCATCTGTTACACAGTAATTTGTCACTGTCTCCCTGTCAGTCTCCCTACTATGTCATGAGTTCAAATTAATCATGCTCATGCTCTCTAATGTTTCCAAATGACCCACTTTGCCAAAGTTTTTCCCATCATCGCGACTGTTATTAAAATAACCGCGCTGACTCGCGCCTCATAATACAACGAATGCGCTGCCAGCGCGAAATCACACGTGTTTCCCGCACTGGTCGAATTTCATGAACCAGCGCATATTCTATTCATATTGGGTCGCGCTAACATAACCTTCCCTGTTATTCAGATGCGATGTCAGCGCTCCAGTGCAGTTATACACCCACGCTGATCTTGTTTGGGCGAGTTTGTTCTAACAGCCGGCCTTCCAGATGACTCCAGACCTAGTTGTTGGACTTGTAAATGTCGCCCTCCCTTCTCTGGCATGTTTGTTTCATCATTTGAGCCACCTTCCTTGGAGATAAGCTCATCCTCCCACCATTCATGGAGACTCCTTCTCCTATTTAAGCCTCTACCATTGCCATGAGCAGCTAGTTTTGGACAGTGTGGAATTGATAGTGCTTAGAGTGATGCTGCTAGTGTGTGAATTTGATAGGTAGTTGGTGTGACAAGTGGGGGATTGCTAGAAAGCTTAAGGAAGGTTGTGAAGTGTTGCTTCCTTGTGTAAACTTGTGTGAGAGAGAGTTTTTGTCTTGGGAGATCTACCTCCAAGGGTGAATGCTTAAGAGAGTTGCTGGCTGGACCCTCTTGAGAAGGATTCGACGTCAGAACTTTGGTTGTACTCCTCTCTGTTTTTGATTAATAATAGATGACTACTATTATGGTTCCACTCTCATTTGTCTTTGTAATGGTTAATGTGAGTTATGTCCTTTCTGACTGACGTATAATTGCATTTATTAGATTTCACGCTTGTGTTTGTGTTTCTCTTTGTGTGTGCAGGTGTCTATTCACGAGGATCGTGGAGGATTGTGACCAGCCAAAGCGAAGGAGCGAGAGCGACGTCTCTTCATCAAACATTAGCGTTGGAATCCAAGTAGGTTTTCATTGCCTACCCTTTATTTGCAATTAGGAACTTGCATGGTAGCATTGACTGATTGTTGCTAGACCCGTTCTGGGCTAGTAGGGATCGCCTCTATCCGTAGAGGGGATTTACCTCTCCAACACTGTGTAATAGCTCATTGGAAAGGAAAAATTAGGCTCTTCAATATGGTGAAGGTCTCATGGTGAGATTATGCCTCTAAGGAGGTGAAAATAATTTTTAATGTGACTGGTCGTTATTTGGTGCAGAAATATAGGACAACAACATTTTTTCATGGTTGGGCTTCTCATGGATGAGCTTACTTTTGTTTGGTTTCTTCCTCAAGGCTCCTAGGCTCATAAATGTCATCATGTCCCCAAAATAGTGATGTGTCATCAATTATATGCTGCATATAGTCTTTCATCATCATCATATAGTCTTCCATTATCAAGATCCTTGGAGGTAAGGACATCTAAGGTTATGGCTTCATAAGATCATCAAGATGATCAAAGGTAAGGAAATTCATCACATAGGTCATCAAGAGGTCCTAAATCATCAAGGTACACTTGACACTTCTTCATTAGTGACTTGGCAACTTCATCAATGACATTGTAGCATCTCAAGAATATTTGTCATCCCGACCGCTACCATATTAACATAAATGACAACCTAGATTAACACCTGCCACTGAGGTCTACAAATTCCAAGGTATTATTGGTTCCTAGATCAAGATCCTAGATAATGAGCTGAAGTATATAGGAGAAGATTCGTCGAAGGAGGGCCTTGATGTATCCCCAATCAATTGACACAGAACAAACCAGGATGATGTGATGAATGTATGAAGCCATGAAGTGATGATGTACAACTAACACAGAGATGGCCAACTCAAAAAGGTTAAGAGGCTACTGCAGATGACCGACACAAGTTGAGACTTCCCTTGAATACATAGTGGCTTGACACAAGAGTGACTTGGCAACATGACTAATGATCACCATGTGATATCATTCAATGATGCAGGAGGTATCGAAGCACACTCCATATGACTGGAAGAGTAACCAACCAAAGGAGTAAAGAGACTCATGTGGATGGTACGGCTCCTAGGCAAGCTAAAACCCAAATGTAAGATAATGAAGCAGACAAGTGCCATTTTCAAGGGTGACGCAAAGGATACTGGCATTTGATGACTAATGGAAATAAATGTTCCCTCCCTTCTCTTTTTATAAGTTCTTTTTTCGTAAAGTTGTCCCCCAAGCCCAAAAAAGAGATAAAAGTATACAAGGGGGAACCTCCTAGCCAAAGTAGACTAGGTATTCCTTTTTCATAATTAGTCTATCCCAATCTAGAAAAGGGTTAAACTTATATTGGGTAGACAACCCTTCAATTAATTTAACGAGCGTGAAGGAGACAAGTTCACTCGGCAATCTTTTCTAAATTAAGGAGTCTAAAAAGAGCTTAAAGAAAACTCCTCCTAGAGGAACGAGTGGTATAAAGGATAGAAACTAGTTTTGGTAATGATGGAACTACTCATGACATAAAAAGGACAAGAGGTTGGCTAATAGGACCACTCATCATAGTGGTTCCTCCAAGAAAGGGTAAAACACTAAGTGAAAGTGAATGGTAGGCCAAGCAGATGATGACGATGGAAGAGATAAACTAAGGCTCATCGTGCAAAAGTAGGCTGATAAAAGTGAAAATCACAAGGGATAAAAGTGTGGAATCCTCTTGGGTTATGGTCAAAATATGATGAATAAGAGTAAATTAGGCTCAAATTCTAGGTCATTGCAGGTCAGAAGGAGGGATTCTGAAAAGTAGGAAAAAATGACGGCATGGACACCAATACGGAAAAGAGGTGCTAACTAGGGTATCCATGACCGAGTAAGCTCTACCGCAAAGTGATGACATGCATAAAAGAGAGTGGATAAAGTCACAACTCGACGACGTCAGACCTAAGGCATAAATATGGCACTGACAGTCAAAATGCAATAATGACGACAATAAGGACCTACCCCTATATGCCAGTAAGAGGAAACATACCTCAAGCCCAATGGATGTCACAATAAAAATTCCACTTGTCCTACGAAAACCATATAGAAAAACTAGATCCATGGTTAAATCACATAATGAAATAAATAAACATGGATTAGGTAAAAACGAGACTACACAATTTTTTTATTTATTATATTTTTTTAATTTTTTTGACATAAATAAGGCATGACAAATACTCGCATCACACACCAAACCAAAAAAGAGATAAATAATCACACTCATGTGCATAATTTGTACAAGCACAAGATATTCTAATAGGTCACGCTAAAGTGTGCCCACAGCCGAGAACAGGCCAAGGATTTCTTTATGTGAACTCATGGAGGATGAGGGGACCTATTAGGGCTCCAGGAAACTCTACTAGGTTGTAGCTCGGAGATGCTTGGTAACATATAATATTCAATATGGTTCTAGGAACTTATTGGGATGGGTGATGGTTTGGTTCAAGCCAGATAACCACTTCTACTCTATTTTCACTCTAGACATGCATGAAAACCCTCAGACTACAAGGCTTTAGACCACCAATGCTTAGCAATTTGGGAATTAGGTGAATAGATGAAGAATACTAACCACACCAGCAGATGCATATAGAATGTATGATGGCCAGCTACAACTAGTAAATAAACATACAAATCTAATCTATCAATGCAGAGATAAGATGACAGTTATCTTGCATTAGATACAGAAGAAACCTGAGTGGCCTACTCACTGATACATTCAATTGTCTAATCCAGAGATAAGATGACAGTTATCTAGCATTAGACGTAGAAGAAATCATGAATACAACACTTCAGGCACAAGCTTAGAACAGAGGAGAAATGGACATTGAGCAATTAATAGCAAAAGAAGCTTGCATTGCTAAAAATGAAGATGAGACGCTACAAGTTACAGAATATCTATAGTCTCCAGAAGTTGAACCGAAACACAATTGCCAACCCCCATTACATATTTCTTCCAGCTATTTATAATCTATCATTACAATGGCCCTTAGCCGTTTAGGGATGGAGGGGTCTTAATTGACCACCAACTACCATTAACTGTCTGATAACATCTTTGAACGTAGTTGCTTTCTCCACTACGAAAACCTGATCAATTCTGGTACCGTGCTGTCCTCCAGGCGGTCAGGTTGATCGTGGCAGTGGAGTTCCATAACTGTTTAATTCAGTTGCTAAGTCATGTTGTGTCCTTTTCTCCTCCGGCCATGCTCTTCTTTAATTCAGTTTCATGGTCAGACTGTCACCAGACTGACAGAGTCGGCCATCTTCTTCTTCGCGTAACAGACAGGATGTGGGGTATGGAGTGCATGGGCAGATGAATGGTGGAGAGTGATCATGAATGGTGGCTGTCGGATCAAGGGAGGTGTGCGATGGAGATGATTTTTGGAGGCTAGCGGTCATGACGTGAGGAATTTGTTCAGGCCATTGGATCTTCATGCAGGTGGATCGGACGGTTATCGGGCAGCAAAGATGCACGGACGGTAACATGCGGGGTAGTTTGATTTGAGTGGTTATGGTTTTTATCGGAAGGGTCTCGGGCGGTAAGTGGGAAGTGTCAGAACTCGCTTGATGTCTTTCAGTGGACGACACGTAGCGGCGAAGGAGGGAGAAAAACCGCCCTCATCGAGTGGGTACTTATCGCGCTTGTTGTCTATGCAACATGGGAAATAGTCGTTAGATCTAGTGGGGCTGATCTAACGGTGGAGGAGTGTCGAACAAGTTGGTGTATCAGATGGGACGTGGACCATTGGATTGGCGGGGAAAGATCAACGGTGAAGATAAGGTGAAGGTACGAGATGTCTTCGGGAAATGTGCTATAGGATTGTAAGGCATATGGGTGAGGTTTTATGGGGATTTTGGCTATTGCGCTTGGGGCTAAGGCCAAAGAGGAATTTTTTGGGGAACAAAGGTTAATTTAGGAGAGAGAAAGGGTAAAGTGGGAGCGGATTAAGGTAAGGAGTAGGAAATGGCCCGTGTGGGACCCCTTTCACGAACAGCAAAGCAGACCGAATTTTCCTGTTGACCTTCAAAAAGTCAGCACTACGCCTCAGGGCTAACACTGGCTCTTTCTAGGGATGATAGCCTCCCTGTGAGGTTTCAAGAATCATATACCACTGCCTTTTACATAAGAAACAAGATCACAAATATTGCCTAGTATTCCATTGGGCATGGAGTCTATCTAAGCCTACACTAAAACTTTGAAAAATAACATATTTACAATACTGAGGCCTGAAAGCCTTAAACAAAATAAACTTTCAAAAACTACCCATTGACTGGGCCATCAAAAACAATTTCTCCTTCCAAACTTTGCAGCATGAAAGTATTGTTTCCCTGAACCTGAGAGATGACAAATGGTCATGTCCACAGAGCATCAAATTTACCATGATTGCCTTTCTTTTCCTTCAATGCATCCCATTTGAGGACCCAGTCACCAACCTGAAAATTTTCCATCTTTGCCTTTCTATCAAAAGCTTCCTTGATTTTCCTTTGATGTATTGCAGACCTCTCAATCAGTTGATCTCTGATCTGATGAACTTCATCCAAGTCACTCATCCTCCTTGCCATGTCACTTTCCTTGTTCTGCTCTTCTTGCAAGAATTTGGCCACAGGGAGGATCAATTGGATTGGGAAAACAGCCTCAGTGCCATATACCAACTTGAATGGAGAATTCCCTGTGGACTTCTTAGTGGTAACCCTGTCAGCCCATAATGCAAACTTTAGTTTGGAATCCCAACTCTGCTTGTTTTCTTCCAGCAGCTTTTTGATTATCCTTACTAGGCTTTTATTGAATGATTCTACTAGGCCATTAACTGGAGGACAATATGAGGTGGAATGCACTAGTTTAATGCCCATTCAGTCACACATGTCCACCAACTCTTTTGCCCTGAAAGTTGTTGCATTGTCTGTAACCAATTTGTTTGGGAAGCCATACCTGGTGAAAATGTTTTCTGTCAATAATTTCATGACAACCTGGTGATCAGCTTTCTCAGTGGGGATGGTCTCGATCCATTTGGTAAAATAATCAGTGGCCACTAAAATCCATCTATGCTAGCCACTGGAATGGGGATTAATCTCCCCTATGAAATCCAAACCCCACTACTAGAAAGGGCCACTGGTATGTATTGGCTTCAGGGGCAAAGATTTCAGTTGTTACCTTCTTGCAAATCTCTGGCACTTGTCACAAGATTTCACAAATGAAAACACATCAAAGAATAGAGTGGGCCAATAATACCCAGCTCTCAAGATCTTGTGGGTTGTTGTTTTCCAATAATGATGTCCTCCACAGATGCTAGAATGGAACCGGTGCATGGCTTCCACATATTTCTCTTTTTCTAGACATCTTAAGAGGATTCCGAATGGGTCCCTCCAATAAAGCAGGTTCCTATTAATGCAAAACTTGGTTGCTTTGAGCTTGATGGTTCTGGCTTGACTTGAGCTAAGGCCTAGGGGAACTTCTAGCTTCAACAAGAAATGAGCTATACTAGAATACCATTCAAAAGTAGCCAAGTAATCATCCAATGACTGGCTCTGCTTTCGTTCTTCTGTTGCCTCCCCTGCTTGTCCAGCCTTTGCATTTGTACCCATGCAATTTATGTCCAGCATTCTGCAATTTTCTTCACCCATCAGCTGAGCAAGACCCTGGCCTTTCACAAGCTTGGTGGGCTTTACCTCTATGCTGAACTCTATGAGTTTTGCAATCCATTTGGCCCTTCTTCCATCAACATTTAGCTGCGTTAAGACATCCTTTACTAAAGCTGAAGGTACATAGGCAACTACCTTGGAGTGCAGAATGTAAATTCGGAATGCCTTTAAAGACTTTATGAGAGCATAGGCTTGCTTTTCAATGAGGTCATACCTTAATTCAGCATCTCTCAAAGTCTTGTTGAAGAAGGCCACTGGGTGTTCTATACCTTCATTATTTTTCTGCAACAAGACTGCTGCAAGTGTATCATAAGAAGCAAAAGAGAAAATATAAAAATCCTTGGTGTAGTCTGGGCTGACTAAGGTGGGAGCTTCCATGATAGCTTTTTTGATGGCTTCAAAAGATCTCCTTGCAGCCTCTGTCCATTTCATCTCTGACCCCTTCTTTAACATGGAGGTGATGTGCTTCACTAGTTCTACAAAATTTGGAATGAACCTCCTCACAAAGTTAATCTTTCCCAGAAAAGATTGAATGTCCTTTTTCGATCTTGGGATGGACAATGTTTGTATTGCTTGAACCCTTTCTGGATCAATCTTAACACTTGTAGCAGAAACGATATGTCCTAAAAGCTTGCCTTCTTCTAGAGAAAACTGTGACTTCTTAGGATTTACTGAAATCCCAAACTTTCTGCACTTCAGAAACACCTTCCTCAAATATTGCAAATGATCCTAGTGACTGCTGGAAAAAATTGTTATATCATCAAGGTAAATCAGGACAAACTTGTCCTTCTCTCCCACAAAAGCTATATCCATGGCCTCTGAAAGGTAGCCTCGGCATTCAACAGTCCAAAAGGCATCTTAGAGTACATGAAAGTGCCCCAAGGAGTAGTGAAGGCAGTCTTTTCTTGGTCCTTTGGATGTACAACAACTTGATTGTAACCTGAAAATCCGTCTAAAAAAGACATGACTTTAGCCCCTGAAACCTTTTGCAATAAATGTTCCATCTTGTACATGGGATAGTTTTCTTTCTTAGAGCATTTGTTCAGGTTCTTGAAGTCAACACATAGCCTGATTTCCCAACTTTTCTTCCTCACAACTACCAGGTTGGCTACCCACTTCGAATACCTTAGGGGAACTATAATCTTGGCAGCCAACAATTTCTTAATTTCCTTTTCAACCAAAGGGTGTAGTAGAGGGTTTATGGGTCTCAGCTTCTGCTTGAAAGGGATGGTGTCTTTCTCCAGTGGGATCTTATGCTGAATGATGTTTTTGTCATAAGTCTTAAGGTCACTATATTCCCAGGCAAAGACATCGGCAAATTGCTTCATTAGGGTGCAGTATTCAGAACTTTGGGTAGTAGACAAGTGGGTGGACAGATTTATATACTTTGGATGATCTGAGCTCCCTATATTATGCCTATGGACTGCAGACTTATTTTATTTTTGGGCAGTCTTATAGGGTACATCATTATGGTCAAACAACTTCTCTAGAGGTACCAACCCTTTAGGTATATGGTTACTAGGCAATTGTACAATGCTATCTTGGCCAATCTTGTTTCTTAGTTGAGATTGGTGACATTCCTCCAGGGCTTCATTCTCTTAATCAATTTGCATTTGAGAGAATTCATCAATGACTTGCAGAAACCTACTAACTTCATCATCATCCTCAAAAAATTTCCAGTATTTGACATTATCAGGCAGATATGGTCTATATTTTACCTGAACTTCATAAGCCAATTTAGGGGGCATGGGAGGGATGAACATGCTAGCAGACATAGTAAGGGAGTTAGCAAGCTGATTTTTGACTCTAGGAATATATGAGATATAAAAGCTATTAAAAGAATCTTTGAGCCTCCATACCTCATCTCTGTATGCTTTCAGCCTGGGGTGCTTTTCTTGGAACGTTTTGTTTACTTGTTGAATGATGAGATTGGCATCTCCAAACACCTTTATGTCTCTGATTCCCATTTCTTTAGCAGCATTTAAGCCCAATATCAAAGCCTCATACTCTGCTATATTGTTGGTGACCTGAAAAGTCAACTTGAAAGACAAATGTATGCATTCCTATGTTGTGGATACCATCACTGCACCTACTCCTGCAACTTCCCTAGAGAAAGCTCCATCAAAGAACATATCCCAAATCTATGGCCCTTCCTTCTCCATGACCTAGCATACTGGTTTCTTGAGCTACACTGAGGCTAGCTGGGATTCTTCAATTTGGAGAATACATGCTCCAAAATCAGTGTCCACAGCATAAATGGGATGATAAGTGGGATTCTTTCCATCACTAATGATATATGCCAGTTGGGCTTCCCTGTATAACCTTCTACTTTCTCCCCCAAAAAACCGGGATAGTGGCATAGGGCAGGTCATTCTGCAATGTCCCACCCAACCTCTTCATCCATCCTCTGGAAAGTAGCATGCCAAACTTAGGGGGGACATCTTCTACCATAATATCCATCGTCATGCTCTTCATGGGCAGCTAAGATAAGGTGATGGCCAAGTCTTTGATCAACCCTAGACATTTCACTTTTCTGGAATCGAAAGAGAACATGTCATGATAAGGTCTGGTGATATCAAGGCCTAACACATCCATGACCGCCTTGGGCATTAGATTATGACTAGCGCATGTGTCCAGTAGGCAATTGTGAAGGATTTTGTCATGAATGGTCAAGGAGACATAAAATGATGGGGAATTGTCATCAGCAGGTTCAGTCATGGTACTAAGAACAACAGGAGGTTTATCATCTTGCAAATTGACACAGTCATTTGATGCTTGTGTGGCTTTGAGCTCAAGGGCATCAAGGATGGGTTTCTTAAAGGCCTCATTCTTTACTAGTTCTATCAGAGGTACAGATATTTTCAACTTCTGGACTTCTAATTCAAAACTGAAAGGGGAAGGGGACTTGTCAGGACCTCTTACCTCTTGAGCTGGTGCTTTGAGGATGTTGGAATCAACTGTTGGTCACTTTTGCTTGCTAATGTGCTACTCTATGGGGACAACAGCTCTTTGGACAAGGCTTTCTTTGCCATTACTCATCCTTGACCTCAGGTTATATCTCTGTTGATCTTAAATTTGCAGAACAGCTTCTCTGTCCCACCCTTGGCTCGGCAGGTCCTTGAGTAATGACTCCTCATAGGCAGCTAAGGTCAAAAAGGAGGCACTGCCTTTGTCTTCCATGCAATGGATCTCATCCTCATCATCAAACTACTCCTCCTCCATGACGGTGTTATGGATAGGAGTCTTCACCTTCTGTTCTTCACTGGTCTCTTTGCCCCTTTGCATGATCTACAAGTGTTCATTTGCTCTCCTATACGGATTTGGGTTTCTAGGAGGAAATGTATTAGGACCCCTTCCTTTCCCCGAATGTTGCTCAACCTTCAGCTTGGAGATTTCAGAGGCCAATGACTCTATCATCTTGGTCATTTTGTCTATCTTGGGGTCTGAAGATGAAGAAGATTCACCCCTCTGTCTCCTTCGGTCAGCATGTCCTTTGAGTTTCTCTGCAACCATGATATTAGATTCTACCTCCAAGGCTGCATCCTGCATCTCAGCCAGAGAAGCACATCTTCTTTCTCTCAATAGCAGGCAGAAGTCAGAATCAAAGGCATTGGCATAGGTGAGCTTGGCAGAGGTGGGAGTAGGTTTCACTTCAGCTGGTATCTTGTTGTACATGCAGTTGAACCTTTTATTGAAATCGGACAATGACTCCCCATTTTCCCTTTTTAGGTTCCCAAACTCAGTATGATAGTAGAGCAGATATTTCTTATCACCCCAATGCTTTAGTAACACATCATCTAAGGCCTCAATATCTGTTATAGATCTAGAGGTCAATTATCTAAACCATTTTCTTGCCTCTCCATCAAGGATTTGGACAAAAGCTCTCATTCATACATCATCTTCACTAATATCTAGGTTATCAGCATAGTTATAGAATGACTCTAGATGTTCCTCTGTTGTGACTCCTTCTATCCCAGTGAACTTAGGCATGTACTTCTAATATTCTCCTACAGGAATGGCATTCAAAGGAGTAGGCAATACCAAGGGCCCATACATAGCAGCTATGATTCTATCCATTTTGGTGGGTTCTTGTGGGCCTGCCATGACTGGGGTAGATGAAAGAGTGCTGGTAGTCTGAAAGGCAAGGAGTTGAGAAATGACTGATAGGGTTAAAGGAATATGATAGACAGGAGGGGAGGTTTCCTTCGGGCTAAAATCCAAAGGAGGACCTAAAGAATAAGGAGCTTTATGAATCTCTGAAAATTTCTCTTCACTGCTAATGCTAGAGGCTATATTCTCAATATGTATGTGCTTTATTACAAGCCTTTCTTGCAGAGATGCATAAGATTGTTTAGGTTTACCTGATCTTGATGCTCCCTTTTGTGATGTCTTTCTTTCCTTGATAATCTTCTCAGGGTCAGGTACTAGGTCAGCTGGTGATTTCTGAGGATTTCTCCAAGTGTGCCTCACAAACTGAGCCAGAACTGTGATGTGGAGTTGCCAAGAGTTTTGGCCTCTAGTAGAGTCGCCAGATAGATGATTACAACCAAAAATGTGTCCAGAATTTGTCTATCATCAAAGTTGGATCTGTGTCGTCTCCCAGGGAAGCTGAGCTTCAATCTCCTCTCCTCGGCAACGGCGCCAATTATGTTAGGGCTCCAGGAAACTCTCCTAGGTTGTAGCTCGGAGATGCTTGGTAACATATAATCTTCAATATGGTTCTAGGAACTTATTGGGATGGGTGATGGTTTGGTTCAAGCTAGATAACCACTTCTACTCTGTTTTCACTCCAGACATGCATGAACACCCTCATACTACAAGGCTTTAGACCACCAATGCTCAACAATTTGGGAATTAGGTGGATGGACAAAGAATACTAACCACACCAATAGATGCATATAGAATGTATGATGGCCAGCTGCAACTAGTAAAGAAACTTGCAAATCTAATCTATCAATGCAGAGATAAGATGACAGTTATCTTGCATTAGATACAGAAGAAACCTGAGTGACCTACTCACTAATACATTCAATTGTCTAATCCAGAGATAAGATGACAGCTATCTAGCATTAGACGTAGAAGAAATCGTGAATACAACACTTCAGGCACAAACTTAGAACGGAGGAGAAATGGACATTGAGCAATTAATAGCAAAAGAAGCTTGCATTGCTGAAAATGAAGATGAGATGTTGCAAGTTACAAAATATCTATAGTCTCCAGAAGTTGAATCGAAACACAATTTCCAACCCCCATTACATCTTTCTTCCAGCTATTTATAATCTATCATTACAATGGCCCTTAGTTGTTTAGGGATGGAGGGGTCTTAATTGACCACCAACTACCATTAACTATCTAATAGCATCTTTGAACGTAGTTACTTTCTCCACTCCGAAAACCTGATCAGTTCTGGTACTATGTTGTCCTCCAGGCGGTCGGGTTGATCATGGCAGTGGAGTTCCATGAATGTTTAATTTGGTTGCTGAGTTGTGTTGTGTCCTTTTCTCCTCCAGCCATGCTCTTCTTTTAATTCGATTTCATGGTCAGACTGTTAGCAAACTAACAAACTCGGCCATCTTCTTCTTCGCGTAACAGACAGGACGTGGGGTATGGAGTGCATGGGCAGATGAACGGTGGAGAGTGATCATGAATGGTGGTCATCGGATCAAGGGAGGTGTGTGATGGAGATTGTTTTTGGAGGCTAGTGGTCATGATGTGAGCGGAATATGTCCAGGCCGTTGGATCTTTAGGCAGGCGGATCGGACGGTTATCGGGCAGCGGAGATGCGCGGACGGTAACGTGCGAGGTAGTTTGATTTGAGTGGTTATGGTTTTTATCATAAGGGTCTTGGGTAGTAAGTGGGAAGTGTCAGAACTCACCCGATGCCATTTAGTGGACGGCATGTAGCGGCAGAGGAGGGCGAAAAACTGCCCACATCAGGCGGGTACTTATCGCGCTTGTTGTCTATGTGATATGGGCAATAGTCGTTAGATCTAGTGGGGGTGATCTAACGGCGGAGGAGTGTCAGACAAGGTTGTGTATCAGATGGAACATGGACTGTTGGATTAGCGGGGAAAGATCAACGACAAAGATGCGGTGAAGGTATGATATGTCTTAGGGAAATGTGCTATAGGCGTGTAAGGCATATGGGCGAGGTTTTATGGGAATTTTGGCTATTGCGCTTGGGGCTAAGACCAAAGAGGAATTTTTCAGAGTGCGAAGGTTAAGTTAGGAGAGAGAAAGGGTAAAGTGGGAGTGGATTAAGGTAAGGAGTAGGAAATGGCCCATGTGGGACCCCTTTTACGAACAACAAAGCAAACTGAATTTTCCTGTTGACCTTCAAAAAGTTAGCACTACACCTCAGGGCTAACAGGACCATATGGCTCAACAATCTAGGGCCATAGCAAAGGAAATAAAACTATTCAACCTCTAAAGGTTGACCATGCTAGGAACATTCTAACATAGTCGCACTCTCGAAATTAACCTAAGGAGTTGAGGGAGGATCAATAAAAAGGAGGTACAAGACACTCTCCAATAGGTCCTAAGGAGTTGGACAAGTGGTTGGCTATTGAAAAATGTGTAACTAGGTTTGATCTTCATAAGTATGAAATGTATCTTGTAAGTTATAAAATGAAAAGAAATTATTATTATTGGAGCATGGGTTTCATGCTCAAGTTGTTTTATTTTATAGTTCAAGCACCCATTGAGTGTTTTTAGGGTTTTTCCTAGGTCTAAGAGTCATTTTCATATATTGAAGACCCCAATGGGCACATTGTATCTTGTAAATAAAATTATTTTTGTCTTTAAAGTGTCAAAATGCCCTCCAAGATCAAGTCGACCTAGAAGCTATCAAGTCAGCCTAAGTGAAGAGCCACGTCTACCCTTGAATAGGCCTATATAAAGAGAATAACTCACCCTACTAAGAAACATCACACTCATCTCTCATTCTATGCAAAGTTGAAAAAGAAGAGGTCGAAGGAAGTCGAAGTGTTTGGGATATTTCTCTCTCCCACATGCAACATGAAGTTAGGGTTTTTGCGCAAGGGTTATCTCTGGTTCGATCTTGGAAGGAGGAGAAGAAAGAAGTCAAGTGAATGTCACTTAGGGAATATCTCTAGCCCTCAGTCTCAAGGAAAGGAAATTCAAATGAATAAGAGGCTCTCATAAGAATATCAAAGTATTTTATTGGGGCAGTAACAGTTGCAGCAGTTGTCGGGCAATCAAAATTTCGGATATGCAATAGGAGGTTGAAGTTCTTGCAACAGGAGGCCAAGTCAATATTGATCTTGGAGGGTATTTGTCTCAGTCACAAAGGTGTCGGTATTCGTCAATTAAAGGATCTATAATAAGAAAAGAGATTTAAGGGTTTTCCCCTCAAGAGGAGGGGTTTTGGCCCTAGCTTGTAGAATATATACTGTGTCATTGTTCCTATTGTTTTGGTAGTTATTTGATGTACCAAACATTATAATAATAAGGAACAAATCTAATAAGGAAAAAGGTAACACAAATAGTTATCAAGTTAAATAGAATTAACATATTCATTTCCTTATTGAATTCTCAACATGGTATCAAAGCTAAGGTTGACAAAAGGAATCATGAAGATCTCCTCTACAATGAAGAATTTTATCAAGAAGTGTTCCAAGATAGAAATCCATCTCAACGAAGGTATCAGGAAAGCATGGAGTCTCTTATTTTCTTAAAAGAATGTGCCAATCAAGGAAAAGGATGAAGGTGTCATCTCATCTCTCTCTGGCACATCCCAAGATGAAGACATTTGGCTAATTGATAGTGGTGCATATAGACACATGACTAGCCATTCCAAACAACTGAAGACCTTATCAAAAAGAGAATCCACTAATTCAGTGGAACTTGGAGATAACAAGAGCTATCTCGTAAAGGGTATTGGATCAACATCCATAATGTTGGAGAATGGAAGCAACATCCACCTCAACAACATTCGATTTGTTCCACATTTGCATAAAAACTTCCTTTCCATTTCAATCTTAGAAGATAAGTGTGATAGAGTATCTTTCATTGATGGAAGGGTTGTTGTATGGAGTAAATACTCAAGTATAGAACAAGCTAAATTCATTGGAATTCGAGAAGGAAGACTCTACAAACTAATATCTCTTGTGGACCAAGCCCTAGTTCACATTGAAATTAGCTCATGTGAACTTTGGCATAGAAGATTTGGTCATATACATTCCAAGACCCTTCCAACTCTAAGCTCCATAGTATATGGAATACCTGAAGTGAAGGAAGATCATGAAGGAGTATGTAAGGGATGTGCATTGGGTAAGAACACCAAGAGACCATTGGAAGCAGTGCTTCACGGTCAAAAGAAATCTTGGATCTCATTCACTCCAATTTATGTGGCTATATGACTCCTAAATCACTTGGAGGTCATCTATATTATTTCACATTTATAGATGATCATTCAAGAAAAAACCTTGGTTTACTTAATGAAAACCAAGGATGAAGTATTCACAAAATTTCAAGAATTCAAAGCTGAAGTGGAGAACCTTACAGAAAGAAGAATCAAGATACTAAGATCTGATAATGGAGGAGAATATACATCCAAATAGATTATAGCATTCTCTAAGGAGTCTGGGATTAAGAGGCAGTTGATAGTCCCATATAATCCTCAATAAATGGAGTTGCAGAATGAAAGAATAGATCCATTGAAGCTAGTGTAAAAACAATGTTACATTATCTAGATCTACCTAAGTTTCTATGGGGAGAAGCCATGAAGATAGTTGTTTATATTCAATAAAAGTCCCCATAGGTCTCTAGACAAAAAAAAATTGGAGGGAGTGTTCATTGCAAAGTAGCCATATGTAGATCACCTTCGGATCTTTGGGTGTCCTGTATATATCCATATACGAAAGAACAAAAGAAAGAAGTTGGATCCATTGGGCATGAAGGGAACATTTGTTGGGTATAGAAACTCATTGAAAACCTATAGTATCTACATAAAATAAGGACATCACATAGAATTCATTCGTGATGTAATATTTGATGAAATCATAACATTCAAGAAATCAAAGGAACTTTCCATAAACTTTGATGATGAAGAACTTCTAGTATTTGAGGAAGAAGTTGACAAGGGATAAGAAGAATCACACCATGAAGAATAAGGTTCTAGTGAGCATATTCAACTGGTGGTCATCCATGAAATAAGGAAAATATGGAAGGAGCACTACATGAGGATGTTTCAGTTTGGGATCCTCCATAGTCTCATGAATGAGAAGAAAGAAAGACATAGTTGCCTTGAATAGTGTTGAGGTTGCATATGTTGCAATCCATGAAGGAATCAGAGAAGTAGTATGGCTGAGGAAGCTACTATCTGACTTCTTTGAAGGACCGATGAACTTTACAGTGATACTTTGTGATAACACCAGTTGTATATGTTTGTCTGAATATCCAGTGTTTCAAGGAAATACAAAGCATATAAACATCAAGTATCACTATATTCGAGAGCTAGCGCAAAATGGTGTGTTGCAGCTACAGTATATATCCACTGATGAGTAGGTAGCTAACATATTGACAAAGTCATTTGCAAACAAGAAGCTTGTGTACTTGAGAGACAAGATTTGTTTGGTTGATGTATCCTCCCTAATTGAGAGGGATAGATAGACACTGCATTCTTGTCTTCAATTGGGAAGAAACAATGGAGGATTGGGTAACCGTCTGGCATTCAATACTATTTGACAATCTGGTAGGGAATTCAAGAAAATAATAGTCGTGGACCGATATTCTTTGAGGACTAGCTATCCAATATAAGAATAGTCCAAAGTAAGGTCATACTAGGTGAACACCCGGGGGGAGTATGTACCTTGAGAGACAATTATGATGGTGTCTATAAATCTCGGTCTCGCCAACATTGTGTTCTGATCTTGTGGAGAGATAGAGTTGTTAGTCAAGTCCTTGCTATGTGACAATGCTGATTAAATATGATGCTAGACAGATGGGTTACCAATCTGAATATTTTTATGACATCTCTTCAAATTGAGAATGGCCATATACCTCTTATAAATACCTCCCTAGTTAAGAGGGAGTGTTGAAAAATTTGTAACTAGGTTCGGTCTTCATAAGTATGAAATCTATTCTTGTAAATTATAAAATGAAAATAAATTATTATTATTGGAGCATGGGTTTCATGTTCTAGTTCTTTTATTTTATAGGTCAAGTACACATTGAGTGCTTCTAAGGTTTTCCCTAGGTCTAATAGTCATTGTCATATATTGAAGACCCCAATGGGCACATTGTATCTTGTAAATAAAAATATTTTTGTCTTTAAAGTGTATAATTTCCCTCAAAGATCAAGTTGTACTAGAAGTTGTCAAGCCGGCCTAAGTGAAGAGCCATGTCTGCCCTTGAAGAGGCCTATATAAAGAGAGGAAATCTTCCTCCAAAGAAACATCTCACTCGTCTCTCATTCTATGAAAAGAAGTTGACGAAGAAGAGGTCGAAGGAAGTCGAAGTGTTTGGGCTAGTTCTCTCTCCCACATGCAAGGCGAAGTTAGGGTTTCTGTGCAAGGGTTATCTCTGGTTCGATCTTGGAAGGAGAAGAAGAAAGAAGTCAAGAGAAGGTCACTTAGGGTATATCTATAGACCTCAATCTCAAGGAAAGGTAAGAAAATGGAAGAAGAAGCTCTCAGATGAAGATCGAAGTCTTCTAATGGGGCAGCAACAATTGTAGCAGTTGTCTGGCAGTCATAATTTTGGATATGCAGTAGGAGGTCGAAGTTCTTGCAACAGGAGGCTGAGACAATCTTAATCTTGGAGGGTATTTTTCTTAGTCACAAAGGTCTTGGTATGCTTCAATTGAAGCATATATAAGAAGAGAAAATATTTAAGGGTTTTTCCTTCAAGAGGAGGGGTTTTGGCCCTGGCTTGCAGCCTATATATTGTGTCATTGTTCTTATTGTTTTGGTAGTTGTTAGACTTATATAACATTATAATAACAAGGAACAAAATTAATAAGGAAAAAGGTAACAAAAACAGTTATCAAGTTAAAGAGAATTAACATATTCGTTTCCCTATTGGGTTCTCAACATTGGAAATTTTGGTAGCAGAAGCCGAAGACTTGACTCGGTCCATGCATGTCACTTCTAAGGAAGGATGAGGAGGTTCCCCCTGAAGCGTTCCAAGATTTAAGTTTCTGACCTCTACATGTTCCAAATTGGGGAGACTAGAGTTAGAAATAGGCACAACCTCCCTATGATTATCAATAGATAGATCCATGACCTCTAAGTTGACTAACTAGAGAGGCTCATCATCAAGGGAGTCATGTGGAACAAGTGGAGGGGAAGCCCGTGTGGGAAAAATAACCTGATCATATTCCATATTGGGATGGAGTTTTTGACCAGCATTATGAGGTACTGACAGGATTGTTAGAGGGGAAATCTCTTCCACAATAGGTGGAAAAGGATTCTCACTAGCTTGATCCACTTCCATAGGAGCAGGAGGCACCACCCAAGGATCAGGAGGCCTATGGGGTCCATAGGTGTCGAAAGAGATCATATGGAAGTGAGAAGTGGTAGGAGTAGAAAGTGTGTTGTGTGGAAGGAGTTGATGAAAAAATCTGATAAGAGCTAAACTTTTAAAGAGTCTTGCTCCAACACTCTGAAACTGACCAGGATGATCTCCCACGAGTGGTACTGGATTCCCCGTGGTGGAAATTTGGGCCAGTGGCACGCAATAGTAAAGTTGATCAATAGTGATAGTTTTTCCTTCATGAGGAAATCAAAGGACACAAAATATGGATGAGACCACTACGTTCATGGCATAAAACTAGCTACAACCAAGGAGTAGGTTATAGCCCAATGGAGCATCGATGACTTCAACATCAACATATACATTTTTCCCTCCTAACTCAATGGAAAAATTTGGAAGAACCCCTTTAGGTACAAAGTTGTGACCGTCAAAGGTTTGGAGAGTGGTGTTGGACATGGTGAGCACCAAAGAGCCAAGAGCCTTCTAGCAGGACACTGACATAACACATGTGTAAGAGCCTTCATCCACCAAAGTGCAATGAATAGTCTAATGGAAAATTCGCATAAGGATTTGAAAAGAAATCTGGTGGGAAAGGCGAGGGAGGCTTTTTCAGCATTAAAGGTGATGAGACTAGAGTGAGATAGATTGACTCCACCAATGGCATACAACAAGGCTTTGTGTTACTAAGGATAAATTTGCAAGGCCTCCAAGGTAGACATTGCATAAGGTGTCTAGGAAAGATATTCAACAATACTATAATGTTGAGCGGCCCTAGCATAAAGATTGTGTGTCATCCTTCAAAGAACACCCTTGGGGGGGGTGATAGACAGGTTCCATAAGCTTATCCAAAGTGAGAGGTCTAGTGGAGGTAGGTGGAGCTGGGGAGTCCTTATAGAGAGAACTCAACTCAGGAACATCATAGGATTTAGCTCACGTTGTCACAATTACATATTCCTTGCACATAAGTATGGATGAACTATGGGGGGAATGAGAAGATGACCCCTCATTTCCCCCTTGCAAAGGTAGAGGAGGTTGAGAAACCATCTGTTGTTGAGGTTGTACAAGGAATAGATGATTCAAAACAATAGGATGTTGAGTAGATGGTGGTGAAATAATCCTATGGACTTCATCCACTCAAGGGCACTCATGAGTGAGGTGATTGCACCAATTCTATTTCATTTAATTATGCAAAGAGTTATTTCTCTGCAATCTCATTCCCGATTAAGATCACCAAACAAAAAAAGGGAAAGACCAATGGAGATATAATAGTGTCCCAATACAAATTATCACAGATGCATCAGGCAGTTGGCTCTATATACTACAAGGAAATATGTGTGCATGTGGCCTCCTCACAGGTTGGGGAAGGATTTTGGGTCTGATGCAAATTCTTGTGCTCCAATCGAGCGATCTACCTCATCCACACCTAATCTCGACCCCTACACACAACCACAAACAAACAGAGATAACAAGTGACCTTCCTGAGAAGATATTTAGATCAAAATATAATAAAATCAACCATATAACATGTTGAATACAAATTCATATAGGGAATGAACATGTGTTTTTATTAATCATGTAAGTGAAAATACATCAATATGCCTTCAACAAATAATATCCTCTCCTCCATATTGTAGTATGGTCTCCTCTCCCAATATAGCAGAGCTCTCACGCTATAGTTTGGATACTTTTTCCCCCTTTCCTCTTGGTGAGATCATATAGGTTCATTCTATCCTTTGGGAGAACGTATCTAGACACCAATGGGCTTGACAAGTTAGGAAACTTCTACAATAATGGACCCCTAGCCAACTCATATACAAGTGGGTCAAGTTGATCTCCTTGGGAATGGAAAACTCTAGAATGATTTTTCACAATTATGAGATTTTTCTCAATTATCCCAATTATGAAATAATTATTATCTCATAATTATAATATTTTGGAAAAATAATTATGAGAAATTGCTCAATTATGTAATTTCACCCTTTTAACATGGGATAAAGCTCACATAAGTAAAAGAAAAGGTGGAAAGAGGATGCATTTTAGACAACAAATAAGGCAAGTTGAACTTGGGTTTCTCTCACTATAATGGAGCAAGAAATAGAGTTACAACAAAATGCATATACATATGACATGCATTCATGACAAACACATCTCAACAAGAATATCAACAACTTCTACATGGAAACACAACTGTAACAATGGCCACTAACATGAATACATAACAAGCACATAAACAACCTACATGCATGCATGACAAACACATTCTTCTCATCTAGTCCAAGTGTTGAACCACGCTTTGATACCACTCTGTGGTATCAGATAACACCCAAAGAGAATAGAAACCAAACATCATCCAAAGAGAACGGAACTCACTCTGATACCACTCTGTAATCACCCCCCTCCCACATTTACCCAAGTTAATCGATTCGCTAGGGTAAACATGTGACGCGAGGCTGCTATGATGTGATTCAACTCACCATGTACAATTAAGGAAGTGGAACCAACACAACCCAACCAATCTGAACTTCTACACATGCCACAGAACCCTTAGGAGCCAACCAACTCTTTTAGGTGATCAATCCCTGAGACAATTTAAAATTTTATTGACCTAGAGCCTCATTCGCTCTCATGACATGGGCATGTATGCGACTGGGATCCTCCATTCACTCTCATAGCAAGGGAATGCAAGCAACTAGGAACTTTTTCAGCTAGTTCAGAGCCAATAACCTCACATTCTGTGCCACTTTTTCAGGGCCAGGACTTAGGCCACTGCCTAGAACTTCATGAAACTTCTAGAAATGAAAAGTAACATTGAAACAATGATACTAATACAAATAATTGAACAAAGACTTGCCTGGACCCCTACTATCCATGACATGAATTTCATAAAACGTGTCACAAATATGCAATCTACAGGTCAGATCAACATATTTGAGCATAGTGGTCTCGTACTTATCTGAGAATAACTAAGAAATATTGATGCCTTATCACATTAGCTACATTATCATCTATTAGGTCATATATCCATTGTTTGTTATGAAACCAGCTCAAGTTGATCTATCTTTTCTATCTTTTTGTGAGTTGATTTCATAACATTGTTCATTTATTTACAAATCAAACATGATGAGATCCATACATCATCACTGTCATAAAGCATGATCATAACCAACATATAACCAGTAGAAATAACAAAGATATAACAACCATAAAAAACACATATAAACAAGTATATTAACCCATCAAATACAAGAGGAAAGAAGATATTATTAACATATACAAAATGCAACCAGATCTGGGACTCCCACGAGCCACCCAACCATAGACTAGGTTGAACCAAATCTCTCTTTCAGCTATGTTAGCACTCCTCAGTGTCCCAAGGCTGAGAAAGGAGACCAACAGAGGTAACGTCAAACCAACTTTGGATCTAGTAGCTAGCCCTGCCAAATTAGAGAGGGCTCTCTCTATGATCTCATAGCCAATGAAGTGACTGGAAAGGAAATCAGATGTTAGGCTAGATACTGAGCTCACTAGGGTTTGGTTTTAGGGTTTGTTGGATGAAGGTCATAAATCTAGGAACTAGGCTAGGATTTCAAATGATCAATTGTAGAGATATAATCGGGAAAGGTGGGTATGATCAGTGACAGAAGTAGGTTTTCATTTTGGTATATGGATGAAAATATAGAGGATCAGAATGAGCATGTCACCATGAATTCAATCATCAGAAGAAATAGAACACTAGCATGAAAATCTCATAAAACATAGCATATAACTTATGAATTATGCTTAAACACCTATGAGATAATCACAAGAAAGCATAGGTATGGTAGTAAGGAGAAATATATATATTCAATTTGATGATAAAACATAGAAAAAACATTGTCACAAAGCATAACAGAGGAATCCCAAGATAATATTTGCAATTTTCTATTGTATTACTGCAAAAAAGTGTACACAAGCTCCAAGCTATGATTCTCAAACATCCAACCCTCTCTATCACTTAGATCAGGCTACATATAGATCAAAAAAACATTTCCCCCTCTCAGGGGTCTAATCCATCATCAGAGGAATTGTTTACATCAATCTCTCTAACCAAACCTAAAACTATGGAGGTTAGAAATCAACTCCCTATTTAGACTAAAACCAACTTAATTGACTTTACAAGCATTGATGACCACAAAATTTACATGAAAATGACCTTAACTATCACCATGACATTCAATTACATCATCAAAACATATAAGAAGACAAGATACATCAATTTAAAATTATTTTGACCCATTAAACATCGAAATTTGACTTCCTAGCAAAAGCGCGATGAAATTTCTCAGAAGCGCTGAGTGAGAGACAAGAGCACAGCGTGCTGCTTGTAGAGGCTTTTTGAGGGGTTTTCCTTGATATGTTTTCTGAACTAAAGGTATGTGAAGATAGATTAGGATGTCTAGAAGACCACTGAACCTTTAAACCTTTAAAATCCTTCTCCAAGGCACCTAAAAACTATTTCTCCCAACACTACTCCAGAAGCGCAACGAGGGGTCCAAAAAGGAGGCAGAAACATGAAAATTGACCTGTCTTTTGACCTTTTCTCCAAAATTGCGTGTTGACATTAAAAGCAATGTGTATAGTTGTAATTTATAGGTCAAGGGCTATCCATCCATGCAAGCCATTTTTTATTTGGATGCCTTGAGAAGAAGTGAAGCGTGAGCTCATTATGTTTCTATGCAACTGAATTGCCAGAATTCACCAAAAATTCCAAATTTGACCAAAATTTATAAAAATTGGCTGAAACTTCATCTTTAATTTCTCTAAGTAGTGGCCAAGGCAACTAAAGAGGCCTCAGCAAGCAACTCCAAGTTATCATTCTTCTTTAGCTTGGTTAGGGTTCGCTTATGTCTCCTTTTCATGCTGCTAACCCTAATTTTGCAAATTTGGTTCCTGATGATGTAATGCCTTCCCATGTGTCTTTGAAGGTTTGTGGCTCTATTTTCCTTCCTCGGGAGTTTCTGCAAGTGCTCATTGACCTTCTCAAGCAAATACTCTCTATCCTTATCACTGCTTGCAGCCACAAGTTCAATGGGCTCTTTGTGTACCAATGAAGGAGATTGCTCCTTATCTTCAACCTGCTCTTCTAAACCAATCATTGTTTTACCTTTATCCTTTGCCTCGTTGGATGATGGAGGACCTTGTGAGGTATTTTGTTGCATCAATCTCACCTTCAAAAGTCTATTTTCTTGTCTCAATAAGGCCACCATGTAGTTTGTCTTTTCCAAGTCATCTTTGAGTGATTGGATTTGTGATTGTTGTTCCTTGATAACATCTGCATCTGATTTCTCTTCATGGCCCAATATTTCTTGTTCATGAGGCATTTCCTCCTCATATTGCTACGAGGATGAGTCGGTTGCATGCCTAGGTGACTGCTCCATTTCTCCTTGAACTTTCTCAGCTGTAGTTTCCTTAGGCAACTATCTAGTTTGTGACCTATTTAGAGTTCTAGGTGTAGACCCATCTTGAGTGACCTCGGGGTGAAAAAACCACTCTTTCCCCTTCTGGTAGGTCTGTGAAACCTCTACCCTAGGTTCCTTTCTACTGGATGATCCAACCTCCTTTGGCCTTGATGGTGTTGATGAAGTGCTTTGACTAGTAGTTTGACTATTGGTGGGAAAAAAGGCAGTTGATTGTATGAATGTCTCCCATGGTATATTAAACTATGAACGTTGATGCATAACAATGACTTTGACCAAGCCATAGTGAAATAGGTTTGCTTGGTGATATTTCCCTTTTCTTTGTACCTTCTTTGTCATCTTGACAAGGCTTCTGTATAGCTAGTGAGGCAGGTTCAGTGGTTTGATGGCAGTGAAATGCATCAGTAGCCTTATGTGATACTGGTACTGGCTTGAAAATCTCCCTTCACATGTAAAGTAATTCATGATCATCTTAATTAATGGAGCATACTTGTTAACCCATTTTCTGAAGGGAAAAATGTGTGTAGGAGCATTTTTGTAATATGGCTTTAGGAAACCTTTGTAATTCTCAATGTCCAAATCGATCCCTTTAAACCAGATCTCTCCTTAGTTAGGGATACCTGTGGCTGAAGCTATGGCTTCTACTGATATGGTGAAGTAAACCCCTACTATGTTGGCCTTATCCCTTCTAAGATTTGTGGAAAAGAGGCTTGTCAGCTTGACATGGAAACCTACCTCCTGAATCCTTTCACAAAAATCTAGGTAACCCACATCTTGAAAGGATTTCTTGATGAAACATGAGGTTATGATCTATTGGACCTGAGTGCGATCATACCTAGAAATTTTTCCTCTTTCTTCTCATTGTCTATGGTTTCAGTCTGCGTGATCAAACCCTAGCTAGGTAGGGGGGAAAGGGTGGCGTAGTATTGGGAAAACAGGGGAAATGGGACAGTTCTATTGAGGGAAGGGAGTGAAGGGGTTAGGGGTTAGGTAAATTTATGGGAAAATTCCTGGGGGTAGGGATAGGTGTTAAGGAGTGTAGGGAGGTGGACTTTCTTGAAAAGAGTAAGGGGAAGTAGGCAAAAAGGACAAAATACAATCCTAGCCTAGGATTTATGGAAAAGCACAGCGTAGGATTAGGGTTTTAGGGAAAATGAGGGGAAATTATTTGAATGGGTAGGGAAATAGTTGGGAAAGGTATATAATATAAGTATGGGGGTGATAAAGTAGAAAATATAGGGTTTTAATCACTGAAATCAACAAAAAACAAGAGGAAACTAAAAGCACAGTGAAAACCCTAGGAGAGGGATTTTCACCTTTCACTGAAGAAAATTGACTGAACAAGAGGTGATGAGAGGCCACTTACTTCATTGGGAGTCTCTGGAACCTGTTTGGTGCTGATTTGACCCTTGCAAAGCTTTGATTTAACTCATTTTCCAAAAGTGCAACAAGACTACCAGAAGTGCAGCGAAACTGCCAGAATCGCAACGAAACTACTAGAAGCACTGCAAAACTAGGTAAACAAGGGTTTAATGAGGAATTTTGATGCTCTGGTGGTTTGGATGAAGTTCGATGGTAGAGAGATGCTCAATGAAAGTGAAATGAGCAATTAGAATGCTTCGATGGTCTACTTATAGGCTTGGAAGTTGATTTTTTTATGATGGCATGACATCATATGTCCTTTGGAGAAATGATGAAATATGGTAGTGTAATGCAGTTTTGTAGCTTTATTAGGCAAAGTTACATTTTCACAAGAAGGAAAAAGTACCTTAGATAAATCTTTGAACACTTTTTCCTAATTACTACTCCTATAATGGTGACATTAGGTGATGACATGACTTCTAAATGACAATGATGACATGACTTAATAATAACACTAAATGAATACCTAAAACCATGATTTGGAACTTTAGACCGTTGTAGTATGAATGACCATGAAATGATGACCAACACACTCTTTTGGTGACCCATCACAAGGAATGATGACAAGACCATGATGGAATTTTATGGAGGGAGTAGTAATGACCTAGAACTGACCAATGATCAAATTTTATTTGAAAATTTATTTGAAACTATAGAAATTTGACCTAGGACCCTATCAACCATATTGAAATAGTACATTTTATCATTGGTGACTCATAGACACTAACATTGGCTACAACTATGGATGAAATCTCATTTAGGAGATGTCAAGAACACCAGAGACCAGGTAGCCTCATCCATTGGGCAGTGGAGTCAAAAAAAGTAAGCAGACACAAAACTAGACACTGAAATGATTAACTGACAGAACATAGGACAAACTAAAACTAACTTAAATTTCAAAACAACAACTGATAAGAAAATCATTAGGGCCTTCTCCATGGGCTTCAAACTTTCATGACATCTCCTTCACACTTTGGCAGCAAAATAAATTGTTCTGTACAATGGAAATGAGAAATTCCTGAGGAAATCAAGTGAGGTAACGCTTGAGGAATCTACCATTGATTGGTCCTCCTGGTAGTGCTTATCCATCTAGTTCTTCTAACAAATAGGCATTCTACCCTCTGAAAGATGAAATTATGTATGGTCCTTTCCACAAGTTATCAAACTTTCCATGCTTACCTTTCTCCTCATTCCGGGCATCCCATTGGAGAACAACATCTCCCAAACTAAAATCATCTGCTTTGGTTTTTCTGTCATAGATCTTCTTGATCTTTTCCTGAAGCTTTGAAGTATTCTGAAGTACTTCCTCTCTAGACTGCTGCAAATGAATCATCTGATTAATCCTTCGTTGAATATCATTAGGTTCATTGTCAACTTCCTGCAAAATCTTCATCACCGAGACAGCAAGAGAAGTTGGAAAAACAGTGTCCACTCCATATACCAACTGAAAAGGTGACATGCCTATGCATTTCTTAGTGCTCACTGTATTTTCCCATGGAGCATTGATTAAATTTTTGTGCCAATTCTTTTTATTTTCTTCCAACAACTTGTTGATGATATTTACCAATGATTTATTTGATGATTCGGCCAGTCCATTACCTTATGGATAATATGTGGTTGAATACCCGAGTTTGATGCAGTACTTGTCACATAAATCAATCATCTTCTTCGACTTGAACGATGTTGCATTATCAGTGATAATTTTCTATGGACAACCAAATCGGGACAAAATATTAGACTCAAGAAATTGAACTATAACCGCATCCGTAGCTTGTCTAGTGGGGATGACGTTGATCCACTTCGTGAAATAGTCTATGGCTATTAAAATCCACTTGTTTTGAGATGAAGATGAAGGGTGAATCTCACCAATGAAACCAATGAAATCAAGACCCCGCTGTTGAAAAGGTGCTTGGATATAAATGGGCTGCAAGGGCAGCGGTAACAACTTTCTCTTTCCTTGAAAGATTGACATTCATGACAACTCATTACAGTTTTGTAAACGCTAGAAAATAAACTTGGCCAATAATACCCAGCTCTCAAGATCTTGTTTGTTATAGCCTTCCAATAAAGGTGATCGCCACAATCACCCTTGTGAAAATAATTCATTACTTCTTTTGCTTCACTTTCAACTAGACAACTCAAAAAAATTCCCCCGGATCCTTCCAGAATAAAACATTGTCCAAAATACAATATTTTAGAGCTTTTAACCTTAATGATCTAGGCTTACTTTTCGACAGACCCAATGGAGAATTCAAATGCTGAAGCACATAAACAATATCTGAATACCAAGGAGATGAGGAAAAAATCTGAGATACATGAGCAAATGAATCAACTACTTCTTCTTCGAACATTGTGGCAATGAGATTGATGTCCAAAACATGTAAAATGGACTTTTCCATAAGCTTTGCCAAACCTTTCCCTTTGACCAGCTTTGTAGGTTTAATTTCGAGGTCATACTCCAACATTGCAGCAATCCATTTACCTCGCCTACCTTCAGGATCATTCTACATCAAAACATCCTTGACTGCAGCATTTGGAACATAGGAAACAATATGCGAATGAAGAATGTACACCCGGAAATCCTTCAAAGCCTTTACTAGGGCCAAAGCCTGTTTTTCAATGATATTATACCTTAATGTCGCATCCCTTATGGTTCTACTGAAAAATGCAATTGGCTTCTCTGTTTTTTGGTATTTTTTTCTACATTAGGACAATAGCCAATGTGTGCTCAGAAGCAAATGAAAAAATGATAAAATCCATAGTGTAATCAGGGCTAATTAATATGGGAGCACAAGATAATGCAATTTTGACTTGGTTGAAATATTTCCTTACATCCTCAGACCAATTTACCTCGCTATCCCTTTTCAACATGTTAGTTATTTCTCTTAGATGCTCTGTAAGGTTAGGAATAAACCTTCTCAAGAAGTTGATCTTACTGTTAAAAGACTAAATTTCCTTTGTGTTTCCTGGGTAATCCAATTATTGGATTGCCTCGATTCTTGTGAGATCTATGCGGATGCCATCTTTTGATATGATATGACCAAGTAATTTTCCCTCTTCCATGGCAAACAAACTCTTCTTCGGATTTAGCGATATGCCGAATTTCCTACACCTCTAGAAGACTATCCTCAAATGATGCAAATTCTCTTCATCTGTTTGGGAGAAAACTGTGATATCATCAAGGTAAATAACTAAAAATACATCTTTTTCATTAGCGAAAGTGGTATCCAACGCTCGTTTCAATGTAGCTCCTGCAATTTTTAGCCCAAAAGGCATCTTGGCATACATGGAAGTACCCCAAGGTGTAGCGAATGTTGTTTTCACTTGGTCATCAGGATGGACCAAGACTTGATTATACCTTGAATAGCCATCAAGTAAAGACATTTTATAAGAACCCACTACCCTTTGCAAAAATGTGATCCATCTTTCGGAGAGGGTAATTGTCTTTCAAGGACACTTTGTTCAAATTTCGGAAATCTATGCATAAACGAATTTCACCTATCTTTTTCTTGACTAGAACCAAATTTTACATCCACTCATAAAGTAGAAGAGGAACAATGATACCAACTTTATATAATATGTTTACCTCTTTCTCTATAGATGGCAGCGACTTCAAATTGATCCATCTGAGATTTTGGTGAAAAGGCTTTTGATTAGGCTTGATAGGAATAGTATGTTGAATTATATTTTTATCTTAAACCTTCAAATCTGAATACTCCCATGCAAACACGTCAAAAAAATCAGCCAAAAGTGTTGCATATTTACCTTTCATTTTCTGGGTTAAGGATTTTGACAACTTCACCATCTTTGGCTTCTCATCTATGCCAATATTGATGTCTTCAACTCCTATTTCAGTAAAGACCATTGTCGGCTTCTATGCTACATCATCATGATCAAAGAGCTCTTCCAAGGGTACAAGACCTCTTGGAATGGAATTGTCCTTCAGTTGTAATATTTCCAATTCTATAGCTTGGATCTCCTGATCATATTCATAAAATACATCATCAATGATGAGGGGGCGAATTCTTCCTCCATTTGCAGAAAATTGTTGATTTTCTTATCACCCTAAAACACTTTCCAATACCGGAGATTATCAAGGACAATAGATCAATGTTTAAATTAATTTCAAATTTCTTATTGGAATGTATTGGGATTTTAAACTTCTTGCAGCGATGGCAAGAGAATCAGCCATGAAATTCTGGTTTCTTAGAATCAGAGACAATGTATACTCAGGAAAAGTTTTGAGGATATCTAACACAACATTGTCATATGCTCACATCCTGGGATTTTTGGCCTGGTATTCCCCCTTTACTTGTTTGATTACCAATTCGGAGTCGCCATAAACTGAAATCATTTTTTCACCTAGCTTCTTAAGAATCTTAAGACCGGTAATCAAGGCCTCATATTCTGCTTCATTATTAGAACAATCAAAAGCTAGTTTGTATGAACATACTTTGGAATTATGAGGAATTTTACTTGAATGATTCATTGGAGTATGAATCCAAATTTTGATTCTAGCTCCTTCCTTTCCCATGGCTCCATCAAAATCCATGGTCCAAAGAGAATCTTCCTCATCAGGAAGCTGAAATTCAGAAGACTGATTTTTATTTTTTGTTTGAAGATGATCCGTTGTCTCAACATAATCTATCTCCTTCACTAAATTCATTGTCCTTTCAACTGATATATTAGGTTGCAAACCATTTAATCCATGTTCTTTATTTTCTGCAAGTGGAACTACTCCAAAACTACCTGAAACTTCTAAAATTTCTGAAACTTCTTCAATCTGACTTTCTAAATCAATTGAACTATTATCATTGTACAAAATAAAAGATTCTAAATTAGTATATACAACATGTATAGGGATATTATTTGACTTCTCTTTGCTAGTAATCATATATTTCACCTTGGTTTCCTGATATAATTTCCTAAGTTGACCGAACACCGATATAGTAGAATAAGAGAAACCAAGCTGCAAAGTGCCTTTGAGTTTTTCTCCCCCATGATCACGAGAGCAGCATTCCATACCTTGGAGAAATATCAGCATCAACCACATCCATTAGAAATTTTTTTGTTGGAATCTGGTCTAAAGATACTACCAAGTCTTGAATGAGACCAAGACACTTAACTCTTCCCGAGTCAAAGGAGTAAAGGTCATGATATGATCAGGTAATATCCAGTCCCAACCTTTCCATGATGGCTTTGGGCATGAGCTTGTGAGAAGCTCTGGAATCTAGCATGGCATTGTGAAGGATGAATTCATGGATCCTAAGACTGAGCTAAAATGGTGGGACTTCACTGTGTTAAATTTCCATCTACGGCAGGGACAAACAAAAGTTCAAGGTGGTTATCACTAACAATCACCATGTCTGACATTTGATCAACCTTTAACATTTTGGCCATATGGAATTTATACTAATCATTCTTAACTAGTTTGGTCAAAGGAATTGAGACTTTCAGTTTAGAAATCTGATTCTCTAGACTAAATAAGTTAGGATGATTTTCTACCTCTTTGGAAGTCATATCCTTCTTTTCTAGCTTTTCTTTGGTAGGAATCTCCTTTCTTTGTCCTCCAATTTGTGTTTCTTCATTCATCTTTCCTTGACTAGTGGTAGCAGCCTCCCTTTCTTTGTTCTGATCTGTAGAGGTTGATTCTTTGGGATGAGTATCTTTTTGAGAAGTTGGCTTCCTTGGATTTTAAGTAAGCTACACACTTATATTCCTCAAATTATACTACCTTTTCACTTGGCTAAGAGAATTTTGGTAACCCCTTTGATAATCTTTTGTTTGGACTACCAACAAATCATCATTTGAAATAACAAATCTATGATCATCAAGTGCATATGGTTCCTCAAAAAACTCATCCTATGTAGTGAGGAAAATAGGTACAAGCTCTTCTTCTTCATCAAGTCCCTGTGTATAATTTTGTTGGAGTGGAGTACGAATCTGCTTCTGTGCTTGCTAATCTTGACCCCTCTGCTCTCTTTTGTTTGATTCTAAATTGAGGTTAATTCGGTAATTAGGATTTCTGACTGGATTTTCTGATATTATAATGTTATCCATCATTTTCTCCATGGTTTTGATTAAAGTGTGAAGCTTACCATCTGATGAAGTAGAGGGCTCCTCTTTGATTATGACCTTCTTTATGTTTTCATCTTAGATTTCTTAATAAGTAAGTTTGCTTCAACACTCACAACATTCCTCTACATTTATTCAAGAGTTGTAGGATTCCTCTCTCTCAGTTGATAGCCCTTGTCGAGGCCAAAAGCATTAAGATAGTGAATCAATGCCAAGTTAGGAGGAGGTTTGATGTTGTTTGGGATAGCATTGTAGACCTTATTGAATCTGAGAGTAAAGTCTTGAATGGATTCATTTGGATCTCTTTTCAATGAATTGTATTCACCTAGAATATGGAGGGGGATCTTTTTCTCTTCCCATCTTGCCAAGAATAAGTCTATCAACTATTGGGGATTGGCTATTGAAGCAGCTCTCAAAGCACGAAACCATTTCTTTACTTCACCTGAAAAATTTTGAGTTCTGAGGTGCATTTTAGCATCATCTTCATCGAATTCTTCGAGATCAATGAAATCAACTATCTTATCAATATGTTGCCTTGTCATGATCTCGGTTGTGCCATCAAATAGAGGCAATATTTGATCATAATTTTGAGATAATGCAGCAAGCTACCAGGCAATACCAAAGGGCCAAATCTTGCCATAAAGGTTGTAGAAGGTAGTATGATAGTTACAACAAGGGGTATTGATGGAGGATTTGTTTTAGAAGAAGATGTTTTGGGAGAAGATGATGGTTTGGTGGTGGAAGATGATGGGGTAGATGTATAAGGGGGTGTAACAGATGATGAAACAATGGGGAAAACCTCTTGCTAATATAGGGTATAAGCCTTTTCGGAAGATATTCTCAACTGATCAACTAAATTCTGGAGTTTATGGAAATATGACCAAAACTTATTTTCAAGTTTAGAAAATGAAGCCTCGGAGGATTACACATATGACTTAAACTTAACGGGGTCAAAAAGTGTCTCTGAAACGGAAGACTCGGAGTTATATTTGAATAACGATAACTCAAAATCAAGATCAAAATATAAGTCTTTAAGAGAAATCAATTGTGCAAGTAAAGATGTGGTTCTAGGCAATGGAGATGTACCTGTTTCAAATTCTAGAGGCTGAGACTTTAGCTTTCTCAATAGATTTTTAGGATTTTCCACTACTGGTAGAGGGTTTGGATCAAGATTAGATCTTGTATACCTTTTAGAAGCCAGTGTTTTCCTCAATCTGCACTTTAGCTCAATTACTAAATCAACCTTCTTTGAAAACTAGAACCTGTCACCCACAAACCTAGATCTTCAATGAACTCATAAGAAAAATACCAGGGAAAATTTGACACTTCGTCCCCAGTATGGTCACCAAAAATGTTAGCACTCCTCAATGCCCAAGGCTGAGAAAGGAGACTGACAGAGGTAACCTCAAACCAACTTTGGATCTAGTAGCTAGCCCTACCAAATCAGAGAGGGCTATCTCTATGATCTCACAACCAATGAAGTGAATGGAGAGGAAATCATATGTTAGGCTAGATACTAAGCTCACTAGGGCTTGATTTTAGGGTTTGCTAGATGAAGCTCACAGATCTAGGAACTAGGCTAGGATTTCAAATGATCAATTGCAGAGATATAATGGGGCAAGGTAGGTATGATCAATGACAGAAGTAGGTTGTTATTGTGATATAGGGATGAAAATATAGAGGAACAGAATGAGCATGTAACCATGAATTCACTCATCAGAAGAAATAGAACTCCAGCATGAAAATCTCATCAATACAGAGAATATAAATTATGAATTCTACTTAAATACCTATCAGATGATCACAAGAAAGCATAAATATGGTAGTAAGGAGAAATATATATTAAATTTGATTATAAAATAGGGAAAAAACAATGTCACAAAGCATACCACAAAAATCCCAAGATAATAGCTACAATTGCTTGTTGTATTACTGCAAAAAAATGTACACTAGCTCCAAGATATGATTCTCAAACTTCCAAACCTCTCTATCACTTATACCAGGCTACATATAGATCAAAAACAACATTTCCCCCTCTCAGGGGTCAAATCCATCATGATAGGAACTGTTTACATCAATCTCTGTAACCAAACCTAAAACTAGGGAGGTTAGAAACCAACTCCATGTTTAGACTAAAGCCAACTTAATTCACTGATCAGGTGATCAGTATTTAGCTCAAAAATCAAACTTCTCATAATCTCTCAAAAACTGAAAGACCACATTTGTTTCGGCGATAAGATCCCAACGCAACTCATTTCACTCAAAATGGAGATTGTATGAGAAATATAAAGACTTATGTCCGCTTTTCCAAATAGAAGAATTTTGCAACAACAAAAAAAATTACAATCACTGCCCAGTCAGCAGTCTGTATTGCTAATGTGGCAGGTGACTGTGTGGGTCAAATTTTGGTCAACAATGAATGAGGTCATGCCAAGTGGCACTCTATGATTAGTCGAAAGTTTGATGTGTTGGCCTTTTTCTTATTGGTTGTCGGAGGACCAATGAGAAGGTGACGTGGGAAGCCCGGAGACCACCACGTGTCCCTCCCCAAGGGCCTAGTAGGTTGGCACGCAGTAGAAAAATGTTAATCGGTAGGCCGATGGAGTCAAACCCGCGACCTAGCCCACATAAGCACCAAGGCCTAACGCTATGCTGCAACCATATGATTTAACATGTATGTGGTTGAGGGGGTATTTAAATGTTATGTGCCAGAGGTTTGGAGGTAAGGGGAGGTAAGGGGCCAGGGCTTAGCCCCAACCCCTAACAAAACAATGCCATACGACCTTACGCCGTAACCAAGAGCCAGCACGCCAGGAGGGAGCCATCCCAAGGGCAGTTAGCCCCAGTTCTCGACCACGTTCACCCCATATGCCCGAAATTTTCGTAAGGATAAGCACCTGCAGTTGGCAATGGTCTTAGCAGGCCTAAGAAATCTGGCCCTGCTCCAATTTTGGTGGGGCTAACTAGAGTTTCTCCAGATTTGGTGGAGTTTTCCTAGGGAAAACTGAAGGGACCATAACTTTTGCAAAGTTAAACCAATTTTGGCTTAGAAAGAGTCATTCCTAGATGATTTAGATGTTCTGAGCACATTGAAGGAGGTTTTAGGAGCAATAAAGCATTGTAAACAACACTTTTTTCCATTTTGAGATAATATAAAGCCCCAAGCCATGGAAGCTGGACCAAGGAGATGTAGCCCAAGAGGGGTGAACTCCTTCATCAAAAAATTGTGTTAAGTGTTCATCTTGATGGTTTGTTATATATTTGTTTGGTGTTGTTCAACACTTTATTTACATGCTATTTTGCTCATGAATTTTACATAAAACTTGACAAATTTACCTGTTATACTCACAAACACCATAAAGAAACCTATGTACATGAAGTAAATGACGAGAAATTATTTTCTAATTCTAAATTTGAAATTAGCACAACAAAACTAACATTGAACAACAGATCAAGTTGGTATTAGAGAAAATGTTATTTGATTGATTTGCTTGAGTTTTGTGCAAGTAAGGTTTTAATGGTTGCAAATTTGTGATGCTTACAAGGTTAAAGTTGCAAATATGAGAAGGGAAACTATTGGTTGCAAGTCTTGAGGTTAGGACTAGAATAAGGAGAGCCACAAGGCCACAATCTCCACCCAAATTTTCACTCCCAGTTGCACTTGAAGCACCTCAATTTTTACCTTCAGTTGAGATTGAGGAGGTACAAGCAGTACCAAAAGCTGAGCTTGAATCCAAAGCCATCATGTTTGGAGCAAGAGAGACTGAAGGTCTTTCATAAGAGGAAGCATTCAATAAGTCTTTCTATGATTTAAATGACATGGTTAGAGTCCTCTATGAAGAGAGGAATACTAGGATGGCTGGAGAGATTTCTAAGTCTCCACATGGAGAGGGAAACTCAGAAGATAAAAAAAAAGATGAAAAGAAGGATTCAAAGGGTAATGGAGGAAAGCCTCCTCCATATCCACCATCTTTAGCATCTTCCTCATCATCTTCCTCATCATGTTCACCATCCCCATCATCACCAACAACATCATCTTCCACTTCCACCACAAAAACTATTCATACTCATTCAAAAACCCTAAAAGGAAAAACTCCCTTACTCAAATTGGACATTAAGTTTGAAATTCCCATGTACAATGGTGAGGTAAATGCAGAGAAGTTAGAAATTTGGATTCAAAAATTGGAGGTTTATTGCAGAATTCAGAACCTTCAAGAAGATGACATAAAGACCCAGTTGGCTTCATTGAGGCTAGAAGGAGAAGCACTAGTTTGGTGGGAAGAAAAGAGTCAAGATGAAATGTGAATTCATGGTAAGATATCCATTTCTTGGGTTGAATTTGTTTCTTCAATTAAACTATAGTTTTATCCTTTAGCATACATGCAAAAATCCATTATGAGTTGGCAAAAATTTAGGCAACTCAAGGGAAAAACAGTTCAAGACTATACCCAGGAGTTTAGGAAAAGGGCTTTGTTGTTAGGAGTAAACATGAATTCCCAAGATACTCTATTGAAATACATTAGGGGTTTACATTCCTACTTAAAACACACTGTCCTTATGTTCAATCCAAGCAATTTATATGAGGTATGTGTGCAAGCCATGCACCTTGAAGCAAGAGGAAAGAACATTTAGGACGAGGGTACCAAGAAGAAGCCATTCAAGGGTAAGGAGAAAGAGAAGGGTGGAAAATGGAAAGGAAAGAAGAATTCAAGTGTAAAGAAATAAGGGGAGAAAATTATATGAAAACATTGTTCCAAATAGGGGCATGATGAAACCCACTATTGGAAACTACATCCCGAACTAAGGCCTAAGAAACCAAACAATAAGGGGAAACAAAAGATGACCGCTACCACACAACATGATCTTGGATCCAATTTCGGTGATGAGACCAAGATTACAACCATGGTCACAAAGGGAAAGGAAGCTATAGCAAGCAATAGTTCCTCACATAGTCACAACAACACTCCAAATGAAGAATCAGGGATAGAGTTGTTCCATGTAAGGGTAATCTCAAACCATACAAAGATTGATGCATTATTTGATAGTGGGTCACAAGTGAAGTTAATTTCAGAAGACTTGGTCAAAAATCTTAACCTTGAAACTGTACCTCATCATAAGCCATATCCTTTGGGTTGAATAGTCAATAATTCAAATTTACAGGTTACAAGGAAATGCTTATTCAGGTTTGCCATTACTGCAAATTTTATTGATGAAGTTGAGTTAGATGTGGTTCCACTTAACATCTTAGGAATTATTTTGGGAAGCCCATATTTGTATGACAGGAAAGCGGTACTTTATCGCCATGAGAACAAATATCAATTTCTCAAGGATGGAGTGGAGTATATTGTGAGAGCCCATCGCAAAAAGTTAAACATTTTTTTGGTTAATGCAGGGCAGATGAAGAGGCTAGTAAATGCAAGTAAAAATTTTGTGCTTCTCATGATCAAGAAAAAGAATGATATGGATTATGAATATTTTGAAGGTTTTGATGATAAGTTAAAATCTGATTTGTTTGATGTGGTAAGAAACCATGTCGAGATGTTATAGGAACCAAAGGGGTTACCTCCCAAGAAGGGAATTCAGCATGAGATACAGTTGTAGCAGGATGTTCCACTTCCAAACATTGGAATGTATTGCATGTTGATCATGGTTAGCATGGAAATCAAGAAGAAATTTCAAGAATTTCTTAACAAAGTTGGCATACATGCATCCACTTCGCCATATGGTTCACCAATTGTCTTGGTGCTAAAGAAGGACGGGACTTGGCACATGTGTGTGGATTTCCGTGCACTGAGTAAGATAACAGTAAAGAATCATTATCCACTCCCAAGAATTGATGATTTGCTTGATCAATTGAGGTATGCAAAGTATTTCACTAAGTTAGACTTACGAAGTGGCTATCATCAAGTTAGAATAGCTGAAGAGGACATTTGGAAAACCACATTTAAAACTAAACAAGGATTTTTTGAGTGGTTTTTAATGCCTTTCAGTCTTACCAATGCTCCAACTACTTTCATGAGAGTTATGAATGATGTATTGAGACCATTTCTAGATGATTTTTTCATTGTTTACTTAGATGATATTCTCATATTCAGCAAATCTAGAGATGAACATGTCATGCATGTGAACAAAGTACTTGATGTCTTGAGAAAAGAACAATTATCTTTAAAGATGTCAAAGTGTGAATTTGGCAAGAGTTCTTTTGTGTATTTGGGACACATTGTTGGAGGAGGTGAGCTGAAGATAGACCCATCTAAGGTTGAGTTCACTGTGAATTGACCCAAGCCCAATACAGTTACAGAGGTAAGAAGCTTTCTAGGGGAAACATAATATTGGAGGAAATTTATTGCTAATTTTTCTTCCATTGCAGCTCCACTACATGCATTGACTAGTGTCAAGAAAGTCTTCCATTGGGGAGATGTACAAAAAAAATCATTTGATGCTTTAAAACAAAATATCATTTAAGTGCCGGTATTGGTTCTTCCAGATCTTAGACAGCCATTTGAGATTCAAATATATGCTAGTGATTACGCCATGCGAGCAGTTCTCATGCAGCATGGTAAGCCCATTTCATTTCATTCTGAAACTTTTAATGGTGTTGTGACTAACTATCCCACTTATGATAAAGAACTTTATGCATTGGTACAAAGTGTTAAAAAATGGAAACACCACTTGATGGGGAAGGAGACCATTATCAATACTGAAGATCAACCATTGCAGTACTTATAGTCATAGTCAAAGTTGCAACAATCATGACACTTCAGATGGATGGGTTTTCTACAACATTTCCATTTGGTTATCAAGTACCAAAAGGGAATATACAATAAGGTAGTTGATATTCTTTCTAAACCTATTGTAAATTCATCTATTATACTCAAGCACAATTCTGTTTTGCATGAAAGTTACATTGAGCAATATGCATATGATAATGACTTTCAAGATGTGTATGCAAGCTTGAGGCAAGGAAACCAAATTGAAGAGTTAGATTACCATGTACATAATATTTTGTTGTATCACTTGGGAAAGTTATGTATTCCACAAGGAAAAAGAAATAGTATCATAAGGGAGGCACACATTTCATTGATTGCTGGACATTTTGGTGTAGGCAAGATAATAGCGAATCTCCAAAGGTATTGTTAATGGCCACGCATGTTTGATAGTGTATCTTGTTTCATTAGAGGATGTTCTTTGTGTGCAATAAGTAAGCTTAGAAATAGGAAACTAGGATTGTACACTCTACTTCCGGTACCTTCGCGTCCATGGGAGAGTATCTCAATGGATTTTGTAGGAGGTCTTCCATTGTCAAGGAAAGTTCATGATACTTGTATGTAGTTGTAGATAGGTTCAGCAAGATTTGTATTATAACTCCATGTAAAAAGAATATTATAGCTGAACAAATAGCTCCCCGTTTCTTTCAAAATGTTTGGGTTCATTTTGGTCTTCCTACTTCCATTGTAAGTGATTGAGATTCTCGATTTGTTGGGAATTTTTGGTCAAATTTGTGGGACATGATGGACACTAAGTTGAAGAAGAGTACAACCTTTCATCGGAAAATAGATGGAAAAACCGAGGTGATCAACAGGATAGTCATTCATCTTCTTAGAAGATATTGCAGCAAACATCCGAAGTTGTGGGATGAACAGTTGCATTACATACAACATGCATACAACAGGGCAAAGCATTCTTCCACAAACACATTTCCATTTGAGGCATGTTTTGGGTACTTTCCAAGATCGTCATTAGACTTCATCTTTGAGAAATATGTTTCTGTTGATGGCCATAGTGACATAGATAAGGCAAGGAAGTTCATGGAGAAAATCCAGTTGATACATCACACAGTGCAAGAACAACTTGAAAAGAGTCAAAGCAGCTACAAGGAAAGGAATGACAAACACCACGTCGATCATAAATTCCAAGTTGGTCACGAAGTTTGGTTATATATTAGCAAAGAGAGACTTCAAGGGGAAGGTAAAAAACTAAAGCCAATCCCTTATGGTCCTTTTAAAATTCTGGAAAAGATTGATAACAATGCATTTAAGCCATATTTGCCTGCTTATATGCAAATATACTCTATTGTCAATGTTGAGAATTTGAAATTGTTTGAGCCTCTTTTTATTGATGATCAAGGAGATCATGTTCAACTGCCATCAATAGATGATTTCTCGCTAGAATATCTTGATGAACTTCAGCAAGATCTCCTACTTGACAAAAGAACCAGAAATTCAAAGAGAGGGAATGTCGAATATCTTTGAGTGGGACTCAAGGGACAAAATCCTTCTAAGGCCAAATGGATGAAGATTGAGAAGGTGAGGGAGTTGTACCCTCACTTGCTGAACAATTGATAGTATCTTTTGGGGTCCAAAAGGCTTCCAGTGGCGAGGAATGATCAGGTGATCAATATTTAGCTCAAAAATCAAATTTCTTAGAATTGCTCAAAAATAGAACGAACACGTCTGCCTCGATGATATGATCCCAATGCAACTCATTTCACTCAAATAGAGCTCGTATGAGAAAGATAGAGACTTTTGTCCACTTTGCTAAACATAAGAATTTTGCAACAAAAAAATTACAGTCACTGCCCAGTCAATAGTTTGTACTACTGACATGATAGGTGCTTGTGCAAGTCAAAGTTTTTTCAACAGTGAATGATGTCACGCCAAGTGGTGCTTTATGATTGGTCGACAATTTGATGTTTTGGATTCTTTTTTATTGACTGTCGAAGGACCAGTGAGAAGGTGATGTGGAAATCTCGGAGGCCACCACATGTCCCTCCCCAAGGGCCAAGCAAGTTGGCGTGCAGTGGCAAAATTTTAATCGGCAAGCCGGCGGAGTCAAACCCGCGACCTAACCCACACAAGCATTAAGGCCTACCACTATGTCGCAACCATACAACTTAACATGTATGCGGTTGAAGGGGTATTTAAATGTTAAGCATCGAAGGTTTGGAGGTAAGGGGCCAGGGCTTAGCCCCGACCCCTAACAAAAGAATGACATATGACCTTACGCCATAACCAACTACCAACACGCCAGGAGGGAGCCAACCCAAGGGTAGTTAGCCCCAGTTCTCGACCACGTGCGCCCCATATGCCCAAACTTTTTGGAAGGATAAGCACCTACAGTTGGTGGCAGTTTTAGCAGGCCCGAGAAATTCGGCACTACTCCAATTTTGCTGAGGCTAGCTGGAGTTTCTCCAGATTTGGTGGAGCTTTCTTAGGGAAAACTGAAGGGACCATAACTTTTGCAAAATTCGACCAATTTTGGCTCAGAAAGAGCCATTCCTAGATGATTTGGATGTTCTGAGCACATTGACGTAGATTTTAGGAGGAGTAAAGCATTGTAAACATCACTTTTTTCCATTTTGAGCTAATACAGAAGCCCAAGCCATGGAAGCTAGACCAAGGAGATGTAGCCCAGGAGGGGTGAACTCCTTCATCAAAAAATTGTGTTAAGTGTTCATCTTGATGGTTTGTTGTATATTTGTTTGGTGTTGTTCAACACTTTATTTACATGCTATTTTGCTCATGAATTTGACATAAAAGTTGACAAATTTAGCTGTTACACTCACAAACACCATAAAGAAACCTATGTACATGAAGTAAATGATGAGCAATTGTTTTCTAATTCTGAAGTTGAAATTAGCACAACAAAACTAACATTCAACAACAGATCATTGACTTTACAAGCATTTATGACCACAAAATTTACATGAAAATGACCATAACTACCACCATGACATTCAATTACATCATCAAAACATATAAGAGGACAAGATACATCAATTGAAAAAGATTTTGACCCATTAAACATCAAAATTTGACTTCTTGGCAAAAGCGCAGCGAAATTTCTTAGAAGTGCAACGTGAGAGACAGAAGCACAGCGTGCTGCTTGTAGAGGCTTTTTGAGGGCTTTTCCTTGATCTTTTTTCTGAACTGAAGGTAGCTTAGGATGTCTAGAAGACCACTGAACCTTTAAACCTGCAAAAATTCTTCTCTAAGGAACCCAAAAACCATTTCTCCCAAGACTACTCCAGAAGCGCAGCGAGGGGTCCAAAAAGGAGGCAAAAACATGAAATTTGACCTGTTTTTTGACCTTTTCTCCAAAATTATGTGCTGACATGGTAAACCAAGTGTATAGTTGTAATTTATAAAACAAGGACTATCCATTCATGCAAGACATTTGTGATTTGGATGCCCAGAGAAGAAGCACAACATGAGCTCACTGCGCTTCTATGCAATTGAATTGCCAAAATTCAACAAAATTCCAAATTTGACCAAAAATTCCAAATTTGACCAAAATTTCTCAAAATTGGTTGAAAAATCATATTTAATTTCTTTGAGTAGTGGCCTAGACAACTAGAGATGCCTCAGTAAGCAACTCCAAGTTATCCTTCTTCTTTAGCTTTATTAGGGTTTTCTTAAGTCTCCTTTTCATACTCCTAACCCTAATTTCGCAAATTTGGTTCTTGATGAAGTAATGCCTTACCATGTGTATCTAAAGGTTTGTGGCTTTGTTTTCCTTCCTCAGGAGAATCTCCAAGTTCTCATTGACTTTATCAAGAAAATACTCTCTATCCTTATCATTGCTTGCAGCCATAAGGTCAACAGGGTCTTTATGTACCAATGAAGGAGATTGCCCCTTATCTTCAACCTGCTCTTCTAAACCATTTTACCTTTGTCCTTTTCTTGGCTCGATGATGGAGGACCTTGTGAGGTATTGTGATGCATCAAGCTCACCTTCAAAATTTTGTTTTTCTTGTCTCAATAGGGCCACCATGTAGTTTGCCTTTGCCAAGTCATCTTTGAATGCTTGGATTTGTGCTTGTTATTCCTTGATAACATCTGCATTTGATTTCTCTTCATGGCCCAATATTTCTTGTTCATGAGGAATTTCCTCCTCATATTTCTGCAAGGGTCAGTCAGTTGCATGCCTAGGTGACTGCTCCATTTCTCCTTGAACTTGCTCAATTGTAGTTTCCTTAGGAAACCGTCTAGTTTGTGACCTATTCAAAGTTCTAGGTGTAGGCCCATCTTTAGTGATATCACGGGAAAAAACCACTATTTTCCCCTTCTAGTAGTTTTGTGAAACCTTTGCCCTAAGTTCCTTTCTACTGGATGAGCCAACCTCCTTTGGCCTTGATGGTGTTGATGAGGTGCTTTGACTGGTTGTTTGACTAGTGGTGGGCAAAAAGACAACTGATGGTATGAATGTCTCCCATGGTATATTAACCTGTGAAAGATGATGCAAAACAATGAATTTGACCAAGCCATGGTGAAATAGGTTTGCTTGGTGATTTTTCCCTTTTCTTTGTACCTTCTCTGTCATATTTACAAGATTTCTGTATAGGTAGTGAGGCAGATTCAATGGTTTGATGGCAGTGAAATGCATCAATAGCCTTATGTGATACTGGTACAGCCTTGAAAATCTCCCTTCACATGTAAAGTACTTCATGATCATCTTCATTAATGGAGCATACCTATCAAGCAATTGTCTGAAGGGAAAAATGTGTGTAGGATCATTTTTGTAATATGGCTTTAGGAATTTGTAATTCTCAATGTCGAAATACATCCCTTTAAACCACATCTCTCCTTGGTTAGGGATACCTATGGCTGAATCTATGGATTTTGTTGATATGGTGAAGTCAATCCCTACTATGTTGGCCTTATCCCTCCTGAGATTTGTGGCAAAGAGGCTTGTCAACTTGACATGGCAACCTACCTCCTGAATCCTTTCATAAAAACTTAGGCAGCCCACATCTTGAAAGGATTTCTTGTTGAAAGATGAGGCCATGATATCTTGGACCTAACCTAGAAATTTTCCCTCCTTTATTGTAATTTTTCTTCTCACTGTCTATGGTTTCAGTCTACATGATCAAACCCTCGCTAGGTAGGGGGGGAAAGGGTAGGGTAGTATTGGAAAAACAAGGGAAATGGGACAGTTGTGTTGAGGGGAGGGAGTGAAGGGGTTAGGGGTTAGGTAAATTTATGGGAAAATTCTTGAGGTAGGGATAGGTTTTAAGGAATGTAAGGAGGTGGAATTTCCTAAAAAGAGTGAGGGGAAGTAGGGAAAAGGGACAAAACACAGTCATAGCCTAGGATTTATGCAAAAACGCAGTGTAGGCCTAGGGTTTTAGGGAAAATGAAGGGAATGGGTAGGGAATTGGGAAAAGTAGATAAGGTAAGTATGGGGCTGATAAAGCAGAAAAGCTAGGGTTTTAATCACTGAAATCAACTAAACACAAGAGAAAACTAAACGTGCGAAAAATCCCTAAGAGAGGGATTTTCACAATTTACTGAAGACAGTTGACTAAAAAAGAGGTGATGAGAGGCCACTTACTTCATTGGGAGTCTTTGGAACCTGTTTGGTACTTATTTGACCCTTGCAATGCTTTGATTTACCTCCTTTTCCAAAAGCGCAACGAGACTGCTAGAAGTGCAACGAAACTGCCAAAAGCGCAATGAAACTAGGTAAACAAGGGTTTAATAAGGAATTTCGATGCTTTGGTGGCTGGGATGAAGGTCGATGGCAAAGAGATTCTCAATGAAATTGAAATGAGCAATTAAATTCTTGGATGGTCTACTTATAGGCTTGGAAGTTGATTTTTTTAATGATGGTATGACATCATATGTGCTTTTGAGAAATGATGAAATATTGTAGTGTACTACAGTTTTGTAGCTTTATTAGGCAAAGTTACATCTTCACAAGGAGTAAAAAGTAACTTAGAGAAATATTTGAACACTTTTCCCTAATTACTACTCCTATAATGGTGACATGAGGTGATGACATGACTTCTAAATGACAATGATGACATGACTTAATAATAACACCAAATGAATACCTAAAACCATGATTTGGACCTTTAGACCTTTGTAGTATGAATGACCATGAAATTATGACCAAGACACTCTTTTGGAGACCCATCACAAGGATTGATGACAAGACCATGATGGAATTTTATGGAGGGAGTAGTAATGACCTAGAACTGACCAATGATCAAATTTTATTTGAAACTATAACAATTTGACCTAGTACCCTATTAGCCATATTGAAAGAGTACATTTGATCACTGGTGACCCATAGACACTAAAAACCTAGTCACCCCCGTGCCATATTCTAAGCATGAATGTAGGATCTCATAGAACACATCCAATAAAAGCAAACCAGGGCTTCCAAAGGCCAAACCACCTCAACCATCAACCAGTGATTCCACCTCATGGTTGAACATCACTAACCATCACTAGATTGGTCTCTACCGCCAAGTTTTTTCAGGGCTATAGAGTGTTTATTCCAACCACGACTTCCAAGAGTAGTAACTCAACCCACAACTGTTGTTGTGATTCCAGAGAATTTTTCCAACCAGGGCTTCTAGGACTAGTAATTCAATCCACCAAGGGCTTCCAAAGAGTTTTTCCAACCAAGGCTTCTAAGACTAGTAACTTAACCCAAGCTATTACAGGGCTTCCAGAGCATTTGTCCAACCAAGGCTTCTAGGAACTAGTAGCTCAACCCACAACCAAAGGAACATGAGAACCAACCAAAAAAAAAAAGGAAAGACACCCACAACACCATGGCTATCCAAGATATGGAAAGGCTAAGAAAATCCACCTTCAATCCAGGCATTCCTCCATGCCAATGACAAATCATAACCAAGAAACCACATGCATATGTCATGCATGCCAAAACTAGCAAGAAATCATACATGCAACTCAGTACCTGTAAACAAAATTTGTTGTAGTTGTTGATCCCGATGTCCTATTGCACTTTCCTGCTCTTCCTTTGCCTTCTTTCTCCAAATCCAAAGTATCCCACACTCCTCCAAGAGTGCTCCAATAAAACTATAAGTGTCCAAGAGTATGAGAGAGAGAGAATAGAGAGAGAGCTCCAAAATTGTACTGACAAAAGCCTATGAATTGATCCTCATAAGCCTTTTATCAATGAAGCCTCTCTTTTTTTCCATTTCCATTATTTTCCTTCATTTTCCTCCTCACTTGCAACATGTGACCTTTCACCTTCGTTTTCTCCTATTTTCCATTATTTTCATAAATAAAATGCCAATAATTGCCTCTTTGCCTTTGCCAATCTCCCTTAGCCACAATAAACCAAATGCTTTTCCCACCATTCAGTTTGGAATACGTGTCCCATGACCTTGGTCTTATATTTGTTTACATGATTTTTTAACCAGGGTTGTTACAACGAAGTGAGTTTGGCAGAAACCCTATGTATTTGAAGTGGCTTAATCAGGAATTGACTCATATTATATGAAAAACATATGTATATACATCCGAGTGTTCATAGCGAACATCAATGCTTCAATTAATTGTTGGTTGCCAAGTCAGGTTCAACAATGTCTCTACATAACTTCTTGAAATTCAATTGGAGTGTCCAAGTATTTGCATTTCCACGTTTCAAAAACTCTTTAATAGATTTAAAATATATATTTTCTTTTCCAAACTTCATAAAGTAGTTCATCATGCCATGATTTTTCATTTTAAACTTCAGAGGCCAACTCCCTATTACTTTGATTATCAAAGGCTCATTACATGTTAAGAATAGACCATCAACATATAAAACCAATCAAAGGCATACCTTGGACCACTTTGGAGTAGATAATTGGATTGACACATCTTCCTAGCTTCACTAGGTAACTTTCATTGCAGACATAGTAGGCTCGGGAAGCTTACCTCAAACCATACAATGATTTCTGCAAACATACACTTGACCTAACTAATATGCTCATCCTTACATAAATCAATATTTTGAAAGCAAATAAACTAAGTCAATGTATCAAGCCTTAGATTCCAAATCAAAACTAATATCAAAGTCATAAAAGTTCTTGTCGATATCACTGTAACAAACTCTTCGGACTAGGTGTCAGGAGGAGCTCAAGTTATGACTTCATTTGTTGTCATGTCAACAAATTGTTATTAAGCAATATCAAAATCTATCATGTTATCCACATAATCATAATATGAATTGTTTTTTTCATTATACATCAAGGATAAGTCATATAAGTTTCACGCATTCATAGAGAGATCATTGCATACTAAATCATAATTATTTATACTTCAACCAATGTTCCAAATCCAATGATGCAAGTACAAAATCACTATATCAATATTAGTTTCTGAAAGTCATTATGCCCACATAACACTGTCATCAAGGTGAATCATCAATTATCAAATTAAAACCCTAATTTGTTATTATTGTGAGTTCAATTAATCCATAACCAAAAAAATATCTATGAACTATCAAGCATTATGTCAAAGTTCTAAGGAATCATTAATTATCCAAGCCAATATTGCTCATCTATACCAATCAACCAAATTTTGTCAAACCCTTGCAAATGTTATCAATTATTGTCATATACTAGCTTTAATAATCAAATCAAAATAGCATACTTGATATGCATATTTTGATCCGCTACAAACACAGTTTTAGTCAATACTCTCACATTCTCTATAGTAAAACATTCAAACTTCCCTGCTCATAGGACTTTCTATTGTCTGCTCCATATATGTAGGATTGTCATACTTTAGGTGTCCTCCTGGTTTTATGCATAGGGATTTAGTTTTTGTGACCTATAGGCACAAGCACAGCCACAGGGCTTCTTCCATGTGGTTGGGAGGCCTATAGCTACATTGTTAAGCATTTCTCCCAGTAATTGGGGTTTAGACTAGAAGAAAACTTATTTTCGCAGAACAAAACCTGTTGCAGACTAACGACATCATATATTTGACTATTCATGTCCAAAAATCTTGCTTCAAAAATAAAGAATATTCTATACATTTAATGCAAATGATAGTAGGCGTAGGGATCTTATGGAGAGATTTTCCCTCTGAATGGGAAGCTAGTCCATTCATCATCATTCAAAACATCAACATGTCTATCATAATACTGTCATGCATCAGTAGAACTATCAGATCATAGAATCAAACTTTATCAGGTTCTAAAACATGTATTCATCATGGTCATAACATGTTAGCATTAGCTACTTCATCATCACATATAAACATGACATCAAACGTTTATCAAGGGTTAGATTCATATGATTAGGGAAACTAACAAGTGTATCATCATACTTCAAGGATCATAATCACTTCATTACTTCTTTATTATATTATCCAATCATAAATACAGGGCATCCAGATTTACCACATTGTCAAATTTACTAAGCTTATCAAAACCTAACCAAGGTCAACAAAAGTTCTTGAATATCTATCTTATTGTTACACTTCTATCATCATGTTTACCATGCTTATCACAAGAATTAACAATAGTAACAAGCCACAAAAAAAAGAGCAATGTATGTAGTTCGCTTTATAAAATCAAGAAATCCATCATGCCCAAAAAAAAATAGAAAGATACTTGCAAAATATCAAGAGCACAAATATATATCACATGTACCATAAATCAAACTTACTTTTACATGCATGCATAAGCCATTTGTGAAGTTGATATTCTCAACATACCTTAGGGCTTACCTTGCCATCCAATATTGCACTTGAAACAATATATTAAACATACCTTATAACATTTAGACACCTTTGCACTTTGATCACTTACTTTTCCTAGGAAACTATAGCACTTCTCTTCCTGCACTAGCTATCTTTTCCTACACCTCATATGAACCTTAAGAAGGATCCACTTATAACATCTTATTAGGAAGTTAAAAGTATCAAAATACTCAAATATACATGCAAGAAGTATAATTAGTGATCAAATCAATAAATCTAAACAAAAGTAAAGACATAAGGAAGTAACATAAATCGAAAGAGTACTTATATTCAGTGAGAGGTGATCATCTCCCTCTTCAACCAAACTACAAGAGTCATGACTGTCCATAATCCATATAACATTGTTTCCTTCATTATATTTAAACCAACTTCATCAACAATCAGACCTAATTGAGACTATCCCATCTAGGCTTACAACAAATCTATCACAAGTGATAGAACATCTTCACATTGATCATGCATATCTCAAATATTTATCATAATCCAGGTTTTTTTCCAAACCCTAACCTCATAATATCCATAAAACCCTAATAGCTAAATTGCTTAGCCTTTCCTTCAAACCCTAGTATTATTTTAGGTCTCCTCCATATTCTCTTGCTTCCGTCAATGGTGTCTTCATAGGGGCGATCTCCAATGACTTTTCTTCATCCCAGATCTGAAACCATGTTAAATTTTCTTAGGGATGATATTGTTCTTTGCTTTAGATAATTGCATTTTTTCATTTGAATATCAAATTCACCTCACAACATCATATCATTATTCAGTTCTACAATATTTTACAACATATGCAATTATATAGAAAGAACAACATCATCATCAATGTAGTGGAACATAAAGGAATAATAGAAGAAAATCATTTAAACATAGAAACACCACGATTAGTCGGAGACCAGGGAAAAACCTCATCGGGGAAAACCCTTTCAAATTCTTCTTCTTAGATTGTCATTGAATGATTCAACAAAAGAGAGTACAATGATCCATATCTTCCACCATAATCCTATCCAGCAAAATCAACTAAACAACATCCATGAGATGAACCCAACAAGGCTAATAATTGAAACTATGATTCAGAAGAATGCAATCAATTGTCACTATATACGGTCAACTGCTAAACTTTGTGGTCAACTGATGAAATCTGTAGTCAACTGTAAAATTCAAGCCCTAGGTCTCAACCACACGGAGAGAGTGTCGTGCATGCAGCTAAAACCATTCATCTACACGCATAGGCTTGCATGCATCCGGTTACAACCAAAATTTCCCTGTAGCATGCCTGCGGTTGGGAACCAAAAACCCTAGAACACACATGTGAGCTTCGAACCCTATGATTTTGGACCTGTGCGAACCAATCTCGGCTAACTACCTTAGCCTTGTATGAGCCAAAACTAAAGAAGAGAATGGAAGAATGCTTCATGGTGAAGATATCCAAATGAGGTTGAGGTCACTTGTATTTATATGCTTCCAAAAGTGTCCAATTTGCTTTAGGGCCAACCTAATCGAATGTGAACATCTGGGATTTAATTCAAAAATACACTTCTCCTTGTTCAAATTAAGCGCTTCATTAGTCAAAATTGGTCCTCTTGAAAAGAGGAATCTCGTCCCATGGTTGGAATTTGTCACTGAGCTACAAAATCAACAAGCGGAAGGAGTTTAACTACCAGAGGTAAGATAACCAGTCATCGTAAAACAAATGAATTTCATAATTAACTTTCTGCTTTCCTATGCAATGTTAAGTCGACAGTAGTGTCGTTCCAAAAATCCAATCCAAACTAACAGTTCAACTCTTGTAGCTAAAATATTCTCAATATTAAAACCCTTTGGTAAAAATCGCCTTTCAGAATGACAAACAATGCTTCTGAAGTGAAAGAATGAGCGGAATCCACAATGGGAGAGCGAGTTAGGTTTTTTCATGGTGAGTGTTTTGTTCCTATACCAATAGGTGTCATATATCATGATTGACTTGGTTTAGCTCTGAAATATGTACATACCTTTGCTTGTTGCAAATGTTTTCCATATTTGTAAAAAATCAAAAAAATTAAAAAATGTAAAGAGGATATGTCCTAGAAAAAGAATAAAAGGACAAAAAGAATGAAAAGGTCAAAAAAAGTAAAAAAATGAACCCAAAAAAAATAAAAACACCATGAAAGTGTGCTAGTCAAAATGCCACTACTATTTCACTTTTTGTACAAATGATTGTGTGCAACTTGTTATTTATGCCACAATCCATGGTAACCAAATAGTTTAATTTTGGTTATTCCGTGTTTTGAATTTCATGCTTAGAGACAGAGAATAAAATCTGACCACACTGTTTAATCTTAACAGATAAGTAGATAGGTAGAGTGAATAAAAGGAGCTCAACTATTTAATCTGAGCCCTTAGATGTAATATGGTTAGACTTAGTTAGAATACCACTGTAAAAGAAAGGAAAATGTTTTGATAAGGGTTTGCTAGTTTAAGTGCACCCTAATAAAAGAAGAAAAAATGGTAGGATGTGTAGGATGTGTAGGTGGGTAAGTATATGAATGGTTGCATAACTATGTATGATGAATGATTATCCAAATATCAAGTCATATACTTTCATCATCAAAAGCACTTAAAGATATGGATGACAATGAAGACTTTACATCATGGATAAAAGTCAAACTAATTAACTTCCTCACTCATTTTTTCCCTAAATTTTACTAATTTCCCATAAAGTACTAAGGGCACCAACAACCTGAAAGTTAAAGGGGCTCAGAGCATTTCTCTAACTTCTGGAGGGATCGGACCCTCGGCCCAATAACTTGCAAGGCCTAAGTGTTAAAGCTCCTTCATCAAAAGTCACCCCCTTCATAATTCATTCATTTCCTTCAAATCCTTTTCCTAAGGTAAAATCACTCTTTTACTTAGGAAAAATAAATGGTTCTTTATAAAAACCCCCCAAACACATTTTAGCCTGAGTCATAATGTTGTATGATGAATGTATTTACGGAAACATTTACTTAGCGCATTTTCTTTTTCCATGGTCATATTAACTCTTAACCCTTATTATTTATTTAACTCCCGAAACAAATTACCCTTTCCCATATTATTACTAAAAATTCCAAAATAAATAAATATCCCTTCCCAATGGTTTGAAAAATAAACCATAAATAAAGTTAATGCAGTTGAATTAATTAATCAAATCACGATTAATTAAAAGCCAAAACCCCTGATGCATTAAAAAAGGGATTAATTAGTCATCTGGATTAATTAATAACCTCTCCGCCAATACCATCACCCCCGATATCATTAAAGTTATTAACCCTTCATTCGTCCAATCATATCATCCCCGATATAATTAAGTCATTTTAATTATTTTGATTACGCCATCAGGCCCCCTCCATAACACCCTAACACTTTCCGCCGCCAACTGTCATTTGATCTGCCCTCCCTCATCCGACGTCTCTCGCTCATATCGCGTGGGCCTTTTGGTTGAACGTTAACCATGCGATATAAGTTGTTTTGACTTTTCATCGATGCTACGTGTCATCCAATTTGTGGCATCGCATGACCCTCCGCCAAAACCACCAACCTCCCAAAAGATATGCAATGAAAACCATTACCGCTCCCACTTACCACCTCCACTAAATGACAATGTGTCCCATCGGTTAATTAAACCAACTATCATTTTCCCATTCACCCGCCAAAAGTCATTGACTTCGTGCAAAAAACAAAAATATTCATTGTTTTCCCTTTTCACCAAAAAAAAAAGAAAGTTTTGCTTCCATGCATGCAGAAAGTACGTCCAGACCAGCAACTTACTCCCAACCATCAACCACCATCAGTTTCTGAACTCCAGGCCACTGCAGACTAATGTGCGCACCTGGCAAAGCCTTCACCACAGCCATTTGTCCTGACAGTCAACCATAAACAGGTATTTACCACATTTCCTTCTCAGAAACCCTGTTTTTGTACTGAAACCTCCACCAAATTGCTCTAAACTCAAGTAATCCAGTACAATTAAGTTGTTTCTTAGCCCCAAGACTTCCCCAAGCACCTGTTCATAGTCCAGCCCAATTTTGCAAAATACACTGAAGCTGACGAAGTATACAGGAAATTGATCAAGATGAAGATACCAAATGAAGAATGGTGGACCAATATGCTCGATATCTTATAATTTACTATGGTAACTCTGAGGTAAATAGAAAATATTTACTGAGGTAAAGTCTAGTAAATAGATAAAGAGTATCAGTAGGGAAAAGTAAGCAAGGATCCAGCACACAATTACTAAAGCAACAGCAAGAGGCAAATTCGAGTTTCAACCTCCAGCTCTTCCATGAATAAAGGGACAGTAGCAATCAGTTTTACATCTGTCTCTATATTTTTGTAAAAGATATTTTGTATTCCCTAGAATAAATCTCATGTAGTTATGAGATATTTTTGATGTAATTTTTGTATAAATACTTCTCCATTCAAAGTATTGTGGGTGGATTCTATAACATCTCTATAAATCTATGCTATCATGTTGAGAAAGCTTTTGTACTCAAATCTGGATTTTTGTTGGAAAATGAATGAAAGTTGAGGACATTTCATCAGATTCTCGTGCAGTATAATTACAAATAAGTATTCTATCCTTGTGATTTTATGTGTTTTCTATATGTTTCAATGTTTCATGCATCTTAAATCTAAATGGTAAAATAGTCAAAGTATATCAGAATTAGCTTTATTGCTCTCTACTATCAACAGTCTACCAATTATATGTTTTTTTCTAAACTATCTCGATAAAGGAATTCTTAACTGCTCCTCTATCCTTGTAGTTTTTCTCTAATAAGTCCCTGGTATAGGATTCTTAATTTCCCTCTGCTAGTTGACCTATCTTCCCTTCCTCTTTCTAATCTTAATTTGAGGATTCTTGATTGCCCTCTAGTTTTGAGCAGAAATATCATCCATCCAAGCCCCAAAGTTTGTTTTTGCTCTGTTATCCTGCTTGTTGAACTCATACCTTAGCAATTTGACTTAATCCAGTGAATTATCCCTGATTGACTCCATAGCCCAATGGCCTAAAAGCCTAGTTTGCCCATTTGTTTCAGAACTCCACCACTCTCAAACAAAACAACCTCCTTGAACATTAATACTAGCCTAAAATCCTTTCAAACATAGCTAAATCATAAAGAGAGAGCCCTCTATGGACTAGGTGGGCTAGCACCTAAGTCTAAAAGTTGGTTTGTAGTTACCTTGGATCCTTTCCTTCTTTTAATAACTTCTAAGGAAAATCTGAGTGATAACCGTGAGCATTAAAACCACTGAACAATTTGCATTCCCCGAAGTCTCGCATTAAATACTGAATGAAAACCCCTTACAACTTTAACGAACACAAGCCCATGTAATCACAAATGCAATCTAGTTGTCAAATGAACAAACGATCCAATGAAAACATCACCAAAATGAAGTAAAACACAATGTTAATCAACATAAAGTTCCCACATCGAAAATATTTTGTATCCAAATCTGTTGTATAACTCTTAATTGCACAAATAATTATCACATGTGAAGGTTGGAAGGATAGCAATGGGTTGTATGTTATACATCACGTGAAATATGCAGTGACTATAATGTATATAATATTGTGTGTTTAAATATATAACAACCACCATTTTCCGTGTTCAAAACACTTCGAAGTGGACCTTAGTATTGAAGCACATCATAAACACAAATACAAAATCATTGCATTTTCCATCCTTGGGGTTACATAATGTAAAGGTCACAAATCATTTTTCCAATAACCATAGTAAACAACAACATATCAACAATTTTTTCCATGTAGACTAATACCATATCTAAGCCAACATACCAATATTGTGATCATAATAACCTTTCAATATTTATCATGATGTGAGCATCATGTAGGATATAACATGCATGTGATGCATATAAACAAATATATATGAAAAATAGCTTTGTGGTCCTCCCCATCTAGTCATGACAGTGAAAAACATAGGTAGAACAAATCACTGGTGGTAAAAAAAAAAGGATGACCAAGCAAGACGGAGGCAAGCAATAGTTTGTGGCATATCACAAACCTAAAGGATCAAAATTTGGTATCAACAACTAGTCTAGCTTTGCTTATTTTCAAGGTATGTTGGAAGGAGGAGCTACTATAAGGTCATCAAAGAGTATCATGCCACATTAAAAAGTCAATTAAAGTCTAGTTCCACTTGCCTAGTTCCTTGTGATAATTTATAATTAGTTTTCTTTGCATTGGAAGTGGACATCCTGATGTCTACACTCTTGCATTATATTAGATCTAGAGTTCATCTTGTAGTACTTGGGTTAGATTCTTTTAGGACCAATACTTCCCAACCATACTTGAGAGTTTCAATTGCCTTCTTCAATGCTCATAAGGAAATCCTTGATGGTACTTATAACTTTGCCATTCTAGACATATGAAATACACTCAAAATTAGATATGTTGTTCCCCATAGTCGAAGTGGGATAGGCATTGGTCTATCTTAATTGATTTATTCAACCACATACATTCATTAATTTAATTTTCTTTATTTGATTGCAATCTAGGTTTAGAAAAGTTTTTAATCTTTAAATCTAGATTGCCTCTCATCAAGTCTTAAAGTTAACATTGTAGATCTAGTTTAAACTTATTTTTTTCTTTGCAAATTGTTTTGTTTTACATGCTCACTCATTGAAACATTTACATTCACATTGGATTTAATAGTTTAAATCTCATGTTTTACGGATGGATCTAATGAAAACATAAGAATAGACAAAGGTATTGCATCTAAAGGCTAAATTATTTAAATTCATTTTTTTGGATGTAAAGTGCAATGACTTACCATTGATAGTTTTTGTGATCGATCACACGTACATTGGTGTTGATTTCATGAAACATCTCATTTTATTTGTATTTGAATTTACAGTAAAGTCAAATTGGTGCAAGTAAACCCTCAACACTTGGCTCATTATTTCTAATATTGCACTTCTGGAATTTATTGTCAAGGGTCTCATAATTTTGGCCTTTTCATTGATAATTTATTTCATTGGTTGAAAGGTCAATTTTTTTTATCTTTTTTTTTAAATCTCTTTTGAGGATCCAATCAATACACTAAATCTTCAATGAATTGCTCATTCTTGCTATAAAATTGTTCCAGTGATTGAATATTCTATGAGGAATAATTTTTAACATGTTATTTGTATGACATTTAATGTGTTTATTGCTCCAATTTATCACACATTGAAATGGTGATATAAATCCTTGAACGACCTACAAAGGATGCTAAATAAATCACATTTTAATTTGTTAAATTTTCAATCTTCTTAAAGTTTTAAGAGGTGATCTATTGAGGTGGCACTAACATCCTCGAACAATTTGATTGTTTGAGTTATAATTCATTTTATATGGTACTTTTATATCAATAGAAATGTTTTTGAACTAGCTTACAATATATATATATCTGTGTGTGTGTGTGTGTGTGTGTGTGTGGGTGTGGATTGTGACAAGTTAAAGCATAACGAATTCACTCAACTAATCTCCATTTTTTGTTGTAAATACTCTATTATGTGAATGTTTAACTTGATCTAAACAAACTCATGAGTAACAAGTTAGCACCAGTATAATCCCTTGTTAATACAATCTAATACTATGAAGATTTTCAAATCTAAGTTATGATGCATTGTCATTCATGTTTTACTTTTTATGTGTTGACTCTAGTCAAGATACATAGCATAAGCATCCTAAACATACAACTTCCCTTCGCGCTAAAGTCCTTGGTCAATATGTAGATGCTTTGGAATATATATATAGTGCAATAATACTTCAATTTGGATGCTTATAGGTAGTGACATTGATGTCTTAAGAAACAACACTTCAAACATTGAGCAATGATGAATTCCTAAAGTCCAAACATATCAACAACATTTGAACATGTAGCGTCTTGATGATTAACTTACGAGTATAATATAAACTAAAATTGTCCTCACACACACACAACCATTGATGTTTGGATTCTCTTTTCACAATCATGTGGATGACTTTATGATTTACTTCATATTGCACTTTGGTCAATTTGAATGTTCAATATGTATATTCAAACCATTGTTAAGAAATCTTCCAACGCCTATATTATACATCAAATGTGTCATATTTATGTTCCAACATAATTTGTGAATAATTTACACTTTTACCATATCTAAAGGTTAACTCACTAGTAATAATTCCATATTTAGGACATATTGAGGCATTGTGATTACATGCATATCTAGGGTTATCTATTAAATCAAATTTCACTCATCATTTTGGCTTCATATCTCTTAAGGGAATTTGATTTCTTGGGTTAATCACATAATTGATCAACTCAAACTAAATAATATTATTCCCACATTACAACTATATGCTTGATTGGTTTTAGAGAAACCTCCTTAGACTATGATAGGTTTCCTTCTTTAGATTGAAGAATGGAGCAAGGCCACCAAGGTGACAAATGGTGGCTTGCCTGAGAGTTGTCTCTAGGCTCTCCCGTTGATATTGAGACTTTCCCTATTAGGTGAGTTGAAGAGGTCACAATTCATCCAACATTTGTCGTCGATCTATTCTAAATTTGTTGGTTGCCACATTCTCTTTATTTATTGGCAATTTTTATTTCAATAATTACATATCACGTTTATAAACTAGTATTGATGCATATAAATAAATAAAAGTCAATAAATAATGTCGTGCCTTCTTGATTTATATGAGAACTTCAACTACAAATAATTGGTTTAAGAATACAAATTTACAAGAAAGCATGGACCGGAAAATCAAAGGATCTAAAATTCAAAATCTGCATCTCTGCCCCATCTTCAAAAACCCTATATAGTCCATTTGGCATTCATTATCAATTAATTTTAATTTAATTTTGTAATTCACCTTTCTTGCATGGAATTTTATTTCAAAATTTGCATCACATTAATACAATCATATGAATGCATATATGCAAATGAAAGTCGATGAATGACTTCGTTACTTGGTAATTTGGTAATTTGGATGAGATGTTTGCATTTACAAAAAATTGATTTAAATACAAAATTTAAAGAAGGTTAAGGGTCGGGGAATCAAATTCCTTGTAGTTCAAAAATATCAAAACCATTCAACTATGACCCATATCCGATTATCCTAAATAATCCACTTAGCACATTATCTTTATTTAAAAAACTACATATCACATTTATACACTCATACCAATTTACATAGGAAAATAGATGACTCCTATCAGTTTTACTCGTCTCTTACCCAGTTCACTTGAGCGTCAATAATCCACTTAGCACTAATGCATCTTTATTTTCATGGAATTCTATTTCAATTATTACAAATTAAAACATATAAACAAATAAAACCTGATAAATAACTCCATGCTCTGATCACTTATATGATAAGGTGATTATGATTACAATAATTGATTTAATAATTCAAAATTGTAATCAACTGTATATAGTGCAAAAATCTCTGGTCAAAAAGAATAATTTATCAAAAAGTGTATCCAAGTTGTAGTGAAAATTGCAATGTTTCTCTCATATTGGGTTGTAGTGAAAATTGCAATGTTTCTCTCATATCGGGCGCACACATCACTAACATTTTCTCATGAAATTGTACCGTACTCTCTGCATTGAATTATTTTATGTCCATATCACATCATTATTTTTAAGAAAAAATTTAATAGATTTGATGGAAAACACATTAAAAAATATGACCTGTCATCAAATTCCCACTCTAGTTTTCTTCAAATATGACAGCTTGGTTCATTTCTGGCCTATAATGAAAAGAAAATTCCTTCCATTTTAAAAATCAGCAACATCTTTTCACTGATGTTAACTCCCATCTGCATTTCAACCACATGTATGAAATCAACAATATATAGACCAACTCTTCATTAGTTAATGAAGTAAAAACACGATATTCAATTTCTATCCAATAACAATTTTTCTAAGAGGAATTTTGCAAAAAAATAAATGGCTATTGAAAAATATAATTCACTGCCCCAATTCAAACAAATAAGCTAATTATATGTTAATTTTTGCATACAACCTAATACATTTTTTTAATTGTATGGAATAAGAAATCTTTATATGAACACAATAAACCACCGTTTTGAAAAATATAACTAAAATGGACCCATTCAAGAAAACGAACCAATTATATGTTAATTTTTACATGCAACCTAATACCATTTTTTAATTTTTATGGAACATTTGTTTTTATATCAGTATGTTAATCCTAAGTTGAAACCGAAACAGATACAGAGCCTCATTCAGATACGGATTCACCAAATTTTTGATAAGCTAGGATACAAATATGGTGAGGAAAAACCACATACAAATTGCTTACTTTATGTGGGGCCTTTGATTTAGTCATTTGTAATGGCTTAACTAGATGGGCAAAGTCCGGTAATTTCACTTGCAATACTTACAATGGAAGAAGTGTGGTAGATTATGTAATTTTCTCGCATGGTTTGTGCGAGAAAATGAAGGAAGTTTTGATTGGAGATCGGTTGTGGGACTTGAAATCAAATCACAAGCCAATTCATTTATGTTTCTCGTGGATTGGAAAGAAACAATTAGAGTCAAAAATTCAGCATGTCCAACAAAATCCTCCACTGCAGAATTCTTTTGACCCCAGAAAATTGTAATACCTTCAAAATGACGCTAGAGAGGCTCTTCAAGAAGGAGAAAATTACAATTCACAACCTTCATATCATGAATTAGCACATTTAATTCAATGCGCACTTGCAAAGTGCAAAAGAGCAAAAATTAAGAAGTTTGAAACAAGTTGCTTTCCTGTTAATGCTTGGTTTGACGGGGAATATATAAAGGCAAGGAGAATGTGTAAAAAGTCAAACAAGGATAACATAAAGCTCAAAGCTTACAAGCAGTTATTAAGTAAGAAAAAGGCTAATTTCATAGTTTCAAGGAGGGAAGAACTAATCTTCCTTCAGAAAAATAATCCCAAATTATTTTGGAAGGAGCTCCAACCGAGAAAGATACAAATTGAAAATAATATTACAGCTTCTAAATGGTTTGACTATGCAAGACAACTCTATGAGCAAGTTTCCAAGGTTGACCCTTCCCCCTTGGTCAACATTGATACTGAACTCTTCACAGTACAAGAGGTAGAGATGGGTATCAAGAAGTTGGGTGTTGGAAAAGCAAAAGACTTAGCTGAACTCCAAGCAGAATATCTAAAGTGGGGCTCAAAGATTCTTGCACCTCACATTACAAAAATCTTCAACAACATCATACAACAAGGGCTCCCCATAGATTGGACAACTAGTCTGGGAATACCTCTTTTCAAGAGTGGTGATGTCAATAATCCCTCCAATTATAGGACCATCATGATAAACCCTTTGTTTGCAAAGCTATCTGGAAGCATGCTAGAAAACAAAATTAGCAAGTGGGTAGAAGAAAGAGATGAGCGTGTTAAAGGGCAAGCAGGTTTTAGACCTAAACATTCCATAATTGACCATTGTATAACTTTAAGGCACGTCATTGAAAAAGTTTGGGAGAAAAAGGAAGAAGTCTTTTGTTGCTTTGTTGATTTCAGAAAAGTGTTTGACTCAGTTCCTAGGGATAAGCTTTGGCATAGAATGGAGGAACTTGGGGTTCCTAAACATTTGAGAGAAACTGTGCATAGGCTATATGAAGAGGTGAAAGCTAAAATTAGTACTTCAGCAGACATTTCTGAAAGTGTTAGAAGTGATATTGAGGTCAAGCAAGGTTGCCCACTGTCTCCTACCCTTTTCGGTTTATATATCGACAAGCTTGAGTGGTTAAATTCACAAGGGGGTGATGGTATCTATTTGGGCAAGTTTGTTATAAGGCTTCTTTTGTATGCAGATGACCTTACTCTGATTGCTAGATCGGCTCTTGGTTTGCAAGAGCACTTACTATCCCTTGAGCATTTTTGTAGAAGTGTGGGGATGCAAGTCAATATCAACAAAACGAAAGTAGTGGTCTTCTCTAAGAAAATGAAACCTAACCAACATAAGTTCTACTTCGAAGGCAACATTCTAGAAGAAGTTGCGGATTACAAATACCTTGGAATTGACTTCAACAAAAATCTAAGTTGGAATGGTTGTAAACAATAAAAAAACTTTAGGGGGTTGGAAAACATTTTATGCTTTTCAAAATAGGTGTAGAGAGGCAGAGTTACGAGACTGGAAAACCACTCAAACTCTTTTTGGGCTTCTAGTGATTCTAGTGACTCTCTATGGTTGTGAACTATGGGCCAGCAGTACATCCAACATGCAGTGGAGACAAATTGAGAAAATTCAGAAGCGTTTGATTACAAACAAATTTAAGATTAAAAGTGCAGTTCCTTATGATATCTTGTTAAGTGAAACAGGGACTGCTCCTATTGAAGCAATTGCTATGGTGCGAGTCATAAGGTATTTAAAAAAATTTGAGCAAATGGAAGAGGGTAGATGGCCTAAGGTTGTCTTTAACGATAGATTGTGCAAGAGCAAAAAAACTTGGATGCAACAAAATAACAAATGGTTTAGTAAATAGGGTATTTGTTTAAACACGTGTCCCATAAATATCAAAGAGATAAAAGTCTTTGTTATGGAAAAGTTCCACAAGCATACTTGGGATAAGGAGCTAGGAAAAAAGAAAAATTACTATATTGAAGTGTTTAATCCCGTTCATAGTCATCAACCAAAAGCATACATAGAGGCCAATATCTCTTGGAGAGCCAAAATTCTCATTTCTCAATTAAGGACTAATTCGCATCAACTCCGTTGTGAAACAGGGTGTTGGAAAAGGCCAAAGGAAGTGTGGGAGGAAAGAGTATGCATTTTTTGTTCATCCGGAAAAATGGAAACAGAAAAACATTTCATTTTAGAATGTGAGGCCTTCAAAGACAACAGGGAAAGTTATGCAAATATGTTGGCAGCTAGCTCTTGGGATAATCTATTTAGCAAGGGATTTGTCAAGATACTGGGAGCATTTATTTTGAAGCTTTACAGAAAAAGGACCGAATACATCAAGCAGATGAAGAAGCAATCTGTCCCATAGGCTATCTTTAGCCTCGCGGACGTTAAAATAATTTCTTTCTTTCTTTCTTTCTACAACTAAAAACATTAAACTTATTATAAATGTGAAGACTGAAATCATGATGCATCATTCTTTATACAAAAGATATAATTGTAAATACAAAATCTAATTTCTCATCAATGATCACTCTACTGATATGATGATGTAGAGTAGATCTAACTACATGTCCAAAGATGGGTCTACATGCTTATTATATGAATTTTTCAGCTCTACATCATGATCAACCTTGTCATCTTCCTTGAAATTTGCCTTAAAATATAAAAATTCCCATCTAGTTACAATGGTAAAAGAATATTGTACATTGCTTAATCATGATGTATAATATTGTTATCATAGGACTCTTGACCTGGAATTGGATGGGATTGATCTAATTAAATTATTAATGGCATAAACATCCTTTGTACACTACATTATTATCTATGTATTGTCTCAAAGCTTTCCCATTATCATTATCAAAAAATGAAAATTAAAATTGACATGTTAGACCTTTCCTGGCAGCATTATCATGTGCTATATAGCCTAGAGGTAATTAATAACTAACTTATACCACCATACAACCTACAGATTACTAATAAGAATCAAACTAAAAACCTAAATAGAATATTTGGATTTTAGAATTTCAAATAGGTGGCAAATATTCTTAAAAAATAAATAAATAAACCAAAAACTCTAATGTTATTTGCTTTGGATTCCGCATGTGAGGGCTCCCTGGCACAAGATCCGTTTCAGTAGCATGGGATCCGTTTCTGAGTTCGAAAGATCCGTTTATGTGGTGGATCTACATGGATCTGGGTGGATCCGTATCCATATCCGAAACACAGATTCGCGTATCGAACATCAAGGCCCTGTGGATCTGGTAACATAGCATTAGTCCCATTCAAATCACTAATTTTAGAGAGTTATAAAGATCAGGAGTTACTTTAAACTTGTATATAACAAAACAAATGAAATGAAAATTTAATAACTCAATATCACAATACAAATAAAAAATAAAAAGAAATCACCAATCCTTATAGAAGTATTATGTATTATGAAATAGACGTGGGCATACATTGAATAAGACTACGAAATATCGTAATAATTCATCACATTACATATCGAACAAGAATTTATATTATGAACTTTGAGAATTTTGTCTATACATGAAATAGACGCTACTCATCTCAAGGTATTGTGAAAGGTCACTTACGATCTTTCAAAATATCTCATCTCTGGTGCTTTGGATAATTTATTCAATATTCTCCATAGATAAATGATCAACCATTTATTCCACTTGTTATTTCCATTAAATGAAGTAGCAAGACTCACATTTTCTTTGGGATTTTTTTTTACACTCTTAGGTAAGTCATCCACTATAACAGTTTTGGTTTCAGCATAATGAATATATGTTGTCCACACCTTTTTCAATTGTTTAGTGTGCATAACTTTTGCTGGTTTGTCAGAGGCCTTCTATCCCTTATGTCATTTGCAATTTGAAGCAATTCATGTAAATAAAAATTGATCCTTTAATGCTTTTGAAACCAACTTTCTCAGAGATCTTGATTCGGAGATACCTCAGAACATATGTCACTTACTATAAAGCTTCATCCTTAAAGGGTCATTGCACTTTTACTCAACTCTTCAGCTTTAGGAAGATCGACAGCATTTCAGCTTTTGACCACTGCATAGCATTGAATTCATGTCAGTTCCTACTTCTTTGGACTTTGTGTTGCAATAAGGGTTTGTCAATCTTCCTACCAGACAAGAATATGTATGGAGTATTGACAATCTGCATTTTCCACCTAGTTTATAGCATATGCCATGGATCATATCATTAAATAAATGAACACAGATCTGCTTATGATAACATTGTCATGCACAGCCGGAAATAATATATTTTAATCATGACAACTAGGCTGTATATTTCCCATTCGAAGTGCCTCGAGGTACAATAACTAGCCTCTTCACCCTACAATGATCCAGGAAGTTATCTCAATCTGGTGCACTCTACTTAATAATGAAAATCAACTTGCTCATCCTTAAGTCCACTAAAAGAGTTTTTTTTACTATAACAATAGTAATTGTGAAAACAAGTACATCACCAATCTGCAGATTCATTGCTGTAAATGTTGAGCGCAACTGACCACATTGCCATTGATGAGTAATCCTCCAAAAGTTGCAGATTTGTACCTCAGTCTTCCAGTAGATCCTTAAGCTGATTATATTCTCTGCGACCCTAGATTTCGAACTACTAAGACATCATCCTCTAGATCCACACAATTTCCCAAATCTTCTCACACAAAGTTTCTTAGATCTTGCTTAGAAATTGGCCATGTACCAGGACTGATTTCCTGATACGGCAACAGAATGGTGACAGTCATTGCATACTTTTTGGAGTGTGCTTGTGTTCCTCCCTAACACCAGATGAACTAATGACATTGGTAACCCTTCACATCTTTCACCGTGAGTCTAATGTTTTTCATGATGGGCGATATGGCTGTTGGCTGTTAAAATGTAGTTACAAGCAAGTAAAATATTCCACAACTATAGGCTAGGTATTGGATAACTCCTTTACTGCTGTTAGCACCCTTAAAACCCCCTGAACTAACAGCCACTTTCTTTGCAACCAGGTTTCAGTATCCTCCATGGATAGTCATGTATGTTTGAGGCATTTGCATCTACTTTTGTAAAAGATTAAAAAGAAGTTGAGCCATCTGAAAATCACCTGGAGATGAGAGTTTGCTTTTTCATTTATGTTATCCACAACATATATAAGTGCCCAACATAGTGATACCACTACTAGAATGCAATCTTACTTTTGTGGGTGATCAATTCTCTACTATAAGGTACCATAGGTGTCCTATGTCTAGTTGCTCCTTAAAATGCCCCAGCACTGTCAGAACTGCAAATCTCTAAAATCCATGCTAAAAATCACAAGTGAAGCCTCATGAAAAATGAGGGATAACACTTTCTTTTATCCTAACTTGCCTACCAATAATTAGTTGTCATCCTTGCTAAATTTGACAAGCATAAAGGCCTAGTTCAATTTCTTCATCCCCTTTGCATATGAAATGGCCTAGACCATAGTTTTGTCAAGATCAGAGCTTCGCTTGAACTGTTCAGACTGCTAATCCCAACACTCAAGTTGACCCTTTATTCTTGTTAAGCTTATCAAGTAAAAGATGGTGTGATTGATCAACCACACTTTATGTTTTTCTTCCTAATCCTATAAAGGGAAAAAGGTGGCCTTTATTATAGTTGCTGTTGCTAATATAGCCAAGTAAAATCTTTATTCTATCTCAATGGCATAATTAGCTTTAACTCGGGAATTGACTTGCCTGATCTACTTGTTTCCTTTCACATGAGTTGCATGCAACAAACTCGGGAGAATCAGTGGGGTATGGCTTGGGCACACAGTAAGAAAAGAGGAAGAAAGTTTCAGCATCTCAGATATTAGCAGATTAAGGGACAAAACCAGCAACATATTAAGTGTTGCAAACTATGGGAATACAGCTAAAAATAGCAGCCTTGCACCCAATGTCAATCCTGGAGGGATACTTATTACTCCTTGGCAGGATTTTTCCTGTTCTTAGAATATTGATTTGAAGAGTTGGGAGGTATTTCTTGCTACAAAATATAACAAGCTTGGTGTAAAGCCTCACTGGGTGGGGCCAGACCTTATGGCAACAAGAGAAATGTTTGCCACTGTCACCTCAATAACCTTTCTCTTGCTCTTTAGTGGTAATTAACCACAAGGGGGGCTTCCTTAGATCACCTAAAGGATAATTCTAATGCTATGGCTCAAGGTGATAAATGAGAGGTCCAAATATTGGATGGAGTACTGGCAGGGTCTAGGATGGCCTAGATGTTCTATACGACGGTACAAATACTCTTGTGCCTAGACCAAGAATAAGGCTGCTATAAGTTAGGGTTTGGATAATATGCATGATAAGGTTCAATACCAGATAGCAGCCAAAGAAAAGGTCTTCAAATGATATTCAGAAAAATGGGATCAAAGATTTTCCAATAGAGACTAGGATTAGGTTAAGAAATTTATTTCTATGGATGTTAGGCGTGCACAAACAACAAAAAGCCAGTGGCGTCAACCCTAGTTAGCAGGTATCAACCATGCACTATGCTAGATTTCACCTTTACACAAATTATAGATGCAAATCCTAAATTAAGAGCCACAAATATCCACACAAAATTCACTTTATGCATAAATCAGCCCTACAAACCCTAATGGCTACCCTAGACATCTAGGAGAGAGAGAAGATAGATGAAATTTTAGAAAAGTTTATGGATGATCAACACACCAATGATTAATGCCTTACCCTATTAGGGTTTAATGGAGTCTCTTAGGGATAAACTTTAAGAGAATGACTTTGATGGAGTATCCACTTTCAAAACCCTAACTATTATTCTTGTGAGGAGAGAAATTAAATGTAGGAGCTGAACATTTAGAGTTTCCCTATAGGCCTTTAAGAAAACAAATTTACATGCAGTAATGTAGCAAGATTCCAACAATAATTAAGCAATTAGTTATGGCACAATAGAAACCCTACTTCACAGGTTCAGCATGCAAAATATCGATGATAAGACATTAACCTTACAAAATTCTCCACAAAAGGTACTTCATTCAATTCTAGAATAACATCTCTGTGCAGAAATCGAATCCTCAAGAAAGATGCATCACTAAAAGATAACATCATTCCCGTAGTGCGAAAAAGACTAGCTTGCACTCTCTTGGAAAGGAAACAAATATAACATGTGATAATGAAATGAAACGAGTGGAAGAGTCTTTTTTTTATGAGACCTAACTGCCTCATTTTTTTTACAAAAATACAAGTAAATCCCTAGTTACAATTTTACTTTGTGTTCCACAAGATAGAGGTTACAAGCCAACTTCATAGCTCAAAAACATAACAAAAGATGCCATAAATGCCCACAGGTGTGGAAGAATGACCTCCTCAACTATGACATCATCCTCCAAATGAGCTCTAAATTCCACGAGTGTCATATGCGCTAATGAGTGATTCATACTCTAAGATGTAGCTCCTAGATCATGGCCATGCCTCCAAAGTGCCTCCATACCCAGATGTCATCTCCATGGTGCCCAACATTGCCCTCTAAAGGGAAAGAGGGGTGACGTGGCGCTCTCCTACTCAAGCGTTGGGGCTAATAAGTGATGTACAACCCCTCCCTTGTCATCTAAATGATAATCATCATCATTTGGGCTCTAGAACAAGCCATTCCCATCAAATAGTGTCAAGGCCATCCTGGGGGCATCCTGGGGGCATCCTGGGTCCACTAGGCACATCATCAATATCTCCAATACCAAGCTTCATGGATTCAATTTTTTAGCATCTCAAGATACCCTGGACTATGAAGCATCATATGGGGTCATCAAGTAGCCCAAAACTTTGCTCTGGATAGGCAACGTTGCATCAACAAGGTCATGTCCTCTATCTGGAATGCATAAAACAACCCCTGCAATGCTACTAAGAAATGAGAGCAATCATCTCAAGATGCCTCTGCTGCTATGACAGAACCACCTAATGAAACCCTTTCAAGGTCAAACGAAAATCAACAATCATTAAGAAAAATAAGCATAGATGCATCATAGTGGACCACACTTAATGGGGGCACAATAATACTTACATAAAGGTCACCTTCAAATGTCTAACTAGATCAAGTCACATAAACAAGTTAAATCCTTATGTTAAGCATGGTTAGATGGATAACCCTATTAAGTGTTTCTAGACCTCAAGGGGAAGTGACGTGTCCCAAGTTACCCCATCAATCCATAGATGTGTGTGAAAATGGTGGTAACGAAGTGGGAATGACTTCAAGGGAGGATGCCATAGCCAAGTGACCAACTAATGGAGGTCCAACATCCTGAGTGCGTAGATGTAAGGAGAGAGCAATCGTGAAGGCATGAGCTACTCTTTCCTCGACCTACTTTTTCCACCCTTTTGGTGTTCCTTTTACTTCTTTACGATTTGCTTTGATTTGGGTGTATAACTCAGGAGCCCAAGCTTGCTTTTCGAGATTTAGCATTTAATACCCCTTAATGATGATTCAATTTATTGCTCATTAGGGTTGGGACAATACAAGAATTCCTTTTATAGATAGAGAATCATGTGCTCAAGGAACTGTGTGATGGCCAATGAGAGGGGCTGAGCTCATGCTAGGCTTTTGCCCATGCGTTATTTGAATACCCCGACCATCTTTTGCATTTTATCATTTTCTTTCATTCTGGATTTCTTATGCTTTTACCTTTCCTTTTCACTGCATCAACTTCCATGGAAAGGTTTTCTGGCGCAGACTTAAGGATGAGAATGAAAGCGTGCGAGTTATTTATTTTCTAGTGTAAACAAGACTAGTACAATTTTTCAAACTGATAACTACTTCCAATGATACAATTTGACTTCTTTAGAGCATTCTAATTATAATTAGTTATATTTGAAAATTTTCAACTATTAACTTCAATAGAGCAATAGAGATCGCAGAAAACAATAAAACAAGAGACACCAAAATTTCTTGCGACAAAACCCCACAAGGGGGAAAACCCAGTAATATTTCCTTATGAGAGAGTTAAATTCATCAAAAAGTACATCAAAATATTCCAGTCAAAATACCAATCTCTGACCTCAATATTTTCCAAGTCAAAATCAGTCAAAGGAAAAAGAAAAAGTCAACACTTGTCCACAATCAAGGTCTGCATAAGAGGTTAAGGTTTCTGGTCAAACAACCAAAATTCGGCCTGCGATTCCTCAGTCGAAGTATAGAAGTTGACCTATGGGCAGCTCTCGATCAACAGGCTAGAACAAGGGAAGGTCTTCAGTCAACCATAGTCAATGAACCACAAAAACTTTAGCCTTCAAACCTTGGTCAAAACTCGGTCAAATAATAGAGAAATGAATCAAGTCAGCACTGGTCAAACAAAGGTCAAACTTCAGTCAAAGCATAACTTTTTCTTCTTCTTCTCTTGACATGTGTGAATAGATCTTCTTGTGTTGGTCGAATGAAATTTGATGGATGGATGTCAAATGAGGTCAATCGAATGCCAATATCTATGTGTGCTAGGATGTGAGCTTTTGATCTTGGGGTCAAAACCCTTCAAGTGTTGAGGCCAACTTGTCCATTTGAGGCTGACTTGGACAATTTGAAAATACATAATTTCTCCTTTGATTTTGCGAATGAAAAAACTGACCAAAATTACTAACTTTCAACACCAATCCCCATGACCAATGACCACTAACCCTAAGTATGGAGATGGAATAATGGGAAAGATAGAAAATTGTAAGAATAGAATATCATGGACACACTACTTCAATCAAAGCCTCCCCCATAGTGTCTTTCCTAAAACCTTAAGCCCTCAGAGGGTGTCCCGCTAGACTAGAGTCAAAGACTAACCTCTCAAGTGAAGTGGGGGATCAAGAATATGGTCAAGATTAGTCAATCATCTAGTTTTCCCCTTGATCCATATTAGTATGCCCAAAACATGAAATGAAAGCATGTGATTACAAAAAGGTGAAAGTACTTGCCGATGGATGACCCGCCTTCCTTCAAGAAGGAAAGTCGAATGGTAGAAGGAAACCTAACTAGAATAAGTGGAGGTCCTGGCACCACGTTATGCACTGATCATATAGGGTTGCTGGTTGGCTGGCTATCCAAGGAGGAGAAAAATTTTCTCCTATGCGTTACCCGCGTTTTGCTGGGTAATAGTATTAAAAGGTAGATTCACTTGCGATTCACATTTCCAAGCATGCTTTAGTCCATTTCCAAGAGAGAGTTTATTGTGGTTTTGGGAGAGATTCACCTAATCATGCATATGATTTCATACCCTCAAGAGAGTTGATGGAGTAGTATAGGCTCATTGTTTAGAAAATAAATTGCTTGCATATTAGAGATCAACAAGCCTATGATTGATGACACAATTATTGCAAGCATTACACTTATGGAAACAATTCCAGAGGTCAACTTGCATCCATATCCACTTCGAAAGGCTTTTGAAAATTAGGCAATGCAAGAATTAGTGCTTGACTAATCTTTCATTTCATCTCATCAAAAGTTTTCTACTAATTCATTTCCACTATAAACTCTTGCCACTAGTTGTTGTGGTATGGAGTAGTGCAACCACAATTAAAAAGGATGCTATAAACTTCTATAGGTATTGTGCTTCCCTAACAAAGCTCCTAACTTTAACGACATTAGTAATAGTTGACCACCTGACAATGGCGTCAATTATGGTTTTAACCAAGAATGTTATTTTATTGAAAGGGTAGTTAAACCTAGAACTCTATATAGGAGGCTCTCTTGTCCTATTTAATTTTGTTATTGATGGGATATTTTGAGAGAGCAAAGATTCAAACACAAAAGATTTTGGGGATTGTTACTACAAAATCTAGCACCGTAGTGCAAAGCCTCACTAAGCACTTTATATTAGGAGCAAAAATGGGATCAGTCACCACTAGGGTTTATAATTAACACAGTTACAACATGCAAATATTAAAAAAATGATAACAAAATAGCCTAAAATTGATAGTAGGCAAATGAGAAACAAAGGCTATTTGATTAAAAAACTAGGAAATGTATTACAACAATTTTTCAATGCCTCAAAACACAAAACAACAAGAAAAACCCTAGACGTCAGCCCTAATTAATGGCTGAAAAATGCATGAAAAACAATATTTATACTTGTCTGATTTAATACATGAGAAGCCTAACCCTAGGACTATAAAGTCTGAGATAAATAATGTTGTAAGATGCAAATTTTTCTATAACCTAATCCTAATTTACCCTAAAAGACTTGAAAAATAAAATTTAGGGTTTTAATTTTGTCATTTAAAGAGTTTGACACAATAGTCAACTAATTCCTTTCCCAATCAAGGGGGCTAATGCAGCCTAAGGAAAATTCTATGGAATATGACTGTTGGGAGCGATTCATGAGAGAAAAAGCTACAATGAGGTTTCTCTACTCCACAAACCCTAGTGATTTTTAATTAAATTGGACATAAGATGTAAGGAAGCTATACTAAGGTTCCTTAATGGAAACTTGATGATAATCTTGCAACAAAGATGCTAGAGCCATAAAAGATTCAACATATTTGGTGAGATTTTCAATGAAACCCTAATTGTACAACAAATACAACATGGAAAAAGATGCTTAGAATAAATTTACACAAAATCTCCATAAAATCACCATTTATCATCCAAGAGAAAATCCATCTAATCACAATATCCTCCCTAAGATAATTCACTCATTTAATTCTCCAAAATGACCCTAGTGCACGTTCTCAAGTGTGAATGTGACAATGATAGAACACTAAATTGAATTCCCTCTACTTATATGGAGGAAACCAAGTTAATTTAGGATAAAATTACACTAAAATCCCTAAAAATATCAAAATATATGATTACAAGTTAAGCAGATCATAAGCCAACCCCAAAGATAGTTATATCAATAATAAAACATAAAAACAAGCCTCAACTAGCCCTACATGTGTGAGCCAAAATTGCTTCTAAAGGTGATGACATCCTCTACAAGTGTATTTCTCACTGAAATATGTCATGGATGACTCACAAAGGTTCTCCTCACTCTAAAAGCAACATCTCCTCATCAAAATGTGTCCAATCATCAAGCAATGTTGATTTGTGTAGATTGGGAGGTAGTCCCACAACCCTAGGGTACTGGGTTTGGGAGAAGTTCACCCACAAAAGGGCTTTGTGAGCAGCATACCCAAGTAGTGGGTTTTGCACCCAAAGTTGTGGGCAAGAAACCAAGTGGAGAAATTGAAGTTTTGATCATTGAGAGCATGCGGGGCACACTAGAAGGGCTATGGGGTACTCAAGACCTCAATGATGTGGTGTTGAATGAATGAAAGAAATTTGTGTCTTATGATTTTATGGTGTTTAAGCAAACTGCTTAGGTCGGCTTTGACGAAGTGATGTGACCCTTGGTGGAATACGAAACCCTCCATGAACACTATAAATAGAGAACAAAGGTTGAGCTCATAACAAACATCACAAATGCGCTTTGTTACCCACCATTTTGTGGGTGATATCCCTAAGAGAAAAAATTTCTCCATGATGGTCCTCAGCTAGCAGCCCCTTGCAGCCACCATCTAGCTCATTGTGTCATTTCTCTGCCACCTGAGCCAACCATGTGGTCCCTCACCCATCTGTCATGATCGTATGTTTGAAGGTGGGCCTCCCAAACCTAAAGGTATGCCTTGTCATTTGGTGATTGAGTATTTTAGTTTACTTATCATGGAAACTCTTAGGCATGGATTAATGGGGGGATTTGGCGAAAAGAGTGGGATCTCTTTTACTGGCCTTTGGGCATTAGAGATGGTACTACATGGGAAACCCTGATTTTGGTTGTGTGGTCCAACTCCCCGATCCACATAATTCACACCCCCTTCCACTCATTATAATCCCATTCATCACTCCTCCCACTTGGGTCCACATTCCTCTACTGTGTCTACAAAGGGTTAGCCACCCCCTCCCTTTTGCCCACACCTTGGATCAGGCTTGGAACAATGCCCAAAGGTTGATCCAAAAGAAAAAAAAAAAAAAAGCATAATTGGCCACATTCAACAGGCAATTGTACCACAAAATGCAAAGGATGGTCGGGACAAAACATTTAGCACGTGGGCAAAAGCCAATTACATGAGTTCTACCCCCGTCCATGGCTATCACCCTGGTTCCTATAGGCCCTAGATGAGCCTCCTTTATCATTTAGGAACCCATGATTGTCCCAACCCCTTGTGGGCAATGAACCACCCTACCTTAAAGGGGATATCCATTGCTATACCTTACACATCATTCTCTTATCCCTTGAGCCATGAGCAGTTAATCAAAGAAAAATCATAAAAGGAAAAAGGCATATAAAGAAGGGTGGAAAAATTAAGGTCGGGGCACCTGATGCACCACGATGGCTCCCTCCTATAAATTATATACCCAAGCGTGGGCTTCCCTTTTACTAGCTACCCTTGTACCCCAACATGTGGCCCACAGTTGCCCCTTTCATTTCCTACTCTATTCATCTTTGAAGGATGTGCCTTGGACATACTATCCCTTTTAAAGGTAGAAACCACCAAATAGGGTACTTGGTTAACCCCATTTGGAGCTTGGAGACATTAGCACATGACAAAGCCCACTATGGAAGGGCATGCCATTATGAAGTGCCCACTTGTTGTCCATGGTTTGTAAACACTTTAACTTGATTTCCTTAATGACTTGTTGTATTGGAAGGTTAGGAGACAAATTGGATCATATGCAGGATTGCAGATGGTCTCCATTTTGGGTTTGGTCTCTCTATACAGGGTCCTAACCCTCCAGAGGGCTACATTGGCACATGTAGGGTGTGTATAGAGAGCCATGGCTCTCCACAACAGTAGACAAAACTCCATGGATCCCCAGAGATGTTCAGAGATTGCTCGAGATTCACCTATTGGACGAGGAAGATACACCTAGTTCACCATGCCCAGTCAGCCCCACTGTTGTACCATGCACTTGGTAGATGACCCAAGACTTGTATGCTAATGTGGCATCACTTACACCATCATCTGAGCCCTTACAGATGGTCTACAAGCATATCTTCGATCTATTTGGAGACCCATGACGTTACTTGTCTATCCTCAAACCCATTGGGAGCGCCACAGGTTTATTATTTGGAGAACAAGGGGCCAACCCCTTGTCCACTACTTTTGGGAGTCATATTCATCAATGTGGCACTCATGGACTTCATCAGCCTTCTTAGAAGGCCCAACGACACGTATTATTTATCATTCGCCCTCTTGACAGGCTTATTCTTTTGTTCATGAGCTAATTTGGCTGGCTTCTCACCAAAAGTTAGTTGTTTTGCACATTATTTTATTCTAGGGGCTAATGTAGGCCCAAGTAGCTAAATCAAACTCATTAGAAGTGTATAAATAAAAGTGATGAGGATTCATTTTAGCATCATCACTTGGATTTTGGAACTTGTATCTCTTTAGATATTTTCGCTGTCCTTCTTGGAGGACGAATTTTTGGAGCATGTAATGAATTTTGATGTTTGGATAATTTTCATATGTCTTGGAGCTTCTTGAATGGCAAGATTTTGGATGGTTGGATATATTCTTAGACATGTAAGTACATTTTAATGCTATTCATTCTTTCTAATTTTGTCACATACATTGTTGTTGGGATTTCGCTATACTAGGGCGTATTCATTGCATCTCTTATGCGAAGTTGTGGAAACTTTGTTTCTGGATAGTGAATGCTTCATGTATGGGCCATGTATAATGAACGAATGTTCCTAGGGATGTTTCATTACCAAAATTCATCTTGATCAGCCATCTATCATGCAAAACGAAGTATAAAGTCTTTGAAGTTGCTTTTGTTGTTGCCCTAGTGCCAAGCAAACTTGTCTTTGAGGAATCCTTGACCTAGAAAATTCAAAGGTCCATAGTCATAATTCTACCTAACTCCAATCTCCCCAAAGGATTAGGCACCAGTCCAACCAAAGGTGGTCACCTTAAACCTTTTCATCCTACTCCCTCTCCTTTTCTAGCCCTAGCCCATTAGGTCCCCTAGGGCATCAATAATCTTGCAAACCACCCATCAAAAAAATTCGATCTTGGCCCCTACTGCACTACTGTGTCTCTTAGGTGCCCTCCAATTTTGAGGAAATTATGGTGGGATTTTGAGATATCCCAAACCCTAGCCTCGAGATTGAATCTCGCTCTAGGTTTCCTTAGGCTAGAAGCCTCATCGGGACCCTCACATAATCTTCTTTCCTTGGTCCCTTTCTCACTCCGCAATAGGTCAATCATATCATTGGTTGCTAAACCCTACCCCCTTGACCTACCCGCAGGTCCACTTGGCCCTGTGTGGTCCCATACACTATTAAGGGTAATTCTTCAAGGATCATTGGGAGTCCAAGCTTTCACAAGGATTTCAAGGCTTAGGAACCTCCATTATAAGATATATACCCTAAACCTAAACTTTGAAGTTCCCCTTAAGCCCTTCCTTGAGAGCTTTAAACCTTGCCTCCAAAGCAAGGAAGCTGAAGCGAACAAAGTTCCTTCTACAGATTAATTACTCCAAAAGACTTGGAATGTATAGATATCCATGAAGATACAAATATTATATATTAAAATGTGTGAAATAAGAATGATAATGAATTACAAATGAGAACGAGAGGCTTGCTTATATACCAAGCAAGTGTCTCTTCATGAAGAGTCATGTCCTATTAGACATGCCTCTTCAACCTAATTACTAGCTTAACTAACTATTATTTATGATTATTATCTTTTACATTATATTTATATTATTTATATATTTAATTCGTTACATTGCCTCCTTCCTCAAAAAGCTTTGTCCTCAAAGCTTGTCGATGAAAAAAAGCTTGATCTCTTTTTCGGCTTTGAAAGTCTTGCTCTCTTGGAACAGTCATCTTCGTCGATACAAGCTGATATGATCTTCTTAGTGACAAACAAAATTGTCGCATTGAGAAGGGATCAGACCATCCTAGATTAATCTTCTGTATAGCATTCTGATCACTAAAACTTTGTAACGACTTGTCCTCGTAGTACTGGGTTGAGGTTACATTACTCTTTTTTGGAACATTAGTTTGTTGTTTCGGTTCTGATTGGTTCAAATATGTAGCATAGTTGATTTGTTTGTTCTCATGATTTGGATGCCGATATGGAACCTTTTTCGTTTGATTTTTCCTTACTGGGCATGTGCCAATTTTTATATCTTCTTCTGGCGAAGATGTTGTTGAGTTGGTTATGAAACGTTCACTAGGGATGTTCATTGTTTGAACTGCAACACCCAAGCGCGTGTTTTCTTCAACTTGCTCATCTTCTTCCTAAGTTGTGACATTCACTGAATCGATATTTGTTGTTTTGTCATCTACTTGAATTCCTACATTTGATGCTTCCTTCTTGATAAGTTGTTGGACCTGGCTTTCTAATGACTTCTTATCCTTCTTAAGTTTCTTAATTTGTGTCAGCAATTTTTCGCTATGGTTTTTAAATCGAGAAACTTGTTCATTTTTGTCAACATTGATTTTGTCAATTTCTTTTTGCATATTTTGTAATACCTTTTTACCTTCTTGAGACATTACTTTTGAAATATCTAAGATATCTTCTGGTGTTACTGAATTTGGTTTTAGTGTAAAATCTTGGAGCGTTATTTTCTTCTTCTTGTAAGAAAATGTTAAAAACTTTTTCTTGGTATTTAGAATAAAGGAACCTAAAGTTTCCATCCAAGGTAAACCCAAAATAATGTCCCCTTGATTGTTCCATAGGGTCTGAACTAAGAATTGTGATACAAATGTATAATCTTCAATGTTTAACGGTAAATTGGCTATGTCATATATTTTATTGCGAAAAAGGTCTAATTCTAATTTTTCAATTATATTTGACTCTGGAATCACTAGTTGGTTTGCGATTTTAGGTGTTATATAATTTGCATCTTCTGTCGGAGAAATAGAAATAATAACATCTTTTCCTGCGAGAGTTCCTTTAATGTTAAATAACGCTTTACCATCTCTAGGTGCGGTTTCTGGGAATCTTATGGCCTTCATTTTTGTATTAGACTCTATTTTTGCTTCTTGAATATTAAATATTTTTTTTAAATTACTTTTTGTTTAATAATTTTTTTTCAAGAATTTATTTATTTGTTTTTTTCTATTATTTTTTTTATTATGATATATTCTCTCTCCTTTTTTTTCCCTCTCTTTTTATATAATTTCTTCTTTTTTTTGGTATATATTCTTTTAATCTATAAAATATATTTCCACTTCTCTCTTATAAAAATCTAATATATATATATTTCAAATATTCTCTTCTTCTTCTTTTTTTGTTCACTCTATTAATAAAATTTTATATAACAATATTTTTTTTAATATATATAATTATAAATTATATATATTATATAATTTTAATTTATATATATTATAAAATTATAATTATATAAAACTATATATACTTTTTTGAGACCCACTTTTCCTTTTATATGTAACTATATAAGGCTTATATAGTATTTTTTTTATAATTATAATAATATTTTTTTTTTCGAAAATTTGGATGAGTCGTGACTAATTTGGATGAGACGTGACTCTTGGTACAGTCACAATCTTTAGATTTGAACGATTTAAATTATTTAGATCACACCTTTTTTCTCCAATGTTATCAAAATATCTTTTACTTTTAAAATACCATGGGCTATTACCATGGGTTGTTTTTAAAACCTCATGTAAAAAGTAATAGTAATATTTACGTTTCACGTAAGAGCTTTTGTATCCTTGTTTTTTCTTTAACTTTTAAAATACCATGGGCTATTACCATGGGTTGTTTTTAAAACCTCCGTTAAAATGTTCTCCACGTAAAAAGTAAAACGTATTCCTTTTGTTTTTTGTTTTTGTTTTTTTTTCCTTTTAACTTTTTAAAATACCATGGGTTGTTTTTAAAACTGTGGGCTTCTCCACGTAAAAAGTTTTAAATATACTTGAAAAGATTCCCGCTTATCTTTATTATGCACTTTTATCAATAAAGTAAAACCCTTATATATATATATATATATATAAAGTAAAACCCTTTTATATTTTTTTTTGTTCGGAATATATTATTTCCTTTCCTCTTTTCTTCTTTATTCTTTATTCTTTATTATTTTTATTTTTATTTTTCTAAATAGTAGCAAATGGCCAAAGACCTAAAAAATGGAGAATCTCCCAATGTGTGGCGAAACGCTTCAATTATGACAGCAACAAGGTTGATGATAGGTTGATAGCCAAAGGCCTGGTGATCAGCCAAACCTGGCTCTGATACCAAATGAAGCGAACAAAGTTCGTTCCTTCTACAGATTAATTACTCCAAAAGACTTGGAATGTATAGATATCCATGAAGATACAAATATTATATATTAAAAAGTGTGAAATAAGAATGATAATGAATTACAAATGAGAACGAGAGGCTTGCTTATATACCAAGCAAGTGTCTCTTCATGAAGAGTCATGTCCTATTAGACATGCCTCTTCAACCTAATTACTAGCTTAACTAGTTATTATTTATGATTATTATCTTTTAAATTATATTTATATATTTTATTCGTTACAGAAGCAACATATTTCAGCCTCTCTTGCGAATAGGCTTTTAGGATCACCCCTCGCCCTATCATTAGCCTATCCATTTGTGATCCTCATCATAACAGGTCTCCTCCCATCGGTGAAAGTCCATAAACAGTAGGGAGCCTTAGCCAAGGTGATAGTGGGCTATTGCTTCATTGTTGCCCTTAGCCTAGTAGTAGTCCTTCAAGGATCCCCTTTTAGGACCCCTGCTAGTTTGAGCAGTAACATTTATGGCGCTTTTGCCACAAGACATGTTTTTAAGTTCCCCATGTGACATATTGCCATATCATTATTGGCGACTCCATTGGAAAAACGAAGCCCTAGTTCTTCATTGAACTTCAAAGTTAATGCTTGTAGGGTGAAGCAAACATCTATTAAGGCATCTACATTCACCCTAGTGACTCCATTTTTAATCCTAATGTGTAAAAATCATAAAAAATGGACTATCTCGAGCAACATGGTTTCCCTCCCTCTCCCTATAATGACCTTGGTACTGAAGAAGTTCTAGAGCACCTGGAAATCAAGGCATGGATGAGAAGTGGGATGCCTAGATTCAAAGGAAGTCCTAATCAAGATCCTAATGTCCATCTTGATGACTTCTTTTGGGCCTTAGCCCTGGTAAGGATTAACAATGATGACACAATTATGAGGTTATTGGCTTTATCACTTGAAGGTCAAGTTAAAGATTGGTATGATAGCCTCCCTCATGAGATTGCCACTGATTATGATAATTTTGAAGGTATCTTTTTAGAAAGATGGGTGGCATCCCTCATGAAGAGTGGAAGGCTCTCAAAGACTCTTCTGTGTAAGAGCTACGCAATGGAACGAGTGATCTTGAAAAGGATCTTGGTGAGGAATATGTCTTCAAAGGCAAAGTCTCAAGTTCCCCTTTAATTTCTGATGAGAAGTCTCCTTTCATTACCTATGATAAATCCCTCAAGGAAGGTCTCGTTAAAGAGGTGGGAGATAACCTTGATAATCTAAGTGATAAGCAGGAAGATGAGTCATCATTGGGTCCACACAATGAAAAGGATGATTTTGAGAGTACATGTGTTGGGAAAGATGAGTTTATGGAAGGTGAAGTTGAGACTAACCTTACCTTTCCCAAGGATAGTACTCCTAATGATTCTCCTTTTGAAGGTGATCCCATTATCCCCTTGGAAGATGACATTGGAGATTACTTCCACATTGAAAAGGAGAAATGGGAAATTGTTGGTCCTCAATTTGATTGTGCTCCCATTTATGACACTGATAAGGAGGATGAGGTTGAGATTGGTCTTCCCTTTCTCTCGAGCATTACTTATGATGACATATCCATCGATACCCTTGGGAAGGAGGATTATTATTTTCCCTTGCATGAGGAGGGGCAGTTGGAAGTAGTCGATTCTCCTTTTAGGGGAGACTCAATCTTTGATACTAATAATGATGAAATCGATAAGGCTCCCACCTATCCTCCTTATGATTCTATATTCAAATCACTTGAGCCTTTAGATTATGATTTTGAGGAGGAAAAACTCGTTGAATATAATATTTCACTCTCCCCTTTGCCTTTTCCTCTTGTTCATCATCTTAAGTCTTCCACAAGTGATTCCCTCACCCCTTGTCATATGATCTCAAGTGACCGTGAGCCCTTTCCCCCTTCCGAGTATAGTATCAAGGAAGAGCCCCTCATTGATTATACTTTACCTCCTTCGACACACCCTCAAGGTTTTGATCACTCCACGACCTTCCCTCTCCAATGTGACCATCACCTTGAGCAATCTATTTGTTGCACTCCTTTCCCTCACCCTCCGTTTCCCTCTCATCACAACCTCGTGCCAACTACACAGCACAACATTAAGAGTAATTATCGTGATAAAAAGTTCTTGGGGATAATTATTCATTCCACTATTGTGTACTTAGAGGGAAGGCTCCACATTTCTATATTGAATTGTGTTCCTTCTCTTAGGGATTCCTCTTACCTCACATGGAAACCATATTTTCCCACCTCCCACCCTCAACATCCTCCATGTATTTGGGTTTGCATTCCTTTTGGGATTTGTTGCATGAATCATATAGGCAAGCATATTTATATTGACTTGATGATGTGTTGGTTCCACTGGCTTTCTAATTACACTTAATATTAGCTTCGTCCTATGCATGTTAGGGATGCATAAGACACAATAGAAACATGTTGCCCCGTGCGTTTAGTCTTTGATATGTGCAGGTAACAGGTCTACGATAACCAAGAGATTGTTGGTGTTCTCATGACCTCTTGTTTGAGTAGCTTCGCCCACTTCTCTGAGAGCTCATGTCCCAGTTGGAGCCAGATGTTACCCACCATTTTGTGGGTGGTATCCCTAGGAGAAATTTTTTCTCCGTGATGGTCCTCAGCCAGCAATCAGTAGCCCCTTGCAGCCACCATCTAGCTCAATGTGCCATTTCTCCACCACTAGAGCCAGCCATGTGGTCCCTCACCCATCTGTCATGATCATATGTTTGAAGGTGGGCCTCCCAAACCTAAAGGTATGCCTTGTCATTAGGTGATTGAGTAATTTCGTTTACTTATCATGGAAACACTTGGGTATGGATTAATGGGGGGATTTGGCAGAAAGACTGGACTAGGTCCATGCTCTTGTCCCCTAGGTCTCTTTCAGATGTTAACCTTGGACCCTAGTCTTGTGGGATCTCTTTTACTGGCCTTTGGGCTTTACAGATGGTATTACATGGGAAACCTCGATTTTGGTTGCATGGTCCCACTCCCTGATCCACATATAATTCACACCCACTTCCACTCATTATAATCCCATTCATCACTCCTCCCACCTAGGTCCACATTCCTCTACTAGGTCCAAAAAGGGTCAACGATCCACTCCCCTTTGCCCACACCTTGGGTCAAGCTTTGAACGATGCCCGAACGTTTGATCTAAAAGAAAAGAAAAGAAAAAGCATAATTGGACACATTCAATAGAAAATTGTACCACAAAAATGAAAAAGATGGTCGGGAAAAAACATTTAGCATGTGGGCAAAAGACAATTACATGAGCTCTACCCCCTTCCATGGCCATCATCCTGGTTCCTATAGGCCCTAGATGGGCCTCTATCATTCAGTAACCCATGATTGTCCCAACCCCAGGTGGGCAATGAACCGCCCTACCTTAAAGGGGATATCCACTGCTATACCTTATACATTATGCTCTTATCCCTTGAGCCCTAAGCAGTTAATCAAAGAAAAAAAATAAAAGGCAAAAGGCATATAAAGAAGGGTGGAAAAATCAAGGTTGGGGCACCTCATGCACCATGATTGCTCCCTCCTATAAATTATATACCTAAGTGTGGGCTTCCCTTTTACTAGCTACCCTTGTCCCCCAACATGTGGCTCAGGGCTGCCCCTTTCATTCCCTACTCCATTCATCTCTTTATCACATGCCACCACCCTTTGAAGGATATACCTTGGACATAATATCCCTTTTAAAGGTAGAGACCACCTAATAGGGTACTTGGTTAACCCCATTTGGAGATGGAGACATTAGCACATGCCAAAGCCCACTATGGAAGGGGATGACATTATGAAGTGCCCACCTGTTGTCCATGGTTTGTAAACTCTTTAACTTGATTTCATTAAATGACTTGTTGTACTAGAAGGCTAGGAGACGCATTGGATCTTATGCAGGATTGCATAAGGTCTCTATTTTGGGTTTGATCTCCCTATATGGGGTCCGAACCCTCCAAAGGGCTACATTGGCACATGTAGGGTGTGTGTAGAGAGACATGGGCCTCCACAGCAATACACAACACTCCATGGATCCCCAGAGATGTTCATAGATTGCTTGAGATTCACCTATTGGACGAGAAATATGCACCTGCTTCACCATGCCCAGTCGAGCCCACTGTTGTACCATGCACTCGGCAGATGACCCAGGACTTGTATGATGATGTGGCATCACTTGCACGGTGCACCATCATCTGAGCCCTTACAGATGGTCTACATGCATCTTCAATCTACTTGGAGACCCATGAGGTTACTTGTGTGCTTTCACACCCAATGGGAGCACCACAGGTTTATTATTTGGAAAACAAAGGGCCAATCCCTTGTCCACTACTTTTGGGAGTCCTATTCATCATTTGGCACTCATGGACTTCATCAGGCTTCTTATAAGGACCAACGACATGTATTATTGATCATTCGACCTCTTGAGAGGCTTATTCTTTTGTTTTTGAGCTAGTTTGGTGGCTTGTCACCAAAAGTTAGTTCTTTTGCACATTATTTTATTCTAGGGGCTAATGTAGGCCCAAGTAGCTAAATCAAGCTCAATACAAGTGTATAAATAGAAGTGATGAGGATTCATTTTAGCATCATCACTTGGATTTTGGAACTTGTATTTCTTTAGATATTTTCGCTATCCTTCTTGGAGGATGAATTTTTGGAGCATGGAATGAATATTGATGTTTGGATAATTTTCATATGTCTTGGAGCTTCTTGAATGGCAAGATTTTGGATGGTTGGATATATTCTTATACATGTAAGTACATTTTAATGCTGTTCATTCTTTCTAAGTTTGACACATACATTGTTGCTGGGATTTCGCTATCCTAGGGCTTATTTGTTGCATCTCTTATGCGAAGTTGTGGAAATTTTGTTTCTGGATAGTGAATGCTTCATGTATGGGCCATGTATAATGAATGAATGTTCCTAGGGATGTTTCATTACTAAAATTCTTCTTGATAGGCCATCAATCTTGCAAAATGAAGTATAAAGTCTTTGAAGTTTCTTTTGTTGCTGACCTAGTGCCAAGCGAATTTGTCTTTGAGGCATCCTTGACCTAAAAAAAATCAAAGGTCCATAGTCATAATTCTATCTGAATCCAATCTCGCCAAAGGATTAGGCACTGGTCCACCAAAAGTTGATCACCTTAAACCTTTTCATCCTACTCCCTCTCCTTTTCTAGGCCTGGCCCATTACGTCCCCTAGGGCATCATTTATCTTTCAAACCACCCATCAAAAAAATTCGATCTCTTGGCCCCTACTGCGCTAGTCTATCTCCTAGGTGCCCTCCAATTTTGAAGAAATTCCGACAATGGGATTTTGAGATATCCCAAGCCCTAGCCTCGAGATTGAATCTTGCCTTGGGTTTCCTTAGGTTACAAGCCTCATCGGGACCCTCACATTATCCTCTTTCCTTGGTCCCTTTCTCCCTCCGCAATAGGTCAAGCATATCATTGCTTGCTAAACCCTACCCCCTTGACCTACCCCCAGGTCCACTTGGCCCCGTGTGGTCCCATACACTATTAAGTGTAATTCTTCAAGGATCATTGGGAATACAAGCTTTCACAAGGATTTCAAGGCTTAGGAACCTCCATTATAAGATATATACCCTAAACCTAAACCTTGAAGTTCCCCTTAAGCGCTTCCTTGAGAGCTTTAAATCTTGCCTCCAAAGCAAGCAAGCAACATATTGCAGCCTCTCTTGCGAATAAGCTTCTAGGATCACCCCTCACCCTATCATTAGCCTATCCATTTTGTGATCCTCATCATAACGGGTCTCCTCCCATTGGTGAAAGTCCATAAAGAGCAGGGAGCCTTAGCCAAGGTGATAGTGGGCTATTGCTCCATTGTTGCCCTTAGCCTAGTAGTAACCCTTCAAGGATCCCCTTTTAGGACCCCTGCTAGTTTGAGGGTTAACACACCTATTAAGAAGAAGATTAGTCTAATCTGGTCGTAGACCTAAAGGAGCTAATCTGTGTTGAGAAATCAATGCTCGTAGAGTTAGGGTTAAATTTCTCTTTCTTGATAATTACTTGTAAATTATATTGGCTTCTTTTAAATCTTTGTTATATCATCTTTCATCAAGCAATTACCAAATTATGTGTATGAAGATCACAAGAACAAGAGACATAAGATGTAGGCACTCTGCTAGGGTAAAATCCCTATCTAAGGGAAAACCTAGTCAAACTTCTTCCTTCAGTAGTTAAGATGAGATAATCCAAGACTCTTCGACCTAGACACAAACCTCCTCCAACAACCAAGTCAGCCTCTCCTTCTAGCAACTTCGACCTAGATCTTTGACCTTGCAGTAGCAGCACTTCGACCCAGCGAATCCAAAATTTTGACCTTTCAGCCGCAGAATCTTTGACCCAACACTTTCAAAGCTTCGACCTCTCCAGCAATATAACTTCGATCCAGTAACTAGCCCAATAACTTCGCATAAGAGAGAGAAAGAGATAGCCCAAAACTTCGACTTGTATTTCGTCCTTCTTCACCTTGAACTTCGCACTTTTCTACACTTCCTTGAGATAGATCGAACTACTTGAGTTGATGTCTCTAGATGAAATTGAATTGCTTGTATAAATAGGCTTTAGGTGAGGTCGAATTGCCCAGATTGAGGCTGACTTGATCTTCTTGAGGCCAACTTGGTGTGGAGGTGTTAAATACCTAATTTGACTCAATAATAAACTTTTTTACATGATTCAAAGGCCCAAAAAGGGTCTCTTTAAATGGACAATGACTCTAATGACTCAGAATAAATCCTAGAAGTTCGCAATGGGGACTTTGACTTAAAACATCATGACCCAATCATGAAACCCATGCCTTAATAACTCATAACAAAAATAATAAAAATATCTTTTCCATTCTTTGACTCAAATATAAATATGAAGACAAAATCTAGTTACATTCTTCAACACTTCCTCTTAACCAGGGAGGTATTCATAAATCATACATGTATACACAAGTACAAGGAAGATCTCAAAACACAAGAACTACTAAGAACTTCGGCACACAAGGTGCCACGGACTACATTCCTGACCAGGGCAATCTATCCAGTGTGGGACTAAGATGGACTAAAGCTTTCAGCCAGTCTAGATACCATCAAGCTTACTTGTTAACCATCAACCCAGGGATCTAGGTGCATATCCAAGGTCAGAGCTCCTTGACCAACACCACTCTCCCACTTCGGGATCTAGACATCAATACATATGCCAGGCAGATGTCCTCCCAGACACTTTGTATCACACAAAATGCCTCCTCAAGTATCTTCCACACATCTTTCATTAATGAAATCAGTAATATCAACCAAATCAAGCATGCTTCTCAAATACTCAAACTTCTTATTAGGAAGAGACTTTGTCAACACATCAACTACTTGTTCATCAGCCGAAACATATTGTAGCTTCACAATCCCGTCTTGTACCAAACTTCTAATATAGTGGTACTTATTTTTGATATGCTTCGTTCTTGCATGGAACATGGGATCTTCATACATCTTAATGTTGCTTTGATTATCACAATTTATCACTGTAGGACTTAGAGGTTTTTCAAACAAATCTGATAAAAGCTTCCTTAACCATACAACCTCCTTTCCCACTTCACATGCAACCACATACTTAGCTTCAGCACTACTTAAAGCAACAAGATCTTGTTTTCTACTCATCCATGAAATCATCGCAAACCCCAAACTAAAACATCCACCAGTAGTGCTTCTTCCATCGGTCTCACTGCCACCCCAATCAGAATCTGTAAAACCTGTCAGCTTGACTTCCTTGCTATCATACTTTAGGCAGTGATGAATAGTACCTCGTAGATATCTCAATATATGCTTGGCAGCTATCCAATGATCATGATGAGGCTCCAACTGAAATTGACTAAGAATGTTCACAGCAAAACATATATCTGGTCTAGTGTTTACCAGATACATCAGAGAACCCACCAACTTTCGATAGGAGGTAGGATCTACGAGACTTGAGTCGGAGCTTCTTAACTTCTTGAGATTGGTGATCATGGGAGTAGTCATGGGCTTGGAATCCATCATACCAAATTTCTGCAACAACTTGATTATATACTTTCCTTGCCCCAAATAGATTTCCCCAAGTTTTTGCCATACTTCCAATCCTAGGTAATAATGCATTAGACCCAGATCCTTCATCTCAAATTCGGTTGCTAGCATATTCTTGCATTCTTGCATCCTTCGCTCTACACCTATAATAAATAGATCATCCACATACAGTAGAACAACGACTGCCTCATTATCCACAACCTTGATATAAAGATTTGGATCAACAGAACTTTTGACAAACCCGATTCTTAGAAGGTATGCATCCATTCTTCCATACCATGCCCTAGGAACTTGCTTCAAACCATACATGGCCTTCTTGAGTCTACACACGAGTATCTTTGCCATTTATTTCAGATCCTTCAGGTTGTTCAATATATATTTCTTCATCTATGGTCCCATTCAGAAATGTTGTTTTCACATCCATTTGATGGATATTCCATCCCATTATTGCAACCAACGAAACCAAAGATCTTATAATAGTATATCTTGCAGTAGGTGCAAAGGTTTCTTCATAGTCTATGCCTTCCCTTTGAGAGAAACCCCTAGGAACGAATCTGCCTTTGTACTTATCTATGCTTCCATCAACAGCGTGTTTGATCTTGTAGATCCATTTGGAAGTGACAACCGATTTGCCAGTAGGTCTACGAAAAATTTCCCAAACCCCATTCTTCATGATGGATTGATATTCTTCCTGCATAGCTTTCTTCCATACTTCTTGATGAACAACTTCCTCAAATGTAGTTGGTTCAACTTCTATTAGCTTTGTCATGTATGCAGCATATCCAGAATATCTTTTTGGTCTTTTACTTTCTCTAAAGGTTCCTTTCGCAGCTCCATGTCCTTCAGCATCTTCAAGAGTATATTTTAACCAATTTGGAATTTTCCTTTTGTCGAGTATGATCACAGGTTGAATAGGCTCACTTGGTCCTTCTTCTTCTTCTTCTTCTTGATTTGTAGTAGGATTCTCGTGGTTCTCTTCTTCTTCGAAGAGTGGTATGTCTTCGTCATTGGAATCAATAGAAATATATTTGGATCTTTTGTAGGCATGATTTTCATCAGATATAACGCCCTTTCTTACTTCAATGTGTCTTCCTTTTTTGATGTAGATTCTATATGCCTTTGAAGAAAGACAGTAGCCAACAAAGATCCCTTTAATGCTTGTAGAATTCAGCGTCTTTCGTTTGTCCTTTGGAACATGGATATAGGCAGGACATCCAAAGATTCGGAGATGGTCCACACAAGACTTCCTTCCTATGAATGCTTATTTAGGTGTCATATTATCAAGGATTCGATGAGGAGTTCTATTTTGAATATATACGGCAGTCATTGCAGCTTCTCCCAAATAAAAAATTTGGAATGTCTTGATCAAAGATCATTGTTTGAATACATTCTTCAAGTGTTCTATTCTTCCTTTATGAAACTCCATTTTGTTCGGGATTGTAGGGAACAATGAGCTCCCTCTTAATTCTTGCTTCTTTGCAATATGCGATTATTTCTTTTGAATTGTATTCTCCACCATTATCGGATCTTAAAGTCTTTATTCTTCTTTCGGTTAAGGTCTCTACTTCAAACGCGAATTCCTTGAACTTTTCAAATACTTCATCCTTTGTTTTGAGTAGATAGAGCCACGTATTTCTAGAGTGATCATCAATGAAGGTTACATAATAGAGATGACCTCCAAGTGATTTGTCAGACATAGGCCCACATACATCTGAATGGATAAGGTCCAATATTTCTTTAGACCTTGTTTCACTACTTGTAAATGGTTTTCTTGTATTCTTTCCTAAGGCACATCCCTTGCATATTCCTTCACAATCTTCTTTAATATTGGGAATGCCATTTACCAATTTGTTGAGAGAGGGAATAACCTTGTAATGTAAATGACCATATCTTCTATGCCATAGTTCAATGGGATTGATTTCCATGTGAACTAGGGCTTGAGGAGATGGTGTCAATACTCTATATAAACTTCCTTCACGAATCCCAATGACTCTAGCTTTATCGATGCTTGAATCTTTACCCCAAGTCAAAACCTTTCCATCTACAAAAGCAACTCTATCACCTTTATCTTCTAAGCAAGATATTGAAAGTAAATTCTTTTTTCAAACCTGGAACATAGAGTATATTGTTGAGATGTAGCTTTGCTCCATTGTCCAGCTTTAAATAAGTTGATCTAGGCCTTTAACAGCGTAGCTTTTGTTGTCTCCCAATTCCACAGCATGAGAAGAGTGTTCTTTGATAAAGTATGAAGTTATTTGTTATCTCCTGTCATGTGCCTTGATGCTCCACTATCAATAATCCATGTATTGTCATCATTGAGTGAACTTGTGAGTTCATCCAAAAACCCTTCGTCTTTGACTTTGTTGAATAAGTTGTAGATGACCCTTTTTATCCAACCTCCTACAATGTTGAATCCTATTTTCAAGTATCTTATCATAGAGGAAGTAGTCCTTTCTTTCAAGCCAATAGAGTGATCTCCAATCTTCCCTGACCTTAGCTCTGATACCACGTTGAGAAATCAATGCCAGTAGAGTTAGGGATAGATTTCTCTTTCTTGATAATTACTTGTGAATTATATTGGCTTCTTTTATATCCTTTTTATATCATCTTTCATAAAGAAATTACCAAATTATATGTGTATGAAGATCACAAGAACAAGAGACACAAGATTTTGGCACTCTGCCAGGGAAAAACACCTATCTAGGGGAAAACCCAGTCACACTTCTTCCTTCAATAGTTAAGATGAGATAATCCAAGACTCTTCGACCTAGACACAGAACTCCTCCAACCACCAAGTCAACCTCTCCTTCCAACAACTTCGACCTAGATCTTCGACCTTGCAGCAGCAGCACTTTGACCCAGCAAATCCAGAATTTCGAACTTCCAACAGCAAAATCTTCGACCCAACACTCTCAGAACTTTGACCCTTCCATCAGTATATCTTTGATCGAACAACTAGCCCAGTGACTTTGCATAAGAGAAAGAAAGAGATAGCCCAAAACTTCGACTTGTATTTCGTCCTTCTTCACCTTGAACTTCGCACTTTTCTGCACTTCCTTGAGATAGATAGAACTACTTGAGTTGATGTCTCCAAATGAAATCAAACTACTTGTATATATAGGCTTTAGGTGAGGTCAAATTGCCCAGATTGAGGGAAACTTGATCTTCTAGAGATCGACTTGGTTTGGAGGTGTCAAATACCTAATTTGATGTTGATTTTGGGTAGTGTTGTCGCACAGATTGTCACGACAACGTTCATACCGGGAGCTGTCACCCTAATCCCCGATCTCTCCGTTCAACCCTGTCTCCCGTGGCTAAGGGGGGTAAACCCTATGGGTTAAATGAATGACCAACTGGGGACCAGTTGGGTTGGGAGACACGAAGGAAAACAAGCACTTATTTGATTTTATTAAGTTAATAGACCAGTGCCTTATGGAGTTAATGATTAAATGATTATTTACTAGATGTTGCAGAAATATAAACCATGTAGAGCAATCATTTATCATCAAATAACCCGAGCGATGCAAGATATCCAGTAAATTCACAACGCTTTAACGGTGATCCAGCAATTAAACTTAAAGAAAAATTAAATGCTTTAAATGATCATAAAATTTAAATGTTGATCAGTTACCACTCTCACATAGCTAACTTTAACTAAACATTTAAGTGCATTTAGCTATAGAGAAATGGAACATAAACACTGCAAAAATCGCCAAAAATGAAATTTTCAATTTTTTATTAAGCTTTTTCAAAATATTATTATTATTATTATTATTTTTAACTAAAAATGCAATAAAACTAAATTAAATCTAATATCTAATCTAAAATTTTAAAAGGAACCTTTTGATTTTTTATATTTTATATATATATATATATATATATATATATATATATATATTTTTAAATGAAACAAAAAATGAACAAAGAAAAATATCTAACTCAAAAAAAAAGAACTAAGTCCTAAACTAAATAAAACTTAAAAAATTCAAAAGTTAAACTGAAAAAAGAACAAATCAAAAATCTTTTTATTTTTTCAAACATTTATGATTTTTACTTTTTTATATTTTTTTAGTTTTTAGGATTTTTTGATTAAAAAAAAAAAAAAAAAAAACAACAACAACAACTACTAAATGTAAACGTAACTATACAAAACTCTAAAACAAAACTAATGATTAAAACTTTTATAATTTTTTGGGACTTTCTATAAAAAAAAAATTATGAATTTTTTTTTTTGAATATATTTATTTATTTTGTTATTTTTAAAGTCAAAATTTGAACAAAACTAAACCAATCTAAAGCTAAAACTAACTCTAAAAGAACTAAACCTTAACTCAGAAAACAAAACCATAAAATCTTTTTTCTTTTTTTTAATTTCATTATTTTTTATGAAATAAAACTAAACTTTAAAGAAAATATAATTCTAAAATCAATCCCTAAGCTAAACTATAATCAAAATCTAAAAAGAAAAAAAAAAAGGAAACAAACTAAATGATGCTTTTTATTTCTTTATTATATGAAACTAAAACTTATAATTAAAACCTAAAATCGTTAAACTGAAAATCGAATTCTGCCTATGCATATGGAGAAAAACTTATGCATATCAAATCTTCCTTTAGTTTTGGCTGTTGCGTGTGCAGGTCAGCAGAGAAGGAAATCGCATGGGAGAGGGTGGCAGCAAGGGAAAACACACAGGCTATGGCGCTGGCTGCAATGATGTCTGCACAGGTTTGAGGCAGCATAGAGCTGCCAGAGGAGCTTGCAGGGACAGGACAGCACGCAGAGAGAAAAAGACCGCGTGAGGATGAGTGAAGGTTTGCTTTGCAGGATGGACTGGACGATGAGGAAGAAGAACCGTGAGCAGTTTGCTATGCGTTTGCAGATGTGAGGTTTTCGATGCAGGATGGGCGAGCTGGAAGGCTTTCACGCAGGATTTATATGGGAATAATGGACTGCACAGATGAGAGAGGAGCTGAAGGAGGGATAAGGGAGCAGAGGACAGCGTTTGAAGAATGGAATGCGATGGCAGAGGGAATCGTTTACCAGCATACAAAAATGCGTGGATCGTGGGAATGGCCAGCAGAAAAACTTGCGTGCAAAGGAAGGCTAGCAGAGGATGCCAAAAAAAAAATTCGGAAAATTTCTCCGTAACAGCAATGAAACCTTCGGCAACAATGAAAAATGAAAACGCAGGTAGCAGAACCGTAGCCCAGAAACTTGACTGAAATTTTAAATCTTTTCTGCTCCAGATCGCCTGAAAAACCCCGAAATTTTTTTAAGATCTGTACCTGCAACCTGTAATGGCAAAAAACGGAACACCCAAAAATAATATGTGCAAGAAACAAAACTGAAAACCCTAAATCAGCTAAATAATTACAGTATTTACAGATTAATGACTCTAAGCAGCCAGATTTGTCAATAATCCACAATAATATTTTCAGAATTTTAAACTTAATGGGAGATACTTCAGAAAACCCTGCATGCATTCATAAAAAATTTCAGATGAGAAGCCCGAGATTAAAACTGGCTGGGCTCTTTCAGAAAACATAATCCGGGAGTTGGCTGGTTCAGTCGAGAACTTCCCCTAACGCCCGGTAAACTCAAAACTAAGATTTCCTGCACAGCTTAAATTCAACCATTAACATAGAGGGAGAAAACAATAGTGAAATCCAGATCAAATGGAGATACTTGCCATTATATTTCAGAATCTAAACTATCATTCAAACCCCAGAGATCATACAAGGTACCTTTGCCTGAATCAATCTTCATCAAGCTAAAATCAATCGCTGAAAATAAAATTATGCAGAAAAATAAAACATCTTATAGCATTTCCAGAAGAGTAACACCAGCAAGATTTTTAACCCCAAAGTCTTTTCTTTATTGCACAAAAAAAATGACTACAAGAGAGCTTTCTTTAGCACCAGACTCTCAGATCCAATTTCATCTCAAATGACCCCTAGCACCCTATTTAAAGGAAAAATTCCCAACAGCTGGTTCGAGTGATCCATGTCAAACTAATCTTGACCGTCGATGAGGATCAAGATTTCTTTTAATCTCATCCATCGAATTTTTAAATGCATTTTAATATATTAAAAAATTAAAATTCTGCATTTATTTACTCAAAAACTTGACTTATTATTATTTTATTATTTTTTAGTTTTTTAAATTTTATTTTATTTTATTTTTTAATTTTTAATTATTTTTAAAATTTTAAAATTTTATTATTATTTTTATCTATTTTTTAATTAATTAATTTTTTTAGTTTTTTAATTTTTAATTTTTTATTTTTGGATCCTCGAACTTAGCCTTTGGAAAAATCACCTAAGACCTAAGACTTAGGACTTATGAGGGGATTAAAACATTTTCTAACCCTCAAGACACTTTACATCATGACTTTTACAATTTTACATCTCAAAGGGGAAAACCCATTTGACATAGACCCTCATAGACCACCCAGTTTTGCGACCAAATATAATCTAGCAGATCAACACACTAGGATTCCTCTAAGATTCTAATGACAAAATTCATTCCGGCTTTGGGGTTAGGTTGAAGGAAAACTCTGCCGATCATGGATCGGTGAGACAAAAAACCTTCCGGAATGTAGATTATCACTAGAAAATTAGGTCCACCTAGGCAATTTACATACATGACTCAACTCTGCTAAGATTATTTACAATCTACACATGCAGACTGGGTTTACAAAACAATATGATCGGGTTGATGATGACAGGCACGGACACGTTGCTCAAGCGCTATCCCTTTTGCGAAAAAGGGGGTGTACTGCTAATGGGTAGTTGACACGTAGTGGTCAACAGGTAGTATCGGATGTGCTCTAGCTTCAAAATTTTGCAGAGGGGCTAGAATACTTGAGATCTCCAAAACCCAAAAATCGTTTGGAGAAATTCCACCTGGATGAGGAATTATTAAAATAATTAATATTTTTAATGGGTCCCTAAGTCTAAACTTAGGAAAATAAAAATATTAATGTGTATTAATAAGAATATGGGTGAGAAGGTTCTAAGTGACGAGGATCAAGTTGTTTTAATCTTAGTCATTGATTAGAGATTAGATCACAATCGTTGATTCATCAACAGGAAAAGTATAAGAGGAGGCTTGAGGGTTAGTTGGAGATACACCAAATTGATCAAAGAGTTCGATTTTTATGGGGCGAGGTTTGATGAGAAAATCGAGCTAGTGATCTAAGTTGCAGTGAGGGGCAATTTGACAAGGGAACTTCAGTCTGAGGCTAAAGAATACATAGCAGAGAGACAAAGCAGCACCGGGAGAGACAGCGAAGTCCCAGAGAGGGTGACGCAGAGGCCATAGGGGCTAACGCAGGTGATGCAGGCCCTTAGAGGCAGCGCTGGGGAGATTTTGTGGAGCAGAGAGGGAGTAGTTCAACAAATCGATTTTTTGAACAAGAGAGGCTCACTATGGGGGTGACGCAACTCCTAGAAGAGGTGACACAGTTCCAGCACAGAGCTTGGAGCAGCCATCGCTGCCCAGCACTAGGAACAACCAGGTTATCTGTGGGGTTTGATCATCCAGTTATTGAATTTGCCGGAATATCTGTCTCCTAATAGAAGTACTTCTGCCATGATTTTTCTCTATTGGGTGAGCCATATCTGGCACCTTAGTTGTATACAAGAATCTGCTTAATAATACAAACCCTCTATATCCTGCACCGATTTTCTCGAATTGGGTTTTTCCAGAGGCGATTGTCCAAAAATAACGGTGTCCCTTGTGTGATTGTCTCAATTTATTTCAGTTCATGATCTGTATGTATGTGTAGGCTGCAATAGTGTTTTTAATTGATATTTATGTAATTAAATAACTTGTTAATGCAAATAACAAGTAGGAGATGTTAAACCAATAATTGCAGTAGGAGTTTCTGATGTGTAGATTCAGAAATTTTCACATGATATCAGAGCGATTGCAGATCACAAGCAATTGAAGACAACAACCAAGAAATTATGAGAATTTGCTACAGAAAAGCAGTGGTCCCGAGAGACAATGTTGTTCCAAAGCCAGAGATGCTGAAGGAATGACGCAGTCCAGAGAAACTGACACCAAGGCTCATGCAATCCCTACGTCAGCACTCTGAGCCATGTGGGGGACAATGGCTGGGAGAAGCCCACGCATAGCTGCGTTGGCCGTCAAAGGCCAGCACAGAGGGGGGCAGATCAGGCTCACACAGAGCCATGTCATCTTTCTGAGCCAGGTAGGATTGACATAGTTGGCTAAGAGGAGATAATCTAGCCCATGCAGTGATTGCGTAGAGCCTGAAGGGCTCATATTCTTCAAGGTTGCCGGGGCTAAGGAATCTGAGCAGATTTTCGGTTTGAGGATCTGGTGGGATGCTGATTCTATTGGTACAAAACAGTGTCTAAGGAGACTGAACCAAGGTAGAGGGAATCACTGCCTTGACAGATTTCTAGCCAAGAAATCTCAATCCAGTTTGCAGCAGCAAAAGAGGATTGGAGAGGAGCGATTCAACAATTGGCCGGAGGATTTCCAACAGGGAAATCAGGACTCAGATGAAGTCTAGAGAGGAGCTTGTTCCTTAGAGGGTTTCTTGCGCCAAAGAAATCCAGATCCAAGTCTTGCTAGATTGACAGTAAGAGAAGAAGAAGAGAACCAGTCTTATTTTTTAGCAGAGATGGCAATGAATGGGTTGAGGGATCAGGACAGATTGGATGGAGCATCCAATTTTGTGATCTAGAAAGGCAGGATCCTGACAATCCTAAACAAACATTGCATCAAGGATTATGCCTTGAAGCTTGTTGCTGAACCGGTGGACGTTGATCCATGGAAGAAGTATGAGGAGGCCCAGGCTAAGGCCAAGTGGGTCAAAGATCATGTAGTACCACACATTGTTGAGAAGAACACAGCAAGGGAGATGTGGGAGACCCTGACCACCTTGTATCAGGGCTCTTCCGTGCAACGGGAGATGCTATTAGAAAATCAACTAAAACAGTACCAGATGCAGGAAGGAGAGGAGATAGATCCCTTCCCTCTCAGGTTGCAAGCGATTCGCGACCGGTTGACTTCCATGGGGTCTACACCAGATTCTGAGTTTATGATCAGGACTGCCCTGAATGTAGTCATTGAGGACTGGGAGACATTTGACCAAAGTATTTTAGGTAGAGCAACTCTCCATAGTTGGGAGGAGATGTGGCCAGCTCTTCAACAAGAAGAACTCAGGAGATTGACCAAGGCAGGGAGTAGCAGCAAGGGAACCTGGGTCAAGAAGGAGGAGGAGGAGGATGCAGCTCTCGCATCAGCGGGACAGCAGAAGAGGAAGAAAAAAGACATCACCGAGGTCAAATGTTTCAATTATGGGGAGCTGAGACATTATACCACTCAGTGTACCCGAAAGAAGGGCAAGGGAGAAGCTTTTGAATCGAAGGTTGCTCCAGCGAAAGTAGACAAGAGTGCTCATGCACCTCTAGAGAAGAGGTGGGGCGACATCGAGTTGTAGTCGGGAGGCCTACATGAGGGCAAGATCCTTGAGGTGCTCAAACTCTTGGATCACATACGGCTACGGGAACCCTTAATGACAGTGGCATAATCATGGGTGTCGGTTGGAGCGAGGTATGATGGAGCGACAATGACATTGCTAGAGTGCCAAAGTCTGAGGCAACACAGTGCATGTTGTAGCAATACGAGAGTCACAGCAGCACAGTGGCAGTAGAGGGTCAGCACAAATTAGGAGAAGAGGTAGTTCAGCATCATGAGGCATCCATACTGACCAGGATGTCAGTGTTTGGGTGAGTCCTTCAATTACTTAATTCTCAGTAACCGAGTTGCAGTGCAGCAGTTAGCAGTGGCAGTGTTATGGGCAGCATGATGCAACATTTTGAGAGGGATCTGCAGTACAGATGTAACAGTGACAGTGGCAGATTCATGGGCAGCAATACAAGAAACAACGGTGCAATGGATGAAGGGCAGCAGGCCAAGCATCAGCAGCACAAAGCACCGATGCAGTGGATCACTGTAGTACTTTTGTTGAGAAGTATTACTAGAGAACATTCCTCGCTAAGAGGGAGTGTTGATTTTGGGTAGCATCGGATGTTAGCATTGGATGTGCTCTAGCTCTGAAATTTTGCGGAGAAGTTAGAATACATGGGATCTCCAAAACCCAGAAATCATTTGGAGAAATTCCACCAGGATAAGGAATTATTAAAATAATTAATAATTTTAGTGAGTCCCTAAGTCTAAACTTAGGAAAATAAAAATATTAATTTGTATCAATAAAAATATGGGTGAGAAGGTTCTAAGTGACGAGGATCAAGCTGTTTTAATCTTAGTCGTTGATTAGAGATTAGATCACGGCCATTGATTCATCAATAGGAAAAGTATAAGAGGAGGCTTGTGGGTCAGTTAGAGATACACCAAATTGATCAAAGAGTTCGACTTTTCTGGGGCAAGGTTTATTGAGAAAATTGAGCTAGTGATATGAGTTAGAGTGAGGGGTAGTTCAGTAAGGGAACTTCAGTCCGAGGCCGAAGAATACATAGCAAAGAGGCAGAGCAGCACCAAGAGAGACAACGCAATCCCAGAGATGGTGACGCCGAGGCCGTAGGGGCTGACGCACGTGACGCAGAAGCCGTAGGGGCTAACGCAAGCCCTTAGAGGCAGCGTTGGGGAGATTTTGTGGGGCAGAGAGGGAGCAATTCAGCAAATCGACTTTCTGAGCAAGGGAGGCTCACTGTGGGGGTGACATAACTCCTAGAGGAGGTGACGCAGTTCTAGCGCAGAGCTTGGAGCAGCCATTGCTGCCCAGCACTAGGAACAACCAAGTCATCTGTGGGGTTTGATCATCCAGTTGCTGAATTTGCCGGAATATCTGTCTCATGATAGAGGTAACTTTTGCCAGGATTTTTCTCTATTGGGTGAGCCATATCTGGAACCCTAGTTGTATTCAAGAATCTACTTAATAATACAAACCAGTGTTGAAAATATCGGTATTGACAAAATATCGGCGAGGGTCCAGAAAACATCTTATCGGCAATATTGGCGAAAATATCGACAAAATATCAGCAATTATCGGCAAGCATAAAAAATGCATAATATATTCATTTTTTTCTCAGATTTTTAAACATATAAAGCAATAACAACATGAACTAAACACATTGGCACATAAATATGAAGAAAGCACTAATATATATGATGTCAAATAGAAATGATACATCAAACTTCAAAGGCGATACCAAATCCTGCTGATCCCTGATAATTGTCCAATCACAGACTCAAACAAAATAACATCACATATCCTGTTGATCCCTAATAATTGTCCAATCAAGGACTCAAACAAAATAGCATCACATATATAAAACTTTAAAAGTATTTCATCATCATGAGTTATAAACTTATATGTAGCAAAACAAATAAAACTAGCAGCTATCTATCTAAGACCAGTGACCTCTCCCTAACAGCTTTCTTTTTGTCTTCTTCAGCAATTGCTTCAAGAGCTTTTTGTATAACCTCCACACTAGAAACCATACAAGGCATTACATCTGCATCATGTGTAGGGAGTCTAGATAGATGGTATTTCAATCGCGTAACCCCTCCTGACATCCTGGTCCCACACAATTTGCATGATATATATGCCCAATTTGCCCCACCAACAGCCTCCCCATACTCCCAAAATGGGTCCAAGGCTTTTGGCATATTTGACATTTGTAGTGAACTCATCAATGACATTGTAGCATCTCGAGAATATTTTCCATACAGTTACTGCTATATCATTGATCAACTATTGAAATCAATGACAACCTAGATTAACACGTCAAACCCCCAGCGAAATCTCGGACTTCTGCTTGGAAGGCACTGCGTTGCTCTGCGTGAGCCCTTCCTGGCTCTGTGTCACCCTCACTGGGCACTGTGTTGCCTCCTCTATGTCTTTCTCTGCCTCCCTGATGCGTATTCTTGACTAAGGAGAAGATTCTCCAACCAAAAACTATCGGTGCCCCTCTCTGCGTGATCACCACGAACTGCGCTACTCTAGCTTCAGTAATTCGATCTAACTGATCAACTCTCGGTGTGTTCTCCAAGTGCCCATCAAGCCTTCTCTTATAATCCTCTCGTTGATCAATCAACGAACCAGATTAGATTCTAATCAATGTCTAGGATCATATTGACTTGATCTTCGCCTTCTTCTAGAAGTTACACCCACAGTTTAGATTAATCCCCATTAATTATTTTAATTTCCTAAGTTTAGACTTAGGGTCCCATTAAAAATAATTAATTATTTTAATAAAACTGTCTTTGGGTGGAATTTCCCAAAACAATTTCTAGGTATTGGAGAATGCATGTGTCTAAGCCTCCCTGCAAATTTCGAGACTTAGAGCACATTCGATGATACCAGAAATCAACACTCCCTCTTAGCGAGGAATGTGCTCTAGCAATGCAACCTGTTGAAGCATCAGTTTGTTCTGTAACATCTCCTTCTGCATTGTTGATGTCTGACATCCTGTCCACCAACTACTACGCAAATGATGGATCTATACTGGTGCTGACCCTGCCACTGTCAACACTGCAACTCCCTCTCAATTTTGCATCTATGCTACTGCTGGCACTGGCACTGCCAACTGCATTTGCACTGCAACCTTCTCCTATTGTTGTTGCTACTGCATCAACAATGGAAAAGCATCCCAAATTACTAAATTGGTGTTCAGTATGATGCATTTCGTTGTTGGAGTCTAATTGTTTCTAGTCTCTACACTAACACTCTGAAGCCTCTACGTTGTTGCTGACCTCTGCTCTATGCCATCTGCACTGCTGCCGACTCTGCTCTGCGCTGCTCAGTCTCTGCCGCTACTATCCACAACAACTATCACTCCTACACTCCTCTCCATCAACTGGCACTGTCCATCCTACTACCTCTATTCTAGGCTCCCGTAGCGAGGAATTGATTCGGGAGGTGGGCTCCTAAACAATCCTGCCCACCTGTAGCTCTTTCGAACTACAGCTCTAAATCAGCCCACCTCCCTCCTGAAGGTATCTCGGTTGTCATGGCAAACTCATCCTCCTCAATCTTCGCAACTACAAACTTCAGGTCACGCTTCTCATCTTTGTCCTTCTTCCTGAGAGGATATTGTGTTGTGTAGTGACCGAATTCACCACACATAAAGCATTTGATCTTCGAGATGTCCTTCTTATGCCTCCATTGCTCCTGCTGCCCCTTGGATGCAAGGATTGAATTCTCTTCCTCCTCCTTGGGCTTCAACCCACTTTTGTTGCTTCCATCAAGTTTACACTTGACCAAGTCCCTCCTCATCTTCCCTTGCTTAAGAGTTGCCCACATTTAATCCCAGTTTGGCAAAGTCGCCCTGCCCAGGATACTTTGGACAAAGACTTGCCACTCCTCTGAGACTAAGTTGAGGGCCAGTCTAACCAACTTGGAACCTTGAAGTGTTGACCCCACAGCTGCTAACTCATCTCGGGTCTCCTGAAGCTTCGTGAGTAATGGATCAATGTGTGAAAAATCAGTTACCCGATTCCTACTGTAGCAAATTGATTATATTTCACCTACTTGTGAAATTAATTGAACAAGTTATTTGTAGTTTTCTACAGCAAACACTGAAATTCATACACTGCAGCCTCCACCAAAATAAAACTACAGAAACTAAATACAGCACAAGAGAGAAATAATCATACACATATTTACACAGTTATTTTTGGACAAATGTCCCCGAAAAAACCCCATGCGGGAAAACCGATGCAACAGCTCTCAGGGTTTTATTATTATGCAGTAGTAATTTCTGAATACAACTTCTGGATGCCTTCCTGGCAATCCAGTTACAGAGAATGTCACTGACAGAGAGATTTGTGAGATTACCACACTATCATTGGAAGTCCTGGCTCCTAGCTGATACAGCCCTTGAATGAACAGCGCCTGGCTGCCTCTGCACACTGTATGCATCAGCCTAGCAACACATTGACTAGGACCTGCATCACTCTTCCTCGCTGATCGATTTGCCTATGAGATTCAGATTTCTGCTCTCTTGGTCTCACACCCCGGCTTCCAGCGACAGAAATCGAACCCTCTGGCAAATTTCGAACTCCCTCAAGGCTTCTACGTAGCTCTACGTCAACCTCTTCTGGCTCAGCGCTACCTCTCCTTGATCTCTCCCTACCTCCTCTGCTGACTATTCCCGGATCAAGAGAAATCTCCAACCAGAACTATCCCTGCCCCTCACTACAAAAGCTCACTTCGAATTTCTCATCGGCAGTTGCTCTGCTTCAAAAATTCGATCTTCTGAACTCTCTATGTGTGTGTTCTCCAAGTGCCCCTCAAGCCTCTTCTTATATCTTTCTGTTGGACAACCAACGGCCCAGATTAACTTCTAATCAATGGCTTAGATTAGGTTTGCTTGATCCTCGTCTTCTTCTAGAAGTTTCACCCACAATTAGATTAATACGTTTTAATTATTTTAATTTCCTAAGTTTAAACTTAGGTACCCATTAAAAATAATTAATTATTTTAATAAAACTATCTCTGGGTGGAATTTCCCAAAACGATTTCTAGGTATTGGAGAATGCATGTGTCTAAGCCCCCTTGCAAAATTTGAGACTTGGAGCACATCCGATGCTACCAGAAATCAACACTCCCTCTTAGTGAGGAATGTGCTCTAACAATGCACCCTGTCGAAGCATCACTCTGTTCTGTAACATCTCCTTCTGCGCTACTAATGTCTAACATCTTGTCCATCAACTACTATGCAAATGTTGCATCTATACTACTGATGGCCCTGCCACTGTCAACACTGCATCCGTACTGCAACTCCCTCTCAATTTTGCATCCATGCTGCTGCTGGCACTGCCACTGCCAACTACATCTGCACTGCAACCTTCTCCAACTATTGCTACTACTGCATCAGCAACAGAAAAGCATCCCAAATTACTAAATTGGTGTTCAGTATGATGCATCTCGTTGCTAGAGTTTTGACTACTGCTAGTCTCTACGCTGACCCTCTGAAGCGTCTGCGTTGCTGCTGACTTCTGCTTTGTGCCAATTGCACTGCTGCCAACTCTGCTCTGCGTTGCTTAGTCTCTGGCACTCCTAGCCACTACAACTGTCACTTTGGCGCTCATCTGCACTAACTGACACTAGTCCATCCTGCTACTTTTGATTTGGGCTCCCATAGCAAGGAATTGATCCATGAGGTGGGCTCCTCAAGGATCCTGCCCATCTACAGTTCTTTCGAACTATAGTACTTGATCACCCCACCTCTCCCCTAGAGGTATCTAGGCAATCACAGCAAAATATGATATACTCATACTGCGACTGTTACTGCTCTGTTGATACTTCTACATTGCTACTGCAACTACTGCAATAATGAGTATGATCACCCCAGATCCAGAAGTACTAGCCTCCATAGGGTTGCTCGCTTTAAAACTAGACTCCCTCTGAGTCTCGATCTCCCTATGGGAAATCTCTCTACTCCCTCCTAGAAACTCACACAGTCCTCTTGCACTGGCAACTCGACTGCAAATATTTGTGCTGGGAAACTCCTCGCTAGAACTGTACCTGTAGACTGCAACTGGGCAATTCACGTTGCATGTGTCACTGCAACTAGATCTGCAACTGTCTTCCAAAAATTGACTGCAACTAGTTATGCAACTGTCGTTTGAATGACTAGCTGCATTTGTTAACACTGTGATCCTCCTACTACTGATTTTGTTGGGCTCCTGTAGCAAGGACACTGATCCATGTGAGAAATCTGCAGCAACTGGATCTAATTTGTTGCTCTTCCATGGATCCTGCCCATCCATGGCCATCTCTGCTAAAATGTTGAATTGCTCCCTCTCTCCTCTGCACTATTGTTGGGCTAGCCTACGCACTCCCTGCTAGAGTCAGTACATTAGCTGCCCCTTGCCACTGCTCAGCAAATGAGAATTTGAATTCCCTGGCTAGGAATTCTCTAAGGAAGAAATTTCCTCAAGTGTCTCTCTCTCTCCCACTGACGCTATTCTGCCAACAACTGCTACAAAATATTTGTGTCCCAGCTGAAGATCTGCTATGCAAGGAAAAGTATGTTGTTCCCTTCTGCCTCTGGAAAGCTTTGATATGGAGATCTGTAATATTCCTAATTAGCCATGGCTAATTGGAATATTCGATTTTGCTCAATTTTGTCTTCTATAGTTATTTATAAATAAAAAGGTGAGGAAAGGGGGGCATAACTCACTTTATGAATAAAGTCACTCCCTAGTAGCACAATATTGTAACTTAAAAGGGGAGCCAAGGGGGCCCAAAAACCACGTAGAGAAGGGGCCCATGTAAACACTTGGAGGGACTGCGCAGAAGGAGAAGGAACACATGGCAAGAGAGAGGCTACGTTGGAGGAGGTGGGCCTTAGGGTTTTGAGAAAGGCCAACGCTATAAAGGAGAGAGGAGCCTCCTCATTTTGATCATTCGATTATGTTGCATTTGAGCTAGTCACTTCGACTTAGAGCACACTGGCTATTTAGCCTGTCGACAGCACTGTTTAGTGCATCGAGTGTCTCCATTTGGAGATCTCACCCTTAGCCCCAGGGGACTTCGAGTGCCTGCTCAGGCAAGGTAGTTTCAGCAGTATTTTGCAGGAGGAGCGATTTCTGGAGTTGAGGAGGAACTGAGCATTTTGATGACTGCACAGTCTTGAGAGGGGAGGACGCAGTCTCTTTGGGTAGGAGATCCAGATTGGGTTTTTGTGGAGGATTTGAGCTTGGAGATTGAGCAAGGGATCATCCCTTGCATATTGGAGGATTTTGGCAAAATTTCGGATAGAGTTTTGGAGGATTCTCTTCAGGAGTAGCGCAGAGCCTTGAGGGATAGCGTAGATCCTCAAGGGGGTGATTTTCGGGGGTCAGATATTTTAGAAAAGCTTTCTGGGCTTTTCTGGGTTTATTGAGCAGAGGTTGATTCCAGAGTTTCAGCATTTTCTGAGGAAAGGAACAGCCCCAAATCCTCACTTGATTCCAGCAGTAGCAGCAGCACAACAGTTCTCCGGTAGCTTGGACGCAGTTCAGAGAGAGGCCATTTCCTTGCCATTCTGAGTGTATTTCTTCACTTGCCTTGTGCAAGTCGAGGTGCTATCTTTCTGATCACCTCTTGTACTCTTTCCATTACTCAGTATAATAAAATGGCTTAACATTTCTCTCTGCATTTCTCGAGTATCTACTTATATTCCATGTATACAATATTGTATGTTGCACTATTGTTATTTCTCTAGTTGGAGTTTGCTTGTGTTTGAGGGATATCTCTGATAAGGGATATTATAGTTGTATCAGAGCATAGATCTGGCTCAGCCTGTGGAGTTAGCAGTCTATGACACCGAGGGAGAAGCCTTACATTTGTTACAGAGGTATGAAATACAAAGATATTGAGCGTAGGTTGGAGAACACCTACGAAGAGAGAGACTATGTTCGGGTGGTGGACACAAAACAGGTGGACCCTGTGGTGAACACAGAACAGGAGGAGTCTCTGGTGGACGCAAAGCAAGAGGATCAGATGGCAGATGAGGACGGGAAGAGATTTGCGGACATGCTCCTCAAATCGGTGTAGGATCTGTCGAGGCAGATCGAGGTGATGCGGCAGAGATTCACGGCAGTGGAGGCTAGACTGCATGAGAACCCACGGGTTTTCCAGGTTGGTGAGGGATCGGGTACATCCCACCATTTTCCAGAGCAGGGTGCCACTCAGCGTGATACTACTCAGCAGATGGCCTCACATGCCCACTTTCCTAGGAGCAAACACGGGGGTTGGAGCTCAGCGGGAGGCAGAGCCCAGTCATATGGGCGATTATTTTGCAGAGTACCAGGCCTATGGGCAGGAGTTCAGGGATGCTCTCTCATTCAGAGACTTTATTCAGCTCCAGCGGGATAGTAGGCCCCACGACCATCAAAGAGGATACCGGCATTATCATGATGGAGACACCCACCACACAGCTATTAGATTCCACTTGCCTACGTTTGATGGCTCATCGAATAGTTCGGCAAAGTCTTGGGTGGAGAAGCTGGATATCTATTTCCAACTTAACCAGATGTCAGAGACAAAGGCCATCAAGGTGGCAACATTACGTTTGGATGGTGAGGCCCAGGACTGGTGGTTCCATGGGATGGTTACACTCGGACACTCCACAGTGACGACATATGTCGAGTTTACCAGGAGACTGATAGAGAGGTTTGACCGGAGGGATCCAGAACAGCACTTTGTTGAGCTGAAGAGGCTCAAACAAACCGGGAAACCAGAGACCTACATTGCAGACTTCTTGACGGTTTCAGTGATGGTGCCAGATCTATCCACGGCACGGAGGATCTACATGTTTGTTGAGGGGTTAGCAGAGCCACTTCGGGGTCTAGTAAGATCCACTAGACCAACCACACTCCAGGATGCTATTAGCAGGACCCGGGACTTACAGGATGTCTTACCCAGGACCTGGACACCTTACCCCTAGAGGCAAGCTTTCCAGCCTAAGGGGAAGGATGTGAGGATTCCGCCTCCAAAGGGGAATCCAGGATGAGCACAGATTGATGACGATGCCAAGAGGGAGCTGAAGAAGAAGCAATTGTGCTTTACCTGTCAGGAGTCGTGGGCACCGGAACATAGACGCGTTGCTGGCAAAGCACATTTTATTGAGGTCTTCTCCGAGAGCAGCGGGGAAGAGGATGAGGAGGATGATGTGGAGGTAGGAGATAGTCATGCCGTGCAGGATCCTTTACCACCTCCACCACCAGCAACAGGTGGTGCAGCTTTTGCACCTACCAGAGGGGCCCTTGCAGCATTGCGAGGAGTTCCCAAGTATTTGATGCTGCGTGTACGGGGGACAGTATGTGGCCAGCGAGTATCAGTTTTGGTTGACAGTGGGGCAACCCACAACTTCATCGATGCACAGATGGTTGAGCGGAGAGGTATACAGACAGAGAGCTTCGATGGCTTTTCAGTTTTGGTCCCAGGAGATCAAACCATGGTGTGTGCTCGTTATGTTCCAAAGTTATCAGTGATGATGAGCACCTACACACTGACTGACCACTTTTTCGTGGTCGATATTCCGGACACCAACATGATACTGGGTGTTCAGTGGCTTATCACTCTAGGGAAGGTCACGATAGATTGGAAGGCCCTAAAGATGGAGTGAGATGATGAGAAGACAGGGTGGCATGAGAAGATACGGGGACAACACACATCGGCCTCAGACTGTTTTGGCTCATTGGATGGAGGCAGTCTTCCGAAAGGGAGACATAGAGTGGGCAGTGGAGCTGCGTGCATCAGAGGCAGGGACTATAGGGCAGATGGTGCACCCAGAGATACAGTCCATCCTTGACTAGTATGCCACAGTGTTTGGGGAGATTCCGCCAAGACAGCCACCGGACCAGGGGGTTGAGCACACCATTAAGCCTGAGCAGGGCATACAGGCAGTGATTACTACCCCCTATAGGCATCCCAAGGCCTATTGGGATGAGATTGAGCGGGCCTTTCAGGAGTTGCTGGCTCTTGGGCACATTTGGCCGAGCACGAGTCCTTTTGCTTCTTCCATGGTGTTGGTGAAGAAGAAGGACGGCACATTGAAGATGTGCATTGACTACAGGGCCCTGAACAAGAAGACCCTAAAGAACAGGTACCCCATACCCAAGATCGATGAGTTGATGGATGAGTGGAGAGGAGCACGGTTCTTCTCAAAGATTGATTTGAGATCTGGGTACCATCAGATTCGCGTGAGGGAGCAGGACATTCCCAAGACCGCCTTCATGTGTCACTATGGGCACTTTGAGTTTTTGGTGATGCCCTTCGGGCTAACCAACGCCACAGCTACATTCCAATCCTGCATGAATCACATCATCCACAGTCACTTAAGGAAGTTTTTGTTGGTGTTCTTTGGATGATATTCTCATTTACAGCAGGACTTGGGAGGAGCATCTCCAGCACATTGAGACGATGTTGCGCATTTTGGAGGAGCAGCAATTCTATGCCAAGCTCTCCAAGTGTGAGTTTGGGTTGACGGAGATGTTGTACTTGGGACACATCATAGGGGTGGATGGAGTGAGAGTCCACGAGGAGAAGATCAGGGCCATCAAAGATTTGTCGAGCCGAGGAACGTGACAAAACTTTGGGGATTCATTGGCATTTGTACTTACTACCGGAAGTTCGTCAAGAGTTTCTCACAGCTTGCTGCACCCCTAACAGATCTGACGAGGAAGGGGGCATTCAGTTGGTCAGATACAGCGCAACGAGCCTTTGACAAGCTTAAGGAGGTTATGAGCAGCTACCCAGTGCTTGCATTGCAAGATTTTTCGCAGCCATTTGTTTTAGAGTGTGATGCGTCAGGAGAGGGGATCGACGCAGTGTTGATGTAGGGAGGTCACCCTATAGCCTTTGAGAGCCGGAAGCTCCTTCCGCATGAGAGGTTGTATTCTATATACGACAAGGAGATGCTGGCCATTATGCATGCATTGGCCAAATTCCAGCAGTATTTAGTGGGTAACAGATTCAGGGTGAGGACTAATCACAACAGTCTCAGGTGCTTTTTTGAGCAGAAACAGCTACAGGAGAGGCAGCAGAAGTGGATCAGTAAGATCCAAGCGTATGACTTTGACATTGAGTATGTCAAGGGTAAGAACAACGTGGTAGAAGATGCCCTTTCACGTAGACCGGCCACGTTGTCTCTTATGAGCTTGGACACAGACTGGAGGGCTCGACTCTTAGTAGAGTACTCCAAGGACAGATTTGCATGTGAGATTCTGGATGGGCAGGTGGCGGATGACAAGTACAGGGTAATCAATAAGATCATCTACTATAGGGACCGGATCTTCTTGACTGAGGGATCTTAGCTCAAAAAGAAGATACTTCAGGCATCACATGATTCACCATTGGCCGGCCATCAGGGGTTTACCAAAACCTACAAGGCCATTAGAGAGAGGTTCTCATGGAAGGGCCTCAAGGAGGACGTACTCCAGCATATCCAGGAGTGCGATATTTGCCAAAGGAACAAGGGGGAGATGAGCCATCCCGCAAGATTATTGCAACCTCTTCCCATTCCGGAGGGGAAATGGTAGAGTATTTCGATGGACTTCATCACAGGGTTGCCCATGGTGCAGGGCAAGGATTGTATCTTTGTCGTCATTGATCGACTGACAAAGTACGCACATTTTTTCGCCATATCCGCACACTACACCGCAGTGCAGGTGGCTGAGTTGTTCTTTAGAGAGGTCTTCAGGCTACATGGTCTTCCTAAGACCATCATCAGTGACAGGGACAGTCGTTTCATGGGCGAGTTTTGGCAGGAGCTTTTCCGGTTGGTGGGGACAGAGTTGACACTGAATACCAGTTATCACCCACAGACAGACGGGCAGACGGAGATAGTTAACAAGTGGCTAGAGGGCTACTTGCATAACTATGTCAGTGGGCAGCAGTGAGCATGGCTGAAGTGCCTGCATCTAGGGGAGTACTGCTACAACACTACACATCACATGTCCATTGGTATGTCACCATTCTATGCTTTGTATGGATATCATCCTTTATCTTTTGCTAACGTGATGTTTGGTGCTAGCAAGGCTTCGAGAGCCAAGATTTGGATCCAAGAGAGTCAGGATATCCTCCGAGCTCTTAAGGATAATATGGCTACAGCGTAGAACCAGCAGAAGTTGTACGCTGACAAGGGTCAGGTGGAGAGATAGTTTGAGGTAGGTGACTTGGTCTACCTACGATTACAGCCATACCGACAGTCGTCACTGAAGCAGAAGGGAGCTGATAAGCTCAAGCCCCGCTTTTATGGGCCATACAGGGTGATACGTAGGATTGGACAGGTTGCGTATGAATTGGAGCTACCCCAAGGTAGCAAAATTCATAACGTTTTTCATGTATCATGCCTTAAGAAGGAATTGGGGCAGCAGGTGACAGTGACAGATGAGCTACCACCCACGGATGATGAGAGGCATTTGGTGTTGCAGCTAGAGGCTATTATTGATACCAAGGAGAGGCAGCTACGGAGCAGGACGGTCCGGGAATTCTTGGTGAGGTGGACGAATTTACCGGATGAGGATGCCACTTGGGAGAGTGAGAAAATTTTGTAGCATCCATCACTTCAGTTGCTTGAGGACAAGCAACGTTTTGCCGAGGGGGACTGTAATATTCCTAATTAGCCATGGCTAATTGGAATATTCGATTTTGCTCAATTTTGCCTTCTATAGTTATTTATAAATAAAAATGTGAGGAAAGGGGGACATAACTCACTTTATGAATAAAGTCACTCCCTAGTAGCACAACATTGTAACTTAAAAGCGGAGCCAAGGGGGCCCAAGGACCACGTAGAGAAGGGGCCCACATAGACACTTGAAGGGACTGTGTAGATGGAGAAGGAACACGTGGCAAGAGAGAGGCTACGTTGGAGGAGGTGGGCCTTAGGGTTTTGAGAAAGGCCAACGCTATAAAGGAGAGAGGAGCCTCCTCATTTTGATCATTCGATTATGTTGCATTTGAGCTAATCACTTCGACTTAGAGCACGTTGGCTGTTTAGCCTGTCTGCAGCACTGTTCAGTGTTTAGTGCATCGAGTGTCTCCGTTCGGAGATCTCACCCTTAGCCCCGGGGGACTTCGAGTGCCTGCTCGGGCAAGGTAGTTTCAGTAGTATTTTGCAGGAGGAGCAATTTCTGGCGTTAAGAAGGAAATGAGCATTTTGATGACTGTGCAGTCTTGAGAGGGGAGGACGCAGTCTCTTTGGGTAGGAGCTCCGGATTGGGTTTTTGTGGAGGATTTGAGCTTGGAGATTGAGCAAGGGATCAGCCCTTGCATATTGGAGGATTTTGGCAGAGTTTCGGGTAGAGTTTTGGAGGATTTTTCAGGAGTAGTGCAGAACCTTGAGGGATAGCGTAGATCCTCAAGGGGATGATTTTCGGGGGTCAACTATTTTAGAAAAGCTTTCTGGGCTTTTCTGAGTTTATTGAGCAGAGGTTGATTCCAGAGTTTCAGCATTTTCTAAGGGGAATAGACCCAAATCCTCACTTGATTCTAGCAGTAGCAGCAGCACAGCAGTTCTCCGGCAGCTTGGACGCAGTTCAGAGAGAGGTCATTTCCTTGCCATTCTGAGCGTATTTCTTCACTTGCCTTGTGCAAGTCGAGGTGCTATCTTTTTGACCACCTCTTGTACTCTTTCCAATACTCAGTATAATAAAATGGCTTAGCATTTCTCTCTGCATTTCTCGAGTATCTGCTTATATTCCATGTATACATTATTGTATGTTGCACTATTGTTATTTCTCTGGTTGGAGTTTGCTTGTGTTTGAGGGATATCTCTGATAAGGGATATTACAAGATCAAAGCTCTCTGTAGACTCAGAGAAATCGAATTCTCCTCAAAACCTCAACCCCCTTGCTCAAGAACTGCACTGCCTCAGGGATTTCGAATTGCTGCCTCTACAAAAATTTCAAATTCCCTCTTCCTTTCTGCTTCTGAGCTCTTCTTCTCACGATCTATGCTCTAATACCATGTGAGAAATCAGTTACCCAATTCCTATTGCAACAACTTGATTATATTTCACCTACTTGTTAAATTAATTGGACAAGTTATTTGCAGTTTTCTACGGCAAACACTAAAATACATACACTGCAGCCTACACCAAAATAAAACTACGGAAACTAAATACAACACAAGAGAGAAATAATCATACACACATCTACACAGTTATTTTTGGATAAATGTCCCCGGAAAAACCCAATGCGGGAAAACCAGTGCAGCAGCTCTGAGGATTTTATTATTATGCAATAGTAATTTCTGAATACAACTTTTGGATGCCTTCCCGGCAACCCAGTGACAGAGAATATCATTGACAGAGAGATTTGTGAAATTACCTCACACTATCACTGGAAGTCCTAGCTGATCCAGCCCTTGAATGAACAACCCCTGGTTGCCTCTATGCTGCCTCTGAGCAGTGTCTTCGTTAGCCCAGTGTCACACTGTCTAGGACCTATGTCACTCTTCCTGACTGATCGATTTGCCTCTGATACTCAAACTTCTGCTCTCTCAATCTCACACCCCGGCTTCCAGCTACAGAAATCAAACCCTACGGCAAATTTCAGACTCCCTCAAGGCTTCTGGGTTGCCTCTGCGTGGCGATGCGTAGCTCTGCGTTAGCCTCTTCTGGCTCAGTTCTGCCTCTCCCAGATCTCTCTCTACCTCCTCTGCTGAGTATTCCCGGATCAGGAGAAATCTCCAACCAGAACTATCCCTGCCCCTCACTACAAAATCTCACTTTGATTTCTCACCGACAGTTACTCTGCTTCAGAAATTCGATCTTTTGAACTTTGTGTGTGTGTGTGTGTGTGTTCTCCAATTGCCCCTCAAGCCTCTTCTTATATCTTTCTGTTGGACAACCAACGACCTAGATTAACTTCTAATCAATGGCTTAGATTAGTTTGGCTTGATCCTAGCCTTCTAGAATTTTCACCCACAGTTAGATTAGTACCCTTTAATTATTTTAATTTCCTAAGTTTAGACTTAGGCACCCATTAAAAATAATTAATTATTTTAATAAAACTGTCTCTGACTGGAATTTCCCAAAACGATTTTTGGGTATTGGAGAATGCATGTGTCTAAGCCTCCTTCCAAAATTTGAGACTTAGAGCACATCTGATACTACCAGAAATCAACACAATGCGTTCCCCCTTCTGCATCTGCATGGATCTTATCTTTTGCTCAAAATACATCTTCCGCTACTTAGAAGATCCCTGATACATCGTAGACAATGCATCCCACATCTCCTTAGCAGTTCCTCTGCTAGCAATGTGACAGACTACATGATCCTTCACCCCGTCTAGGATCATCCACTTCGTCTTTGCCATATCTTCCTTGTACTTCTTGAGCGGATCTGGATCCGTAGGCTCAACGACCACGTTATCGACATAGACTTTCAGAAAATGTTCATCCAGAAAGAGCAACACCTTTGCCTTCCAGATCACATAGTTGGATGCCCCATCCAACCTGTCCTTATCTCTAAATCCACTGGTTGCCATCTCTGCCAAACAGAAATGTCGAATAGCCTCCCTCTCTCCTTTGCACTGCAGTTGGACTAGCTTACACACTCCCTGCTGGAGTCAGTAAATCTGTTGCCCCTTGCTGCTCCTTAGCTCGTGAGAATTCGAATTCCTTGGCTAGAAATTCTCTAAGGAGGAAATTCCCTCAACCGTGTCTCTCTCTTTCCTCTGACGTCTTTCTGCCCGACAACTACCCGCAAAGAACGGCGTACCACTAGAAAACCCCTCTTCGTTGTATTTTCTACGATGCTCCCTGTGACGCTGGCAAAATTCAATCTGGAAGCCTTACCTCTCTGTCAACTCACTCAGAGAGAGACTTACCTCGGAAATCTTTGCCCTCCAGTCTGGACTACGCAATCCCTCTAGGGATTCAAATTGCTGCCTCGGTAGGAATTATGAATTCCCCTCTTCCTTCAGCGCTGGGTCTTTCGGCTCTGTTCTTCTTGCTTAACCTCATTCTAATACCATGTGAAAATTTGGATGCCCAAATTCCTACTGCAACAACTGATAATATTTCTCCTTCTTGTTAATTTACATGAACAAGTTATTTGCAGTTTTCTATGGCAAATATTGAAATACATACACTGCGGCCTACACCATTTAAATTTATAAGCGAAAACAAGAAATTGAATAGGAAATAGATACAACACAATGACATCATTATTTTTGGACAAAACTCCCCAGAAAAACCCAATGCGGGGAAACCAGTGCAATAGCATTGAGGGTTTTAATATTAAGCAGTAGTTATTTCTTAATACAAACTCTGGATGCCTTGCTGGCTATCTAGTACAGAGAATATCACTTGGCAAAAGAAATTAGTGAGATTACCTCACTTTACACTGCAAGTCCCGGCTGATCCAGCAGATGAACCAACGAGTCCCCAACTACCTCTGCACTGCCCCTATGCAATCACTGAATGGGCCTGCGTCACTGCCTTTGAGGCATTGCGTCACCTCTTTGCTGGATCGATTTGCTCTCAGGAGCTTCGACTTCATCCCTCCCAGCTCAGAACGTCAAACCCCCAACAAAATCTCGGACTTTTACTTGGAAGGCACTGCGCTGCTCTGCATGACTCCTTCCTGGCTCTACGTCACCCTCACTAAGCACTGCGCTGCCTCCCCTGTGTCTTTCTCTGCCTCTCTGTTGCGTATTCTTGGGTCAGGAGAAGATTCTCCAACCAAAAACTACCTCTACCCCTCTCTGGGTGATAACCATGAAATCACTGCGCTACTCTAGCTTCAGCAATTCAATCTGACTGATTAACTCTCGGTGTGTTCTCCAAGTGCCCACCAAGCCTTCTCTTAAAATCCTCTCGTTGACCAATCAACGGCCTAGATTAGATTCTAATCAATGGCTAGGATCATATTGACTTGATCTCTGCCTTCTTCTAGAAGTTACACCTACAATTTAGATTAATACCCATTAATTATTTTAATTTCCTAAGTTTAGACTTAGGGTCCCATTAAAAACAAATAATTATTTTAATAAAACTGTCTTCGTGTGGAATTTCCCAAAATGATTTCTGGGTTTTGGAGAATGCATGCATCTAAGCCTCCCTACGAATTTTGAGACTTAGAGCACATCCGATGCTACCATAAATCAACAGTGGTAAATATATTGAATCATACAGCTGAAGTCAATTTCACAGGATGGTGTTGAATTTTCTAAGTTCTATTTGTTAGAAAATTAGTCTGTATTTTGTTGGTTTATTTCCTCTACTTGTAAATTATGAACAAGTTATTTAAAACATTTAAATACCGAAATAAACACAATACAGTCACAACATCTACATATCATCAGCTGAAAGAAAACAAAAACACAAGTGACACCATTATTTTTGGACAAATGTCCCCAAAAAAACCCAATACGGGAAAACCAGTGCAGCGATTCTGAGGGTTTATTATTATGCAGTATTTTCTTGAGTACAACTGGGTGCCTAACCGGCTCACCCGACAGAGCAAAATACACGGCAACAATACATCTATATTCGGAAACAGGTATTAAAAAAACTTGTCCCACGAAACCCTCTCCGTCGACTCTAAAGCTCAGTGTTGGCCCTTCTGGCCTCTACGTCACCCTCCTGCTGACCTGCATCAACCCCAGGACCCTCAGCGTCAGCCATCTGAGGCATTGCGCAGCCTCTGGGACCCTCTACATCACTCCAGCAACCTCTGTGTGGATGACGCAGTCCCTCTGGCCTCTGCGTTCTCTGTTGGGCTCTGTGTGGCCTAAACTGGCTACTGCTCTTTCTCTCCCTGCATCTGTGTTGGTCTCTCAGTACTGTCTCTGCCTCTCTGTCTAGTGCTCACTGCCCCTCACTGCTGATCACTGATTCACTTTTGCTTAGCAAACCCGCTCTAGCAAAATGAATGATTGATCACTCTGGTGTGTTCTCCAACTGACCCTCAAGCCTCTTCTTATATTTTTCTCGTTGGTCCTTCAACGTCCGAGATTAAATCTCTAATCAACGGCTAAAAGATTAGATTTGGCTTGATCCATGACTTTTGGAACCTTCTAACCCAGTTTTATATTAATACCCATTAATATTTTATTTTTCTTAAGTTTAGACTTAGGAACTCCATTAAAAATATTAATTATTTTAATATCTCCCAACGGGGTACAATCTGTTGAAACCATTTATGGGTCTTTGAGATCTCATGTGCTTTAGCCTCTCCACCAATTTTCATGGCTAGAGCACATCCGATGCTACCCCAAATCAACACTCCCTCTTAGCCAGGACTGTGCCCTAGTAATAGCATCACTCTGATCATCTGGCACTGATACATGTGCTGATGCTAGGCCTCCCCGCCCAACATCCTCTACACTGCGGCATCTTGTACTACTGCCCATGGCCTTGCCACTGCCACTACTGCATCTGTACGGCAGCGCCCTCTGCATCCGTGTTGCTGCTGGTCCATCCTCCCAACACTGCATCTGCACTACATCCCCCTCTCATCATGCTGCATCGTGCTACTACATACTGCTATTGCACTGCAACTCAGTTACTGAGAAGTAAGTAACTGATCCACCCAACTTCTGACATCCCTGTCAGGCTAGAAACACTCCTGATGCTGAAGCTCCCTCTACCACTAACAAGTGCTCCCTCTGCCGCTAACAAGTGCTCCCTCTAGTGGCCTCTGTGTTGTTGCAACAACTCCTTGCATCTCGCAACATTGCACACCTCTCTGTGCCATCATGCATCGTTCCAACACTCTCGTGCCTCTCGCATTGTTGCAACCTGCTAACCTCACGCTACCCGGAGACTCCTACACTATAGCACTCTCTGCCGCCTCATCCACATCCGTCTCTACCGACATCCGCCAGTCCTACTACTCCTCTCTTCGGGGCTCTCGTAGCAAGGTATAATCGAAGAGGTTGGGTACCTCAAGGATCCTACCCCTCGTCGCCTGTAGTCCTCTTGACTACATCCTAACTACAGCTTGATGTCTCCCCACTTCTTCTCAAGTGGCACATGAGCACTCATGGCACAATCATCATTCTCCTCGACTTCTCTCTCCACCTTCACTGGCGCTGCCTTAGAGTCAAAAGCCTCTCCCTTACTCTTCTTCCTCGGACACTGGTTCACGTAGTGACCCAGTTCCCCACAATGGAAGCACTTGACCTTGGAGAGGTCCTTCTTCTTCCTCTTCTCCTGCTTTCCCATAGATGCCAGAACTGCATCCTCTTCCTCTTCCTTCTTGATCCGGACTCCTTTGCTACTACTTCCCGTCTTGGTTAGTCGTCTGATCTCCTCTTGGCGAAGAATTTCGCACAGTTCTTCCCAATTTGGAAGACTCGCCCCGCCCAGTATGCTCTGGACAAATGTCTCCCACTCCTCGGAGACTGCGTTAAGTGTGGTCCTCACCATCATCTCCTGATCCGGCATGGCCCCTATGGAAGTCAGTTGGTATCGGATATCCTTCAACCGACCGAGGAAGAGGTCTATCTGCTTCCCCTTCTGCATCTGGTATAACCTTAGTTGATTCTCAAGGAGCATCTTCCTCTGCACCGAAGAATGTTGGTACAATGTCTTCAAAGTGTCCCACATCTCCTTTGTCGTTTCCTTCTCGGCAATATGTTGGACCACATGATCCTTGACTCCATCAAGGATGATGCACTTTGCTTTAGCCATTGCCTCCTCGTACCTTTCATTAGCTACCGGGTCAACTGGGATAGCCATTACTCTCAAGGCGAAGCCCTTGATATGATGTCTGTCTAGAATGGACAAGATCCTGGCCTTCCAGATCACAAAGTTGGACACTCCACCCAGCCTATCTTGATCCCTCAGCCCATTCACAGCCATCTCTCTGCTCTTCTTTCTTGACTCCTACGAGTCTCTCTACTTCCCGTCTGGAAGTTCTCGATTCGACTCCTCCGAGTCTCTCTACTTCTTGTATGGCAGTTCCCTTCTAGACTTCGTCTGAGTCCCGATTTCCATCCTGGAAATCCTTCTTCCAACCGTCAAGTTGCCCCTCTCCGATCGTCTGTGCAACTGCAACACTGGTCTGGATTCTTTGGCTAGAAATCCGCCTCAACCGCAACTCCATCTACCTTAGTTTTACCCTATTAGGTATTGTTCTAACCACAGTACCCCACCAGCTTCGCTCCCGCCAACTGCCCACAGCTACCTTTGCCCCAGCAACTGAAGGATTGAGCCTCTTGGCTCTGCGCAATCCCGGCACCAGCAAAACAGCTCCCTTAGCCAACTGCGTCAGCCTTCCTGGTCTCTGCGTGAGTTGTTTCTGCCCTCCTCAGCCTCTGCGCTGGCCTCTCTCAAGCCTAGACTAATGATGCAGTCCCTCTACACCAACCCTTTCTCTATCGCTTTCTGCAAGGATTAGCTCTGTTACTCGGAATAGCTGAATTTGCTGCAAATGCTCTGCTTAGTTGATGCCTTCAGCTTTTTTGTGATCTGCAACCACGCTCTGATACCATGTTGAATTTTCTAAGTCTATCCGTTAGAAAATTAATCTGTGTTCTGTTGGTTTATTTCTTCTACTTGTAAATTCTGAACAAGTTATTTAAAACATTTAAATACCGAAATAAACACAATAGTCACAACATCTACAAATAATCAGCTGAAAGAAAACAAACACACAAGTGACACCGTTATGTTTGGACAAATGCCCCTAGAAAAACCAAATGTGGGAAAACAGGAGCAACTATTCTGAGGGTTTATTATTATGTATTATTTCCTTGAGTACAACTAGGTGCCTAACCGGCTCACCCGACAGAGAAAAATACACAGCAACAATACCTCTATATTCAGAAACAAGTATTCAGAAAACCTGTCCCACGAAACCCTCTCCGCGGACTCTGAAGGTCAGCGCTGGCCCTTCTGGCCTCTACGTTAGCCTCCTACTGCCCTGCGTCAGCCCCAGGACCCTCAGTGTCAGCCCTTTGAGGCACTACGCAGCCTCTGGGACCCTCTACGTCACTCCAGCAGCCTCTGTGTGGATGGCGCAGTCCCTCTGGCCTCTGCGCTCTCTGTGAGGCTCTACGTGGCCTGAACTGGCTCTCTCTGCTTCTGCGCTCATCTCTCAGTACTATCTCTGCCTCTCTGTTCAGTACTCACTGCCCCTCGCTGTTGATCACTGATTCACTTTTGCTTAGCAACCCCGCTCTAGCAAAATGAATGACTGATCACTCTGGTGTGTTCTCCAACTGACCCTCAAGCCCCTTATACTTTTCTCGTTGGTCCTTCAAAGGCCGAGATTAAATCTCTAATCAACAGCTAAGATTAGATTTGGCTTGATCCATGACTTTTGGAACCTTCTAACCCAGTTTTATATTAATACCCATTAATATTTTATTTTTCCTAAGTTTAGACTTAGGAACTCTATTAAAAATCTTAATTATTTTAATATCTCCCAAACCAGGTACAATCTGTCCAAACCATTTATGGGTCTTGGAGATCTCATGCGCTTTAGCCTCTCCACCAATTTTCATGGCTAGAGCACATCTGACGCTACCCCAAATCAATAGATGGCAGCAACTTAAGATATATAAAATTCAGAGAATCCATAAACTACTGGGTTGATATGGAGGTGTTGCACATATTTCATGAGGCTTGATTTGAGTTCATTGATTTGAGACAGAGTAACCAGTTTTAGTAGAGCACAGATGTTAGCCGGGTCTCTTCCCAAAGAAAAGACAAAGCACTAAGAAATTTTAACCCTGTAGCAGCCCTCGGGCCTTAAAATCTATGCTTATAGGTCTTGGTAAGGTCTAGAGTTTGTTTCCAGAAAGGACAAATACTAGATTCTAGCCAAAAATATAAAATATATAGTTAAATACAAAATAATTAAATAGTTAAAAACATATTCCAGAAAGGACAAATTATCGGATTCCGACCAAAAATATAGAATATATAGTTAACTATAAAGTAATTAAATAGTAAAAAAAAATATTCTAGAAAGGACAAATTACCGGATTCTGACCAAAAAATATATTTGGGCGGAAATTGTGGCTTCATTGGACATTGTCATTAAAAAAACACCAAAATAAATAGTTAAATATAATATATATATATATAGACAGTTAAATTTAAATATAAAATATATATAGACATTTATTTTAATAAAAGGGTCATATATTGAAAGATTTCGATAAAAGTAAAAAATTAGAAATAATATATTAAAAAAACTATTAAATCTTGTGCTAATAAATATTGTGGAACATAGATAAAAGTAAAGTAATATTAAAAAAATGTCTGCATGGCATTTTTTATTAATTTCTTGATTTTCCCTAAGGAAGCCACTTTTAGGCTGAAATTTCCTCTAATGATATAAAGATCACATCCACCATGGATGACATATGGAAGACTTGTTTGCATGATGAGAAGAGTTTTCACTCTTTGAAGGGTTTGGAAGGATGTGTCAGACTTTGCTGGCCCACATATCCATGCATGGCATATTTGGATGTGTTGCTTGATTGATGGAGGATACAAGTCCTTTGGAGAGCCTTCGGAGGTTGGACGTGTCATCTTAAAGCCCTGTATGCCATCAATTGTGGAGACACCCTTCTTTGGGGGCTGATTTATTGTACATGTGGCTGTGAGAAGCCCCTACTTTCGTATTTGAAAATTAATTAATTAGAAAAGAGGGCATTTTGCGCCTCCATAGGCTAGAATAGAGGATTCTATATTGTAATTGGAAAAGAAGTTGAGCACCTTAATATAAATCAAGATGCACTTCCTTATCGTTTTCTAAAAAACTATGCAAGTTTGACTAGAGTGACTTCCTGTAGAGATGCTTTTGTGAATAAATTTTGCACTTTCATGGATTTTCATGGCTAGGGTTTATGGATGATCTTCATTTAATGAGTAAGTGGTCTCTCTAATCTTGTTGGATTTATGTATGGATGATTATTAAATCTAATTGTGCTTCTTTATTGGAGAGGGTGCATTCACTTGGTCTCAACTTGGAGAAATCCCTTAGAAAACCTTGGAAGAATTCTAGCGGAGAATTTCCCCCTAGACATGGATTTTGTAAAATACCAGGTGTATCTCCTACAGTTAGCAGTGGATAGCTCTAGATATTGCCCTAGATCCACTTGCCTTCTCCCCAAGGAAATTCTTAGTTGACCTCATATGCCCAAAAAAATGGTAGTATGATAAGGCATTGATCTATGGTCCTTTCATCAAACCATAACCTAAAATTCCTTGAGAACCATTTTTCTAGATTTACTCTTCACATTACCTTGGAACTCCTTGCCCTAAATCCCAACAATCTTAACCTAGGGAAGCTGTTCTTGAGAAAAAGGACAGTTGGCCTGAAGTGCAGAAGAGGGTCGGTGCGGTGATAGTGGCCCCCTCTTAATTTCACTCAGATCACACCTAAGCTTTTCAAACTTTATCTTAAGAAGTGCAAGTATGTGTGATAACTGAACCCGTAAATATTTTACAAAACCAGAGCCAAGAGAGAGAGAGAGAGAGCATATCATTGGGAGAAGACCAAGAAAATACACATGGCATAGCTCTGACTAGAGTGATACACATTATGGTGATTGTCTAATGAACAACAACAGCAATGTCCCACCTTCAATATGAGGATAATAACAACATGAAATTTTGGATTAGTAATTAGAGACATGCCACATACCCAAGAGGTTCTTCTAGCAAACTAGTGGATACTACAACCAGTGACACAAGTGACCCACTATATGAGAGTTGAACAATATGAGTCCTCAGATATTGCTCTTGATTTGTGTTTCTCCTGTCCAAGACTTAGTTTGTAAATTTTTTTAATCCTTTCTCAAGGGGGGTTAATAAATGCTGAATGTTATTTTCATATTTTGAAGTTGTTAGAATATGATGCAAAAATTGAAAATATGTGTTGCATGCTCACATTATTAAGTGAGCATGTGATCAAGGTAATATTATAATGTTAGTTTAGGAGCTAGGTAGTTAAATCACCCTAGCTAACCAAGCATGCTATATAACGAATGCAATGTGTGATGAATAACTTCAGAGTGTGTATTGGTAGGTAACCCACCTCGAGCTCCCATGTATGTACTTGCACATCATTAATATATGTGATATTTCCAATTATGGTTATTTATTCTTTTGTTATGAATGAACCCATATGAAATCCCACAAATCATCCATTCATTGATCCTTTCACAACAGAGGGGACCAAAGACATACTTTCATAATTTCATTGTGAATCAACATCCTAGAGAAAGCTAAAGACCATAATAGGAGTTATCTTCTTGGCAAAATCAATCTAAATTAAAATTAATTAGATAATTTGATTTCATGGTTTGGCTTCCTTTTGTATCAGTCAAAAGTGAGCAAACTCTAATTTGATATGTTATGGTTGAGCTTCTTCTTGTATTTTTCAAGAGTAAATTGATTGACAAACTCTGATTTGATATCAAGGAGTTTTCCCAAAAGATACAAAATACAATACCTTGCTTCAAAATGATGGCTTGTGAGAAAATTTTCTGGAAGATTCCTAGTCAAAGGCCAATCTCCATTTCCTTCAAATCTTGCCTTAAGAACCACCAAGGCCCATTTTTATCCATCAACCTGTAAAGTTAAATAAATCCATTCGTTGTCATGTAGTATTTAGCAAACAAATGAAGATTCCTAAGCACTGCCCTGCTCCACAAAGTCAATTGAATGATATAAAATGAAAATTCTGGAAATGAGGACTTTTTGAGAGTCCGAGAAAACTTGAATCATAATTTTTTCTGCAATGAGTTGCTTCTTAATGAATAAATAAGACTCTTCTGAGTTAACACATACAAAACACTACAATAATATATTACAAAAGCTTACCATGTTACTAATAATTAATGCAATCTAATATAGAACCATATTCTTAAGCTAGATCATTGCAAAGAATGTCAACACTTACCTCCAAAATCCAGCTGCCATGCGCAAGCCCATGAAAAGAGCCAGCCCTAACCAAACTCCACCTATACCTAACGAAGATGGTGCAAATGCCAAAAATGCCGATGATATTGTTCCAACAATCATCTGGAAACACATTCATGTTGTTAAAGTCAATACTACAAACATTGCAAGTTCAAGACTAAATAATCTATTATGAAATAACAAAGGCATGATATTAATGTAGCTTAATGATAATGTAAAATTAGTCAGGAATGCTAAAATAGGATAAATGAGTTATTGCACAACATCACAATCACCATTGCATAGGCTGCATATGCAAAATCTGATATTCCATAGTGAAGGCCATCAAATACAAATGCGAGGGCATTGATTGGTTGAGAACCAGCAACAAACTGCAGTGGCAAGCAGTCATTTTCAGCTTTTGACACAACAAAGTTACATAACCATGATCTATGTCACAAATTAGAAAAAAAAACAGAAATCTGCGTACCAGAACTCCATATCTTACAACCTCCAAGACTGCTTCATCTTTTGTGAATAACTTAGCAAAGGATCCAAATCCTATAAATAGAATCACAGCTAGGGCAATACCAGATCCTGCTCCTATCTGCATATTGTCAAAACTAAAATTGAGAGCTAAGTTCAAGTGATGCCTAGATATTACATAATAGAGTTGTTGTCATGGCACTATAACGACAAAGTGAATTTTTCAATACACATAAAACCCCTAATTGTCTTAATAAATTTCTTTCAAATTTAACCTTTTAAATCCAGTTAAAAGGATCAAGTATGATGGAAAATCAAATATTTTACCTGAAGAACATTAAGAGCAACCTTTTTGACCCGGATATAGTCCCCTTTTGTAAATGCACTAGCAATGAGTGACTGCACATCACCAAGTAACGGAATCTTTATCGAAACAAATAACAAAGTAACAGAATCTTTATTGAAACAAATAACAGAGCAATTTATCTAGAAATGTATTGAAGGGAGACTTGAGAATTTTTTTTTGGGACAAAAGCTTATTGTAAAAAATTTAAAGGAAAACTAAAACATTCTTTGTTTTGAAGTATTTAGATTTGAATGCAGTATAATAAGAAAATTCTGGCATTTAGGAACATCTAATATCTCAAAACTAATATAATGCAAAACAATAGCACATGGACCGGACCACCTAGGGAATTGAGGATACACCAAAATGGGAACCTCCCCTTCTTGGTTACACCCAAACAGGAACGGAACTTTCTTGTGGATGTATGGACATATCGAACATCCCCTGCGGATTAGGTGACATCATTTCTGGATCCACGACCTCCCAAGGGAGGACAGGTGGCTTTCTCCCACTTATAGGTTAATAAACAAAAACTAAGTAACAAAACATCTCATATCGACACTCAGCGTGCAATCCAGAGGACAATATACTAAGTTGGAGAATGTAATTTATTTTAGCAGAAAAGGAGGTTAGCAAAAACAAGATTGTAGCAATGAAACACACAAGGTTACAGTGAAACCCAAATTCTATCAAATGCAAGAATGGCACTGTACAATACAAATGGCTATCAATAGTGGTAGCATCTATGAGATGTGCCACTACTGTCACTTTCCAAAAATCCCCTAACAAGAGACTGAAAACTTCAAAGGTCTGTTGAAGGGACTGGATATGTCAGCTTGCTGGTATATGTCCTCCTGTCAGAACAGTAAAATTTTCTGTTTTCCATTGGTTCTAAGGAAACAACTTCTTCCAAAACCTAAGTTTTTTTTATCAAATTGTTTACCTCTTTATCAATCTTGAAACCATTCCAGGAAATTTATTTTGATTGGTCGCAAAAAATTTATAATGCATGGATTGCTTCAATTTGGGTGCCCTTGCTAGATTACCTTTCCATACTTTGACAATGTATACAGTCATTGAACCATGACCATGCTTGTGCTCTTATTTATTTAGTAATAGTATCCCTAAAAGACCTCAAGGATTTCTTGGTGGCAATACAATAGCATTCAAAGTTTCAAACAGCCAAAGATCATTCCATTGGCAGATTCCCTGATCTGTGACCTTTACCTGGACATTGCAGTAAGACTAGAGGATGGTAGACAATACTACAGAAAAGTTATACATTTCCTTCTTTGCCAGCTGGAAAATACATGCTTGATGTTTTCCTTTATGTCCGACAAACAACCAACAAAGGCATCAGGACATTCTCTGTTGGATAGAGATCAAACGTGTTCATGCCCAAATGAAAACCTTTCATACAATCACAGTCAAAATTTTATATATAGCACCCAACGTTATGGTGGGTAACAGTATGCATTAAGCATTCACCCATCATAGGAGCTATAGGGATTTAAACTCTTCTTTTGTATAAGGCACAAACTTTAGCTCACAAAAGGAGGTCTAGCACTTTAAAGTTTAAATAAATCCTCTCCTCAAGGCAAGATACTCCTAGCTTTAGCTTTTGTCACTCTTAACATACAATATCAAGCATACTAGAGATGTGCCTAGAACAATTCCAACACACATATAAGATTTTACAAAAATAACAAAAGAACTTACATAGCAAGTACTTTCAATTCATTGCTTGGAGCTAGCATGCTCACAAGTTCTCCCACTAATCAGTAACTCCAATCTATGTACAGAATGGAGAGAGCAAACCTTTATATAGACTTTAGCTAAACTCTCCTCTCCAATAAAATAATAATTTCCTACGACAATATAACTAACTTGTTGTGGGCATGCCGGGGAAGAGAACTTGATCAAGAGTCCATAGAAAAATGTTGAGTATAATGTTTTAGATGGTTTTTAGTGCCACGTGTCTCCTTCCATCTTTATCTTCATGCAAAGACAAAATCTATGGGCCATTTGTCCTCCTCACATGCAAGGAGCTCGAAGAGATGACAACCTTAATAAAATAATATAATTGCCACGTCAAATGAGGTTGAGCGCTTTCTCAAATGTGTGCATGAATGTCAAGTGTACAAACCTCTTCATGAAAGCACTCTCCAATAAATAAATATTGCTTGGTCAAATGAGTGGGATGAATTTGAGTGGTCTTCCATATGCAAAGCTTCAAGGAGGAGGGTATTCTTCTAGATATGCATGAAAATGACACATGTCTTCATTAGTTAATTCCTCTAAAATCTTGTTTTACCAAGAAACCAACCAAATATCTCCTTTAGCATGTGCGGCCTTGAAATTTGCGCAATAGTCCAAGTTACAAGTCACTTCACATGTATGTAAAGGTGTGAACAAGGTGTTGTAATGTAGTAGAAAGTATGCATTGGTTGACAATGGGAAGGAACAAGTAAACTACATAATCATATGCAATGCAAGGAAAAAAGAAAAGACACAAAGTAGTGGAGAACCAGCAAATCAACACTTAATATATTAGATATCCTCAACAGCAAATCAAGGCTAGTACATAGAGTCGAGTACAAGCATATATATATTTTGTATAAACAATTACAACAGTTTAACCATCTGAACCAACTTTAACGGAACAACTCGACTGGGGAGTCTACCGACTTACAATACATTTTCTATGTCAACTCGACTAGACTAGCCCCTCCAACATCTCCCCTGCCCGCAATGCCTTCTTCGTCCGGAAGAATGGGGAGATTTGGAGATTTACAAAATTTGAGAAAATTAATATAGAGGATAGAAATATAAGTAGAAAGAGAAGACGAAAAGAGTTGCTAGCTAGCAAAGACTCATTTTGTGACAATGGCGATGGTTGAAATTTTAGTTGCTCGTGGACTGGCTAGTCAACGAATCTCATAGGCTAGTCGACTAATGCTACTTGAGTCCCGTCAAGCGAACTTAAAATGTGAATTTCACGTCTTTGTTTCTCTCCCGGTGACCAATTGGACCCTTCCATATCGATCTCTTTTATATCAGTGTTGTTCAAGAGTCGGCCCGCATTCTGACATGCTTGGTTTGAAAAAATGAAACTTGGACCAAGGAGGTATCGATTCTATTGATTGTGCCTGGGTAGGTGCCTCACCAAAAGTCGTCTAATAGAAGATTGGTACAAGTGATTAAAGATGTCGGTCGAATATCAACCAATATTTTACCAATCGTTGGGCTTGCATCTCCAAAGTCTTTAAATCTGCAAGTATTGGACTTTGTTGGCCACAAAGCTTTGTTGGGTCAATCATTGGTCAGGTGTGTGTTGTTGCTCTAACTATTGGATTCTATCATGGATGCTCTGTAGCTGATCAGTGGCGTTGGTTGTTTCCATCTATGCCTTCTTCCCTTCCCTAAGCCACTGTCTTTCCTCCTAAATCAACTGCATCTCTATCTTTTCTTTCTTGTGAAATCTGATTCTCCAATCTAGTCCTAGCCTGACTTTCAAAGATAGTGTGTTGTCGCAACGACAAGTCAGGAATGAGCATTTGTTGTACTCTCACTCAACGACATGTGGTTGACAGATAAGTCAGCTAGCTATTAGGGATTGTGCCCAGCATGGAAACCCTGTCCAATGTTTTTTCTAGGTTTTTCTTGGCATTCACAAATTCTGTGTGTTCCTCCTAGATAATACTCGACAACTCTTGATTTCCCTATGCCTTTTCCTACTGCTGAAGTTGGGAGACCTGATGTGTCTTCTAGTTCAGTCTTCACTATAGTACCTTGGTCCAAGTCAGTTGGCTCGACTTGTTCCGATGAAATTTCATAGACATCATCTCGTTGATTGTTCATTGTCTTCTATCCACCATTCACTTCTTCAAGTGTTGAAGTGACGGGAGGTGAATTTGTAGTTAGGTCAATGTTTGGTACTTTTTCCTTTTCTTTGTTGACCCCACTCGACTGACCTTGGGTCTGCTTTTGTCAAGGGGTTCCTTTCTAAGCACTCGATTGGACTGGCACCTAATGTTGATATGCTTCTTTTTCCTGCTCGACCATCATCTTCTTCTTAACTGTTTCAATAAAAATGTCTTTAGCATGTCCCAATGGTTGTAAAATATCTAGGCTGACAAATGACCACAAAAATTCTTGAGATTTCCTTGGCTTTTTGGTTGTTATTCCTTTTGTTGTTGATTTCTCCAAATATTGTTTTGCAATTGAGCCAAGTCCTTGTTGCAGTTCAAGGTCATCGAGTCTAACATCCGTTAAGACTTCGCGCCAATTAATTCTAACTCCTTGTTCTTCGACCTCGACAGATCTATTGACTTCTTTGCTTACGGGCTTCCTTGAAGATTCCAGCAAAGATCCCAACAAGTCGACTTTGAACGGTATGTATACATTTCTACTTCTCGTTCTTCCTCCTGCTCCCCATTTATTAACGGCAGAAAGACTTCAGTCTAAGGCTTACAAGCAGCTAGGGGAATCAGGAAGACTATATTCGCCTATTGACCTAACTCGTTGAATATTTATTCAATAGAAGGTTGATAGGGAAGGTCTTTAGGGTCAACATCACTGGAGTGGACATATCAAACCCTCGTCAAGTCAAGGCCTAGTTGAATATGCGACGTGCTAGGGAGCATCCATTGAATCTGTTGGGAAACCCTCCATCTATTTAACACTAATTTTAAATTCAACAGCTAGCTCCTAAATATCTCTTGTGGGGAAACCGACTCAGGAGTTCCCGACCAGCTATGTGCAAAAATTTTATAATCCTTCATCAACAAAACATACTTCTTTGTAAATATTGCCTCGCCGACTTGGGAAGCTTGTTTCATTGCTAATCAAATTGATAAAGAGGGAAAAATGAATGATCATACCATAGTTTTGACCTCTGTTGCATGGGTTCCCGAACCCAGGGGTGGGGTTCTCGAACCCGTCCCAGGTTCTCGTCCCCAAGTACCGGATTCGGGTTCGGGTGCTCCTAAGAAGAACCCATAAGAATCGGGTTCTTCTATGAAGAACCGGGTTCTTCATTAAAAAAAATTGGGTTCTTTTGTCTTGATGGGTACAGAGAACCCTAATTATGGGTACTTGGAACCCCAAAATCAGGTTATTTTGGGTTCTTTGGGGTTCATTTTAGCTTTTATATTTTATTTTTTAATTAATTTAATGGGCTTCCCCTAATATTTTGGGTGGCTAGTTCTTCATCTTGCGAGAGGAATTGGAGTACTTATGGCTTTATCCATTTAGTAAAAAGAAATATGTTGGGCTCAAAGAAGGTAGAGAACTTAATGTACGTTCATAGCACTCTTCGTCTCATATCTTGAAAAGACCCTAGATACGAGGGTCTTTTCAAGAGATGGGACCAATACACAAACGATGCTATGTGTGTGGACGAGGAGATACAACCAGATGATGGCCTTATTGAGCTACCTCTATTTGCTATGGATGAGCAAGAGCCTCAAGATGAGAGTCATCCCTACCTAGAGAGCATGCTAACTGAAGATTTGAGTGATGTTGATGAGATCGCTCGAGGAAGCCATTGTTCACCATTAGATATTTTTATTTTAGTATTTTAAAATTTCCCAGTTCTTGTTTGGAGATGCCTTGAGACAAATTTTGAATGTAGTATGACAATGGACATATATCATGATTCTTATTAATATGTAAACTCCAATTTGCACTTGATATCAAACTAGAAATTTTGAAATTTCATTGTGAATGTTGAATGTTCAATGATGTGCATGTTTAAATATTTAAAGTTTAAATCATAAATATTTTAGTTTTCTTGTTTAAAGTTGAAAAATATACAAATTCATATATATTATAATTTATAAAATATAATATTCATATTATATTATATATATATATATATATATATATATATATATATATATATATATTGTAATATACCCACGACGAACCCATGCACCCTGTTTAGAAAAATGACGTACCCGTCCCCGTCCCCGAACCCACGTTTCCTGGCAACATAGGTTTTGACAGCTTTAGCAATTAGCTTTTACAATGTCAACAACATATTCCACCCAATTGTATATTTTTCCTACCATGGTAATCTGGTTGATTGCTTCCAGCATGTTCAATTTAATGTCAGACGCTCGACTAGCGAGAGTAAGGCTAAGAGAAACAATAATGCATGCCCATTTTACTTGTGGATCCCTGACTTGGCTAATAATTACGTCTTTGGAATTCTTGGTCGTCATTCCTCCAGTGAACTTTCGAATCCAAGCAATTGAATTGATTGTCTTCGGAATCTTATCGCCTATATGCGACAGCGAGGAAACATTGTGGATGGCCATCGGCGTGATGTGCAGTGGGTTTTCCAACCACAATGTTGCATCATGGCACTGATTGAATATAAATTTAATAGCTTCTTCTTTTAATCCTTGGAAATCGACAACTAGGGATGCACCGAGATAGTCTTGTTGGAAATACTGAGAGCGGGGGTGAATCAGTGTTCCTTAGCAATTAACACTTTTAAATCTTTTCAGAGCATTAGTTAATCTTCAATTATTATTAATGTTTATGCAGTAATAGCAGTAAATAAAATAACACAGTAGGCACAAGAATTTTAGGTGGAAAACCCCCTCTGGGTCAAAAATCACCGAACCCTTTTCTAATAAATTCTTTAATTTTCAGCCCCAACTAAAATGAAAGAAACAACTTCCTAGAATTCTAGAAAAGCATTCTTCTCCAGCTCCCACTGGAAGGACGCCCCAACACCCTGGTTTCTTCATTAATCAACTGAATGGATGCCCCAACACCCTAGCGAGCCACAACTCGCCCTAGCACCACCCTACCACCCTGAAGTGTTCACAGGCCCCAACCTATAGGCAACTTCATACACCTGCTTAGCACCTCCCTGCTACCCTATAATGACTGAAATAAGACAAGACTGTGGATTCCCAAACCAGGGACAACGATCCACGATACAATATGATTTACAATGATTTTGACAGGACACCTAATCACATTATGACCTACAACCCAACCATGACATCATCCCAACAGAGACTCCTATACCTCCCAATAATGCCTTTTCGACTCTAGGTAGATTGACTCTTTTACAATAATGATTCTTCCAATGATGACACTTTTACAAACGACTCTTTTACAACTTTACAATGATGACTCTTGGCCTTGACACTTCTTCACAATATACGGATGGTTTTCATGTCTTCAAAGGATGTCCCGCTGCAATGCTTCCTTTAATTTGATACTTCTGCTCTTGAATTCTTGCTTGAAGTTGTACTTGAATCTTCTTTTACGTGCATGCAAAATTTGTCCGGCAAAACCAATCCAAAAACAAAACAAAATACCCTTCAACTTACCTCTGCCTGCAAAACACATGTAAGTGCATAATAATGAATAAATACAAATTAAAATTACAATGCGTACCAGAAGTGTGCTTGTAACTTTTGTTGTTGACTTGTTGCAGCAGTAGACAAAGACTCCCACTCTTGATATAGGCCTGGAATCTATGCAAGACTATATCCAAAATTGACCTAAAGATATATACAATAAAAACTGATGATAGACCCTAGACTTGTGATGGACCAAGTTCTAAGTACAACAACAGAGACCATTCTATCAAATATGATAAGACAAGTAACATGAACTTACAACATCATATACATTTAGCAGACTTGGTGTAGCATCAAGAATATGTAGCATCAAATGTGTAGTATCAAGAATAGGACATCCGAAAAACTAACTGTGACATATGGAGACATAGAAATATAATTGAGACCCTGTATATACTTACGTTGTCCTACAAAAAAATATGTCAGAGACGATACTCAAAATTCAAATGTAAACACTAATCATACATACCTTGCTGCAAGAGACTTACCCTTGACTGTTGATGTGTGGTCCTTACTACAGTGATCCTTGAATGCATGCTTTTTCTTGCCTTCTAGGAGCTCGATATTGAATCTATAATATCTATGTAATTTCGGATCTCCAAGGTCTGAAATTTCGTCCTATGGTAGCCCTCTGAGTCCTCTTTCCAACCCCACAGGTTTGATCAACATTGGACTCTTCAAGAAAGAGTTATGTCCAACCTCCCACGATGACCTGATTATAGACTGGTTTTGTAGAGCGAACTTGTACGAAGTGCCACGTGTCACTGTTGCTACCTTCGGCCCTGAAAACGCTACTCAACAAACTACAGTCTGTCCTCTTTCTGTAACTATTTATGAAATTTGAATCCAATGCTCAGAGAGAAAGTTATGACGAGTTTCCCAAAGTCACCTGTTTGGCATGGAATTCGGAAGCCTGCAAAAACCCTAACTTCCTCAGATCATATCTCGCAAAATATGGCGAACCAAGATCTGAAATTTGATCACGAGGTTCATCAAGATTTCGAATCAAATGGGTTTTAATTTCAGCTTTTGAAGCTTCGCAGAAAAAAAGTTATAGCGAAAATGCCATGATGTCTTGTTTGAAGCCACAAAATCCCTACTAGAGGAGGATACGAGGTTCATTAATTATATGAATATCTTGAGTTTAGAGGGTCCTCAACAAGTGAATGTTGGAGTGATTTTAGGAGAAAAAAATACATTATTAATTATTGACTATTCAATGACCACAACCAATTATGAGTGCCATGCCACAACCCCATAGGGTTTTAGCCCACTAACTGGGATTACTAACTTCAAACATGAATATCTCTCAAACCGTGAAGAATTACTTGGCGTGCCATATAGCAATGGAAACATCTCGACAAGTAGAATCCATCTAGAAGATCCTTGACTCAGGATAGAGTAAGTTGTCAAGTCAAAATGGCCATGAAAGACCAGGGTAGCCCCTGGTGCTGCTTGGGTTGACATCAATGACATCCACTGATCAACAATCTCCCCCTTTGGCATTGATGGCAACACAAATACTCCCCCTACGATCATGACACCTCTTCCTACTGCCTTCTCTCCCCCTTCATCACCAATGGCTAAGGTTAACTCCCCCTAACAAACAGCCATCCTGCGGACCTGTACACAACTCCACTCCCCCTTTCTACTCGAGTAGATAAGAGAAAGAGTCTAATGAAAACTCCAAAAAATCCCAAGCTTTTGGCAAAGATACTCAAGTGCTTCATGAGGTAATGGTTTGGTAAAGATGTCAGCAGTTTGTTTCTTTGTGCCAACATATTCAAGCTTGATATTCTTTTCGGCAACCTGCTCTCTAACGAAATGATATTTAATCGGAATGTGCTTTGTTTTGGAATGCATCACAGGATTCTTGGAGATACTGATGGCACTGGTGTTATCACAAAAGATGGGAATAGGCTCATCAAACTTGACTTGAAGATCTTGCAAAGTTTGCTTCATCCAGAGAACTTGTGCACAACAAGCTACTGCCGCGATATATTCTGCTTATGTTGTGGATAACGAGATTGAAGACTGTTTTTTACTTAACCATGAAGCAAGACAACCGCCTAGGTAGAACGTTGCTCCACTAATACTCTTATGATCATCAACACTTCCTGCCCAATCTGCACCTGTATAAGCTTGGATGACCAGATCATTTGCTTTGGGATACCAGAGGCCATATTCCGTTGTGCCCTTAAGATATCGAAGAATTATTTTGACGATAATGATATGAGATTCTTTTGGTGCTACTTGGAATTGTGCTACTTGTCCAACTACCTGCATCACATCTAGACGAGAGGTTGTCACATATAGGAGACTACCAATCATGGATCTATACAACCTTTGGTCCACATCCTTTGATGAGTCTTCTAAGCTTAACTTGCAACCTGTTACCATGGGGATAAGGACTGGCTTGCAATCTTCCATCTGGAATTTCTTGAGCATTTCTTTGATGTACATGGTTTGATATATGAATATTCCTTTATCCTACTGAGAAATCTGAAGCCCTAAAAAGTATGTCAGTTCGCCAAGCATAGATATTTCAAACTCACTTTCCATTTTTGTGGCAAAGTCTTTACTTATTATGTCATCACTGCTTCCAAAGATTATAAAATCCACATATACTTCAATAATTGTTAGGTTATCTCAATCCACTTTCACATAAAGATTATTGTCAACACTTCCTTTCTTGAATCCCTATTGATGTAGATATCCGTCAAGATGAGCATACCAAGCCCTAGGAGCTTGCTTGAGACCATATAGAGCCTTCTTTAATCTGTAGACATAATCTTCTTTGTCAGAGAGCATAAAACCTTAGGGTTTTTCAATGTAAACTTCTTCCTCCAATTCACCATTTAGAAAAGCTGTCTTAACATCCATTTTGTAGACCTTGATTTTTCTCAAGAAAGCATAAGCGAGAAGCATCCTAATAGCTTCCATTCTGGCAATGGGAGCAAATTTTTCTTCAAAATCAATTCCTTCAACCTGTGCATATCCTTTGCAGACTAATATTGCCTTGTTCCTAGTAACCTGTAATCCTTCAACTGTTTTGCTCCCCTTAACCTGTAATGAAACTGCCATCTTGTTCAAACTACCATCCTGTCAATCGTAGACTTGTGCCATATATTGTTGCATAGACTCCTCCTCTACAAACATTAAGGAGTCAACAAGCCAAATTGTTCAAAATAGTGAGTCACCTAACAGGCCATCTTGACTTGAGTCATTAACCGAAGTAGTTGTTGATTCCTCACAATCCATTACGAATCGTGAAAGCATAACTATTGGGACCTTATTGCCTTCTTGGTTGTCTTGCTCATCTTGTACATGTTCATTGTGTACTTGTTTTCCTTTCCAAACCTTCTTATTCTCGTCGTCAAGCCTTTCATTCATGGTTGATTCCATCTTGTACCTACGGATACGAGCTGTGTCCATAGTTATGACATTTGTAACATTCGATGTTATTCATAGAAGATTTTGTTTGGTGTCTATCTTGTGATCCTGCAAATTTGCTTCTAGGGTTTTTCTGATAATAGTTGTACCTGTCTGGAACTTCACAACCCCTAGCCTTATGTCCAAAATTGTTACATTTGTAAAATTTGACACCATCTCTCAAATGATCAAATTTGTTGACATTATGCTGAGTTCTAGAATATCCATTTCTAAAGGACCTCTTGGAATTATATTCATTCCAAACATACATGCGGCATTTTGCAACTCTATGTCCAAACCTTCCACATGAATAACAATGATAATAAAAGATAGGTTGTTACCTGGGAGGAAATCTTCTTCCATGAATTGTCTTCCAAGGACCTTCTTGCGAGTCTTGATCTCTTGATTTAGCTGAGAGATCTATTTGCTTGGTAGATTTTGCATATCCATCTTCTTTAATTGTCATAGAAGGACTCGACTTCTTTTCAATTTTTTCTTTATAACCAAGACCAGTCTTGTCGTTGTATGATCGTTGGTTGTTGATGAGTTCATCCAAAGTCTTTGAACTGTTAGCATAGTTTTGAAAAGTTTTTCCATTTTTTACTTCCTTTCGTAGAGCAACTATTTCAGCTTCCAATGCTTCTTTTTCCTTGTTGTTTTCCTTTAATTCTTTCCTGAGAGATTCTTCAATTCGCTTGTATTCTTCAACCTTGATTTTAAGGTTGAGGACATCTTCTCTTTCTGTCTTCAATTCATCTTCAAGAACGTTGATATGCTTCTTCTCGACTTTGAGCTCTTTGATAACCTTGATCACTTCATTTTGAAAGTCAACCTCAGACAATTCTTTTTCTTCATCTCCTTCTTCGTCAGGTGCCTCTTGCTTATTGTGCTTGGCCATAAACAATACTCTTCCGTTGAATTCTTCTTCGTTATCACTGCCTTCTTCAGATGAGCAACTATCTTCTTTTGTGAAAAAACTTTTCTTAAACCATTTCTTCTTTCCTTGCTTGTTGAACTTCCTAGGACCTTTCTTTCCATTCATAACAGCCTCATTTTTTTAGGACATTTGGCCGCAAAATGCCCAACCTCACCACAGCCAAAACATATTAATGGAAGTTTACCTTTGAATTTTCCCATACCTGTTCTCATTTTCCACGTGAAGTAGGTGAATTCTTTATCTGAGAGTTCTTCTTCCTCTTCTTCCTTTTCTTCATCCTTACAACTGCAAGTTTTTTCTTTCTAAGTCTGCTTATCCTTACTATTCTTCTTGGATGTGGAAAATGTTGTTTCTAAGTGAGATGTGCCATCCTCTTCTTCAATCCTCATTTCATATGCTGTAAGAATTCCATGCAATTCATCTATGCTGAGATTGGTCAGATTTGATCTATCTTCTAAGACAGATACCTTAGGGTTAAATCTTGTTGGCAAGGTTCTGAGGATCTTTTAGAAAACAATTTTCGTTTCAACAGGTTCTCCCAAACCTTCCAATGTATTTGTTGTTTCATCAACACGCTGAAAGTATGCAGCAATATCTTCATCTTCCCTCATTTTGAGTTGCTCAAATTTTGCCCTGAAAATTTGAAGCTTTGCTTCTTTCACCTTTGAGTCACCTGCATATATATTTTCAAGCTTGCCCCATACCTCTTTAGCAATTTTGCAACTCAATACCTTAAGATAAACAGATTCGATAAGCCCACTGATAATAAGATCTTTAGCCTTTGCATCATATACCATATTTTTCTTACCTTGTTCATCCTGGGTCAGTGTGAAGCCTTTGTCAATGATTTCCCATACTTCATATCCTTGCGCCAGCAAATGAACCTGCATTCTTCCACTCCAAAGTGCATAGTTATTTCCATTGAACAAAGGAACTCTATTCTTAGTATACTCCATGATCTCCTTCCAGTTGTTAGACTATTATTGAAGGAACCAAGCTCTGATACCAATTGTTGGAAATACTGAGAGGGGGGGTGAATCAGTATTCCTTAGCAATTAGCACTTTTAAATCTTTTCAGAGCATTAGTTAATCTTCAATTATTATTAATGTTTATGCAATAATAACAGTAAATAAAATAACACAGTAGGCACAAGAATTTTAGGTGGAAAACCCCCTCCGGGTCAAAAACCACCGAACGCTTTTCTAATAAATTCTTTAATCTTCAACCCCAACTGAAATGAAAGCAACAACTTCCTAGAATTCTAGAAAAGCATTCTTCTCCAGCTCCCACTAGAAGGATGCCCCAACGCCCTGGTTTCTTCAGTAATCAACTGAATGGATGCCCCAACACCCTAGCGAGCCACAACTTGCCCTAGCACCACCCTACCACCCTGAAGTGTTCACAGGCCCCAACCTGTAGGCGACTTCATACACCTGCCTAGCACCTCCCTACCACCCTATAATGATTGACATAAGACAAGACTGTGGATTTCCAAACCAAGGACAACGATCCACGATACAATATGATTTACAATGATTTTGACCGAACACCCAATCACATTATGACCTGCAACCCAACCATGACATCATCCCAATAGAGACTCCTATACCTCTCAATAATGCCTTTTCGACTCTAGGCAGATTAACTCCTTTACGATAATGACTCTTCCAATGATGACACTTTTTACAAATGACTCTTTTACAACTTTACATGATGACTCTTGGCCTTGACACTTCTTCACAATATACGGATGGTTGTCATGTCTTCAAAGGATGTCCCGTTGCAATGCTTCCTTTGATTTGATACTTCTGCTCTTGATTTCTTGCTTGAAGTTGTACTTGAATCTTCTTCTACCTACATGCAAAATTTGTCCGGCGAAACCAATCCAAAAACAACAAAATACCCTTTAACTTACCTTTGCCTGCAAAACACATGTAAGTGCATAATAATGAATAAATACAAATTAAAATTACAATGTGTACCAGAAGTGTGCTTGTAACTTTTGTTGTTGACTTATTGCAACAGTAGACAAAGACTCCCACTCTTGATATAGGCCTGGAATCCATGCAAGACTATATCCAAAACTAACTTAAAGATATATACAATAAAAACTGATGATAGACCCTAGACTTGTGATGGACCAAGTTCTAAGTACAACAACAGAGACCATTCTATCAAATATGATAAGATGAGTAACATGAACTTACAGCATCACATACATTTAGCAGACTTGGTGTAGTATCAAGAATATGTAGCATCAAATGTGTAGTATCAAGAATAGGACATCCAAAAAACTAACTGTGACATATGGAGGCATAGAGATATAACCAAGACCCTGTATATACTTACGTTGTCCTACAAAAACTTATGTCAGAGATGATACTCAAAATACAAATGTAAACACTAATCATACATACCTTGCTGCAGGAGACTTACCCTTGACTGTTGATGTGTGGTCCTTACTGCATTGATCCTTGAATGCATGTTTTTTCTTGCCTTCTAGGAGCTCGATATTCAATCTATTGTATCTATGTAATTTTGGATCTCTAGGGTCTGAAATTTCGCCCTGTGGTAGCCCTCTGAGTCCTCTTTCCAACCCCACAGGTCTGATCAAAATTGGATTCTTCAAGGAAGAGTTATGCCCAATCCCCCACGATGACCTGATTATAGACTGGTTCCGTAGAGTGAACTTGTACGAAGTGCCACGTGTCATTGTTGCAACCTTCGGCCCTGAAACACTACTCAACAAACTACAGTTCGTCCTCTTTCTGTGACTATTACGAAATATGAATCCAATGCTTGGAGATAAAGTTATGACGAGTTTCCCAATGTCACCTATTTGACATGGAATTCGGGAGCCTGGAAATACCCTAACTTCCTTAGATCATATCTCTGAAAATATGGCAAACCAAGATCTGATATTTGGTCACGAGGTTCATCAAGATTTTGAATCAAATGGGTTTTAATTTCAGCTTCTGAAGCTTCGTAGAAAAAAAGTTATAGCGAAAATGCCACGATGTCCTGTTTGAAACCACAAAATCCCTACTAGAGTCGGATATGAGGATCATTATTTATATGAATGTCTTGAGTTGACAGGGTCCTCAACAAGTGAACGTTGGAGGGATTTTAGGAGAAGAATCCATCTAGAAGATCCTTGACTCAGAATAGAGTAAGTTGTCAAGTAAAAATGCCCATGCAAGATCGGGGTAGCCCCTGGTGCTGCTTGGGTTGACATCAATGACAACCAGTGATCAACAAGTCTCGAATGTCAGCTTGGTGCAACATTTGGACATTTGTAGTCCATCTCTCGTCCACTGCTCCCCACTTCTTAAAGGAGTCTAAGTGTTTTTCCCATAATGGCTTGTCCATTTTTGTTTGTTTGATATTGTGGAACCGAACCTCCATCTCTGTCACGGTAGCTTGGTAGTATAGAGTTTTAGTTCTCAACTCCATGGTGATCTCTTTGTCTTGCAAGTGGACTCTTTTCTTCCCCATTTTGAAATCCTCCTTCAATCCTTGTCCTTTGATGCACTCAAGCAAATCATAGTTGGAAATCGTCAAGCTACGGGGTCTAGAAACTCTATCAAACCAAATGCAGCACTTGATGAGAATACAAGAACAATGAGAGGTGAGACTGGTCGCTCCCTCGAATTTATAGCCATCAAATTAATTGCTTCATTATTTCCATCCACGGCTTGTCGTTGAATCTGTCTCGTCACATTAATATTTGATTGTTACATAACTCTCGAGTCTCAACTCTTGCAATGCACATGGCCACCTTATTTTTCGTCATTCAACAGTCAATTCGCTTTTTAAATTTGTTGAGTCATCATGAATTTTTAAATGTGATGTGATTCCGCCCTCAATCGTGATATCCTAGTAGGTTATAGTCATATGGTCAATTCTATTTCTGAGCTGTGATTTGTCTTCTCTCTTCCTTGTTAAGTCAGCCTCTTTATTAAATTGCTCTCTATATCTAATTCGTCGATCTTTTCTTCTTTCATGATGTTGTCGGTGTTGACTTGTATTGTCCTATATTTATTGTTTAAGAATTTCCTTAAGTCTTGTCCCTACTCCATTCTTGTGACACTTGTTCATTTGGTGGGAAGTCTTCTTTATTAATGGTGTTGATTTGTCGACATAGTTATTATTCAACCGACTTTATAACCGATAGTTGATTAATCATATTTATTTATTACTGGTAACAACTGAAATTAAGCTAAAGAGAAATATAATACATTTAGTCAATTAGCTAGTCTGCAACAATGTGGTTTTCAGACTAGTGCATGTCCCTGGTGCCACATAGAGGTTTCCAACAGTTGCATGCCAACATTGTTACATGATATATCTTTTAAGTCAAGAACCATTTACAGGAGATTTGAATATGTGCCCTTGAAGTGTTTTAAGCTAAATAGCTCCTTAAGAATGTATATCTTCGATCACAAAGGGGCCAAACCATGCAATTTCTAATTTCCTTGGCTTTCCCTTTACTCGACTGTCATATAACAACGCTAAGTCTCCTACTTTTAAATTCTTTGTCTTCTATTGATTCTTTCTCACTTCTTGTTGATGTAATGCGTGCAGACTGTCTTGCTCTAGACATTGTAGCTGATAGACTCGTTCTTTCCCAGCTTTTCCATCAACATACTTTAACATAGTCAATACATTCGCAACATTTGGTGTATAGTGAAGTCGTACGACTTCCTATTGTCCATAGACCAATTTGAACGATGTGTAGACCCTAGAGAGGAAAACCCTAAAAGGTACCAATTAGACAATGGGACAACAATGGGGTAGAGACCATGTTACCACTCAAACTAGCATGGTCCTAGGAGGGGGTCCTATAGAGCAACTACTAGATTAAGGGCGACAATGGAGCGATAGCACAATGTCACCTCAGTGAAGGCACCCTGCTCTTTACGGAGTTTCACCAATGGGAGGAAACGCAGTATAAGAAGAATCACAAGGAAGGATGAATCTATGAAAGGATAGGAAGTGATTCCCAAGGCCTATTCACAAGAGAGACTCAATTAGATAGCTTGCTTGCTTCAAAAGCAAGGTGGTAGGCTCTCTAGGAAGGGCTAAGAGGATTCTTGGGTATATGTTAAGAGAATATGCCTTAAAAAGGGGCTTCCTACTACCTAGACCAAAGGATCCTTGTGGATGAAAGGCATCTATGTAATCCTTGCGGAATTGGAGTTATTGGGCCCAAAATAGGTAAAGGCTATGGAGTTGATCAACCAAGGAGGGACTTGACCTAATTGGGGGAGAGGAAAGGATCAAAGGACAAGTTTTCTTTTGAGATTTGAATGCAATGATCCATGTGAAGACACTAACCCAAATCAAACTAGGGCAAGAATTGATCTTATGGCTACGATTTGCTATATCTCGGGATTTCACCATCGGATTTGCCTCAAAGTTGGAGGAACTCTTGAGAAAAACCCAGTGCAATAGTGAACCAAAATTCAAAGGTTTGGAATGGCTAGAATGAATTTCGCTTGAAGCCCTAGGTGACCTTCTAGGGTTAGGTCTAGAATTTGGAAAAGTGAAGAAAAGAGAGGTAAATTTGACCACCAAAGGGATACAAGGATCAGTTCCTTATTTCTTGGGCTTAACAGAGTCAAGATACACATAGATCGAAAAATTTCGCGAGCTAAGGAGCCCTAGTTGATCTTTGATAGCCTCTCCAAGGGCAACAAATAGGTCAATTAGAGATTTATACTTCAAATTTGCCAAAGAGATGAAGTTTTGAGGTCTTTATACCTAAGAGGTGCCTCTAGCAACATTCACCCAATCCCTTAAAGAGCAACACATGCATTAAATTACTTATTCAAGATCCCAAAATAATTTTGCATTACATTCACCCATACAAGAATAATGATAACAATATACATGCATTTAACAAGATAACAAGAATAGCATGAAAAGTTCACTTACATGAGGGAGAGACTATATCCATTCATCAGTTTGCATTAGAAAGAAGTTCCAAAGACAATAGCAAAAATCCAAACATCATAACGCATCAAGAAACTCCAAAAATTTATCCCAACAAAAACTGCGAAAATCTCTCAAGAGATACTAATCCAATCCAAGTGATGATGAGAGAAATGAATCATCCTCTCATCTAATTATACAATGCAACAAGGGATTCAAATAGCCTAATTTGTCTTATTAGCCCCAAATAATGAAATAATGCTCAACAATGACATGACTTGGTGACAAGCCCACCAAGATAGCTCAATAATACAAAGAATAGCCTCTCAAGAGGGAAAAATAAGGAATATTATGAGTCGTTGGGCCATTGAGGAGGCCTGATGGAGTCCAGCGTGCCAAGTTGAGTGAAGAGGCTCCAAACATAGTGGACAAGGGGTTGGCCCCTTGTTTTCCAAGCGAGTCACATGTGGTGCTCCCAAGTGGGTGTGGGGGCACAATGACATCCTCGTGGGTCTCCAGGTGGAACAATAATGCCTGTAAACCATCTGCAAGGGCTAGGATGATGACATAAGCCACCGCTTTGTCTCCTACAATGATAAACATCCTTATCTGAATCATGGAACATCTTCCAAGTGTATGTTTCAAGTGTGGAGTCAGTTGGGCATGGTGAACCAGGTGCATCATTCTCATCCAAAAGGTGGAACACGAGCAATCATTGAATGGTGTTGGGGATCCATGAAGTGTTGTCTTGGTGGAGGCCCATGACTCTCTACGTTCACCCTACAACTGCCAATGTGACCCTTTGGAGGGTTTGGACCCCGTATAGGGAGACCAACCCCTATATGGAGACCCACCTACAATCCCGCATAAGATCTAATGTGTCCCCTTGCCCTCCAATAAAACAAATCATTAGAATAATTAAGTAAAAGAGATTACAAATCATGGAATCAAAGGGACACTTCATGGTGGCATGCCCTTCCATAATGGGCTTTCGCATGTACAAGTGTCTCCAAGCTCAAAAAGGGGGTTAACCAAGAACCATATTAGGTGGTTTCATCCTTTAAAGGGATCCATGGTACATCCATCAGGTGGTAGATGGCAAGTGATATAATGATGGTATGAAGCGAGTATCAAGGGAAGGCTCCAAGCCACATGCCATGGTACAAGGGTAGCTATAATAAGGGAACCCCACACCTAGGTATATGAGTGTAGGAGGGAGAAAATCGTGGTGCATGAGTTGCCCTAGCCTTTTTTTTTCCACCCTTCTTCTTATGCCTTTTCCTTTGATTGATTTTTCTTCATAACTACTCAACACTCTAGGGATGAGAGCATGATATATAGAATATAGCAGTAGGTACCCCTTTTTAAGGTGTGGCATTTCATCGCCCACCAAGGGTTGGGACAATCATGGGTTCCTTCATGTGGAGGCAGCTCATCTAGGGCCCATAGGAACCAGGGTGATGGCCATAAACAAAAGGTAGAGCTCATGTTTGGCTTTTGCCCACATGCTAAATTTATATGTCTTGTTCATCTTTTGCATTTTGTGGTACATTTCCTGCTGAGAGTGGCCAAATTACGCTTTTTCTTTCCTTTTTACATCAACCTCTGGGGGATTGTCCTACACCCGACCCAAGGTGTGGATAAGCGGAGGGACAGGCTAACCCTATGTGAACCCAGTGGACATATGTGGACCCGAATGGGAAAATGATGAATGGGGCTATAAAAGGGTAGAGGAGAGTGATGTATTTGGTGTCGGGAAGTGGGACCACGCAACCAAAATCGGGATTTCCCATGTAGTGCCAACCCTGAAGCTAATGGCCAGTAAAGGAGATCCTACGGAACTAGGATTCAAGGCCAACCATCCAATCGGGCAAAGGAGACAAGAGCACAGACCTAGCCCACTCTTTCTGCCGAATCTCCCCACCAATCCATGCCCAAAAGTGTCCATGATAAGTAAGAAAAATTACTCAACTATACCAATGAAAATCCATACCTTTGGGGTCGGAAAAGCCCACCTTCAAACATATGATCATAATAGATGGGCAAGGGGCCACATGGTTGGCTCAGGTGGCAAAGAAAATGGCACATCGAGCTATCTAGTGGCTGCAAAGGGTTGTTGGTTGCCATCTGAGGACCATCTAGGAGAAAAAAATTCTCCTATGCATACTACCCACAAGTGGTGGGTAACATCTGGCTCCAACTGGGACATGAGCTCTCGGAAAGGTGCACAAAGCTACTCGAACAGGAGGTCATGAGAACACCAGCAATCTCTTGGTACCGCAGACCTATTACCTGCACATATCAAAGACCAAGCACACGGGGCAGCATGTTTTTGTGGTGTCTTATGATCACCCATGCTTAGTATTAGGCCATAAAATCAACAAGAAAGTAAAATAATTTTCCATGCAATTTTAATCTAAATGCAACTAATCTATCATGATAATATCATATGATGTTAGTTCTAATGAGAAAATTAGCATGCAATGCATCCTACCCTAACATGCATATCATACAATGCAAGTGCTAAGTATAATCATAGATCCAATGCAACCAACATGTCAATTGATCAGTATAAAAACATGTGCTTCTATGATTATTTATGTAACAGATCCAAAAACACAAATGGGAAGAGTAGTATGAGGGATTGCGAGGGCGGGAGGTGGGAAAATAAGAGACCCATATGCCATAGAAAGGAACCTTGGAAGAAGGGAAAGACACCAACTGAGAGGATTGAATTTGATCCTCTAACCAGAAGATGGAAATGTCAATGATCAAATACATGAACCTTTTATGAAGAACTACCTTAGGGTAAGGAGGAGTGAATGACATATTTAGAATGATATTATCTTGTTTATTGGGAAAACAAGAGGTGGAATCATCATTGTACTTGGGGAAAAACCATGATTCTTGGTTTTTCATAGGGGAAACTAGTTTTTCATCAAAAATAAGGGAATGAGACTCATCACAAACATCTATTTCCGAGATAGGGACATAGCAAGGGGAGGAATGCTCAAATATGAAGAATAACACTTTATTGGTAGCATGGTTGAATGAAGCATCTTCCTCAATCTCTTTTACATTAGGATCACCAGAATTACCCATAATTTTGGAAGACTCTTCTTTGATTGAATCATCTTGGATCATAAAGAAGGGACCCCTCCCATCACTAGGAAGTGCTTCATAAGGGCCAACATTGTCATTCAAAAGGGGTGGAGCATTTTCTTCTTCCTTGGGCTCATTCCTATAGATTCAAGATACTATGGGGCCTTCATTTTTATAATCCTACTCAATTCCCCAATCAACAGTCCAAAAATCATTCATTTGATTATCATGATCTCCCTTAGAGTCATCGTGCTCTTCACCATGTATTTGATGTTGGCTAAACTGCAATTCATCCTCTTCTTTGTTAGGAAGGGAGGACTTTTCCTCTTTCCTCTTCTCTTGGAGAACAATAGCTAAGGTATTTGTTACATGAGCTTGGTATAATGCTTCTAGGAAGAGGGCATCAGTAGGGTTCTCTTTATATTCACATTTCATTTTATAGAGCTTCTCCTCTTGCTTGTATAAATGGAACAATAAGTGCTTAACATTATATTCCCTTACCAACACCCTGCATGACCTACTATATTTGTCCATTCTTTCTTGTAGGATCTGGAGGCTTTCAGGATTAAACTCTTCATCATCCTCAGAGGAGATGTTCCCCACCTCATTGCTATTGGCCTCCAATTCTATAACTAATATTTGCTCATCATCCTTGTTTTCTTGATCATCTTGGTCATCCAAATCCTCATTTGGTAATGAGCCATATTTTTCTTTGATCTTGTGAGACAAGGAATTGAATGCACTAGTATAATATGCAAGCTCGAAGAAGAGATAATCTGTGGGCCTTTCTTCATACTTCTACCTTATGCTATGGAGGTTTAACCTGCTCTAGTTATAGAAATTTAGTATGAAGTCTTCGTTCTCGTGCTCTATCAGACGGCCACAAAGCTTACCCCACAAATCCAATCTTTCCCACAAGCCTTGGACTTCTTCAGGACTAATATCACGGATACTTTCTTTATTTTGGTCAGTCATTTTTCATGATTTTGCATATAATGCCCAAATGGAGTCACCAAGGTGAATCTAACTGCCTTTATAGATGCTTGCTTCACCCTACAAGCATTGACTTTGTTGTTCAATGAAGAATTAGGGCTTCGTTCTTCCAATGGAATCGCCAATAATATCGTAAGGGAAACAAGACAGACGTCTTGTGTCCCCAACAACGGTGCCAAAAATGTTACCACTCAAACTAGGAGGGGATCCTATAGAAAAATTACTAGGTTTGTTGGAATTTCTAAGTCTAACTGTTAGAAATCCTTCCTGTACTTTCTGATTTATTTCTTCCTACTTGTTCTGTTAATTAACAAGTTATTTACGATGTAAATATTGAAAATAAATACAAGTACAGTCTCAACACATACATATCATCAACTGCAGAAAAAACAAGCACACAAGTGACACTGTTAATTTTGGACTAATGTCCCCGGAAAAACCCAATGTGGGAAAACCGGTGCAGCTATCTGAGGGTTTTATTATTAAGCAGTTTCAGAATACAATCTGGGTGCTAGAAATGGCTCACCCAACAAAAAATGCCCTCAGCAGTAGTACTTCTCAGTCGAAGACAGATATCAGCCCCAATCTGCCCCACGAAATCTCCCAATGTCAGCCTCTAGGGTCTGCGTCAACCTCTCTGGCCCAACATCAGCCTCTGGAGCCTCTACGTCTCCCATGCTAGCCCTCCTCAGGCTCTACGCAGCTCCTGGTTGCCTCTGGCTGCGTTTGTGTGGCCTTTGATGGCCTTTAGCTGGCTCTGCGTCAACCCTCTCCCGACTTTTGCGCTGATGCTCCCGGTACTATCTCTGCCTCTCTGCTACTGCATTCACTGCCCCTCAGCTGCAACTCCTGATCACTCCTTCAATTTCCTCAACAAGCCCTACCCCAGAAAATCGAATTCTTGATCAACTCAGTGCATTCTCCAAGTGACCCTCAAGCCTTATACTTTTCTCGTTGACATTTCAACGACCAAGATTAAGTCCCTAATCAACGGCTAAGATTAGACCTGGCTTGATCCATGACTTTTGGACCATTCTAAGCCAGTTTTATATTAAAAGTTTAGACTTAGGAACTCCATTAAAAATATTAATTATTTTAATATCTCCCAAACCAGTTAGGATCTGCCCAAACCATTTCTGGGTCTTGGAGATCTCATGTGCTTTAGCCTCTCCACCAATTTTCGTGGCTAGAGCACATCCAATGCCACCCCAAATCAACACTCCCTCTTAACGAGGACTGTGCTCTAGTAATACTCCTCACTGAGCATCACCCTGATCATCCGACATCAGTCCCTGTGTTGATGCTAGGCCCGTTGCCCAACATCCTCTGCACTGCTGCATCATGTACTGCTACCCATGGCCCTGCCACTGCCACTGCTGCATTTGTATGACAGCTCCCTCTGCATCTGTGCTGCTGCCCATGGCCCTGCCACTGCCACTGTTGCATCTGCACTACAACCCCTCTCATCATGCTACATCGTGCTACCCATAGCACTGCCAGTCTGCCACTGCTAACTGCTGCACTGCAACTTAGTTACTGAGAAGTAAGTAATTGATCTCCCAACTCTGACATCTCCGTCAAGCTAGAAACACTCCCGACATTGAAGCTCCCTCTATCACTGACAAGTGCTCCCTCTCTGACCTCTGCGTCGCTGCAACAACTCTCTGCAACTCACATTGTTGCCTCACGCTATCCTGAGACTCTTGCATTGTAGCTCCCTCTGTCACTCCATCCGCATCCGTCTCTACCGACATCCGCTAGTCCTTCTACTCCTCTTCGGGGCTCCCGTAGCAAGATATAATCCAAGAGGTTGGGTACCTCGAGGATCCTGCCCCTCATCGCCTGTAGTCTGTCTAACTACAACTCGATGTCTCCCCACTTCCTCTCAAGTGCCGTATGAGCACTCATGGCAGTGTCATCATCTGTCTCCACTTCTTTCTCCGCCCTTGCTGGCGCAACCTTGGTCTCAGAAGCCTCTCCCTTTCTCTTCTTCCTCAGACAGTGGCTCGCATAGTGACCCAGTTCCTCACATTGGAAGCATTTGACCTTGGAGAGGTCCTTCTTCTTTCATTTCTCTTGCTATCCCTCAGATGCTAGGGCAACATCCTCCTCTTCCTCCTTCTTGATTCTGACCCCCTTGTCGCTGCTTCCCACCTTGGTTAGCCTTTTGATCTCTTTTTGACAAAGAGTCGCCCACAGTTCCTCCCAATCTGGAAGGGTCGACCTGCCTAGTATGCTCTAGACGAATACTTCCCAATCCTCTGAGACTGCATTCAATGTGGTACTCACCATCATCTCCTCATCCGGCGTGGCCCCTATGGAAGTCAGCTAATCCTAGATGTCCTTCAATCGACCGAGGAAGGTGTCAATATGTTCTCCCTTCTACATTTGGTATGACCGCAGCTGATTTTCTAGTCGCATCTTCATCTGCACGAAAGTATGTTGATACAATTTCGTTAGGGCCTCCCACATCGCATTTGCCATGTCCTTTTCGGCAATATGTGGTACTACATGGTCCTTGACCTCGTCAAACATGATGCTCTTAGCCCTCGCCATTGCCTCCTGGTACTTTTTGTTCTCAGTCGGGTCAACTGGGATCGCTATCGTGTTCAAGGCGAAGTGCTTAAGACAATTCCTGTTTAGAACGGACAAGATCCTGGCCTTCTAGACTATGAAGTTTGAGGCTCCATCCAGTCTGTCCTGATCTCTTACCCCATTCACTGCCATTTCGTTGCTCCTCTTTTGACTCTTCCGAGTCTCTCTACTTCCCTCCTGGAAGTTCTCGGTGTGACTCCCTCTGAGCCTCGATTTCCCTCCTGGAAACCCCTCTGCCAATGTCGAGATGCCCCCACTCCGATCGTTAGTGCAGCTGCACCACTGATCCAGATTTCTTGGCTAGAAATCCTCGGCAGCAACTCCCTCCTCCTTGGTCTTGCCCTGTTAGGTACTATTCTAACCACAGTACCACACCAGCGTCACTCCGCAACTTACCCACAACCTCCTATGCCCTAGCAAACTAAAGGTTAGAGCCTCTCCGCACCTCTTGGCCACAGGCGTCAATCCTTCCTCACTAAGAAAGATGACCGAGCACTGTATAGGTCAAGTCTGCTCCCTTTTGCGATTGCATTGATCCTCTTCCTGGCTCGAACTGATGACACAGGCACTACGTCACCCCTTCTTTGTTGCTTTTTCGCTAGGAACAGCTTCTGTCACTCGAGACAGTTGTTTCTGCTGCTGCTGCTCTACTCAGCTGATGCCCTCAGTTATCTTGTGATCTGCAACCACGCTCTGATACCATGTTGGAATTTCTAAGTCTAACTCTTAGAAATCCTTCCTGTAATTTCTTATTTATTTCTTCCTACTTGTTCTGTTAATTAACAAGTTATTTACCATGTAAATACTGAAAATAAATACTACAGTCTCAACACATACAGATTATCAACTAAAGGAAAAACGAGCACACAAGTGACACCATTATTTTTGGACTAATGTCCCCAGGAAAACCCAGTGTGGGAAAATCGGTGCAGCGATCTGAGGGTTTTATTATTAAGCAGTTTCAAATTACAATCTGGGTGCCAGAAATGGCTCACCCAACAAATAATGCCCTCGGTAATAGTACCTCTCAGTCAGAGAGATATCAGCGCCAATCTGCCCCACGAAATGTCCTTGCGTCAGCCTCTAGGGTCTGCATCAGCCTATCTGGCTTGTGGAGCCTTTGCATCTCCCACGCTGGCCCTCCTCGGGCTTTGTGCAGCTCTTGGCTACCTCTGCGTGACCTCTGGTGGCCTCTAGCTAGCTCTGTGTCAACCCTCTCCCGGCTACTACGTTGATGCTCCCAATACTATCTCTGCCTCTCTGCTACTGCATTCACTGCCCCTCAGTTGCAACTCCTGATCATTCCTTCGATTTCCTCAGCAAGCCCTACCCCAGAAAATCGAATTCTTGATCAACTCAGTGTGTTCTCCAAGTGACCCTCAAGCCTCCTCTTATACTTTTCTCATTAACATTTCAACAGCAACAGCCGAGATTAAGTCCCTAATCAACGGCTAAGATTAGATCTAGCTTGATCCATGAGTTTTGGACCATTCTAAGCAGTTTTATATCAATACCCATTAATATTTTATTTTTCCTAAGTTTGGACTTAGGAACTCCATTAAGAATATTAATTATTTTAATATCTCCCAAACCAGCTAGGATTTGCCCAAACCATTTCTAGGTCTTGGAGATCTCATGTGCTTTATCCTCTCCACCAATTTTCGTGGCTAGAGCACATCCGATGCTACCCCAAATCAACAAGGTTAAGGGAAACAATGGAGCGATAGCCTACTGTCACCTCAGCTAAGGCTCCCTGCGCTTTACAGAGTTTCATCGATGGAAGGAAACCCGATATAAGAGGAATCACAAGGAAGGATGAATCTATGAAAGGATAGGAAGTGATTCCCAAGGCCTATTCACAAGAGAGGCTCAATTAGATAGCATGCTTGCTTCAAAAGCAAGGTGGTAGGCTCTCTAGGAAGGGCTAAGAGGATTCTTGGGTCTAGGTTTGGAGGAAATGCCTTAACAAGGGGCTTCCTACTACCTAGACCAAAGGATCCTTGTGGATGAAAGGCTTCTATGTAATCCTTATGGAACTAGAGTTACAAAGATGTGAGACCACACAGAGCCAAGTGGTCCCAAACTAGGTCAAGGGTATGCAGTTGACCAACGAAGGAGGAACTTGACCTAATTGGGGGAGAGAAAAGGATCAAAGGACAAGTTTGCTTTTGAGATTTGAATGCAATGATCCATGAGAGAATACTAACCCAAATCAACCTAGGGTAAAAATTGGTCTTATGGCTAGGGCTTACTATATCTCGAGATTTCACCGTTGGATTTACCTAAATTCTGGAGGACCTTTTGAGAAAACCCCAGTGCAATAGTGGGCCAAAATTCAAGGGTTTTGAATGGCTAGAATGGATTTTGCTTGATGCCCTAGGTGACCTTCTAGGGTTAGGCCTAGAATTTGGAAAAGTGAAGAAAAGAGTGGTAAATTTGACCACCAAAGGATACAAGGACGAGTTCCTTATTGCTTGGGCTTAATAGAGTCAAGATACACATAGATTGAGAATTTTCATGAGCTAAGGAGCCGTAGTTGATCTTTGCTAGCCTCTCCAAGGGCAGCAACTAGGTCAATTAGAGATTTATACTTAAAAAAATTGCCAAAGAGATGAAGTTTTGAGGTCTTTTGACCTAAGAGGTGCCTCTAGAACATTCACCCAATCCCTCAAAGAACAACGCATGCATTAAATCACTTATTCAAGGTCTCAGAAGAATTTTGCATTACATTAACCATACAAGAATAATCATAACAATATACATGCATTTAACAAGTAAGATAACAAGAATAGCATCAAAAGTTCACTTACATGAGAGAGAGTGTGTGTATCCATTCATCCACTTTGTATTAGAAAGAAGCTACAAAGACAAAAGCGAAAATCCAAACGTCATAGTGCATAAAGAAACTCCAAAATTTTATCCCAGCAAAAAGTGCAAAAATCTCTCAAGAGATACTAATCCAATCCAGGTGATGATGAGAGAAATGAATCATCCTCTCATCTATTTATACAATCCAATAGGGGTTTCGAATACACTAATTTGTCTTATTAGCCCCAAATAATGAAATAATGCTCAATAATGACATGACTTGTTGACAAGCCCACCAATATAGCTCAATAATATAAAGAATAAACTCTCAAGAGGGCAAAATAATGAATATGATGAGTCGTTGGGCCATTGAGGAGGCCTGATGGAGTTCAAATGTGCCAAGTTGAGTGAAGAAGCTCCAAACATAGCAAACAAGAGGTTGGCCCCTTGTTTTCCAAGCAAGTCACATGTGGTGCTTCCAAGTGGGTGTGGAGGCACAATGACATCCTCATGGGTCTCCAAGTGGATCGATATTTCCTGTAAACCATCTGCAAGGGCTAGGATGACGACATAAGCCCTCCCTTTGTCTCCTGCAGTGAGACACATTCTCATCTAGACCCTATAGCATCTGCCAAGTGTATGGTTCAAGTGTGGACCCAGTTGGGCATGGTGAACCAAGTGCATCATCCTCATCCAAAACGTGGAACAAGAGCAATCACTGAATGGTTTTAGGGATCCATGAAGTGTTTCCTTGCTATGGTGGAGGCCCATGGCTCTCTACGCTCACCCTACAACTGCCAATGTGACCCTTTGGAGGGCTTGGACCCCGTATAGGGAGACCAAACCCTAAATGGAGAACCACCTGCAATCATGCATAAGATCCAATGTGTCCCCTTGCCCTCCAATAAAACAAATCATTAGAATAATTAAGTATAAGACCTTACAAATCATGGAATCAATGTGGCACTTCATGGTGGCATGCCCTTCCATAGCGGGTTTTTGCATGTACAAGTGTCCCCAAGCTAAAAAACAGGGTTAACCAAGGACCCTATTAGGTGGTTTCAGCGTTTAAAGGGGGTGACATGTCCATGGTACATCCAGCAAGTGGTTGGTGGCAAGTGATATAATGATGGTTTGAAGTGGGGATCAGGGGAAGGCTCCAAGCCACATGTCATGGTACAATGGTAGCTATAATAAGGGAAGCCCACACCTGGATAAATAAGTGTAAGAGGGAGCAAATCATGGTACATGAGTTAACCTGGACTTTGTTTTTCCACTCTTCTTCATATGCCTTCTGCCTTTGATTTCTTTTCATAATTGCTCGGGCTCCAGGGATGAAAGCGTGATGTATAGAATATAGCAATAGGTACTCCTTTTTAAGTTGAGGCATTTCATTGCTCACCAGGGATTGGGACAATCATGGGTTCCTTCATGTGGAGGGAGCTCATCTAGGACCCATAGAAACCAGGGTGATGGCCATAAATAAGGGGTAGAGCCCATGCTTGGCTTTTGCCCATGTGCTAAATTTGTATGTCCCGGCCATCTTTTGCATTTTGTGGTACATTTCCTGTTGAGTGGCCAAATTATGCTTTTTCTTTTCTTTTTAGCTTCATAAACATCTGAGGCATCGCCCCTGGCCCGACCCAAGGTGTGGACAAGGGGAGGGGGAGGCTAACCCTATGTGGACCCAGTGGGCATGTGGACCTGAATGGGAAAAATGATGAATAGGGCTAAAATGGGCGGAGGAGAGTGATGTATATGGTGTCGAGAAGCAGGACCATGCAACCAAAATCAGGATTTCCCATGTAGTGCCAACCCTAAAGCTAATGGCCAGTAAAGGAGATCCCACGGGACTAGGATACAAAGCCAACCATTGAATCAGGCAGAGGTGACAAGAGCACAGACCTAGCCCACTCTTTCTGTCGAATCCCCCCACCAATCCATGCCAAAATTGTCCATAAGTAAGGAAAATTACTCAATTATACCAATGAAATGCCATACTTTTGGGGTTGGAATGCCCACCTTTAAACATACGAACATAACAAATGGGCGAGGGCCCACATGGTTGGCTCAGGTGGCGAAAATAATGGCACATCGAGCTATCTGGTGGCTGCAAAGCGCTGTTGGCTTCCAACTAAGGACCATCTAGGAGGAAAAAAATCTCCTATGCATACTACCCATAGGTGGTGTGTAACAGGCACAATGTCACCTCACCTCAGCCAAAGAGTTTCACCACTAGGATAATTCTTACAATGTCAAGTATGAATAATGCATACAATTTTCTTCTAACTAGCATTTAATAGATACTTATCAAAATTTAGGGCACAATTTAGCATAGATTAGAACTACTCATTCCATACATTAGACATGAAAAGAAAGATCTTCAACAATAAAGCACTTACAAGACAATTTAACAAGAAATTCCATCCATCATGCCAAGAATACCTCAAAAAGATGTCCAAAATTCATCTCCAAAATTCCAAATATCAAACTGCATCCAACAATCCAAGAAAAGAACAATTGAGTCTCTCTAAGGAGGTCAAAATCCCACGTAATAATGATGTTTGATAACAAATAAGTGATCTCTTATTTATACATGTCCTATTAACTCTAATTTAGCCTACAAGCCCCTAACATCATAAAGTGATGGGCTAAAAACAACTCTAGGTTGTTCATTTTTTGGTAGCATAGGATGTGCTCTAGCTCTAAAATTTTGTGGAGGGGCTAGAACACATGAGATCTCCAAGACCCATAAATCGTTTGAAGAAATTCCAGCCAGAGTGCGTGTTATTCAAATAATTAATTATTTTTAATGGTGCTTAAGTTAAAACTTAGGAAATTAAAATAATTAAAGTGAATTAATGTAAATATGGGTAAGTAGCTTCTGAGTGACAAGGATCAAATCTAATTTAATCTTAGCCGTTGATTAGAAATTAGATCATAGCCGTTGATTTCTCAACAGGAAAAGTATAAAGGAAGGCTTGGGGTCAGTTGGAGAACACATGCAGAGAGATTGAGGAAATCGATTTTCTGAGGTGAGAAGTTCTCAGGAGGAAAATCGATTGGGGAGATCTTGCAGCTGAGGGGCAGGGATAGTTCAGGAATACTGACAGAGAGGCGGAGAGAAGCTTGTGGAGGCAGCGCAGTAGCCAGGAGAGCTGACGTTGGGCCAGTCTAGGTCCACGCAGCCTTGACGCAGAGCCAAAAGGGCCAGCATAGAGGGAGAAAGCTACCTTCCACGCATAGAGCCAGAACTACCGGGAACTGTCAGAGCAGCCAAGAAAGCTGACGCAGTGGGCAGAAGAGCTGACGCAGAGCCTTAGAGAGCTCCACACAGGCCCACGCAATCACTGTGAAGGGGCAGCGCAGTTGTAGCCAGGGCCAGCCAGTTTTGCTGCCGGATCAGCCGAAATCTGTCGGGTGAAGTGAGGTAAAACTCACTAAGGTTTTCTGCCATTGAATTTCTCTGTCACTGGTTTGTCGGGAGGGAAACTAGCATTTGTAACCACTGCTTAATAATAGAAATCCCTCAGAGTTGCTGCATCGGTTTCCACGCATTGGGTTTTTCCGGGGACGTTTTGTCCAAAAATAAGTGTCCTTTGTGTGATTGTCTCATTTATTTTTCAGTACTTGATCTATATATTGGTGTAGGCTGCAGTGTATTTGCATTACTATTTTCCGAATAATTTTGAAAATAACTTGTTAAATGAAGAACACAAGTAGGTAATGCAAATCAGTTTACTGCAGTAAGGTTTTTGACTTTTTAGATTCAGAAATTTTCACATAGGTCATACGCTGACCTAGTAAGAAAATGAAAAACATAATAATTAACCCATAAAGATGTCGAAATGTTGATGTCATGCATGTGTAGGCCCTTCTAGGCCATTCGTTGGGCTCCTCTAGTGCCAAAGTGACTGTAGAGGGCTCCAAAAATCATGATCTAGCAGTTGGCCCCTATACCTCCATGCAAATTGTACTGCGGACCCCAGTTTTGGGTTGGGGGCACAAAAGTTGGTCTCGTGGGTCCCCTGATGATTAAATAGCTTGGTTTTTCTCCAACGTTGAGGGCTATGAGGATGGTCCTAACCCTTCCATGACTCAAAGGGCTGAGACAACCCTCATCTAGGCCTCAGATTAGCTACCAAACCATGTGATCACTGCTAAGCCAACTAGGACACATTGGTCCAAGTGCACCATCTCATGAAGGATATGGGGCAAAGTGCAAACTATTAGGCATGTTGTACGTGCCCATGGAATGGAGTGATGCTCTGCAAGTAATAGCAGTCCCATGTCTCTCAAGGCTTCACCTGTAGGGTGTCAATATGATCCTCTGGTGGACTTGCGCCCCAGTCAAGTTTCCCAACCCATGATTAAACCACCTACCAATCACACGCAATATCCAACATTGCAACTTATGAATTAGGTACATTTAAACATTTTTGCATCTAAGTGAACCAAGCTTGCAAGTAATGGGCAATGTGACACTTCATCAAAGTTTCCTTTTCCAAAATTGGGGCCCTAGTCACGTAATAGTGATACCTCCCTAGGTAGGAGTGGCTAATAGACAACTCTATTATTCTGGAACAAATTCAGATGAGTCTCCCACATCTCATGAGCAATGTTCTTCCCGGACAGATGAGGTATTAAGGAATCATTGACACCGTATAGGATGATCAACTTCACCTTCGTATCCAACTCTTCATACACTTCGAGCTCCTTAGGGTCAACTGGCTTCTCGATCGCTTCTCTGCAAAGTCCCAAATCTTGTTTACCATCAGAACCAACTTGATCCTTTCCTTGCATGGACTATAGTTGGACAACCCTTCCAACCTAAGTCACCTAACACGGGGATTCGGGACACATAGGATTCGAGATTCGTGGTGTCGGATTCGGACACGCTGACCCCCCGGAATAGGACACATTAGGATTCGTTATATATTATTTTCTTAAAATATATATATATATATATATATATATAAATATATATATATATATATATATATATATATATATATATATATATCTATATATATATATATTAAAAATTAGATATTTCTTACACAAATTTTAATTAATGATACAAATTTATTGATTTCAAACATAGATCTTCATCTATAGCTATTAACATGCATAGTACATACAAAATTTTGAAAAATTTAGTGAAATAACTTTTGAATTGGCTGCCAGTTCCAAACATTCTTTATGTATATTTGATGGCTGGGACCTGGGTTCCCCATTATCACTCGTTGTCGCAGAATACTCCCACATTTGGCAAAACTGGTTACTTCATATATTTTCTGTTGGCTGTGCTTTAATTTGGTTTATTACTTATTACTATTAGTATTCATTGTTCAGAGTCCAAGCATTGGTTATGAAGAGGCAAGCCAAAAGTTAAAACTTATTGCCTAATTTAAATTCAAGGCTCTTATTATCATACAAATCCATAGCTTCAACTTTGCTCTTCCCTTTTTTTTTTCAATTTCTTTTCCTCATGAATGATTTCAGATTTGTCTTTTGAATACACATAATTAAATAGATTCCACTGTCCAGATATAAAGTTATTTGAATTTCATTACAAATCGACCCCATTCATAACAACCGCAGGGTCCATACTATTATAAATTGGTAGCTATTCAGGTTCAGAACAGTCTAGCATGTTTCATGCAAGTTAACTTTCAAAAGCATGGCACCGGATTAACCTTTCACTTTCAAAATTCAGGCATAGCCGCATAGGTTAGTTATCTGAAGTCTGGTATCAAACATAATGAGCGCACTTCTTGGCAATGTGTAGTTTGAATGGATATGAACACCGGGTTTTAAACTTTTACCAAGTCAAGTCATTGTTCAGTCATTGATACAAACACTGAACAGTGAGATCAGAAATTCTGCAAATGCACTTACCTGGTGGACCGGTGGTCGATTCTCCTTGCTGAATGCTATACTCCCTTCTGCAACAGCACAAATCACTTTCCAACAGCACAAATCACTTGCCAAATGAAAATATTAATGAGCAAACACGCCCTTTTCATACCCGCGCTGAGCTTAGCGAGTCTTGGAAACAGGACCCGATTCCCAAAATCGCGACACGCTTTTGAAAATCGTGACACGACCTCAGATTTGACGAGTCAGAAAAGGACATGATGTGTCATATGATTTGGCCACGAATCCAGACCGAATCGTGTCGGATTCGCTGGATTCGGGATTCGAGGGGCCTCTAGGGCGAATCTGGTTATCTAGCTTCCAACCTATCCTCATACCATAGACCAGCCTGCAACTTTGACATTGTTGTCAGCCCTTCAACAACAATGTGACCAACTCCCTCTTAAGTTGTACTTCATTGTGCACACTCTGATTCACTGGCCCTTCAAAGTAGCTCTGATACCATGTTGCTTTTCCATGATACTAGAGTCTAGGTTAGAATCTTACAATCACTGACGCTACCAATCCAAGTATCACAACAAACTACTTTGCACAACGAAATATAAAAATGCAGTAAATCAACACGTGCACAAATATAGACAACTTTTTACAAAACCCAACTTCATTGTATTAAAAAAATGATAATAAAACTCTCAAGGGCTCCTGTACCAAGGATAATGGCCCTCATACATACATTGATACAAGACTACAAGAACAAGATACATTGATCATCTAGCTGATGTTGTGCACCATCACAGCTCCTCAATCGTACCTTGAACACAACTGTTGGTCCTTGTGCTCCCAATCTGCAGCTCCTGCCTCTATCAATGTATCAGCTCCTTTACCTCACTAAACACGGCTCTCCACCTGCTCTCTAGTTGATCGTTAGTCCTTCAACGCATCAAGACATAGAGACTCATGTTGAGTTGTTGACATCTCTGTTTGTGAACAACTCTCAACTACCCACTACTGCTCCTCGGATCCTTTGGGACTTCTTCCCTCTAATGCATTCCTGCCCTGCTCCAATGAAGACAAACATCAAGTCGGAGGGCTGCCACCTATCACTGCAAGATGTCCTTCTCCAACAATGTCCTTCTTCATATGCCTTTTTCCTTTTATTGATTTTCTTTTATAACTTCTCAGGGCTCCAGGGGATGAGAGCATGATGTGTGGGATATAGTAGTGATTACCCCATTTAGATGGGGAGGTTCATTGCCCACTAGGGGTTGGGACAATCATGGGTTCCTTAATGATGTAAGGGGCAATATGAAGGGCCCTAGGAACCAGGGTGATGGCCATAATGATAGGGGTAGAGCTCATGCTTGGCTTTTACCCACATGCTAAATGTGTATGTCCCGACCACCTTTTGCATTTTATGGTACATTTCCTGTTGAGAGTGGCCAAATTATGCTTTTACTTTTTCTTTAGCTGCATCAACCTCTGATGCATCGTTCCAGGCCCGACCCAAATTGTGGACAAGGGGAGGGGGAAGCTAACTCCATGTGGACCCGGATGGGAAAAGTGATAAGTGGTGTTAAAATGAATGGAGGGGAGTGATGTATATGTGCCTGGAAGCAAGACCACGCAACCAAAATCGGGATTTCCCATGTAACCCTAAAGCTAGTAGCCAGTACAGGAGATCCCACGGGACTAGGATACAAGGCTAACAACCAAATCGAGCAAAGGAGACAAGAGTACAGAACTAGCCCACTCTTTCCACCGAATCCCCCACCAATCCATGCCCAAAGGCGTCCATGATAAGTAAAAAAAATTACCAAACTACAAAATGAAAAGCCATACCTTTGGGGTCGGGAGGCCCACCTTCAAACATACGATCATAACAGATGGTCGAGGGACCACATCATTGGCTCAAGTGGCGAAGATAGTGGCACATCGAGCTATCTAGTGGTTGGAAGGGGTTGTTGGCTGTCGGTTGAGGACCATCTAGGAAAAAGTTTTCTCCTATGGATACTACCCACAAGTGGTGGGTAACATGCATGACGTCATCCCTTTTAGAGGCTTACAGCTCACACGTGTGGGCTTTTATTGGAATATTTTGTTGTTAAGCTAGTGGGTTGCCTTGTAACCCAATTTTCAGGCTTACAGTGCATGTGTGGGCTTTTATTTGCATATTTTGTTGTTGATCTAGAAGGGTTGGCATGTAACCCAATTTTACTTTATGTCCACCCAAAATCAAACTTGCTTTAGGTGCTTTTAATCAATTATTAGAGGTAATAGACCTCATATAAATATAAGATCACTTCTTTCATTTCTTCATCATCACAATTGTAGATTTTGGCACCTCCCTAAAAGAGCTTGAATCGCTTTGTTATACTTCACTACTTCTAGAGATGTGATCTTATGTGGATTTTGGCTATTAGAGACTAGCTTTTGTTGTGGAGACGCCATTTTGGGATTGAAAGAAGGCATGTTCTTGGATAAATTGTGAGTATTTTGTTGAATATCTTTTATGGTTTTGCATGTAATGGAATATTGCTAGGGTTTCTATTGTTCCTTGTCTAAATGCATATGTTTATTTGAAATTCTTGGCAATTATTGCATGCTAAATCTTTTATCCTTGAACTCACTAGAAAATGTCCTAGAGAGCCCTTTTCTAGTGAATTTCTCCCCTCATAAAATGATAGCTAGGGTTAGAAAGTGAAAACTAGCGTTTTCCCTTACTCTCTTCAATGATTTGATATCTCCATGGTTAAAGTTCCTAAGACTCAATTACCCAAGTAGGGAAAAGCCACTAGCATCCCTCTTGATGATCAAATCCTTCAAAAAATCATATTTTACCTCTCTTCCTTATCTTTTCGGTCAATCATGGGTCAAATTCAACTAGCACTTGCCTCAAGTCAAGGTTTGAGCTAATTTTGGCTTTTTCCACCGTTTTTCACCTTGTTAACTCATAATCTAACCTTTCCCTTGGTGGAAATTATTTATTTAGGGCTGACCTCATCAACCCCGGGCAATTTAGGCCTTCTTGAAGTTGAAAAATGTGTAACTAGGTTCGGTCTTCATAAGTATGAAATGTATTATTGTAAATTATAAAATGAAAAGAAATTATTATTATTGGGGCATGGGTTTCATGCTCAAGTTCTTTTATTTTATAGGTCAAGCACCCATTGAGTGCTTCTAGGGTTTGTCCTAGGTTTAAGAGTCGTTGTCACATATTGAACACCCCAATGGGCACAATGTATCTTGTAAAGAAAATTATTTTTGTCTTTAAAGTGTCAAAATGCCCTCCAAGATCAAGTCGGCCTAGAAGATGTCAAGTCATCCTAAGTGAAGAGCCACATCTACCCTTGAAGAGGCCTATATAAAGAGAGGAACTCGTCCTCCAAAGAAACATCTCACTCATCTCTCACTCTATGCGAAGAAGAGGACGAAGAAGAGGTCGAAGGAAGTCGAAGTGTTTGGGCTAGCTCTCTCTGCCACGTGCAAGACGAAGTTAGGGTTTTTGCACAAGGGTTATCTCTAATTCGATCTTGGAAGGAGGAGAAGAAAGAAGTCAAGCGAAGGTCACTTAGGGTATATCTCTAGCCCTCAGTCTCAAGGAAAGGCAAGCGAAAGGAAGAAGAGGCTCTCAGAAGAAGATCAAAGTCTTCTAGTGGGGTAGCAGTAGTTGCAGCATTTGTCGGACAGTCAGAATTTCGTATCTACAGTAGGAGGTCAAAGTTCTTGCAGCAGGAGGCCGAGTCGATCTTGATCTTGGAGGGTATTTGTCTGAGTCACAAGGTCTTGGTATTCGTCAATTGAAGGATCTATAAGAAGAAAAGAGATTTAAGAGTTTTCCCCTCAAGAGGAGGGGTTTTGGCCCTGGCTTGCAGCATTTTCTTGTGTCACTGTTCTTATTGTTTTGGTAGTTGTTCGATGTATCTAACATTATAATAACAAGGAACAAAGCTGATATGGAAAAAGGTAACACAAACAATTATCAAGTTAAAGAGAATTAACATATTCATTGCCCTATTGAATTCTCAACATAGTTTCAGAGCTAAGGTTGGCAAAGGGCATCATGAAAATCTCCTCTACAATGAAGAAGTTCATCAAGAAGTGTTCCAAGATAGCAAGCCATCTCAAGGAAGGTATCAAGAAAGCATGGAGTCTCTTATTTTCTTCAAAGAAGGTATCAATCAAGGAAAAGGATGAAGGTCTCTTCTCAGCTCTCTCTGGCACATTCCAAGATGAAGACATTTGGGTAATTGATAGTGGTGCATCAAGACACATGACTGGCCATTCCAAACAATTGAAGACCTTATCAAAAGGAAAATCCACCTATTCAATGGAACTTGGAGATAACAAGAGCTATCTCGTAAAGGGTATTGGATCAACATCCATAAAGCTGGAGAATGGAAGCAACATCCACCTCAACAACATTCTATTTGTTCCAAGTTTGCATAAGAACTTACTTTCCATTTCAAGCTTAGAAGATAAGGATGATAGAGTAACTTTCATTGATGGAAGGGTTATTGTATGGAGTAAAGACTCAAGTATAGAACAAGCTAAAGTCATTGGCATTCGAGAATGAAGACTCTACAGACTAATATCTCCTATGGCCCAAGCCCTAGTTCACATTGAAATTAGCACATGTGAACTCTGGCGTAGAATATTTGGTCATCTACATCCTTCCAACTCTAAGCTCCATAGTAGATGGAATACCTGAACTGACGGAAGATCATGAAGGAGTATGTAAGGGATATGCATTGGGTAAGAACACCAAGAGACCATTTGGAAGCAGTGTTTCACGATCAAAAGAAATCTAGGATCTCATTCACTCTGATGCATGTGGCCCTATGACTCCTAAACCACTTGGAGGTCATCTAAATTATGTCACATTATAGATGATCATTCAAGAGAAACCTGGATTTACTTAATGAAAACCAAGGACGAAGTATTCACAAAATTTCAAGAATTCAAAGCTGAAGTGGAGAACCTTATAGAAAGAAGAATCAAGATACTAAGCATTGACTTCTAGTAGCATCGAAGTGCTCTAAGCCTCAAAATTTGCAGGGAGGCTTGGACACATGTATTCCACAATACCCAGAAATCATTTTTGGAAATTTGATCCGGAATCAATTTTATTAAAATAATTAATTATTTTTAATGGTTGCCTAAATCTAAACTTAGGAAATTAAAATAATTAAAGGGTATTAATCAAGCTATGGGTGAAACTTCTAGAAGAAGACGAGGATCAAGCCAAAATGATCTGAGCCATTGATTAGAATCTAATCTGGGTCGTTGGTTCTAAACTAGAGAATTATAAGAGGAGGCTTGATGGGCATTTGGAAGAAACATCGAGTGGGAGATTAGAGATTGGATTTCTGAAGAGAGTCACGAAGTAGTTGTCGGAGAGAAGTTCGAAGTGATTTCTTGCAGTAAGGGGTAGGGATAGTTCTAGTCGGAGATTTCTCTTGATCCGAGAATACTCAGCAGAGGAGGTAAAGAGAGATCCAGGAGAGGCAGCGCAGAGGCTACGTTGGGCAGCGTAGGCTGACGCAGAGGCAGCGCAAAGGCTTGAGAAGAACTTTATTTTTTCTCGAGAGGTCAATTTCTGAAGCCAGAAGCCAGGGTGTGAGACCGGAAGGACAAAATCTAAGTCTCAGAAGCAAATCGATCAGCAAAAGGGGCGACGTTGTCCCTAGAAGTTGTGATGCCGGGCCTACACAGTGACTGTGAAGACGCAGTGCAAAGGCAGCAAGGGACAAGCCATTATGTGGCTGGATCAGTCGGGATCACCAGTGATAGTGTGAGGTATTTCTCACTAATCTTTTGTCAATCATATTCTTTGTTCTAGATAGCCAGCAAGACGTCCAGAGATTGTATTTAGAAAACTACTGCTTAATAATACAAACCCTCAACTGCTGCACCGGTTTTCCTGCATTGGGTTTTTCTAGGGACATTTGTCCAAAAATAATTGTGTAATGTGTTGTGTATTTCTTTCTTGCTCAGTTACTTGTTTCCACATATAATTTTAATTGGTGAAGGTTGAAGTGTATTAGTTTCAGTATTTGTTGTAGGAAGCAGTAAATAATTTGTTCAGTAATTAACAAATAGAAGGAACTTAATCAATTACTGCAGTAGAAATCTGGGCTTCCAAATTGTCACATGGTACCAAAACTGCAGGTGAAGCAAGAGAGCAGAGCCAAAAAAAACCCAGCGTTTAAAAGGAGGGTCGAAGTGCTACGTAGGCAGCATATCAAATCCCCAGAGGGTTTGCATAGTCTAGGCCAGGAGGGCAAAATTTTCGAGGAAGGTCTCTCTCTGAGTTAGTCGACAAAGAGGTAAGACTTTCAGATCGAAGTTTGCCAGTGTCAGAGGGAGCAGCGCAGAAGCTTCAGTGAAGAGGAGGTTTTCTGGTGCGACGCATTTTTCTGCAACAGTTGTTGGGGCAGAAAAACGTCAGAAGGAAGAAGAGAGACATTGTTGAGGGAATTCTTCCTCAGAGAACTTCCAGCCAAGAAGTCTGAATTCTCATTTGTTGAGCAGCAGTAGAGAGCAACAGATCTACTAACTCCAGCAGGGAGTGCGTAGGCCAACACAGCGACAGCGCAGAGGAGAGAGGAGGTAGTTCTGCATTTCATTGGAAAAGATGGCAGCTAATGGGTTGCGATATCAGGATCGTTTGGAGCGTGCATCCAACTATGTGATCTGGAAGGCAAGGATCTCATGCCTTCTGGATAAGCATGATCTCACAACCTACGTCGACAGTGTGGTAGTTGTACCTGTAGATCCATATCCGCTCAAGTACAAGGCTGAGATGGCAAAGGACAAGAGGTTGATCCTCGATGGAGTGAGGGATCATGTAGTGTGTCACACTGCCGGCAAGGATACAACCCGGCAAATGTGGGAAGCATTGGCCACACTATACGAAGGATCTTTTGAGCAGCGAAAGATGTACTATAAGCAGAAGATGAGATCCACGCAGATGCAGAACGGGGAACGCATTGATCCATTCCTAACTAAGCTTTAGGAGATCCGAGACTCGTTGGTAGTTGTGGGGTCAACACCTCAGCCTATCGAGATGGTGAGGCCGACCCTAAATTCAATGTTAGAAGAATGGCAAGTGTTAGTCCAGAGCATCCTAGGCAGAGAGAGATTGCGAGATTGGGAAGGAATGTGGGCCGCTCTTCAGGAGAAAGAGATGAGGAGAGACTTAGTCAAGTGCAAACTTGATAGTAACAGTAGCAATAGTGGGACAAAGCCAAAGGAGGAGAATGAGAATGCAGCCCTCGAATCTAAGGGGCAGCAAGAGCAGCAGAAGAAGAAGAAAGATGTTTTGAAGATCAAGTGCTTCCGGTGTGGTGAACTTGGTCACTACGCTACACAATGTCCTCTCAAAAAGAAGGACAAGGACAAGAAGCACGATCCAAACGCTGCATCCGCAAAGATCGAAGAGGAGGAGTTCACCATGATTGCCCAGAGGTGGGGTGATCTAGTATTGTAGTTTGAAAGAACTACAGACGGGCAGGATCCTTGAGGAGTCCACCTCTTGGATCAATACCTTGCTACGGGAGCCCATATCAGAAGTAGCAAGATGGACCACTGTCAGTTGGTGCAGAAGGGTGTCAGTGTGACAATTGCAGTGGCTAGGAGCGCCATAGACTGAGCAGCGCAGAGCTAGAGTTGGCAACGGTGCAGTTGGCATAGAGCAGAGCCAGTAGCAGCGTAGAGGCTTCAGAGGGTCAGTGCAGAAACTAGTAGCAATCAAAACTCCAACAACAAATGCATCATATTGAGCACCTATTCAGTAATTTTGGATGTTTTTCCGTTACTGATGCAGTAGCAGCAGCAGTTGGAAAACATTGCAATGCAAACGCAGTGTTGGCAGTGGCAGTAGCACAAATGCAGAACTTATGAGGGTTGCAGTACAGATGCAGTGTTGGCAGTGGCAATGTCAGCAACAATACAGATGCAGCATTTGCACAGTACTTGATGGGCAGTGATGTCAAACATCAGCAACTCTGAGGGAGATGTTACAAAGAAGGGTAATGCTTCAACAGGTTGCATTACTAGAGCACATTCCTCGCTAAGAGGGAGTGTTGATTTCTAGTAGAATCGGATGTGCTCTAAGCCTCAAAATTTGCAAGGAGGCTTGCACACATGTATTCCACAATACCCAGAAATCATTTTGGGAAATTCCACCCGGAATCATTTTTATTAAAATAATTAATTATTTTTAATGGGTGCCTAAGTCTAAACTTAGGAAATTAAAATAATTAAAGGGTATTAATCAAACTATGGGTGAAACTTAAAGAAGAAGACGAGGATCAAGCCAAAATGATATGAGCCATTGATTAGAATCTAATTTGGCCTGTTCGTTCTCAACTGGCGGATTATAAGAAGAGGCTTGACGGGCATTTGGAAGAAACATCGAGTGGGAGATTAGAGATCGAATTTCTGAAGAGAGCAGCGCAGCAGTTGCCGGAGAGAAGTTCGAAGTGATTTCTTGCAGTGAAGGGCAGGGATAATTTTTGGAGATTTCTCCTTATCCAAGAATACTCAACAAATGAGGCAGAGAGAGATCTGGGAGAGGCAGCGCAGAGGCTATGTCGGGCAGCGTAGGCTTACGCAAAGGCAGCGCAGAACCTTGAGGAGATCCGTATTTTTGCTGGAGAGGTCGATTTTTGACGCCGGGAGCAAGGGTGTGAGACCAAGAGGACAAAATCAAAGTCTCAGAGCCAAATCGAGCACCAGAAGGGGTGACGTTATCCCTAGAAGCTGTGACGCTGGGCCTACGTAGTGATTGCGAAGAGGTAGCATAGAGGCAGCAAGGGACAAGCCATTCTATGGCTGGATCATTTGGGATTGCCAGTGAGAGTGTGAGGTATTTCTCACTTATCTTCTATCAATCATATTCTCTGTACTAGATAGCCAACAAGGCATCCAGAGATTGCATTCAGAAAACTACTACTTAATAATACAAACCCTCAGCTGCTACACTGGTTTTTCCAACATTGGGTTTTTCCGGGGCCATTTTTCCAAAAATAATTGTGTAATGTGTTGTGTATTTCTTTCTTGCCCAGTTACTTGTTTCCGCATATAATTTTAATTGGTGAAGGTTGCAGTGTATTAGTTTCGGTATTTGTTATATGAAGCAGTAAATAATCTATTCAATAATTAACAAATAGAAGGAACTTAATCAGTTGTTGCAGCAGAAATTTGGGCTTCCAAATTTTCACACTAAGATTTGATAATGGAGGAGAATATAAATCCAAAGATATTATAGCATTTTGTAAGGAGTCTGCGATTAAGAGGGAGTTGATAGTCCCATATAATCCTAAGCAAAATGGAGTTGCAAAACGGAAGAATAGATCCATTGAAGAAAGTGTAAAAGCAATGTTACACAATCAGGATCTACCTAAATTTCTGTAGGGAGAAGCCACGAAGACAGCCATTTATATTCAAAATCGATGTCCCCACAAGTCCCTAGACAACAAAACTTCGAAGGAAGCGTTCACTGGAAAGAAGCCATCCATAGATCATATTCGGATCTTTGGGTGTCCTGTATATATCCATATACCAAAAGACAAAAGAAAGAAGTTGGATCCATCAGGCATGAAGGGAACATTTGTTGGGAATAGCAACTCATTGAAAGCCTATAGAATCTACATAAAAGAAGGACATGACATAGAATTCAGTCGTGAGGTCATATTTGATGAAAGCATATCATTCAAGAATTCAAAGGAACTTTCCATAGACTCTGATGATGAAGAACATCCGGTATTTGAGGAAGTTGGCAAGGGTGAAGAAGAATCACACCATGAAGAAGAAGGTCCTAGTGAGCTTGTTCAACCTGTGGTCATCCCTGAAACAAGGAAAAGACCTAATTGATTGAAATCTACATTACTTGATGCAGAAGATCACGAGCAACGAAAGGATCATTTAGAGAAAGCAAGAAACCCAAGAGATATTCTAGGTATGTTGCATACATGACAAAACTAATAGAAGCAGAACCATCCAGTTTTGAAGAGGCTATAAATAATCAAGAATGGAAAGATGCCATGAATGAAGAGTATCAATCTATAATGAAGAATGGAGTCTGGAAGATCATACCTAGGCCCGAAGACAAATCTATGGTTACTTCCAAGTAGATCTACACGATCAAACATGTGGCAGATGGAAGTATAGATAAGTATAAAGCAAGATTTGTGGCTAGGGGCTTCTCTCAACTAGAAGGCGTTGACTATGAAGAGACATTTGCTCCAACAGCAAGATATACAACGATTCGATCACCAGTGTCTCTGGCAGCATCGATGGGATAGAACATTCACCAAATGGATGTCCAGACTGCTTTTCTAAATGGCACAATAGATGAAGAAGTCTATATAGAGCAACCCTTGGGATTCAAAGTTAAAGATAGGAAGGCATATGTTTGCAGATTGAAGAAAGCAGTGTATGGCCTCAAGCAAGCACCAAGGGCATGGTATGCTAGAATGGATGCATACCTGCAAAGTATAGGCTTCACAAAAAGTTATGTTGATCTGAACCTTTATACTAAGGTTGTAGACGGAGAACCTGTAATCATTCTTCTGTATGTAGATGATCTTCTCTTGAAAGATGTAGAACGTCGAATTGAAGAACGTAAGAAGCAACTAGCAGCAGAATTTGACATGAAGGATCTTGGGCTGATGTATTACTATTTGGGACTACAAGTCTGGCAAGTGTTAGTTTTTGTAGCATCGGTAGTGTTCTAGCCACAAAATTTAATGGAGAGGCTAGAATACATGTATTCTCCACCACCCAAAAATCGTTTTTGAAAATTCCACCTACAGACGACTTAATTAATCTTTTTTTAATGGTGCCTAAGTCTAAACTTAAAAAAACTGATTAATTAAAGGGTATTAATTAATTCATGGGAAGAATCTTCTAGAAGAAGACATGGATCGAGTTCTAGTTACTCTTAGCCATTGATTATGTTTTAATCTTAGTCATTGGTGTCTCAACGAGAGATTATAAGAAGAAATTCGATGGAGGTTGGAGAACACACTTGGAGCCACCAAAAATTAGATTTTGCTTGGAAAGTGATTTCCAGAGTAGTCGTTGTGAGTTTCCGGAGGTGATTTAGTGAAGTCGAAGCAGTGAGAGAGGGGAAGGGATAGTAAGACCGGAAAGAAGTTTCTCCAGTCTGGTGAGTGCATAACAAAGAGGCAATGAGTGCCACAGAGAGAGAGAGCATAGCAGAGAGGCAACGAAGAGCTTCGGAGGGAGATCCGTATTTTGCTAAGGAGAAGTCGAAATTCAGTGCCAGAAGCCGGAGTGGGAGCCCGAAGGCCAGGAGGATTGATTTTCTAGATAGCACCTATAGTTAGCGGGAGAGACATTGGTCCGAGCTATGGGACAAAGATCTGCGTAGGCTAACACAGAGGCAGTGTTAAAATTTCTAGGTCTGACAAGTCAGAAATCCCTACTACATTATCTGGTTTATTTTCTCCTACTTGTTCTTTTCATTAACAAGTTATTTATAAATATAGATACCGAAATAAACACAAATGCAGCCTTAACACATATATAGATTAGCAACTGAAATAACCGAGACAAACACACAAGGGACACTGTTATTTTTGGACAATCGTCCCCAGAAAAACCCAATGCAGGAAAACCGGTGCAACAGATACGAGGGTTTTATTATTATGCAGTTTTTGAATACAACTAAGGTGCTAGAAATGGCTCACCCAAAAGAGAATGCCCTCTGCAGAAGTACCTCTCCTCAGAGACAGATATTTCGGCTGATCAGTCACTGGATGATCGATCCCACAGCAACTATGGCAGCTCAGCTGGACAGCGAAAGCTTCTCCACTGCTCTACGTCACTCTCCTAGGGACTGCGTCACCCTCTTAGCTCACCAACACTCAGTATACCCGACGAAAATCACCCAGCGCTGCCTCTTGGCCCTGCGTCAACTCTGCTAGCCTCTGTGCAGCTACTGATGCCTCTGCATCAACCCCTTGGCTCTCTGTGTCAACCCTCTAGCCCTCTGCGTCACTCACATTGGCCTCCTCAACCTCTCTGTAAGTCCCAGGTGCCTCTACGTCAGGCAGGCTCTGCACTGTCTCTTTGGCACTATCTCTACCTCTCTGCTATGTATTCTCGGCCTCGTGCCAAACTACCCCTCGTTGCAACAGATCACTAGCTCGATTCTCTCAGCAAAACCCTGCTCCAGAAAATCGAACTGACCGATCAATCTTGGTGTATCTCCAACTGACCCTCAAGCCTCCTCTTATACTTTTCTTGTTGACGATTCAACGGTCGAGATTAAGTCCCTAATCAACGGCTAAGATTAGATTTGGTTTCATCCTCGTCATTTAGAACTTTTTCACCCATATTATATTCATACACATTAATATTTTAATTTTCCTAATTTTAGACTTAGGGTCTCATTAAAAATATTAATTATTTTAATATCTCTCCATCCGGGTGGAATTTCCCCAAACGATTTCTGGGTCTTGGAGATCTTATGTGCCTTAGCCTCTCCACCAATTTTCATAGCTAGAGCACATCCGATGCTACCACAAATCAACACTCCCTCTTAGCGAGGAATGTGCTCTAGTAATGCTCCACCACTTAAACATCACACTAATCCTTCGCACTGGTACCTGTGTTGATGTTGGGCCTGCTGCCTCACATCCCCTGCACTACTACTCCCTGTACTACTGCCCATGACACTGCCACTACCACTGCTACATTTGTACTGCAGCTCCCTCGCAACATGTTACCTATGCTGCCTCTAGCACTGCCACTGCTAACTGCTAACTGACTTCTCCCAAATACTAACATCCCAGTCAGTCTGGAAGATTCATGATGCTGAAGCTGCCTTTGCTACTATCCTGTGCTCCCTCTACTGCCACTGCGCTGCTAAATACACCTTTGTGCCTCTCACACTGCTGCAACCTCCATTGCACTGCCTCAAAATTATGCACCCAGGCACTGCCTTGTTGCTCCACTACACTTTGCTCCACCCGACATCTGTCATCATGCTACTGTCGTTAAGGGCTCCCGTAGTGTATGTGATCCAAGAGTTTGGGCACCTCAAGGATCCTTCCCCTAGTATGTAATCGCCCTGACTACAACTCGATGTCTCCCCACCTCTTCTCTAGAGGTGCATGAGCACTCATGGCACAGTCGTCATCAATCTCAACCTCTTTCTCTGCCTTAGCTGGAGCTGCCTTAGAAACGAAAGCCTCTCCGTTGTTTTTCTTCATGGGACATTGGGATGCATAATGTCCCAGCTCCCCACAATGGAAGCACTTCACCATGGAGATGTCCTTCTTCTTCCTCTCACTTGTTGTCCCGCAGATGCTAGAGTCGCATCCTCCTCCTCCTCTTTCTTGATTCAACTTCCCTTGCCACTACTCCCCCCCTTGGTCAACCTCCTGATCTCTTCTTGGCGAAGAGTTGCCCACATCTCCTCCCAACCTAGAAGAGTAGCCCTGCCCAAAATACTTTGGACAAATGTCTCCCATTCCTTGGAGACTGCATTCAGGGCAGTCCTGACCATAAATTTTGGATCCGGTGTAGACCCCACTGAAGTAAGCTAGTCGCGAACCTCCTACAACCTGAGAAGGAATGGATCTATCTGCTCTCCCTTCCGCATCTGATACAATAGTAGCTGATTTTCCAATAGCATCTTCCGCTGCACATAGGTGCCCTGATACAAGGTCATCAATGTATCCCACATCTCCTTTGTTGTGTTCTTTTCAGCAATATGTGGTATGACATGATCTTTGACCCCGTCTAGGATCATGCACATCGCCCTCGCCATTGCATCCTCATACTTCTCATTCTCAGTTGCGTCAACAGGGATAGCCATAGCTCTCAAGGCAAAGTCCTTGATGCAATGTCAATCCAGGACTGCCAGGATCCTAACCTTCCAGATGACAAAGTTGGAAGCCTCGTCCAACCTGTTCTAATCCCTCAATCCGTCCACTGCCATTCCAGCTCCTCTTCTGCACTTCCTCTGAGATTCGACTTCCCCCCTGGAAATCTCCCTCTATGTCCCGATTTCCCTCCTGGAAATCCTCTAGCCAGCTGTTGAACCGCTCCTCTCCAATCCTCCTTGCAACTACAACTCGGATCTGGATTTCTAGGCTAGAAATCCTTCAAGGTAGTGACTCCCTTTACCTTGGTTCTATCTCCTTAGGTATTGTTCTATTTGGACAGAACTAGCACCCCACCAGCTTCTCAATCACAATCTACCCACAGCTCCCCAAGCCCCGGCAACTAAAGAAACTGAACCTTTCAGGCTCTGCACAATCCCAGCAACGGCAGAATCTACTCCTCCTGGCCACAACGTCGATCCTTCCTGGCTGAGAAAGATGACCGAGCACTGTCCGATCTGCCCTTTGCCTCTACATTGGCCCTCCTCCTGACTCGAAATGATGTGCAGGCCCTCTGCGTCACTTCTTCTTTGTTGCTTCTGCTCTGAAACAGCGTCGTCTCTCGAGACAGCTACTACTACTGCAAAATTTCAGATTACTGTTGATGCCTTCAGTCCTCCTGTGATCTGTAATTCTCTGATACCATGATAAAATTTCTAAGTCTGACACGTCAGAAATCCCTACTGCGTTATCTGGTTTATTTTCTCCTACTTGTTCTTTTCATTAACAAGTTATTTATAAATATAAATACCGAAATAAACACAAATGCAGCCTTAACACATATACAGATCAACGACTGAAATAACCGAGACAAACACACAAGGGACACCATTAGTTTTGGACAGTCCAATGTTGCACGAAGCGGGGACGAAACAGGGACGTTTTTTGGAAGCGGGGACGCGGATGCATCATTTTCCAAAAATCTAGGAAGCAAAGCGTCTCGGAAGCGTCTACTATATATATATATATATAATATATATTTTTTTGCATTTATATTAAAAAAAAACATCCAAAATACCAAATTGGTTGTAGAAGTCATGAAAACATGCATATTTTTACATAAATCAAAATAGATATGGCATCCAATTGTACATCAATGATTAATTATTCCAGCATCAACCATCTACAATCTAGATTCCTCTTCTCTTGTCTAGCCTTTGCCTCTACTTCAATTCTATAGGGATTTTAGTCAACATTGCCTAATTTTGATCAAACAGCTTAATCCAAGCCTTATAATATGGTAGAGAAAGCTTAGCATGCCTGATCAATGATTTTGACTTGAGTGAAAGTTACATAATTGCTAAGGCCATGACAAAGGAGTTCAACAATCAATAACACCAACACTGGGGGGGTAAATATAGGGCTTGTTGCTATTGATTGAATGCCAATCACATGCCCTCATACATGATATAATCCAATGAAACGCCACAATCCCATTGATCCTGAAAACTGTTAAGTTTGCTGAATTTTGAATGGGATATGAAATTCTATTTTCTCCATATGAACTCTGATGAGGTTGGAACCACTCTCAAACATCCTGATTCATTTCATGGTAATGTTAAAAACTTAAGTAAAAGAATGAAAATGAAAGATTAAGGAGAATGTCACTTTTACTTTAAGAATTTAACATTACCATTAGGGAGCACCTTGGGAGTATTCGGAAAGTGTAGTTCCTAACAGAATAGTTCGAAATTTCCAAAAACAAGAAAAACCCCGTGGAACCGTCCACCTTCTCTCGGATCCGCTCGCAATCCACAATGGATACACGCCCAAACCTCCACAGATCCGCACCCAATCCTTTCCGAATCCGCGGATTGGGAAATAGGAACCGGGGATCGGGGCCTCACGAATCCAATTTTGCAGGAACCGCAAAAAAAAAACGATCCACGGATCCGATTTTCCAATCCGCAATTTCACTGAAGGATCGGTGGCATCTTTGTATGGGACGCGGATCTGCCTTTGGATCCTTAGGGGAGGGGACGGTTCCTGCAACACTGGGACAATCATCCCCTTAAAAACCCAATGCGGGAAAACCGGTGTAGCAGATATGAGGGTTTTATTATTATGCAGTTTTTGAATACAACTAGGGTACCAGAAATGGCTCACCCAAAAGAGAATGCCTCGGCAGAAGTACCTCTCCTCAGAGACAGATATTCCGACTGATCAGTCATCGGATGATCAATCCCACAGCAACTATGGCAGCTCAGTTGGACAGCGGAAGCTGCTCCAAGCTTCTCCACTACTCTGCGTCACTCTCCTATGGATTGTGTCGCCCTTTCAGCTCACCAGCACTCAGTCTGCCCCACGAAAATCACTCAACGCTGCCTCTTGGCCCTGCGTCAGCTCTGCTAGCCTCTGCGCAGCTACTGATGCCTATGTGTCAGCCCCTTGGTTCTTTGTGTCAACCCTCTGACCCTCTGGGTCACTCATGATGGCCTCCTCATCCTCTCTGTAAGTCTGAGCTGCCTCTGCGTCAGCCTCTCCAGGTTTTGTGTTGTCTCTTTGGCACTATCTCTGCCTCTCTGCTATGTATTCTCGGCCTCGTGCCGAACTGCCCCTCGTTGCAACAGATCACTAGCTCGATTCTCTTAGCAAAACCCTGCTCCAGAAAATCGAACTGACTGATCAACCTTCGTGTATCTCCAACTAACCCTCAAGCCTCCTCTTATACTTTTCGTGTTGACGATTCAACGGCCGAAATTAAGTCCCTAATCAACGACTAAAGATTAGATTTGGCTTGATCCTCGTCATTTAGAACTTTCTCACCCATATTATATTAATACTAATATTTTAATTTTCCTAAGTTTAGACTTAGGGTCTCATTAAAAATATTAATTATTTTAATATCTCTCCATCCGAGTGGAATTTCCCCAAACGATTTCTGGGACTTGGAGATCTTATGTGCCTTAGTCTCTCCACCAATTTTCATGGCTAGAGCACATCCGATGCTACCATAAATCAACAGGCAGCACAGAGGCAGCAATGGGTAACTCATCTTGAGCCAAGGTCAGTGTCGGAGCACTGGTGGGAGTGAGATTTTTCTCACTAGATCTCATGTCAATTATTTCTGTATATGGAAAGCTAGATTTGAGCTTCCATAGATTTGTACTCAAATTTAGCACTGCATAATAATAAAACCCTCAATTTTTGCACTGGTTTTCCCAAGTTAGGTTTTTCTGGAGACTTTAGTCCAAAAATAACGGTGTATTATTGTGTGTGTGCATCTATTCTTCCAATGTTTTTCTTTCTTCCACAGTATTTATTTTTTGAATGCTATAGTGTATATGTTTCGATGTTTTGTTGTAGAAAACTGCAAATAATTTGTTCAATTAATTTAACAAATAGAAGAAATATTATCAGGTGTTGTAGTCGAATTCGGGATTTCTGAATTTTCACATGGTATCGGAGCACAGATCGTAAGCCGGAGAGCTCAGTAGTAGAAGGGAAGAGAATTTCGAATTTCTGCAGAGGCAACAATTTAAAACCCTTTAGAGGCAATGCAGTCCCTTGGGCCAGGAGGGTCAGTTTTTTAGGAAAATTTATTTCTCTAAGAGAGTCAACAGAGAAATTAAATTTTCCAGATCAGAGCTTACTAGAGGCAGAGAGAGATGCAATATTTTCCCTGCAGAGCAGATCTTCAACTGGGGCACAGTTATTTTGCAGCGGTTTGCCAGTGCAAGAGAGCGTCAGGAGGAAGGAAGAACACACACTGAGGGAATTCTTTCCTCGGGGAACTTCTAACCCAGAAGTTCGATTTTTCCTAGCAGAGCAATAATAGTTGTGAGCAGATTTGCCCACTCTAATAGGGAGTGCGTAGAGCCAATCAGCAGTTGCGTAAAGGAGAAGAGGAGGAATTCAACTTTTTGTTGAGATAGCTAAAGATGGGTAGGATACATGGAAGAGAAGCAGATTAGATCTAGTTATTGTAGATTTCTCACATGGATCAGTATCCTTGCTACAGAAGCCCAACAGAATCAGTAGCAGGAGGATCATAGTGTCAACAGACGCAACTAGTCATTCAAATGGCAATTGCATAGCTAGTTGCAATCAATTCCCGGAATATAGTTGCAGAACTAGTTGCAGTGACACAGGTAGTGTGAATTACCCAGTTGCAGTATGTAGGTGCAATTCCAGCCAGGACATTCCCAGCGCAGAGCTTCGCAGTCTAGTTTCCAGTGCAAGAGGACTATGTGAGTTGCTAGGAGGGAGTAGAAAGATTTCCCATAGGGAGATTGAGACTTGGAGGGAGTCTAGTTTCAAAGGGAGCAGCCCTATGGAAGCTAGTACTTCTGAATCTGGGAAGATCAGACTCATTATTGCAGTAGTTGCAGCAACAGTGTAGAAGCATCAGTAGAGTAGTAAAAGTCATAGCATGAGTAGATCATATTTCGCCATGTTGGTAGCCATACCTCCAAGAGTGAGGTGGGGTGATTTGGTTTTGTAGCCCCAGATAGCTACAGGATGGGTAGGATTTTTGCCAAGGTCCATTCTCTACGGGAGCCCATAGCATGCAGTAGTAGGATGGATTAGTGGCAGTTGGTGCAATCAAATGACAGAGTGACAGATACAGTAGCTAATAGCGGTCAAATACTGAGCAGCGCAGAGCAGAGTTGGCAGCAATGCAGTTGGCATAGGACAAAGTCGACAGCGGTGCAGAGGCATCAATGACAGCACAGAGCCTGGCAGCAGTCAGGACTCGGGTGACAGATGCATCATACTCATCACAGTTGATTCAGTATTTTGGATGCTTTTCAGTTGCAGTTGTTGCAGTTGCAGCAACAACAGATGGAGAGGGAGTTGCAGTGTTGGCAGCAGTTCAGCAAGGCCAACAGCAGCACATATCCAACGTATATCAGAGTTGCGCAGTAGTTTGTGGTCAGCAGCAGCCAGACATCAGTAGCGTGACAGGAGGTGGTGCAAAAACAGGGTGTTGCTTCAGTGGGTTGCAACGTTAGAACACATTCCTCACTAAGAGGGAGTGTTAGTTTTTTGTAGCATCGGTAGTGTTCTAGCCACGAAATTTGGTGGAGAAGCTAGAATACATGTATTCTCCAAAACCCAAAAATCGTTTCTAGAAATTCCACCTAGAGACGACTTAATTAAAAAAATTAATCTTTTTTTAATGGTGCCTAAGTCTAAACTTAGGAAAACTAATTAATTAAAGGGTATTAATTAAGTCATGGTGAGAATCTTCTAGAAGAATACATGGATCGAGTTCTAGGTAATCTTAGCCATTGATTATGTTTTAATTTTGGTCGTCGATGTCTCACGAGAGATTATAAGAAGAAATTTGATGGGGGTTGGAGAAAACACTTGGAGCCACCAGAAATTCGATTTTGCGAGGAAATCGATTTCTAGAGTAGCAGTTGTGAGTTGCAGGAGGTGATTCAGTGAAGTCGAAGCAGTGAGAGAGGGGCAGGGATAGTGAGACCAAAAGGAAGTTTCTCCAATCCAGTGATTGCAGAGCAGAGAGGCAGTGACTGCAACAGAGAGGCAACGGAGAGCTTTAGAGGGAGATCTGTATTTTGTTGAGGAGATGTCAAAATTCAGTGCCAGAAGCCGAAGTGGGAGCGTGGAGACCAGGAGGATCAATTTGCAGATAGAAACTAATCAGTTAGCGAGAGAGACATTGGTCCGAGCTGTGGGATGCAGATTTGCGTAGGCTGCCGCAGAGGTAGCGCAGAGGCAGTGCATCTTGAGCGAAGGTCAGTGTCAGATCACCAGTGGGAGTGAGATTTTTCTCAGTAAATCTCCTGTCAGTTATTTTTGTGTATGGAAAGCTAGATTTGAGCTTCCATAGATTTGTACTTAGATTTACTATTGCATAATAATAAACCCTCAGCTGCTGCACCGATTTTCCCAAGTTGGGTTTTTCCTGGTACTTTAGTCCAAAAATAACGGTGTGTTATTGTGTGTGTGCATCTATTCTTCCAGTGTTTTTATTGCTTCAGTAGTATTTATTTTGTGAAGGCTGTAGTGTATATGTTTCGATATTTGCCATAGAAAACTGCAAATAATTTGTTCAATTAATTTAACAAATAGAAGAAATATTATCAGTTGTTGCAGTAGGATTCGAGGTTTCCGAATTTTCACGGCAAGGACCTGATGAAGTTTATTTGGGTCAAGGAAATACATGATCAAGATGCTGAAGAGGTTTAACATGAAGGATTGCAAACCTATGACCACTCCGATGATCACAAACTTGAAGAGACTAAGGAGTTATGAATCAAGCCCTGTGGATCCTTCCAAGTACAGGCAACTTATTGGCTCATTAATGTACTTGGTGAATACTCAACCAGGCATATTCTTTGCAGTAAATGTTCTTAGTCAATTCCAAGTGGAGCCAAAGCATGATCATTGGGTAGCAAAAAAACATATTCTAAGATATATGCGAGGAACCATCCACTATGGTCTGAAGTATGTTAGAAGGAATGATGTCCAACTAACCGGATATACAGATTCTGATTGGGAAGGCAGTGAGCAAGATGGAAGGAGCACTACAAGAGGATGTTTCAATTTGGGATCCTCCATGGTCTCATGGATGAAAAGAATGCAAGACATGGTTGCTTTGAGTAGTGTTGAGGTTGAATATGTTGCAGCCTGTGAAGTAAGGAGAGAAGCAGTATGGTTGAGGAAGTTGTTATCTGACCTATTTGAAGGATCGATGAACCCTAGAATGATACTTTATGATAACACCAGTTGTATACATTTGTCTGAAGATCCAGTGTTTCATGGAAAGAAAAAGCATATAAACAACAAGTATCACTATATTCGAAAGCTAGTGCAAAATGGTGTGCTGAAACTACAGTGTATCTTCATTGATGAGCAGGTAGCTGACATATTGACAAAGTCACTTCTGAACAAGAAGCTTGTGTACTTGAGAGACAAGCTTAGTTTGATTGATGTATCCTCCCTAATTGAGAGGGAGAGATAGACACTACATTCTTGTCTTCACTTGGGAAGAAAGAATGGAGGATTTGGTAACCATCTAGCATTCAACACTCATTGAGAATATGGTAGGGCATTCAAAGAAAGAGTAGGTGTGGACCGATATTCTTTGAGGACTATCTATCCAAGATAAGAATAGTCCAAAGGAAGGTCATAATCGGTGAACACTTGAGTGGAGTATGTACCTTGAGAGACAATGATGATGGTATCTATAAATCATTGGTCTCACCAACATTGTACTCTGATCCTGTGGAGAGATAGAGTTGTTAGTCAAGGCCTTGCTATGTGACAAAGCTGGTTAAATATGATGCTAGACAGATGGGTTACCAATCTGACTTTTTTTATGAGATCTATTTAGATTGAGAATGACCATGTACCTCTTATGAATACCTCCCTAGTTAAGAGGGAGTGTTGAAAAATGTCTAACTAGGTTCGGTCTTCATAAGTATGAAATGTATTCTTGTAAATTATAAATTGAAAAGAAATTATTATTATTAGAGCATGGGTTTCATGCTCAAGTGCTTTTATTTTATAGGTCAAGCACCCATTGAGTGCTTCTAGGGTTTGTCCTAGGTCTAAGAGTCATTGTCATATATTGAAGGCCCCAATGGGCAAATTTTATCTTGTAAAGAAAATTAATTTTGTTTTTAAAGTGTCGAAATGCCCTCCAAGATCAAGTCGGCCTAGAAGCTGTCAAGTCGGCCAAAGTTAAGAGCCATGTCTACCCTTGAAGAGACCTATAGAAAGAGCAGAACTCATCCTCCAAAGAAACATCTCACTCATCTCTCATTCTATGAGAAGAAGAGGACGAAGAAGAGGTTGAAGGAGAGTACGAAGAAGAGGTCGAAGGAAGTCAAAGTGTTTGGGCTAGCTCTCTCTCCCACGTGCAAGCCGAAGTTAGGTTTGATGCGCAAGGGTTATCTCTGATTCGATCTTGGAAGGAGGAGAAGAAAGAAGTCAAGAAGTCAAGTGAAGGTCACTTAGGGTATATCTCTAGCCCCCAGTTTCAAGGAAAGGCAAGCACAGGGAAGAACAAACTCTCAAAAGAAGATCGAAGTCTTCTAGTGGGGCAGCAGCAGTTGCAACAGTTGTCAGGCAGTCAGAATTTCAGATCTGCAGTAGGAGGTCAAAGTTCTTGCAGCAGGAGGCCGAGTCGATCTTGATCTTGGAGGGTATTTGTCTAAGTCACAAATGTCTTGGTATTCGTCAATTGAAGGATCTATAAAAAGAGAAGAGATTTAAGGGTTCTCTCCTCAAGAGGAAGGGTTTTGGCCCTGGCTTGCAGCCTATATAATGTGTCATTGTTCTTATTGTTTTGGTAGTTGTTTGATATATCTAACATTATAATAACAAGGAACAAAGCTAATAAGGAAAAAGGTAACACAAACAGTGATCAAGTTAAAGAGAATTAACATATTCATTTCCCTATTGAATTCTCAACACTTGAAACCTTAGTTCAGCATAAAGTCTTCAACTTAGGGTTAAATGAAGGTTTTTCATTCTATTTGTTGATCATATCTTTCAAAGAAAACCTTTTCCTTGTGCTTGCATGCCTAGATGTACTATTGATAAATCATATCCAAAAACCCTAGGCTTCAAGTGCTATTTTCTAGCCTTCTTCATAGGTACATTCTTCCTTACACAAAGAATGGTGCTTTGTTCCAAGTAAGAGGTACCTTGATCAAGCCTCCTTTACATCACCTTGATCCTATTGACTTATAATAACATTAGGTGATATATACTAGGAAGCTTCCCGTGTGGCGAAATTCAACTAAAGAGCAGGAGGTGGAGTGATACGGTGACAATGACAGCCACTTCATTGTTGCATTAGGATCTAGCCCTTGCCTTGCGAGTCTTCTCACAAGGCCTGCTAGATTTTGAGGCAACAATGCCAACTATGGGATGTTAAACCATGTAATACAACTCCTTTATCTTTGATATGTAAATTGTTGTGGATATTCCATTGGAATAAGTCATTGCAACAAATTTGATAAAATAAATGAAATCTATAGTATGAAGGTTAATTTTCCTTTAGATCCCAGATTCTTTAATAGCTAATTCTCTACCTAAATGAAAGAAAAATTTGAAATGCGAGAATTAGAGAATAGAAACAAATACACACACACCATCCACAAAAGACAGAAGTTTTACCTTATGAAACCCTTACGCAGCAAAACCCAATTTGAAGGTGAGGCTACTCCTCTGGATATTCCATTGGAACAAGTCATTGCAACAAATTTGATAAAATAAATGAAATCTATAGTATGAAGGTTAATTTTCCTTTAGATCCCAGATTCTTTAACAGCTAATTCTCTACCTAAATGAAAGAAGAAGTTGAAATGCGAGAAATAGAGAATAGCAACAAATACACATACACCATCCACAAAAGACACAAGTTTTACCTTATGAAACCCTTACACAGTAAAACCCAATTTGAAGGTGAGGCTCCTCCTTTCTCTTTTCTCTAGTAAGGAAATATGCAAGTACAAAGGAAGAGGTATTCTCTATGGAGCTACCTAAGACCTATGGCCTATAAGGCTGATATAGAACCTTAACCTCCTCTATTCTGCTCTTTAACTTCCCACTCCTAATTCCTCTACTTAGCTATGGAACAAAATACAATAACATAGAATGGAAACCTTACTCCTAGTAGCTAGGTATTTAACATAGCTCAATAGCCAGATAGGGGTAAGATTTAACTCCCTCAACCCTCAACTAGAGTTATGGTTTTGGACCTTCCAAAGTCTTCTTGAAAGTCCACACATGGCTAGCCACATTTGCATGAGTAATGGAATTTAACTTGGCATCCTCTCATACCATGGTGATCAACATAGTAAGTAAACTTGTGGAAGCCCATAGCTTTTGCATATGAACTCCTATTGGCATGATTTTCCCATCATTGGAAAGGTCTTTAGGTGTTGAAGTTTCTAAGTTTACTTAGTTAGAAACCCTCCATGCACTTTATCTGATTTATTCCTACCTACTTGTTATTTTCCTTAACAAGTTATTTGCAATGTAAATACTGAAAATAAACACTAGTGCATGCTCAACATATTACAGATCAGCAACTAAAAAGAAACAGAAACAAACACACCATATGATACCATTATTTTTGGACTAATGTCCTCGGAAAAACCCAATGTGGGAAAACCGGTGCAGCTATCTGAGGGTTTTCTTATTAAGCAATATCAGAGTACAATCTGGGTGCCAAAATGGCCTACCCAACAGAGAATTTCCTTAGCAGTAATACCTCTCAGTTTCTGACAAATCTTCTGGCTGAAACCCCAGATAATCCGTCTGGCAGCTACTCAGCACAAATCTGCCTCAGAAACCCCAGCATCAGCCTCTCTCTAGACTGTGTCAGCGCCTCTCTACCTCACGTTGGCCCTGTGTCACCCCGGATGGGTCTGCATCAGCCCTGGGAGGCCCTGCATCAGCCCTCTGGCCCTCCGCATCAGCAACGCTGGCCTCTCTAAGGCTCTGCGCAGCTCCCGGATGCCTCTGTGTGGCCCTACGTGAGCCCTCGTTGGCTTTGCGTCACTTTCCTTGGCTACTACGCTGCTCTCCCGGCACTATCTCCGTCTCTCTGTCTCTCTCTACTCAAATGCCCCTCAGCTGCATCCCCCGATCACTAATTCTATCTCTCTTAGCAAACCTCGCTCTAGAGAATAGAATGACCAATCACTCTGGTGTGTTCTCCAAGTGACCCTCAAGCCTCCTCTTATACTTTTCCTGTTGACATATCAACAGCCGAGATTAAGTCTCTAACCAACGGCTAAGATTAGATCTGGCTTGATCCATGTCTTTTGGACCATTCTAACACAGATTCATATTAATACACATTAATATTTTATTTTCCCTAAGTTTAGACTTAGGGATTCCAGGATTCCATTAAAATATTAATTATTTTAATATCTCCTGATCTGTTTAGAATCTGCCCAAACCCTTTTTGGGTATTGGAGATCTCATGTGCCCCAACCTTTCCAACAAATTTCGTGGCTAAACCACATCCGGTCCCACCCCAAATCAACACTCCCTCTTAGCGAGGACTATGCTCTAGAATTACTCCTCACTGAGTATTACTCTAATCATCCGCCATAGGTACCTGTGCTGATGCTAGGTCTTCCTATCCTCTACACTGTTGCATCCTATACTGCTGCCCATGGTTTTGCCACTGCCACTGCTACTACTGCATCTGTACGACAGCTCCCTCTGCATCCGTGTTGCTGGTCCTTTCTCCCAGCACTGCATCTGCACTGCACCTCTCATTATGTTGCATTGTGCTGCCCACTGTTGCACTACAACTCAGTTACTGAGAAGTAAGTCACTGATCTCCCAATCTGACCTCCCTGTTGGGCTAGAGACACCCAATGATGCTGAAGCTCCCTCTGCCACTGACAAGTGCTCCCTCTCTGACCTCTATGCTGCTGCAACAACTCCCTGCATCTCACACTGTTGCACACCTCTCTGTGCCATCCTGCACTGGTGCAACACTCCTGGGCCTCTCGCACTGCTGCAGCCTGCTAGCCTTGCGTTGTCTCGGGACTCCTGCGCTGTAGCTCTCTGCCGCTCCGTCCACATCGGTCTCTACCCACATCAGCCAGTCCTGCTACTCCTCGTCGAGGCTCTCGTAGCAAGGTCTAATCCAAGAGGTTAGGTACCTCGAGGATCCTACCCCTCATCGCCTGTAGTCCACCTGACTACAGCTTGATGTCTCCCCACTTCCGCTCAAGTGGTGAGTGTGCACTCATGGCACAGTCATCATCTATGAAAACTTCATTCTCTGCTCGTGTTGGCGCTGCCTTAGCCTCGGAAGACTCTCCCTTACTCTTCTTTCTTGGACACTGGGTCGCATAATGACCCAGCTCCCCACAGTGGAAGCACTTGATCTTGGAGAGATCTTTCTTCTTCCGCTTCTCCTGCTTTCCCTCAGATGCTAGGGCCATGTCTTCCTCCTCCTGCTTGACTTTGATCCCTTTGTTGCCGCTACCCATCTTCGACTGTCGTCTAATCTCTTCTTGGCGAAGAGTCGCCCACATCTCGTCCCAAGGTGGAAGCGTCCCTTTGCCCAGAACACTCTGGACAAATACTTCCCAGTCTTTTGAGACAGCATTCAGGGTTGTCCTCACCATCAACTCCTGATCTGGTGTCGCCCCTATAGCAATCAACTGATCTCGGATCTCATTCAGTCCTCCGAGGAAGGTGTCAATCAGTTCTCCCTTCTTCATCGGATACGACCTCAACTGATTCTCAAGCAGCATTTTTCTTTACACAAAAGTATGCTGGTACAGCTTCTTGAGAGCCTCCCATGTCTCAAATGCCATTTCCTCCTCGGCTATGTGTGGTACTACATGATCCTTGACCCCATCAAGGATAATGCTCTTGGCCCTCGCGATCGCTTCCTCGTACTTGTCATTATCATTAGGGTCGACTAGGATAGCTATTACCTTCAAGGCGAAGTTCTTGACACGATTCCTGTCAAGTACGGATAAGATTCCGGCCTTCCAGACTGCGAAGTTCGATGCTCCGTCTAGTCTATCCTGGTCTCTTACTCTGTGTAGTGCCATGGTGCTCCTCTACTTCCCTCCTGGAAGTTCTTTGTTTGACTCCTCTGAGTCTCTACTTTCCGTCTGGAAGTTCTCTTCTAGACTCCCTCTGAGTCCTGATTTCCCTCCTGGAAATCCTTCTGCCGCTATCGAGATGCCCCCTACTCTGATCGTCTTGTGCAACCGCACCACTAATCTGGGTTCCTCGACTAGAAACCCTCAGTAGCAACTCCTCTAGCCTTGCTCTGTCAGGTACTGTTCTGACTACAGTACCTCACCAGCGCCACTCTGCAATATTCGCGCAGCCTTCTAAACCCCAGCACCTGAAGGTGAGAGCTCCTAGGCTCTGTGCAATCTCGGCACCAGCAACCCGGCCTCCTCAGCCAACTGTGTCATCCCTCCCAGCTACTGCATGGCTCTGCATGAGACTTCTTTGCCTTCCTTAGCCTCTGTGCTGCCTCTCCCAGCTCATCCTTGATGATGCAGGCACTGCGTCACCCTTCCTTGTTGTTGCTCTACTAGAAACAGCGTCTGTCACCTCAGGACAACTGTTTTCTACTGCTATTGCTCTACTCGGCTGATGTCCTTTAGTCCTCCTGTGATCTGCAACCACACTTTGATACCATGTTGAAGTTTCTAAGTTTACTTAGTTAGAAACCCTCCATGCACTTTATCTGATTTATTCCTACCTACTTGTTATTTTCCTTAACAAATTATTTACAATGTAAATACTGAAAATAAACACTAGTGCATGCTCAACATATTATAGATCAGCAACTAAAAGAAACAGAAACAAACACACCATATGACACCATTATTTTTGGACTAATGTCCGAAAAAACCCAATGTGGGAAAACCGGTGCAGCTATCTGAGGGTTTTCTTATTAAGCAATATCATAGTACAATCTAGGTGCCGAAACTGGCCTACCAAACAGATAATTTGCTTGGCAGTAATACCTCTCAATTTCTGATAAATCTTCTGGCTGAAACCCCAGATAATCCTTCCAGCAGCTACTCAGCACTGCCCCAGAAACCCCAGCGTCAGCCTCTCTCTGGACTATGTCAACCCCTCTCTGCCTCACGCTGGTCCTCCGTCACCCCGGATGGGTCTGCATCAGCCCTGGGAGGGTCTGCGTCAGCCCTGGGAGGCCCTACGTCAGCCCTCTGGCCCTCTGCGTCAGCAACGTTGGCCTCTCTGAGGCTTGCACAGCACCTAGCTGCCTCTGCGTGAGCCTCGCTGGCTCTGCGTCACTTTCCTTGGCTACTGCGTTGCTCTCCCAGCACTCTCTCTGCCTCTCTGTCTCTCTATACTCGAATGCCCCTCAGCTGCATCTCCCGATCACTAATTCTATCTGTCTTAGCAAACCCCGCTCTAGATAATAGAATGACTGATCACTCTGGTGTGTTCTCCAAGTGACCCTCAAGCCTCCTCTTATAATTTTCCTATTGACATATCAACTGCCAAGATTAAGTCCCTAATCAATGGCTAAGATTAGATTTGGCTTGATCCATGTCTTTTGGACCATTCTAACACAGATTCATATTAATACACATTAATATTTTATTTTCCCTAAGTTTAGACTTAGGGGCACCATTAAAAATATTAATTATTTTAATATCTCCTTATCTTTAGAATATGCCCAAACCCTTTCTGGGTATTGGAGATCTCATGTGCCCCAACCTCTCCACCAAATTTCATGGCTAGAGCACATTCGATTTTACCCCAAATCAACATTAGGTGCAAATAAGCATCCCAGGGGTCGAGTGCTAAAGCAAGAATGTTTTGACACCAAAAAATGTCATTTGATACCTCAAAATGGCTCTCAAAGGTTTCAAACCCCAATTCTTCAAACTAGGACCCGTCATTAAGATGACCCTATAAGTTGATTCCTCCAATTTTTTCCATTATGAAATCATCGAGTTGGATGACAAATAATATAATTATCCAATCCGGATCAATCTTGTATTTTCCATTAGAGATTTTGTATCAGTTTACGTTTCTCTATACTAGCTCTCATGCACGATAAAAGTATCTTGGATAGATAAAAAACCTAGTAGTTGGATGTCATCTCCTCTTGTGGTCTCCACTTTAATTTTTTTAAGCATAAGGCACTAAGGAAAGAATTTATTCAGATCTACAATTTTGTGCTTTTAATCATTTGAAGAGTTATCCATGTTGATCCTCATTTTGTTGATTTTTGGTAGCATCAGATGTTCTCTAAGTCTCAAAATTTGCAGGGAGTCTTAAACACATGCATTATCCAATACCCAGAAATCGTTTTGGGAAACTCCAACCGAAGGCAACTTTATTAAAATAATTAATTATTTTTAATGGGACCTTAAGTCCAAACTTACAAAATCAAAATAATTAACGGGTATTAATCTAAATTGTGGGTGTAACTTCTAGAAGAAGATGAGGATCAAGCCAAAATGATCTAAGCCATTGATTAGAAGTTAATCTAGGTCGTTGGTTGTCCAATAGAAAGATATAAGATGAGGCTTGAGGGGCACTTGGAGAAACACACACAGAGGGGAGATTAGAAGTTGGATTTAATGAAACAGAGCAACTGCCAAAGAGATTTTCGGTAGTGATCTTTTGCAGTGAGGGGTAGGGATAGTATCCGAAGGGAAATCTTTCCCAGTCAGAGAATACTCAGCAGAGGAGGCAAAGAGAGATCTAGGAGAGGCAATGCAAAGCCAGAAGAGGCTGACACAAGGCCACGCAGAAGCAATGTAGGCTGACGCAGAGGCAGCGCAGAGCCTTGAGGAAGTTTGAAAATTTGTTGGGGAGATCGAATTCTGAGCTGGAAGTCGGGGTGTGAGACCAGGAGAGCAAAAGTCAAAATCTCAGAGGCAAATCAATCAGCTAAAGGGGTGACGATGTCCCCACAAGGTGTGACGCTAGGCTGACGCAGTGACTACGTAGAGGTTGCCAGGTGAAGCTCATTCAGTGGCTAGATCAACGAGGATTTCCAGTGATAGTGTGAGGTAACCTGACTTATCTTTCTATCAGTGATATTCTCTGTCACTGGATTGTCGGGAAGGCATCCCGAGATTGTATTCAAAAATTACTACTGCATAATAATAAACCCCTCAAAATTGTTGCACCGGTTTTCCCGCATTGGGTTTTTCTAGGGACATTTGTCCAAAAATAACTATGTAGATGTGTTGTATTTCTTTCTTGTTTAGTTTCTTGTTTCTGCATATAATTTAAATGGTGTACGCTGCAGTGTATTCGTTTCAATGTTTACTGTAGGAAACAATAAATAATTTGGTTCAGTAATTAACAAATAGGAGAAACATAATCAGTTACTGTAGTAGAAATTTGGGCATCCAAATTTCCACATGGTATCAGAGTTGCAAGTGAAACAAGAAAACAGTGTCAAAAGAGCCCAGCACTAAAAGAGGAAGCGAGGTTCGAAATTCCTGCAGAGGCAGCAAATCAAATCCCCAGAGGGATTGCGCAGTTTAGGCCAGGAGGGCTAGATTTTCGTGGTAAACCTCTCTCTGAGTGAGTCGACAGAGAGGTAGGATTTCCAAATCGAAATTTGTCAATGGCAGAGGGAGCAACGTAGCAGTAGCTTCAGCGAAGAGGGGTTTCTAGTGGGACGCAATTTTCTGTAGGCAGTTGTCGAGCAGAAAGACGTCAGAAGGAAGAAGAGAGACACTTGAGGGAATTTCTTTCTCAAAGAATTCCTAGCCATGGAATTCAAATTCTCCTTTACTGAGCAGCGGCAAGAGAGAGGTCATTCGAATTTTTCGATTGGCAAAGATGGCAACCAGTGGACTGAGAGATTAGGATAGGTTGGATGGGGCATCCAACTATGTGATCTAAAAGGCAAGGATGCCATGCCTTCTAGATCAGCATTTTCTCAAATTCTACGTCGACAGCGTGGTGGCTGAGCCCGCGGATCCAAATCATCTCAAGAAGTACAAGGGAGAAATGGCGAAGACAAAGAGAATGATCCTCGACGAAGTGAAGGATCATGTAGTATGTCACATAGCTGGCAGAGGGACTTCCTAGGAGATGTGGGATGCTTTGTCGACGTTATATCAGGGATCTTCTGACCAGCGGAAGATTTACTTGGAGAAGAAGATGAGATCTATACAGATGCAGAAAGGGGAACACATTGATTTATTCCCGACTAAGCTTCAGGAGACCCGAGATGAGCTGGCAGTTGTGGGTTCAACACCTCAAAGTTCCGAGATCATAAGGCTGGCCCTAAATTCAGTGTTTGAGTAGTGGCAAGTGTTTGTCCCAGGGTTGCGGGGAAGGCTCCCCCCCCCCTCTCGCTCTCGCTCCTAATTCGCGCTCGTAGCGGGAGAGGCTCCGGAGCACCCGGAGCACGCTCCCAAAAAAAAAAATGCTCTCTGCCTTTTCGGGAGCGTTTATCCTTTTTTTGCCAAAAAAAAAAAAAATTGCAATAATATTCCAAATGCAATAATTTTTTCAAGAAACAAATAATTTTTGAGTGGGGTAGCTTAATGATCAAGACTATGGCCCTAGTAGTGATATGCAATTCATGATAATGTTAAATTCTTAAAGTAAAAGGATGAAAATGAATATTAAGGAGAATGTCTCTTTAGGCCTAAGAAGAAACACAATAACATTCTCCTTAGATGAAAGTGACATTCTCCTTAATATTCATTTTCATCCTTTTACTTAAATTTTTAACATTACCATGAAATGACTCAAGATGTTTGAGAGTGGTTCCGCCCTCATTGGATTTCATATGGAGAAAGTAGAATTTTAGATTTCATTGAAAATCCGACAGACTTATCAGTTTTTCAAGATTTCAGGATAGGGGGATTGCAATGTTTCCATTGAATTTTGTCATGTATTAAGGTATGGAACTCGTATTTAATCAAGAGCACCAATCCCTCTATGTACCTTGATGTTAGTGACATTGGTTGTCAAACTCCTCTACATGAACCCCCTAAAAATGTACGCATCACTCAAACAAAATCTTGACTTGACATGCTATGCTATTTCTATCTTATGTTAATGCTTAGAGGGTGATATTAATGACAAAGATCCTAATTTTCCAACAATACTAAAAAAATTAGACATTTCTCATGGTGGCAAGAGGCCCGAGCATAAGCAATAGATAATAGATTTACTTGTCTTTTCTAGTTTCTAGTAGTTTTTATAACTATTGACTCTTTCATATTTATTATGATATTTTTTTAAACAATATATGACAATTTAAGTTGGCAATTATAACTCATTAGTAATGAATTATGAATATGATGCTTCATGAAAGTTGAAAGTTGTTTCATTTTATAACATTTCATTTCATGTTAGATATTATTTGTTGTAATGGTTACACTTAGCTTACAAGTACAACTTTGGCGATCAATGATGATAAATGTTATATATTGAATTTTGAAAGTTTGAAACTTTAAGATTGAAACTTTATGTTAATGCTTAGAGGGTGATATTAATGACAAAGATCCCTATACAGATATAGAGGTAATGACAAAGATACCTCTGGATATTAATGCTTAGAGGGTGATATTAATGACAAAGATCCCTATACAGATATAGAGGTAATGACAAAGATACCTCTGGATATTAATGCTTAGAGGGTGATATTAATGACAAAGATCCTGATTTTCCAACAAAAATAAAAAACTAGACATTTCTCGTGGTGGCAAGAGGCCCAAGCATAAGCAATAGATAATAGATTTACTTGTCTTTTCTAGTTTCTAGTAGTTTTTATAACTATTGACTCTTTCATATTTATTATGATATTTTTTTAAACAATATATGACGATTTAAGTTTGAAGTTGACAATTATAACTCATTAGTAATGAATTATGAATATGATGCTTCATGAAAGTTGAAAGTTGTTTCATTTCATTTTATAACATTTCATTTCATGTTAGATATTATTTGTTGTAATGGTTACACTTAGCTTACAAGTACAACTTTGGTGATCAATGATGATAAAGTTATATATTGAATTTTGAAAGCTTCAAACTTTAAGATTGATAAATCACGAGACTCAATATGTTGTATGTTTGTTAAGTTATGGTATGTTCTATGCTTATAACAGTTTACTTCTTTTTCTTATTATATTCCACCGATTAGCAATCACATGTACATAAAGTAAAGTGCAGATAGAACATTAAACGATCGACAGAAAAAAAGCCAAGACAAGAGACACAAGACGTGGCGGCTAGCCAAGGACAAACCCCACAATGTGTGGGGAAACCCTTTGATCAAATCTTCTTTTATCTTCAATAATTTAGCAGAGAGAAATAGTACAATAAATCTGATTCATATCAGCAGTAGCAAACCCTAGATCAGCAGCATCAGCATTAGCGGCTTCAATATCAAACTAGGGCAGACCATATCTCACAAACCGACCGTCGGATTGACTTCATTCCACCACCAAAAGTTTCGGCTTCCAGGGGAGGTTCAGATGAACCTACAGCGCAGTTCAGATGAGGAGATCTTCTAGGCCACGCAAGTCAATCTTTACTTCTGCAGTTGCAGCTTCAGTTTCAGCAGTTTCCGGCTTCAAACTAGGGCAGTCGATATCTTGCAAACCGTTCGTCGGATTGACTTCATTCCACCACCAAAAGTTTCGGCTTTCAAAGGAGGTTCAGATGAACCTACAGCGCAGTTCCAAAGAGGAGATCTTCTAGGCCACGCAAGCCAATCTTTACTTCTGCAGTTGCAGCTTCAATTTCAACAGCTTCCAGCTTCACATGTGTGAGAGAGAGAGACTCATTTCAGCACAGTAGAGAAGAGACTCATATCTGCGCAGTAGAGAGAGAGATGTGATGAGATGAGTGTGTCCAAATGAGGAAAAATCCTCTTATATTTATACACAACGTTGGTGGGTGAATAGATGCGACTGTTGGGCTTCTGAGCCTACATGAGTTGTAGGTCGGCTTGATAATAATTCCATAATCAAAATAAATTCATATCTCCATGAATACTTATCGGAATTGGATGATCTTTATATCAATCCTACACCTCTCGACGAGAGGAATCTAATAAAAATATTATCAGCCATGAATAAGATGACCCACATTAAGTTTTGCCCTGGTTGCCAATTTTAACACTCCCTCTCAACCATGGAGAACTTCATCTGCAATCTGTCTATCGGTCGTTACTATTCATCCATCAAATGCACTGCCTTGTACAGCCTGACCCTTGCCCTGCTCTGCTCTATTTTGCCTGTTCTGCTTTTTCTTGTTCTACCCTGCACTGATCTGTACTTTTTTTTGTTCTGTTCTACTCTGCTCTTGCATTGTTCTGTTCTACTCTGCTTTTGTCCGAATTATGAAGAAGAATAAATGATCGAAGATGTATCATACTGACTCAAAGTCAGTCTCAGAGTATGTACCACTGGTCCCAGACCAGTCTCAACCAACCCAAAGTCAGCGTCATAGTGAGTACAACTCCAATGGTCCCAGACCAATATCATCCTCCACTGACTCAAAGTCAGTCTCAGAGTATGTACCACTGATCCCAGACCAGTCTCAACCGACCCGAAGTCAGCGTCATAGTATGGTACAACTCCTACCACTGGTCCCAGACCAGTATCATTGATCCCAGATCAATGGAGGTCATCCTAGCATAGGGAGTACGGTAGTTACAACGATGCGTCCATCGGTACTACTATGGTCCCTAACTTCATTTCCCTGCTCATTGATCAGATGAGAGGTACTTCCCATGAGTCCCAGACTGCATGGGTAGGATGCCTCGACAGGAGAACTAATCAATCCTGTCCTCACAGGAGAACACATCAATCCTGCTACAATTGCCATGGAGAACACACCAATCCAGGCCTCACAGGAGAACACATCAATCCTGCTACAATTGCCATGGAGAACACATCAATCCAGGCCTCACAGGAGAACACATCAATCCTGCTACAATTGCCATGGAGAACACATCAATCCAGGCTGCCATGGAGAACACATCAATCCAGGCCTCACGAGAGAACACATCAATCCTGCTACACAGGAGAGCGAATCATCTTGTTCCACAAGAGAACGAATCATCTTGTCCCACAAGAGAGCGAATCATCTTGTTCCAGTGTGCACCACCAGGGGAGGATGAGTCACCCTGTGGTCATATGTTGCTCCAGTAAGAATCGCAAGCCCCTAGAGCTCCCAGAGCTCAATTTATGCAACATGCAGGACCGTTATACAAGGGTCACTCGACGACTCCAAGTCGTACGGGAAAATCACAGATTTGATCTTTCCCCGGGGTTTTGTCAAAATGTCGGCGACCTGTACATCAGTCCCAATGCGATGGAGCCTCCTTGCTCATCGACTTACCATATCCCAGATAAGGCAGTATCTGATGTCTATCTACTAGAGCAATCGTCAAATACGGGATTCCTTAATAATCGAATCCCACCTCTGGTTGTCACAGAGAAACACAGTGGTATTCATCATGTGTACAAACAGCTCACTGAAGAGCTTCTGCAACCAAACTGCCTCACAGGAGGCCATACTAGCAGCAATGTATTCTGCCTTGGCGGTGCTCAGAGCCACCGACTTTTGCTTCCTGCTCATCCAGGATATCTAGGCAGATCCCAAGGAGAAACAACACCCGGAAGTGCTCTTACGGTCTTCCACATTGCTTGCCCAGTCAGCATCTGTGTATCCAAATAGTCTCACATCTCCGGTAGTGTATCTTAATCCATGAGAGATTATGTCCTGAAGACATCTCAGAAGATTCCTGGCATCAATCCAGTGAGGCTCAACCAAATATGAGCTCACAATGCTAACTGCAAAACATATGTTCGGACGGAGGTTCACCAAGAACATCAATGCGAATGAGTTTTTGAAACTCAGAGGCATTTCCCAAGTCTGGTCCAACATCACTACCATATAACTTCTAAAAGTTAAGATCCTCGAGGTAGTCACAGGCTTGCAGTCCATCATACCGAATCTTTCCAATATATTTACCACATATTTTCCTTGAGATAGGAAAATTTCCCTTGGCTACTGCCACACTTCAAGTCCTTGGTCCTTCATTTCAAATTCAGAAGCCATCTCCCTCTTACATTTGTGAATGAGAGGGTTTGCACTTGTTAGAAAGAGGTCATCCACATACAACACCAGTATGAGAGGCTTGTCATCTTCAACCTTAAAGTAAAGGTTAGGATCAGCTTCACTCCTAGTGAATCCCAGCTTCATCAAGTAGCTATCGATCCTCTCATACCATGCTCGGAGTGCTTGCTTCAGCCCATAGAGAGCCTTCTTCAACCTGCATACATGAGATTTTCAATCATAAATCTCAAATCCTTCAGGTTACTCCACATAGACTTCTTCTTTGATAGAACCATGCAAGAACGCGGTCTTAACATCCATCTGATGTAGGTTCCATCCTTGTGAAGCCACAAGGGCTATGATCAAGCGGATGGTCGTATAACAGGTGCAAATATCTCATCATAGTCTATACCTTCCTTTTGGGAGAAACCTCGAGCAACAAAACGAGCCTTATACTTTTCCGTGCTTCCATCTGCTGCATGCTTTATCTTGTAAAGCCATTTGGAAGTAACAACAGTCTTGTCCTGGGGTCTGGGAACTACTTCCCAAACATCATTCTTTATGATAGACTCATATTCTTCGGTCATAGCATCCTTCCATACTTGATGGTTGACGGCATCTGAGAATGATGAAGGCTCATTTTGTATGATTGAGCTCATGATGGTCAGGTATCCTTGATACCTATTAAGTTTCTTACTTTGATGGAAGGTTCCTTAGGGTGCAGCATGTCCTTCAGCATCATCAAGTAACCCCTTAAGCCATGAAGGCCTCTTCCTAGAAGAGGAAGGCTCACTTGGAGGAGGATCAATCGGATCCATGGGTTCTTCTACATCAGGCATTGATTCATCATCCTTTTCTTTTGGTTCCCTGGTGTCGGCTTCTTGAGAGCTCCTCAAAGTCGGAAGATTGATCACCTTGCTGAGAGCCATATCTTCATCAAAGGTGACATCGTGACTAATTATGACTTCCCTTTGACCGGCTACATAGATTCTATAGCCTTTAGTATTTTCACCATAGCCCACGAAAATTCCCTTCTTTCCAGATGCTCCCAATTTATTTCTTTTCTCTTTCGGCACATGAAAGTATACAGGGCTTCCAAAAATTTTAAAATGAGAAACATCAGGTTTCTTACCGATGAATTTTTCTTCAGGAGTCTTGGAACCCAATGCTTAATGAGGGCATCGATTTTGCACATATACGGCAGTGTTTGCAGCTTCAGCCCATAGAAACTAAGGAAGACTTTGATCATGTAGCACGGCCCGGACAGCTTCCATAATTGTGCGGTTCTTCCTTTCTGCCACACCATTTTGTTCAGGATTATATGGTGTAGTAGTCTCCCTATTGATGCCAACCTCAGGTATGCCTGAGTAAACCAATTGTATTATATCGGAGGTCTTGCTTTGGATTGAGGGGAATGGTCCCCTTTTGAGCTTTCCTTTGGCACATCCCGGACATACACCTTCTTTCTCTACTTGGAATTCGGGCATCCCTGTTACCATCTGTCTTACATCGGGTAGAGCTTTGTAATGAAGGTGGGCAAACCTCCGATGCCAAAGTTCGAACTAAAGAGTTGTGTCACAAGACATGACACCTAGCGGACTTCCATCGACCTGATATAATGAATCAACACTAAACCCAAGAGTAAAGGCATCTTTAACATTATTTTTCCATATACATACCTTGCCATTGCTGAAGGTTACCTTGTAGCCTCTGTCTTCTATTGCCAAGATGGACACTAGGTTCCTTTTGAGGTCAGGTGCATTTAATACATCCTAGAATTTCTAGCCTTCTTGAATGCTTGTCCTCTTCCTTGATTCCCAGCTCTCTTCTTACCTTTGCTATTGAATTTGTCATTCCTTTGATTGCCATCAGAGGGATTTCGAGTTGCACCACTGCATACTGTACCATGCTTCTGTAATCATGATTATCATCATGCTGCCCATGTCCATGATTTTATCCATCATAATGCTGCTCAAACTAGTGTGCATCATCATCATGCTATCCTATATGTCCATGATCTCATGTTTCCCTTTATGTCCATGATCTCATTCATCATGATGCTCATGATCTCATACATAGTGACTTGCTTTATCGCAAACGTAACATCGTCATTTTCTTCTAGCCTTAGGTCCAGCCTTTCCTTTTGATTTAGTCCCAGAATTATTTTTTTTCTTTGCATGAGAAGAAAAGGCAGCAGGAGGACCTTTAGGCATGGGCATTTCCTGCTCTTCTACCCTTGTTTGTTCTTGAATGCATCTAGCCATTAATTCCTTGAAACCAGGAATTACATTATAGTTCAAAAGAGTAGTCCTGAACATATACCATTCAAATGGTAATCCTCTGAGAGTTGTGAGTGCCATTTCTCTGTCAGTAATGGTTTCCCCAATAGATAGGAGATCGTTCTTGATCTCGGTGATTCTTAAGAAGTATGCTTGCATACTTTCATCTTTACCCTTCTTGATTTCCCTCAGCTTATTTCTAAGAAACAAAACTTGATTTGCATCATTTACTTTAAAAGTTTAAATAAACTCACCAGTCTGTCGTAGATTTCCTTGGAGGTGTCTAGATCAGAGATGTAGGCCACCTAGCGCTTGTCGATAGAGTCCCGGATGATCTTCGTTGTTTTGACTTCTCCATTTTTCCATTTGTTCCAGGCAGCAGCAGATGCATTTGATGAAGGCTCAACAATATTGCCTCTTACATGGTCCAGCACTCCTTGATCTTCAATGGTTAGATCGATAGACATCTTCCATCCGTGATAGTCAACTTTCTCACGGAGCTTGTCTTCGGCAGGAAAGAGTGTTGAGGAACCCATAGTTCTTTTAGGATAGCCTTGCCAATCTTCTCTTCAATGATTGCTCTTGCTCTTGCTCGGGCTTTGTCTTCACCTCAGCTCCGATACCATGTTAAGTTATGGTATGTTCTATGCTTATAACAGTTTATTTCTTTTTCTTATTATATTCCACCGATTAGCAATCACATGTACATAAAGTAAAGTGCAGATAGAAAATTAAACGATCGACAGAAAAAAAAGCCAAGACAAGAGACACAAGATGTGGCAGCTAGCCAGGGACAAACCCCACAATGTGTGGGGAAACCCTTTGATCAAATCTTATTTTATCTTCAATAATTCAGCAGAGAGAAATAGTACAATAAATCTGATTCATATCAGCAGTAGCAAACCCTAGATCAGCAGCATCAGCATTAGCGGCTTCAATATCAAACTAGGGCAGACCATATCTCACAAACCGACCGTCGGATTGACTTCATTCCACCACCAAAAGTTTCGGCTTCCAGAGGAGGTTCAGATGAACCTACAGCGCAGTTCAGATGAGGAGATCTTCTAGGCCACGCAAGTCAATCTTTACTTCTGCAGTTGCAGCTTCAGTTTCAGCAGTTTCCGGCTTCAAACTAGGGCAGTCAATATCTTGCAAACCGTTCGTCGGATTGACTTCATTCCACCACCAAAAGTTTCGGCTTTCAAAGGAGGTTCAGATGAACCTACAACGCAGTTCCAAAGAGGAGATCTTCTAGGCCACGCAAGTCAATCTTTACTTCTGCAGTTGCAGCTTCAATTTCAACAGCTTCCGGCTTCACATGTGTGAGAGAGAGAGACCCATTTCAGCGCAGTAGAGAAGAGACTCATATCTGCGCAGTAGAGAGAGAGAGATGTTATGAAATGAGTGTGTCCAAATGAGGAAAAGTCTTCTTATATTTATACACAACGTTGGTGGGTGAATAGATGCGACTGTTGGGCTTCTGAGCCTACATGAGTTGTAGGTCGGCTTGATAATAATTCCATAATCAAAATAAATTCATATCTCCATGAATACTTATCGGAATTGGATGATCTTTATATCAATCCTACACCTCTCGACGAGAGGAATCTAATAAAAATATTATCAGCCATGAATAAGATGACCCACATGAAGTTTTGCCCTGGTTGCCAATTTTAACAGTTGTTTTAAAATTTTAACAATTTTAAAAGTTGAAAGTTGTTTCATTTCATTTTATAACATTTCATTTCATGTTAGATATTATTTGTTATAATGGTTACACTTAGCTTACAAGTACAACTTTGGTGATCAATGATTATAAATGTTATATATTGAATTTTCAAAGCTTCAAACTTTAAGATTGATAAATCACGAGACTCAATATGTTGTATGTTACTATGTTACTAACTTGTGGACGTGGTTGATGAAGATTATAACTTCTAGATGATTGTTGTTATATGGTTCAATCTATGTTTTTTATATCTAATTCATAATTCTACATGTTTTTGTTGACATATATGTATCAAAATATAAAAAATATATATATTATATAAAAAATGCTCCGGGATTCGCTCCCAAACCGGGAGCTTTTGAAAATGTCACTCCCGCACTCGTTTTCGCTCCCACTCCTAAGTAACACTGGTGTAAACTTAGGGAAAATAAAATATTAATGTGTATCAATATGAATCTGTGTTAGAATGGTCCAAAAGACATGGATCAAGCCAGATCTAATCTTAGCCGTTGGTTAGGAACTTAATCTTAGTCATTGAGATGTCAAGAGAAAATGTATAAGAGGGTTTCAAGCTGTAGCAGAGGTCAGTAGGGCCTACGTTGGGTTTAGAAAAATGTTGGAAGTTTGTCTATTTGTGGGTAAGCCAGTTTGGCACCCTGTTGTACAAGAAAATTGCTGAATAATAAAATCCTCCCTTGCTGCACAGGTTTTCCCACATTGGGTTTTTACGGGGACATTAGTCCAAAATAGCTGTGTCAATGTGTGCATATGTTTGTTTCTTTATTACAGTGTGATATCTGTAGTGGTATTTATTTTAATGTTTCTTGAAATAATTTCATGAATAACTTATGATGAAATAAGTAGGAAAAGTAAATTAGTTGATGCAGTGATAGAATTTTCACATGGTATCAGAGCAAGTAATAAGAAACAGAAAGGGAAAATCAGTTATGGGTCGAGACCACGATGCAGAGGCATCCACCTCATGGGACTCACGCAGATTTTCGGAAGATTGCACAAGAGAGAGAGATTTCGATTTCTCTATGTTGGCTTCCAGGTTGGAAGAAGAAGTGGCGTGCATGACTAGTGTCGCATCATCAAAAGTATGGTATATAGACAGTGGAGCCTCATGGCATATGACGGGAATCAAGGAGTGTTTCTCAGAATATCGAGAAGAGAAGATGAACTTTCAGATCAGCATGGGGAACAAGACAAAGGGTACTCCAGTAGGAAAGGGTACCATAGTTTTTCAGACATAATCAGGAGAGCAGTTTCGTGCCACAAATGTGCTGCATGTGCCAAGATTGGGGATGAACTTACTTTCCGTGTCACAACTACAAGGCAAGGGCTGTGACGTCTACTTCATCAAGGAAAAGGTATACGTCAAACACCCGAGCTGGAAAAAGAAAGTGCAGATCGGGATCAAAAGTAATCGGTTGTACAAATTACAACTAGAATCTCCAATGGCACTAATAGGCATTCATGGGGACAAAGACTTGAACGAACTATGGCACAGGAGGATGGGTCACTTGCACCATGGAGCTCTAAGAATTCTCAGGAGCACTGTAACAGGAGTTCCGGATCTGAGTATGGAACGAGATGATGTATGCAGAGGATGTGCTCTAAGAAAGTATGCCAAGGCAGTATTTCCTAGAAGCAACCACAGGGCCAAGAGTGTACTAGGATTGATACACTCAGATATCTGCGGACCTATGTCAGTCAAAGCTCTCAGCGATGTCGAGTATTTCCTTACCTTCATTGATGACCACTCAAGGAAAACTTGGATCTATTTTCTGGAAACCAAGGATGAGGTTTTCTGTCAATTCAAGGAGTTCAAGGCTCTAGTGGAGAATCTGACAAGTAAGAAAATAAAAGTCTTGCGCTCAGATAATGGTGGAGAATATGTCGATAAGGACTTCAAAAGAGAGTGGACAGCTCCCTACAATCCGGAGTAGAATGGGGGGGCAGAAAGGAAAAATAGGACTATTGTAGAAGCAGCTAGGGCCATGATGTATGATCAGGATATGCCAAAATTCGTATGGGCAGAAGCATGCAGCACAACTGTCTACGTTCATAACAGGACTCCTCATCAGGCATTGGGCAAGATTACCCCAGAGAAAGTCTTCACTGGGAAGACACCTGGAGTCAGTGATTTCAAGATATTTGGGAGTTTGGCATATTGTCACTTACCCGAAGAAAAGAGGAAGAAGCTGGATCAGACTGCAGAAAAGGGGTATCTGGCAAGATATAGCAAGAATGCTAAGGCATACAGGATCTATCTTCCAGGGAGCAGGAAGGTAGTAGTACGATGAGATGTAAAGTTCATGGAGGACAGAGCTTTCAGAAGATCTCGCGAAATGCCTTCCAAGGAGCAGCCGAAAGAGGATCCGTTGGTCATGCCTCTTCAACCAACGAAAGTGAAGAATCCTTCCTTAGATTAGGAAGATTCTCAGGATGAGGAAGACGAGCGAACAGAAGCACCTATTGGCAGAGAAAGAACCAGTCGGGAACTTCGTCAGATTCTGCATGATGCAGAGAACTTCATCGGAGAGCCAAGGAACAGTAAAAGGGAGCGAAAACAGCCAGACAGGTATCAGGCGTTAGTAGCTCAGGATGGAGAGCCTGCCAGCTTCAAGGAGGCAGCTCAGCATCAGGTATGGCTAGATGCGATGGTGGAGGAGTATAACTCCATAATAGTAAACGATGTCTGGGAGGTGGTGTCAAGGCCTCAAGACAGATCTGTGGTAGGTTCAAGATGGATCTACAAAATCAAATATGCTGCAGACGGCAATATTGAAAAATACAAGGCCAGGTTTGTGGCTAAGGGGAATTCTCAAATGAAGGTATTGACTATGAGGAAACCTTCACCCCGGTAGCCAAGTATACATCTATTAGGACTGTGATATCTCTTGCAGCCCAGATGGGATGGGAGATCCATCAGATGGATGTCAAGAATGCATTTCTGAATGGTGTAATAGAAGAAGTATACATTGAACAACCAGAGGGCTTTGAAACTCATGAGAAGAAGTCTCATGTATGCAGATTGAAGAAAGCCTTGTATGGACTAACACAGACACCAAGAGCGTGGTATGGTCAAATAGATGGCTACTTGCAGAAAATCGGGTTTGTCAAGAGTGACGCGGATCTGAATCTCTACAATCTGGTCGTAGAGAGTGAGCCACTTATCTTAGTTTTATATGTCGATGATCTCTTCCTAACAGGATCATCCAGACTCATTGAAGACTGCAAGAAGAATCTAGCCACAGAGTTCGATATGAAGGATCTGGGACGAATGCACTATTTCCTAGGGTTGGAAGTTTGGCAGCAGAAAGGAGAAATCTTCCTTGGGCAAGGAAGGTATGCTACAGAAATCCTGAAAAGGTTCGGGATGGGAGACTGTAGACCTATGGCTATGCCAATGATCACCAACTGGAAGAAGATTGATGCATCAGAAGACAAGGATGTCGATCCCACCCTATACCGACAACTAATAGGGTCACTGATGTATCTAGTCAATACTAGGCCAAATATTTGCTACGCTGTCAAAACCTTCAATCAATTCATGGTGGAACCAAAGAGGGCTCACTGGGCAGCAGCCAAGCACATTCTCAGGTATTTACAGGGAACAATTGATTATGGGCTCTTGTACAACAAGGGGAAGGATATTAGGTTGAGTGAATTTATTGATGCAGATTGGGCAGGAAGTTCAGTGGATTAGAAAAGTACCTCTGGGTACTGTTTCAACATTGGATCAGGAATAACCTCCTGGTGCAATAGGAAATAGAAGTCTATGGCTCTAAGCTCGTCTAAGGCAAAATATATGGTGGCAAGCACAGCTTCGTGTGAGTCCATATGGCTTAAAAAATTGTTGGTAAACCTATTCAGAAGAAATATGAGGGCGACCAGGATCATGTGTGATAAGCAGAGTTGCATCAAACTCTCTGAGAATCCAGTATTTCATAATAGGTCAAAGCATATTGATATCCGGTGTCACTTTGTCAAAGATTGTGTCCAACGAGGAGCTGTACAGTTGAGCTACACTCCTACAGGGGAACAAGTGGCAGATATCCTCACCAAGAACCTTGGAAAGTCAAAATTTGACTACTTCAGGGAAAAGATAGGGATGGTAAAAAACCCCTTTCAGAAGTAGTGTGTTAGCAGCACGAATGAAGAGGGAGTTGTAGTGCAGATGAAGTGTTGGGAGAAAGGACCAACATCAACATAGATGCAGAGGGAATTGCAGTGCAGATGCAGTGTTGGGAGAAAGGACCAACGGCAGCACAGATGCAAAGGAAGTTGCAGTGCAGATGCAGTGTTGGGAGAAAGGACCAGCAGCAGCACGAATGCAGAGGGAGTTGTCATACAAATGCAGCAGTGGTAGTAGCAGAGTCATGGGCAGCAATACAGAAGGCAGCAATGTAGAGGATGTTGGGCAGGAAGGCCTAGCATCAGCACAGGTACCGATTCTAGATGATCAGAGTAATACTACTCAGTGAGGAGTATTGCTAGAGCACAGTCCTCGCTAAGAGGGAGTGTTGATTTGGGGTAGCATCGGATGTGCTCTAGCCACGAAATTTGGTGGAGAAGTTGGGGCACATAAGATCTCCAATACCCAGAAAGGGTTTGGGCAGATTCTAAACAGATCAAGAGATATTAAAATAATTAATATTTTTAATGGAGTCCCTAAGTCTAAACTTAGGGAAAATAAAATATTAATGTGTATTAATATGAATCTGTGTTAGAATGGTCCAAAAGACATGGATCAAGCTAGATCTAACCTTAGCCATTGGTTAGGGACTTAATCTCGGTCCTTGAGATGTCAACAGAAAAAGTACAAGAGGAGGCTTGAGGGGCACTTGGAGAACACGCTAAGGGAGACCAGTCAGTTCAATTTCTGAAGCGAGGTTTGCTGAGAAATTGAACCAGTGGTCTGGAAAGCAGCTAGGAGGCAGCAAGTATGGAACAAAGAGACGGGAGATCAGCACAAAAGAGGCAGACGCAGAGCCAGAGGAAGCCACGTAGAGGCAGCAGAGACTGCGTAAAGCCAGAAGGGCCTACGTCATCCACGCAGAAGCTGCAGGAGTGATGCAGAGGCCCAGAGAGTCTGCACAAAGCCTCAGTAGGCTGATGCAGAGGGTCTCAAGCTGATGCAGAGGGTTTCAGACTGACGCAGAGGTTTTTAGGCTGTAGCAGAGGTCAGTAGGGCCTACGTTGGGTTTAGAAAAGCGTTGGAAGTTTGTCTATCTGTGGGTAACCCAATTTGGCACCCTGTTGTACAAGAAAATTGCTGAATAATAAAATCCTCCCTTGCTGCATCGGGTTTCCCACATTGGGTTTTTCCGGGGACATTAGTCCAAAATAACTATGTCAATGTGTGCATATGTTTGTTTCTGTATTACGGTGTGATATCTGCAGCAGTATTTATATTAATATTTGTTGAAATAATTTCATGAATAACTTATGATGAAATAAGTAGGAAAAGTAAATCAGTTGCTGCAGTGATAGAATTTTCACATCATGAGACTCAATATGTTGTATGTTACTATGTTACTAACTTGTGGACGTGGTTGATGAAGATTATAACTTCTAGATGATTGTTGTTATATGGTTCTATCTATGCTTTTTATATATAATTCATCATTCTACATGTTTTTGTTGACATATATGTATCAAAATATAAAAAATATATATATTATATAAAAAACGCTCCAGGATTCACTCCCAAACCAGGAGCTTCTGAAAATGTCGCTCCTGCACCTGTGTTCGCTCCCGCTCTCGCTCCCAAGTAACATTAATTTGTCCAGAGCATCCTGGGCAGGGCAAATTTGCCAAACTAGGATGAAATGTGGGCAGCTCTTAAGCAAGAGGAGCTGACGAGAGACTTGGTCAAGTGTAAACTTGATGGAAGCAGCAACAGTGGGTCAAAGCCCAAGGAGGAGGAAGAAAATGCAGCCCTCGCATCCAAGGCACAGCAGGAGCAATGGAAGAAGAAGAAAGATGTTTCAAAGATCAAATGCTTCAGGTGTGGTGAATTCGGTCACTACGCAACACAATGTCCTCTCAGGAAGAAGGACAAAGATGAGAAACATGATACAAAGGCTGCACCTGCGAAGATCGAGGAGGAGGAGTTTTCCATGACAATCGAGATACCTCCTAGAGGGAAGTGAGCTGATTTAGAGTTGTAGTTCGAAAAGACTACAGTTGGGCAGGATCCTTGAGGAATCCACCCCTCGGATCAACTCCTTGCTATGGGAGTCCAGATCAGTAGTAGCAGGATGGACTGGGACAGTTGATGTAGAGGAGTGTCAGAGTGACAGTTGCGGTGGCTAGGAGCGCCAAAGACTTGGCAGGGCAAAGCTAGAGTTGACAGCAGTGCAGTTGGTGTTGAAATTTCTAAGTTTGACATGTTAGAAATCCCTACTGCATTATCTAGTTTAATTTCTCCTACTTGTTTATTCCATTAACAAGTTATTTATAAATATAAATACTGAAATAAACACAAATGCAACCTTAACTCATATACAAATCAGCAACTGAAATAACTGAGACAAACACACAAGGGACACCGTTATTTTTGGACAATCATCCCCGGAAAAACCTAATGTGGGAAAACCGGTGCAGCAGATATGAGGGTTTTATTATTATGCAGTTTTTGAATACAACTAGGGTGCCATAAATGGCTCACCCAACAAAGAATGCCCTCGGCAGTAGTACCTCTCCTCGGAGACAGATATTCTGGCTGATCAATCACCAAATGAACGATCCCATAGCAACTATGGCAGCTTCCACTGCTCTGTGTCACTCTGTAAGGACTGCGTCACCTTTCCCGGCTCACCAACAGTCAGTCTGCCCCACGAAAATTCTTTTGGCCCTGCGTCAACTCTGCTAGCCTCTGCGCAGCTACTGAAGCCTCTGCGTCAGCTCTCAGACCCTCTGCGTCACCCACGCTAGCCTCTTCAGCCTCTGCGTAGCTCCCAGCTGCCTCTACATCAACCTCTCCAAGCTCTGCGCTGTCTCTCTGGCACTATCTCTGCCTTTCTGCTATGTATTCTCAGCCTCGTGCCGAACTGGCCCTCGCTACAACAGATCACTAGCTCGATTCTCTCAGCACAACCTTGCTCCAGAAAATCAAACTGACTGATCAATTTGGTGTCTCCAACTAACCCTCAAGACTCCTCTTATACTTTTCCTATTGAATCTTCAACGACTGAGATGAAGTCCCTAATCAATGGCTAAGATTAGATTTGGCTTGATCCATGTCATTTAGAACATTCTCACCCATTTTTATATTAATACCCATTAATATTTTAATTTTCCTAAGTTTAGACTTAGGAACCCCATTAAAAATATTAATTATTTTAATATCTCTCCAACTGAGTGGAATTTTCCCAAACCATTTCTGGGTCTTGGAGATCTTATGTGCCTTAGCCTCTCCACCAATTTTCATGGCTAGAGCACATTCGATGCTACCACAAATAAACATTTGGCACAGACGAGAGAGTAGCAGCGTAGACGCTTCAAGAGGGTCAGCATAGAGACTAGCAACAGTCAGACTCCAGCAACGAGATGCATCATACTGAGCACAAGTTCAGTAATTTGGGATGCTTTTCTGTTGTTGATGTAGTAGCAGTAGCAGTTGGAGAAGGTTACAGTGCAGATGCAGTATTGGCAGCGGTAGTGCCAGTAGTAGCACGGATGCAGAATTGAGAGGGAGTTGCAGTACGGATGCAATGTTGACAGTGGCAGGGTCAGCAATAGTATACATGTAGCATTTGCGCAATAGTTGGTGGACAGGATGTCAGACATCAGCACCACAAAAGGAGATGTTACAGAACAGAGTGATACTTCAGTAGGGTGCATTACTAGAGCTCATTCCTCGCTAAGAGGGAGTGTTGATTTCTGATAGCATCGGATGTGCTCTAAGTCTGAAAATTTGCAGGGAGGCTTAGACACATGCATTCTCCAATACCCAGATATTGTTTTGGGAAATTCCACCCGGAGATAGTTTTATTAAAATAAGATTAAAATAATTAATTATTTTTAATAGGACCCTAAGTCTAAACTTAGGAAATTAAAATAATTAATGGGTATTAATCTAAACTATGGTTGTAACTTCTAGAAGAAGACGAGGACCAAGCCAAAATGATCGAAGCCATTGATTAGAAGTTAATTTGGGTCATTGGTTGTCCAACAGAAAAATATAAGAAGAGGCTTGAGGGGCACTTGGAGAAACACACACAAAGGGGAGATCAGAAGTTCGATTTTCTAAAGCAAAGTAGCTGTCGGAGAGATTTTCGATAGTGATCTTTTGTAGTGAGGGGAAGGGATAGTATCCAAAGGGAAATATTCCCTGACCAGAGAATACTCAGCAGAGGAGGCAGAGAGAGATCTGGGAGAGACAGCGTAGAGCTAGAAGAGGATGACACAAGGCCATGCAGAGGCAACGCAGAGCCTCGAGGAAGTCCGAAAATTTGTTGGGGAGATTGATTTTTGTAGCTAGAAGCCAAGGTGTGAGACCGGGAGAGCAGAAGTCAAAATTTCAGAGGCAAATTGATCAGCTGAAGGGGTGACGTTGTCCTCAGAGGGTGTGACGCTGGGTTAAAGCAGCGCATTCAGTGGTTGGATCAGCGAGGATTTCCAGTGATAGTGTGAGGTAACCTCACTTATCTTTCTGTCAGTGATATTCTCTGTAACTAGATTACCAGGAAGGCATCCAGAGATTGTATTCAGAAATTACTACTGCATAATAATAAAACCCTCAGAACCGTTGCACCGGTTTTCCCGCATTGGGTTTTTTCGGGGACATTTGTCCAAAAATAACTGTGTAGATGTGTTGTATTTCTTTCTTGTTCAGTTTCTTGTTTCCGCTTATAATTTAAATGGTGTAGGCTGCAGTGTATTCGTTTCAGTGTTTACTGTAGGAAACAGTAAATAATTTGGTTCAGTAATTAACAAATAGGAGAAACGTAATCAGTTGCTGCAGTAGAAATTTGGGCATCCAAATTTTCACACATTTGACCCCATAAGCCCAAGGAGTTTGATAGGGCACTGATACCATTTTGCAACCATTAAAAAATTTATATTTGAACGCATTATTCGATGGGTCAACATATTTGGAATTTTTCATTGACATTCATACTTCAGATCTGTCTTTCTAAGCCTGTTTATATTTCATATTGTAAATCCGAAGAGGATGGACTTAGTTCTTCTTATATAAATCTGTCAGGCAAATTGTTATTATATAATATCCTTAAGGCAGATTTATATTTCATAATTGTATACTTTACGCTGGAAACATATTCGCAATAGCCCATCTTGTACCAGCTGTAGTGTACATCTAAAATCTGGTCAGTAGTGACTTATTTACACTGAAAATGCCACTATATTCAGAGCGTAACCAGATCTGTGAAAGAGCACTTCTATGACAGTTTATAAGGGAGATCCATAACTTCTTTCAAATCTGTAGTGTACATCTAAAATCTGGTCAGTAGTGACTTATTTACACTGAAAATGCCACTATATTCAGAGTGTAACCAGATCTGTGAAAGAGCACTTCTATGACAGTTTATAACAGAGATCCATAACTTGTTTCAAATCTGTATAGCATCATTGATATTCTGTCCCATATATTGAACAGTAAGTATAGAAAAAGTTGCCAACAAATCCTCAACAATCTGCTTGTGATTTCCAAAATTTCATCGAGCTGCATATTGGAGAATACCTTGTTTGTTTGGTCTGAATTTCGAGCTAAATGTGAACCTACAGCCAACCTGTATTGAGACTTGACCATTGTCAACACATCCATAACAGCTTGCTCAACATCTGAATGTAAGACTGTTTGTGAAGCAGCCATAGACAACTAAACATTGATTACTGTACTTTATTTGATGATAATTTCCAGCCTTATCAGAACAGATCATCATCACCCTTATACAAAAAAAAAGAAAAAAAACAATTAAAAATTATTCTATTACCAGATATATATTGATCATGAGTCATAAGAAAGGAAAGCATAGTGAACCCTGGTACTGGTACTCAAAGGTCATCATAAAGAGAGGGGAAGATAGTGCCGAGGTGACAATGGCAACTCTTCCCAGTTCCATTTGTCTTCTCATCTGGTGAAGACTTTGCACTGAGGGTGATAGATAAAGTGGTAACGGAAATGGAACAAAAGACCTCTCTACATTTTTGAATGACAAATTCACTCTACAAATAATAGGCAAAAAAAAAACTCTCTTCTATACATGTTTCTACACTTCTCCAGCTACTGTGTGCAGGTTCCAGACTTCTATTCTTCAGCATCTGAACCGTAGAACCCAGAGCATCGGCAATCTCTATGTGCCCTATGGCCCAAATTCTTGTTGATGTCGCCTGATGCAAGTTTGAACTGCCTCGTGTATTAGAAAGGCTGCAATTACTTTTCACAGATTCTTTTGTCCTCTCATTTGTTTGCATATGCTATGTCAAGCTTCCTATGTGTGGGCATCAGGATTTCTGTGGGCTTCCTCTGCATGGGAATCAAGGTTTATGGAATAGTCGTGCCATTGATTGATGTCACAAGACAGTTTAACTTTTAAGTTTTACTGACTTTTATTCCTTTTTCTTTTCTTTATAGAAACAAACTTTGTATAAATTCCCAACGACTTTAAAAAAACTTTAAGATTTGCTTTTTCCCTTTTTCATTATAAATAAATAATTCGTGCAAAAGACATGATATGGTGAGAAGCAAATAAGGAAAAATGATAAAAGCTTCACACAAAAGACATGATATGGTCAGAAGCAAATAAGGGAAAATGATGATTTTTTTCACTATGATGACTTTTGGTTAGAAACATTAAACTGGCATTAGGGTACCAGCATAGTTTTTACAAACATCTCTTAATATCCAAAATTAGGCACATCATTAACAAACTGATCAAGGACAAATATTCCTTTCCATCTAGTTACACAAAAGAACCGATTTGGTGTTTAAAAAAACACTACAACCTAACAAGATGGGCCTGCAAAGAATGTCGCTTGATATTCAGAAAGACAATAAGGACTTATAGGACCAAGAGAATCAAAACTGATCTGCCGAGGATGATTGTCCTAGGTCAAGATATTTTGTATAATACTTCCAACTGGCACAAACATTTCCTGCTTACCTGTCCAGCAAGTGCTAAAGCATCAGTAAGAAGAGATACTGCCAGCCAAACTTGCAAGCAAATCTGGTGGCCAGCCATGAAAATAGGACCCTGCCTAGCGGCCATCGATGTACCTAATGTCATTGTCACAAGCACAGCTACAGTCCTTCCTAGCAAAAACCCACCTATTTAGAAGCCAGACAAACAAAAAGTCATTCTTCAGCCAGTAAAACCACAATACAATTCAAAAGATGAAAAACAACAGTAATAGAATATCTGATGACTCTGAGCTTCAAAAGATTACTTATTCACTAATCCCATTCATAACCTTTGTAAAATAACTCATACTTAAGTTTCACACTAAGTTTTAACTCCACTACATATGGCCCATTAATGAATCGGAGTAGTGACTACCACTTCCAATTAATATCTTGAAATAATCCCCATACTGCCAAACTCCTAATATGTATGTGTTAGATTTTGTAGCTCGGACAGGTATTCTAGTCTCAGGAGGTGTCATTGAGGCTAAGAGCACAAGAGAATAAAATATCTCCAAGCACAAGAAATTTTTCTAAGGGGAAAATTCCTTAATTAGATTATTAACCAATTTTTAATGCTTTTTATAACTATAACTTAGGGGAAAAAGTTAATTAAACAGTGTTAATTGAGACAAGTCGATTTCTCTCAACTGACTTCTAGAAAAGGTACTTGATAGAGTCAAGATGATCTTAGTCATCGATCGGGATTAGATCTTGGCCGTTGAATTCTCAACAAGAGATTATAAGAGGAAATCGATGGGCATCTTGGAGATCAATGAATTGAGGCACATTAATAGCATGGCATTTGAAACTAGCGAGAGTTTCAGTAGTGATTGAGCAAGAGGTAATTTTCCAGAGCATATTCTTCATCCAAGAGACTTCTAGCTTCTGAGTTTAAGAGGGAGGTTCTGCAAGGGTTGAGTTTTCTCCAGTTGTGCAAATTACCAAAGGGAGGTCGATTTGTCAGTAGACCAATTTGCCAAAGAGGCGCCAATTTGCAAGAGAAAGGCTGAATTGCCAAAGGAGGCTGATTTTCCAGTGGAGACTGAGATTTTTCTCCAGCAGTGCAAGTTGTCAATGGAGGCTGAATTCCTCCAAGCTACACATGTGCGCTGAGATTGTGTCATACAAGAGTGTTGAGTTGCTTCCAGAGGGTCGAATTCATTTGCAGAAGTGAAGATCAATTTTTGTCGAAGCTTTGCCATTCCATGACAAGCAGTTGTAATTCCTATCAATTACAGAATTGTTGAAGAAATGATAAAACCCTCATCTGCAAAACAAGTTTTCCCCACATTGGGGTTTTTCCAGGGACATTTGTCCAAAATATCGGTGTCCATTTTTATGTGTGGTTTTCTTAGTTCTTATGAATTTTTAATTAATGAATATTGCAGTAGTGTTTTTATTCAGTATTTACAGTAAATATTTTGTTGAGACAAATAACCTTTAAAAAGATAGGTTGGATAATTACTAGATAATTGCAATAAGTTCTAGATCAGATTTAGATCTAGAATTTTCACATGGTATCATAGTAGATCTGAAGTGCAGAAGGCTATTTTAGAAGCTCAACCAGGGTTGCGGGGGAGCATCCCCACCCCCCCTCCTCTAATCCACTCTCGAAGCGCACTCTACTCAGGAGCAGATAAGGAGCACGCTCCTGAATTCGCCCCCTGCTGGTGTGAATTTTGGGAGCGCACTCCCTTAAAAAAAAATCATCCTGTTTTTCAGGGAGCGATTTAGGGAGCGGTCATGGAGCGACTACTCCCTTTCGCTCCAGGAGCGAAAATTTAAAGGAGGGAGTGATCGGGGAGCAATCGCTCCTTACCGCTCCCTCCTTTAAATTTTTGCTCCCGCCGGCGAAAAAAGTCGTGCAGTAGAGGGGCGGTGGACGAGCAGGAAAGGAGAGGGGAAAAAAGTTAAAAGGCCCTCCTCCCCTCCCATTATTCATCATTTGCAAAGTGAGTATGCAAGAGAGGAGGGATTTTGGAATTGGAGGCTTAGAGCTTGAGTTGAGGAGGGAGATTGAGGGAGCTCGAGGAGCTTAGGAGGGAGATTAGAGCTTTGGATTGAAGACCAAAGAGGTAGGATCTACATTCTAACCTAGAATTTGTGTTTTTAATATGTTCATTGCTAAATGAAAATGTTCTCTTCTCTCTTTCCCATTCCCATTCCTCCATTTTATTGCAGACTCAAAACTTCAAACATCATGGCTATATGGCTTGGCATTCTCTTGTTGTTGGTTCCTTTTTTTGTTATTATGGTGTTGTAAGTAGAAGAAAAAGGGTTGATCATGATGAAGAGGATGAAGAAGTGGTCTTTAGTGGATTTGATGAAAACCCTGGAGAGGAGGAGTACCTTGGTGAGGAGGAATAGGAGAGTGGAGATGAGGACACAAAAACCAAACCAGACCAAACTCCATTGTGAAAATATGTTTGTAGGCTTGAAGGAAGGAAGAGTGTTAAAATTTGGGTACCAGAGGACAAGTGGTTCCCTAAGGCTTTGATCTTTGCCCTAGGGAAAAGTGTCCAAATTTATTTTTTACTTTTCTCCTAAAGTGACTTTATAAGTGGTAAAGTCAATTAAATTTAAAAGTGACTTTATAAGTCGTAAAGTTACATTTTAATTTAAAAGTGACTTTATAAGTGGTAAAGTTACATTCTAATTTAAAGGTGACTTTATTAAAGTCAATGAAGAATTAGAAAGTGAAAAAGTTACTATGGAAATAAAAGGCTAAGTAGGTCTTTATTTAAGTGGGTGAGTTAAAAAATAGAAAGTGAGAATTAAATGCACATTTATTCTCATCTCTAGATCTAAATGAATCTTGGCCATTAGATCTTAAGATAACCCAAAAGGTCATTTAGAGAATAAAAGGAGAAGGGAAGAGGAAAAGATCATTCATTCTTTCATGAGCATTTGAAAGAAAGATAAGAGAGAGCAAGCAGAAAAATTTCTTAGCAGTGAGGAAGTGAAGGAAAGCAGCAAGAATACATTTCAATAAATTTGGACAGAAGCATTTATTGGCACGCATCCCAAGGCAAAACTGTATAGCAGGAGAAATGCACAGAAATCAAGGAAAAGGGAGTCGGGACAACACAGGAATTGAGGAAGAGGGGCAGCAGCAAGGGAAAAAAATTTGACATAGATTTGGGCACGTATTTCGAGGCAGTTGTACTGCTGAAATCCGTACAGTCTGTACATTCCATATAGCAAGTTCTGGGCACATTTTTCGAGGCAGGTCGTACAGCATTTAATGTTGTTTTATTGCTGTAAAAATTTATGTTTTGGTTGTTTGTTGATTGGCACGATTTTCGAGGTGGAGTTCAAACACAGAAATCAAAATAAGTGGTAATTTGTGGTTGCTGGAATTTTTACTGCGTATTTCAGTTTTTTTGTAAAACCATTTTCAGAAATAAAGAAGACCTCTCAAACTGGTTTTCCCCAAGAGTTGTAGGGGGTTTTTCCAGGGTCACATTGACCAAAAATCACTGTGTTATTTTCTATGTGTGGCTGTCATAATTTTGCTATGTTTTATTTCTGCAATTTCAGTGGTTGTGACATCTCTAAATTTGTGTTTTCAAAAAAATATTGTCATTTCCAGTTAGGTCTTACAAGGATGATAGTAAAAGCTTTTGTTCAATTCATTTATTTCTTAAACTAAAAATAGGTAGCTTTTACACCTTAGAAGCCTTTATAAAAATAAAATATTAATAAATGATAAACAAAGAGCAATTAAAATAATGAAAACTTAGAAGTTCTTGGCAACACATCTATAATATGCACCCTTCGTATATAAAAAGTTCCATACTCAAACATCATCATTTTATGAAATTTTGGAAGTTGCCATTTCAGAAACACCTTACATTTTATTAGATCATAACTGTTTTCTCGCTACAATTGAATAGTTAGGCAGCCAACCCATCACTGACAGCTGGAAGTTCTCCTAGATGAAGAGGGGTGAAGCAATCATTGATGGTGGCCCAACACTTTTTCCCAAAGGTAATGTTGTAAAGCAGATTGCTAATCAAAGTTCTCTTCCAAGTTGTTTGACAATCCAAACACCTCCTAAAATGTTACCTTTGCATGAAAAGAAGGCCAATAAATAGAGCTGAAAACACCAGAGATCCATGCCCAAACACAATCAGCCCCCTCATATTCCAACAAAACATGCTTAATTATCTATCCTCTCTCAAATACTACACATAAACGATTTGTCATGCAAAAGTATTGCAGTTGTGCCTTTACTGTCAGACTATAGTAAATTACCATCCATATTCAACATAGGAAATTTAAAGGCAACCCTGATTTTCTAAAAGGAGAAAAATCTATTAACCTATGTAAATTTGGCATCTTGCAAAGCCTACCTTCTTTACCTCCCCAACCTGCACTTATGATAAAATTCCCAAACCACAAGTTGCAACTTGAGAAGGACCTACTAGGACAGTCACCACTGTCACCTAAGCAACCTATCCTCTCACTTTAGGTTGTCAATCCTCCAACTCAAGGGGTGTATCCCTAGGTAGTAGGATTACTAAAGCTATAGTCAATGACAATCAATGGTGATGTGAAGAGATAGCTCTAGAAAAACGATGTTTTTTTAGTTTTTTATGTAAAATAGTGTTGGAAGGATCAAGAGATTAGTAACAATCCAACAAAAGGTGAAGGCAGTCAAAAGGCCAATCCAAGATGGAAAAGTCATGAAAAAGTTAAGACTACATGGACTACAATATGCATGTCACAAGAAGAACTTAACATCATTGAAAATGGAAGTGAAGAAATGCTAGGAGGACCTTAAAAGTGTCACATTTAAACATTGCTAAGCGGCTGTGGCCTACACAATGAACTATCACAAAGATAATACACTCATGCACTCATGAGTAAGACATCAGAGGGAAAAAGAGGGAGAAATCTCCTCACATAAAGCTCTTCCAATGGCATATATATACCCTTCTCTCTTGGTCCTCCAAAGCAGGTTCTAGCAACTCTACAACCATAAGTAACAATTTAGAAGCGTTAGAACCTAAGAAATGAGATTCGTCCTAAACCCTATGCGTGTCCCAAATCGGGCGAATCGGACACGATTCAGTGGGACACATGTCCTCCGATCGTGTCTGATCATGTCCCGATCATGTCCAATCATGTTTGGGGACCGAATCTGTCGTGTCCCCTTGACTAGCGTGCCGTGCATCCCATAAAGGCCGGTTTTGGGCCATTTCACCCTCACTTTTCTTTGTCTCTCTTGTTGTGGGTGTGTGGGAGCGAATAGCAAAGGGTTTGGGAGCATTTTGGAGGTGATTCAAGCAACAGGTAAGTGCATTTTGTTTCTATTTTTTTTGCATTTTTATTACAGCAGTTTGCATGCGCATTTTTTCTTTATTTTTTTACAGCATTCATTGTTCAACCAAGAGCAGCAGGGAAGAGACAAAGGAAGGGGAATAATGTCCCCATTGAAGTTGCCCCTCGTGTTCCAATTTTATCATTGTCTGCAACTGTTCCCTCTATTGGAAGTGGGGCTGCAACAGCATCTTCAAATGTTGAGGGAAGAATTAATTTAGAAAGACAGCAAGCTCAAAAAAACAAATATCCCTTGTGGAAGTATGTCACAAGAGAGCAAGGGCCAGGCAACAAGTTGAAGGGAGGAGGCAATGTTGCTTGGAAATGCAACTATTGCAACAATCATTTCATGAGCACATATTACCGTGTGAAATCTCATTTGTTGGATTTACCAGGTTGTGGAATTGCAGCATGTAAACAGGTGTCTTTAGCTAAGAAGAAAGAAATGGCAAAAGGGGCCAATGTTGGTATGGCAAAGGTGGCTACAACATCTAAAAAAAACAAGAACGATGATCCCCTTCCCTTCTTGAGGAAAAGCAACAACAAATTTCCAATTGAGAGTTTTGGTGGGGGACAAGCAGCAAAAAGAAAGGTAGTGACACTTGGTCCAATGGACAAGATTTTTCAGAAAGAGAAACGGAAAGAGCTTGATCTCACCATTGCATTCTTTTTCTATCAGAACTTCATATTCTTTAATGTTGTACGCTCACCTTTATTTATTGATAATAGATATGTGTCGAGCTCTAACTCAAGGGTATGTGGCTCCATCCAGGTATGTGGATCCTAGGTCAGAAAAGCTTAGAACCACATTGTTGACTAAGGCAAAAAAAAGAGGTGGACAAAATGCTTGAGCCTATTAAATCAGCATGGGCAACATCTAGGGTTAGTATTGTTTCTGATGGATGGACAGATCTAGCAAGCCACCCACTCATCAACTTCATGGTATCTTCCTTGAATGGTCTAGTTTTCTTGAAATCAGTTGATGCACTTGGACAATACAAGGATGCACAATATATGGGTGAGTTGTTCATTAAAGTTATTGTAGATGTAGGAGTTTATTCTTGTGTGCAAATGATTACAGATAACGCACTTGTTTGCAAGGTTGTTGGCATGATTGTGGAAGCTAAATATCCACAAGTATTTTGGACACCTTGCATTGTCCATTCCTTGAGTTTAGCACTTAAATCTATTGCTTCTGACGTGCTTTGGATTGGAAGTATTATTGAGAATGCACGGCATATCCACAACTTCGTACAAAATCATACAAATGCCCTCACAATCTACAAGGGGTGCACCAATATCTCATTGTTGAAGATTGCAGATACATGGTTTGCCTCTTCATTCATCATGTTGAAGAGGTTGAGGAAGGTCAAGACCGCTCTTGGGGCCATGGTTATTTCAGAGTTTTGGTCTTTTTGGAGAAAGACAGATCAAGCAGCCTCAAAAAGAGTGAAGGACACAGTGTTAGATGATGCTTGGTGGGAGAGGGTAGATCTACTTATTAAGATCATGGACCCTATCATTTCTTTGCTACGATTTGTAGATACAGACCAACCCATCCTAGGAGAGGTTTATGAGGGATGGGATTCCATGATTGAGTCTGTGAGGAGCATTATTTTATAGAGTGAGTGCCCCGAGTATGAGACATCATTAGAGGCCTTCTTCACCACCATATAGGATATTCTTGTCAGCAGATGGGACAAGAATTGCACACCTTTGCATTGTTTGGCTCACTCATTGAACCCAAAATACTACAGCCATGAGTGGTTGAATGGTGGACCTTCCTGCAGATTCCCTCCCCATATGGATGGTGAAATTTCACAAGGGAGAAAGGATGCATTGAGGCGGATTTTTCAAGATAGAGCATCCCTTGATGAGGTGGAGGATGTCTTTGCAGAGTTTTCCATTGGCACTAGTCGATTTGCAGGATATGACGTGATTAGAGACAGGGAGCTAAGAAGCCCTATTCTTGGTGGGAAACTCATGGGGCAACAAGCCCTCCTCTACAGCAGTTAGCCATGAGGCTCCTCCCTCAAGTGACTTCATCCTCTTGTTGCGAAAGGAATTGGAGCACATATTGGAAGTTGTATAGTGTCAAGAAAAGCAAGCTTGAGCAGTCCAGGGCAGAGACAATGGTGTATATGCACACCAACCTTCGTCTTATTTACAGGCAGAGGGATGAGTGGTTGAAGGGAAAGACAACGATGTGGGATGTCTTTCCTGATGATATGGGTTTGGACAGCAGTGTTGAGTTGGCATTGGCCACCTTGGATCCTAATGAGCCAGTGCTAGAGCTTGTCACTTTTGATGATGGTGATATTGTTGAGGGGTCGTCCTCCACACTAGCAGATGCAGAGATGACATTGGATACAGAAGAGGAGGATGCATCATAGGAGAGTAGTGGTGACAATGATGATGACAGTGATGTTGATTTTAATGATGATGATTGATGACTCATGAGCTACCTATTGCCTCGTACTTGTAGTTGTTTTCATTTTGTATTTGCTATTTACATCTGCCATTGGCATTGCTACTACCTATGTAACACATCTTGATTTTAATGACTTAATGAGAAAATTTTGTATTTGTTATTCCTATCTGCCATTGGCATTGCTACTACCTATGTAACACATTTTGATTTTAATGACTTAATGAGAACACTACAGTTTCTTGACTTTCTCCTATTGGATCATTGATGAATCTGACACAATTGTATTTGTATGCATAATGTTACTTTTTAAAACTTACATCTAGATGAAGATCTATGTTTGAATCAATGAATTTGTATCATGAATGAGAATTTGTGTAAGAAATATCTAATTTTTAAAAATATATATATATATATATATATATATAACGTGTCCTAACGTGCCCTGTTCCGGGGGGGTCAATGTGCCCGTGTCGGACACTCGAATCCTCGTTTCCTGCGTGTCCCGTGTCCCCATGTCAGGTGACTTAGATTAGAACCATAGTCACACATTCAAAGGAGCTCCAAGAAAGATGTGTCCTTTAAGCAACAAGGAGGGGAAACTCCACAAAATCTAAGAGCTAAACTTTAAACAGAATCTAAGTTCATCTCTTTTTACAATAAAATAATAATCGTTTTCTTAGATCCACTCATCTCTCCAATGAATACAATAAAACAACCTCTTCAACAACTTCATTACTAAAAGTAGCAATGATTTGTTAAGATCCACTTCCTTCTCCAAGAAGAAAGACTAAAATATTGATTATGCTTCAATCCAGATTTGCAATTAGTTGGATCACTCAACATTAATATAATTGTCGGTTTCAATCGGATTAATGATGACAACAGTGTTTTTCCCTTGAATAGTCTCTTTAAGTTTGATAATATCAATGCACACTTTGAAAGACCCTTATAAAGAAAATCTCCTTCCTTATTTTGACTAGAATCCAATTCTTCATCTTTATCAATCATCCCATTCTAAAATTTCATTTTCACTTTTCCAAAGTGATGATGTTCAACGCAATTTTTGATGGGACTAAACTTGAACTAAGACCTTTTCTTTGGGATTTTAATGGTACCTAAGACTCTTTTTATTTTTCTTGTCACCTTTAGAACATAGAATATAATACAAACTATATTAAATATGTGTAGCCCAATGGACTAGCTCGAGTGGTTGAGTGCTTTGAGCTTCATGGAGGTCTCAAGGTCGATACCTTATGTTAGTTTCCTCTATTGCATTCCTCACTTGATGTCCCCACTAGGACAACGGTTGTAATAAATGCCAATAGGTTTATACCACGAACCATCCACAAAATGCAAGAAAATTCCCAAGTGTTTTCCCGAGGATTTTCCACTAATATATAAAAATGATATACACACACAGAGTAATTCGTGACATCACTTCATCATAGCTTAGAATTTCAATATACTTCCTCACAGTTAATTCCAACGGTTAACTCAATTTATGAGGTTCTAATGGTTGGTGGCAACAACTCTTCTAGCCATGCCTTCCTTGCTTGTTCACCCAACAACTTCTGATGTTATTTGCCTCAATTTGAATTGGTTATTCACTTATAGAACAAAGATAGATGACATTATTTAGTGATGCACAATGTCCTTATATGATAACTTCACATCGAACACATGCAATGAGTGAGATGCCTCACTAGACAGACTAGATTTACGACACATACAAAAGCAATTTTTTCCAAGGAAAACCTCGCAAGGAAACCCAAGGGATGGTTCCCTACATTCATGGATGGCAAACCTAGTAAACTCGTCAACATATACTAGTGCATCTAACCTAGGGGGGTTTGAACCAAGCACTTAGTAACATGAAAGTAGCCAAATGCCTAGCAACAATGGTGGCAATTGGTTGACCTAACCCTTTTGGATATGTAGAATTAATTTATGCCATAAAGGTAGTAATAATGTCGATTCCAACACACCTCCTAGCTGTAACAATTGGACAGCGATTTAAATGTTCTTCATTGCACATAACCTTCGTTATTTTCAAGTTAAAATAAAAGTTTGTCCTTGATAAGGAAGTGGCTAGCATTTTCCAACCTAACATTTCCTTTGAAAGGGAAATCAAAAACATAATTCTACAAGCCTTAAGATATTTCAATTAAATGCAAAAGATGTTGAAATGAAAAAATTACATTCAAAAAGCAATTAATCAACCTTTCAAATTAATAAGAATCATTGCTAAAGAAAGGGAAATCTGAAGTTAAGAACTTACCTAGTGGTCACAACTTATGTGCTAATGGTGGTGAAGTTTCCAAACTTGACAAATTTGGAAACCTTTGCACAATGATACCAAGGTGACCAAGAAAACGGGAATTCTAATCTTCTCCCCAATGAGAAAAAACAACACATTTTCAATTGATATATTGGACGCCAAACTAATGCAATGATCACGCAATAAAACAAAGGTCCTTTTAAATTGAATGAAGAAGAATTGAAGGATCAATGGAGGAATTGCACATTGAATGCATGCAATCCAAGTGTGCAATGGCGCCCCTTTGTTTCTTCAAGGGTCATTTCATTTTCATATTAAAGAGTTTGAAAGACTCCTAAGAGCCATTTCAGGGAATTTTGGGGCTTGTAAAATTATCGAGAGGAATTGAAAGTTCACAACTAAAACCATCCCAAGGTCTTTGGTGTCCATCAAAAGTTTGAAAAATACAAAGATCCCAAAGGCTTGTGTGATGTTTTAGTTTAAATGTTTTCTTTTTCAGGCGCTGGGGGGGTGCCAACTTACATAGACCTCCAACAAATTTGGGGTATGGTGAAAAGTCGAAAATTTGTGACCACCTCAAAGATATCTCATTGGCTTTAAATAATAAGTACTTAAGAGTGTTAGTTTTTGGTAGCATCGAAAGTGCTCTAGCCTTGAAAATTGGTGGAGAGGCTAAGCCACATGAGTTCTAAAGAACCTAGAAACCGTTTGGTGAAATTCCACTCGGATTGTATTTTATTAAAATAATTAATATTTTAATGGAGTTCCTAAGTCTAAACTTAGGGAAATTAAAATATTAAATGGCATTAATCAAAATATGGGTGACAATGATCTAGAAGGCAGATCAAGTCATGTTTTAATCGTAGTCGTTGATTAGAGACTTAATCTCAGTCGTTGAAGACTCAACAGGAAAAGTATAAAATGGAAGCTTGGGGAACATTTGGAAACACACACAAAAAGATTCAGGAAATAGATTTTCTGAGGTGAGAAGTTCTCAGGGGGGAATCGATTGGGGAGATCTTGCAGCTGAGGAGCAATGAGAATCTACGAAAAAGACTTTCCAGAGAAAACTGACAGAGAGGCGGAGAGAGCTTGCAGAGAGGCAGCGCAGTAGCCGGGAGCGCTGACACTGGGCTAGTTTGGGCCCACGCCATCCTGACGCAAAGCCAGAAGGGCTAGCACAGAGCAGAAAAGATGCCTGTCATGCAGAATCCAAAACTGTCGGAACAGACGGAACTGTCAGGAACTGCCAGAACTTTCGGTAACTACTGGAACAACCGGGACAGTTGACACAAAGGGCAGAGAAGGTGATGCAGGGCCAGTGCAAAAATAGTCAAGGTTAGCCAGTCTTGTACCAGATTTGTCGGAATTTTGCTGGGTGAAGTGAGGTAAAACTCACATAGATTTTCACCAATATTTTCTCTGTAAAGGATTACTAGATGAGCATCCTAGATTTGTATTCAGATATTTCTCCTACATAATAATAAACCCTCATAACTGTTGCACCGGTTTTCCCACTTTGGGTTTTTCCGAGGACTATTGTGTCCAAAAATAAGTGTGTCCTATGTATCTTGTTCTTTGCTCTATTTTCTATTTCATCAAGTCACATATTTAATTAGTGTAGGTTGCAGAAGTAATTTGCTTCAGTATTCAAAAGAATAACTTGGTTGATGTATGTTAAAAATCAAGTAGGTGAAGTAGATTCAGATTTGCTGCAGTAGGGGTTCCTTCGAGTGTAGGAATTTTCACATGGTATCAGAGCATTGATTTTGAAACAAGAAAAGCAAATCCAGTGTTGAGCAGTGAGGCCGAAAGCTGCACTTGGCAGCAATTCGAATCCCCTTGAAGGGATTGCGCAGTCCTTGCCGGGAACTTAATCCGAGGAAATCTCTCTCTGAGTGAGATAGCAAAGAAATACGATTTCCAGTTCGTGTGTTTGCAGAGGCAGAAGGAATGACGCAAAGCCTCAGCGCAGTGCTTGAAGGGCGCAGTTTCTGCCAGGGCAAAAATCCGCTGGAAAAGAATGAAGACACGTAGAAGGGTAATTTTCTCCTTAGAGAACTTTCTGCCAGAAAGTTTGAATTTCTCACTTGCTGAGCAACTGAGCAGTGCTAAGCAGTGACTAGAGGAGTCAGTTCGACAGTTGGGTGAAATGGCATCGCATAGGCTTTGAGATCAGGACAGGTTGGAAGGAGCTTCCAACTATGTCATATGGAAGACCAGAATCTTAGTTGTTCTGGGGGAATATGATCTTGAGGCCTACGTCAATTGTGTTGTAGTTGTTCCTGCTGACAACGATCAAAAGAAGTAGTACAAGCTGAGAAGGGGAAGGCAAAGAGGCTCATTCTCGATGGAGTTCGAGATCATGAGGTCTCACACTTGCAGGGCAACGATATAGCCCGAGAGATGTGGGAAGCCTTTCCTTCTCTATATGAAGGCTCTTCCAAACAGCAGAAGATGTATTTTGAGCAGAAGTTGCAGCGAACTTTGATGCAGAAAGGAGAAAGGGTGAACCTCTATCTTCAACATCTTCAGGACACTAGAGACTAGCTTGCTGCAGTGGGGTCCACTCCTCAGCCAACCACAATGGTGAGGATAGCCATGATTGGAGTCTTGGATGAATGGCAAGTTTTCGTCCAAAGCATATTGGGCAGAGAAAAACTAACTTCATGGGAGGAGATGTGGCCAGCTCTTCAACAAGAGGAGTTAAGGAGAGACCTAGTGAAGATCAACCTCAGTGGCAGCAACTGGAGTGGCACAAAGACAAAGGAGGAGGAAGAGGAGGAGAACACAACTCTAGCATCGAAGGGGCAGCAGAAGCCAAAGCGAAAGAAGGACATTTCGAAGGTGAAATGTTTCAGTTGTGGCGAGTTGGCCAACTATGCATCCCAGTGTCTTTTGAAGAAAAAGAACAAGGATGAGAAACATGATCCTAAGGCTACTTCAGCAAAGATTGACGAGGATGAGTTTGCCATGAGTGCCCACGCATCTCCAGGAGGGAGATGGGGCGATATTGAGCTATAGTCAAGAGGACTACATGTGGGCAGGATCCTTGAGGAGTCCACCTCTTCGATCAATTCCTTGCTACGAGAGCCCAAGATTCAGCAGTAGCGAGATAGACTTAATGTCAGATGAAGCAGTGGATTGTTTGGAGGATAGATGCAGTAGCTAGGGACCAAAGACTGATCAGCGCAAAGCAAGGTTGGCAACAGTGCAGGAGTCAGCAGCAGAGTAGAAGATTCAGAGGGTCAGAATCAACAATAGTCAAATTCCAACATTCATTGTATTATGCTGAACACAGTTAACTTCAACTAATTTTGGATGTTTTTCAGTTGCTTCTCTCAGCAACTGAGTTGCAGTACGGATGTAGTGTTAGCAGTGATAATGATAGCAGCATAGCAGATGCAGCATTTAAGAGGGAGTTGTAGTACAGATGCAGCAGTAGCAGTGGCAGTGGCAGTGGCAGTGCCATGGGTAGCAGTAAAGTAGCAGCAGTAGCACAGTGTTGGTGGCAGCAGCAGTGAAGAAAGGAGGTTCTTCAGAAACAGAGCAGCATGCAGGTGGACATTGTTGCTAAAGCACTTTCCTTGCTAAGAGGAAGTGTTATTTTTTGGTAACATCGGAAGTGCTCTAGCCTTGAAAATTGGCGGAGAGGCTAAGGCACATGAATTCTAAAGAACCCAAAAACCGTTTGGTGAAATCTCACCCATATTGTATTTTATTAAAATAATTAATATTTTTAATGGAGTTCCTAAGTCTAAACTTAGGAAAATTAAAATATTAATGGGTATTAATCAAAATATGGGTGAGAATGATCTAGAAGGTGGATCAAGTCATGTTTTAATCTTAGTCGTTGATTAGAGACTTAATCTCGGTCGTTGAAGACTCAACGGGAAAAGTATAAAATGGAAGCTTGGGGTTCATTTGGAAACACACACAAAGAGATTGAGGAAATCGATTTTCTGAGGTGAGAAATTCTCAGGAGGGAAATCAATTGGGGGGATCTTGCAGCTGATGGGCAGTGGGAATCCGGGAGGACTTTCCGGAGAATACTAACAGAGAGGCAGCGCAGTAGCCATTAGAGCTGACGCAAGGCTAGTTTGGGCCCATGCAGTCCTGATGTAGAGCCAGAAGGGCCAGCGCAGAGCAAAAAAGTCGTATGTCACGCAGAATCTAGAACTGTCGGAACAGCGGAAACTGTCGGGAACTGTCGGAATAGCCAGGAGAGCTGATGCAGAGGGCAGAGAAGGTGACGCAGGGCCAACGCAAAAATAGTCGGGTTTAGCCAACCTTGTGTCAGATCAGCCGGAATTCTACCAGGTGAAGTGAGGTAAAACTCACTCAGATTTTCCGCCAGTATTTTCTCTGTAAAGGATTGCTAGATGAGCATCCAAGATTTGTATTCACATATTTCTCCTGCACAATAATAAACCCTTAGAACTGTTGCACCGGTTTTCCCGCATTGGGTTTTTCTGGGGACTATTGTGTCCAAAAATAAGTGTGTCCTATGTATCTTGTTCTTTGCTCTGCTTTCTGTTTCATGAGATCAAATATTTAATTAGTGTAGGCTGCAGAAGTAATTTGCTTTAGTATTCAGAAGAATAACTTGGTTAATGTATGTTAAAAATCAAGTAGGTGAAGTAGATTCAGATTTGCTACAGTAGGGGTTTCTTCGAGTGTAGGAATTTTTACAAAGAGAAAGCTTGTGAGGCCCCGAAGGCTTTAATCATATTAAAAGGTTCGAAAGTAGGCACTTTTCTAAGATGGATTGACAAAAGTCCCCAATGGCTTTCCAAAACAATTGAAAATTCAACGTTAGCAAGAGCCACAAAACACTCTTTTGACTTTGGTATTAAAGGAAACACTCGTGAAGCCCCGATGACTTCACTACTTCTAAGGTAAAAGGTCTCGATGTTTTCAATCCTATTGAATGGTTCAAAGCTTAATAAAATCCCAAAAGCAAAGAGTTTCAAAGGATTCTAAATGAGGCCCCAAAGGCTCTATGATGATCAAAATTCCAAAGTTTTTACTTTCCGCGACCCTAGGCCCATGTTTCTTTTAGAGGAGAATTTGCAAAAGCACCTTGTTAAATTCCCTAATACCAAATCTAATTTAATATTCACAATGATATTTTTTACCAAGTATATTAATTTTCTGAATTGTTGAATAAAAATACACTAGTATTTTAACAATAAAAGTGTGGCAAAGCACAAGTATAAAATCAAATTGTTGAATAAAAATACACTAGTATTTTAACAATAAAAGTGTGGCACAGAAATTTCAGATGCTCCAATTTTCTCTTCACTTCTATTAATGAGAATAAATAAGGGCTCCCTTACAGGGAAAATGGCCCACAGAGAAATACATAATTTATACAACAATTGAACCTAGCAATTTTGCCACCTAGAAAAAAAAACTCAACCCCTAGAAAACTCGACCCCTACTGAACTTGGCCCACTGAAACCCAATCTCCACCTCGGCCTTCCTCTCTCCTCATATGCCTACATGCTAATCTACTCACTCAAACTCAGCTAGGGCCTACACAAGCTTTCCTCTGAAATTCCCTATTGCAATGCTCGCTTCCCCTTATCTTTGAGTGTCTCACCTACACTTGAGCAAATCACTTTCTCAATGTTCAATTTTCAATGTGTCATCCTCCTCTCTTTAGGCTTTCTTTAATAATTTCTCAATGAGATAAATCCCTAACTCTAATCTCCTAAGTGATGGATGGCTAGGATTAAATATTAAGCCTCACTTGAAATCAACAGTATAGATTAAATCTAATTCACAAAAGTGAATAATTCACTTTTCTTTAGAAAACCTTAGCCCAATAGCCGACATTGATTAATTAATTATTCAATGTGTTTTTCCTAAGTTATACTTAGAAAAGCATCATAAAAGTCACTTAATAAATTAAGCAAGTACCTCAAGAGGCTTTGGATAGCTTTTGCATGCTTGACACCTAGCCTAGCAGAAACACCTGGCTAAGCTACAATCATCAAAACTCCCACCTGGCTTATCTTTTTAAAAAACTATTCCCTTCCATCAAGGGCTTGGTGAAGATATTTGCAACCTGCTCATCTGTGGAGATGTACTAAAGCTTCACAACTCCCCTCTAGACCCTATCTCTGATGAAGTACATATGATCTCTATATGCTTGGACCTATCTATAACACTGGATTCTCCAAGAGTTTGATGCAACTCTGATTATCACAATGGGATCCAACAAAAGACTAAACAATTTTGTGAGCATCTTGTGAAGCCAAATGGCCTCACAACTCGCCAAACTCGTTGCTGTATACTCAGCCTCTGTTAATCTAAATACCACGAAGCTTTGCTTTCTACTAAAGCATGAAATCATTGTTGATCCCAAGCTAAAGTAGCACCCCAAAGCGCTTTTTTTGTCCACTGCACTCCCAACCCAATCTAAGTTTGTATAGCCCTACAACTGCACTTCAACACTCCTGGCATATCTCAACCCATACTCCATTGTACCTCGTAAGTATCTAAGCACATGCTTCAGTACAACCTAATGCACCCTCCTCGACTCCACCATAAACTGGCTCATGGTATTCACAACAAAGCATATATTTGGCCTAGTGTTGACCAAATAAATCAATGAACCAATCAATTGCCTATACAAAGTGGGATCCACCAAATTTGACTCTGAAGCATTTATCTTCGTTAGATTGGTGACCATAGGTGTAGACATTGTTGATTTTTCCTAGTGCTTTAAATCAGGTCTATGTCTAATCACAATCATAAACAACACTGAAATACACACATCTTCAAGCTCTTTATCTAACAGCAGTGAATCAACAAAGTACAGAAGAATGCAATTGACCCAAAACTTTCTTTTAATACAACTTTAATAAAACAAACATAGTGCTCTAGTACCAGGGATCATGGCACTTACAAAGCCCTGATACAAGGAAACTAGGGCTAGAAGTCAACAACTTTTGACTGTCAATCTACCCAAACAACAAGAAACAAATCCTTCACTTACTTGCTATATATGACCTTCCTTACAGCACTTTGGTCCTCTTGTCCTTGGTGTACTGGCAAATCCTTCGCCTCCTATCCCACAAAAGAAGTTTGCACCGTCAAAATTTCTGCACTCGAGCTTCTCACAAGGGTCTTTACTCCTTCAAATACCTTGCATTCACAGCCCAAAACAAGGTCTGCTACTCACAGTGAATTACCCTTGTAATTCAATGTATATTAGCCCCCCAACAACACTGTCCACTCCAACATTCATGAACAGATTTTACAACAACCTCAGCAACCAACCAACATAGAACATAAGCCTAATATATCTCTGTCAAAATCTTCGTTTCCCTCCTCGGTAAGACAAATCGGGGGTCTCATCCCTCCACAATAGGTTATGCCTAGTTATGAGGCCTTTCAGCCTTATTGTGCCAACATGAGACACTTTCGGCCCTCTTCTAAACAAGGTTGAGGCCCTTTCGGCCCTCTTCTAAACAAGACTAAGGCCCTTTTGGCCCTCTTCTAAACAGGTTGAGGCCCTTTCGGCCTGTTGTAGCTTAGACAAAGGTCTTGGCATCCTTAATAGAGCTTCGGCCCTCCCTTTCTAGACAAAAAAAATTCTCGGCAGGCACCTTTCAGACTCGGTCTTGCTCAGAACCAAAATAGAGAAACTCGTCCAATCCTCCTTAGCTCGGTCTACTCAGACTTACAAAGAAAATTTGCCCTTTTTAGATCTACTCCAGCTCAGCCTTCTTGAGGGTTTGCAGTGTGCTTTCATTCACAAATGGATAATTGCAATTGTGTGTTGAAACCTCACCTAAGTCTCCTTCATTTATACCTCTCCAATTATTGACTTAGGCGCTCTTGACTTCACTCAGGGTGTCCTCTTTCAATAATTAGAATAAACAATAATGACTTTAGCCCACCAACTTGAGTCTAAAGCCTACCACTTGGGTACATTGCCCATAAAGGTTCATTTTTTTGGGTCAACTCCAAACAAACTAGAACCCCAAGGGTTGTGAGAGTACCTCCCAAACTACAAATTAAACACTCCCTCTTAGCGAGGGAGTTACCTCCACTGCTTGGAAGTAACTCGTCGGCAACACTATCCCAACCTTTGGTGTCCACCACTGCAGCACACCCTATAGAATGAACAGCACTATCCTTGGTAGTGTTCCTACCACCAGAAGCCTCTCACTTCTTCTCATGATAGGCCTTCAGCCCATTCCACAGTTCCTTCTTTCCAGTTGTAGAAGTCTCCTTACTCCCCACTGACCATGCGCTCTTTTTGGGTTGCGGATTCTCCCTCTTAACCTGCAAACTCCAACTTGAAATTAACTCCTCCCAAGTCTCATGAACCTACTTCTTCCCTTGATCTATAGACTTGTCTATTAGCCGATATAGACCACTCTCGCTAACTCCAATGACTGCTCCAGTAGAGTTAGAGCCTCTGGGCCTGAGTATCGCTTTCCCATCTCAAAATGTCACCTCAAACCCCTTCGCCTCAAACACTGAGATAGAAAACATGGTGCACTTGAACTCATGGAAGCCCACCTGACTTCGTCCTGAATGGCACAACACCTAACCCTCTGACAGTCTTCTAACTCTTGTCGCCACCCTTCACGTGCAATTTCAAGTCCCATTCAGTTATAGTCTCTAAAAACTTCCCAAGATCCTATCATATGTTTTGATGCTCCGCAATCAATGAACCAGGCACCCTCGGAGAAATGATAAACCAGAGAAAATCTTTCTCAAATATTCATGAGAAGTCATCCAGCTCAGTTGAAGATGTAGCAGTCATTGCTATCTCCTTCTTCTTCTCATTATCTACCTTCTTTCAACGCAAACACTTACTCGCATAATGACCATGCTCGCCACATGTGTAACATTTTACCTTGCTTAAGTCCTTCTTCACTTTGCCCTTCATCTTTCCTGCAAGAGCCACATTATCTTCATTAGACGACTTCTATTGAAGATCCTTGTCCTGCAATTCCTCTTGGATGAAGTCGTCCCATAACCTATTCCAATCTGGCATCTTATCTCGAGCGATAATCCCTTTGATAAATGGCTTCCATTCCTTGGTGAATCCCTTCAAAGCAGTCCTCACTAACTCAAAATTTGGAATGTTACCTCCAATGACAATTAGCTCATCACAAACATGAGAAATCCTCATCAAACACGGAGACACACCTTCTCCATCCAACATCTTGGTGTTCTTCAGCTTCTCTCTCATTACCAACAACCAGTTTTCATTCTTATTCTGGAACAAGTCCTGAAGAGCCTTCCACATCTCTCATGTAGTGTTCTTCCCGGTTAGATGAGGTATCAAGTGATCCTTGACACCATCTAGGATGACGAGCTTAGCCTTCGCATCCAACTCTTCATATACTCCCAACTCCTTGGGATCTGTTGATTTTTCAATCTCCTTGCCAGAAAACTCCCAAATCTTGTTCACCAACAAGGCCAGCCTAACCCTTTCCTTCCAAGGACTATATTTGGACAACCCATCCAACCTATCCTCATATCTCAGACTAGTAACCAAGTTGGTCATGCTTCTAGTCCTTCAACAACAAGGCAACCAACTCCCTATTGAGCTACTCATTGTGCACACTCTGATTCAGTTGTCCCTTCAATTTTGATTAAGATGTCCCTTCAAAGCAGCTCTGATACCATGTTGATTTTTCGTAGTACTTCAGATCAGGTCTATGTCTAATCATGATCATAAACACATTAAACTACACACAACTTCAAGCTCTTTGCACAGCAGAAATGTAACAACTATGAATCAACAAAGTACACAACAATGTAATTGACCCAAAACTTGCTTCTATTACAACTTTAATAAAACAAACATAGGGCTCCTGTACCAGGGATCATGGCCCTTATAAAGCCCTGATACAAGGAAACTAGTGCTTGAAGTCAACTACATTTGACTATCAATCTACCCAAACAACAAGAAACAAATCCGTGACTTATTTATTGTAGATGACCTTTACTTACAGCCCTTTGGTCCTCTTGTCCTTGGTATACTTCATAGGTCCTTTGCCTCCTATCTCACAGAGAAGCTTGCACCATCAAAATCTCTGCACTCTGGCTACTTACAAGGGTCTTCGCTCCTTCCAATTGTTAAATTTGAAACTATGGTTGGTCTTCATAATGTATATTTGGTTACTTGATGTACTTGTATTTATCATTGTAATGCATATTTATAAATGCTTGAGTCAAAGTCCCATTGCGACTTTTTAAAGATGAAAATTTCAATTTTTGAAATGTAAAGTTTGGCTCCAAAAGTCACAAGTCGTCCACCCTCCAAATCAAGTGGGCCTTGGCCAAGAGACACATCCATTCACCCAAGATAGACTACTACATAAAGGCAACTCAACCTCCTCCACTTGGGCATTCGCATTCTCTCACGCAAAACAATGATTGGGCAAGCAACAAAGGACAAGAAGGGCGAATTTTCTCTCTCTCTTCTCTCTCTTCTCTCTCTTGCAACTCACACGTGTGGATAGGCTATTCTCTCTGTGGTTTGCATTTTTTTGGGGCAACTGTTGCAAGGGGTTGAAAGTTCTGGGTAACTAGGGTAATTGTTGCAGGGCTGAAATTTCTGGGGCAACTGGCTATTGTAGGAGGGCCAAAATTCTAGGTCAAATAGGCAAATCAAATTTTTGGATCAGATTGGGTGACTTGACATGGAGAAGACCAAGTTTGACCATAGGTCTAGGTGTGTCTCTCATTGAACAAGAAGAACTTCTCTATTGGAAAGGTAGATGGGTTTTTCTCGTTTAGTCGCTTTTCCCAGGGTAAATCTTGGCATATTTTGTATGTTATGATCTCTATTGTTCTACTATTCTTTATGGTTGAATTTATGAAATATAATTGTTGAATGATATATTGGAATAAGTTAAAAGAAGATCTACATCAAAAGTAATTATCAAAAATTTAGAAATATTGTGCTAACCCTAATTGCACTAAGAAAATCAATACGGTATCAGAGCTTTGGTGAAGGAAGGAAAGAACATTGAGATTACCTTGACAAAATCCCTTGAGAACATTTTATACAAGTCCCTGTAGATTGGTTTCTATGGCTTCTTCTATAAAATCTAAAAACAAATTAGAGGTAGCATTTAACTTTAGAGCATGGAAAGTTAGAATAGACACTTTTCTTGCCAAGAACAAAGTTTTGCACATTGTGACAGGGAAGATTATTGAACCAACTGATACAACGGGAAAAGAAAAATTCAAGGAGGATGACATCACTCCTATGAGTCTTATAATGGACTCCATTAGGGATCATTTGGTTCCCTACATTTCAAAACTTAATACTTCAAAGAAGATATACAATGCCCTAATGAATCTCTACACTATCAAGAATGTTGGTCAATCAATGAGCTTGAAGAATGAACTTCGAAATACAAAGATGACTAATGATGAAATTGTGGCTTCTTACTTCTTAAGGATTTCTCAAATAAGAGATCATATCAAAGCAATCGGTGAATCCATTCCTAATCAAGAATTAGTGATATAGCACTCAATGGTCCTCCTAGATCATGGGATGCTTTTGCAGTAGGTATAAGAAGTTTGAAGGAAGCTCCTACATTTGAACAACTGTGGACATCTTGTGCTCAAGAAGAATCAAGATTGATGACTAGAGATCATCAAGATGAAGAAGTTCAAGCCCTTGCAACTCACTTCAAGAACAAGGTAAAGAAGGAGTTTGGACCTCAACACAAGAAATCAAGAAAGGGATCTTCTTCCTCCAGGAAGAAGAAAGACTTATCAAAGATCCAATGTTATGGCTATCAAGAATATGGATATTTCAAGAGAGATTGTCCTAATATGGCTAATAATAAGAAGAGAAGCGAAACAACATGCTTCCGCAGCAGATGTTGAAGATGAAAAACTAAAGAAGATCAAAGGTGATAAGGATTTCTTTTACTATTCTACTTTGACGGGTTCCTTTGCAGATGATGATGACGTGTGGCTAGTAAATAGTGGAGCATCAAGACACATGATCGGAGAGCATAGGAATCTTTCAAGCATGACAGAAAAGAAGTTCTCAAAGGGTTGAACTTAGAGACAATCATAGCTATGTAGTTAAAGGAGTTGGAAAGGCATCCATAGAGTTGGAATCTGGCAACAATGTACATCTCAGTGATGTTCTTTATGTACCAGGTTTGAAAAAGAAACTTGTCTTTGTTTCTTGTTTAGAAGATAAAGGAGATAGAATTGCCTTTGTGGATGGCAAAGTACTTGTTTGGTTCCAGGGCTCTAGTATAGATGATGTTAGGGTTATTGGGATTCATGATGGAAGACTGTATAGATTTGTGAGTCAACCAAATCAAGCACTAGTACATGATGAGATAAAACCAAGTGAGCTATGGCATAGAAGGTATGGACATCGTCATTTCAAAGCATTGCTTGAGTTGAGCCAAACAGTGTCAGGGATTTCTGAACTGCAGATCAAAAATGATGGGTGTATGCAAAGGTTGTGCTCTTGGGAAGAACATTAATAAACAATTTCCAAACAATGATAACATATCTAAGGAAGCTATGGACTTAATTCATTCTAATGTATGTGGTCTGATGCCAGTGAAATCACTTGGTGGCTCATTGTATTATGTGACATTTATTGATGACTTCTCCCATAAGACATGGATATATCTCCTAAAGACCAAGAATGAGGTATTCGACAAGTTCTAAGAATTCAAAGTTGAAGTGGAAAATTTGACAGACAGGAAAATCAAGATACTAAGATCTGACAATGGAGGATAATACACCTCAAAGGAGCTTGTTGCTTTCTGTAAGCAACCTGGGATTAAGAGGGAGCTAAATATCCCATATAATCCACAACAAAATGGTGTAGCAGAACGAAACAACAGGTCCATTGAAGAATCTCTCAAGACCGTGATGCATGATTTGGACTTGTCATTGTTCTTATTGGGGGAGGCATCACAGACAGCTGTGTACATTCAAAATAGAAGTCCTCATAAAATTTTGGAAGGTATGACTCCTGTGTTGGAAACACTAAGAGGGGGGTGAATCAATATTTCTTAGCAATTAGCACTTTTTAATCTTTTTCAGAGCATTAGTTAATCTTCAGTTATTATTATTGTTCTTCTTCAGATGATCATAAACAATAATCAACAGTAGACAACACCATACAACAATGCAGAAAGATAAAACAAAGGACACAAAGATTTTTAGGTGGAAAACCCCCTCCGGGTCAAAAACCATCGAACGTTTCTTTAGTACTTATCTTCTCCCTGTTAAAAGAAAATTGATTACATCGAGATTTCAGCTACAACGAAGGGAGGCGTCAACCCCCTAATTCACAGGCTACAACCTATAGGACACTACTAGACCCTAATATCTTGTTGCAACCAAAAGGATGCCCCAACGCCCTGTAGATCAAGCCACAACCTGATGAGTGCCCCAACACTCTGTTTACCAGTTGTTGTCGGAAAAGATGCTTCGTTGGCCTGTTAGTTTATTAGACACAACTAAGAGGATGCCACAATGCCCTGTGCAAGCCAGAACTTGCCCTAGCACCACCCTGCGACCTTGAAGTGTTCTCAGGCCACAACCTGAAGGTGACTCCAATCACCTGCCTTGACGAGCCAGAAGACCACGTTTCACAATTTTTAGACTGGATCCCCTGTACTCTAAATCAATGTAGAATAGCTGTAAGAAAGATGTAGAATAAATGTCGAATCCTAGTAGCCATTGATCACTGTCCCCACAAACTGATCACTGCACAAAGCTACACATTAAGTTGTCACTGGTTAACTGCACATCACTGTCACTGCATACTGCAAAACTACTAGCTACCACTAAATGTCATTTCTCATGAATGAATAGTCATCAATGCACAACCACTGTCATCATCAGGCTACACACGATGCTGCAACCATCTGGCACAGCTATCAAATAATGGCACAAACCAAGGTGCCTCAGGTCATCTCGATGACATGCAATTAGTGCTTTCAAACTAGGCCCAAGGAGGGCTACAAGCATATGTCTTCTCACTTCTACTACTGGTCACAAATCATATACTGTTGTCCATGTCCCATGTCAATAAGTTGTACAACAAGGTTATTATCACTTGTCAAGAGTCATGCCAATGTGTATGTGTCACATTCCATATCTCAAATTTTATCATTGTTACTAAGGATTACAACTATCAAAAGGTCAAGTCAAGTCAAATCTCTTGTCAAGTTAAGGATCAAACACCAAATTAATTCAAATCAAAAGTCAATACTGTCACCAGAGTCTTATTTCCTTGCAGACTTTTGCTACATTCATCTTTGCCACATCAAGTCAAGGATTACTAATTCAATAGGCAACCATAATTTTTACTGTAGTCACATTACATATGAATCCATCAAACCATAGTCACATGTACAAGGAATACCTACAGGTCTTCAAATTACTGTTAAACACTAGATAACCGGATTCGTCCTATAGGCCCCACGAATCCCGAATCCATCATGTCCAACACGATTCTCTCGAGATTCGTGTCCAAAAACCATGACACGTCGTGTCCTATTTTGACACGTCAAATCCGACTGCGTGTCACGATTTTGGCAGTGTGTCCTATTTTCCAGGACTCGTTAGGTAGCAAAAGTGACCTGCACGGGTATGAAAAGGCCACATTTGGTCATTACAGCCACATATTTTCATTTGGCAAGCGTTTTGGCAGCTTAATGATCAAGTCTAGGCCCTAGTATTGATATGCTATTCATGGTAATGTTAAATTCTTAAAGTAAAAGGATCCTTTTACTTAAATTTTTAACATTACCATGAAATGACTCAGGATGTTTGAGAGTGGTTCCGACCTCATTGGATTTCATATGGAGAAAGTCGAATTTTAAATTTCATTCAAAATCTAGCAGACTTATCAGTTTTTCAAGATTTTAGGATTTGGGGATTGCAATGTTTCCATTGAATTTTGTCATGTATTAGGGTATGGAACTCGTATTTAATCAAGAGCATGAATCCCTCTATGTACCTTGATGTTAGTGACATTGGTTGTTGAACACCTATATCATGACCCTCCTAAAAATGTACGCATTGCTCAAACAAAATCTTGACTTGACATGTTATGCTTGTTCTATCTTATGTTAATGCTTAAAGGGTGATATTAATGACAAAGATCCCTATACAGATACAGAGGTAATGACAAAGATACCTCTGGATATTAATGCTTAGAGGGTGATATTAATGACAAAAATCCTGATTTTCCAACAAGACTAAAAAATTAGACATTTCTCGTGGCGGCAAGAGGGCCAAGCATAAGAAATAGATAATAGATTGACATGTATTTGAATTTTGTATGTACTATGCATGTTAATAGCTATAGATGAAGATCTATATTTGAAATCAATAAATTTGTATCATTAATTAAAATTTGTGTAAGAAATATCTAATTTTCAATATATATATATATATATATATTAATAAAATAATATATAACGAATCCTACGTGTCCTGTTCTGGGGGGTCAACGTGTCCGAATCCGACACCCCGAATCCCGAATCTTACGAATCCCGAATCCCCGTGTCAGGTGACTTGGGTTAAACATTATATCATTGTTTTGCAAGGTCACATAAGGTATGGTGTTCTAAGGTCATGTCACTGTTTGGTGTAGTAAGCGTTACTATCAATCAAGTCAGATTTATATGTCAAGTATATTCTTGAGGTCATTGGTAAGTCTAAATGTCAATATGTCACTTGTTGTAGATTACCTTCTCACAGTATAAGAGATTATAATCTCACTGTTGAGACAATCATAAGAATTGTTCACAACTACCTTGCTGTCCATATATTGCCGTCATTGTCACCTTACTGAATTGTCAAGCTATCTTGAGTCAATTGACAGTCATAAAAAGAACCACTACAACAAACTTGTTTTCACAAGGATATATCAGATTAATGTGATGAAAATATCTCCGTATTAAGTCAATTGACAGTCAACAAGAGAGATACTACAGCAGAAATGTTTCGTTAAGATATTCTCAAGGATACATCACTCATAGTTCATAAGTGTCAATATAGTTAGTGCAATCAGATCACTGTAGTAAGTCATGAAGGTACATAAACAACATCATATCATCAATTCTTATGTTAAGTTTGTCACCTTCACATGGCATATGTCAAAACATCTTACTATGCTTGTGACTGTTAGGTCGATTTTATTTTCATTGTTTTATGTTACGTCACAGCTGCCATTTATGTCATCTACTGATAATTACAACAAGTCAAGTCACTGTGTCATATCTGGCTGTAATATCTTAGATTGTCACATCACTTAGGTTCTGAGTCTCTGTCAAATCTATCTATACACTTGAGGACGGTTATCACAATTCTTAACACATGATGGTGAATGTTATTTTGTCATTGTTCAGTTTCTTAGGTTGTTAGTGTTACTGCTGATCCCAAAAAGTCATCATAGAGGTTATATCAAAATGCCAAATCATTGTTCTAAGGTCTGCAAGAAGCACGCATGTTACTTTAACAAACTTTGAAGTCAATGATTGGTTTAGTGCATGATACTGATACTCAAATGATGAACCCCTTACAACCACTGTTTTATTGTGATAAACAACGTCATATATTGACAACTGTAGGATGATAAGACAATACAATGTTTCACTGTGATATCATTGTGATGTCAAAATTCTTGTTATCAAAAGGTCATCACAACCTTACTTCCTTGCAACATGGGAGAGTTTGCTACATCATAGTCAACAGTTTTAAGTCACATTAATTAAAGACACAGGCCATATGAAGGACAAAATGTCCTTGCTGCAAAGAGAGCCAAGTAATGAAACCCTCAAGGTACTAAAGATAACAATTGCATATTCGGTCAAAAGTCTGCAAGAGAAGCACATAGGTCCGAATGCCAGTGTTAAGGTTTGATCATCTATTCACTGTTCTATAGAGTGACTTTTCTAGGAGGGCCGATGGTCTAACATTAGTCTATAAGTTTGAATTAAAAGCTTGATGCCAAAAGGAACAGGCCGCACTAGGTTCTTCCCTTGCATATCATTCTTCCCTAACGAATTCCAAGGAAAATTGATCCTAATTCAAGAGGGCCAAGAATCCTAATCACAGGGCACTAAGGCTTTTTCAGATTTGTGCAAAGAAAATTGAGCTACACAAAACGAATCCATCAAACGTCCAAAGCACAGATCAAAGAAAAGAGCCTTGTTGTTCTAATTGCCCTAGAAGAGGCCTGAAGTTTTGTGCAAGAATGCCCAGCCAAACACAAAAAAGAAATTACAGAACTAGGAGGACAGATGTAACACCTAACAAAAGAACTTACCTCAGACATGCAAGACGTTGATCCTCAGGAAATCCGAACCTTTGTTTGCCTCAGAGATTCCTCAGCAAGCCAAAAATTTCAGAGCTAAAGACAAGATAGATCATTGAGTTAAAATGTACTTGGAGGAGTACACAAGGTATTCTTTTATAGGCCAAGTTTGGGCTTAGGAGGGGCTTCTAAAATAGGTGTACATTGGAGGGGTGTTAGAGAATAAGATTTCAATAATCATTATTAAATGACAGACTTAAGCCTTAAGCTAGGAAGTCGTTGTCCTTATGGTAAAGGAATTAAGCCTTAATTAGAATGAGAAAGGCATAAGGCTTCTTTTTATAGTTTTAGGGAGGACCTTTTAGGGAATTTTAAAATAATGTTTATTCTTAATTTATTTTAATAGTTTTTATTAAGTTGTTTGTTTAATCCTTAAGGAATTAATGTACTAACTCCTTTGTGGTGTGCTTGCAGGGGACACATGAGTGCATTAAGTCAATGATTGATTTATTATCTTTGGTTTTTGAAGTTATGTAACTTATACGTGGTGAGATTACGGTGATAAACAATGTCATATATTGACAATCGTAGGAGGAGGTGTCATGTCACTACCCTTTGGGGTTTTAGCCTAGAAATTGGGGTCACTAACTTCAATTGTGAATATCTTTCAAACTAGGAGGCCTCTCGAGGCGTACCACATATCAACAGAAACATCTTTTCGAGGAGAATCTAATGACATAGATCTCCGACCCAAACTCAATGATTTGACCTACCAAAAACCCTCGACAAAGTCGGGATACATCCTCAATCCAAGGAACCCAAACCCTAGGACTTGGGTTTTCAACCATCCAACAATATAGCTGCCATCTTGATGTAATCCGACAATTATTAAGAAGCATTCATTAACCATTTGACATCAATGACTGGTGTATTTGGTCAAAGTCAAACCCAATCAACTCCATGGGTTGACATCAACGACAACACCATCCAACATCCTGAAGAAGCATTCTCTAGAAGGAAGCCGGAGGTCGGACACATGAGACTCTTTGGTTGTCCTGTATATATTCATGTTCCTAAGGATAAGAGGAACAAGCTTGAGCCTTCACAAAGGAAAGGCATATTTGCTGGTTATAGTGAATCATCAAAGGACTACATAATATACATTCTAGAGCACCGAGAGATTGAGGTCACCCGAGATGTCACCTTCGATGAGCAAGTGGCATATTGGAAGTCTAAGGAAGTCTCATGGATTCCTTGGATGAACTGAAGCAGAAGACCTCAAGGGAGGAGCATTCAAGTTCTACAGAATGTACCGGAAGGCCAAAAGGGCCTCAAGATCTAGAACCAGCCGTCGTTCCAAAGATCAAGAAGAGAACAGCATGGCTTAGATCTACATTAGAAGAGGCAGAAGGACATGCAGCTCCTAATGCCATGTCTAGAGAAGTTAAGAAACCCAAGAGGCTTTCTAGCTATGCAACTCTCATGACAAAACTCATTAATGCAAAACCTTCCACATATGAGGAAGCAGCTAGGCCGCGAGTGTGGAAGGAAGCAATGAATGAAGAGTACCAATCAATCATGAAGAATGATGTCTGGGAGATTGTGCCAAGACCTAAAGGGAAGTCAGTGGTGACTTCCAAGTGGATATACAAGATCAAGCATGTTGCAGATGGTAGTATTGACAAATACAAGGCGTAGTTCGTGGCTAGAGGGTTCTCCCAGAAAGAGGGAGAAGACTATGATGAGACCTTTGCTCCAGTTGTCAAGTACACCTCTATTAGATCCATCATTTCTCTTGTTGCTTCGTTGGGATGGAAATTGCACCAAATGGATGTGAAGACTACTTTCCTCAATGGTGTGATTGAGGAAGAGGTGTACATAGAGCAACCTCAAGGCTTTGAGGTATATGGAAAGGAATCTCATGTTTGCAGGTTGAAAAAGGCCTTGTATGGACTCAAGCAAGCTCCAAGAGCTTGGTATGCTCGTATTGACAGTTATCTAACAAGACTGGGATTTACCAAGAGGGAGGTTGATCCAAACTTTTACTTTAAGGTTGTGAAGAATGCACCTGTGATCATATTATTATATGTTGATGACTTTTTTCAAACAGGTGTTGAACCACTCACCATTCAATGCAAGAAGCAGTTGGCTTTTGTGTTCGATATGAAGGACCTTGGGTTGATACACTATTACTTGGGATTAGAAGTATGGCAGAAACCTAGCAAAGTCTTCCTTAGTCAAGGAAAGTATGTGTTAGAGATCCTTCAGAGATTTGGGATGATGGATTGCAAATTCATGGTGAGTCCCATGGTGACTAACTTGAAGAAGTTAAGAGGCCTTGACTCCAGAATGGTAGATCCATCTATGTACCGACAGCTAATTGGTTTGTTGGTTAACACGAGGACGGACATATGCTTTGTTGTGAACGCATTAAGCCAATTCTAGGTTGAACCTAGACATGAGCATTGGATTGCAGCAAAGCACATTTTGAGATATTCGCGTGGAACAGTGAATTATGGCTTGAGATTGGTTGCAAACAAGGATGTACAGCTTCAAGGATATATAGATGTTGATTGGGCAAGAAGTGTTCAAAAAAGGAAGAGTACCTTGGGAGTATGCTTCAGTTTGGGATCCACTATGATATCCTGGATGAGCAAGGAGCAGAGGTCGATTGCACTCAGCATTGCTAAAGTAGAGTACATTGCAACTAATGAGGCTTGTACTAAAGCAATATGGCCCCGAAAGTTGTTTGCAAGATTGTTCGGCCAAGAGTTGGAACCAACGATGATACACGGCAATAATCAAAGTTGTGTGAAGCTTTCACAAAATCCTGTGTTCCATGACAAGCCTTGGCACATTGAGATTAAGTACCACTACATCCGTGACATGTTGTAGAGAAGAGCAATAAGGCTTGAGTACATAGCCACCGATGAGCAAACAGATGATGTTCTAACGAAGTTCTTACTGAGAGACAAGTTTGTGTACTTCAAAGAGCGGCTAGGGCTCCTGCAGATTGCCCCTCTCATTGAAGGGGAGTGTTGATATATCTGCAGCACGGATGGACATTCTCCCTTTCGGGAGAATGGGTCTAAGACACCCAGAGTACTCAAAACCCAGGATTGAATGAGTGCCTCTGGGAGGACCCTGATCACACACCAGAAATGGAGTGAGGTCCTAGACCCTGATCACACACCAAGAATGGTGGAGTGAGGTCCTTCAGCACCTAGACCCTGATCACACACCAGAAGGGTGGAGTGAGGTCCTGCACCCTAATCACACACAAGATAGGGTGGAGTGAGATCCTTTTAGCATCTAGACCTGATCACCAACAAGGCAGGGGTTGAGTGAGGTCTTGGACTAGAGTGCCCACTAGGAAGGGTGAGCGAGTGCTTGTTAGTTGAGGGTCTCAGTATTTTTGGCCTAGGGAGAGGCCATGGGATTCAAGGACTGATCACTCTAGAGGAGTGAGTCTTAATATGCTAATGACATTGCCATGGGCCTTGTACTGTCCTGGATATGGCCACTAGAGGATGCTAATGATGGATGATGATGTCGATAATGGGTAACCTTTTTCTTTAGAGAAATTTGTCAATTTGAGAACGCCTATGACAGTGAATATGAATACCTCCCTAGTTAAGAGGGAGTGTTGAATTTGTAACTATGGTCAATATTCATAATGTATATTTGTTCACTTGATGTACTTGTATTTTATCATTGTAAAGCATATTTATAAAAGCTCGAGATAAAGAAAATTTATTTTGAGTCAATGTACCATTACAACATTTTAAAGATGAACATTAATTTATGGTATGTTCTATGCTTAGCACAGTTTACTTCGATTTCTTCTTATTAGCCACTGTTTAGCAATCACATAAACATAAAGTAAAATGCTGATAGAACATTAATAAATCGACAGAAAACAAGCCAAGACAAGAGACACAAGATGTGAAGGCTAGCCAGGGACAAACTCCAATGCGGGGAAACCCTTTGATCAATTCTTCTTTAATCTTCAATAGTTCAGCAGAGAGAAATAGTACAAATTCAGAAATCTGTAATTTTATGACAGCAGCAGTAAACCCTATCCAGCAAAGTCAAATTTGGTCAAACAAGGTGAAATTGACCTTCAATATATTTGGTCAATTTCCCGGTCATCTAGTTTTCCAACAGCAAGAAGAAGCAACCCTCAAACAGCCCCAAAAACACAGTCAAACAGCAGTCAACTGTAATCACCCTACTGCCCCAAAATAGGGCAATCAACCTTCGTCAAACCGTAGGTCAAAATGCCTCGGTTTTTGTGGCAGAATTTGTGACCTGCCTAGGAGAGGCAGCCACACCAAAACTGCAGCCCTGAATTGCCCACGTTGGTCAATGCTGGTCAAAGAGATGACCTGCTGCTTCTGCGTCCTCCAAAACTGTGTCTTCCTTGCCTCCTTGCTACATCCTTCTTCTCCCACGTTGGCTGCTCCTTGTTAACCCAATGCTAAGGAGAGAGAGAGAAGAATGAGTGAGATGAGATGATGAAATAATGACTCAACTTCACTTGTACTTAGATGATATGCTGGGCATGTGTGCCGCACATTTCGCCGCTGACCGACCTTGACAATTTGTCAAGTAAATACAAATAAATTCATATCTCCATAAATACTTGTTGGAATCGGATGATCGTTAGATCAATCCTGCACCTCTCGACAAGAGGAATCAAGGAAAAATATCAGCTGCCATAAATAAGATGACCCACATGGAGTTTGTCCCTAGTTGCCAATTTTAACACTCCCTCTCAACTAGGGAGAACTCCATCTGCTACTTTGTCTGACCGTCGGTACTATCTCTGCCATCAAATGCACTGCCCTGCACTGCTCGGCTCTGCTCTGCTCTGCTGAACTATGAAGAAGAAGAAATGATCGAGGATGTATCATACCATCTTCCACTGACCCAAAGTCAATGTCAAAGTGTGTCATACCACTCTCACTGATTCCAAATCAGTATCATTGATCCTAGATCAATGGAGGTCATCCTAGCATAGGGAGTACGATAGATACAACGATGCGTCCATTGATCGTACTACTATGGTCCGTAACCACATTTCCCTGCTCATTGATCAGATGAGAGGTACTTCCCATGAGTCCCAGACTGCATGGGTAGGATGCCTCGACAGGAGAACTAATCATCCTGTCCCTAAGTCGCCATGGGGTATCACAGGGGAAGGTTGAACCTTTCACCTTGTACATAGCGCACCACTAGGGGAGGGTGAGTACCCCAAGCCCCCCGGAGCTCCCAGAGCTCAATGTATGCATCATACACGACCCTCATAAGAGGATCTCTCAATGACACCAAGTCGTTCTGAGAAAGTCAAGAATTTGACCTTTCCCAGGGGCTTCATCAAAATGTTGGCGACCTGCTCATCTGTACCAATATGTTGGAGTCTTATTGCTCCCCGTTGCACCATATCCCGGATATAGTGGTACCTAATATAGATATGCTTGGAGTGATCATGAAATACGGGATTCTCTAATAAACGAATTCCACTCTGGTTGTCACAGAGGATCACGGTAGTATCCAATGCAAATCCAAACAACTCACTGAAGAGTTTCTGCAACGAGACCGCCTCACAAGAGGCCATACTCGCAGCAATGTACTCTGCCTCAGCGGTGCTCAAAGCCACCGACTTTTGCTTCCTGCTCATCCGGGGTATCGAGGCAGATCCCAAAGAAAAACAGCACCCGAAAGTGCTCTTTCGGTCCACCACACTACCTGCCCAATCAGCGTTGGTATATCCATGTAGTCTCACATCTCCGACAGTCTATCTCAACCCATGAGTGATTGTGCCACGAAGGTATCTCAACAGATTCTTGGCACCAATTCAATGTGTGTGGTGAAGCTCAACCATATGTTGACTCAACGTGTTGACTGCAAAGCATATATTCGGACGAGAGTTCACCAAGAACATCAATGCTCCAATGAGTTGACGATACTCAGTAGCATTTTGTAAAACAGGTCTGACAACACAACCGCTTAACTTCTTGAAGTCAAGCTCCATCGGGGTAGTCACAGGCTTGCAATCCACCATACTGAATCTCTCCAATATCTTCACCACATATTTTCCTTGAGATAGGAAAATCTCCCCTGGCTTTTGCCAAACTTCCAGTCCTAGGAAATAGTGCATCAGTCCTAGGTCCTTCATTTCAAACTCAGAAGCCAACTCCCTCTTACATTTGTGAATGAGAGGGTTTGCACCTATCAGAAAGAGGTCGTCAACGTACAACACCAGTATGAGAGGTTTGTCATCTTCAACCTTAAGGTAAAGGTTAGGGTCGGCTTCACTCCTAGTGAATCCCAGCTTCATCAAGTAGCTATCAATCTTCTCATACCACGCTCGGGGTGCTTGCTTCAGCCCATAGAGGCCTTTCTTCAACCTGCACATGTGAAATTCTCGATCATGAATCTCAAATCCTTCGAGTTGTTCCACATAGACTTCCTCTTTGATTGAAGCATGCAAGAACGCGGTCTTGACATCCATCTGATGTAGGTTCCATCCTTGGAAGTAACAAGGGCTATGATCGAGCAAATGGTGGTATATCGGGCAACAGGTGCAAATATCTCGTCATAGTCTATACCTTCCTTCTGAGAGAAGCCACGAGCGACAAAACGAGCATTATACTTTTCAACACTTCCATCAGCTCCATGCTTTATCTTGTAAAGCCATTTCGAAGTGACAACTGCTTTGTCCTGGGGGTCTCGGGACCACATCCCATACATCATTCTTCATGATGAACTCATATTCCTCAGTCATAGCATCCTTCCATACTTTATGCTTGACAGCTTCTGGGAACAATGAAGGCTCATTTTGAAATGATCATGCTCATGGTGGTCAAGTATCCCTAATACCTAGTTGGCTTCTTACTTTCACGGAAAGTCCCTCTGGGTGCAATGTGTCCTTCAGCATCATCAAGTGTCCCCCTGATCCATGAAGGCCTCTTCCTAGAAGAGGAAGGCTCTTGCAGAGGGGGGTCAATAGGATCTATAGGTTCTTCCACATCGGGCATCGTGTTGTCTTCCTTTTCCTCCAGAGTCCTGGTGTTAGCTTCTTTAGATTCCCTTAGAGTAGGAAGATTGTCAACTTTGCTAAGAGCCATATCTTCATCAAAGGTGACATCATGGCTAATCTTGACTTCCCTTTGACCAGCCACATAGATTCTATAGCCCTTAGTATTTTCACTATAGCCCACGAAGATTCCTTTCTTTCCAGATGCACCTAATTTATTCCTTTTCTCTTTCGGCACATGAAAATATACCGGACTTCCAAAAATTCTAAAATGAGATATGTCAGGGTTCTTACCAGTGAACATTTCTTCGGGAGTCTTGGAACCCAATGCTTAATGAGGGCATCAGTTTTGCACATATACGGCGATATTCGCAGCTTCGGCCCATAGAAACTTCGGAAGCCTTTGATCATGGAGCATAGCACGGACAGCTTCCACAATCGTACAATTCTTCCTTTCCGCCACACCATTCTGCTCAGGAGTATATGGTGTTGTAGTCTCCCTCTTAATGCCAGCCTCTTTGCAAAAGTCATGGAACTCATTGGATTCATATTTAGTCCCATTGTCAGTCTTAAGATTTTGATCTTCTTTTCGGTCTGATTCTCGATCAAGGCTTTGAAGTGACAAAACCAGGAGAACGCTTCATCCTTCTTTTTCAAGAAGTATATCCAAGTCTTGCGAGAATAATCATCAGTAAAAGTGAGGTAATATAAATATCCTCCCAAGGAATTCACAGGCATCATACCAGATATGTCGGAGTGAACCAACTGCAATATATCGGAGGTCTTTCTATGGCTTGAGGGGAATGGTCCCCTTTTGAGCTTTCCTTTGGCACATCCAGGACATACACCTTCTTGCTCTAATTTGAACTCGGGCATCCCGATCACCATTTGTCTCACATCAGGAAGAGCTTTATAATGAAGGTGAGCAAACCTCCGATGCCATACTTCGGACTGAAGGGATGTGTCACAAGACATGACACACAGTCAACTTCCTTCGACCTGATATAATGAATCGACTCAAAACCCAAGAGTGAAAGCATCTTTAAAATTCTTTTTCCATACACATACCTTGCCATCGATGGAGGCCACCTCGTAGCCTTTGTCTTCCATTGCCAAAATGGACACCAGGTTCTTTTTGAGATAAGGTACATATAGCACTTCTTGCAAATGAATTGTCTTACCCTGATTCAATTGAAGAGTGACATTCCTGTTAAAATTGGACAACTAGGTCCAAACTCCATGTTCTGATGCTCAGATTAAGAGGCTCATATTTTTGTTGGATTCCTCTTTCTGAGAGGTGTAAAATCCATATAAAAATAGTCTTAATCCGATGAGCAGAACTTATATTTTGAATTTATTATTCTTAATAAATTATATGTGCAAGGTCAGCCAGTTTTGTAATGTAGGCTCACATGCCCAACAGATGTGTCACACACCCTCATTGATGGATATATATACAGGAAAAGTTGGAGAGAATTTGAATACAACTCAACTCACATCTTCCTCTCTCATCCTAAAGTACGAGCTACCTGGAGGGTTGTTGTGACACATGCTGGGCTGGCTGACCAAAGGAGACTTTGCTGGTTGAAGCATCCTGTTGACCGCCGAAACGAACACATACATTTTTCTTGTTTCTGATTTGTCTTCTGTAAGATCTGCTTATATGTTCTATCTACATTTTGCTTATCTACTTGTATGATTGCTGTGAGAAAAGTGAAATTGCTCTTAGCATAGAACATCTACAAAACTTTACATGGTATCAGAGCTGAGGTGAAGACAAACTCTATCTATAGCAATCATCGATCATTCGGTCTTCGATCTCGGAAGAGAAATGGCGCAGTTCTAATGCGCGGTGGTCGTATAGAATTTCGCTTGGGATTCGGTGGGCGTTACTTCATTTTATTGGGAGCATACGGTGTCAACAAAAACATGTAGAATGATGAATTAGATATAAAAAACATAAAAAAGCATAGATTGAACCAATAACAACAATCATCGCATCAACCACGTCCGCAAGTTAGTAACATAGTTCGGTGGGACAGTGAGCGGTGAACAGAGCACGTGATAGCAGGCTGGGTATAACACAACGCAGGTAACAGCACATAGGTTATACGCACAGAAGCTTGTCTCGGTTGATGAACAGAGTTCGGCAGTAGCTGTGGGGGTATGACCGCGTGATTATGTGAACAATCGATGTTCATGAATTAACACACAGGGGTTTTACGCACGCCATAAGGCTGTCGGTTCCTGGCAATCGGCGGAGTGAGTGTATTGCGCGGGTTCGTTGGTGATCTGTCACATGGACAGAGATCTGCGGCAGACGTAGACTGATTGGTGACTGTCACGTAGACAGAAAACTACAGAACAATGCAAGAGTTCACATACGCATTAAGCAGTCGGGTTTTGATAGCAACGCGTGGACAGTTATATATATAGACGCAGGTTGACATATATATATATACGCTGGTATGTTGGAGCAAACAGCAACACGTGGACAGTTATATGTATACGTAGGGTTATATGTATACGCTGAGACGTTTTGGAGCAAACAGCGAAGGAGATTAACACTAGATTACGTCGGCCTAGTATGATGCCCTAACGGAGAACGCAGTCATGAAGTCATACGCTGTGCAATCAAAAGCTGGAGTTATGTATACGCTGTACAAGGAGTTATGTATACGCTGGACACACATATATAACGCAGAGGAGGTTCTGGCAGTCATACGCTGGAGTTATGTATACGCAGGAAATGGATGGTTCTGAGATTTCAGATGGGTTCGAGTTCTTCTCTTTGATGGTTTAGAATTCTAGCTCGCATTCATTACAGGACAAGAGCTCACATGGTCTATATTCTCCTCGCTTTGCCTCAAGATTTCTCACGTAGCAACTACTGGCCTATATATAATTCTCTCGCATTGGTACAAAACGCTCAGTCATGCCCTAATTCTCTGCAATGATATTGACACTAATTCTATGTGATGTATTATATTGAATCTCCGTCCAATTCTCTGTAATTAGATGTGAGACTAATCTTGTATTCCAGTATGATTCCTATGCGTAATGTATTGGTATGGATCTCTGTTCGAATATGGTTTCCTCGGCATATTATAGTCTCAACATAACAGATCTCAGCTCAGTCATATGTGATCCCTTGACGCAGTAGTCCTGACACTAAAATACGTGGTTTCGTCTCCAATATAGTCACGACTTTGTCTCTAGCTTCACTAATATGTTGTAAGGTATAGCATGTAGCCGCAGTGATAACAAGCACGGAAGAACCGCAGGTAGAGCCGCACGCATAACATGGTAGCCGCAGTGATACAGTCAGCCGCAGTAATGAAACCACCGTCGAGATCCCTCACAGTCAATGAAGAATGCATACACAGTCAAAAGCAATGGAGCTATGAAGAGCCACAGTCATATATGAAGCCGCAGTGAGCCGCAGTTATATATGGAAACGTAGTTAACCGCAGTTATATATGGAGCCGTAGTCATCTCCACATGAAGCTGAGGCCAAGGGTTTGACTGCACCTCGCTATAAGAACAGTCATCAACTCGGGAGACAGTAGCCTCAGAATATAAGTAGATAAACATATCTCGGTGCTCTCACAATAGTGCATTCGCAGTCACAGTGAGGAAAAGGTTTTCAATTATACAGTGGCATACATGTAGCAGCCCCAACACAATGAACAACAGTGATAGAAATCTTGGCAAACTATCTCTGCAGAATCGTGTTGATGAAATAAGTTTCCATGATGCACAATATTCAGATCTGTGATCTCAATCTGGAAGAAGAGCTTCAAGGAAGCTATCTCAATTGGTTTTAGAGTTGGTACACTCTACCAGGTTGGAGGGAGTCCGTTGGGAGCTATGACTTGTGATACTATCCGTCAAACCGAACTATGGCACCGAAGATTTGGACACCTTCATTACAAGGCTCTTCCCGAAGCAAGGAAGGTGGTGACAGGGATGCCTGATTTTGGAAATAATCATAAAGGTGTATGTAAGGGCTGTGCTGAAGGAAAACATACAAGGGGACCTTTCCCCTCAAGTGTCACAAAGACATCTGAGATATTGCAACTGGTCCATTCTGATCTTTCCGGTATGTTCCCTGGGGGGATGTTCTTACTATATGACATTTACTGATGACTTCTCTCGCAAAACCTGAATATACTTCTTGAAGAAGAAGGATGAGGCTTTCATGTGGTTCCGTACCTTCAAAGCCTTGGTGGAAAATATGACCGGAAAGAAGATCAAGATTTTGAGGACTGACAATGGCACTGAATATGAGTCAAATGAGTTCAAAGACTTTTGCAGAGAAGCTGGCATTAAGAGGGAGACTACCACTGCATATACTCCTGAGCAGAATGGTGTTGCTGAACGCAAGAATAGGACTATTGTGGAAGCTGCCCGTGCCATGCTATGTGACCAGGGTCTTCCAAAGTTTCTGTGGGGAGAAGCTGCAAATACTGCTGTGTACATTCAAAACCGATGCCCTCATTCCGCTTTGGACTCCAAAACTCCCGAAGAGGTTTTCTCTGGTAAGAAACCTGATGTCTCACATTTTAGAATTTTTGGATGTCCTGTCTATTTTCATGTGCCGAAAGAAAAGAGAAGTAAGCTGGATGCTACTGGGAAGAAAGGAATGTTTGTGGGCTACAGTGAGACTTCTAAGGCATATAGAGTCTATGTACCTGGTCAAAGGGAAGTAGAGATAAGCCATGATGTCACTTTTGACGAAGATGCTTCCCTGAAGAAAGTAGTAGATCTTCCTAGATCTGAAGAAAACCATGAAGAAAGACCTGGAAATCTGGAAGAACCCCAGGATGAGACTATGCCTGATGTTGAAGGGCCAATGGACCCTATTGATCCTTCCCTTTCTCTAGGAAAGAGGCCATCATGGCTCAGGGACACCCTCGAAGATGCTGAGGGTCATGCTGCCCCAAGGGGAACATTCCGAGAAAGCAAGAAACCGTGTAGATACCAAGGGTATCTAGCTGCCATGAGTACTATTATACAATCTGAACCTGGATCTTTTGAGGAAGCCATCAAGCATCAAGTCTGGAAGGATGCTATGCATGAAGAATATGAGGCTATTATGAAGAATGATGTCTGGGATGTGGTCCCGAGACCGAAGGACAAATCTGTTGTCACCACTAAATGGCTCTACAAGATTAAACATGGATCTGATGGGAGTGCTGAAAAGTTTAAGGCAAGATTTGTTGCCCGTGGCTTCTCTCAAAAGGAAGGAATTGACTATGACGATATATTTGCACCTGTGGCTCGATATACCACCATCTGATCCATCATAGCCCTTGCTGCTACGCAAGGATGGAGTCTTCATCAGATGGATGTCAAGACCGCTTTTCTGCATGGTGCAATAAAGGAAGAGGTGTATGTAGAACAACCTCTGGGATTTGAAGTTCAAGATCGAGACACTTATGTCTGCAGGTTGAAGAAAGCCCTCTATGGGTTAAAGCAAGCACCCAGAGCTTGGTATGAGAGGATGGATAGTTACTTGATGAAGCTGGGCTTCACTCGAAGCAATGCTGATCCAAACCTTTACTTTAAGGTTGAGGAAGGAAAGCCTCTCATTCTAGTGTTGTATGTGGACGACCTCTTCCTGACAGGTGATGACCCTCTCATTCATCAATGTAAGAGGGAGCTTGCTGCTGAGTTCGAGATGAAAGACCTAGGACTGATGCACTATTTCCTAGGCCTGGAGGTCTGGCAGAGACCTGGAGAGATTTTCCTTTCTCAAGGAAAGTATATTGTGAAGCTTCTGGAAAGATTTGGGATGGTGGACTGTAAGTCCGTGTCGACACCAATGGAACTCAACTTTAAGAAGTTGAGTGGCAGCACTGCAGGGCCTATCTTGGCCAATCTTACTGAGTATCGTCAACTCATAGGAGTTTTGATGTTCTTAATGAACACCCGTCCGGACATATGTTTTGCAGTGAATACTTTGAGTCAACAGATGGTTGAGCCTCATCATTTTCACTGGGTTGGTGCCAAGAATCTTTTGAGATATCTTCAGGGCACGATAAACCATGGGCTGAGATACACTGCCGGGAGTGTGATACTCCGGGGATATACTGATGTCGATTGGGCTAGCAGTGTGGTGGATCGTAAGAGCACATCTGGATGCTGTTTCAATCTTGGTTCTGCTTCGATCTCATGGGTGAGCAGGAAGCAGAAGTCGGTGGCTTTGAGCACCGCGAAGGCCGAATACCTTGCTGCTAGTATGGCCTGTTGTGAAGCAGTTTGGTTGAGGAAGCTCTTTAGTGAGCTGTTCCAACATGTGCTAGATACCATTGTAATACTCTGTGATAATCAGAGTGGAATTCGTATGACTGAGAATCCTGTGTTCCACGACCGATCCAAGCATATTGATATCAGGTACCACTTTATCCGGGATATGGTACAGCGAGGCGCCGTAAGGCTCGATCATATAGGAACTGATGAGCAGGTCGCGGATATTCTCACTAAGCCCCTGGGGAAGGTCAAGTTCCTAACCTTCCGTGAGAGTCTTGGTGTCGTGGAAAGACCCTATGATGTGGGTCCTGTTGGACGATGAGCTCTGGGAGCTCTGGGGGGCTTTGGGGGATAGCTTCTCGGAGCTATAAGCACTCATAATGCTTCTGCCCCACCCTTGTGATTATTGAGCTGGTTCGCCACTTTTTTAATCTGTGCCCCGTATGCATCCTACCCATTGAGTTCAGGGCTCATGGGAAGTACCTCTCATTTGGCCAATGAGGTGTGGAAAAGCTAGAGACTATTAGCAAAGACTGATGGATGCATTAGAGATTGCCGTACTCTCTATCTAGGATGGCATGGTCCAACCACTTGATCTGGGATCAAGATTTGTGAGGTCTGGGACCTCTGGACTGATTATGTCAGTCGGGGAATGATGTCTTTGTGACTGACCCACTTCTGTTCTGAAATAAAGAAGCCAGCAAAGCAAGTTTCGGCGGGATGACTCACGATGTTAATTGCACTAATAGATGGAGTTCTCCCTAGTTGAGAGGGAGTGTTAAAATTGGACAACTAGGTCCAAACTCCATGTTCTGATGCTCAGATTAAGAGGCTAATATTTTTGTTGGATTCCTCTTTCTGAGAGGTGTAAAATCCATATAAAAATAGTCTTAATCCGATGAGCAGAACTTATATTTTGAATTTATTATTCTTAATAAATTATATGTGCAAGGTCAGCCAGTTTTGTAATGTAGGCTCACATGCCCAACAGATGTGTCACACACCCTCATTGATGGATATATATACAGGAAAAGTTGGAGAGAATTTGAATACAACTCAACTCACATCTTCCTCTCTCATCCTAAAGTACGAGCTACCTGGAGGGTTGTTGTGACACATGCTGGGCTGGCTGACCAAAGGAGACTTTGTTGGTTGAAGCATCCTGTTGACCGCCGAAACGAACACATACATTTTTCTTGTTTCTGATTTGTCTTCTGTAAGATCTGCTTATATGTTCTATCTGCATTTTGCTTATCTACTTGTATGATTGCTGTGAGAAAAGTGAAATTGCTCTTAGCATAGAACATCTACAAAACTTTACAATTCCCTATGCCTTTCACGGGATATTTTGAGTTGTCCCCAAGAACAATTTCCAGGTTGGTATCCTTCTCTATCAGATTAGAGAGAGCTTCTTTGTAACCAGTGGAGTGCCTTGAGGCACCACTATCAATAAGCCAATTTCCCAGCAAGTTTTGGGGACAGTAGTAGAGAGGGCCGCTGGTAGATAATATTCATCTTGCTTATTGTTAACAATTTTAAATTCATACCTGGAGTTTCTTGCCTTCTTGGAGGGTTGACCACTTCCTTGATTTCCAGCCTTCCTCTTTCCATTGAACCTGCCATTCCTTTGATTACCTCGGGAGTGATTATGATCATCGTCATGATGTGAGTCCTTTTTATCAGGGCACTCCCTTGCATAGTGGCCCATTTTGTTGCAATTGTAACATCTTCCTTTTCATCCACCCTTCGATCCGGCCTTTCCTTTAGATTTAGCCCCAGAATTGTTTCTCCTTTTAGCATGAGAGGAGAATGCAGTGGGATTGCCTCTAAGTGCAGGGATTTCCTGCTCTTCCATCCTCGTTTCTTCTTGAATGCATCTCGCAGCAGTTCCTCAAATCCTGGGATTACATTATTGTTGAGAAGAGAGGTTCTAAATATGTACCATTTAGATGGGAGCCCTCCGAGAGTTGTGATAGTCATTTTCCTGTCAAGAACGACTTCCCAAATTGATAGGAGATCATTCTTGATCTCGGTGATCCTTAAGAAGTATGCTTGCATACTCTCATCTTTGCCCTTCTTAATTTCCTTCAACTTATTTCTAACGAACAAAACTTGATTTGCATCATTAACTTTAAATAAGCTTACCAGTCTATCGTAGATTTCCTTGGAGGTGGTCAGCTTGGAAACATAGACCACCAGGCGTTTGTCAATAGAGTCCTGGATGATCTTCTTTGCTTTGACTTCTCCTTTGGCCCATTTGTTCCTAGCAGCAGTAGATGCATTTGATGGAGGCTCAACGATTTTGCCTCTCACATGGTCCAACACTTCTTGCTCTTCTAATGTCAGATCAAGAGACATCTTCCATCCGTGATAGTCAGACTTCTCACGGAGCTTGTCTTCAACGAGGAAGTGTGATGAAGACCCCATGAAGTCTTCGAGATAGCTTCAACAGCCTTCGGTGACTACTCTTGCTCTTGCTCTTGCTCTTGCTTAGGCTTTGTCTTCACCTCAGCTCTAATACCATGTTAATTTATGGTATGTTCTATGCTTAGCGCAGTTTACTTTGATTTCTTCTTATTAGCCACTGTTTAGCAATCACATAAACATAAACTAAAATGTTGATAGAACATTAATAGATCGACAGAAAACGAGCCAAGACAAGAGACACAAGATGTGGCGGCTAGCCGGGGACAAATCCCAATGCAGGGAAACCCTTTGATCAATTCTTCTTTAATCTTCAATCGTTCAACAGTGAGAAATAGTACAAATTCATAAATCTGTAATTTTATGACAGCAGCAGTAAACCCTAACCAGCGAAGTAAATCTGGTCAAACAAGGTGAAATTGACCTTCAATATATTTGGTCAATTTCCCAGTCATCTAGTCTTCCAACATCAAGAAGAAGTAGCCCTCAAACAGCCCCAAAAACACAATCAAACAGCAGTCAACTGTAATCAGCCTACTGCCCAAACTAGGGCAATCAACCCTGGTCAAACCGTAGGTCAAAATGCCTCGGTTTTTGTGGCAGAATTTGCGGCCTGCCTAGGAGAGGCAACCACACCAAAACCGCAGCCCTGAATTTCCCACACTGGTCAACGCTGGTCAAAGAGATGACCTGTTGCTTCTGCGTCCTCCAAAACTGTGTCTTCCTTGCCTCCTCGCTGCATCCTTCTTCTCCCACGTTGGTGTTGATTTGGGGTAACATCGGATGTGTTCTAGCCACGAAATTTGGTGGAGAGGTTGGGGCACATGAGAAATCCAATACCCAGAAAGGGTTTGGGCAGATTCTAAACAGATCAGGAGATATTAAAATAATTAATATTTTTAATGGAGTCACTAAGTCTAAACTGAGGGAAAATAAAATATTAATGTGTATTAATATGAATCTATGTTAGAGTGGTCCAAAAGACATGGATCAAACCAGATCTAATCTTAGGCATTGATTAGGGACTTAATCTCGGCTGTTGAGATGTCAACAAGAAAAGTATAAGAGGAGGCTTGAGGGTCACTTGGAGAGTACACCAGAGAGTGATCAGTCATTCTATTCTCTAGAGCGGGGTTTGCTAAGAGAGATAGAATCAGTGATTGGGAGAGCAACTGAGGGGCATTGAGTACAGAGAGACAGAGAGGCAGAGATAGTGTCGAGGTAGCAGCAGAGCAGCCAGTGAGAGAGACGCAGGAGTAGCCAGTGCTTACGCAGGGCCACGCAAAGGCAGCTAAGTGTTGCACAGAGCACCAGAGGGGCCAGTGTAGCTAACGCAAAGGCTCAGAGAACCAACGCAGGGCCAGCGTTGGACTAGGAGAGGCTGACGCAGTCCAGATTGGGCAGACGCTGGGGTTTTGGGGGTAAATTGGTGCTAAGTACCTGCCGGAAGGATTATCCAAGGTTTCAGCCAATAGATTTGTCAGAAACCGAGAGGTATTACTGCTAAGGAAATTCTCTATTGGGTAGACCAGTTTCGGCACCCAGATTGTACTCTAATATTGCTTAATAAGAAAACCCTCAGATAGTTGCACCGATTTTCCCACATTGGGTTTTTCCTGGGGACATCAGTCCCAAAATAATGGTGTCATGTGGTGTGTTGTTCTTGTTTCTTTTAGTTGTTGATTTGTAATATGTTGAGCATGCACTAGTATTTATTTTCAGTATTTACATTGTAAATAACTTGTTAAGGAAAATAACAAGTAGGTAGGAATAAATCAAATAAAGTGCATGGAGGGTTTCTAAATAAGTAAACTTAGAAACTTCAACATGGTATCGGAGCGTGATTCCAGATCAAAGGAGGACTAAAAGACATCAGCCGAGCGGAGCAATAGCAGTAGAAAACAGTTGTCCCGAAGTGACAGAAGTTGTTTCTAGCAACGCAGAAGCCAAGGAATGTGACGCAGAGCCAGCCAGGGCCACACAGAGGAAGCTGGGGGTTGCGCAGAACCCTAAAAAGGCCAGCGTTGCTGACACAGAGGGCCAGAGGGCTGACGCAGACCCATCTGGGGTGACGCAGAGCCAGCGTGAGGCAGAGAGGGGCTGACGCAGTTCATATAGAGGCAGTTGTTATGGTCTAGAAGGCTGTAGGAATATTGCAGAGTGGCGTTGGTGAGGTACTGTAGTCAAAACAGTACCTGACAGAGCAAGGCTAGAGGAGTTGCTACTGAGGGTTTCTAGCCGAGGAACCCAAATTAGTGGTGCAGTTGCACAAGACGATCAAAGTAGGGGGCATCTCGATAGCGGCAGAAGGATTTCCAGGAGGGAAATCAGGACTCAGAGGGAGTCTAGAAGAGAACTTCCAGACAGAAAGTAGAGACTCAGAGGAGTCAAACAAAGAACTTCCAGGAGGGAAGTAGAGGAGCATCATGGCACTACACGGAGTAAGAGACCAGGATAGACTAGACGGAGCATCGAACTTCGCAGTCTAGAAGGCCAAAATCTTATCCGTACTTGACAGGAATCGTGTCAAGAACTTCTCCTTGAAGGTAATAGCTATCCCAGTCGACCCCAATGATAATGACAAGTACGACGAAGCAATGGCAAGGGCCAAGAGCATTATCCTTGATGGGGTCAAGGATCATGTAGTACCACACATAGCCGAGGAGGAAATGGCATTTGAGACATGGGAGGCTCTCAAGAAGCTGTACCAGCATACTTTTGTGTAAAGAAGAATGTTGCTTGAGAATCAGTTGAGGTCGTATCCGATGAAGAAGGGAGAACTGATTGACACCTTCCTCGGAGGACTGAATGAGATCCGAGATCAGTTGATTGCTATAGGGGCGACACCAGATCAGGAGCTGATGGTGAGGACAACCCTGAATGTTGTCTCAGAAGACTGGGAAGTATTTGTCCAGAGTGTTCTGGGCAAAGGGACGCTTCCACCTTGGGACAAGATGTGGGCAGCTCTTCGCCAAGAAGAGATTAGACGACAGTCGAAGACGGGTAGCGGCAACAAAGGGATCAAAGTCAAGCAGGAGGAGGAAGACATGGCCCTAGCATCTGAGGGAAAGCAGGAGAAGCGGAAGAAGAAAGATCTCTCCAAGATCAAGTGCTTCCACTGTGGGGAGTTGGGTCATTATGCGACCCAGTGTCCAAGAAAGAAGAGTAAGGGAGAGTCTTCCGAGACTAAGGTAGCGCCAACACGGGCAGAGAAAGAAGTTTTCATAGATGATGACTGTGCCATGAGTGCACATGCACCACTTGAGCGGAAGTGGGGAGTCATCGAGCTATAGTCAGATGGACTGTAGGCGATGCGAGGCAGGATCCTCGAGGTACTAGCCTCTTGGATTAGACCTTGCTACGGGAGCCCCGACGAGGAGTAGCAGGACTGGCTGGGTGGGTAGAGACGAATGCAAATGGAGCGGCGGAGAGAGCTACAGTGCAAGAGTCCCAAGACAGCACAGAGCTAGCAGGCTGCACCAGTGCGAGAGGCACAGGAGTGTTGCACCAGTGCAGGAAGGCACAGAGAGGTGTGCAACGGTGCAAGATGCAGGGAGTTGTTGCAACAGCGCAGAGGTCAGAGAGAGGGAGCACTTGTCAGCGGCAGAGGGAGCTTCAGCATCAGTGGGTGTTTCTAGCCCAACAAGGAGGTCAGTTGGGAGATCAGTTACTTACTTCTCAGTAATTGAGTTGCAGTGCGACAGTGGGTAGCACGATGTAGCATGATGAGAGGAGGTGCAGTGCAGATGCAGTGCTGGGGGAAAGGACCAGCAGTAGCACGAATGTAGAGGGAGTTGTTGCACAGATGCAGCAGTGGCAGTGGCAGAACCATGGGCAGCAGTACAGGATGCAGCAGTGCAGAGGATGTTGGGCAGGAAGGCATAGTATCAGCACAGGTACCGATGCCGGATGATCAGAGTAATACTCAGTGAGGAGTATTGCTAGAGCACAGTCCTCACTAAGAGGGAGTGTTGATTTCGGGTAGCATCGGATGTGCTCTAGCCACGAAATTTGGTGGAGAGGTCAGGGCACATGAGATCTCCAATACCCAGAAAGGGTTTGGGCAAATTCTAAACAGATCAAGAGATATTAAAATAATTAATTTTTTAATGGAGTCCCTAAGTCTAAACTTAGAGAAAACAAAATATTAATGTGTATTAATATGAATCTGTGTTAGAGTGGTCCAAAAGACATGGATCAAGCCAGCTCTAATCTTAGCCGTTGATTAAGGACTTAATCTTGGCCGTTGAGATGTCAACAGGAAAAGTATAAGAGGAGGCTTGAGGGTCACTTGGAGAATACACCAGAGAGTGATCAGTCATTCTATTCTCTAGAGCGGGGTTTGCTAAGGGAGATAGAATCAGTGATCGGGAGAGCAACTAAGGGGCATTGAGTACAGAGATATTGATTTGGGGTAGCATCGGATGTGCTCTAGCCACGAAAATTGGTGGAGAGACTAAGGCACATGAAATCTCCAATACCCAGAAAGGGTTTGGGCAGATTCTAAGCAGTTTGGGAGATATTAAAATAATTAATATTTTTAATGGAGTCCCTAAGTCTAAACTTAGGGAAATTAAAATATTAATGTGAATTAATATAAAACTGTGTTAGAATAGTCAAAAAGTCATGGATCAAGCCAGATCTAATCTTAGCCGTTGATGAGGGACTTAATCTCGGCCGTTGATTTGTCAACGAGAAAAGTATAAGAGGAGGTTTGACAGTCACTTGGAGAACACACCAGAGTGATCAGTCATTCTATTCTCTAGAATGGGGTTTTCTAAGAGAGATAGAATCAGTGATCAGTTGCAGCGAGGGGCAATGAGTACAAGGCAGAGAGGCAGTGCCAGTGCCGAGAGACCAGCGCAGAAGCAGAGAGAGGTAGACGCAGAGCTAAAGGGAGCCACGCAGAGGCAACAGAGACTACACTGAGCCAGAAAGGCATGCGTCATCAATGCAGAGGCTGCAGGAGTGACGCAGAGAACCAGAGAGGCTGTGCAGAGCCTCAGTAGGCTGACGCAGAAGGTTTCAGGTTGACGCAGAGGCCAGCAAGGCTGACGCTGGGCTTCAGATTGTGCTGGAGAAGGGTTTCGTGTAGCAGGCTTTCCAAATACCTGCTTCCGAAGAAAGGTATTGCTGCTAGATTTTTTATCTCTGTCGGGTTAGCCAATTTGGCACCTAGTGTACTCGGAAAAGAGCTGCTTAATAATAAAACCCTCAAATAGCTACATCGGTTTTCCCGCATTGGGTTTTTCCGGGGATATTAGTCCAAAAATAACGGTGTCACTTGTGTGCTTGTTTCTATTTCCTTCAGTTGATGATCTGTAATGTGTTGAGCATGCATTTGTATTTATTTCCAGTATTTACATGGTAAATAACTCGTTAATTAACAGAACAAGTAGGTAGGAATAAATGAGTAAAGTGCATGAAGGGTTTCTAACTTGTCAAACTTAGAAATTCCAACATGGTATCAGAGCGTGGTTGCAAATCACAGGAGAACTGAGGACATCGTCCGAACAGAGCAGCAGCAGCAAAAAACAATTGCCCCGAGTGATAGAAGTTGTTCCCAGCAGAGTAGCAACAAGGGAGGGGTGACGCAGTGCCTGCGTCATCAAGATTGAGCCAGGAAGAGGCAGCGCAGAGACTGAGGGAGGCAAAGGCAGGCTCACGCAAAGCCACACAAAGGACAGGGGGCTGACACAGTTAGCTGAGAAGGCTGATTTGCCGGTGCCGAAGTCGCGCAAAGCCTAGGAGCTCTAACCTTCAGGTTGTTGGGGTTTAGGAGGTAGTGGGTGAGTTGCAGAGTGGAGCTGGTGGGGTACTGTAGTCAGAACAGTACCTAACAGGGCAAGACCAAGGTAGAGGGAGTTGCTGCCAAGGTGGATTTCTAGCCAAGGAATCCAGATCAGTGTTGTAGTTGCACAAACGATTGGAGAGGGGCATCTCGACATTGGCAGAAGGGTTTCCAGGAGGGAAATCGAGGCTCAGAGGAGTCATACCGAGAACTTCCAGGAGGGAAGTAGAGGAGCAGCAAAATGGCACTACACGGAGTAAGAGACTAGGGCAGACTGGACGGGGCCTCAAATTTCGTATTATGGAAGGCCAGAATCTTATCCGTACTAGACAGAATCGTGTCAAGCACTTCGCCTTAAGGACAATAGCTATCCCAATTGACCCGACTAATAACAACAGGTATGAGGATGCAATGGCGAGGGCTAAGAGTATCATCCTTGACGGGTCAAGGATCATATAGTACCACATATTGCCGAGAAGAACACGGCACAGGAAATGTGGGAGGCCCTGGCCAAGTTGTATCAACATACTTCTGTGCAGAGGAAGATGCTACTAGAAAATCAGCTGTGACCATACCAGATGAAGAAGGGAGAACAGATTGACCCATTCCTCGGTCGGTTGAAGGAGATACAGGATCAAATGACTTCCATAGGGGCAACGCCAAATCCAGAATTGATGGTGAGAACAACCCTAAACGCAGTCTCAGAACACTGGTAGGTGTTTGTCCAAAGCATACTGGGCAAGGCAACCCTTCTAGATTGGGAGGAAATGTGGGTTTCTCTTCGCCAAGAAGAGATCAGAATGCTAAGTAAGGCGGGAAGCAACGGCACGGGGATCAGAATCAAGAAGGAGGAGGAAGATGTTGCCCTAGCATCTGAGGGAAAGCAAGAGAAACAGAAGGACCCCTCCGAGGTCAAATGCTTCCACTGTGGGGAGCTGGGTCATTATGCGACCCAGTGTCCAAGGAAGAAGAGTAAGGGAGAGACCTCCGGGACCAAGGCAGCGCCAACAAGGGCAAAGAAGGAAGTGGAGACAGACGATGATTGTGCCATGAGTGCTCATGTGCCACTTCAGTAGAAGTGGGGAGACATCGAGCTATAGTCAAGAAGACTATAAGCGATGAGGGGCAAGATCCTCGAGGTACCCAGCCTCTTGGATTAGACCTTTCTACGGGAGCCCCGAAGAGGAGTAGCAGTATTGGCAATGTCAGTAGAGACGGATGCCGATGGAGCGACAGAGAAAGCTCCAGTCCAGGATTCCCAGGACAGCGCGAGGCTAGCAGGCTGCAACAGTGCGAGAGGCACGGGAGTGTTGCACCAGTGCAGGATGGCACAGAGAGGTGCAACGGTGCAAGATGCACAGAGTTGTTGCAGCAACGCAAAGGTCAGAGAGGGAGCACTTGTCAGCGACAGAGGGAGTTTCAGCACCAGGAGTGTTTCTAGCCTGACGGAGATGTCAGAGTTGGGAGATCAGTTACTTACTTCTCAGTAACTGAGTTGCAGTGTAGCAGTTAGCAGTGGTAGTGCTATGGGCAGCATGATGAGAGGGGTTGCAGTGCAGATGCAGCAGTGCCAGTGGCAGGGCCATGGGCAGTAGCATGGATGCAGAGGGAGTTACAATACAAATGCAACACTGGTAGTGGCAGGGCCATGGGTAGTAGTACAGGATGCAGCAATGCAGAGGATGTTGGGCAGCAGGCCTAGCATCAGTACAGGGACCGATGCCAGAGGATCAGAGCGATGCTCAATGAAGAGTATTACTAGAGCACAGTCCTCGCTAAGAGGGAGTGTTGATTTGGGGTAGCATCAGATGTGCTCTAGCCACGAAAATTGGTGGAGAGGCTAAGGCATATGAGATCTCCAATACCCAGAAAGAGTTTGGGCAGATTCTAAGCAGTTTGGGAGATATTAAAATAATTAATATTTTTAATGGAGTCCCTAAGTCTAAACTTAGGGAAATTAAAATATTAATGTGAATTAATATAAAACTGTGTTAGAATGGTCCAAAAGTCATGGATCAAGCCAGATCTAATCTTAGCCGTTGATTAGGGACTTAATCTTGGATGTTGATTTGTCAACAAGAAAAGTATAAGAGGAGGCTTGAGGGTCACTTAGAGAACACACCAGAGTGATCAGTCATTCTATTCTCTAGAGCGGGCTTTGCTAAGAGAGATAGAATCAGTGATCAGTTGCAATGAGGCGCAGTGAGTATGAGGCAGAAAGGCAGCGACAATGCCGAGAGACTAGAGCAAAGGCAGAGAGAGGCAGACGCAAAGCCAGAGGGAGCCACGCAGAGGCAGCAGAGACTGCACAGAGCCAGAAGGGCCTGCGTCATCAATGCAGAGGCTGTAGGAGTGATGCAGAGAGCTAGAGAGGCTACGCAGAGCCTCAGTAGGCTAACGCAGAGGGTTTCAGGTTGACGCAGAGGCCAGCAGGGCTGACGCTGGGCTTCAGATTGTGCTGGAGAGGGGTTTCGTGGAGCAAGCTTTCCGAATACCTACTTCCGAAAAGAGGTATTGCTGCTAGATTTTTTATCTCTGTCGGGTTAGCCAATTTGGCACCCAGTGTACTCGAAAAAGAGCTACTTAATAATAAAACCCTCAGATAGTTGCACCGGTTTTCCCGCATTGGGTTTTTCCGGGGATATTAGTCCAAAAATAACGGTGTCACTTGTGCGCTTATTTCTATTGCCTTCAGTTGATAATCTGCAATGTGTTGAGCATGCATTTGTATTTATTTCCAGTGTTTACATGGTAAATAACTTGTTAATTAACAGAACAAGTAGGTAGGAATAAATGAGTAAAGTGCATGAAGGGTTTCTAACGTGTCAAACTTAGAAAGTCCAACAAGAGAGACAGAGAGGTAGAGATAGTGTCGGGATAGCAGCAGAGCAGCCAATGAGAGAAACGCAGGCACAACTAGTGCTCACGCAGGGCCACGCAGAGGCAGCTAAGTGTTGCGCAAAACACCAGAGGGGCTAGCATAGCTGATGCATGGCCAACGTTGGGCTAAGAGAGGCTGACGCAGTCCAAATTGGGCAAACATTGGGGTTCCTGGGGCAGATTGGTGCTGAGTAGCTGCCGGAAGGATTATCTGAGGTTTCAACCAGTAGATTTGTCAGAAACCGAGAGGTATTACTACTAAGGAAATTCTTTGTTGGGTAGGCCAGTTTTGGCATCCAGATTGTACTCTGATATTGCTTAACAACAAAACCCTCAAATAGTTGCACCGATTTTCCCACATTGGGTTTTTCGGGGGACATTAGTCCAAGAATAATGGTGTCATGTGGTGTGTTGTTCTTGTTTCTTTTATTTGTTGATTTGTAATATGTTGAGCATGCACTAGTGTTTATTTTTAGTATTTACATTGTAAATAACTTGTTAAGGAAAATAACAAGTAGGTAGGAATAAATCAGATAAAGTGCATGGACGGTTTCTAACTAAGTAAACTTAGAAACTTCAATAGTTGGTTGCTCCTTGTTAAACCAATGCTAAGGAGAGAGAGAGAGAGGAATGAGTGAGATGAGATGATGAAATAATGACTCAACCTCACATATACTTATATGATATGTTGGGCATGTGTGCCACACATTTAGCTGTTGGCCAACCTTGACAATTTGTCAAGTAAATACAAATAAATTCATATCTCCATAAATACTTGTCGAAATCAAATGATCGTTAGATCAATCCTACACCTCTCAACGAGAGGAATCAAGGAAAAATATCAGCTTCCATAAATAAGATGACCCACATGGAGTTTGCCCTAGTTGCCAATTTTAACAGCTTTGTACTGCCTGGATATGGCCACTAGAGGATGCTAATGATGGATGATGATGTCGATAATGGGTAACCTTTTTCTTTAGAGAAATTTGTCAATTTGAGAACGCCTATGACAGTGAATATGAATACCTCCCTAGTTAAGAGGGAGTGTTGAATTTGTAACTATGGTCAGTATTCATGATGTATATTTGTTCACTTGATGTACTTGTATTTTATCATTGTAAAGCATATTTATAAAAGCTTGAGTTAAAGAAAATTTATTTTGAGTCAATGTCCCATTGCAACATTTTAAAAATGAAAATTAATTTATGGTATGTTCTATGCTTAGCACAGTTTACTTCGATTTCTTCTTATTAGCCACTATTTAGCAATCACATAAACATAAAGTAAAATGTTGATAGAACATTATTAGATCAACAAAAAACAAGCCAAGACAAGAGACACAAGATGTGGCGGCTAGCCAGGGACAAACTCCAATGCGGGGAAACCCTTTGATCAATTTTTATTTAATCTTCAATAGTTCAGCACAGAGAAATAGTACAAATTCAGAATTCTGTAATTTTATGACAGCAGTAGTAAACCCTAACCAGCAAAGTCAAATCTGGTCAAACAACGTGAAATTGACCTTCAATATATTTGATCAATTTCCCAGTCATCTAGTCTTCCAACAGCAAGAAGCAGCCCTCAAACAGCCCCAAAAACACAGTCAAACAGTAGCCAACTGTAATCACCCTGCTACCCCAAACTAGGGCAATCAACCCTGGTCAAACCGTAGGTCAAAATGCCTCGGTTTTTGTGGCAGAATTTGTGGCCTGCCTAGGAGAGGCAGCCACACCAAAACCGCAGCCCTGAATTGCCCACGCTACTCAATGCTGGTCAAAGAGATGACCTACCTTCCAAAACTGTGTCTTCCTTGCCTCCTTTCTACGTCCTTCTTCTCCCACGTTGGCTGCTCCTTGTTAACCCAATGCTAAGGAGAAAGAGAGAAGAATGAGTGAGATGAGATGATGAAATAATGACTCAACCTCACTTGTACTTATATGATACGCTGGGCATGTGTGCCACACATTTAGCTGTTGGCCGACCTTGACAATTTGTCAAGTAAATACAAATAAATTCATATCTCCATAAATACTTGTCGGAATCGGATAATCGTTAGATCAATCCTACACCTCTCGACGAGGAATCAAGGAAAAATATCAGCTGCCATAAATAAGATGACCCACATGGAGTTTGGCTCTAGTTGCCAATTTTAACAGCTTTGTACTACCCTGAATATGGCCACTAGAGGATGCTAATGATGGATGATGATGTCGATAATCGGTAACCTTTTTCTTTAGAGAAATTTTTCAATTTGAGAATGCCTATGACAGTGAATATGAATACCTCCCTAGTTAAGAGGGAGTGTTGAATTTGAAACTATGGTCAGTATTCATAATGTATATTTGTTCACTTGATGTACTTGTATTTTATCATTGTAAATCATATTTATAAAAGCTTGAGTTAAAGAAAAATCATTTTGAGTCAATGTCCCATTGCAACATTTTAAAGATGAAAATTTGAATTTTTGAAATGTAAATTTTGGCGCCAAAAGTGACAAGTCGGCTTCCCTCCAAGTCAAGTAGGCCCTGGCAAAGAGACATGTCCATTCACCCAAGAAATACTACTATATAAAGGCAACTCGACCTCCTCTACTTGGGCATTCGCATTCTCCCACATAAGACAGTTTATGGGCAAGCAGCGAAAGACAAGACGGATGAATAGAAGGACGAACTCTCTCTCTCTCTCTCTCTCTCTCTCTCTTCTCTCCTACAACTCGCACATGTGGATTGGATATTCTCTCTGTGGTTTGCATTTTTCTATGGCAATTGTTGCAGGGGGGCAAAATTTCTGGGTAACTGGGGCAACTATTGCAGGAACGAAGTTTTTGGGGCAACTGGCAATTACAAGAGAGCCGAAATTCTGGGTCAGATAGGCAGATTGAATTGTTGGATTAGATTGTGTGACTTGACTTGGAGGAAAAGACCATGTTTGACCATAGGTCTAGGTATATCTCTCATTGAACAAGAATTTCTCTATTGAAAAAGGTCGTTGGGTTTTTCCGCTTTGGTGGGTTTTCCTAGGTTAAATATTGTCTTCTTTTGTGTGTTGTGATCTCTACTGTTATATTGTTCTTTATGGTTGAATTTTTGAAGTATAATTGTTGAATGATATATTGGAATAAGTTAAAAGAAGATCTACATCAAAAGTAATTATCAAAATTTCAGAAATATTGTACTAACCCTAATTGCACTAAGAAAATCAACACAAATATCTTGCATTCATAGCCCAAAAGAAGGTTTGCTACTCACAGTTAATTAGCCTTGTAATTCACTGTACATTAGCCCTCAAACAACACAGTCCACTCCAGCATTCATGAATAGACTTTAGGACAACATCAGCAACAAACCAACACAGAACATAAGCCTAATATATCTCTATCCCAATCTTCGTTCCATCCCGTTCAAGATAAATCAGGGGTCTCGGCTCTACACAATAGGTTCTGCCTAGTTTTGAGGCCTTTTAGCCTTATTGTGCCAACCTAAGGCCCTTTCAGCCATCTTCTAAATAGGATTGAGGCCCTTTCGGCCTGTTGTAGCTTAGACAGAGGTCTCAACCTCCTTCATAGGGCTTCAGCCCTCCCTTTCTAGGCAAAACAAATTCTCAATAGGCCCCCTTCAAACTCGGGCTTGCTCAGACCAAAACAGAGATAACTCATCCAATCCTCCTTAGCTCGGTCTATTTAGACTTACAAAAAAAACTCGTCGTTCTCAGATCTACTCCAACTCGGCCTTCTTGTGTGTTTGCGGCTTGCTTTTATTAACAAATGATGACTACAATTGTGTGTTGAGACCTCACCTAGGCCTCCTTCATTTATACCTGTCCAATTATTGACTTAGGGGCTCTTGACTTCACTCAAGGTGTCCTCTTTCAATAATTAGAATAAAAAATAATAAACTTTGGGACTTAAGCCCACCAACTTGTGTCCAAAGCCAACCGCTTGGGTCCATTACCCACAAAGGTTCATTTTTGTGGGTCAACTCCACACAACCTAGTACCCCAAGGGTTGTGGGAGTACCTCCCAAGCTACAATTTCAACACTCCCTCTTAACAAGGGAGTTACTTCCACTACTCGGAAGTAACTCATTAGCAACACTAGCCCAATTTTTGTCGCCACCACTACAGCACACCCTGTAGAATGAACAACACTATCCTCGGTAGTGTCCCTACCACCAAAAGCCTCTCGCTTCTACTTCTCATGATAGGCCTTCAGACCATTCCACAGTTCCTTCTTGCTAGCTATAGAAGTCTCTTGACTCCCCACTAACCATGTGCTCTTTTTGGGTCGTGAATTCTACCTCTAAACCCACAAACTCCCACTCGAACATGACTCCTCCTGAGTCTCAAGAACCTACTTCTTCCTTTGATCTATAGGTTTTCCCGTTAGCTGATATAGACCACTCTCCATGACTCCAATGATTGCTCCAACACAGTTAAAGCCTTTGGGCCTGAGTATCTCTTTCCCATCTCAGAATATCACCTCAAACCTCAAACCTTGATCACTGAGACAAACAACATGCTATACATGAGCTTTGGTACCCACAGTACATCTTGAACTCATAGCAACACCTAACTCCATCCTAAATGGCACAACACCTGACCCTCTGACAGTGTTTTGACTCTTGTCGCCAACCTTCACGTGCAATTTCGAGTCCCATTCAGTTATAGTCTCAAAAAACTTCTCGTGATCCTGTCATATGCTTCGATGCTCTGTTATCAATGAACCATGCACCCTCATCAATGGTACCCTCGAAGAAATGATAAACCAAAGCAAAGTCTTCCTCGAATCTTCTTGAGAAGTCATCTAACTCAGTTGAAGATGTAGCAGCAATTGTTATCTCCTTCTTCTCATTATCTCCCTTCTTTCGACGTGGAAACTTACTCGCATAATGACCATGCTCGCCACATGTGCAACATTTTACCTTGCTTAAGTCCCTCTTCGCTTTGCCCTTCATCTTTCCTGCAAGAGCCATGTTCTCTTCATTAGACTTCTTCTATCGAAGATCCTCGTTCCACAGTTCCTCTTAGATGAAGTCATCCCATAACATATTCCAATCTGGCAGCTTATCGCAAGCGATAATTCCTTTGATAAATGGCTTCCATTCCTCTGTGAATAAATTTGGAATGTTATCTCCAACGGCAATTAGCTCATCATGAACTTGAGAAATCCTCGTCAGATACGAAGACACACCTTCGCCATCCAACATCTTGGTGTTCTTCAGCTTCTCTCTCATTACCAACAATCGGTTTTCATTCTTATTCTGGAAAAAGTCCTAAAGAGCCTTCCACATCAAGTGATCCTTGACACCATCTAGGATCATGAGCTTAGCCTTCACATCCAACTCTTCATATACTCCCAACTCCTTGAGATCTGTTGATTTTTCAATCTCCTTGTTAGCAAACTCCCAAATCTTGTTCACCAACAAGGCCATCCTGATCCTTTCCTTCCAAGGACTATAGTTGGAGCTTCTAACTCAACCTGATCTTAAGACTGGGTCCCTACTACTGGTGGTGTGGGTCTCTCCTCAATCTTCAAAGCCTCTTGTGCCTTATCCTCTACCATTACTAGAAGGGGTTCATGTGACTTCCTAAAGGCTCAGCTCCCCTCAAACCTGACATCCCTGCTCACCACAGTCTTCCCCTACAATGGAATGTACACCCTATATGCCTTTGAAGTCCCACTATACCCCAGAAAGGTGCCCTTTTGTGTTGAGGGTTGAAGCTTCATCCTCTTCTCTGAAGGTACATGAATATATACTGAACACCTAAAGATGCGAAAATTTCAAACCTCCAATTTCAAAACTATGAATGCCACCTTGGGAGTCTTGTCTTCCAAGACCTTATGGGGACTCCTATTATGAATATACACTGTCGTGTTGCATGCCTCTACACAAAGAAACATGGGTAGATCCTGATCATGGATCGTTGTCTTGGCACCTCCAATGACGACCCTATTCTTCCTCTCTATAACCACATTATGTTGTGGGTTGTAAGGTACCACCAGCTCCTTGATTCCTGCCTCCTTGCAGAAATTCTTGAAGTCATTGGAAGCATACTCAACCTATTGTCTGACCTTTGAATTCATGTCTAGTTCTCCATGAGAGTTTTAAACTTCCAAAACATACTATAGACCTCATCCTTGGCCTTCATGAAGTAGATCCACGTCCTACAAAAATCATCATTGAATGTCACATAGTAATTGTAACCACTCAAAGATGCCACTAACATAGGACCACACACATCTGAATGCACCAAATCAAATATTCCCTTGGACCTGTTGTCACTACTAGGGAAATTAGTCTTGGCATACCTACCAAGTGTAAATCCCTTGCACACACCTTGCTGCTCTACACTAAACTCTAGAAAATCAGTGACAATCTGCCTCGATATTAGTAAATCTTAGTGGTGCAAGCAACCCATCATCTTGCGCCAAAACTTACACAAACTATCACTATCATGAACTGGGGCATGTACAAGCTAAGCCTTCAACATGTACAAGTTACCCTCTCTCCTCCCAATTACATGCCCTGAACCTGCACTGGAAGTTCTCGGCCTGACGAGTATTTGTCCATCTCAGAAATACACCTCCTATTCCTTGCCCTCCATGGTTGAGACTACTAGAAAGTTCTTCGTTGGCCCAAAAACATAAAGCACATATGTCACCTCCAAAGGTCCTCCTGACTCTAGCTGAAATTGAATAGACCTAACCCCCTGTACTGCACCCTTGGCATTATTGCGAAGTTCCACATGTAGATTTGAATCTCCCTCTTAAATACTGGTGAACAACTCTCGTGATCACATCCTATGACAGGAAGCACCACTGTCCACGAACCATGCATCCTTGGATATGGTGCCAGAAAGACAAGACAACAATGAGAACTCCTCAAACTTGGTGGTAAACCAACTAAACTGTGAATCTACAAAAGCTAAAACTTATGTGTTGGAATTTCTAAGTTTAACTCGGTAGAAATTCTTCCTGTACTATCTGATTTATTTCTTCCTACTTGTTCAATTACTTAACAAGTTATTTACCATGTAAATACTGAAAATAAATACAAGTACGGTATCAACACATACAAATCAACTGAAAGTAAACAAGAACACAAGTGACATCGTTGTTTTTGGACTAATGTCCCTAGAAAAACCCAATGCGGGAAAACTGACGCAGCTATTCAGAGGGTTTTATTATTATGTAGTTTCAGAATACAACTTGGGTGCCAGAAATGGCTCACCCAACAGAGAATGCCCTCGGCAGTAGTACCTCTCAGTCGGAGACAAATATTCTAGCTAAATCATCGGATGAACGATCCCACAGCAACAATGCAGCTTCTATTGCTCTGCGTCACTCTGATAAAGATTGCGTCACCCTATCCAGTTCTCCAGCTCTTAGTCTGTCCCACAAAATTCTCCCAGCGCTACCTCTAGACCCTGCGTCAGCCTCTCTGGCCCTGCGTCAGCCTCTCTGGGCTCTACGTCAGCTTCTGGAGCCTCTGCGTCAACCTCTCCCGGCTCTGCGTCAACCTCTCCTGGCTCTGCGTTGATCCTCCTGGTACTAACTCTGCCTCTTTGCTATGTATTCACTTCCCCTCAGCTGCAACTCAAATAACTCAGTCGATTTCCTCAGCAAACCCTGCCCCAGAAAATCGAATTCTTGATCTCTCTTGGTGTGTTCTCCAACTGACCCTCAAGCCTCCTCTTATACTTTTCTCATTGGTCTATCAACGACCGAGATTAAATCTCTAATCAATGGCTAAGATTAGATTTGGCTTGATCCATGACTTTTGGACCATTCTAACCCAGTTTTATATTAATACCCATTAATATTTTATTTTTCCTAAGTTTAGACTTAGGAACTCCATTAAAAATATTAATTATTTTAATATATCCCAAACTGGTTAGAATTTGCCCAAACCATTTCTAGGTCTTGGAGATCTCATGTGCTTTAGCCTCTCCACTAATTTTCATGGCTAGAGCACATCCGATGCTACCCCAAATCAACATTGTGCCTTCCCCTTGCCCTTCTTCTTGTTCGAACATTGACCTGCATAATGACAAAATTTATGACATGCAAAGCATTTTAACTTGGTCATGTCTTTCTTCTTTCTAGCTCCTAAGGTAGTCTCTCCTCCAAAATTCTTCTTGGCCTTCCCGTTGCCCTTCCTTGCTTGACTAGCATGGGCAAGGTTCTCATCATCACCCTTGTGTTGGCCACCGTGTATAGATTCCTATCGAATCTCCTCTAGGAAGAAATCATCCCACAATCTCTCTCAATCAACTAGGTTCTCACGTGCCACAATGCCTTTGACGAAGAGAGACCATGGTTTAGCGAAGCCATTCAATGTCATCCTCACCAATTCTCGATCTAGCATGGCCTCCCCAACTAATAGCCAACTCATCATGATCTTGTGAGATCCTAGTGAGATAAGATACAATGGTATCTGATCTGAACATTTTGGTGCCCCTAAGTTTCTCCCCTCGCACCATTTTCCTATTTCGTTTATCACTCTGATATAATTTTGTCCGAGCCTCCCACATGTCCCTAGCAATGTCCTTTTCGGAATGCTAAGGGATCACATGATCCTTCCTTGCATCTGGAATAATCCTTCTGGTTTTCACATCCTTTTGGTTATGGATGGCCAATAGGGAAGGATCAATAGGAGGGGTGATTTGTTGATCTGCAAACTCTTAAATCCCATTCTCCATCGACACCAATAATATCCTCTCCTTCCAACAACAGTGATTGGATGCACCCTCCAACCAATCTTCAAATCTCAACCCAGTTGCATTTATCCTTCCAACCTCCAAATCAAATACTCAACCCAAACAAATATTATTGTTGGAAATTATTCTATTGTAGACCCATGATAAATCGATCTTCCACTTCTCAGAGTTTAGAGCTATAACACCATGTTAAATTCCCTAATACGAAATCTGATTTAATATTCCCAACAATATTTTTTACCTAGAAATTATTTAATCCATAAAATTAAGTTTTTGAATTGTTGAATAAAAAAATACACTAGCATTTTAACAACAAAAATGTGGTAGAAGAACAAGTAGAAAATCAATCACACAACAAAAATTTCAAACCCTCCAATTTTCCCTTCACTTCTATTACTAAAAAAAAATAAGGGCTCCCTTATAGGGTTATAGGGAAAATGGCCCATAGAGAGATACAAAATTTATACAGTAATTGGAACCTGGCAATTTCGGACCCCTACAAAAAACCTCAACCCGTGGAAAACTTAGCCCCTAGGTAAATTCAGCTCACTGAAACCCCAATCTCCAACTCAGCCTTCCTCTCTCCCCATACGGCATGCGCATTGATCCATTCAATTGAACTCACCTAAGCTAAGACTTGTATTGCCTCCCTACACAAAGACTCAAGGTGAACTTCAACCTCTGCAAATCGGTGCTTGATAACTCGACCCTCCACAAGCTTTCCTCTAGAATTTCCTACTATAACGTTTCCTTCTCCTTAGCCTTGAACCCCTAACTCTCCACTTACGGAAACTACTTTCTTAATGTTCAATGTGTCTTCCTCCTCTCTTTAGGCTTTCTTTTATAATTTCTCCTTGAGCTAGATCCCTAACCCTCATCTCCTAAGTGATGGTTGACTAGAATTAAATCCTAAGCATCACTTGAGATTCATAATAGAGATTAAATCTAGTTCACTAAAGTGAATAATTCACTTTTCTTTAGAAAACCTTAGCCGAATAGCAAACATTAATTAATTAATTAATCAATGTGTTTTTCCTGAGCCAGACTTAGGAAAGAATCATAAAAGTCACTTAATAAATCAACTTCAAGCAAGTACCTAGAGAGGCTTTGGACAACTTCTGCACGCTTGACACCTAGCCTATGCAGAAGCACCTGTCCAACTATAATCATCAACACATCCCAACACCATTCAAGGAAAAAACAAAGTTTGAAATTAGCAAATGCCCAGAGGCTGAAACACTTTCAATACCTAAGTCACCAGATTCGTCCTAAACCCCCTGCGAATCCCGAATCCGGCGAATCCGACACGATTCGGTCCGGATTCGTGTCCAAATCACAGGACACGTCGTGTCCGAGGGCGTGTCGCAATTTTCGAAAGCATGTCGCGATTTTAGGACACGTGTCCTGTTTCCAAGACTCGCTAAGCTCAGCGTGAGAATGAAAAGGGCATGTTTGCTCATTAAAATTGTCATTTGGCAAGTGATTTGTGCTGTTGGAGCAAGGAGTAAAGCATTTTGGCAGCTTCATGATCAAGTCTAGGCCCTAGTATTGATATGCTATTCATGGTAATGTTAAATTTTAAGTAAAAGTGAAATTCTCCTTAATCTTCATTTTCACTTTTACTTAAATTTTTAACATTACCATGAAATGACTCAGGATGTTTGAGAGTGGTTCCGGCCTCATTGGATTTCATATGGAGAAAGTAGAATTTTAGATTTCATTCAAAATCCAGCAGACTTATCAGTTTTTCAGGATTTTAGGATTGGGGGATTGCAATGTTTCCATTGAATTTTGTCATGTATTAGGGTATGGAACTCGTATTTAATCAAGAGCACCAAACCAAGAGCTTCTGAATATGTCGCTCCCGCTCTCGTTTTCGCTCCCGCTCCCCGCTTTCGCTCCCGCTCCCAAGTAACACTGTTCCTGATGATATGGGTCTGGACACCACTGTTGAGTTAACATTGGCCAACATGGATCTCAATGATCCAGTGCTAGACCCTGTTAGATTTGATGACTTAGAGGGGTCAACCTCCATACCAGCAGATGCAGAGGCGACTATGGATACAACGGAGTAGGAGGATGTAGAGGAGAGCAGTGGGGACCATGATGATGGGGACAGTGATGCTGATTGATGCCTTGAGGCTTGTATACCTGTAGTTGTTTTATATTTTCTATTTCTATTTGCCATTGGCATTGCACCAACACTACCTATGTAACACATTTGATTTGATGACTTAATGAGAAAACTACAGTTGTCAGTGTGTTTATCTTACTATCTTGTAGTTGTAAGTTGTCTTTCAGTTATGAATTATGAATCATGATTTAAATTTTTAATAGATTTATCATTTATGTGACCAGTACCACTGACATTTATTTGAATTTTGTATGTACTATGCATGCTAATAGCTATAGATGAAGATCTATGTTTGAAATCAATAAATTTGTATCATTAATTAAAATTTGTGTAAGAAATATGATAATATCTAATTTTTAGTATATATGTATATTTTAAAAATATATATATATATATATATATATATATATATATATATATATATATATATATATTTAATAAAATAATATATAACGTGTCCTGTTCCGGGGGGTCAACGTGTCCGAATCCAACACCACGAATCTCGAATCCTACGTGTCCCGAATCCCCGTGTCAGGTGACTTAGTTCAATACCTTTGATAATTTGTTCTTTAAAATAACCTTGAAAATCTCAACAAAAGGCCTCAAAAGCCAAAAGTTATAGTACTCTAACAGCTCTTTCGAGGTCTTTTGAACGTTGGGACTTTTGAAAACCCCTGAAGTCTTTTGGAAACTTCTAAAAGTGAACATCGGAAAGGGCCCAAAAGCAAACTTCAAGAAAGGCCTGAAAACTCTTTCAAAGGAAAAAAGAAAAAAAAAAAGCAACAAAGATTATGTAACCTGCAAAATTGTTTTTGGCTAAAGCATGAATTCAAAATATCTTTGATAAAAGCACAAAGATTTGCCTTAGTGATTTCTTTGAAAGGAAAGGAAAGAAAGATGGATGGAATAACATTCCATGCTTTGGGCCAGACTCCAAGAGATAACCGAAGTGGTAAAATCAATCAAAGCATATCTTGACAAACATCATAAGATTGAAAGGAGGGGTGCTGTTGAAGGCTCAACATAACCAAAAAAATACTTACAAGATGTACAAATAATAATCAAACTGCGGTTCTTCCAGCTTAGGAGGTAGGATTATTACTATTATTCAAGTTCCAGAGAAGCATAAAAGCAATTAAGTACCCAATCTAATCTCCAATGTAAAGGGAGATGGACCATGAAAATTCCTTCTCAAGAACACGTACCAGATTTCAAGTAACGATCAAACCGAAGTTCTTCCAGGTTGGGAGGTAGGAGTATTACTTGTTTATTTAAGTTCCATAACATCACAAATGCAATGAAGTATCTGAATCATCATAAACATGTGAATTCGTTAATTTATAAGAAAATGTTATTGACCAACTCATACTTTCAACGAGTGTCCAGATACGGCTATTATGTTATTCAAGAACATAATGACAAAAATAATAAGGTTAATGAATTTCCATCTTTGTTATAATGAAAAGATTGCCAATAAACTCCTAACAGAGAACTTTTTTTTGCCAAATGCAGCATCTGTATTATCTATCCAGAGGGCTACTTAGGCTCACTGCCCCTAGACATCATAATTGTAACAAAATGCTTCAAGAAGGAAGTAGATATTAGCAGTCTATTTCATTCAATAAGTACAACTAATAACTTACTGAGAGGCAACAGTGGCAATAGCTGCTCCACCAACACCAAAACGAAGAGTGAACATGCAAATAGGAAACAGCAGTGCATTCAATATGTTGCCAGCTCCTGCTTATCAAAATCACAGGTTGAAAACCTTGAAAGGTCACATACAGTCATGTATTTGAAAAAGCTAAAGATAAACAAGAAATTTGATCAAAGTATGGATGAATATGCAACCATAGAATTATTACCAGAAGGTAAGCAAGCTGGGAAGCCTTGATGTAGGAGATCAAAATGACAAAAACAGCAAATACTACTATAATTAGACGGCCTCGTAAAGAAAACAAACATAGAGTTTATTGCCTTTTGGGAGCATTATTGGTAGAATCTGCAATTATTTGTGTATATTCAAAGTTCAAACTAGTGATATTTTTTCTATTCTAAGATTAAGAGGTACATGGTCAAGTAAAATATTCGTGACAATATTGTGTTTTATGGATCAGTCTCCCTGACATCATTCAGCCACAACTTACTAATGATATAAAAATTTATATAGAAACAAAGTGCTTGGCAACCATGCAGCCCAATGTTGCAAATATCACGTCAGTGAATATATCACCGAGAATCCACAAAGAAACTTATCGGTAACATTGGGGAAAATATCAACAAAAAAACAAAAATCATACAAAAATTATTCATTTTTCCAATTTTGTAAACATCTAAAGCAACCCTCTCCCTCTATCCCTTTTATGGGCAACTGTAACAATGAGTAACCCCATTGTTCTCAATCCCCTACTTTCTTTCTTCAAAGTGAACAAAAAAATCCAAAAAAGAACAAAATCTCTTCAATCAACCAATATTTTTCTCCCAATATATCATGATATTTTCAAAAGATCACAATATATTATTATATTCAAATTTGAAAAAATCCCAATTTTTTATGGCGAAATTATTGCCAGCCTGGGAAACTTGTAATATATCACAATGTTGGCAATATTTTTGCAATATTTTCACTCATGCAATCCACTAAACTTTATTGGTAATTACTGATACATCTATCATACTGGTTGTCCTTCTGAGTAAGAGGATGAAAATGCCCATCTTATACCTGTTACCTTCCTACCACCTAAACACATATGACTAGCACCATTTTCCATTCATTAACATCATCCATGCAACCCAAACACAAATGATCCTAGTTAAACAATATATGGTGCCATTTTATAGCATATCCATCATGACTCTTATATTAGGTGAAGAAAAGTAAACAATCATAATTTACCAAAGGTAAAAGATAACACCCCTAGATAAAAGTTCAAGAGTAGCACCCAAAAATGAAACCAAGCATCCAGAGGGAAAAGTATACTAATATTTATCAGCAGTGTTGCCGAAAAATCTAGAAGGCCTTGGAGAGAGGTACCCTACAAGGCAGGCGCTAGACTAAGTGACAACAACAGGGTCATGGCCCATTGTCACCATAGCCAAAACCCCCTACTCTTTATGGAGTTTCACCAATGCGAGGAGTCTTGGTATGTATATTGGTCACCTAATAGGTATTCTAAGCTTAAAGGTGCAAGGTGACAAAGAGGCCTCCAAGGGAAAGACACAATTTAGGCACAAGGCTCCAAGAGGAGGCAATTTGCTTTCCTTGAAAGAGGACAAATGAGGGCAACACAAGACCTAGGGTTTGAATGATATTTTAAAAGTTGGAATCACCTAAGGTCTAGATACAAAGATAGGGTTTCCCACAATGTATATCAACAAGGTTATGGCACATGAAACCCTCAAGAAGCCCCCAAGTTGAAGCTATAACCAAACTAGGGTTTGCCCTAGGGCAAGAGAAATTATTGATGAAATTGGAATGAATGTCCACCAAGGGAAAATGATTTTGAAGCAACCACTCAACCCTCGATGTTTAGACTTTTCATGACCCAAAATTCCTCCCCCTTGTCAATTCGCACTAGGCCCTAGCTAGTCGCTTGGCCTTAAGAGGGTTGAATCAGGTAAGGGAGAGAAAAGAGTAAAATTTATGGATAAAAATTGACTTGTTCACCAACAAAGGATAGCCACTACCTAATCCTTGGGTGGATGGCATCTATGGATGTTTAAGGTCAGCTAATCCTTGCAAAGGAGTAAGGATATTTTGATCCCCTAGCATTAAAACCCAAACTATTATCTTTGTGACTGATAAAAGGCACTTGGAAGAGCTACAACATGAGTTCACCAAGAGGAATACCATTCACATGTTATATAATGATTAATGCATGAAATAATGATATCTAGATTCTATGCAATTGATTTTCAACAAATTACGGCACAATAGAAAAACCCTAGATTACCAATATATTCCATACATTAGACATAAAGCAATTTATCAAATACAAGGCTCACTTACAAGATAACATTCATGAATAAAACATCGTTGATCCAAGATAAATTCTCCAAAGACAAAGGCATAGCTCCAATACAAAATTCGTTCCATAGATCAAATCTCTCCACAAGTAAAGAAGGTCAAAAGTCTCCTAAGAGAGGTCAAATTGTCCAAGTGATGATGATGACAAATGAAAAGATCCTCTCCACTATTTATATGAGGAGGACAAGTTTAATTTTTAGTCTAAAAGCCCCTAAAAGACAAGTAAAATCATAACGATGCATTGGGTTAAAATCCAACCCATCTAGTTTAGACAATAAATTAAATGAGAGCCCACAAATGTGAGCCATGAGGCCTCAAAAAGCTGACATCATCCAATAAATGAGCTTCATGTGGCATGCGTTGAGGCTTTTGAGTGATAAGTGGTGTAGAATCCTCTAAAAATCATTATTTGAGAGCTGGCCCTCAAATATCCATTAATATCCCTTTGTGGTTCCCAAAATCAACTTGCAGTACCAAAAGGTAGTCTCTTGGGTCTCAAAATGTCCATCTCTGCTCCAACGTTGAGGGCTTTCAAAGTGCTACCAGCCCTCCCATGTCTCAGAAGGTGAGACCATCCTCATTTGGGCCTTGAATCAATTGCCATCACTTGTACGGTATTAGGCCAGCCTACGGCCATGCTGGATCCAGGTGTATCATCATGAAGAATCATCAAATGCAGTGCAAAGTGGCAAAACCCTCTAGATGCAGGGGATTCCCAAGGGTAGGTAAGATGTGTTGCTATTGCTCGGAGACCCAAGGCTCTCAACGCTTCACCTGTGGGTGCCAATATACTTCTTTAGGGCTTGGGCACCTATAGGTAAGGTGCCCAGGTCATGGGTTGTTGACAGTTGAACCACCTAACAATCACAACATAAAGTCTAGTGAAAGCAACCAGTCCTCAAGGACAATGTCAATAACCATTTTTGCATCTAAGTGAACCTAGTTTGAATACAAAGGGCCATTTAATACTTGAGACAAGGCTTCCCTTCCAAAATTATGGCCTTGTGTTGATTTGGGGTAGCATTGGATGTACTCTAGCCACGAAATTTGGTGGAGAGGCTAAGGCACATGAGATCTCCAATACCCAGAAAGGGTTTGGGTAGATTCTAAACAGTTTGAGAGATATTAAAATAATTAATATTTTTAATGGAGTCCCTAAGTCTAAACTTAGGGAAGTTAAAATATTAATGTGAATTAATATAAAACTGTGTTAGAATGGTCCAAAAGTCATGGATCAAGCCAGATCTAATCTTAACCATTGATTAGGGACTTAATCTTGGTCGTTGATCTGTCAACGAGAAAAGTATAAGAGGAGGCTTGAGGGTCACTTGGAGAACACACCAAGAGATCAAGATTTCGACTTTCTAGGGCTGGGTTTGCTGAGAAAGTTGAGAGAGTGATCAGAGTTGCAGCTAAGGGGCAGTGATTACAGAAGCAGAGAGGCAGAGATAGCAGCGGGAGGATCAGCAGCAGTCAAAACCGCCGGGAACAGCCGGGAAAGTTCACGCAGAGGGCAGAAGAGGCTGACGCTGGGGTTTCGTGGGGCAAATTGGAGCTGTGGAGCTACCGGAGTGTTTATCCAGGGTTTCAGCCAGAATTTCTGCTTCCGAGTAGAGAGGTACTATTGCCGAGATTTTACTCTGTTGGGTGAGCCGGATTTGGCACCCAGATTGTATTTTGAAACTGCTTAATAAATCAAACCCTCAGATGGCTACACCGGTTTTCCCGCATTGGGTTTTTCTGAGGACATTAGTCCAAAAACAACGGGGTCACTTGTGTGCTTGTTTCTGTTTCCTTCAGTTGATGGTCTGTAATATGTTGAGCATGTACTTGTGTTTATTTTAAGTATTTACATGGTAAATAACTTGTTAATTAATCAGAACAAGTAGGAATAAATAAACCAGTGAGTACATGTAGGGTTTCTGACTGTTAGACTTAGAAACTTCAACACCTTGGACTCGCAATGGTGTTTCCTCCCTAGGTAGAAGTGGCTAAAGGACAATCTTATTAGGTGCTTCCATCCCCTAAAGGGAAGTAACATTTCCTCAATCCACCCTTCAATCGATATGTTTTAGTGAATTATGATGATATGGAGTGGAGAAGACTTCATGGCCAAGTGCCATGGTCAAAAAGACCAGCATGATAGGGGATGTGTATAAGTGAGGAGATGGCAATCATGGATGCATGAGTTACTAACTCGGCCTTTGTTTTTCCACCCCTCTTGTGTGCGTTTACTTTTGCTTGATTTTTCTTTGAATTATTGCTCATAGCTCCAAGGGTTAGGGATTGCTTTGAATGATGTATAGTAGTTGTATTACCCCCTTTGTTTTTCCACCCCTCTTGTGCGCATTTACTTTTGCTTGATTTATCTTTGAATTATTGCTCGTAGCTCCAACGGTTAGGGATTGCTTTGAATGATGTATAGTAGTTGTATTACCCCTTAATGATGAGGTAGCTCATTGCCCATCAAGGTTGGGACATGCAAGGGTTCATTTTTATGATGTAATGGAGCAACATGTGCTTAGGAACTAGGTGATGGCCATAATGAGTGAGGTAGAGCTCATGCTAGGCTTTTGCCCACATGCTAATGTGTATGTCCTGGCCATCTATTGCATTTTGACATTCTTTTATTTTACTTTGTTGTCGTGATATGCTCTTTCCTTTTCTTTCAGTTGCATCAATCTCCCAAGGCAAGGTTTCGAGCCCTACCTAGGTATGTGGATGTATGGGTGCCAAATCCCAGAGAACCAATGGTCAATTGAACCCGAAGAATGGAGGTGGAATATGGGCTTGTAATGTAAGATGGAAAGTGGTAAGTATGGAATAGGGATAGATGGAACACGCTATCTCAATCAAGGCTTCCCGAGTAGTGCCCCTCCTATACCCATTGGGCCATTAGGGGAGGTCCCACTGGACTAGGATCAAAGATTAACCCACATTTAAAGTGAAGGAACAAAATCACAATCAAAACCCCTCCTTCTTCTAGGTCACCCCATAATCCATATCAAATCCCAAATACAAACAAGCATAAGCACCTAATTACAAAATGAATAAAGTACCTTTTGATTGAAAGCCCACCTTCGTCCATGTGCTCTTGTCAGATGGGTGAGAAGGTATATGATTAATGCAGGTGGTGGAGATAAAATGGCATGTCATCAACTAGTGGTGGTTGTCAAGGGTTGCACAGTTGACCGACTAGATGCGAAGAATAGGAGAAAAGTTTTCACATATAGGGTCACCCAATTTGGAGGGTAACATCTGGCTCCAACTGAGACATGAGCTCACCATAGAGCACATGATCCATATGCTCGAACAGGGAGTTCATGAGTGTTGGAAATTAGTAGGCTTTAACTTAATATCAAATTTCCATAACATGATAATTACTTGTGAGACTGTTAACATTTTTATTATTATGTTTTCTTCCTTCAACAAGCAATTACCATAAAGCATGAAGATCACATAAGACAATGGTACACCAGATATAGGCTCCAAGCTAGGGAAAAACCCCCCCAAGGGGAAAACCCAAAAAATCTCTTCTTATAGAATTAGATCAAATGGCATATCCAAGACCCATGACCGCAGAAATTCCCACCTTTAGATGCCAAGACAGACCTTCCTTTCAACGGATTCATCAGCAAGAAACCAGCAACAAGAGGCATACCAAGACAAATCTTTCACAAACCCTAGCTCCAAGAAGAAATCCTTTTCTTCCAGACTTCGTCCTCTACTTCTTCTCTTCCCTTCTCTGTGATATTTCAGACCAAAAATCCATCCAAGTGTGTGTCCAAATGAGCTCCATCTATCCTCTATTTATACAATTCATTAGCGTGAGAATAGACATGTCCATTGGGGCAAGGCTGACTTGACATGTAGGCCGATTTGGCATCTAGAGGGGTTTTTGCCCCAAAATTTCTTTTTCTTTTTCTTTTACAATAGGTCCAAAATAGGACTTTGACTTAAAAACCTAGAAGCATTAAGAACATGCTTATCTAGAAAAATAATAATAATTGTTATTTTTCTATTCTTTTGATTTTTACATAAAATACATAATGGTACAAATTATGAAGACTGAAACTAGTTACATTCTCCAACACTCCCTCTTAACTAGGGAGGTATTCATAATTGTACACTTGGTACAAGGATATTCTCACACTAAAATATTCTCATAAGAAGAGTTGGATTGATGAGCCATTTGTAAGCATCAACATCATAACCAGCACTGCCATTGAGGCCTAACTTGACAAGCTCAACTCATTTGAGAGCAATATATTGGAAGGCTTTACGTGAGATACCGCACTACCTCTAATGCACATACCCCATCCAGATGTTCATAGGGTATGTCCTTTTAGGACTATTCTTATCTTGGATTTTCAATTGTTAATCCTCAAAGAATATCAGCCCTTTGCAACCACTCTTATCTAGATACCAGTCCTATCCTCAAATAGTGTTGGTACCTTTCCTTTCTTGGATTGTCTATCCTCAAGGAAACCACAAATGCTTTATCTAATCCTCCACCATTCTCCCTCCATGGCCTTCACATAGACTTACGGTTGTTAGTCCTGGTCAAGTGCATGACACATGAAGAAGAGAATACAAAAGTGATGTTTATCATCACTCCCTCTCAACCAGAGAGGATATCCCCATTCCCTCTTGATTAGGGAATAAATCCTTGCTCTTGTTCAACGAGACTCCTTTACTCCCTCTCAAATCTAGAGGATATTCCTGACTTCTTTTTCAATTTGAGAAGTCGTAACCACAAGCTCTCTAGCTTGTTCCCATAAGAGTATCAGCTACCAGTTCTTCATGGAGATAGTTGCATGGTTCCTTCTTTCCTTGGTATCTCTTCCTTCAATCTAGTGACAAGGTTCGGGCCATCGACCTTGCATATCACTTTCCTTTCTTTATCATCAATGAAGGCATTATATTGAGCCTTATCAAACCTCAAGCCAATCATAGCTCCCTCTGAAAGTGATCTTCATTGTATGAACTTGAACTTCAAGTTATCTCTTCACGCTACTACCTTTCAATCCCAAGATGATGATGCAAACATCTTGACTACATGATTGCCAAAACCATATATTCAATCCATACAGTTGAACTTGCCTCAACTGTCATCATGTATTCCTACAATATCCTTCCAGGTAGCAAAACAATATGTTAACCAAATAACCAATAACAAAAATATTAACATCAGACTTATCTTATCATGATTCCTTTCTCATCAAAGCATTAGTTTTCTGGAGTTCTTCGAGATCAACATCCTTTTGTATGATCCATCTCCATGTGAATCTTTCTTCATGCATTCATTTTACTCAGAGTGCCCATGAATCGAACTTGATTACCAAGTTATAATATCTTCCTAGGAGTTGTTATTGTTAATTCCCTTTCTTTCTTCTGAAGACTACTCTTGATGTTGATCAATATCTTATGTAATCTTTGCTTCCATACAACCATCTAGCCACTGATCTTAAATGAACCTACTTCTTGTCGAAGATAGAGTTCTTTCCTAGGAGTGGAAAGACTGCAACTTGACCATCTGCATTCCTTCATCCTTCAAAAGTATTGTTTCCATACTAGATGGAATATATACCAATCATGTCATAATGCTTCTTCCAAGAACCTCCTAAATAATGGTTCTTATAGGATCTTGATGATCCATCTTTGCAAAATGACTACCTCTAACATTATGTTAGAAAATGTTTGGATGAACAATAATATGCAATGTGGTCCCAATCTTCTTAATTTTGAGAGCTAGATGATTTTGTCCAAAGCAACTTGATAATGTAGACTCTAATTTTACTATCATAATGCCATGCTTCATCTTCATATCATCAATGTGTTCCTATGAACTCATCATGTCCATCAGGGTCCTTACAGTTCCCTCTTTTCATCATGCTCATTATTAACAAGCACAAGAATTGCTTTGCTTTGCCATCCTTCTCGTCTTGCTTCCTTTATTATGTACCTGCAATATTTACCAACAAGCACAACCAAGCAAAAATATGCAAAGACAAAAGCATGATGTCAGTTATGTCAATCTAGGGCTTCCATGGTGTCTCAGAGGATGGATTCCTAGGGTTTTTAAATACAAACCCTAAATTCCTTGACCTTACCCTTGATAAGGATTTTACTTTCAGTGGAAACATCAGCCCTAGGATTTTGATGTCACATCCTAGGGTTTATCCAACTTAACCCTCGTTAGGGTTTACCATATACCATAGATTATCTACAAACCCTAGATTGAATTTATTTCAATTGAAAGGGTTTCTATAGAGGGAATAACCAAAATAGGGTTAGGGTTTTTCACTCCTAGGGTTGATTCAATCAACTAGGGTTTAGTAACCTTAAGTATACATATCTACAAACCCTAACAACTTTATAATTATCAAAGTCTATAATAAGTGAATCGTAAAAGCCTAAATGCAAGACCCTAATCATACTATATACATGCCTTGTATACAAAAGGGAAAACTACGTACCTTTGACTTCCATTATGACAAGGCACTGCTTCAAAAGACTTTCGAACTATAATGCCTTCTTCAAAAACACATTCTAGCGTTTTATTATATCTTTATCAGCTAGACCAAGTTTATCCATTGATCATCATTTTGTTTATATGACCAAAATAGTCGTTAGCAAGGTCACAATCATCATATAAATTGAACCATCATCCACAGAGATTCGATGTCATCCATCAACCTTTAAGCTTCACGAACCAAGGTCAACCTTTCATGGCAGATCAATTATATTAATGTAATTTAGAGTATTTGTTGGCCATGATCACAATGTCATTAACTAACATATACTCGAATTCATAATAAAGATCATTGTGCCACTTAAATGATCCAATCGCGAGCACTTCTTACAGAGTAATCTCACGGAGTAATCTTACGAAGCAATATATCGACGAGTCATGGATCTAAGCCATACTGCCGCAAATATAATCCTGAGACTTATCATATGCACGCCATTAACGACAACCATGGACCATAGAATGAGCGATATCTCTAGCCTCATATTTAAGCACCAAGTATGTTTGAAATCTTGCCTACAAATGATAAACCTTTGTATGGATCAGTTGCTAAAAAGGATTGGAATGAACCCAACTCATGATGTTTGAATTGGACTTGAACATCCCATGTTGCATCATTCGATGGAGGAAACACATATGACTTGCATCCTAACGGCCCTGAATAACAACCCACAAGCACTCTGGTTGATCCACGTCTCTGATTTCCAACTGCTGATTCATTAAAAAATCTCAAAGTTATATACGTCATGATATGTGAATCTTCAAATTTGACGCAGAGAACTATTGGCAGAAGTCATAGATTGAAATTGTGCCATGCGAGATCATGTCATATTGGTATATATGAATCAGGTGATACGAGCAGAACGAGTCATAATATATCATATGGCAGTTATCTGAACTAACTATCTACTACGATCATTGTATACAGAATCTTTGAAGCTACGAAGCCTCCAATCATAAGAGCGATTTAATCCAAACCAAAAATGACGCCCAATAGAGCCATAATTTCATTCACAAAAAAGCCAGTATATGTGAATTTCTTATCATAACAGAGCAAGCCTTCAACAGAGTGTGAGACAGTTTAATATAGGACAACGAGCCACAATACGAATCATAGAGCGAGATATAAAATATCAAACTGCCTTGCCACTAAAAATTGAAAACAACTGATCAAGCCCAGACTTGAAAGTGATCTTCAACCTCTGCCTTCAAACTGCCTTTGCTCTGATACCATGTTGGAACTTGGGAGGTTTTAACTTAATATAAAATTTCCTCAAGGATCCTGCCCATCTGTAGCTCTATCGAACTATAGTTCTAAATCAACCCATCTCCCGCCTGGAGGTATCTTGGCTGTCATGGCAAACTCCTCCTCCTGTTCGATCTTTGCGGCTACAACCTTAGGATCGTGCTTCTCATCCTTGTCCTTTTTCTTCAAAGGACACTGGGATGCATAGTGGCCCATTTCGCCACATTTAAAACACTTCACCTTGGAGACGTCTTTCTTTCGTCTCTGTTGTCCCTGTTGTCCCTTCGATGCAAGGGTTGCATTCTCCTCCTCCTCCTTGGCCTTCGACCCACTGCTGCTACTGCTTCTGTCAAGCTTGACCTTGACAGTTCTCTCCTCAGCTCCTCCTGTTTTAGAGTTGCCCACATCTCATCCCAATTTGGCAATGTTGCTCTGCCCAGGATACTCTGGACAAAGACTTGCCACCCATCAGAGACCGAATTTAGGGCCAGTCTCACTAACTCTGAATCTTGAGGTGTATAACCCGCCGACGACAACTCATCACGGGTCTCCTTCAGCTTCGTGAGGAAGGGATCCACATGCTCTCCCTTCTGCATCTGAGCAGATCTCAGCTTCTGCTCTAAGTACATCTTCCGCTGCTCAGAAGATTCCTGATACAACGTGGCCAAGGCATCCCACATCTCCTTAGAATTTGCTCTACTAGCAACGTGGCGCACCACGTGATCCTTGACTACATCTAAGATCATCCTCTTGGCCTTTACCATCTCAACCTTGTACTTCTTCAGCAGATTTGCATCTGCAGGTTCAACTCCCACACTATCGACGTATGTGTTGAGGGCATGCTCATCTAGAAGGAAAGACATTCTAGCCTTCCAGATGACGTAGTTGTATGCTCCGTCCAACCTGTCCTGATCCCTCAAGCCACTGGTTGCCATATCCTCTGAAAATTGTCGAACAACTCCCTCTTTCTCCCTACTGCGTAGCTTCTAGGCTGGCTTACGTACTCCCTGATGGAGCTGATAAGTTTGCTGCTCCTTTGTTGCCCAGCAAATGAGAAATATTGATTTCCTTGGCAAGAAATCACTAAGGAAGTATTCCCTCATTATGCGATCTGCTTCCTTCTTCTGTCGGCATTTCTGCCCATCACTTAGCTTGCAAAAAACTACGTCTCTCTAGCTCTGCATTGAGGCTCTGCGTGGATCCCTCTGCCTTGGCAAATTCTCGATCCAGCAGTCTTATCTCTTTGTAGGCTCACTCAGAGAGAGACACCTACAAAAATATAGCCCTCTTGGCTAGAACTGTGCAATCCCTCAGGGGATTCGAACTGCTGCTTGCTAGCCCTTGCTTCAGTGCTAGATCTGCTCTTCCTGTTTCACATCAATAGCTCTGATACCATGTGAAAATTCCTAGATCTAACAATCTCTGGAATCCTACTGCAACCAGTTGAATCTACTTCACCTAGATCGTAAATTACATTACAAACTTATTTCAGATTTCTTCTTGAAATATTGAAGTAAATTACTAAAGCAACCTACACCAAATTAAATATGATTCTGAAACATAGAAACTGAGCAAGGAATTACAAACACATAGAACACCGTTATTTTTGGACAAATTCCCCTGGAAAAACCCAATGCAGGAAAACCAATGCAGCAGTAAATTTTGAATACATCTTTGAATACCTCACAGGGTTATTCAGTTACAAAGACAAATACTAGCAGAAAACTTAGTGAGATTGCCTCACACAATCACTGAGAAAATCCCGGCTGTTCCAGCTGCTAGATGAGGTGCCCCTAGCAGGCCCTCCGTTGTCTCTACGTTGTCCCAGCATCAACCCTCTCAAGCACAGCGTCACCCAACTGGGGAATAAATCGAAAGCCCAGAGTCACTACTCTCAGCCCCCCGGTCTCACACCCCGATTTCCCGCTGCTGAAACTGACTCTCTGCTCTGATTTTCGACTCTCTCTCTCCCTCTACGTGGCCCTTCTGGCCTTGTGTCAGCCTCTGCATCAAGGCTACTGGATCACTCTCTTCCTCTCCCTTCCGATGATTCTCCGGCTGAGAATCTCTCTCTCCGGAAGCTATTATCCCTGCCCCTCAATTGCAAGAAATCTTCTCAATCGATTTTTCCTCCTGAGAACTTCTCACTTCATAAAATCGATTTCTTGATCTCTCTGTGTATTTTCCAAATGACCCTCGAGCCTCTTCTTATATCTTCCTGTTGAGCAACCAACGGCCTAGATTAACTCCTAATCAAAGGCTCAGATCGTTTTGACTTGATCTTCGTCTTTTTCTAGAAGATTCACCCACAATTAGATTAATATCCATTAATATTTTAATTTTCGTAAGTTTAGACTTAGTAACCCCATTAAAATTATTAATTATTTTAATATAATTGTCTCAGGGTGGAATTTCCCAAGACGTTTTCTGGTTTCTTTAGAATGCATGTGCCTAAACTTCCCTGAAAAATTTGACGCCTAGAGCACATCCGATGCTACCCCAAATCAACAGTTATAAGTAGGTAGAAAAAAATGTACAGTTAAAAGAAGAATTTGAGAATGTACATATTGATTCAAATAACAATGTAGATAATGATATGAATGAAATAGTGTTGAATGAGACTGATGAAAATCCAGAAGAGCTTGAGGTCCTACAATTGAAAGACAATGTGTTGCCAAGGGGTTTTGTACGTTAGAAGAGCTCTTTGATTTTAATGATGTGGCAAAAAAGCCAAAGATAGAACCTGTAGGAGCTGAGGTTGAAGACAACAGTATAAGTACTAAGGAAAATCCAAAGATCGTAAAGTTGTCCAAGTCCTTACCTCCTAATGAAAAATAGAAGTACATTGATCTACTAAAAGAATATTCTGATGTGTTTGCTTGGGGTTATGAAGATCTAAAGGCATATGATACCAATATTATACAACATACCATTCCCATTAGAGAGGACCAAAAACCTTTCAAGCAGAAATTAAGGAGGGTAAATCCAGTTCTGTTACCCTTGATAGAAAAAGAGGTTAAAAAACTTTTTGATGCCAAAATCATTGTGCCTTTAAGATTTTCAAAATGGGTGTCAAATCTAGTGCCAACAAGGAAAAAGACAGGAGAAATAAGACTGTGTAGATTTTAGGAATCTGAACAAAGTGTCACTCAAAGATAACTACCCTCTACCTAAAATGGATCATATTTTACAGAAAGTAGTTGGTTCCAGCAGAATTTCTTTGCTCGATGGTTTTTCAGGATATAACCAAATTCTGGTGCATCCTGATGATCAGCATAAAACAGCTTTCACAACACCTTGGGGAACCTTTATGTATGTAAAGATGCCCTTTGGCCTTATGAATGCAGGGGCCACTTTCTAGAGAGCAATGGATATTGCTTTCGCAGATGAGAAGGATAGATTTATTGTGATTTATCTAGATGACATTACTGTATTTTCCAAAACAGATGAAGATCACCTGCTTCACTTAAGGATAGTTTTTGAGAAATGCAGGAAATATGGTATTTCCTTGAACCCCAAAAATACTATTTTTGGTTTAGAGGAAGGAAAGCTACTTGGTCACATTATTTCAAAAGATGGTATCAGAATAGACCCCAACAGAGTTGAAGCCATAATGAAGATTGATCCTCCCAGGAACAAAAAATAAGTTTAGTCTTTCATTGGCAGGATAAATTTCCTGAGAAGATTCATCCCAAACCTAGCCGAGATTTTGAGAGCAATCACCAACATGCTGAAGAAGGATACTAAGATAAAATGGAATAGTGAGGCTAAAAAATCTTTCAATGAAGTGAAAGTAGCTTTGACATGTGCTCCTGTTTTAATTAGCCCTGATTTTACTAAAGATTTCATGATTTTTTCTTTTGCATAAGAACACACTATTGTAGCAGTTTTGTTGCAGAAAAACAAGGAGGGACATGAACAACCTATAGCATTTTTCAGCAGAGCTTTAAGAGATGCCTCCTTGAAGTACAATATCATGGAAAAACAAGATTTTGCTTTAGTAAAGGCACTGAAGGACTTCAGAGTGTATATTCTACATTCCCACATAATTGCTTTCGTTCCAAGTGCAGTAGTGAAAGATATCCTCACTGATGCACATGGGAAAAGAGGCAAATGGATTGCAATAATTTTAGAATATGACATTGAGATAAAGCCTACTAAACTCATCAAAGGTCAAGGACTAGCCAAACTGATGGTTGAGTCAAATTTTCATGCACTGGACATAAATTTTGTAGCTGCTCTAGATGAACAACAAGATATGGCGACTCCACATGTATCAGAAAATTTTCTTACTTCCCCCTAGTATGCAGATATTGTGTATGTTTTGCAGAATTTACAAGCTCCTGTTGGTTTGACCAAAACCAAGGCTAGATTTCTTAAACTAAAAGTTGTAAAGTTCTGCATTTTGAATCAAGCTCTATATTGGAAGGATGTTGGAGGTATTTTACTGAATTGTTTATTAAAGGATGAAGCAGATAAAGTCATGGAGGAATTTCATCAAGGTGACTGTGGAAGACATTTATACTGGAAGGCCACTGCCAACAAAATCCTGAGAGTTGGTTTTTACTGGCCTACCTTGTTTGCAAATGTTCATAAAAAGGTATCAACTTGTCATCAATGTCAAATTTTTGAAGGCAAGAGAAAACTCCTACCTCTACCTCTCAAGCCTATCTCAGTGGAGGTGCCTTTCCAACAATGGGGTTTGGATTTTATTGGAGAAATCCACCCAAGCTCTTCAGCTCAACATAAGTGGATCCTAACAGCAACAAACTACTTCACCAAATGGATAGAAGCAGTCCCAACCAGACAAGCTACATATTCTGTCATCATTCAGTTCATTGAAGACCATATTCTCTCCAGGTTTGGTTGTCCCCACAAAATTATTACAGATAATGTTGCAGCTTTTAAATAAAAAAGGATGATTGATTTTTGTAACAAGTATCACATAGTGTTAGGTCATTCTACTGCCTATTATCCCTAGGGAAATGAGTTAGTTGAATCTTCTAACAAGTCATTAGTGAACATCATAAAGAAACTACTGCAAGAAAACAAGAAATCTTGGCACAAGAAATTGATAAATGCCCTATGGGTTGATAGAATAAGCACAAAGAAATCAATTGGAATGTCACCTTTCCAATTGGTTTATGGAGTAGATGCAGTTTTTCATGTTTCCCTAGGAATTCCAGTGCTGAAATTATTGCAGGAAGAGGAAGCAGAACCAAATGATGCTCAGAGAAGGATCAATCAATTAATACATTTGCAGCAAACTAGAGAAGAGGTTTACAACAATACACAGGTCATTCAAGATAAAATCAAGAAAATTCATGACAGGAGGATTAAAGCAGATGATTTTCAGCTAGATGATATTGTTTTAAAGTGGGATGCCAGGAATGAAGAGAAAGGGAAACATGGGAAGTTTGACAGTTTGTGGAAAGGCCCTTACAGGATTGCAGTTGTCCGAGGAACTCATGCATTTTTGTTGGAAGATCTCACTGGAGAAACATTGCTCGAAGGGCCTGTTAATGGCAAGTTGCTCAAGCACTATTTCACTCAAGGATAGATAAGTTTTCATACATGTCATTGTAAATATCATTTTATCTTTTATTGCAAGTGAGGGTGGCTGACATCAGGAATTGAAGCCCGCAGAGAAGGCCCTAAGCTTCTGATGAGTTGCTACCAATATTTATAATAACAATAGCTAATCAATTCAGTTACAGAACAAGGACAAATGACCATTACCCAATGGAAAAAGGCTATTGATCTATGGTGTTCTTGGCACCTCATAGGGAGGATGTCATCCCCATTGGACACACTGTTAAAAAAATGTGATATAAAAAAAAAAAAAAAAAAATTAGGGGAAAATATATATATGTGTGTGTGTATGAAAACAAAAGAAAATAAATAAAAAAATAGAAAATAGAAAAATATAAGCCCCTATAGCGAGCCAATCAAAATGCTGCTTTAAATTCGAAAATGTCAATTTTATATAGCATGTTTCAAACTTTCGTTATAATGCTTTATAATGTATTATGTATCAAATAATACGTGTCGTTTGTTGCTAAATAGCACGCTGAGACCAACAGCCAGGATCATCTCCGCTAAGATCTATGGCGGAGGGGTAATTCCCCCCCCCCCAACCCCCGCACTCCCAACGGTTAACACGGGGGGGGAAAAAAATGGTTTTCGCCCAAACCACTTGGGCCGACGTGGCGACGTTTGGTGCATTTCGGGGGGTCCCCTCCCAATACCATTTACCACCTGCAACCCCCCCCCGGCGGAAAATACCGCCGCTCCATTCCCGCCAACTACCCATTACCTCCGCCATTCAACTCCCGCCACTTGTCTTCTCATCCGCCACTCCACGCTCGCCATCTGTCTTGCCACATCACCCCCTCCACATTGACTAGTCGTTCAACATTCGAATATTTGCTGCCAATTCTATAGTGAATGTTGTTTCATTTAATTTCCCGTTGTTTATCCGTTTTCTCAATAAATCTGCCCCCCGCTCCATAAAGTTAACTTTTATGTTATGCTACCGATCGAATTGTTATAAAAACCCCTGGAAGCCTACAAATTCATTTCTTTCACCACGCCATTCATTTTGTCGGTCGAAGATCAAACTGCCACCAACTGTCAACCTTCTACCGCAACTTTCATCCGCGAAGTCGACCAATTATCACCCGGGTAACCTTGTTCTTTAGAATTTTGTTTATCAAACATTTTCTGATATTGTTCTTCCACATCTTGTTATTTCATTTCCAAGATGTTGACACGCAAAGGAAAGGAAAAAGTTTCATAACAAAATCCCATGATTCCCCCTATGCCTGATTTTGATAAATCCCCTCTAATTGACACCTAGTATAAAATTGTCGAGACCCAATGTGAATTTGACCTTTACGAACTTTACAACTGGGCCAAACAAAAATTCCTTGACAAAAGTGATGATCTGAACATTTGGGAATCCCTTCTCCCTCAGTTTATTTTCCCCCAAACTCACTTTTTTCCTGAATTCTCCACTTGGTGCCATCTCCAATACCTGCCAAGCCAAAAAGTTGTTATTTCCCAAAATAACAAAGTCATCTTCTCCATTTCCCCTGAAAGTATTTGCCAGGCCCTGCAACTTGAATACCAAGCCTCCCATCATCCTTTCTCAGTTGATGTATTGATGGAATTATACAAAAAGTTGACTTTCCCTCAGAGAGCACAAATCTTCGAATGTTTCCTTCCCGAAAATGTTGAATTACCCCAGACCAATCCCCCATACCCAGTCTCGATCTTCCCAGAAATGTCCAAACAAGTAATTTCTATGGTAACCCGACTGCTTGGGTATTATAATGATCAATGGGTAGATGAAATAGTTCTGGGATTTTTGTCAATTTTTGCAGTTGGCAAAAAGCCATCCATTCTTTTCAATTACAGTCAATTTTTGTCCAATGCAATGCATGATCAATTTGTAAATTTCAAAGCCAAAGGTGTTTTCAAATATCAGTCGGTATTGGTTTATCTTATGTTATTTCATCAGTCAGACAGGTTCAAATTTCCTTTACAGAAGACAGATAATGAGGGAAATCCTTTGTCAGTGATTCACTGGACTTCTCTGGTTAGAAATAACTCAGAGGAGTATACTTACACTGATTTTGTTGATAAGTTTCTACATACCTCATTATGCTTGCTTTGCAGTGATGTGATCCCGAGGATTTCACCAGAGATAAAGAAGATATTGCACTTGTCAAAGCAATCAAAAGTTGGAGACTGGTATTTATACCAGAATTATACTGAAATTAGAATATATGGATCAGAATTACCTCCTTACAGGTTACCAGTGTTTATACCAATCAAAATATTTGCATTAGAATACACAAGACAAATGTTGAACATGGATGAACTGCACTTCGTATCCTACAAAAAGAAAGCACAGTTCAAGCTAAAGGCTAATATAGGTCCTTATATTGTGTAAAGATCAAAACTGGAAAACAGAAACCGTAGAAATTTTTGATTTTGTACTTACCTGGACTGTTATCTGATCCGGTGAAGTTGATGATGCTGCTACTGCTCTGCTCCAATTACCCGGGAGACCAATTCCACCCAGCCAGACTGAGCAGAGACTGGCTGCTCAATCCAGTAAGCTTCTCACAGAAGCTCACTGTCCCCCGTGCCCAGAACCTCAGACGGATTAAAGCTCTTCCAATGGCAGACCTCTCTCACTGGCAGACCTCTCTCACTGCTGAATCCTTCCTCCTGGTTTCTAACTCCGTTCTTCCAGCCCCCCTTCTCGGTTCAGACCTCCGGTTTTTATCTGCGGGCTTGGCGGTGGCCGCCCTCCTACCTGCAGCCACCACCTTCCCTCCTCCCGACACGCCTTCCATGCATTTTGCGGCTCTCAGATATTTTTGCCCCTGCTGTCTTATGTCTTTTCTTATGTATCCCATTTGGTTTATGCGCCCCTTATATAAGGGTGTTTTCTTTTCTTTTTTTTTTCTTTTTTTTTATCATAAGGTTTAATTTTATAAAGTTCAATTTATATATTTTATAAAGTTTAAAATTTATATTTATAAAGTTTAATCATATTTATTTTAAACTTTGATTCATATTTGTTTTAAGGTTTATTATATCTGTTTTTAATATAAAGTTTAAAACTTTATATTAGTGGATTAGTTTAGGTGGGTTGTTACATACACTCCCCCTTCAGAAAACTTCGTCCCGAAGTTAGAGTTTTAGGTTTAAGATTTTAATGGTCACGTCTTTCCCTATCCAGGTCCCCAAGCTATTCTAAAATCCTCCTATCCTTCCTAATCTCTTCTGCTCCCATCCTATCCGTCCTCTACTGGAGTATGCCATGGCGTCAGTTTTACTGACCTAACCATTCATAAACTCTAAGGTGACAGCGTCGGTTATACCGACCTGATTCCCAGTAGGCATCCGGCAGTCATCATCACACGTCTAGGGGAGCGTGATTCACACAGTCCTCCCATGACTCCAGGATTCGGAGGATAAACGGTGGGCAACACCTCCACCCCTCCTAGTAGAATTAGGGCTAATACCCTATCATAGAATCACTTTGAGCTTTAATTGTTCTGAGATTCTGCCATCACGTGGTCATCCCAGTAACTGTCTATTACCTGTAATCATACACTTATCTATGCATTCGTAAAATGTGTATCAGCATATTCAAAATAACTCACGTATTATTCACTTATGAATTCATCTATGATACTACAGTACAACATATTTTGCCATATTCCATGCATGTCTTTTGACTTTCATCTAGAATGTATTCACTTCCTGATTTCTATCCCATTGATCATATTGACATGTATAAATAAATCAGATCTATAATATCTTAATTTCTTTCAGAAGTAAAATCATTCAACGGTCTTTAACTTTACCTTGACAACTATAACTTAGTAAAACGAACCACATATATCGTTTTGGTATCCATGTACCAACAGAAATTAAACATATATTATGTCACAAAATTTCACATTTCTCTATAATCATTCAAAATGTTTTTGAGTCTCTGATTGCAGTGAAGTAAATATATACTAAACATAGTTTAAGGTTCTTCAAAATTGACATAGATTAGGGTATCTTTGACATATGTCCTCTGTATTTTCCCAAGTTGCTGATCCAGGACTATACTTGTCCTATTGGACCTTAACTTGGTCCACCAGGCGGTTCCTCAGCTGATGAACTCTACATTCCAGTATACGTAACGGTTCGACCGTTATGACTCCCTCGTTCGATACCTGCAATTCCTTCCACTGGAGGTTATGAGATAGATCAGCTATATAATGTCTTAATACAGAAACATGAAATACATTATGAATTCTATGCAGATGAAGTGGCAGGGCAAGACGATAGGCAATAGGTCCCACTCTTTCCACGACTTTAAATGGCCCAATAAATCGGGGTGACAACTTTGTCCCTTTTCCGAATCGAATAGTACTTTTATTTGGTTTGATGCGGATGAAAACCTGATCCCCTACTTCATACTTCCTATCAATTCTGTGAGCATCAGCATAACTCTTTTGTCTATCCTGGGCTTCCTTTAATCGTTGTCTAATTTGTCTTACCTGTGCTTCCATTTCATGGATTAATTCGGGTCCTATTATCACTCGATCTTCTAACCTATCCCAACTTAACGATGTTCTGCAAGGTCGGCCGTATAAAGCTTCAAATGGAGGCATTCCAATCGAGCTGTGGTAACTGTTGTTGTATGCGAATTCAACCAAGGGTAAGTACTTTTCCCAGTGTGACTGCTGATCCATCACATACATTCGCAACATGTCTTCAAGAACTTGATTTACTCTTTCAATTTGCCCATCGGTCTCAGGATGGTAAGCAGTGCTTAAATTTAGCTGAGTACCTAAGGTTGTCTGCATGCACGTCCAGAATCTAGAAGTGAATCGTGAATCTCTATCGGATATAATCTTTTTAGGTACTCCATGAAATCTGATAATTTCATTTATGAATACTCGAGCTACGTCAGCAACATCGTAAGTATCTCTTACGGGAATGAAATGGGCGCTTTTTGTTAATTTATCCACCACTACCAAAATGGCATTGTGTCTTTGAGAAGTAAGAGGTAGTCCAGTGATAAAATCCATAGAAATGGTCTCCCATTTAGACATAGGAATGTCGTGGGGTTGTAAGAGGCCCACTGGGTGACAATGATTTGCCTTTACTTGCTGACATTCCAAACATTTTGCAACAAATTGAGTGATATCGCGCTTCATACCTGACCAAAAGAAGAGTTTCTTGGTGTCCGCATACATTTTCCCTACTCCAGGGTGAACACAATATATTGCTCTGTGGGCTTCCCCTGGATGGTATCTCGAAGATTTTTATCATCAGGAATATACATCCTTCCATGTAATCGTAAGATTCCATTGTTTTCTAATTCATATCCCTCAAATTTAGATTCTTTTGCCCTTTTTCCTTCAAGACTTGCTCTCACTTTTAAATACCAGCTGTCTTTTATAAGATGATCCAGTACTCGTTGTCTTAAGTCCACTTTAATGGGTATGAGAGAAAATATCCGAGGTCTCCTGCTTAAAGCATCGACTACTACATTTTCTTTTCCCTTAATGTATGATATTCCGAAGTCATATTCACTTAGGAATTCACTCCATCGCCTTTGCCTGGCATTTAAGTCTCTTTGGGTGAACAAATATTGTAGACTTTGATGGTCGCTTTTAAGTGTAAAACTTCGTCCCACTAGATAGTGTCTCCAAATCTTTAAAGCTAGCACTACAGCGGCTAATTCTAAATCGTGAGTAGCATAGAGTTCTTCATGAGGTTTTAACTTTCTGGAAGCATATGCTATCACTCCCCTATCCTGCATCAACACTGCACCCAGCCCTTGCTTGGATGCATCAGTACATACCGTAAAATCTTTGTCCATATCAGGGACTCTTAGGATTGGTGCACTGGTGAGTAGTCTTTTGAGTTCAGAGAATGCTTTATTACATTCCTCGGTCCATTCATACTTAACACCTTTACGCTGAAGGGTTGTGATTGGCTTTGTGATTTTGGAGAATCCCTCTACAAATCTCCGGTAATAACCGGCTAAACCCATAAAGCTTCGTATCTCATGTGCATTTTTCGGTATTGGCCATTCCATGATCGCTTTTACCTTCTCAGGATCTACTGAAATCCGTTCACCTGATATGGTGTGACCCAAATAATGAATCCTTTCCTGAAAGAAGGAACACTTGGATAGTTTTCCATATAACTGACGTTCTCTAAGGCAAGACAATACTATCCGCAAATGATCTTCATGCTCTTTCTCATTCTTGGAATAGATGAGAATATCATCTAAAAAGACTTGCACAAATTGATCAAGATATTCACGGAAAACACTGTTCATAAGATTCATGAACACAGCTGGCGCATTTGTTAATCCAAATGGTACCACAGTAAATTCATAATGTCCAAAATGTGTCCGGAATGCAGCCTTAGAAATATCATTTTCAGAAATCCTTAGCTGATGATATCCTGATCGAAGATCAATTTTTGAAAAGACAGCAGCTCCTTTCATTTGATCGAAAAGATCATCGATTCGAGGTATAGGGTATTGATTCTTTACTGTAGCTCGATTCAAATCTCAATAATCTATGCATAATCTTAAGGATCCATCTTTCTTCTTCACAAAAATTACAGGAGCGCCCCAAGGTGATGTACTGGGCCAAATATGCCCTATATCGAGTAGTTCCTTCAATTGAATTTGCAATTCCTGAAGTTCTGGAGCTGTCATTCTATAAGGCGTTTTAGAGATCGGTTGGGTACCTGGTTTTAATTCAATAGTGAGATCCAATTCTCTTACCGGGGGTAATCCAAGTAGTTCTTTTGGAAATACATCCGGGAATTCGGCTAACACCGGATATTGTTCTAAGGATGGCCATTTTTCTTGGCTTACTTCTTGAATTGCATAAGCCTGACAACCTTTTCTTAAACAACGCTTCATTTGCATTGCTGAAATGTAGCGTAAAGAAACTTCCCTCTTGATTCCTTGAATTTGGATTACTTCTCCCTCATCATTTATGCCTAGAATCCTTTTCCCATAACAGTCTACCCAAGCTTGGTGAGCTTCTAACCAATCCATACCTATGATAAGATCATACGTTCCTAAGGCTGCGACATAAACTTTCAGTTTAGTCGAACAGACCCCTAGGTCAATTTTGCATTGATCCACACTCAAGCCCACGGTTTGGAGTTCTCCTGAGGCCATTTCCACTTGATGGAAATCATTTTGTCTACGAGCTGCCAACCCACATTTGTTTAATGCATATGACGAAATGAAACTATCTGTGGCACCAGTATCAAATAAAATTTTGAGTTTTATACCATTGATAATACCTGAAGATTCCACTACAGTGGATTGATGGGCTGCTTGGTCGTGGTTGACTACTGCATGAATTCTATGATTACCTCGATTGGTTGATATCGGCTCCTTTCCAGTCCTATGCAATATATTCGATGAAGCTTCTGGGCAGTCACGCTGAAAATGCAGTCCCCCACATCCCCAACAATTGAGCTACGTTGATCCTCTTGAATCAAGGTGTGAATTTCTAGAGAACGAGCTTCGTCCTCTCATGTTGATTCCTCTCGCACTTCTTCCTCTACCGGCAGTCCCTCGCGATGCCCATGGACTGGTGTTTGATGATTCTGCGGCTATAGTGTTTACTGCCATGGAGCTCTTGTCCCCACATTTCTTGGGGTAAACCTGTTACCGTAAGGTGGCCTCGAGCTACCTCCTCTGAAGAAGTTCTGGGGAGCCTTTCCTGAAAATCCTGATTGTAAAGGCCCTGCTGGCCCCATATCTTTTTTTGATTCCTAGGTGCTCTTCAGCATAACGACCACATTCAACCGCCTCAACTACTGATGACGGTTTCCACATGCTTACCAATGCTCTAATGCGAGGGTTTAACCCAAATATGAAGCGTTCAGCTTGACGTTCATCAGAGTCTAAGTAGTGAATGTATTTTACAAGCTCCATAAACCTTATCTCGTACTCTTCCACTGTTTTATTTCCTTGAATTAATGTATGAAAGGCTTTGGCTTGCTGTTGTTGAAAGTATGGAGGTAAATACTTTGCGCGGAACCTTTCCTCAAATAGTTCCCAAGGAACATTATCCGATGTAAGGTGCAGCTGCTTTTCCAGATTTCCCCACCAAATCAAGGCACTTTCCTTTAGTTGAAACACGGCAATTTTTGTTTTTGCTGAAGACGAATATTCTCTTAACCTAAAGCATCTGTTCATTCCTTCCAACCATGCTTCAGCGCGTTCACCTGCTCGACCTCCTAAGAATTCTGGGAGTCTGATTTTCTGAAGCTCCCTAGAAATGTCCTCTTTTGATCTTCCGGGCTCAAAATTCTTTGGTTCCGCTGAACTGGCAGCCAAATGTTGAAATTCCTCTTTGGTTTTAGCCTTAGTTGATTCTTTTAATGTCTCCAATAAGGCTTCCAAAGAGTTCATTATCACAGTTAACTCTGGCGCTGGGGCGATTGATGTTGATAATGGTCTTGATGGTGACGATGGGGACGATGATGGCGACGGTGGCGGCCTTAATGGTGGTGATGCTGCCCGATCACGTCGTCATCGCTCATAAGTCCTTACCATTGTAATGGTTCCTGAACATATCACAAAATTTTATAAAAAATTTGAGGTAGACAGTTGAATTTTAACATATAGTTTCTTTTGCAACATCATATTCATAAACGGGTATAGTTTTGCTATTTTTATCCGCTAGGCGGATCTTACTGGTACCGAGGTCAAGGAGGGTGGTCTCGCGACCTCCTTGTCCTAATGCAGGGTATTCTATCCTAATATGAAGAATGCAATAGTGTATGGTCATTAGCTCCTAAGGTAGATCATCGAAAATTTATTACTAAATAACATTCACAAATGAAGATGTTAAACGCCTTGTTATAATGAATATCGACAACATACCCGTCACACCGCAACCTAGTTATTATTATTATTATTATTTTTTATTTTTTATTTTTTTTTTAGAAATCTTGCAGTAGATCTGGATATCCTTTTGGGAGATGAATATGGAAATGAATTTTTTGTGAAATTCCAAGGCCTAGTGCCTTATTTAAAACTGATCAAGCGTAAGTTTAAAATAAAATGTTTATGCATTTAGAGATAGTCAATTTTATTTTTATTTTTAATTTTTGGATACCTAGCAGTGAGTACAACATGTGGGTAAAGTTTGTCAGCAACCAAACACTGTGGACATTATGTTGAAATTGAGGCTTGGCTTTTTCTAGATTTGACGATATTGTTAGGTATCCATTGTGGTGAGCAACATTGGTGTCAAGTCTAAAGTCATCTTGACAACCTTGATGCTCAAGTCAAAATAAGGTTTCTGTCACTCTTAGAAGCAACACTTAATCTAGGATACAATATGTCATATTTACATGTTGATGTTTCAACCTAGTTACTTGTGCATTCTGATTATCGGTTCCTGGTTATGTTGACCATATGAGTAGTTTTTGCAATTGAGGAGATCTCATTCCCCTGAGATTTGGATGCCACCTGTTAGCTGGAGCTACATGAACTACTTGAAGAGGAGTTCAGTGTTTTGATACCAAAGTAAAAACAATTTATCTTTAGTTTAGTTGACTTGTGTTCAACAATGTTACTAGAACTGGACGTGACTAATCATGCTGACCCCAAAACTAGAACTAGGAAAATACAGGACACAAAAACCAGTCACCAAGAAATATATAAAGCCTTCAAGTTTTGATTAAAAATATGTATATTCAGGTACATCCATTCAAATCCAAACCATTAGATATAAATACGAAAGTTTTTATCATGTATATTCTATATAGCATTGTAAGGGTGAGTATGACAAAATGGCACTGATTGCAATACATTGCTAAACCAAAATATAACTACATTGAGGCTCTAAGTGGCTTGCAGAGTCCAAAAAAAAGAAATATAATCATTACTATAGTCTACAATCAAATCAATGCATACTCATTAAAATTTTTAAGTTATTTTGGGTGGAGGGTGTGCACTGGTACAAACTGTTAAACATGGCTGGTTTCAATCCAGTTCCAATAACAATGGTCTTCAGTTGGAGTTCAGTTCAGTTGAGCAGTCAACAGTTCACTTTAAATCTATTCATGCACATGCTGTTACTACTTTGGAGAGGAGTGCACTACTTCTAGAAGCTTCATGCAAGTGAATCCTCACAAACACTATTGACTTCAGGCAAACCTTCACATGACTGCATCTCTTTTGGTAACATATTTATCAGCACAACAAAAGCAGCTATCTACATAGGACTAACACACTCAACAGTAAACTCTATGCACGCTAGAAACTAACAGAAAATTTCAACTTCACAAACATTCTACAATCTACACTACTCTCTCTCATCTACCCTATGTGTCGTACGGCTACAAGGATCAGTTCTCAAAAGCACTCATTTTCCTGCTTTGTACCACGATAAAATAAGAAATGCACAGAGATTGCAGTAAATACAAGATGTGTACATGAAACTCACACATGTTCTCTTTTCATAGATACATATATTTATATACAATCAGAGTATAGAGTCCTACTGAAGGACCCCAATCTCAACACTAACAAACTGCCGTATTTTAACTCATTGACTTACAGCTAAACAACTTTCTAACGACCCATCTAATTTCTGCATTGGATCTGAGTAAAATAAGCGTCATATATTATCTGTTAAAAGCTTGGGCTGTTGGCAGTGATCTAAGTTTGGGCGGAGGTGGTGCGGTTTCAAATCCCCACGGTGCACTATTTATAAGCATTTTTATTATATTTTCACGCAATATCCAATTCGCAAATAGCAATGGCGAGATTCGGAGAGGGCGACAAGAGCTGGATAGTAGACGACCGAGCGGACGGGACCAACGCTCATAACTGGCATTGTAAGGACAGAACTAAAAAGCATACTTGCATTCCATCTCTATCGTCAATTGTCAGGCTACGGAGAAGCCGAATTTTTGAAGACTGAAATGACTTAGCATGAAGTGTTGTTTTGTCATCAACAGCTGTCATATTTCTAAATTTTTCCTGCATAGGAAAAGGGAAAATCTCTGTATGTCGGCAAGTTTCCATAATGCCAAACTCTGCAAATTTATCGTAAAATGACATTCTCGTCGTCATCCGAGAATCCACTTGTCTGGACGGAAATTTTGCGAACAGACAGCATTCAGTCTGCCTGCAGGGCCGTGCATTCATTAGTTTGTATAGTTGAACATTGGAGGACCAATTAATTACTGACAACACAAATCCTCGACATCAAACCCTCCCTGCACAGTGGACAAGGTGGAGGGCGATGCCATTCTTTAACGGGTAACGGTATGGCATCTCATGGATCGGAAAGGGCCTCATCTGCGGAGGGCAAACCTACGGTTCCTACAATCAGACCGCAGGACAAACAAAATACGTTGAGACCCCAATCGCGCAGGTGGACGTGCCGGAGTGGTTTATCGGGCATGACTAGAAATCATGTTGGCTTTGCCCTAAACCCTCACAGTATCTTGAACCCCCACGATATCTGTAAAAAAAAAAGTCCAGCAACATAAATCACATCTGGAAATTGGGCTTTTCAATGACCAGAACTTAAGAATGGTGTTAAACTGAGCTTACGATGGCTGTTTTTCACGGAAATCATGGGCTATCGATCCAATTTTGCCAGCTTGGAGACAAGAACCCTGGTTCTTCCCGACAGTGAACTTAAACTATATGTTTGCAAACCATAAATGTTACAAACCTTGGTTCAAATGTCTTTATAGAGTCTCCCTAGTGGATTGACTAGGAAAATTGATCAACAAAAAAAATTCGAGCGTATCAGACTAAGCCAGTCACAGGAAAGTGGGTTAATAAGGAACGAAACTTGCAGAAACACAGGAATAACGAGAACCCTGGTTTTTTTTTTTTACTACACTGCAGAATTTTAACAGAGCAAATATATATATATATATATTTTCGGTTGTGTAGGGCCTGTGAGGTCCCGAAGGGTTTGAACGACAGGCTCTGATACCATGTGTAAAGATCAAAACTGGAAAACAGAAACCGTAGAAATTTTTGATTTTGTACTTACCTGGACTGCTATCTGATCCGGTGAAGTTGATGATGCTGCTACTGCTCTGCTCCAATTACCCGGGAGACCAATTCCACCCAGCCAGACTGAGCAGAGACTGGCTGCTCAATCCAGTAAGCTTCTCACAGAAGCTCACTATCCCCCGTGCCCAGAACCTCAGACGGATTAAAGCTCTTCCAATGGCAGACCTCTCTCACTGCTGAATCCCTCCTCCTGGTTTCTAACTCCGTTCTTCCAGCCCCCCTTCTCGGTTCAGACCTCCGGTTTTTATCTGCGGGCTTGGCGGTGGCCGCCCTCCTACCTGCAGCCACCGCCTTCCCTCCTCCCGACACGCCTTCCATGCATTTTGCGGCTCTCAGATATTTTTGCCCCTGCTGTCTTATGTCTTTTCTTATGTATCCCATTTGGTTTATGCGCCCCTTATATAAGGGTGTTTTCTTTTCTTTTTTTTTAATTTTATTTTTATCATAAGGTTTAATTTTATAAAGTTCAATTTATATATTTTATAAAGTTTAAAATTTATATTTATAAAGTTTAATCATATTTATTTTAAAGTTTGATTCATATTTGTTTTAAGGTTTATTATATCTGTTTTTAATATAAAGTTTAAAACTTTATATTAGTGGATTAGTTTAGGTGGGTTGTTACATATTGTCAACACCAGAGCTGAAACAAAGGAGGTGGAGGTTATTTTAAGTCAGACAAAATTTAAGCCTAGTTTCTCTTGGTCTTATGATCCTCTAGGCATCATTTCCAAGCTTAGATTAGAACAAAAGAGTACTTCCTATGCACATACACCAAGGCCCAAAATTGAACAGTATGCTAACCAAGAGGAATGGACAGAGGGAACTTTACAAGAAGCTGAAGAATGACTAGTTAGTCAGTCATCCATGCAGACACCTATTCCTAAGGAGGAGGCCAAAAGGGGGAGAGAGGACATGTCCCCTACTGACTCTGAAACATAAGGTGCAGAATTTATTGTTTTTAAAAGAAAAAAGGACCCAAATAATACTCAAAAATCAAACCCTCAAGTTGATCCTCTGGTGATTACTATCCAAGATGAATCTCCAGAAGAAAGGGATACACAGCAGCCGGCCACAGTAGTTTTGACAGGAACTCCTGTCAATCCTTTTCCTCAAGCAGAAGAAACAATTCAGTCACCTACTGTAGAACCAATAGTTCAATCTCCAGTATCTTCTAGTTCTCAAATTTCAACTCAGCAGAGTATATTTTCAAGGTACATGGAGATAAAGTTGAAAAATGAAGCTTTAAAGGCTTCAAATTACTCAGAATTTTGGAAGCAGACAGCGAAAACACAACATGAATGAATGAATGAGCTTTGGCCTTCATGGAACCTTTAGTGCCAGCTCCCAGGAGTGTTGAAGACTACAAAGCCTCCATTTTCTCAATTGATACAAAGAAGATACATGAAATCGATCAAATTGATTTACACAAGCAAACAGGGGAGCTGATCTTTTCAACAATCACCAGTTCAACCATGATTGTTTCCAAATTATAGTCATCCTTGAACAACATACATTCTTAGTTGAAGATTGAGAAGATGTCCTCATTTGCTAAAGACAACAGAATCAAATCTCTAGAAGATTTGATAATAAAGCTAGGACATGACCCTGCTAATATCAAGGCAACAAAAGAGCTTATAAAGAGAAAAGAGGCAAATATTCAAGCATTAAGAAAGCAACTGAAGCTACCATCCACGGAACATCCTCAAGCTAAAGAAGTTTCTAGCATAGAAATGGAAAAGGAGAAATTATTTACAATAGTTGTTGAGCAGAATGCACAAATATAGAAAATGGAGCAGGACATGGAAACACTGTTAAGAGAAAAAGAATAGTGGGAAGCAGCAAGGACATCTACATCAGGCACAGGTACAGCAGTAGAGACTTCAGAAAAGGCAACATCTTCAAATTCTACAAAAGAGCTTGCTAAAGCTTTGGAAGAATTATCATTAGTTAAGGCAGAGAAAGAGAAGTTATCAGCAACATTGGTTCGAATGGAGGAGAATAAAATTAGAGTTGATAATACCTATTTAGCAGAAGTGCAGAAGAACTTCAAGCTCATTCAACAAATTCAGAAATATGAAGACCAATCTTTTATTATTTAGATGTTGGCAAAGGCCAAAAATAGCATTTGGCAGAATATAAATGCTAATATAATAGATATGTGGCCATCAATTAAAATCACTTTTGAGCAGGAAGAACTCATGCAAAGAGTTAAGTCAGCAATACAAAATACTAAAGCAGATTTGGAGCACAGACCAGAAGAGGCACAAAAGATTATTAAGCTGTTAAACTCCAAGACCAAGGATGAATTAGAGGACCTAAACATTCCAAACATGACAACAACAATAATGGAGGTTAAAAGAGTTTTAACGAAAAGGAATTTGATGATACAGCTAGAGAACAAATGTAAGGAGCTCGAGTTGCAAGTCAAAAGATTCAACAGAAAGTTCACACTACTGCAGGAAAAGGGTCTACCTACTCTAAGGAATTCTAATGGCAAATTGATTCCATTAGAAAATTACCAGGAAAAACTGTGTAACATAGTTGTTGATGCTTCAAAGTTTGTAAAGGCCAAAGGAGTTGTTAATGGAGAATCATTTATTGAGGGCCTAAAGTTTGATTTAAATATTCAGCATGAGATTCATCACCTTTTTGTCATGTTTTGGAGCCTCCCTACCAACCTTACGCAGCACGTTGTCTTGCTTCGTCAAGTACTCAAGCTTCAGGTGTTTTCCTCGCACAAAGGCAGCCTGTCGAACACAGTTGATCTATTCCCCTCACAGGCTGCTCACCCGGACTGGGTCCAGTTGCAGGTTGAGAAGCTTCCCCTTCAAAATTGTGCATTCCTGGAGGGCAACCAGCCTTCCCTCAAGGAATTGCACAATCCTCCCTGACAACCTGTTGGGCTCCAGGATTGTGTAATCCTACCAGCCAAACCTCCTAGCAGGATTTGCGCAAATTTTCCCAGCAGCAGGCTGTTCAGCCCAGGATTTGCGCAAATCTAGGCAACAATCAGCTACTCTGCCCCGAAATTGTGTAATCCCCTTGGGCAGTCAGCCCAACTCACAGCCAAGAATGTGCATTTTTCCCAAGCAGTTAAGCACTAGCATGCATGGACAATCTGGTTGACTAGTTCCACCCAGGACTGAGGAAACTTGACTTGCATGCATGCATGACTTGATCTTCCCGGAATAGCAAGAGACAACATGCAAAAGGCATCCCATGATTCAGGGAGCTATTTTTAACAGTCAGGGGTTACATGCAAAGTTGTTTTAGAAGTTTCCCTCCAAGTCGCTTTTTCCTAGATTTGTGGCATGCGCGTCATGAGACCAAACTTATTTATTCGACGCATCAGAGCTCATTCATTCACATCGATCTTGGAGCTCTGACATCCCACAGCACATCCAGGACTCTTCGACACATCTGGCTCAGCTATTCACGGGTAAGTGGCCTCAACTTGTCTTTTTCAACATTTCTGTCGCTTTTTGTGTATTCGCTTGTGTGAGTGTTGTTTGCTTGATTTCTTTGAACGTCTGCTGTCGTTTACATGTATTCTAGCTTGTCCTAGCTCTATTTCAGTTTTCATCGCTATCTCACTGTTGTCACATGCATGAAACTGTTTTGCACGAACGTTTGCCCAACCGGCGTACAGCCTCACCCACATGCATGTCGATCTATTTGTTGAATCTTCCATTCATGTTTTGCATGCACTGTTTATCACTTCTGCTATCACTTAGTGTCGCCATGCATTTCATCGACTTGCTTTCAGTTGCCCGTCGGCGAGTCGAGCCAACCTTGGCCCGGGCTCTACCTTCACCAAGGCTGCATTGCACAATCTGGGGAAGGAAGGCTCACCTTCCTCTCCAGATTTGCGCATTTTGGCCCAGCACTGGCCTCCTGGACTATTTTGCACATTCCTGGAGGATAGTGGCTGCTTGGCCCAAGAATTTGCGCAAATCTGTCCCTGGGCCAACAGTCCTTCCCAGCTGGGATTGCGCATTGCACAATCCCAGCAGCCAACTACCCAACTGGATTGCGCATTTCGCAGATCCAGCAGCTAGTCCAGCCTCCTAGACAGCCCAAACTGCGTTTTGCGCAGTTCTGGCAGCGAGTCACTCAACCTCCCAGTGAAATTTGCGCAATCTTGCTCATTAGTTTCCCAATTATGTGTTGTGTCTGTCCCTGGATTTGCTTTGTTTTCACGGACATATTTCTTGCCATGCATGTTGTTTGTTTCCAGATCTTTCAGGTGTTCATCTGTCTCAATGGCTTCCAAGATAACAGGATCTCAGGACACTAATGGTATGGCAATTGTAGCAGCAGCTAAGCAGGTGTCCTCTGGTTTGTCGATCTATGAAGATACAAAGTTGTATCTAGACAAGGACATCAAACTGAAGTGGCAAGAGGTGAATGAAACATTCATAGGTACTTTTGGGGAAGACCTTGAAGACCGTTAGGTGTACTTGAATATCCATAAGTCCAGCTTGTACTGGATTGCATGCAGATACCCCGCGTTCCCATGCGCAAACATGATTCACTGGATCGTCTCTCACACTGACCCTAAGACGATGACCTTGAGTAATGTCAGTGGGACGAAGCTTGCAACCTTCTAGGCACGAGATTACGATGAGATGTATCAGATGACCGAGCCCATGACTGTCATGACTCCCCCGTTCAGCTTGCCCAACAGCAGAGGCCACTCCAGAGACATTCTGAAGGATTGGGTAAAGGAGCCAGCTTGTTTCAGGATGACACCCAATCAGATTTATAAGATGAAGATATTGAGGAAGGCATACCAATACTTGGTCATATTCGCATGTCGACTAAGTGGCCAAGCAAGCACTGAGACCTTCCCTCAGAGTTGGGTGGTCGCACTAGACCAATTGGCTAGAGAAGGAAGACCATGCAACTGGTCCGGCATACTCGCTCATCAGCAGAGGGAGCAAGTCACGAAGGCTCGACAGACACCCGAAGGCATGCATGCAGAGATTTACATGTCCGCCTACATTCTAGATGCAGCCTATGCCCGACATGAGTTCCCAGGATTAAAGTGGGCATGGTCACCGGCGGAGACTGTTGTGAACATGTATTTCAAGCTATTGTCCGAATGCAGCTTCAAAGGAATGATCATACGGATGTCCGACCATTTTGTCATCCCAGTGTACAAGTTGATATTCGAACAGGATCCACCCTGCATGTCAGAGGAAGCGATGAAGGCATTGTTAAGCATTGCAGATTAGTATGCCTCACCATCCAGCATGTTCATCCGAGTGTTCAGTGCGGAGAAGCCTCCGCATGTTCTGCCAAAGTTTGCTTTGGATGTGCTTGTCATGCAGGAAGTAGCGTATCATATCTCAGCAGGATTGACAGCTAGGCTACAGTGGAAGAAGAAGGCACCTTGGCCCACTCTTCCGTTGCGGATTGGGTTATATGAGATCCAAAGCATCAAGCAAGCAGATGTCGAAGCTGAACAGATGAAGAAGTACCCATTCGACCTCCGAAGCTTCAACCTGTATGACCCACATTGCATTGTGAAGGATCACTGCATGAGAGTTCAATTCAATTGGATCCATGGGGCATTTCATTGGGCCGAGGAAGACTCATGGAGGTATTGCTACCATTCCTCCAGACCCAATGAACAGGTCATTTTTGCCATAGAGTGGTTAGCACAGCAGCGTGAAGCAGCATCACGGAGAGCAAGAGCAAAGGCAACAGAGCCAAGCAAACAAAGGGAAGAGGAAGATTGTCGACCGCATGTAGGAGGAGCAAAGCTGCAAGTTTCGAGCAAATCCACTTGTAGAACAAGCAGTTATGGTTATTTAGGCGAAGAGGCAGAAACGCAACAAGCGAATCGCGCGAAGGAAAAGGGATAAGAAGAGAATGGAAGAAGCAGAGAAGGAGTTGCATGAGCTGAGGGAGCAACTCCAGAAAGAACAAGAGTTGCGCCAACAGGAGCAGGAAGCGCAGCAACAGCAAATTCAGCAGAGGGCGCATCATGTGCAGACAGACGAAGCAGTGCCCGTACAAGTAGTTGATTCATCTGAACAGCTGGCATTAGGCGAACAGGGTGAACCATCACAGGGGCAAGACTTTGCTCATGAGATAGAACAAGCGCTTGAACAGTTGGATGCAGACATGGAGCAGCAGGAGTTGGAACAGGATACCGACCTCATGCCTCACCACAAAGAGGTCGACTCACCCGCTTCATTGCATCCCGATGATGAGCAAGTCTCGAATGACCAAGGAGGCACTAAGATCCTTGGTGGTCAACCGGAAGCAGAGATGCACAACATCTCCTTTGACGAATCTCATCACAGAGTTGTGCAGTCTCAGAGAGTACCAACTCCGAAGGACCAAACATCCCCTGCGCAATTTGAAGAGCAAGTGATCGTGACTGATGTGCACAAGCATCCAGCTACGTTGGCCGATGCAACTAGAGTGTATGCTGAAGCCACTAGCTCAAGTGTTTGTTTTCGTGGCGAAGGAACTACAAGTGGCCAAGCAGGGAGGAGACTTGGTGACAATGTCCACCCAAGCTGAACTGAAGAAGGCAATACTAGATGAAGTATTGTCCTTGGACACAGTTATGCAAGCATTGTACTCCAAGTTTGGTACCGTGCATCAAGCAGTCGTTCATCTCCACGGATGGCAGCAGCAATGTGCAAGAAGAGTACGCATCTTGAAGAACATACATACTGTTGTTGATAACATGCGAGCATGGACGATGAAGTACAAGGAAGCCCCGCTTCACTTGCCAAAGATGATAAAGGCCACTGCGGTTGAGCTGCAAGCACGTATCCGAAGTCAAATCCAAAACTATGAAGACCTACCGCAACTCATCACTAGCATACAGGCTTCCCATGCACGAGTATTCAAAAGCATGGAGGTTATAGTGCACACTCATGCGATCCCATCACTTGGGACCCTCACCCAGGCGAAGACCAAGAAGCAGGTCCAACAGGAGCTTGACTCGTACTTCGACGAGTTGATGTGCACCACCACCAACCCAGACTTGCCTATCAATGCAGACATCATGCGCAAGTACGTTGTTGGTTCGGCCACACTAAAGACAATGATGCGCATGCTCACAGACGAGTTGGACAGAGGAGCCCAAGCAGTGTACCCAGATGCTATGGAGGCAAGGTTCAGGTTTCAGACAGATGTCACAGCAAAACACACGGACACTCTCAAGGACTACCAATCTTGGCATCAATATGTCACTATTGATCAGCATGAGGATGTCAAGCAGTTGGACTTCTATGGTTGTCTAAGTCCGAATGATGTCTAGTTTGGCTTGTCCAAGCCATTGTTCACATGGGTACATGTGCATTGTAATGTTGAGTCATGTCAAGTGTAAGTCAAGTGTCAAGAGTGGATGTAACAATCGTAGAGTAGGTGAAGAGTCATGAGGGTAGTTGAATGGTCACAAAGGGGAATGTCAAGGGTCACCCCACCCTTTGCTATAGATAGTCCCTCATAACTCATTGTATAGGCTTTTGGTCAACCAAGCTTCTACTTAGACTATTTTGAATAAAGCTTGGACAGTATTGTAACGCGCCTTGGCTTCTCCACTACACAGAGCTAGTTCATCTCTTTGGAGGAGGAGGCGGATGTGGCTGTAACGTTCCACTGTTGGGGCTAGCAGGTTTACATGGTGTATTATATGATTGTGACTTACACTTCTTTATATAATAAGAGCTAGCACATTTTCATGCATATGTTGTTATTGTAGTTGGACTGCTCCAGTTGCCTTAATGATATATGTTGTTTAACTTATGTATTTGTGTATGAATTGATTCACATGCAATTATATGAATCCTATTGTTAATGTGTTGTATATGTGTTAATGTTGTCACCATCCGTGTCGACTGCTCTGCCAAACACCAGACAGACCTTTCACATGAACCTTGTTGTAACAATTGTAGCACTCGTCTCAGACTGATCCATGAGTGTTGTACGTGTTATCTTACCTTGTATGATGTGACTGCCGCATCCGAGTGGACTGCTCCGCCGGAAGTTGTGCATGTCCTTTTGTGTTGTGTGTTCCTAGCCGAGTTGGGACTGATCCCTTTCAACCTGGAACTCACCTTCACCTCCTTCTCCCTTCGAAGTGTTAGAACCTCTCATACACCTTCCTTGACTCACTGCATCAGTCACACCCTTGCTACTGACAGAGTTATCTTACTTGCCTCTGTGCGACATCGCGGTCAAGGCATTACCTTACGACCCACTGCTGGGACTCCTACACCAAACGGTCTGAGGTCTAATTGGGACTTCTTACCAAGGAGATCCCCTTGACATGTTGGCAGGTCCAGCATCGTCAACATGTCAATAAGCCACCTTTTGACATTTACACTGAAGTGGATGAAAGCTTTAGAAACATGATAAGCTTTCTATCCCAAATGAAGAAAGCTAGGACTAGTTGCTAGAGTTGATCGAGTAAGTACAACAGAAGCCCTGAAATTTCGACAACATAGAAACAACGTTTGTAGCAAAATAGCCACATTCAGCACCAGATTCCTTCAATGCCTCAACAGCGCAGCAAATTTTACCAGACTTCCCTAATCTTCTTCTTCTATATCTAAAACATATGTGTCTTTAACACATATTATTTTGTAAATCTATTTTATTTTGAAGTCAATCTAAGATGTAAAAAGTTTCTAATAAATACTTAGTAAAAGGACTTAGAAAAAGTTGGAACTTGTACGAAGAAAAGAGCCATATTTTAATGTAAGTTGTACTCAAGTGATCAATTTTCAATAATACAGAGAAGTTTTGCTCCAAGATTCCCGTGTCAAACCATTTGGTGATGTATTTTCTCATGTTAAATTGTTATTTTCTCAGTTTTCCATATGTTTTATGTCTCTCTTGTTTCAAAAAGATTAAGGGCTGAAATTTCTTAAATGTACTCTACTATGACTTGTAAACAATATTAATGTTTTCACTCTCATGTTAAGTATAGAATTCATCTCAGCATGTTCTATATTTAATTGAACTTAAATCATTTTCATCCTAAACACTACACAAATACTTTAAAAGATCCAAAAGTTTGCCTATCCTGCCCTGTTACAGCTCCTCTGTTATTTTTCTATTTGATCATCCAAAGACTCATGACTCCATGCCCAATGGTCTTTCCCTACAATTTTCAACCAAATCTTTGAAAAACCAACCTCCGAAATCAATAACTAGCCTAATATCTTAAAACATAAATCTAAATCAAAAAGAGAGATCCCTCTCTGAAGTTGGAAGGGCTAGATCCCAGCTTTGCAAGTGGTTTTGTGATTACCTCTGGGTTTCTCTCCACAGCCTAGGGAAATTACGGAGTGATAACAAATAGATCAAGTGCTTGAGACTGCCTTTTTCTTTCTTCTTCACCAAAGCTCTGATTCCATGTTAGAAATCAGAAAGGCAGTAAAGATTTTCTTAATCTTGATAATTACCTGTGATGTTTCTTATTATTATGATTCTTTATATCTTCTTTGTTTAGTTCATCAAGCAATTACCAAAAGAAGCAACACATAAAACAATAGACACCAGATGTAGGCACATGCCAGGGCAAAACCCCCTTCGAGGGGAAAACCCAGTCAAGATAATTCTTCCTTTCAATAGTATTCTTTGAGACTCTTCACCCTAGACCAAGACAAGACCTTCCCTCCACACCAAGTCAACCTCCCAGAATTTCGACCTCTTTCCAGCAACTTCAACTAGGGTAGCAGCTTATGGCAACTGGCAGCTTCCGGCAACAATGAAACTTAGGAGACTTCGTTCTCCCAATCCAGAACACGAAACACAAAGAGAGAGGCACCAAAATTTCGATTTTTCCTTTCTCCTTAGAATTCCCCAAACTCGCATTCACTTTGGCTTCCCGGCAACAGACTTCGCACCTTTTCCTAGCTACAAGAGAACTTCGCACTTCAGCCCAACAACAAGAGAATTCGAACTTGATAACAGAATGATGCTCCAAATGAATTCGAAGTACTTCCTTTTATAGGCTTCTTGTGGGGTTGAATAGGGTCCTTAGGCCAACTTGATCTTCTTCTAGTCCAACATTGTGTGGAGGTTACATAATTCATATTTGACTCAATACTTAACTTTTTTACATGACTCAAAAGCCCAAGAAGGGTCTCTTTAAATGTACAATAACTCTATAGACTCAGAATAAATCATAGAAGTCCTCAATGGGGACTTTGACCTAAAACATGGTGAACCAAGCATGAAACCCATGCTTTAATAAGTCACAACAATAATAATAAAACTTCTTTTCTTTATTCTTTTGACAAGTACATTACATAATGACTCAAGTACATTATTGAAGACCGAACATAGTTACATTTTTCAACAAAAGGAAGGATGCAAGGAGGTTGGTGGATGTGGAGATTAGGATGCATGCAGAGGGTAAGTAGTACCTCCACACTTTACACTGCCCATAAAGCTAAGGCAAGGGATCATGTGAAAGTTCAAGCATGCAGTGATTCGAAGGTTGGCACAATGTGCAGGAAAAGGAGCAATAGGAATGGAGTCAAGCTCTGTGCTCCATGCTCCATGTCATGACTAAGTTATGTAGAGTTTGCAATGTGAATGCAGATGTAGAGGCTATGTGACACTAAAGCACAAGGACCTACCCTCTACACTCTCCATTAGTGCTAATGCAAAATGAAAGGCAGCATAGGCTTAGGGCTTCGAAAAAGAAAATCTCCACTCAATGCATTGCAAGAACGAAGAAGCTGACAACAAAGATCATTAACCATGTGACCAATTCTGTGCCAATTAGAGGTTGCCATGTGGCAAAAAGGAAATACGCCTAAAAGATCGTTTCATGCATGAAAGAACACTAACACCCAAGGAAGGTGTTGTAAATATTTCTTGGGTCACCTTGCATATAGAGAGCTGGTAGAGAGAAGTGTACAGGATCGCCACATAAACAATGAGTGTGCGATAACGCTTCTTCGACTTCCTTTGGCCCTCTATGAAGGGAGGAGATGGACAGAGACAGGGTTCTTCGATGAGATTTAGTTGGTTCATGTGAAGGGGGAATAGCAATAGAGGGAAGGAGAGTTGACCTTCCATTACAAAGAAGAAGCCAATATTTCCACTTATTGAGAAAGAGCTCAAGCACTCAGGAAGAGTAGTTGAAAAGCCATATTGAATTGTGTCAATTTGATATTTTGGAATTATTGACTTTTGGTTCAGTGATGCATTGAATGCCAATTTGGGATGTTAACCAAGCTGCAGCGCTGAAGGAGACAGCATTCTTACAGACAGTAAAGAAGATCGACTATTTGACACACCAAGAGGGAAATGTCATCCCAGCTTTTAAGAGCCAGAGCCAAGATTCCAAAGCAGAAGGACAGACTTCTTGTGCATTTATAGCAAGAGATCACTCCCAGATTAAATGGTGAATCCTCCCTTCAAATAAAAGGAAGCCACTGCTAATTTTTGCTAGAACCATAACCTAACAGGCAAGAAAATTCAGGCACAGCCTAGCTGAGTTGTTGGAAGAAAGTTGTGAAGCCTTGAGCATAGACTAAAGGTAGTTACCTCTCCTTAGCTTTTGAGTCATTGGCATAGGAGCAGTGCTCCAGTTGATCCTATGTTGTAATCTGCATCTCTGAGATTCATTAGAGTCGAACAAAGCCTCTTCATTGATGCTGGTTTTCCAATTTGGGTTCTAGAGTAAATATATGTGTTCTTGGGTGTTATTTTATGAATTTGCTGCTTCGCATTTCTTGGTTTAATACACAGTAAAAATCTGAAGATAGCAGTAATTTATCAAAAACAAAAGACGGCAAAGATTAAATTAAACAAAAGAGTAGAGGACAATTAAATTCCACATTCAAAAACTTAAAGGCATCCCTGTTGAACACATTGACCATAGGCTGAGCAATTACAGATCAATATTTCTAGTCAGAATCATTTGATGCCTATATAATTTCAAATAGTATATAGGAAAATATTTCAAGTAATACCACAAATACCCTCCAAAAATATTAGAAGCAGTGTTGTTAATGCCATTTCTGTTTTTCTTATTCAGCATATCCATGTAGAAGCATAGTAACATATCGCTCACCCCACGTGAATAGGTAAATTTGAATGATCTACTGGATGTTGCCACACAAGATGGAGATGATAAAAAGCTGACAGGAAATTTAATAAGGGATTAATATTTTTGGACCATCTACTGCTTGTATCATTCTCTTAGCTTCCCTCAAAGATGAGAATTTTAGGATGATAAGGTTTCCTTTAATCTTTACAAATTGAAAAAATTAAAGTTATTTTTGAAAACCTATATACATATAAGCTAAAGCTTTGAAACACAAACATTTCTAAGCACTAGAAATGTCAGCCTTGTTGTGTTATGTGCATGACAGAGACCATAAGGTGCCTGAGATTCCAATTCTTCCTGAAGAAACCAAAAAATGTTTACTGCAGCATTATTCAAAACAAGAAAATCTCATGTCACCTACCTGAGGCATATAAAGGAGTCTTTGTGTCTTTCAAACCACGGAATACTCCTTGCACAGCAAGTGAAATCACTACTGCTGGAGCACCAAGAGCTCTTAAAGCAAGGTATCGCTCTGATGGAAGGCGCATTGGTGAAGCCTTTAAAAACACAAAATAACATTGCAGATATTATTAAAAATGCAGAAAAGTTCATTATCCAACAAAAGAAGTCTGTAACAAATATCATAAGATCACTATGAACAGAGCAATTTTTAACAACTTCAGAGCCTCACATCCAGTAAAATTTCATGAAAAAGTCCTACAGGCAAAGACAGGATAACAAAAATTCAATCTGACAAGAACTATACAAAAACCTCAAACACTCACGAAACTCTATATACATGAAAAGCGCTTGATAGAAAGCAATCTCACTAGACATATAACTAGAAGATATTCCTACTAGGTCTTAGTTAAGGACAGCAGCATAATCATGAAATTGCTGACCTTTAATGTTTTATGCAGAAGGAATGAATAATTGCCAGCAAATATATGTTTAAACTTACAGCGGGTATACCCATGAAATACAAAAAAGGCCCTGCTCCAAAAGCTAAGGCGGCAGCTTCAACAAAACCGAGACCAGCTGCCAAAACCAACGCAGTCGAAACTGAAGGTAACTTCTTCCTTTCTATCCGATCATTTAAATTCTTTTGGCATTCCTCTTTATCTACATGAATATGGTCACCTGCAAGACATTCTAGGCTACAGATTAAGATGCCATATCTCAAGGTAATCCAGAATATTTTTTGAGAATAAAATCATTTCAGATGGCAATTCTCAACTTTGCATCCTACCCTTACCATGAATGGAACTTTTTCCATCAATATAATCCTCACTTCGGACAGTTTTTGAAGCATCTTCAGCCACAAATGATGTTGTCACATTGAGGAGAGGGATGTTGAATAATTTTGAGATCAGATTGAAGACTGAAATAGAAACTCCAACAGAAGCTAACTCCACCGGACCTTTGAAATAGAGCTCATCAAACAAGATGCATCTTCAGTAGATTGACTAAAGAGAAATCGGAATTGCTTTATGGTAAAGATGCTTAAAGACTCAACTACATGACAAAATCACATAGATAACCACAGAGTCACAATATCGTCCACATTTTCCCTGTAACTATAAGGTAGAATTGAACTTGAAAATGAACTTGTATCTAACAGATAAGAAAAGCATAAGTCTTTAAAAAAAAAACAAATCTAGAATGAAACTCCATTTTCTACTCATTTATTGGGAAAACAGAAATTCAAATGCCATAAATCTTCCTTCTTTGGCCACAAAATGGGATTTTTGTCACATTCTGAGTTGTATCCTTTCATATTACCATAAGCTACCCTATAAGAGTGGATGAATAATATGTAAGAATTAGAAATTACACAAGTCTCGAGGCTCAAACAGATAGCAGTTTCAAATTATAGTTAATTTCTTCTGTGATTCTATGTATCATACAACCCTTTTCCATGAGTGCAGATCATCATCGCAGCCACCATGTTTGTTCAGAAAGTATAGTATAAAGGTGAATCTTTAGTGCATTTTTATATGCTAGGAGAAAGCAGCATCTGGAAAGGAAGCATACAACTCTTTTCCATGAGTGCAGATCACCATCACATCCACCATGTTTTTTCAATAAGTATAGTACAAAGGTGAATCTTCAGTGCATTCTTATATGCTAGGAGAAAGCAGCATCTGGAAAAGGCAAAACTGGATCTGCCACATGACTATGATTTAGGCTACTAAAACATCTCAATCTCCTAACTGAGAACAAAGATTTGACTGCATTGCTCATAAAAAATGGAACTTTATAACAAAAATTCAGCAATAGAACATCTCTTGTCAATGTCATGGAATTAAATGAACTGTTAAATGCCTTATAACACAGTGTAGAGATATTCAGTACCTAATCTTCCCACATAAGCTGTCTCCATCAACTGTGCCATTGGTTCAATTGCCTGTCCTACAATTGCTGGGATAGCAAGGACCATTAACTCCTGTGAAAAATCATTCACCTGCAGTTTTTGGTTGCACATCCCCAATGAATTGCTGGTGCACATTTGCCAAGGGTAGAAACCTGTCAGCTGATCATTGAACATAAACTAGACAATACATAAACCATAGTATGGAAAGCATCTAATTGGCCTGAGAGTCAAACTTCTTCAAACTGTTTGTCCCAGCCGCTTGTGGCTACAAATTTACAGGAAACAGAATATCATTCAGTTAAAATGGAAAATACCTAAAACCTTCGAGAAAGCTAGAAAATGGGTTTTCTGCCTTCTGATTGCATTTCTTCTGATCAAATGTTGATACATTGATGTCAGGCTCTGAACATGAATCCCTCTTAGCTTTAGGCAAAAAACGGCACTGATTTCCTGTATGCAGAGAAGCCAAGTATCTATCTCGGCACAAACCCCATGTCAAATTCTCCTGTTTCCTTGTCCTGATTATATTTTTCAATGTATTGGGGTAGCCAACATCCCCACTATACTTTACGCAATTATTTGTATTTTGAGTTGACTGTCTACAGTAGACAGGAGTAATAGTTTTCTGGTTCAAAAGATTTTGGTACAAGCCATGAATTGCCCCAGAAGAAGGTAAATTGTCTGGTGTTGATGTATGCATCATAGGAAAATGTGACGTCATTTTCTCTACTCTCTCCTCTTTGCAGAGACAAAACCAAATACACTGAATTTATAGCATATTCCCAAGCAGGGTAGTGTTCTTGGAATCTCGGAGCATAGGTATTTTGTTGCATATGAAAACCTAAAGTAATTTCCAACAAACAAACAGAAAATGATTTTGAGAAAAGCAAAATAGCCTTTGAATGAAATATACATTTTGAAATTCTGATTTACCTCAGAATGTTAAAACAGAAGACATCTTAAATATGATCAGAAATTATTACATATCCGTAAATTTTATCTTTACTTCATATCATAAAAGGAGGCACAAAAGAAGCCAGTGATTTCCAATAATTAATACAGAGTGGCCATAAAACCTATGGAGACAGTTTTACTGTATTGCTCATCTCTTCACCCAGGAACATGAACAGAGGATAGAACTGGCAGGTTACAGGACAAGTCAAAATGACACCATATCCATAAAATTTGTATAATCTCAACAAGCATATCGCAGTGTCCTATAATGGAGTTATACTAAGAAATATCGAGGATGAAAAATGGCACAATGATCTATAAGGCTTTAATATACATATTCTATAGATATTGGGTAATAATGCTTTCATAGTTAGCAAAGCATTATACAATATTGAACTGCAATTTTCCTGCATATTCACTGAACTAAATAGAGAAACTCAAGGAAATTATAAGAGTTGATGAATGCATATGCAAAATTACTCAAGAAATTAAGGCCAATCAATAGAAAGAAAATAACCTCACGTCTTATTTAATAACGAGAATATAATTATAAATTTCCAATAAGCTAAGTTGCTCTGAAATGGAAAAAATATAGATACAGAAACTGGGGATGAAATGGAAACAGAAACTGGGGAAGAAATCGATGAGGAGATTTTCAAAAAAGGCCAGATAGGACAATGGGAAAGCGGCAAACACACACAAAGATATATATTAGTCATACGGGATTATGAGCTGGCAACATATTGTAATACCCATAAAGGGAGTGGATGTATATTAGACATTGTAATGTTTATTTTATCTAAGGTCAATAAATGTGACGTATCCAAGAGTAACCTTGTAATGTAATAAAGTGAGAAATGTTATTAACTAGCAATTGCATCGAAAGGTGCAAAGGAAGGCCGAAGGAGGAGTAGGAGTAGGGATTTTAAATTTATTATAGATTTATAGTCATGATCTACTAAGCATTAAGATGAATGAAATCTCTCCAAATGAGAATTTTCTTCAAATTTTAGACTCAAAGAAGTTTACATTTTAAGAGGTTTGATTCCTCTCTACACTAAGGAAACCCAAACTTAAAAAGGATCTATCCTTATTTATATTTAAAAATTAAAATGATAAACATTTTTTCTTGAAGTTTTGAAAATATATATTATAAAATCTAAATAAATTAAAATTATTATAATTTAAAATAATTTATCTTTTAATAAAAATATTATACAATTTTCATAAAAAAAAATTACAATTTTCATCGTTTTGATATATAAAATAATTATATTAGACGCTAAACCTAATTTTGATAGTTAATCAAATATATCTATATATATATATATATATATATATAGATATAGATATATATATATATAGATATAGATATATATATATAGATATATATTCTAAAAAAACTAAATATGTTCATCTTATTTGTCTTTTAGTTGATAGGGATGATTATTTTGAAATAGTGCTTTTAAAAATTTTGTTTATTAAATAGAAAAAAATTAGACGGGTGGGTCAGATTTAATAAAGAAAATTAATTTTTTATCTAAAATTTATAATTTTCATGGTTTTGATATATAAAATAATTAGATTAAACTCTAAATCTTATTTTGGTAGTTTTATATATATATATATATATTTAAAAAAAACTAAATAAGTTCGTCATTTTTCTCTTTTAGTTGATATGCATGCTTCCCAGTGATGTAAAGTCCTAGATTATTAAGAAAATACGACCCTCCTTCAAAAATATGTTCCTTATCTTCCAGATTGGAAAAGATAACCATGAAAAACCCTGTCAAGCCTATTCACAGATCTACCTCTCCCTTAGGCCAATTAGCTTGTGTCCAATATTTGATCTAAAGACCATGTGATAACACGATAATAATTCCAAAAATGTATTTTATGTTACATTTTATGGGGATAGAATGTAAATCCATGGGTTCATGAGCTTGAAATACTCTTACAGGTATCGCCTAACCAAAGGTTGAGAGAGTTATAAAAGTCATTATTAATCCACGTTTTACAAACATTTCATCACCCCTAAATTTATTAAATGAAACAAAATGACACCATACCTTATGTCATAAACTGGGTTACGTGAATATTCAAGGTTTATATCAATCCAGTATTTTAATTAACACTGGTTTCATTTATTTTGCAGGAAATTCAAAGAGCAGCGACCATGTTTGGCAGACCAACCATTTTAGGATTGAACCTTTTGTGAATATCATGTGTAGTGTTTTGGTTTCTCATTACTTCATATTCAACGTACAGGTGGAGGTATATGTAAACGTAGTTTATAACAAATTTTATGCACATTTCCGCCCTCTACGACGTTCATCGAAATATACTTCATGGACAAAGTTTTCTTTGGCACTCTTTTTGACCATCCATGGCATTCACTGATTAAGTATACTATTCTCAGCTTGTTTCAAATACCACAACTACATGTGACACGTTAATTAGTCATATGTCACGAGGCTCATTTCAACAGTAAGTCTATGTAATAAGAAAAAAAATTATAGAGTTTTCCAACCTACACAAAAGATGATGTGAAGGAGCTCTTATGAAATATAGTTACAATGAGTGTCAACTTTGACTGAGCATTGATATATTCAATGGTTAATTTAACACGACAATGAACCTATCAAAACACTTCCAATGGATCTTTTATGTGCCTAGTCAATTTGAGATATATATTGGAGGATGTTTTGAAATAAGTTAAAAACATCATACCATTTCCCACTGCCATGGTCACTACATGTTGTTACTCTTTCTTCCTCACTACTCTGACCTTTGACCAGAATGAATAACAACGCAAGCGAAAACATCTCATCGCATCTCATCCTATTGAAACTATGCAGATATTGGAGCCTTTGATTCGTTCATATGTCATCGTCATTCGGTTTGAGAATGATCCTGCGTTGACATGTCGAGATATGAGGGTGACAAATGTTTTTACAGATCTAACATGTGGTACTTATAAGAAGGAATCAATAACCTCCCACCATATTCCTTGTCATAAATTCCGTCATTATGAAAATTCTGCTCTGTGTTTGTGAGATTATGATCATAAAAAATCGATATTATAAAACATGGATTGTAAAATGTTAGAATATAATTATACACATCACCACTTGCCCCATCAATTTTGCTTAATATTTATTATGGTTGTTGTGTCTATTGTCACACAAGTTTATGAGAGAAATCTTGTCCTCCTGAGCCAATTCAGAGCATTTTAAACAAAATCAAATAGAAAATATTTTCCAACAAGGAATTTGGCCATCAAATCTCTGGAATAGTCTATTAGTTGCGCTAATTTGAGTTTTATGAATTGAATTCAAATAACTTTTATTTTTTTCGCAAGTGTGATTGGTATCTTGAATATACAGAAAGAAGATTAGATCGAGAGTAATGTATTTGAATGAATCATGAGATTAAATTTAGGTTGTACAAGAAAGGATCTCTAGCACCATCAAAACATCAGAATAAAATTCATGGCTCACATAATTCAAATCCATTTTTGTATGTTGTGTTTTAAATAAGAAAAATTCAGTTTTGATTAAGCACTTTGAGAGTTTAATGGTTGTTCTCGTTATTTGCAGGTGTGATTAACTTCACTCGCATGCTTGGAAGCAGTCCCCAAGCAACGGTGTAACAGATCTATGACAGTGAGCAGTGCTAAAGAAATCCCCGTGTTGAGTCAAATTAAGCCGCATTGATGAAGCTGAGGCCCCCTACTATGAAGGTAACGACCCAGCAGCGTAGCCTTCATTGAGCTCGTTGCAGTAGCCGATGAGATTGGGGCCATGCTATGCCAGCAGATGGTCCCTGTGGTGGCTTTGGGGAAATGAAGGGGCTGAAGGTTAGCTGAGCAGAGATTTCTAATTCATGCCATGGGGCATGGAGTTGTGCTATGTTGAAGGCATAAACATAGAGAGGAAGAACCTCCAGAAGCATCAGAAGAATACCAGCAGGGCAAATGTCTTTTCCTGTTTACCATTGGCTTGAACAAAGATGAAACACCCGTGAAAGACGTGAAAGATGAGAAAAGGCCGCCTTCATTCCCAAGGAGGAGGCTGGCAGGGCAGCTGTCATTGTTGCACTATAAAGGAGTCTGTGGTAGTCGATTTCATGAGGGACCTGTAGATGTAAATCGCGATTGAAAAGATCTTAATGGCGATGAGGATTTGGAGAAAAAGACTCTTGAAGTCAACGAGATTTCATTGAGGAGAGTTGTATCAGCTGTACTTTTTGTTTTTTCATTGGAAGAATCTGCACAAAACAATGTTGTAATCGACCTGACATATAAATATTTTCTCACATAAGACCTTCTATCCTTTTTACCAATACAAGCATCATTTGTACAACATGACCAATTGAATATTTCAAAGGCTTCCACACAAAACTTCCATTTTGCATCACTACAGAATGTCATTCCCTGCATATCAACTCCATGTTTGGTAATTCCTCCAGAGAGAAGAGCCTTTCACCATAAAGACTTCTCCAGACATTAATGTCGAACAATACACACATCTGAATCTGGCAATTAATCTACAGCAAGATTTTCTGTCTCAATCCTTGACTTTTTTGGTGTATTACTGAAGCCTTCCACCTCTAAATCACTCTCTTCACGCATGCTCAAATCAGAGCCTGATTCAGGAAGTGTGCTTTTGTTTATAGGATCATCAAGTTGTATATGCCTTTGAAAGCAAATTTCCTGCTTCTTGGTTTTCTTTCTCTTCATGTCGTTTCTTGTGCCATCCATACTACGAGCAGCTCATATAAAAGACTTTCCCACAGATTGTTTTTCATCTTCCTTCACCGCATCACTTTCACTTTTTTGGTCTACAAAAAAGAGGTTATCTTCCATCTCTGCTGAACCTTTTATACGAGATGACATGCCAAGAGTTGCTTCATTTGACTCAGCCCTCTCAGCAGGTAAACTGTTCGAACTACTAAACACAGAGTGCTTATTCACAATCTGCTTTAACTTCTGCTGGTCTTCCAAATTGACAAGTCACCCAATAAGAGCCTGCGGATTCTGACTTAACGCTTGAGGCTGCTTTGGTTGGCGCTCTTGCCTATTGAGCCATTTCATTAATTCAGAAGGGGACAGGAACATTCGAAAAAACTTTTGAAAAGGATACTGCACAGCTGCGTTCCCCTAGTGACCTGAATAATTGAACAGCTGGATGAGCTACAACTATTCTATTTAAGAAAATTTTGTTGATTTTATCCCCGGAATTTTCCTCATTTGTTTGATTTTCTCCATGTTGACCCAAAAAGGCATAATTAACCAATGTTGTTACCTCATAAAGACCCTCTCAACAAGTTCTCCTCGTCTTGACTCAAGAAGGAGGTAATAGGTAGATTTTTTTCTAGTAGCATCTCCAAGAGAATATCAAAGAAAGATTGATTTTAATTGTTGTGTTCTATGGTGAGGTTATCAGGCAGGAACCGAATCTGCTGTGTTTTAAATAGCTGTTGGGAGAAGCACAAAAGCGCACCAGTCTGTCCAGAGGAGTCTGCCTGCAAAAGAGTCGAACCAATGTTGTTGAGTTCGTGTGGTCATGGATCCATGGTAACCGGTGCGGAGAAAACAAACCTTCGACAATATAAAGATTGTCGTGAAGCGGATGGAGGCAACGAAGGTGAGTAGCAAGGGGTTGAGCGAGTTCCAGGTAGAGATCATCGTCCTTATCAAGGTTAGACATCGGCACCTCATGGATCTCCTCAGGTACTGTATCGTCGATGGGGAGAAGATGTTGGTGTACGAGTATATGCCCCAGGGGCAGCTGAGTCTGCATCTGTTTGAATGGGCGGTGTTTGGCGCTGGTGTTTCGGTACCTCTGAGCGGCTCACAAGCTGCGAGAGCCAAAAGTAGCAGAAGTGGGGACACTACCTTGTGCATCATAGGAGGTAAAGGTACCTAGAGATCTTTGTAGTAGGGACGGAACTATACCATCATTGATAACCATACCATGAGATAAACACATCACCTGCGAAAAGAAATCATTAATACATTCATCGTAAACAGGCTTAACCGAGGTTTCGCTGCCTAGCCGATCCCCATTTTAGATGGTTCGCCAAGTAAAAGCATTGGTACTCGAAGTATACTCCACAGAGGCAAGAACAGCTAGAATCGTATAGGCTGTTGATCACCCATCGGCAGAGGAAGCAAATACAAGTGCAAAGGTGGGAGTTGAAAAGCTAGTGTCACCTCGCTATAATGACTAGATCCAATAGGTAGCGGGAGCGGTTACAAGATAGAGGATAGCAATGAGGAAGGCAACAGAGTCATAGGCGGAGGTCCCCGGTACGCCCTGAGCGGCTCGCAAGCTGCAAGAGCAATCAAGTCCACGAAGGAGGACACGTGCTAAAATTTAATTGAAGGGAGGACGAAAACTATGCACTCCTATTCGTTGCAATGAACAATGTTTGCACATAGAATCCCATAGAGAGAACACCTTCGGCGTAATGAGATTAGGTGAGCATTTGAGCTTAGGTGAGATTAGTTGATATATATGTGTGTGTGTGTGTACAACACCCTTGTATGTCATTTTGAAGCACAATGATATAGTACATATCTCTCTTTCCATCTCGTTCTTTGTACATATTCCCTATATTTTCAATTTAACATGGTTTCAAAGTCAAATTGACTGTGGAAATGGGTATTTCATGTGAAAATTCCTCAACTGGAATCCCTACTACAGCAAACTGATGTTACTTCTCCTACTTGTTAACCCATACAAGTTATTTACTGTGTTCTATGGTAAATATCTAAGTAAATACTACTGCAGCCTTCACTTAATTCAAATAATATACCGAAACAAGAAACTGAACAGGAAAAGATACAACAAAAGTGACAGTTATTTTTGGACAAACGTCCTGGAAAACCCAAAGCGGGAAACCAGTGCACCAGATCTGAGGGTTTTATTATTAAGCAGAATTTATTTATGAATACAAACTCTAGATGCCTTGATGGTCATCTAGTACAGAGAATATAACTCGACAGAATAAATTAGTGAGATTACCTCACTCTACACTGCAAGTCAAGGTTGATCCAGCGACTAAACCAACGAGTCCCCGGCTACCTCTACGTTGCCCCTACGTAGTCACTGCGTCACCTCTCTGCTGGATCGATTTGCTCTCAGGAGCTTCGACTTCAGCCCTCCCGACTCAGAAAATCAAACCCCCAACAAAATCTCAGACTTTTGCTTGGAAGGCACTACGCTGCTCTACGTGAGCCCTTCCTGGCTCTGCGTCACCCTCACTTGGCACTGTGTTGCCTCCTCTTCGTCTTTCTCTGCCTCTCTACTGCGTATTCTTGGCTCTGGAGAAGATCCTCCAACCAAAACTATCTTTGCCCCTCTCTGCGTGATCACCACGAAATCACTGTGTTGCTCTCTAGCTCAGCAATTCGATCTGACTGATCAACTCTCTGTGTGTCTTCCAAATGACCCTCAAGCCTCCTTAAATAATCTTCTTGTTGACATTCAACGACCCAGATTAGAAGCTAATCAATGGCTAAGATCATCTCTGCTTGATCCTTTTCTTCTTCTAGAAGTTACACCCACAGTTAGATTAATACCCATTAATTATTTTAATTTCCTAAGTGTAGACTTAGGGATCCATAAAAATAATTAATTATTTTAATAAAACTGTCTCCGGGTGGAATTTCCCAAAACGCTTTCTAGGTTCTTTGGAATACATGTGCCCAAGCCTCCCTGCAAAATTTGAGACTTAGAGCACATCCAATGCTACCAGAAATCAACACTCCCTCTTAGCGAGGAATGTGCTCTAGCAATGCCTCCCACTGAAGCATCACCCTGACTTCATAACATCGTCCTCTGCGCTGCTAATGTTTGACATGTTGTCCACCAACTACTGCGTTGTTGTTGCAACTGTACTGCTGCTGACACTGCCACTGTCAACACTGCATCCGTACTACAGCTCCCTCTCAAGTGTTGCATCTGTGCTGCTGCTAGCACTGCCATTGCTAACACTTCATCTGCACTGCAACTGAAAAACATCCCAAAATCTGAACAAGTGTTCAACATAGATGCATCTCGATGTTGAAGATCTCGCTGCTACTAGTCCCACACTATCCTTCTGAAGTCACTGCATTGTTGTTGCTACTGCACTGTGCCTCCCTGCACTGTTGCAACTCTGCACTACATTGCTCAGACTTCGCATTCTAACCACTGCATCTGTCGCTCCAACACTCCTCTGCACCAAATGACACTAGGCCATCCTGCTACTTCTTATTTGGGCTCCCGTAGCAAGGAATTGATCCGAGAGGTGGGCTCCTCAAGGATCCTGCCCATCTATATCTCTTTCGAACTACAGCTCTAAATCAACCCACCTCCCTCCTGGAGGTATCTCAGCTGTCATGGCAAACTCCTCCTTGATCTTCGCAGGTGCAACGTTCGTATCATGCTTCTCATCTTCGTACTTCTTCTTGATAGGACACTGTGTTGCGTAGTGACCCATTTCACCACACCTGAAGCATTTGATCTTCGAGACGTCCTTCTTCTGCCTCCGCTGCTCTTGCTGCCCCTTGGATGCAAGGGTTGCATTCTCATCCTCCTCCTTGGGCTTCGACCCACTGCGGTTGCTTCCGTTAAGCTTGCACTTGACTATATCTCTCCTTAGCTCTTCCTGCTTGAGAACTGCCCACATACTATCCCAGCCCGCAAAGCTGCCCTACCCAGGATGCTCTGGACAAAGACTTGCCACTCTTCTAAGATTGAGTTTAGGGCCAGCCTCACCATCTCAGAACCTTGAGGTGTAGACCCCACAGCTGCTAACTTGTCTCGAGTCTCCTTAAGCTTCGTGAGGAACGAATCTATGCGCTCCCCCTTCTGCATCTGCACAGATCTCAGTTTTTGCTCTAAGTACATCTTCCGCTACTCGGAAGATCCTTGATACAGCGTTGTGAAGGCATCCACATCTCCTTAGCAGTCCCTTTGCTAGTGACGTGATAAACCACGTGAACCTTTACTCCATCAAGGATCATCCTCTTAGCCTTCGCCATTTCTGCCTAGTACTTCTTTGGCAGATCTGCGTCTGCAGGCACAGCCACCACGCATGTCAACATAGGTCTTGAGAGAATGCTCATCTAGAAGGAATGACATCCTTGCCTTCCAGATGACATAGTTGGATGCCCCATCCAACCTGTCCTGATCTCTCAGCCCACTGGTTGCCATCTCTGCCACGAAAATGTCGAACTGCTCCTCTCTGCTTCTTATTGTTGTTGCTCAGCCAATGAGAAAACAAACTTCTTAGTGGGAAGTCTACTGAGGAAAAATTCCCTCACTGTAATTCTCCTCTTTCTTCTGACGTCTTTTCAGCCCAGCAATCTACCTGCTAAAAAACTACGTCCCACCAGCTCTTCCTCACGCTGAGGCTCAGCGTTGCTCCCTCTGCCACGACAAGATTTCGATCTGGAAGCCCTTCCTCTCTGTCGACTCACTCAAAGAGAGACTTTCCTCGAAAATTCAGCCTTCTTGGCCTGGACAGCGAAATCCCTCTGGGGATTCAAACCACTGCCTCCTGCAACTATTCGACCTCCTCTGCTCAGCGCTGGGTTCTCTGGCACTATTCTTCTTGTTTCACCTGCACTGCTTTGATACCATGTGAAAATTCCTAAACCGGAATCCCTACTACAACAACTGATAATATTTCCCCTACTTGTTAGACATGAACAAGTTATTTGCAGTTTCCTATGGCAAACATTGAAAAACATACACTGTAGCCTACACCATTTAAAATAATATGTCAAAACAAGAAACTAAACAATAGAGAGATACAACACAAATGACAGTGGTTTTTGGACAAAAGTCCCCGGAAAAAACCCAATGCGAGAAAACCGGTGCAGCAAATCTAAGGGTTTTTATTATTAAGCAGAAGTTATTTCTGAATACAACCTCTGGATGCCTTGCTGGTAACCTAGTATAGAGAATATCACTCAGCAGAAGAAATTAGTGAGGTTAACTCACTCTACACTGCAAGTCTCGGCTGATCGGGCAGCTGAACCCACAAGTCCCCGACTACTTCTACGTTGCCCCTGCATGGGCCTGTGTCAGCCTCTAAGGCATTGTGTCACCTCCTTACTGGATCGATTTGCTCTCAGGAGTTGACTCCAGCCCTCCCAGCTCAGAATGTCAACCTCCTCAACAAATTTCGGACCTCTGTGTGGAAGGCTTCTGCATGGGCCCTGCATGAGCCCTTCCAGGCTCTGCGTCACCCTCTTTGGGCACTACGTTGCCTCCTATGTGTGTATCTTTGCGTCTCTGCTGAGTATTCTTGGCTTTGGAGAAGATCCTCCAGCCAAAACTCTCTCTACCCCTCTCTGCTTGATCACTACGAAATCACTGCGTTGCTCTAGCTTCAGCGATTCGATCTCACTGATCAACGCTTTGTGTGTCTTCCAAATGACCCTCAAGCCTCCTTAAATAATCTTCTCGTTGACATTCAACGGCCCAAATTAGAAGCTAATCAATGGCTAAGATCATTTCTGCTTGATCCTCGTCTTCTTCTAGAAGTTACACCCACAGTTAGATTAATACCCATTAATTATTTTAATTTCCTAAGTTTAGACTTAGGGACCCATTAGAAATAATTAATTATTTTAATAAAATTGTCTCCGAGTGGAATTTCCTAAAACGCTTTATGGGTTCTTTGGAATACATGTGCCCAAGCCTCCCTCCAAATTCGAGACTTAGAGCACATCCAATGCTACCATAAATCAACATTGATAGGTGTTAGTGAATAATAATGATGATAATGAAGGGGACAAGACTTCATCGCCAAGTGCCATGGACAAAGGGACCGGCTGATGGGGGATCCACACCCTGAGTGTATAGAATCTAGATGTGAGGAGGGAGCAATCGTAGATGCATGAGTTACCAACTCAGCCTTTGTTTTTCCACTCCTCATGTGCGGCTTTTACTTTTTCTTGATTTTTCATCGTATTACAGTTCATAGGTCAAGGGTTAGAGCTTGCTTTAAATGATATAGCAGTTGTATTACCCCTTAATGACGAGACAGTTTATTGCTCATTAGGAATTGGGACATGTAAGGGTTCCTTTTTATGATGTAATGGAGCAACATGTGCTCAGGAACCAGGTGATGGTCCTAATGAGTGAGGTCTAGGCTTTTTCCCACGTGTTAACGTGTATGTCCCTGGCCAGCTTTTGCATTTTGATATTGTCTCTTCATCTTTGTCATGGCCATGATGTGCTCTTTCTGTTTCTTTTAGTTGCATCAACCTCCTAGGGAAAAGTTTTCCAAGCCCTACCCAAGTATGTGGATGTATGGGTGCCAAATTCCAAATAACCAATGGTCAGTTGAACCAGAAGAATGGAGATGGAATATGGGCATGTAATGTAAGATGGAAAGTGATAACCATGACATAGGGATAGATGGAACTATGCTATCTCAATCAAGGCTTCCAAAATAATGCCCCTCCTATATAGCCATTCGGCCATTAGGGGAGGTCCCATTGGACTAGGATCGAAGATTAACCCCCCATTTAAGGTTATAGAACAAGATCACAGTCAAAAACCCAACGTTCTTCCAGGTCACCCCATAATCCATATCAAATGCCCAAATATCAACAAACATAACCACCCAGTTGCAACACGATTAAAGTACCTATTGAACGGAAGCCCACGTTCATCCATGTGCTCATGTCGGATGGGTGAGAAGCATATGGTTGATGCAAGTGGTGGAGACAAAATGGCATGTCATCAACTAGTGGTGGCTGCCAGGGACTACTAACTATGTGGTTGGTCGTCTAGCTGTCAAGAATAGGAGAAAAGTTTTCTCCTATAGGATTACACATTTTGGTGGGTAACACAACCAAGCTAGGGCTTGGTGTGAATTGACTTGGAGGAAGAATTACAGCTTGTGGAAGGATTCAACATTGAGGGAGGACTTGATTGCTTCAAAATCAATCTCCCTTGGTGGCCAATCTCTCCATCTTAAGCCCTAATTCTCTTTCTGTTTGTTTAGTTGCATCAACCTCGTAGGGAAAAGTTTTCCAATCCCTACCCAAGTATGTGGATATATGGGTGCCAAATCCCAAAGAACCAATGGTCAATTGAACTAGAAGAATGGAGATGGAATATGGGCTTGTATTATAAGATGGAAAGTGATAAGTATGACATAGGGATAGATGGAATTATGTTATCTCAATCAAGGCTTCCAAAATAGTGCCCCTCCTATACCCATTCGGTCATTAGGGGAGGTCCCATTAGACTAGGATCGAAGATTAACCCCCCATTCAAGGTGACAGAACAAGATCACGGTAAAAAACCCATCCTTCTTCTAGGTCACCCCATAATCCATATCAAATGCCCAAATACGACAAGCATAACCACCCAATTGCAACATGATTAAAGTACATGTTGAACAGAAGCCCATGTTCGTCCATGTGCTCATGTCGGATGGGTGAGAAGCATATGGTTGATGCAAGTGGTGGAGACAAAATGGCATGGCATCAACTAGTGGTGGTTACCAGGGACTGCTAACTATGTGGTTGGTTGTTTAGCTGTCAAGAATAGGAGAAAAGTTTTCTCCCATAGGATTACCCATTTTGGTGGCTGACACGACCAAGCTAGGGCTTGTTGTTAATTGACTTGGAGGAAGAATTACAGCTTGTGGAAGGATTCAACATTGAGGGAAGACTTGATTGCTTCAAAATCAATCTCCCTTAACGGCCAATCTCTCCATCTTAAGCCCTAATTCTCTTGCCCTAGGTAGATTTTCCCTACGAAAACCTTGGTATAAACTTTAAACTTGAGGGCTTGTTGAAGGTTCCTTGTTCCATTGATTTACTAATATTCATTGTTGGGAACCTTTGCTTGGCCTATTAACTCTGGGGTATCCCACTTGGCTTGCTATTTCTCAAGCCCTAAACTAATTGTGCCCTAATTTGACCTTATTAGAGGATGTGAGTTACATTTTCTTGCTTGATAAGCCTTGTCCTTAAGAAGAGTCATTCTCTATAAGTCATTTGTCACCTCAAATCTTGAACTTGGCATATATCCCATAGGTGGCCTATGTAACGAGATGCCTCCCATTGGTGAAAGTCCGTAAAGAGCAAGGGTAGTGGTTCTGGTGATAGTGGGTTATTACCTCATTGTTGTCACTTGGTTTAGTGCTTTGTCTTGTATGGTACCCCTCTACAAGACCTGCTAGATTTTGAAGCAACAAGGTTGACCATTAGCCACCTCTACCAAGGTAGGGAACACCTTTACGGAACTTGGTCTAGTTAGATATCAGAAGATGATCCAAGTTTGAAGTATTAATGGGCCCTTAACATCGAATTTTGCTCCACTTAAATGCTCATACGATCTTAGTCTCTAATGGATGGTTGCTTTCACTTAAGTTCATGATGGTCTTGCAAGGTGGTTCACAGAAGCACAGGCCCTGAAGGCACCCACTCCACTGGTACTCAAGCCTTTCAAAGAGATTGATGACTTAGCAGACGCAGCGTTGAGAGAATTGGGCTTCATGATGACTTGAGCAGATGTTACATGTCCCAGAGCACCTTAAAGATCCAGGATGTTGATCTACTTTCATCCAACACAGATGATTCTTGATGATTGCACTACTAAACCCAGCATGCCCCCAAGCTGGCCTTGACACAACCTGATGGGCAAGCCATGGTTCAGAGCCCAGAGAAGGATGGTCTTCCATGAGAGCCTTGGGAGGGCTTGTTGCAATTGATGGAGCCCTAACATTGGAGAGAGGGGGCCTTGTTTTGACTATCGGAGACCCATGAAGATGACATGGAGACACCCCATCTGGATTTGGGGCCCCAGAGAATGAATTGAGGTGGATTTGACGGACACTCCTCTAATCTTGGATAATCCTAGCACTCGGACACTTTTTCAGCCTTCATTACACCTTGGCATGGCATTTGGAGCCCAAAAAGGGCATGGCGTCAACATTTATGAGGTTGCGGCTCACATGCATGGGCATTTATGGCTTGTTTTAGCATTGAACTAGTGGGTTGGCTTGTAACCCAAGGTTTATTTCATGTTAAACTTGTTTTAGGGCCTTCATTACTTAAAATTTATTGAGGTGGACCTTGTATAAATAGAGGTCACCTCATATGTATTTCTCATCATCACTTGCGGAACAATTCAGCGTCCTTAGAGGATTTCGACCTAGCTAAAAGTGTCTTGTATTCCTATGGAGATGTGATCTATTGTGGATGTTTTGCTTTTAGAGACTAGCTCTTGTTGTGAAGGCATCATTTTGGGATAATAAAGGATTTGTTCATGCATTTCTTGTAAGCACCCTTGTTATTGATTATCTTTTGAATGTTTATTGCATGGAATGGTTGTTGTTAGGGTTTTTATGTGCTAGTTTTATTGAATATTTTTCTATGGAATCTTGGCAAAGTGTTGCATGTATTAACTAAAATAATGTATGGTAATCCCTTGAATGAATCTTCATGTTAAGCACTCTTCATGACTTTATCCCCTCATAAAGTGATAGATAGGGTTTTGAAAACTAGGGCTTTTCTTACTCTTACCCCAAATTAGGGTTTGATATTTCCATTAGTAGGTCTCCCTTAGACTCCATCACCCAAGGATCAAGCACTGGCCATCCACATAGGTGATCACACCATAAAAAAAAAAATTGACATTTTTCTCTCTCTGCCTCACATTTTTGGCCCCTCAAGGCATATCGTTAAGTTAGGGCTAGGGCCGAATTCAACTAGGAGGAGTGCATTAGCCTGTTGAAGGGCTCTACACGTGGTTTAAGCCTCACTGCATCAAAATCTAACCTTTTCCACAATGAATTCTTCCTTATTAGGGTTGTGTCACAAGCCCTAGGTAATTTTGCCCTAGGGTAAACCCTAACCTAACCCTAAGCTTCAACTTAGGGCTTCTTGAAGGCTTGTTGCTCCAATTGTTGATCATATCTATCTCTAACAAGCCTTTTCTTGGCCTTATGTACCTTGATAAGCCTTTGTCCTTGCCTATTCATTAAACCCTAGGTCATAAGTGCCCTAAATAGCCTCTTGGAGTGCACGCTTTGCCTTGTCTTTGTTGAATTGAACCTTGTTCTTAAGTTGAGTGCCATTCTTGAGCCTATCCTTTGTCACCTCTAAGCCATAGACTTTGAATACCTATTAGGTGACCAATACAGGGAAGCCTCCCTTGTGGTGAAAGTCCACTAAAGAGCAAGAGGTGGTGAGTTGTGGTGACAATGGGCCTCCACCTCATAGTGTTGTCCCTTGGTCTGGTTCTTGTCTTGTGACCCCTCTCACAAGACTTGCTAGATTTTACAGCAATAGTATGCAAAATTGTTTTCCTTGAATCCTTCAAGAAAACTCTGAGTCGTGCATCTCTTCAATTTAAAATCTCCCTAAAAAGGAAGCCTCTAGGGTTTGTAAGTAGATGCCCTTGCCATCTCACCCTCTTTAACAAGGCCATCCTCATTGAATTTGCCCTAGAAGACTCCATTTGCCCATTTAGAACAAGGCACTAGTTTAAGTGGTGTTGATCAAGCCCTCTTCTTTCATTAATCTCCTTTCTTCTCTCTTAAATTCTACATATCAAGGGTTAGGGTTAGGGTTTGTATGAAATAATGCTAAAATGTAGTTTTCTTTGATGTGCCATTGTTATCTAAATAGAAATTGCATTAAATACTTGTCTAAAAGCAAAATCTAGCATTTATTCCATGTTAAACCCTATTTTTATGGTTGACGTCATCATTTTATTGTTGTTTTATGCATGTTTAAGACATAAAAACTCCATTGAAAACCCTTAATCCTTCATATCTAATTGAGAGTCTTGACCCTTTGTTGATTTACCATTGTAAGACTTTTTCTTTTGGCTGTTATATGGTATTATTTATCCTATCATTGAAAATCTACAAACTATAACTTATAACATCCCTACAATTTACTTCAGTGGTCTAAGGATAGAGTGCTTGAACTTTGGTGAAGATTATCCTAGCCATCCAGGATTTGTCGGTATGTTATACCAATCATTAGACCTCATCCATCACCCTGAACCATTCTTATTGAATATCCTTTAGGTGATCCTCATAGAGAAGCCTCCCTTGTGGTTTAAAACTTTAAACAACACTAAATAGCTAGAGAAAAGTTGTTGAGGTGACAGTGGTAGCTGGTCTCTTATTTCCGTAAGGACAGGACCTACCTAGTAAGGCTTCGTACTAGGGTTGAGAGTTTTTGCAGTAACAAGACTCACTAGAAGCATCATCTTATGTTGTGCATTTGATATATTATAAAAGGAAGTTGTCCCATCAAAGAGGCTTCTTATTTATTCATTCTTTCACTTGCCTTAGGCATGGCATTACTGCACTGTGTAAATTTTTATGCTTATTTGGCTATTTGGTCCATGACATATACAACACCCCTCTATGTCATTTATAAGCACAATGATATAATACATATCTCTCTTTCTATCCCATTTGTCTCTACACATATTCTCCATACATCTAGTTTAACATGGCATCAAAGCCATCTTGATTGTGTAAGTGGGAAGTTTCAAAGAATTGTGCCAAGACAAAGTTTTAATTTCTCAAACACAGTTTTTGTTGAAGATATTAATAAAAACCTTGAGATCTAAAAACTAGTTTTCCCCACAATGGAGGTTTTCCAAGGACATTTTTGTCCAAAAACACTGGGGTAAATTGTGTGATTGGTTTCTCATACATTTCCTATAACTTTATTTTGTGATTGGTGTTGTTCATGTTATTATTCATTACTTTCTGCAAAAGAATTAATTTGTCGTGAATAAGTAACAGGAAATAATTAATTCGGTTAATAGCACCTTTTGGGTAGCTAGAAATTTCACATGCTATTAGAGTAGTGAAGCGGTGAGGTTATTGGTGATTGGAGCACAAAGGTTTCAAAGGAGAAATCAAAGGTTTTATCACACAGATTTTCTCTTCAGATTTATTCAAATTTATTGGGGTTTATTGTTTGAGGGTTTCAGAAATAACTTCAGCTAGATTGAGAAATCAAGACAGACTTGACAGTGCATCAAACTTTGGTGTTCGGAAATCCAAAATTTTATTATTGCTAGAGGAGCATGGACATGAAAAATCTTATAGGAACCAACCTATTATTACATTAATTTGTAGGCACCAACCTACAGGAGACACCAATCCCCTCTACTATTTTATGTGCACTGTTACCCACCATTTTGTGGGTGATATCCCTAGGAGAAAAAATTTCTCCAAGATGGTCCTTAGCTGGCAGCCCCTTGCAACCACCAAGTAGCTCATTGTGCGACTTCTCTGCCACCTGAGCCAGCAATGTGGTCCCTTACCCATTTGCCATGATCGTATGTTTGAAGGTGGGCCTCCCAAACCTAAAGGTATGCCTTGTCATTTGGTAATTGAGTATTGAAGTTTACTTATCATGGAGACTTTTGGGCATGAATTAATGGGGGTATTCGGCGGAAAGAGTGGGCTAGGTTTGTCCTCTTGTCCCCTAGACCTCTTTTGGATATTACCCTAGGACCCTAGTCCCGTGCAATCTCTTTTACTAACATTTGGGCTCTTGGGATGGTACTTCATGGGAAACCCTGATTTTGGTTGTGTGGTCCCGCTCCCTCATCCACATACATCACTCCCCCTCCGCTCATTATAACCCCATTCACCATTTATCCCGCCTGGGTCCACATTCCTCCACTGAGTCCACATAGGGTTAGCCTCCCCTTCCCCTTGTCCGCACCCTGAGTCGGGCCTAGAACGATGCCCTGGAGATTAATGCAGCTGAAAAGAAAGGTAAAAGCATAATTGGCCACATTCAACAAGAAAAAGTACCACAAAATGCAAAAGATGGCCGAGACAAACACATTTAGCATGTAAGCAAAAAGCTAATGCATGAGCTCTACCCCATTCTCATGGCCATCACCCTAGTTCCTATAGGTCCTAGATGAGCCTCTTTTATCATTCAAGAACCCATGATTGTCCCAACACCTGGTGGGCAATGAACCGCCCCACCTAAAAGGGGGTATCCATGCTATACTTTACATATCATGCTCTTACTCCTTGAGCCCCGAACAGTTAACCAAAGAAAAATCATAAAAGGAGATAAGCAAATGAAGGAGGGTGAAAAAATCAAGGCCACGGTGACTCATGTCCAACGATTGCTCCATCCTATACATTATATACCCAAGTGTGGACTTCCCCTTTATTAGCTACCCTTGTACCTTGGCATGTGACCCAGGATTGCCCCCTCCATCCCCCATTTTGTTCCATCACTTTATCACATGCCAGCACCATTTGAAGGATGTACCTTGGACATATCATCCCCTTTAAAAGTAGAAACCACCTAATAGGGCACTTGGTTAACCCCCCTTTGGAGCTTGGAGACATTAGCACATGCTAAAGCCCAATATGGAAGGGCATGCCATTATGAAGTGCCCACCCGTTTTCCATGGTTTGTGAGCTCTTTAACTCGAATTCCTTAAATGACGTGTTGTACTGGAAAGCTAGGGGACGCATTGGATCTTATGCAGGATTGCAGATGGTCTCCATTTTGGGTTTGGTCTCCCTATACGAATTCCTAATCCTCCAAAGGGTTACATTAGCAAATGTAGGGTGTGTGTAGAGAGCCATGGGCCTCCACAACAGTTGATAGCACTCCATGGCTCCCTAGAGATGTTCTGAGATTGCTCGAGATTCACCTATTGGACGAGGAAGATACACCTGGTTCACCACGCCGAGCTAACCCCACAGTTGTACCATGCACTTGGCAGATGACCCGGGACTTGTACGTTGATGTGGCATCACTTACACCATCATATGAGCCCTTATAGATGGCCTACAGGCATCTTCGATCTACTTGGAGATCCATGAGGTTACTTGTGTGCCCTCACACCCATTGGAAGCACCACAAGTTTATTATTTGGAGAACAAGGGCCCAACCCCTTGTCCACTACTTTTGGGAGTCCTATTCATCATTGTGGCATTTATGGACTTCATCAGGCTTCTTAGAAGGCCCAACGACATGTATTATTGATCATTCGACCTCTTGAGAGGCTTGTTCTTTTGTTTATGGGCTAGTTTGGTGGGCTTGTCACCAAAAGTTAGTTGTTTTGCACATTATTTTATTGTAGGGGCTAATGTAGGCCCAAGTAGCTAAATCAAACTCATTAGAAGTGTATAAATAGAAGTGATGAGGATTCCTTTTAGCATCTTCACTTGGATTGGATCATATCTACTTGTGAGATTTTTGCTATCTTTTGAGGATGAGATTTTTGGGATGAATGGATGAATTTTGATGTTTGGTTAATCTTCTATGATTGGCACATCTTGGTGATTGGATATATTCTTCTTACATGTAAGTACCACGTTAATGCTATTTTGATTCTTTATGTTGTTGCATTCATGATATTGGGATTTTTGCTATTCTATGGTTAATTTGTTGCTTTTCTTAGAACAAAATTGTGGAAATTGAATCTCTAGATAGTGATATGTCATGTATGGGGCATGTTTGAATGAATATTCACCAAATATTGTTGAACGAAGTATAATGATCCGAATGGAAAATGGCATCAACCCATGGTATTCATCCACCCATGGAATTTACCCATGGTATTGTAGATGCCCCTTACAATACCATGGGTAAATTCCATGGGTGGACGAATAACATGGGTGGATGAAAACCTATTAAAACAAATAATAATTATAAAGGCTACATTGTGGCAGACCATCTGTCCATTTACAAAATGCGACTTGTTACTTATAGTATTTTTTAGTTACAATACCACAGGTCAATTCCATGTGTGAATGAATACCATGGGTGGATGTCACAATACCATGGGCAAATACCGTGGGTGGATGTCACTTACAATACCATGGGTGGATGAATACCATGGGTTAATGCCATTTTCCATTCGGATTATATAAAGACCTTGAAGCTCCTTCCATTAAGCCCTAATGCACAACGAAGTTTCTTTTTAGGCCTCCTTGACAAGTGGAAGTAAATCCAAACTCTTAATCTTCCATGACTCCATCTCTCCAAAGGATTAGGCACTAGTCCACCCAAAGGTGATCACCTTAAACCGTTTTAACCTACTCCCTCTCCTTTTCTAGGCCTAGCCCATTAGGTCCCCTAGGGCATCATTTATCTTGCAAACCACCCATCCAAAAAATTTGAAATCTTGGCCCCTACTGCGTTGGTGTGTCTCCTAGGTGCCCTCCAATTTTGAAGAAATTATGACAGTGGGAATTTGAGATATCTCAAGCCCTAGCCTTGAGATTGAATCTTGCCCTTAGTTTCCTTAGGTTGGAAGTCTCATTGGGACCCTCACATTGTCTTGCATTAAAAAAAAAAAATTGGTCCCTTTCTCCCTCCAGAATAGGTCAAGCATATCATTGGTTGCTAAACCCTACCCCCTTGACGTACCCTCGAGTCCACTTGGTCCCGTGTGGTCCCATACACTATTAAGGGTAATTCTTCAAGGATCATCGGGAATCCAAGCTTTCACAAGAATTTCAAGCCCTAGGAACCTCCATTATAAGATACATACCCTAAATCTAAACCTTGAAGTTCCCCTTAAGCCCTTCCTTGAGAGCTTTAAAACCTTGCCTCCAAAGCAAGCAAGCCACATATTTGAGGCTCTCTTGTGAATAGGCTTCTAGGATCACCCCACCTTATCATTGGTCTATACATTTAGCGATCCTCATCATAATGGGTCTCCTCCCATCAGTGAAAGTCGGTAAAGAGCAGGGAGCCTTAGCCGAGGTGATAGTGGGCTATTGCTCCATTGTTTCCCTTAGCCTAGTAGCAGCCCTTCAAGGATCCTGTTTTAGAACCCCTACTAGTTTGAGCGGTAACATTTCTGGCGTCGTTGTCGGAGAAATGAGATGTGTGTTTTGTTCCCCATACGACATATTGACATATCATTATTGGCGACTCCATTGGAAGAACGAAGCCTTAGTTCTTCAATGAACTTTAAGGTCAATGCTTGTAGGGTGAAGCAAGCATTTTTCTAGGCATCTATAAATTCACCATGGCGACTCCTACAAAATTTACATGTATACCCGAAGTAGGGTGTCTTTCTTTGATGATTTTCCCGCTTTGGACATCACTAGCATCCCTGGGCACCCTAATCATGTCACAGGAAGGATGGTGCGTGGGGTGCCCGTGTTTGATGGTGATCCACTCTCCGCAATTGACCATGTACAAAGATTTAATGCACATACTTCAAAAGAGAAAGTGGGTCACCAAGATGTCCTTATGTTGTTGTTCATGAGATCTCTCTGTGGTCATAACTCATGGTTGCATAATCACGAACCCAAGAGCATCTCATCTATTGAAGAGTTCGTTGATGGCTTTCTTAGACATTTTCAAGTACACCCTGCATTAAGCATTCAAGAGGAAGCCTTCATCGAGCATCATCAAGACATTGAGGATCTAGCTAATGAGCAGGAAGACAAGTCTTCCTTGGGTCCACATGATGAAAAGGATGATTTTGAGAACGCATGTGTTGGGAAGGATGAGTCTATGGAAGGGGAAGTTGTGACTAACCTTACCTTTCTCAAGGATATTACTCTTGATGACTTTCCTTTTGAGAACCTTGAGGAAGGTGATCCCATTTGCCCCTTGGAAGATGATATTGAAGATTACTTCCACATTGAAAAGGAGAAATGGGAAATTATTGGTCCTCGATTTGATTGTGCTCCCATTTACGACACCGACAAAGAGGATGAGATTGGTCTCCCCTTTCTTTCAGGTATTATTTATGATGACATATCCATTGACACCTTTGGGAAGGAGAATTATTATTTTCCCTTGCATGAGGGGCAGTTGGAAGTGATCGATTCTCCTTTCAAGAGAGACCCAATCTGTGATACTAAGGAAATCGATAAGGCTCCTACCTATCCTCCTTATGATTCTATATTCAAATCACCTGAGCCTTTAGATTATGATTTTGGGGAAGAAAAACCTATTGGATATAACACTCCACCCTCCCCTTTGCCTTCTTCTCTTCTTGAGAGTGATTCTCGTACATGTTCTCATATGATCTCAAGTGACCTGATCCCTCTCCCCTTTCGAAGTATAGTGTCAAGAAAGAAACCAATATTGAATATTCTTTAACTCCTTGGGCAGCCCCTCAGGATCATAATCAATCTACAATCTCCCCTTTTCAATGTGATCATCATACTTGTGTTCCTCCATCTCATCAATCTCCCTTTCTTGCTAATCATAACCCTGTAGGATCTACAATCTCCCCTTTTCAATGTGATCATCATACTTGTGTTCCTCCATCTCATCAATCTCCCTTTCTTGCTAATCATAACCCTGTAGGGGCCACAAAATATGACATAAATGATAAGGACCATCATGGAAATGATATGCCTGAGATTGCCATCTATTAGAAGTTTATGAGCCTAATCATTGACATCTCTATATTTTGGTTAGAAGAGAGGATTGCATGGACTAAATTACATCCTTTTCTTACCTCTTCTCACATAATCATCCATGTGTGGGCATTCTATTTTCCTACTACCCACAGACCTTATCATCCATGTGATTTTGTCCACATTCACTTTAGCATTTGTTGCATGAGTAATCATATAGGCCGTCACATTTATATTGATTTGATGATATGTTGGTTGCGTTGGCTTTATGATTACACTTGGTATTAGTTTTGTAACATATGTATGTTAGGGTAGGACGCATTGCACGCTGATTTCGCATTAGAACTAATGTCATATAATATTTCTCATGATAGATTAGCTGTATTTAGATTTAAAACTGCATTTGAAAGTTTATTTTTATGAGTCGATTTTATGGGTCTAATCCAAGCATGTGCGATCATGAGACGCTGCGAAAACATGATGCCCCATATTGTATGTGCAGGTAACAGGTCTGCGGTGTACCAAGAGATTGTTGGTGTTCGAGTAGCTTCGCCCACTATCTGACAGATCACATCTCAGTTGAAGCCAGAGGTTACCCACCATATTGTGGGTGGTATCCCTAGAAAAAAAAAAATTTCTCCAAGAGGGTCCTCAGCCGGCAACCCCTTGCAGCAACCAACTAGCACATTGTGCCACTTCTTCGCCACCTAAGCCAGCGATGTGGTCCCTTACCCATCTGTCATGATCGTATGTTTGAAGGTGGGCCTCCCAAACCTAAAGGTATGCCTTGTCATTTGGACCCTAATCCTATGTGATCTCTTTTACTAACCTTTGGGCTCTTGGGATGGTACTTCATGGGAAACCCCGATTTTGGTTGCATGGTCCCACTCCCTCATCCACATACATCACTCCCCCTCCGCTCATTATAACCCCATTCATCATTTCTCCCACCTGGGTTCACATAGGGTTAGCCTCCCCTTCCCCTTGCCCACACCTTAGTTCAGACCTGGAACGATGCCCCGGAGGTTGATGCAGCTAAAAAGAGAGGTAAAAGCATAATTGGCCACATTCAATAGGAAAATGCACCACAATATGCAAAAGATGGCCGGAACAAACACATTTAGGATGTAGGCAAAAGTCAATGCATGAGCTCTACACCATTCTCATGGCCATCACCCTAGTTCCTATAGGCCATATTGTCACACAAAGTGTCTAGGCACCGCGACAATGCTCAGAGTTAAGGGTTGTCACTCTAATCCTTACTCACTCCGTTTAGACTCTCTCCTAGACAAGTCAAGGGGGGTAGTCCCTAAGGTGAATGAATGAGAATAGCATGTGAAACACGGGCTCTAGAAGACTTAAATATGGACAACTTTATGAATTTAGAACAAGTCTTGGTCAACTAAGATGGATAGATTAAACAATTAATACAAATAAGACACAATCACAAGAAAGAAATGATTTTAGACCAGTGCCTTATATTCAATTAACCATAGACTAAATAAAAATGAAAACAAGTTATCCAGAGCAATTTATAAACGTGATGAAAACGACGATCATGGACAATTAAATGTCAATGCCCAAAACTTAAGCATGCAAGAGTTTCTGGCAATTAAATCCCAGATCTTAGAAGAATTTATCTTTCTCCCATAGGCAATATAATTTTTAAAACATTAATCGCACTTGCCAATAGAGAAATCAATACCACAAAAATTAAAATTTTACACTTAACACCAATGTCACCAAGGAACTTTAAATTGGAATGTTAATTATCCCTTAGGAAATTAATTTAATGTGGTAAATGAGTTTTTTAATGTGACTAAAAAATCAAATCAAAAGACCTTAATCAAATTTTTAAAAAAATTATGGGTCGTAGGCCACATAAAAAAAATTAAAATTTTTCAAATACAAAAGCTTAAGCTCTGCTTTTGATTTATTTCATTAGCAATCAAAGTCACCAAAATTTAAAATTTTTAGATTTTTTAATGTTTTAAAAAATTTTAGATTTTTATTTTTTAAAACAAAATCAAAATCAAAACATGAAAAACCAAAGTCGTAAAAAAAATTAAAACAAAAGAACAAAATCAAAACAAAAATAAATAAATAAAAAGGAAATGGAGAAACCAAAAAAAAACCAAATTTAAAATAAATCTAAGTCTAACCAAAGTTGAAAAAAAATCAAAAGGAAAGAAATTAAAACCCTAACTGCATAAACATAACACAAATAAATTAAAAAAAAAAAAAATTATTGAATGTTTTGTGTTTGTGTTGTGCAGGTTTGGGCTGACGGCAGAGGAAGACAGAGCTTCGAGGGAGAGGAGTTGCGGAATGAGCAGAAGGCGAAGAATGGACAGCGTAGGAAGAGATGGACTTAGGCAGCAACGAGGAAAGGGTAGCCGCGGGTTTGGACGCGAGAGGAGTTGCGGATGGAGGGATGGACGAGAGTTGAGCAGTGACGTGGGAGGTTAGGGCTGTAGAGTAGAAGAGGAAGGTTATGCAACAGTGGAAAAGGGAGGGTTGTGAAGGAAATGGACAAAAACGAAGGGAGATCAGCAGATGAGGGTTTCGAAGACAACGAAGAATGGACAGCGTTTTTGCAGGGGATGAAGGCTACAACAGAAAAATGCAGTCTTGGACAACAGCAAAGGAAGGGTTGCTTTGGCAGCCGATTTTCGAGCAACGTTTTGCAGGCAGTGAATGGGAAATGGAAGAACTGCGAGCAAAGGGTTGGCAACAATGGAGCTGTAATGGGTTTTGCATGTAGCACTTTGGAGGTCGATTTGTAGGTGCAGCAAATGAAGAATGGCAAAGGATGGGGGAATATATTTCTCTAAAAAAATCGAAAATTTTTGCAGGAAAAAATTAAAAACCCCAAGCAACAGTTCGGAAAACTCAGTCAACAGATAAATGGTAGCCAAAAAACCCTTTAAAACATTTCCAGGAATTCTAATTAAAATGTTGAATCCTTTTGCTTCAGATTTCTTTGAAACCCTTATAAAAATTTCCAGATTTAAAATTTTCAAACCCTTGGACTGCAAAAAAATTGAATAATATCCCTGGAAAATTATGTTGATAAACCCCAGAGATCCAGATCTTACCCTCCAGGGCCTAGATCTGGACTCTACAAAAATTTATTCCTCAGATCTATAGTTGCACAACAATAAGAAAACACCCAAACGATATACACAATAATAAAAACTAAAACCTAGAAAAACCCACGTTAGAAAAATAATTACAAAATTTACAAATTGCAGGCTCTAATCAGCCAGATCTATCATTATGCCGCACAAAAAAAAAAATTATAAGAGGTGCTAACTCGAAACCCTTCGTGTATCACCAATAAAATCTTATGATAAGCCCGAAGCTAATTTAGCTGGGCTCTTCAGAAAACACGGATCGGGAGTTGGTTGGTCCAACTGAAAACTTCCCCTAACGCCCGAGGATCTAAAAATCAAGATTTCTCTGCAAAACTCAATCCAGCCATCAAAATAGAGCAAGAAAATAATAATAAAATTTAGACAAATAGAGATACTTGCTATTATGTTCAAAATTTAGATTATTATTCAAACCCCAGCGACTGAGCAAGATACCTGTACTCAAATCACTCTTCAGAAGCTATCATCAATGGCTTTAGAAAAAATTATGCATGAAAACAACACATCTTACAGTATTCACATGAAGAATAACACCAACAAAACTTAACCCCAAAGTCTTTCTTTATTATCCAGAAAAAAATTACACAAAAGCTTCTTGCTAAGCACACAACTCAAAAGTCAGATGTATCGACTAACAAATGACCTCCTATTTAAAGATAAATCCTCCAACGGCTAATTCAAGTGATCCTCGTCAAAGCAATCTCGACCGTTTATGAAGATTAAAATTTATTTTAATCTCATCAGTCGAAATATTTAAATATTTGGGGAAATTCGAAATTTTTCATTAAATGCATTTTAATTAACTCGAAAAATAAAAAATAAAAAATAAAATAAAATTAAAATTAAAAAATTGAGTTAATTTCCCCAAAAATTTGACTTTGATTTAACCCCCATGGATCAAAGGTTTAAAATTTGGCAAAATAATTAATTTACCTTAGTCCCGAGACCTTTTAAAATTTAATTTTTAAGGACCGACGAATTTTTGCCTTTGGAGAATTTAAATTTACCTAGGACCTAGAATTAATTAAATTTCTGGCTTAGGATTTTAATTAACTTTTTGCTAGAAAATTTAATTAATTAACCTATGAGGGGATAAATTATTTTTCCAACCCTCAAGATACTTTACATCATGATTTTCATATTTTTTACATCATAAGGGGGAAAACCCATTTGTAATAGACCCTCACAGACTACCCATTTCTGCGACACAAATATAATCCAGCAAACCAAGCAATTTGTAATAAAATAACCTAACCAAATAGTTAGGATTATTCCTAAATTACTTTTATATAGACTCGATCTAGAACACTAAGACTCGCCTAAGATCCTAGCGACAAAATCCATTCCAGCTTTGGGGTAAGACTAGAGGAAAACTATGACGACCATCTAAGAATGGATCGGTGAGAAAAAAAAACCTCCCAAGATGGAGATCGTCACTAGAAAAGTAGGTTTACCTAAGTCGTTACATACATAACATAGTTCTGCTGAGATTATTTACATCATATACATGCAGAATGGGTTTACATTATAACATGATGATCAAGCTGATAATGATAGCTGGACGGCACAGACGCATCGATCAGGGGCTATCCCTTTTCCAAAAAAAGGGGGTGTATTGCTATGGATCATTGGACACGTAGTGGTCAACAAGCCCTAGATGAGCCTCTTTTATCATTCAGGAACCCGTGATTGTCCCAAACCCTAGTGGGCAATGAACCGCCCCACCTAAAAGAGGGTATCCACTGCTATACTTTACATATCATGCTCTTACTCCTTGAGACCCAAGCAGTTAACCAAAGAAAAAAAAGGCAAAAGGCAAATGAAGGAGGGTGGAAAAATCAAGGCAAAGGTGACCCTTGTACCACAATTGCTCCCTCTTATACATTATATGCCCAAGTGTGGGCTTCCCCTTTATTAGATACCCTTGTACCTTGGCATGTAACCTAGGATTGCCCCCTCCATCCCCCATTCTATTCCATCACTTTATCACATGCCACTACCATTTGAAGGATGTACCCTGGACATATCATCCCCTTTAAAAGTAGAAACCACCTAATAAGGCACTTGGTTAACCCCCCTTTGGAGATTGGAGACTTTAGCACATGCCAAAACCCCACTATGTAAGGGCATGCCATTATGAAGTACCCACCCGTTGTCCATGGTTTGTAAGCTCTTTAACTCGATTTCCTTAAATGACTTGTTGTACTGGAAGGCTACGGGACACATTGGATGTTATGCAGGATTGTAGATGGTCTCCATTTTGGGTTTCGTCTCCCTATACGCAGTCCTAATCCTCTAAAGCGCTATATTGGCACATGTAGGGTGTGTGTAGAGAGCCATGGGCCTCCACAACAGTAGACAGCACTCCATGGATACTCAGAGATGTTCAGAGATTACTCGACATTCACCTATTGGACGAGGAAGATGCACCTGGTTCACCGTGCCCAGCTAGCCCCATAGTCGTACTATGCACTTGGGAGATGACCCAAAACTTGTATGCTTATGTGACATCACTTACACCATCATTTGAGCTCTTGCAGATGGTCTACAGGCATCTTCGATCTAATTGGAGACCCATAAGGTTACTTGTGTGCCCTCACACCTATTGGGAGCACCACAGGTTTATTATTTGGAGAACGAGGGGCCAACCCTTTGTCCACTACCTTTGGGAGTCCTATTCATCATTGTGGCACTTATGGACTTCATCAGACTTCTTAGAAGGCCCAACGACATGTATTATTGATCATTCGACCTCTTGAGAGGCTTGTTCTTTTGTTTATGAGCTAGTTTGGTGGGCTTGTCACCAAAAGTTAGTTGTTTTGCACATTATTTTATTTTAGGGGCTAATGTAGGCCCAAGTAGCTAAATCAAACTCATTAGAAGTGTATAAATAGAAGTGATGAGGATTCATTTTAGCATCATCATTTGGATTGGATCATATCTACTCATGATATTTTCGTTATCTTTTGAGTATGAGATTTTTGGGTTGAATGGATGAATTTCGATGTTTGGTTAATCTTCTTTCTCTTGGAGCTTCTATGATTGGCACATCTTGGTGATTGGATATATTCTTCTTACATGTAAGTACCATGTTAATGCTATTTTGATTCTTTATGTTGTTGCATTCATGATATTGGGATTTTCGGATTTTCGCTATTCTAGGGTTAATTTGTTGCTTTTCTTAGAATGAAATTGTGGAAATTGAATCTCTAAATAGTGATATATCATGTATGGGCCATGTTTGAATGAATGTTCCTAGACACATTTTTTATGATTCACCAAATATTGTTGAATGAAGTATAAAGACCTTGAAGCTCCTTCCATTAAGCCCTAATGCCCAACGAAGTTGCTTTTTAAGCCTCCTTGATAAGTGGAAATAAATCCAAACTCTTAATCTTCCATGACTCCATCTCTCCAAAGGATTAGGCACTAGTCCACCCAAAGGTGAACACCTTAAACCTTTTTATCCTACTCCCTCTCCTTTTCTAGGCCTAGACCATTAGGTCCCCTAGGGCATCATTTATCTTGCAAACCACCTATCCAAAAAAATTGATATCTTGGCCACTACTGCGCTAGTGTGTCTCCCAGGTGCCCTATGTCTCCTAAGTGCGCTCCAATTTTAAGAAATTCCGACGGTGGAATTTTGGGATAACTCAAGCCCTAGCCTCAAGATTGAATCTTGCCCTTGGTTTCCTTAGGCTAGAAGCCTCATTGGGACCCTCACATTGTCTTGCATTAAAAATTCTTTCTTTGGTCCCTTTCTCCCTCCGGAATAGGTCAAGCATATCATTGGTTGCTAAACCCTACCCCCTTGACCTACCCCCGGGTCCACTTGGTCCCGTGTGGTCCCATACACTATTAAGGGTAATTCTTCAAGGATCATTGGGAATCCAAGCTTTCACAAGAATTTCAAGGCCTAGGAACCTCCATTATAAGATACATACCCTAAACCTAAACCTTGAAGTTCCCCTTAAGCCCTTCCTTGAGAGCTTTAAACCTTGCCTCCAAAGCAAGCAAGCCACATATTTGAGCCTCTCTTGTGAATAGGCTTCTAGGATCACCCCTCACCCTATCATTGGTCTATCCATTTAGTGATCCTCATCATAATGGGTCTCCTCCCATCGGTGAAAGTCCATAAAGAGTACAAAGCCTTAGCCGAGGTGACAGTGAGCTATTGCTCCATGTTGCCCTTAGCCTAGTAGTAGCCCTTCAAGGATCCCCTTTTAGGACCCCTGCTATTTTGAGCGGTAACATGCACCAAACTACAGGAAACACAAATCCCCTTTGTTGCTTTGTAGACACCAATCCCCTCTAATGTTTTGTAAACACCAACCTACAGGAGACACCAATTCCCATTGCTGCAAAATTTGTAGACACCAACCCACTTCACTGAATCTGCTTGCTTGTTCACAGTGTCTATTTGTTGCTACTGCTTTCACTAAATCTGCTTGTTGGTTCTACCTTTAGAAGGTCTGTTAGTTTCTTCGGCCTTCACTAGGTCTACTTGTTGCTTCTTCCTTCATCAAGTCTACTTCTCCCAAAAATCGCTGCTTTTGGCTTCTTCCCAAGAACAAACTTTCACAACCTGCCATGTATCCAAATTTGCAAATCTGGTTGTAAAATATCTACCACGAGTACCTAGATATATTTTCTTTGTCCCCTCCATATTTCACACAGTCTAAAAGATCTCAAAAAGAAAGTTATAACAAAAATGCCAAGCTAACTTGCTTGAAGCATGTTTTAGGAACATTCAAGAACACTAATTTCCTCAAATCATATCTCCAGAACTAGAGCGAAACAAGGTCTAAAAGTTCTACTATATGTACCTTGAGATCTCCTCTGTCTCCTCCATATTTTAGAGTCTTAAACATCATAGAAAGAAATTTATACTGAAAATACCAAGCTTACTTGTTTGAAGTAGATTATATGAGCATTTAAGAAAGCTTAACTTCCTTGGAGCATATCTCCAAAGTTGCAAAAAACCAAGGTCTGAAATTTTAACTACAAGTATATGAAGATCTTATCTTTGTATCCTCCAAGTTTCATGCTATGAGACATCCCAAAAGAAAAATTATAACGAAAATACCAAGCTGACCTATTTGAAGTAAATTTCAGGAGCATTCACAAAGCCTAACTTCATTAGAGCATATCTCTGAAATTATAGAGAACCAACATCTACAATGTTAACCACATGTACACGAAAATATTCTGTCTGTACCCTCCAAGTTTCACTCTTTGAAACATCCCAGAAGATATGTTATAGCAAAAATGCCAAGATGACTTGTTCACCCGTAAATCACATTTTTCTTCCACCTTTAGACTCCAAAAATCACCCCAAAAAATATTCCTCAGCTCCTCTTGCGACCTCAGATCTCTTCTTGCTTGGATGGAGTTCAAATGAACTGATCTGCCCTTTATTTATAGTGTTTGTATGTTCAATTATGGGGATGACTTGTAGAACGGTTGGGTCGCCCTGCTTATACTTTGGTTGGATCATCCTGATGAAAGATTTCATATCTCCTCATTGCTATGAAATTAGGAGTACCATATACCATTGGAAAGGTCTCATAATAAGATTTCCAGCCATATATCCCATGCTCCCATTTGAGCTTGGTAATTGGAGTAAAAATGCCTTCAAAGGTAGTGTATCCAAATAGCACATCAAGAGACCAAAAACAATATTTGCAACAATGTTCATTTTCCAATCTTTATCTTGGACATTTGTAGTTTCGCCGTCTTTGACATCAATGACAACAATATTTGCAACAGTGAGCAAATTCATAGCATAGCAGAGGAGCTGAGGTCGAAAAGCAGGCCAAAGTACAGTTCATACAGTAATGTACAACAGTTCAGGTAGGCAGATTCTCAATTGACCAGTAGACAAATTTATTTCAGTAAGTGTAGATTTGATTTGTTATGTATGCCATATAGTTGTTAATTTGAAAGCTTGTGGAGGCTTCCCTGTAAGCTTCTAATATTTCATTGAAAAGCTGATTTAAGCATGTAATTATTAGTGTATGGTTTTTATGCTTTCACTATGCATTTTTCAGTTATATGTGTGATTGTTGCATGTTCAGAAATATTTATTCTTGTGGTTAAATAAATCCAAATATTATTTATTTAATTAAAAAAACATAAGACAATAGTCACCTATGGCTTAAAATTTGACATGGTATCATAGCATGATCTTTCATTGAAATTATTACGTATTTGCAGTAGTAAACCTACTACAGGGAAGAAGGCCCAATAATAAGAGAATTTCAAAATTTTAATTTTCACATTTGGGAGTTTGTGCAATAGATCTTAAAGATGTTTTAATTAAGAGAGACATAGAACAATAGTCATCTATGGCTTAAAATTTGATATGATATCATTGCATGATCTTTCATTGAAATTACTAGGGATTTGCAGTAGTAAATCTATTACAGGGAAGAAGGACCAAAATAAGAGCATTTTAAAGTTTTAATTTTCAAATTTGGGTGTTTGTGCAATAGATCTCAAAGATGACATCAGCAAGTCCAAATCGAGGACTGATTAGATTGTGCCTCCATATACTTGTCTTAGAAAGCCAGAAGGAACATTGCTATTGGAAGAAAACAATGTTTGGGATATCATCAAGAAGGTAGTTACTCCACCTACAGATCTGCAGCAACTGGCAACAAATAAGAAGGAAGTGAAGGCCAAGTGGGCAATCTTGGATACCGTGAAGGATCATTTGATTCTTCACCCATTCAAGAAGAAAATGGCAAAGGAGATGTTCAATGCTCTGGTTAACCTGTACCAGAGTGAGAACATAAATAGAAAGATGACGTTGCAAAACAAACTCAAATCCATGGAGATGACCAGATCAAAGACCGTTACCAATTTAAATGATGAAGATCACAAGATTCAAGATCAACTGGTAACAATTGGTGATAAGGTTGTGGATGAAAAGTTGGTGAAAATAGCACTGAATGGATTCCTAGTGTCATGGGAACCATTCATCAAAGGTATATGTGCTCGTGAAAATCTTCCTCATTTTCAAATACTGAGGGATGATTGTATCCAAGAGGAAACTCGGATGGAGTCAAAGGTCAGCAAGAATGGTGCTCACAAGAAACTGGCCCTATTCGATCAGACGAAGAAGGGCAAAGGAAAAGGACCCAGTATGGGTAAGAGAAAGAGTGAGGAGTCAACCTCACAACGAAGAAAGGACTTGAGTAAAATCAACTACTTCGTTTGTCATAAGTTCAAACATTATGCATCACAATGTCTAGACAAGAAGAAGGGAAAAGGGAACAAGCAACAGAGACAGGTAGCAGCATCTGTAGAAACTTAGATGAATGAGTTTGTTGCCAAGTTTGAGAAATATCTCTCAATGGTATCTTACCTTTCTAGCAGCATAGTTCCAAGGAATGCATAATATGTGGACAGTGGAACATCTCATCATATGAGATCATCCTAGTAGTTGTTTTCTAGTCTAACAGAGCAAGACTCAAGAGTACAGTTTGAGCTTGATGATGATGCCAAGTATTCAGTACCAAGAGTTGGTATTATTCCCTTCCAACTTGAGTTAGGTAATTCTTTAGACTTTGATAATGTTTTGATTGTTCAAGGTCTCAAGAAAAATTTACTTTTAGTTTTGATTATGGAGGATTAGGGATATGTATTAGACTTCAAGAATCGACGCGGCCTTATTAGGTCGAAGGAATCTAGCCCATGAGCAACACGTGTTATGGCTTAGCGAAGGAAGTTTCTATAGGTTACAAGGTGAACCTGTTCGAGCCCTGGATCACAACAATGATAGCTTGTCTGAGGTATAGCACAAGAGGATGGGGCACCTACACTATAAAGCATTGCCTATTCAGAGGGAGATAGTCACAAGTCTTAAAAAGTTTAGTATCAAGCAATAGCAATGTTTTACAACTCGGACTCGGACTCGGACTCGGCCGAGGATCGACTCTCGACTCGACTCGGTAATGACTCGGCCGGCTCGATTTCAATGACTCGGTCGTTGTAAAAAATACATTAAATATTTATTTTTTTTATAAAAAAACATAATTTTAAATATTTTAAACATAATTTTAAAGATTTTCATTCAAGTTTCCAAACACACAACATTATAATATACATGGAAGACAACATATGATCAAAGTAGGCTCGTGAACCAATCCATTATATCAAAATGGTACGGTGGTACCCAATGGCAATAGTAAATACATAGTCAACTGTAGTCTGTCATACATGATCAAAGACTCAAGAGTCAAAACAAAATACAAATAACCAAGGAGGCTAGTAGCTACTGCCAGAGGAGCCAAGATCATCTCGACCAATCTCTGGATCATCATCATCAGAGTCAGACAAGGGGCCCCATGGCTCCTCCTCATCATCATCGTCTCCAACTGCAACTGTAGAAGTGGTGCCAGTACCACTAGGCTGTGCAGCAGATGCAAGCTGAGATAGAGTACAAATGCGGCTGCGCTTCTGTCGTGGCTGAGCAGAGGAAGGCGAAGCACCTACAACTGGAGTCCTACTAGCTGGCTGTGAGACTGAGGCTGGTGGATCGGGATCTGCATTCAACTGAACAGGCTGCAGTGGATGTTCAACATCAAGTTGATCAATCTCAAGATCCTCATCAGGATCAAACTCTGGTAGACGACTCTCCACTACCCAATCTGATGTTGGATCAATGTCTTCCAACACAATGGGATCTGAATCAGGTCTTTTGTTCAGCAATTGGTTCCGTCTGAGCCGAAGGTTGTATTGGACAAAAACTAGATCATTCAACCGTTTTTGCTCCAAACGGTTTCTCTTCTTTGTGTGAATCCTCTCAAAGACAGACCAATTGCGCTCACACCCAGATGCACTGCAAGTTTGACTCAAAATACGAATTGCAAACCTTTGCAATTCAGGGCACTGGCCACCAAACGCCTCCCACCATTGTGCTGCAAAAAACATAGGAGTGTAATGAATTATGAGTTAGATGAAGGCTGAAGCTCAACAAAATTACAAATTATATCTAACTTTCAAATTATAAATGATTTAACAAACTTTAATAAAAAAAGTAAAACCATTAAGAAATTGAAAATTGAAATTTTTGTTTACCTGGCTCATTTGCTTCTCTTGCAATCTTTGCTAGGTTCTTCCCAAAGGTACCTGTTGCATTGCTGAAGGATGTGACCTGCTGATGTATCAGCAGCTGATCAGACTCCGATGGGACCATGCGCTCAATGCAATCAACCAGTCCATCTCTGACCTCCCCCCTCAAAGCTCCTGACTCCTTAGCTTTATAATGATACCGTGGGTTCAAAAAATACCCAGCTGCATGTATAGGGCGATGGAGTTGATTGTTCCATCTTTCATCAATGATTGCCCAAATGGGCCCATACTTTGCCACTCTATCCTTGTATGTTGTCTTTATTTGCTCCTTTGCTTGATCCATAGCCTCATAAATGAAGCCCATAGCCAACCTTTCCCCATCCACCAACCGCAACACCTTAACTAGTGGCTCAGCAAGCTTCACAATCTCTGCTGCCTTTCTCCAAAAAGTTTCATCATGGACTTTCCTTTTCAATTCTCTGCCTTCTGGTTTGTTAGACCAACTGCTTTGATTCCAGTCATCACTGGAAAACATCTTTTGCAAGTTTCTATGTTGGGAAAGCATAGATTGCAATGTCAAAAAATGTGTAGCAAATCTAGTGATGGCAGGCCTAATAATATCCTTGCCTCCAGTGTGTTTCCTCATGAGACTCAAAACCAGTGTATGATTGTAGATAAATTTTGTTATGCTTTTGGCATTATCTACAGTGTTTCTGACCCAATCTAATTTTCCAATATCCTCAAGCATGAGGTCTATGCAATGTGCAGCGCATGGGGTCCAAAAGATGGTCTTGTGTTTTTCCTCTAACAGTCTACCAGCAAGAACATAGTTAGAGGCATTGTCTGTGATGATTTGAACAACATTAGCCACCCCCACATCCTGAATAACCTCATCCAATAGCTGAAACAACAAGTGGCCATCTTTTACCTTATCAGATGCATCAACTGATTTTAAAAACATGGTTCCCTGTGGGCAGAAGACAAGAAAGTTTATGATGGTACGGTTTCTTTGATCAGTCCATCCATCTGACATGATGGTACACCCTGTTCTTGCCCATGATTCCTTGAAATCTTGCAAATACTCATTAATTGATTTAATTTCTTTCTGCAAACGAAACCCCCTTAGCTCTTGCATAGTAGGGCCTTTGAAGCCTTTTCCAGCAGCATGTATGGCCTCAAACATAGGCTCATAATATGGTGAACGAGCAGCATTAAAGGGGATATCAGCATCATACCACCATCTAGCTATGTAGTCACAAGCAGTCTCCCTCAATTCTTTCTTCCAATGGTCATCTAAAGTGGGCTGAGCAAGACATTTACTAATACTAACTTCAGGACCATGTGCATCTGATGGAGAGGAGCCTGAGTGAGTGAAAAAACTTTTGATAGTCCCATCACCCTTCATTCTACCCTTTCCCTTATCTTGAACAGAAGCAAAAGAGGGAGGAACATAACGGAAAGGGTTTGATGCATCAGTTTGAGGGATAGAGGAAGAACCCTCAAACTCATAGTGGGGGTTGGCAGCCATCATTCTTTGTATCTCCCTCTTCCTCCCAATTTCAGCCTGTATCTCTTTTTGCCTAGTCTTTTCTTCTTTAAATTTTTCAAAGCTTTCCAACAAATTCTTTCTAATCTCCCCAATTTGATCAGAGGGACATGGAGTAATATTGCCTTTAATCCCTGCCAAGTGTTGTTTCAGCCTATGAATCCCCCCAGGACCTGACTTAATTTTCCTATGGCAAAACTTGCAACACATCTCACTATCAACCATTTCAACATATGCCCAAGCAGGATCTTTTGCTCTAGGTGCCATTTTTTGACTAGGAAAACAATTTGAAAATGAAAAAAAAAAAAAAAAAATTGATTCAATGTTCATTTATTTGACTAAAAACACTCTCTAAGCTATCTTGATATGCACCTAAAATTTACTAAGTAAAAACAGATTTATAGAGGTGGAAAAAAATACCTCCAGGCACAAACTGCCTCCTCAAGCTTGCTCCAAGAATCAGCTCCTCAATGCTGCTCCAAATGGCTGCCCAAGAAGCTCCTCACTCCAGCTACAATGCTCCTCCAAGACTCCTCACTGCTGCTCCAAAACAAGCTCAAGAACTGCTCACTAACTCTCAAAGAAGACTCTCACTCAAATGCATAAGACTGCTGTGAGTGAAATGAGAGCATTTGGCTGTCTTAAATAGAGTTTGGGAGGGGGAAATGGACCCCAAAAGCATTTAACAATCTACCATTACCCTTTGGAATCCACAAACCCTACTTAACTTTACCAAATATCAGCAAAAAAATGAATTTTTTTTATAAAAAACGCTGCCCAGCCGTCCTTTTCATGACTCGGCCGAGTCAATACGGACCCGGCCGGGTTGACCGAGTCAACTATGACTCGGCCGAGTCATTGGATGACTCGGCCGAGTCATAGCTGACTCGGTCAGCCGAGCCGGGTTGCTGGCCGGGTCAATGTTTTGGCTAGTGACTCGGTCCGAAACGGCCGTTTCGGTTTCAACTCGGCCGAGTTGTAAAACACTGAGCAATAGGGAGTATGCAAAGGGTGCATGCTTGGCAAGCACACCAAGGCTACCTACCCAAGCAATGATCATAGGTCTAAAGGGATTCTAGACCTACTACATTTGAATACTTATGGACCGATGTCAATAACGTCAATAAGAAGAACCTTGTATTATGTTTCCTTTTATTGATGATTTCTCTCACAAGACTTGGATCTACCTCTTAAAGACCAAGGATGAGGCCTCTTACGGTTTACCCACCACCTATGGGTAGTGTATATAGGAGAAAAATTTTCTCCTGGATGGTCCTCAACAACCACCAGATAGCTCGATGTGCCATTTTCTCCGCCACCTGAGCTAGCCATGTGGTCCCTCACCCACTTGTTATGATTGTATGTTTTAAGGTGTGCCTCCCAACCCTGAAGGTATGGCTTTTCATTAGTATATTTGAGTAAATTTCCTTACTTGTCATGGGCACTTTTGGGCATGGATTGGTGGGGGGATTTGGTGGAAAGAGTGGGTTAGGTCTATACTCTTGCCTCCATTGCCCAATTCAGTGGTTAACCTTGTATCCTAGTCCTGTGGGATCTTCTTTACTGACCACTAGCTTTAGGGTTGGCACTACTTGGGAAATCCGGATTTTGGTTGCATGGTACCACTCCTCGAAATCACATACATCATCCCTTTCCACTCATTTTAGCCCCATTCATCTCTTTTCCCATCCGGGTCCACATGTGTCCACTGGGTCCACATAGGGTTAGCCTCCCCCTCCCCTTTGTCCACACCTTGGGTCGGGCCTGGAATGACGTCCCAGAGGTTGATGCGGCTAAAAGAAAAGAAAAAGCATAATTTGGCCACTCTCAATAGGAAATGTACCACAAAATGCAAAAGATGGTCGAGACATACAAATTTAGCACGTGGGCAAAAGCCAAACATGAGCTCTACCCCTTATCTATGGCCATCACCCTGGTTCCTATGGGCCCTAGATGAGCCCCCTCCATCATTAAGGAACCCATGATTGTCCCAACCCCTGGTGGGCGATGAACCGCCCCACCTTAAGGAGGTATCCACTGCCATATACTACACATCATGCTCTCATCTCCTGGAGCCCCGAGCAGTTATGAAGAAAAATCAAACAAAGGCAAAAGGCATATGAATAATGGTGGAAAAACAAAGGCCAAGGTAACTCATGTGCCACGATTTGCTCCATCCTACACTCATATGCGCAGTGTGAGCTTCCCTCATTATAGCTACCCTTGTACCATGACATGTGGTCTGGATGATTCCCCTGATCCCCACTCCATTCCATTACTATATCATTTGCCACTTGAGGAATGTACCATGGACATGTCATCCCCTTTAAAGGTTGGAACCACCTAATAGGGTCCTTGCTTTAACCCCGTATTGAGCTTGGATACACTTGTACATGCCAAAGCCCACTATGGAAAGGCATGCCACCATGAAGTGCCCCATTTATTTCATGACTTGTAAGGTCTTGTACTTGATTATTCTAATGATTTGTTGTATTGGAAGGCGAGGGAATGCATTGGATCTTATGCAGGATTGCAGGTGGGTCTCCAATTGGGGCTTGGTCTCCCTATACAGGGTCCTAGCCCTCCAGAGGGCCACATTGGCACTTGTAGGGTAAGCATTGAGAGCCATGGGCCTCCACCATAGCAGAGAGTACTTCATGGATCCCCAGCACCACTTATTGATTGCTCGTGTTCCACCTTTTTGGATAAGGATGATGCACCCGGTTCACCATGCCCAACTGACACCACACTTGCACCATACACTTGGCAGATGTTCCAGGGTCCAGAGGATGTCTCCCGCTGCAGGGGAGGGCTTATGTCATCATCCTAGCCCTTACAAATGGTCTATAGGCACTTTCGATCCACATGGAGACCCATGAGGATGTCCTTGTGTCCCCCACACCCACTTGGGAGCACCACAGGTTCTTGCTTGGAAAACAAGGGGCCAACCCCTTGTCCACAATGTTTGGAGTCCATTTTTACATCATGGCACCCCTTTGACTTCATTAGGCCTCCTCAAAGGCCCAACGAATCACTATATTGATCATTTTGCCCTCTTGAGAGGCTTATTCTTATGTTATTGAGCTATTTTGGTGGGCTTATCACCTAGAGTATTGTTATTATGCACATTATTTTATTTTAGGGGCATTGTTAGTCCAAATTAGGCCATTCGAATCCCTTAGAGGATTGTATAAATTATTAAATAGAAGAGAGGCATTCTCTCTCATTCATCATCACTCGAATTGGATTAGTATCTCTTCAGAGATTTTCGCACTTTTTGCTAGGTAAACTTTTTGGAGCTTTCTTGATGCACTATGATGTTTGGATTTTCACTATTGTCTTTATAACTTCTTTTTAATGCGGAGTTGATGAATGGATATACTCTCTCTCTCATGTAAGTCGAATTTTGATGTTATTCTCGTTATTTTACTGGTTTGTTGCATGTTATGGTTATAATTATTCTTGTATGGGTTAAAGTAAATGTGAAATTCTTTTGGTAACCTTGAATAAGTAATTTAATGCATGCGTTGTACTTGAAGAGAGTGGGTGAATGTTCCTAGAGGCACCTAATAGGTTTTAAACCTCGAAACTTCATCTCTTTGGCAAATTTGAAGTGTAAATCTCTAATTACCTAGTTGTTGCCCTTGAATAGGCTAGTGATGGTTAATTAGGGCTCCTTAGCTCTCGAAATTTCTCAATCTAGGTGTATCTTGACTCCATTAAGCCCCCTAAGCAAGGCATTAATCCTCACATCCTCTTGGTGGTCAAATTCATCTTTCTTTTCTTCACCTCTCCCAATTCTAGGCCTAACCCTGGAAGGTCACCTAGGGCATCAAGTAAAATCTTTTGTAGCCATCCAAACACCTTGAAAATTGGTCCACTACTATGCTAGAGTTTGCTCAAGAGGTCCTCCAAATTTGAAGCAAATCCGACGGTGGAATCCCGAGATATCGCAAGCCTTAGCTCGAGGACCATTTCTCTCCCTAGGTTGATTTGGGTTAGTGTCCTCATTTGGATCATTGCATTCAAATTTCAAAAGAAAATTAGTCCTTTGATCCTTTCCTCTTCCCTAATTAGGTCAAGCCCCTCCGTGATTGATCAACTCCATACCCTTGACCTAGTCTGGGTCCACTTGGGTTCTTTGTGGTCCTGCAACTCTACAACTCAAATTCCACAAGGATTACATAGAATCCTTTTCTCCATAAGGATCCTTAAGTCTAGGAAGCCCCTTTCCAAGGAGTATCCTCTTAGCCCTTCCTAGAGAGCTTATCACCTTCCCTCTCAAGCAAGTTATTCAATTGAGTCTCTCTTGTGAATAGGCTTTCGGAATCACCCCATGTCTTATCATTGATCCATCTATTCTTGTGATTCCTCTCATACCGGGACTCCTCCCATCGGTGAAAGTCCATAAAGAGCAGGGAGCTTTAGCTGAGGTGACAATGGGCTATCGCTCCATTGTTACCCCTTGACCTAGTAGTTGCTCTATAAGATCCCCTCCTAGGACCCTTGCTAGTTTGAGCAGTAACAAGGCCTTTAGCTAGTTTTCAACCCAATTCACATTGAATAGGTCCACCCTAACAAATAATATTATATAAATTAATTATTCTTAGATAATATTATTATATAAATTGATAAATAATTTACAATATCGATATAAAATAATTAATTATTACATAACAGCTAGTTTCTAACTAAATATTAAATAATTTAATAAACATCTCTTCATCATGTATTCCTAAATAATTTTATTTCACCAACGGCTAATTTTGAACAGCTAACCCCTAAACAATGATGCATCCTTACTATTTATTCTCTCAGATCGATTGATTTCTCACCTTGTCTTGAGGATGAACCACATTATTTGGTTCGAAACGTCGACCCAATCCTACCGATGTGATTAATCCGAAAGACCGATTTCTACATTATGGATCACAAAAGTCTTATCTCTTAAATTTATTTTATCAAGGAAAAGCCATTTTGTATGCCAAGACCAAGTTAGCCCAAGAGCAAGATCAAGTTGACCTAAAAGAGGGCTATTCGACCCCTCAAGGAAGCTATAAATACAAAGGAGCTCGACCTCATTTGGACACTCACTCAAGTCAAGTTCGATTTGCAATAGCGAAGGAGAAGAAGAGCTAGAAGGACAAGGAAAGGAAGAAAAGAGCAAAGTTTCTTGGGCCAAATCTCTCTCTCTCTCACGTGCGAAGCTAGGGTTTTTGTGAAGCTGTAGTTGTAGGAGGCTGAAATTGTAGGGCCGAAATTTTGGGAAGCAGTTGCAGGGCCGAAATTCTAGCATGAAGTTGCAATAGGTTGAATTTTGGAAGCTGCCTTGGAGAAGATCTTGCTGGGGGCTGACTTGGTGCTTGGTAGGGTTGTTGGCTTTGGTCGTTGGGTCTTGGAAGTCTCTTTGTAAGCATATTCTAAAGAAGGAGAAGCATTTTTTTGGGTTTTCCCCTTGAAGCAGTTTTGCCCTGGCTTGGAGCCTATATCTTGTATAGTTTGTCTTGTTGTGATCTTCATTGTTTCGGTAATTTCTTGATGAACAAAGATCTAATAAAGTAATAAAAGGCCAAAACACATCACAAGTAATTATCAAGTTAAGGAAAATCATCTATAATACATAAGTCTCCTAATTTTCCAACAATGACAACAATGAGGTGTGGCCCACTGCCACCACAACCACTACCCCTACTCTTTATGGACTTTCACCAAAGGGAGGCTTCCCATTATAAGGTCACCTATGAGAGACATGGTAGGTTCAAGATGACAAGTGGCTTATAGAGGATGACTCTTCTTAAGGACACGACTCATTAAGAAAGAAAAGGCAACTCGCCTCCTCTATTAAGGCCAAACTAGGGTAAAATTGACCTTGGGCTTGAGAGATAGCAAGCCAAAAGGATTATCCCAAAGTCAATAGGCCAAGAAAAGGTTTCCCAACAATGAATATTAGCAAACAAATGGAACAAGGAACTGTCAATAAGCCCTCAAGTTGAATCTTTACAAACTAGGGTTTCCTAGGGCAAGAGAATTAGGTCTAAAAATGGAACAATTTGCCACTAAAGGGAGTTGATTTTGAGGCAACCAAGCCTCCCCGCAATGTTAAATCCCTCCACAAGCTAAGACTCTTCCTCTAATCCAATTCGCACCAAGCCCTAGTCGGTCGCTTATCCTTAAGAGGGTCGAAATCATAAATATGGAGAGAAATTCAAGTTTGGGGATCAAATTATGTGTGATCGTTAATTTGAGAAGGGCAATGCCTAGTCCTTGGGATGATGGAGTCTATGGATATGAAAGATTTGCTAAATCTGCAAAGGGGTAAAGATATTTTGATGCCCTAGCACAAAACCCTAGTTGTTATATTTGTGAGGGATCAAGGTTGCTTGGGAGAGCTATTACAAAGGTTCACTGAGGGGATTGGCATTCACATTTCATACACGAGTAATGCATACAATGATGATATCTAGATTCCAGACAATAGATCTTCAATAATAATTGAGACAATGGAAAAACTCTATATAATCAATGCATTCCATACATTAGACATAAAATCAAAGATTTATCAAGTACAAGGCTCGCTTACAAGAAAAAATGCATGGACAATCCATTATTGATCCAATATAACTTCTCCAATGCCAAGAAATAGTTCCAATATAAAAATGGTCCATAGAATCACATCTCTCCAAGAAAAAAGAAGGTCGATATCTCTTGTTGGAAATAACACTGAGAGGGGAGGGGGTGAATCAGTATTATTAAATCAATATAACTTTTTCATTTCTATATTAAGATTCATATACGCTACTTCAATTAAGGCAAACTGCGTGTATACGCAACTGTGTGTAATGCAACAAGCGTATATCCAGTAAACTTATGATTCATTTAGTTGATCCTTAATGAGTGCATCAGAACATTATTAACCATATGAACAGTAAACAGGAGCAGTAAAATAGAATAGATCATCACACACAAGAAGCACACATGAACACCATGATGTAAGATGGAAACCCAATATGGGTGAAAACCACCTACTGCAAGTCGTCTCAATCTTCCTTTTAATAAGAAACTTCTTTTACAATAGTTCTGTACTAGTGCAGTCTTATACCAGTACGCAGGCTTCTACCTGCAGAAGGCTACAACCTTCTCTCGTTCTCCAGACTCTCCTGGAAGGGAGCTACAACCCCCTTAGCTCTTGTACTAGTCGATCCATTTACTAGTACGTAGGTGCTGGCCTACTGAAATGCTCCAACCTTTACTCGTTTTCCAGCTGCTACTGGAAGGGAGCTATCACCCCCTTAGCTCTTGTACTAGCTGATGTACTAGTACGTAGGTGCCGACCTACAGAAGGCTACAACCTTCTCTTTCTTCCTCCAGGTACCACGTTTCATAAATTTTCAGACTGGATACTCATGGACCACAACATCATAATCTGAAGGCCACTTTTCATCTAATTTTCATACTGGACCCATCAATATCATTGAAGCACACAATCAATCAACACTAGCATCATCACCAAGGACTACTAACCATAATGCCAACAATGCATTATTAAAAGCATATGCTCCCCCTGAACCTGTGCCATCTTGCTTACTGTCAATCTGATCATGCATATATCAGCAAGAAGTATCAAGGCATCATCATCATTAATTTAGGATCAAAACACTTTTAAACATCTTACAAGTATCAAGACATTTTCACACATCATCAGCAGATTGTAACCATTATCAAACAGAGCAAATAATGAACTGAATCATATTAGACCCTTTTTCCTGAGTCTGTCCCACTGTTTTTCCTCAAACTAACATATACGCGACTGTGCAGTGTCTAACTCGCGTATATACGCGACTTTTCTTCATGAAACTTGCATATGAGATTTAGAACACTGAAGTTTCACACTTTCAGTTCCCTCTGAGTCTGTTATGTCTGTACATTGTGCTGTGCCACATTTTCCTGACTGTACTTCCTTCATCTTCCATATCTTCAAGTGTGATGATGTTTTCTCCTTTTGGTATGGTGCCTGTACTTTGTTCCTGCATTCCTTAGCTATATGTCCAAGCTTGTTACATGCATAACATCTCATATATTTTATATTCCTTCTGTAGCAATCAACAGCTCTGCGACCAAACATATTGCAGGAAAAACAATATCCCTTAAAGTACCTGGAACGTGATGATCTTTCTGTGTGATGGTCTTGAACCATTCTTCTTCTGCATCTGGCTGCAACATGTCCAAGATTATGAAATACATAACATTCAACATTATTCATCGGAGGAGTAAAAGGTTTTCTTTGAAGAATTTCTTTCCTTGGTTGTTGATGGGGTTGTCCTCTCATCTCCTTGTTGATTATTTTAGATTTTGCATTAGAGTTCCTTGCCTCTCCTTGTGAGCTAGATTCATCTTCAACAGATTCATAAAAACCAAGGCCAGTTTTGATAGCAGGAAACCTTTGACTACTAAGAATATCATCCAAGATCTTAGTACTATCTTGAAATCGTAAGAGCTTATCCTTTTCTTCTAAGTTATCTTTAAGAGTATTTACCTCAACATGATGTTGCTCCTCCTTTTCATGATACTGCTTCTTCATGTTTTCTTCAGCTTTTCTTCCTTCTTCCAACTGATGTCTTAGTTCAAGAACTTCGTTTTCATGTTTTTCAAGAGCTTAGAGTAGTTCTTTATTCTGCCTATTTGATTCTTCAAGATCTTCTTTTAGCGAGAGGGTCATAGCTTCAAGACTTTCATAGAAACTGGATCTATCTCTGAGTTTCTTGATTGTTGTGCTCCTTTCATTGACTTCATTTCTTAATGATGTTACTTCATCCTGCAACTTTTGACATTGATCTTCCTTGTCCTTGAATAAATTCCTTACCTTGTTTCCTTCCTCTAGTTGATCTTTTAGTTTGGTAGCTTCTTCTTTGAAGGCACATTCCTTTTTGTTCAATAGATCTTGTTGATCTCTAATTTTGTCTGTAAGCCTTTTAAATTTTGCCTCTATTTGATATCTTTCTTGCTCACCCATAAGAGCAAATTCAGTTGTTTCGCTATCACTTTCATCATCTTCAAATGGATGGATAAATGTATCACCAGAGTATAACAAATTCATACCTGCTAGTTCTTTTGCTTGTTCATCTTCATTCTGAAGTGATTCTGAATTTGAGGTGCTTCTTCCACATATTCCCCAATCGATTCTCCCACTGTCATAGCTCTTCTGAGATGTCTTATTCTTCTTAGGAACTTTCTTCTTAAGCTTCTTTCCCATTGATCTACAGATCTCCTTCAAGCGATCAAGCTTCTACCAAATGACCTGCTCTGATACCAATTGTTGGAAATAACACTGGGGGGGGGGGTGAATCAGTATTATTAAATCAATATAACTTTTTCATTTCCATATTAAGATTCATATACGCTACTTCAGTTAAGGCAAACCGCGTGTATACGCAACTGTGTGTAATGCAACAAGTGTATATCCAGTAAACTTATGATTCATTTAGTTGATCCTTAATGAGTGCATCGGAACATTATTAACCATATGAACAGTAAACAGGAGCAGTAAAATAGAATAGCTCATCACACACAAGAAGCACACATGAACACCATGATGTAAGGTGGAAACCCAATATGGGTGAAAACCACCTGCTGCAAGTCATCTCAATCTTCCTTTTAATAAGAAACTTCTTTTACAATGGTTTTGTACTAGTGAAGTCTTATACCAGTACGCAGGCTTCTACCTGCAGAAGGCTACAACCTTCTCTCATTCTCCAGACTCTCCTGGAAGGGAGCTACAACCCTCTTAGCTCTTGTACTAGCCGATCCATTTACTAGTACGTAGGTGTCGGCCTACTGAAATGCTCCAACCTTTACTCATTTTCCAGCTGCTACTAGAAGGGAGCTATCACCCCCTTAGCTCTTGTACTAGCTGATGTACTAGTACGTAGGTGCTACAACCTTCTCTTTCTTCCTCCAGGTACCACGTTTCATAAATTTTCAGACTGGATACTCATGGACCACAACATCATAATCTGAAGGCCACTTTTCATCTAATTTTCATACTGGACCCATCAATATCATTGAAGCACACAATCAATCAACACTAGCATCATCAATCTCTGAATCACTGAAACCCTGTCAACAAAATGCAGTCACCAGAACACAGAGCAGAACACTGAACTCTGCAACAATATTCAAAACCAACTATATCATCAAAAATCATGCATCAGAGTGAATACGCTACTTGGAAGCGCCGAACAAGTGTGTATACACAACTTCACCAAGGCGAACCAGCGTATATGTCATTAATTACTTACTTATAACTTCGCTCCACTTCCTGACTTCAGACATACCCGGATCATTACATATACAAAGATAATATGTATGTTAGCAACCAGATCTAGTTCATCAGATCACATAAAGATAAGTCATTCTGATCTTGATCCATTATAGATCTCATCCATCAACACTAAAGCTAAACATAATCAACCAATCTAAATATGCAGAATACTGACACCAATAAACAGTCATCAGAACTCATCAACAACCAGAAACACCTGTAACTTCAAACATCATAGCTCATATGGTATACGCTACTTAGATGTATCTAACCTGCATATGTACGCTCTTTTATCATAGTCAACCAGCGTATACATCTGTAAATATTCATTCATGATTTGCAGCTATTCCAAACTTGAGTTATACCCAGATCATAACATTTACAGAACATTACATGCGTCAGTATACAGATCTAGACTAAACAAGATCAAACCGTATAGAGATGATTCATTCCAAGCCATTAGATCCTGATCTATCCTTAGATCTTGTTCTCCATCAACCGTTGAGATTCCTCCTTAGCTTAGATCAAGCAATGCATCATGAACCCATAACCTGCATACTAGATCTCATACTTCATCAAATATTCAAGACTTTCTCAATTGCCTTTGCCTAATGATCTTCTTCTCCTTTTATAGTCTTAGGCCTTACTCAATACCATGGTCCAAAACCATTTAGAACCAATACTAGGGACCCAATACCTGGGTTCAACACTTCGGCCGCAATACCAAGGTCCAAAACCATAGGTCTGGATACCATGGACCCAAAAATAAGCTTTCCCACATGTACACGCTTTTCCGTGCATGAAAGTGCGTGCATACGCATACGCGACTTTTGATCAGCAATCCCACGTGTATACGCGCCTTTGTATGTAGTGAACCTGCGTGTATACCCAACTTGGTATATAGCGAACCTGCGTATATACACGACTTGGTACATAGTGAACCTACGTATAACCTCTTCTTTCTTCATTCTTTGTAGTCTGATCATCAACTCTTTGCTACTGACCTGCTGCACTATGATCTGTCATCTGTGTGAGTTGCCATCAAGAACAACACTTGTATCATAATGCCAACATCTCTAAGAAGCCGAATTCAGGTCACAAGTGATGATGATGAAATAGAATGATCCTCTCCTCTATTTATATGAGGACAACATCTAATTAGCCTATAAAGCCCGTAAAAACAAGTTTGATGACAACATAACCTTGGGTTACAAGCCAACCCACTAGCTTTAACATAATATGCCATAATTATCTCGCACGTGTGAGCCACTAGCTCTCTAAGGCTGATGTCATGCAATAAATGTGCTCCAAATGCCCTGTCCAAGTGAGATAGGTGTCTAAGGTGGTGTAGCAGCATGTTGAAATCAAGATTTGAGGGCTGGCCCTCAAATCCACCTCATTGCCTCCTGTGGGGTCCCAAGATCCAGCTAGGGAACCACAAAGTGGTCTCCATGGGTCTCCAAATACTAAAAGTTGCCTCCTCTACTCCAACGTTGAGGGCTTCTCCGGTGCAACAAGCCCTCCCTAGTCCCTCATGGTGACACCACCCTCCATCAATTGGTGTCAAGGCCAACCTGGGGGCATGTTGGGTCCAAGTGAGTCATCCTAAAGAATCATCAAATTCGGTATAAAGTCATCCAATATCGTGGGTGCAGGAGGTGCCCTGAAACATGTGTCATCTAATGTTGTTGCTAGGACGCTCAAGAGTCTCAACGCGTCACCTGTTTGTGCCAATATACTTCTCTAAGGGCCTGGGAACCTATGGAGAAGGTGCCCAAGACCTGGGTTGTTGAACCACCTGGCAAAAACAACATAAATTCTAGTGAAAACAACTAGTCATCCGGGACAAAGGTCATTAGTGCATCTAAGTGAACCAAACTCGAATGTCATGGGCTATTTAATACTTCAAACAAGGATCCCCTTCTAAAATCAGCACCCTGATTTCGCAATGGTGTTTCCTCCCTAGGTAGGGGTGGCTAAAGGTCAACCCTATTAAGTATTTCCAACCCCTAACGAGAAGTGACATTTTCCTGGTCCACCCTTCAATTGATAGGTTTTAGTGAATAACAATGATGGTAACGGAGGGGACAAGTCTTCAAGGCTGAGTGCCATGGCCAAAGGGATAAGTTGATGGGTGTGTCCACATCCTGAGTGTAGATGCGAGGAGGGAGCATTCGTGGATGCATGAGTTACCAAGTCGGCCTTTATTTTTCCATGCCTCTTGTGCGCCTTTTACTTCTTGATTTTTCTTTGTATTATTGTTTATAGCTCCAGGGTTAGCGCTTGCTTTGAATGATGTAGCAGTTGATTACCTCTTAACGATAAATCAATTTATCGCTCATCGGGGTTGGGACATGCAAGGGTTCCTTCTTTTGATGAAATGGGGCAATATGTGTTCAGGAACCAGGGGATTGACACATGAGTGAGGTAGAGCTCATGCTAGGCTTTTGCCCACGCACTAATCTTTGCCCCTAACCATCTTTTGCATTTTGGATTTTTCTTCTTTTATTTTGTTGTGATCGTGATATGTTCTTTTTCTTTTTTTTAGCTACATCAACCTCCTTGGGCAAAGCTTCCAAGCCTTACCCAGGTATGTGGACGTATGAGTGCCAAATCGCAAAGAGCCAATCACAAGTTGAACCCAAAGAATGGAGGTGAGATATGTGATTCTAAAGTAAGATGGAAAGTGTTAAGTATGACATATGGGAAGATGGAACTACACTATCTCAATCAGGGCTTCCCAAGTAGTGCCCCTCCTATACCCAAAGGGCCTTAAGGGAGGTCCCACTGAACTAGGATCAAAGATTAACCCCCCAAGTAAGGTGAGAGAACAAGATCACAGTCAAAGTTTGTCAATCTTCCAAATCACACTGTAACCCATACTAAATGCCCAAAAACAAACAAGTATAAGCACCTAATTGCAAAATGACCAAAGTACCTTTTGAGTGTAAGCCCGCCTTTGTCCATGTGCTCATGCTAGATGGTGAGAAGCAATTGGCTGATGCATGTGATGAAGATATATGGCATATCACCAGTTACTGGTGGTTGTCTGGGGAAGCTAGTTATCTAGCTGACCGACTGGATATAATGAATAGGGGAAAAGTTTTTTCCTATGGGGTTACCCACTGTAGTGGGTAACAGGGTGCAAAGCAAATATGGCAACTGAGTTCAAGATGGACATAAGCACGATGCATTATTTCTTGGGTTTCAAGGTTTGGCATAAACCAAGGGAGATATTCCTTGAGTAGGGTAAGTATGCAAATGAGATCCTAAAGAGATTTCAAATGGAAGACTACAAACCTATGGCCATGTTACCCACCAAAATGGGTAACCCCATAGGAGAAACCTTTTCTCTTATCCTAGATATCTAGCCAACCAGCAACCCTACACATTGCTCAATTATGATGATATTTCACATTCTTTCACCATTTGCACATGTCATGCACCTCTCACCATCCGGCGTTCCTCGTAAATGAAGGTGGGCTACCACTCAACAAGTACTTTAACCATTTTGCAATCAAGTGCTTTTACTTAATGTTTTGGGCATTCTAACATGGATAAAGGGGTGATCTAGATGATTAACAGATCTTGACTGTAAACTTATTCTCTCACCTTACAAAGGGGGTTAGTCCTTAGCCCTAGTACAATGGGACCTCTTCTAAGGCCTTCGGGTTATAAGAAGGGCATTACTTGGAAAAATTAGATTGAAGTAATGTGTCCATAACCATTCCATACTTAACACCTTTCATTATTCTCTTGATCTCAAATCCATTTTCCGAGTTAACTATCATTGGTTCATTAGGATTTGGCACTCATACATCCACATCCCTAAGTTAGGGCTGAAAAACTTTACCTTGAAGGTTGACACAACTACAAGAAAGATAAAAGCATAAAATGGCCACATCAAAAGAAAGGGAAAAGTTAAAATGTGGAAGATGGCCGACACATAATTAGCATGTGGGCAAAAGCCTAGCATGAGCTCTACCCCCCTCATTAGCCATCACTCAATTCTTGAGCACTAGATGCTCCATCTCATCATAAGGAACCCTTACATGTCCCAACCCTAATGAGTGAGAAATTGACTCCTCCTTAAGAGGTAAATAAATGTTATATCATAAAAAGCAAGCTTAGACACCTGAGCTACGCTCCATATTAAAGCATTATCAAATAGGAAGTAAAAGACGCACTTGAGGGGTGGAAAAATCAAGTCGAGGAAAAGGGTAACTCATGCCTCCACGATTGCTCCCTCCATTACATCTATACACTCAAGATGTGGACCTCCATCAGTTGGTCCCATGGCCATGGCACTTAGCCATGAAGTCTTTCCCCTTTGTTGCCATTATTGTCACTAACACCTATGAATTGAAGGGTTGACCTTGGAAATGTCACCTCCCCTTGGGGGTTGGAAGCACCTAATAGGGTTGATTACCTAACCACCTCTAACAAGGTAGGGAACATTTTTACGAGACTTGGTCTAGTTAGATATTTGAAGGTGATCCTGCTTTGAAGTCCTATTATGCCCTTAACAATTAAGTATGGTCCAGTGTGATGCATTGGTGTTGTTTTGACAACGCATGGTTTTGCCAATGGTATTCTTATGTAATATAGCGTATTTAAAGGTGTGAAGTCTCCTTTGTAATTTTCCTTTGGGCCATGAATGATCACTAAAATAAAATGGTTTCAATGACAAGAAGAAATGTGTGTGTGTGTGTGTGTGTGTGTGTGTGTGTATATATATATTAAACCAGCCTAGATACATCTTAACTTTGGATCGATCAAGCATTGAGAGGGATCAGATCTCTCCAGGTGCAAACCTTTCCTCAAGTTTTGCACTCAAAAAAGAGGTTTGCACCTTGAGAGATTTGATCCCTGTCGATGCTTGATAAATCCAGAGTTGAGATGAATCTAGGTTGGTGCTTTAGAAGCAAGGGGTAGGTTTAAAGCGTTGAAATACACTATAAAGAACAAACAACTAGAAAACCCTGAGACAAATAGTAGTGAGGTCCCACTAAAGTATTGGGCAAGAGCATCCTTACCTTAGCTAGCAACCCTAAACCCACTTCAACCCAAAAGAATAATGATACATCTATAGATGTGGACTTAGGGAGTGCTTTAACTAAAGTAAATATTCTTGTCCCCTTTTTAAAATTGGCTAAGCTTGAACCTTATAGGGGTCTCAAACTTGACAAAGAACCTGAGGATCATGTGTCATTTTCCAAAAGGTGTATTACAATCAAAGAAATGGAAGAGATGCACCTTTGTTTCTTTCATTAGTAGTGAATGAATTTATTTTGCAAAATTGTATGCTTAATTCAGGAGCTTATGCTAATGTGATGCCATTAAGAGTCATGAACCAATTAGAACTACAAATTCATAGACCTTATAGAAACTTGTGTGGTTTTGACTCAAAATCTACCCAGGTTTATGGTTAAAGTACCTACCGATGGATGACCCACCTTTCATTAAGAAGGAATGTCGAATGGGAGAGAAAATTTTGATAAGAGTGAGAAGTGGAGGATCCTCGCATCATGTCATGTGTTGATTATATAGGGATGTTGGATGGATAGCTGTCCAAGGAGGAGAAAAATTTTCTCCTATGCATTACCCACTTTTTGGTGGGTAACAAGTCTTAAATTTGAAATTTAAAGTATTATCTCAAACCCTAGATCATATTATAAGCTAAGATCTTTTGTTGCTTTATTCTACAACTTCTTAAGCTTAGTGTGCCTTAGGGTTTCCCCCCTTCACTAGAACCTATCTAACCTAAAGAGGAAAACACAAGGCTATTGAAGTGATAATGGGTAGTTTGTCTAAGTTGCCCTTGGGGTTTCACAACTTGTGTTCAGGGACTTTTACACCAAATGAGAACCTAGGAGGTAACACAAATAATACTCTTTTGTAGAATCAGAATGAGGGAGGTCTTTAATGGATGTGCTTACCACACTTTCCTAAGTCATGGTACACTTACCTACAGTTGAAGAGGAGGGTTTGGTCTCTTCTTTCGTCACTTGATTGTACTTGGAGTTTTAACAAACTCTCATCTTGGGTTGCCAATTCTTGTTGCCGCTATCTTTTCATTTGAGCACAACCCTCTTCTTAGTGATCATCCAGCTAATTCACCATCTCTCCCAACTGCATGAGTTGAACTCTACATAGATCTTAGGTTGCCATGGCATTGGTAAGGGAGCCTTGATGTCTTACTAATGATTCCCTTATAGAGGCAATAAAATCTTATGAGGTTTGAAGCTCATAGTGCACATCTTCAATCTTCCTCTCTGATTGTTGCAACATTTCCCTTAGATATTGATTCTTTTTATGAATTTACTTGTTGCAGGCTTTCATTCCTATCAACCTTTCTCTTCTCAAAGCTTTTTCCCATGGTTGATTTTTTCTTCAACCCTTCAGATAGAAGCAAAGACACATGAATCCAAATTAGCATTGATGATAAAAAAGGAGCTGCAACATGTGTTGGAGGTTAAAATTATCTTTCCCACAAGGCATTCATCTTGTGTAGTGTTACCTTCCCAACTTGCACTTAATCATAAAATTCCTAATCCACAAGGTGCAAATTGAAGGGGAAATACTAGGATGGTCACCACTATCACCTAATCAATCTATCCTCTCACTTTTGGTTGGCTCTTTTTGAACTCAAAGGGAGTGGGGGTATTCCTAGCAATTAAGATTACTAAAGCTATAATAATGAAGCTCAAAGACGATGTGAAGAGATAGCTCTAGAAAAACAATGTTTTTGTGTCTTTCTATAGTATAATGAGAATAAAAGAGAGAAAGAGAATAAGGGACTAGTATCTATCCAATTAGGGCCAATGGATTCATGAGGCCAAGCCAAGAGAGCAATTTATGAATGGTTAAGACACATCAAACTGTTATACATGCTAAAATACACCTTGTGGTTAGATAATGAAGAAATGTACTTGGAGGAGTCCTTAAAGGTGTCAAACTCAAACAATGTTATAAGAATGAGTCACAGTGGAGTATTATTGCAGCAACAACTCTCAACAAGATGATAGATGTAACACAATACATTCAGAAATATGACATCAAAGGGGATTAAGAGGAGAAGATATCTCACATAAAACCCTTCCAAATATGGTAAATGAACCGTTATTTATGGTCTCTCATAACAAGTTCTTTGCAAGCAACTCCTAGCATTAATCAACAAGTAGTAGAACCAAAATATGGTCTCACATATGATAAGCAAGAACCCATGACCTTTCCATTAAGCCTCCAAAAACAATATTCGAAAAAGCTCCAAGAGGAGAGATTCCTCACCAATCCAACCATGACTACAAATAGAAAGAGTCACTCTTTAAGTAGAGTCTAGCTCCATCTCCTTTTACAATAGAATAATTGTTGTTTTCTTAGATCCACTAATATCTCCAAGAAAAATGATAACAAGCTCTCATAACAAGTTCTTTGCAAGCAACTCCTAGCATTAATCAACAAGTAGTAGAACCAAAATATGGCCTCACATATGATAAGCAAGAACCCATGGGCCATGACCTTTCCATTAAGCCTCCAAAAACAATATTCGACAAAGCTCCAAGAGGAGAGATTCGTCACCAATCCAACCATGACTACAAATAGAGAGAGCCACTCTTTAAGTAGAATCTAGCTCCATCTCCTTTTACAATAAAATAATAATTGTTTTCTTAGATCCACTAATATCTCCAAGAAAAATGATAAATCAATATTGGAGTCTTTTAACAATAACAATATCTCATAGCCAACTCGTGAGGACAAGTCCAAAAATTATAAATTAACGAGGTGGTTATGCCACATATATCCTCCCAAGGTGGATGTCTCCTTCAAATATAGCCTCAAAACATGCAGAGCTTTGCTCTATGTGCAACACATCCTCCATCATTAGCATGCATTAATTTCACTCTTCACCGAAATGCTCAAGCAACAAAGGTGGGACGTTTCTCAAAAGTTGATCATATTGCAAGAATCTACTGTGGCACATTTATAACCACTATAAATTACTCAACTTTTCTTGGAATTTCTTGTATGACAAAATTTGGAAATGCCACAACCACTTTGCATCTAGTGGCATTGATCTAGTAGAAACTTGGGCACTCTGTGAAAAGATGATTGGTCCTAAAGATAGGACGTCCTCAAAATGCACAATGAAACCATAGATCTAGGGTTCGAAACCTCCTAGATCTCCTTCAAAGTGAAATGCCTTCATCAATGGTAGAATATGATGCAAATGATCTCCTTAAGGTGGATGTCTCCTCAAAATAGGGCATGGACCATGTTAATGCTACAAAGATAGCAACTATGAGATCCCCAAAAAGAAATGCCCCATCAATAAGGCATGGGAGAATGTGCAATATGGCCTCCAAAGGTAGACATCCTCCTCAAATCAAGTGCAAAGTAAGGGGTCCGTGAAACAAGGCATATGAGAAAGACGTAATAAACATAAATACATATGAATATAAATACTACTAAATACTAATAATAATTAATAATCAATGAAGAGATAGCCTAATGAATAGACATGTCTCAACTAAAGGACATCACTTTTAATAAAACACACACACTTAGGTATATATATGAGGCCCCGCTTTGTAAGTCAATCAATCATCATCTCTCATTTGGATATTTGTGATATGAACTAAATTGGTTAGTTTCAGAACACGTGGAATCAATGCTCAACTTGTTGAGAAATTAATAGGCTTATGTAATTAGGGTTGATTTCTCTTTACATGATAATTACTTGTGAATTTATTGGCTTATTTATTATTATGTTTTTTTTTTCTTTCATCAAGCAATTACCAAAATATAAAACATGAAGATCACATGAGACAAGGAACACAAGAATATAGGCTCTCCAAGCCATGGCCAAAACCCCACGATGGGGAAAACCCAGAAAAATTTATCTTCTTATAGAATCAAATCAAAGTGAGATATCCAAGACCCAATACCAAAACAAGATTCCAATCTCTTGGATGCCAAGTCAAGCCCTCCTTTATGATTTTATTCTAGCATTAAGTTCATCAACAAGTCTAGCAGCAATGGCAACCTTCACTAAACAAAAACTTGTTCTGAAAGAATCCTTACAATTGCAAATCCGGGAAACATTTTTCCTTTCCTAATGCGAAGCTGAGAGAGATCAATTTTTCGACCCTTTTCTTTTCTTCCAAACTTCGTTTCTTTCTTTGCTCAACTGTAGAAGATCAGATGATGTAATGCAAAACTTTCTTGTCTCCAAATGAGCTCAATTTGGTCTTTATTTATACTTGATCAGAGGGGTTGATTGGATGCCTTTTCCTGGGCAGGGTCGACTTGGCTCCTAGAGGTGGTTTTGACCCAAATTTTATTTTGAAAATCATTTTTCTAAGCTATAAACAAGTCTTTGACTTTGACCAATACAAATAATAATGAGCATGAAGAATATGCTTAAATAAAATAATAATTTGACTTCAGCATGAAGAACATGCTTAAATCAAATAATAATTTGTCTTGAGCATGAAGCCAATGCTTGAAAAATAAAATTTATTTTTCTTCTTTTTGCTTTTCACATGAAATATACAATGACATAAGTACAATGATAATTATGAAGACCGAACCTAGTTACATTTTCCAACAGTCCCTCTTAACTAGGGAGGTATTCATAATTAGATAACTGGTACAAGGATACTCTCAATTGAAAAATTCTCATAAGAATAGCCGAATTGATAAGCCATCTTCAAGCATCAACATCATGACCAGCATTGTCAAATCAATATAGCAAGGCCTTGACTAACAAGCTCTAATTCTCCACTAGATTAGACCACAATTTTGGGAGGCATACATTTGGACACCAACACCACAGCCTCTTCAAGGCACATACCCCATTTGGAATTTCACCAAGTATGTCCCATCAAGACTATTCTTATCTTGGGTTCCCAATCCTCAAAGAATATTGGTCCTCTTCAACTACTCCTATCTAGGATACCTTGTCTTATCCTCAAAGAGAATCGGTTCACGGGACTACTACCGATCCCAAATGCTTATCCAATCCTCCATTCTCCCTACCAGTGCCATCACTAGACTTACGGTTGTTAGTCCTGGCCTAGTGCATGACACATGGAGAATACAGTGTCGCCATCACTCCCTCTCAACCAAGGAGAAGATTCTTACTCCCTCTCAACCAGGGAGACATAACCACAATCCTTGGCTTGTCTCATACTTCATCAATACATCAGCTACCTGTTCTTCTGTGGAGATATAGTTGTAGTTGCAGGGCTCCTTTCTCACATTACATCATACCTAAGCTTCGACCTTCATGATGTCAAACATTTTACGAAGCCAAATTCTTTCACAATGACTAGGTTTCTCGGCTCCTAACACCATCACATCATATCAAACTTCAACCTTTCTGGATCTTGACAATCTTCATGCAGCATTGTCATCAAATGGTTCATCTATCATTTTCAAGGAGCCAAGCTTACTCACAGCTGCTAGCACATGCCTTCTTCCTTACATAACAGAATTTTGTCCTCATGCTAAGCCATCATCAATGTTGTCTACTCAACCCATGTGCTCTCAAATTTTAGGCACATCATATTATCTTAATTGTTATCTTTCCATCCTCACATACTTCTGCGATATGTCCTTTCAGGGAGCCAAATCATATCTCAAACAGATCATCAATATCAGAGTTACCAAATCACAATGGCCTCTAGTCAAGGTGTGGGATTATCCATGTCAAATTTTGCTACTTGCTCCCTCTGAGATCAACATTCCTTTGCATGGTTTATCTTCATATTGCAACAGAGTTTTGCGTCATGCTCTTTAGTTTTCAATCATCGATCAATGTGAGCGAACCAATCAGCAAGAGCAAGCTTCAATATCGTATCCATCAAGGTCTTTATAGCTCCCTCTTTCCATCTGAGGTAAGTGAACTTTTTGTCCTTTAATAGACTTCTTTGACGCAAGCTTCAAACTGCTCCTTTCTACTTCATTTTCATGCTTTGCCACGTTCTTATACTTCTTCCTTTAGCTAGTCAAGTTTTAGATAAATCTTGTCTTGACCTGCAACTTTCATTAGAAGACCATGAAAGAATAAAAAGAACAAAGCACAAAGATAATAAATAAGGAGATATATAAAGTACTTATCTTTTGGGAAGGATTAGCTCCCTCTTAATCTTGGACCTTTTTTCATCAAGCCTTGTCTTCACATCAGCGTGATATAATACCTGTCATTCTTAAGAATTAGGTTCCTTTTCCTTTCACAATGGAATCAATCCGTTAGGGTTTCTATATCTAGGGTTTATCCTTTTATTCCATACTTTGTTAGGGCTTACAAACCCTAGATGCCAAGACCTGACACTTACAAACTATAAAGTTCTACAACCACACACAAGGGAGTTAGTTGCAAAACCCTAAATTTTTAAGATCTTCAAGATCTTGTTACGTTAGAGATTGCAAATTCTATACAAACCCTAGATCCTTCATAGTCATCAAGACTTGTCAACCAAGCATTGCAAAATGTTGCAAAACCCTGATGATATTGTTTAACATCCCTTTTAACCATTTCATTAGGTTACAAGACCTAGTCTTCATATGCAGCATAACATCAAACTCTTACATGTTATTGTCTCTAATATTTATGCAGACCCTTTTTATGATCATCAGCAGGACATAAAGGACTTAACATAGGTCATGGAATGCATAGAAATTATATGTACCTCTTTGAATTTTACCTGTCCTTCTTTGCAGAGATCTAGTCTTGATCCTCGAGTTGACATTTATCAACTTCATTTTAAAAGAGACAACATAATTTCTTCCAAACTTCAAGTCGACTTCATTGATGTCACTCTTTCTTCTATTATGTATAGGGAGGAGATCTGAATAGCGTGACTGCCTCAAGTACTGATGTTGTAGGAATAAACTAATCTATCCATAGAGATTCAATGCTTTGGCCTTCAAGCTAGGCTACGAACCAGGTCATCATACTTCTTTCATTTATATTTCTCGTACACTTAGAGATGATCCAAACTTCTGTCCATCAACCATTATTGTCAAATGTTGTCAAGCCATACAACATTGTTTGCAATACTGTCAAGTCATACAACATTGTCACATGATGGCCACTACCATATCAAGGTCACTGTCACATCTAGTCATTGCCATACAAATGCCATAGATCATATTCCTCACTACAAAGATAATGATAATATAAGATCGCAAATTAGGGTTGATAACTTCGCATGTCTTCTCATAAGTTCACTGCCATATTAGGTCATTGTCATATGTAGGTTATGTTATTAAAAAGTTTGTCTCATTATCAAATATACATCAAGGTTAGGGCCACTATCAAGTCTCCAAGTCACGGTGATTGTGGCACATAGACATGTGATCCACTAAGACATACAATATGAGCCACTGAAAAATCAAGTGTGTGCTATAGAGATGACTGCGAGCTTTTGAGAATCAAATGTGAGCTACAGGAGTATTGTGTGAGCTATGAAAGTCATTGTAATATATCAAGCTAGTCACTGTAATATATATATATATATATATACATATATATCAAGCCTCAATGACACACTTATCAATGAGATAATAGGTGCAAAAAGTCGAGCCACGATACAGTAGATTTATCAAAGTCGAACCATAACAAATATGAGCCACAATAAGGTAATGTCATCATAAATGCGAGATCCATAGAGATATAGTATGAGCCTCAAAGAACGAGCCATAGATAAATGTTGACGAACCACAAAAGAAATATACGAACAACTGTACATGTGTAGAGTGCGAGCCATGTATATATTAATTTGAGCCACAGAGAAGAAGATCCACACCACTGAGGAATATAAAGCGAACTACAAAGCATAGCGAGTGAGCCATATTGTAATTTTATTTTGGTCACAGTAATATGATGCCACTGTTATGGTGCCAATATGATACAGAGTATAGCGATGCCAATTCATGATGCCACTATAATATAATATATATCATAATGCCGCTGTAATATTGATGATACCATAAAGTGCATGTCGTTGAGAATGTATTTCGAACCACAGCAGTGCAATGTCATTGTAAAAGTAATTTGAGCCTTAGTCAAGAGGAGTCATAGAGATTTGAGTCACAGTGAATGCGAAACTGAGATCAGAATCATCTTTACGTCACATAGGTTAGGTCGTTGTATCCACAGGAAGCCCAGAATCTTGTCCAATCCATACAAAAGCTATAGCAATTCGTCAATACTAACCACAAAAATTCATCCAATAAAAGCCACAAAGAGAGAGACTCGAAGAACTTCAAGGATGCATTAGACTTCGAATCTTTAATAACGCTCACAAATGCCAACAGAGTGTGATCTTTAGGCCTCCTTCAAACCTTAGCTCCAATACCATGTTGAGAAATCAATAGGCTTATGTAATTAGGGTTGATTTCTCATTACATGATAATTATTTGTGAATTTATTGGCATGTTTATGATTATGTTTTTCTTCTTTCATCAAGCAATTACCAAAATATAAAACGTGAAGATCACACTAGACAAGGAACACAAGGATATAGACTCTCCAAGCCGGGGCCAAAACCCCAAGGGGGAAAACCTAGAAAAAATTATCTTCTTATATAATGAGATCAAAGTGAGATATCCAAGACCCAATACCAAAACAAGATTACAACCTCTAGGACGCCAAGTCAAGCCCTCCTTCACAATTTTCTTCCAGCATTAATTTCATCAACGTGACTAGCAGCAATGGCAACCTTCACTCAACAAAAACTTGTTATGACAGAATCCTTACAAGTGCGAATCCAAGAAAGATTTTTCCTTTCCTCATGCGACGCTGAGAGAGATCAATTTTTCGGCCCTTTTCTTGTCTTCCAGACTTTGTTTCTTTCTTCGCCCAACTGTAGAAGATTAGATGATGTAATGCGAAACTTTCTTGTCTCCAAATGAGCTCAATTTGGTGTTTATTTATACTTGATCAAAGGGGCTGATTGGATGCCTTTTCCTGGGCAGGGCCGACTTTGCTCCTAGGGGTAATTTTGACCCAAATTTTATTTTGAAAATTCTTTTTCCAAGCTATAAATAAGCCTTTGACTTTGAGCAATACAAATAATAATGAGCATGAAGAACATGCTTAAATAAAATAATAATTTGACTTAAGCATGAAACCCATGCTTGAAAAATAAAAATAAAAATTTCTTCTTTTTGCTTTTTACATGAAACATACAATGACATAAGTACAATGATAATTATGAAGGCCGAACCTAGTTACATTTTCCAACACAACTAACTTCATGAAGAAAGGGGGCGGTTCCTTAACAACAAATAAAATATAACTAATGTGCAAGGTACTCCTCCAAAAATGGCACATCCCAATAATGCATGAGAAGGTGTGTAACAAGCCACTCAAGCTCAAGGTTCAAGATGTAACATCCCTTCATAAGTGTTCCAAGGAATAGCTCCACAAAACAAGGGATCAATCCATCATGAAATAATGTGTAATGTGTTAGATCCAAACCATGTATCACCATCAATCCAAATGCCAAGTCAACCACATGTTCAACCAATTTATCAAGAAGGGGGATGACCTCACCAAAAGATGCTTGAAATGATGATAAGTATGCATATGCCTCCACATATAAGCCAAAGAAGGGGAGCGCTCCACATCAGACCATGATCTACCTCATAAATAATCCATCCACATGTGAAAAACATCCATAAGAGCTAGGGTGTTAGACTAGCGGGATTTTTCTCAGACTTTGTCATCTTTCTTTGGCAAAGGAGTTGAAGTGACCTACGTCTGCATGCAAGACAACTTGGCTTCTGAGACTGGAGGCACTAGATGCGAGCACTAGATGTTGAGTTATGGTCTAGAGATAGGTTTTGGGCGCATAGAGGTTACATATCTTGGAATTATGTTGACTACACTGGAGTTGGACGTTGTAGGAACTAGTGGCGTTATCCTATCTTCAGTGCACACGAATTCGTCGGTCCAGGTTTAGTGTGCTAGACATATCAGGGAATTGTCTTACTCTTTTAGCTCAATAATTTTCTTCTCTAATTTTGTTTCTCTCTAGTGTAAGCTTGGTGGCTATGTTTTAAGTTCGCCTAGGGTGGGTTGCGAGCGCTAACCCTACTAGGAGCTTTTCATCTGCCCTTTTGTCTTGTTGGTCCTCCTCTGTTTGTTTGCTTGGGTCACCGAGAATTCCCAAAACCCTTTGTTTTTTCCTTCTATTTGGCCTTCCCAACCTCATTCCTCTCAGTGTTGTGTTGTTGTGGAAAAGCTTTCTTGCTTGGATAATCTTCTTTCAGTGCAAACGCATCGGCAGCGAATGCGCAGCCATTAGGGAGCTAGGGACAAAGGCCCCTAGGGCAGGTTGTGTGCCCAAGCAAATGCCAAGGAAGTTGCAGCCATCTTCCATTCTGCTTACCCCACCCCCCCCCCCCCCCCATTCGTGAAAAAATTTGCCAACTCGAAGCCCTCACAACTAATGATCACCAAGTTTATTCTGATTCTAAAATCCTGGAGGAGGTAGCCAATTGGGTTCCTAACCCTAGGCATACTAAGGGAAGACGAATCCAGTACCTAAACTCCATCACCCCCCATTATCAGATGAGAACTCATCTGGGCAGGGTCTTGAGGAGAAGCATGAAGACCATAATGATACCATCTCTTCCTTGAATGAAATCAAGTGAGTGCAACCACATCAGCACTCATGACTGGCTAGTTTGGATGCCCAGCGAGCTCAGCTTGAAAGTCATCTTTAGTGTGAACTAAAACCTCCAGCTCCTACTGGTACAAGTGCTCAGGACCCAGCGCTAGTCACCTCTTCAGACTCTTGATATCATGATATGCCTTCTAGCAGTGGTACTTCTTTATGTAGTTCAAAACATGGTAGTTTTAGTAGTTTTCAGCATCAAATGTTTTTATTTTGTTATACTTGAACTATGGTTAACGATCAACAAATATGGTTTCCCTCGAGGCACATTGAGACCAAGCACTGCATGAACTATGATACTTTTGATGATGTATGTTGAAATTTTGTGGTAATACAAACTTAATTCACCAAAAATTAAAATTAAAATTAAAAAAATAAATAAAAAATAAAAATTGTATTTGCAATATAGTGTATTGATATGCATCAAGGCACATTACATACAACCTATGTCACAGGGCTCGGCAAACCTGAAGGTTCAAGTTCGAAATTTGGCGAACATGAAAAAAATTTGAAATTCGTTCAGGTTCGCCGAACCTGAAATTCGAACCTAAAGTCGAACCTGAACGAACTCGAACTTGAACGAACTACAATGAACCTGAACGAACTTCAACGAACCTGAACGCGAATTTAAACGAATTTGTTAAGGTTCGATTTAGGGTTCGCTAGTTTTTTTTATTAGACACGTGATTATCTTTGCACACAGTTAATTATATGTTCACAACATTCTGATTTGTGTTCCATATGTTTTTAGATCAGTGCTAAAATGTATTAAATAACTTGTAAGTCCACCGTTAGGTCCGAGTTAATATTTGTTAAAATGTAGTTTTTCCTTTTACACGTGTCTTGTGATACCATTGGTTGATGGGCTGAGTCTGAATCATGTGGTTGGAGTTGACTTATGAACAAGGTTTGTTTTAGGGTTGTTACAGGCTACAACCTATTCTGAAAACGGATGGCTACAGCCTATTCTAAAAATGGATTTCATAAGTATGTCAGCGTTTATGATAGCACTAGGGTACAGTCGTGTAGCAGTCAGAAAGGCATAGCTTCTAGTAGTTTCTAATCCAATTTTGGGCAGTATCTTAACAAAATTATATGACAATCTGACACCTGATTTGAAAATCTATTTGAGGTGTTGATTTTAACAGGTTGTGGTAGCCTGGAGGGTGTCAGTATGATAGCAGTCTAGTAGTAATTTCTTTCAAGTTTTCATGTAGTCTTCATGCCTTCATGATGACAGTTAAATGCTTTATGCTTGACTAGAGTGGAGGGTGCATTCCTCCAGAGTTATATTCACCCTTCACTTACCTATTTTAGGCATTGGCATCCTGTCAAATTTGGCAGAAATATGGCAACCAGCTGACAGAGCTGATCTGCAATTATTATGACAGCATTCTACCAGTTAGTGAGTCATTAGACAAGTTACTCTACCTTTTCTGGGTAGCAATAAAGGGTCACCTTTCATCCTTTTGTGGGCAGCACTTTCACCTACTACAGTGGCATATCCTATGTTTGCTCCTGGGTTTATGCAATAGCATCTTCCCTCACTTCTATAATAATATTGCTGATAGTGTTTTTGTCATACCTTGTGTGTCAATTTGGCCTATGGTTGATATCTATGTAATGTTGCAAGCCATCTGGTTTTGAATTTTCTATTATTTTGTCATATATAGATATATATATAAATATATATATATATATATATATATATATATATATATATTGAAAAATATGTATAGTCGAACCTAATGCCGAACCTCATTCGAACCTGATCGGAAAATTAGAATTCGAATCGAACTTAATCGTTGTCGAACTCGAACCATGTGACATAGCATACAACCCATTGTATCTTATCAAAGTACTTTTTCATCTTTATAAATTTAGTTTTGAAGCAAAATAATTATATGTTTCCATTCATTATTCTTCTATGTAAGATTGTTTCCATGACTAAAATATCACCAGTGTTGGTCCTCGTTTTTGGTAAAAAAATAGCCATCATAATAAACCTTATTCTAACCAAAATAAACCTCTCACTTGCCACGTTTACCACATTTTGTCTTCATTTTGACCAATAAAACCACTCAAAAGGTATTTTTGTCATTTTCTTTTAATTTTTTTTTATTTTGACAATTTTTATGCATTGTTAAATTGTTTTTACCAAAATTTACAAGAAAATAGGCGTTCTAGTAATTTCTCCTTCGTTGAGATATATGTAGGCATGATGGATGAACATGAAAACATGGATTTTGGTTCTTGGTTTCCCTAGATGGATCGCGTCCTCTTGGTTCCACGAAAAAGCATTCGTAGAGGTCTAGTCAACACAGCGACCCAAGAGAAAAATACATTGTTACAGCGAGAAAATCCGCCCAATATTCATTAGCTTGTGATTTTACATAATTCTGGCCACTTCAAAGGTCAAATCTAATCTATATAGATGATAAAAATTGGAATTAGTTGCCTGGTTTGAGATTCATTAGCATTTTAGTTTTATTTTGTGTTGCATAAATGCACAAACAAGTGAAGCTTGAGAAGATCAACTAGATTTAAGTTTGGAGTTTTATTTAGTTCCTCATGCTTAGAAGATTTTTTCATTAAAGCTCTATATCATATTTCAATTTATTAATATGCAACAATCTTCAGTTTCTTCAGCTGATAGAATTCTTTAGTGTACAAATTAAGGCTTGGGGGGTGCCCATTCCTTGACCTGTACACCATTCCTTTTCTTGTGCTTATTGTGGATTGTTGTAGCTATATTTGTTGGTAAATGTCTCTGCGGTTTCTCTTTCATTTTCAGATTTACATGTGCAAGTTGATCATTGTTTCTATTCATCATTAGTTTCCTTGTTTATATATTAGCTGTTGTGCTTTCCTTTTGTCAATGTATTAATTGTTTATTTGCAGCTTTAGTGTCCTTTCATGGTAATTATTGTAGTGTTCATGAGTTGAGAAATCTAGGGCATTAGCATTAGGTGATTTTTCTTCTATTAGTGACTACTTGTGAATGTTTTTTACTTGTTTAGATTAGGATCTTCTTCATGTTAGATTATTAGTGTTCTTCTTCATCAAACAATAACCAATGCATGAACATAAATAGACAAGAGACACAGCATGTAGGCTATGGGCCAGGGCCAAAACCTCTCACTCTTTGAGAGGAAAACCCGCACAAATTCTGCTTATAGAGATTCCAATTGACGAATACCAAGACGAAGACCCCTGACCTATTAGCCACTCCAAGATTAAGACACAAGTTTCCTTTGACAGTCAACCTTCTTCTTGCCTCCTCTTCCTCTTCGACCTTCTTCGCTTATGAACCAAGATCATCTCCTATCGAACTGTAGACATACTCATCATTATCACATCATTGAACCGTGATCTTTGAGCAGTATTGAACACCGAATCTCTATGGCTTTATTATAACACTGATATGTGACTTCCTCATAGCACAGAAACTGAAAACTCATAATTGTATTGCAATCCGAACTATTGACTGATACAGAACTCCTTGACTGTGATTATCTCTGAGTTCCTTGACTGTAATGTTATCTGAACTAATTACTTCATGACATTGAATACTCCATGGACCTTCGCTGCCCCTTCAATACCTTCTCTGAGCTTATCTTTTCTCTATGATCTGAATCTCAGAGAATCTGAGCTTTACTTACTGTGATTAACCTTAAACAGGACTCGTTGTCCCTTCCTTACCCATCCGAAGATCACAAAGATGTAACTGAATTGTTTTCTATGCTTAGCCACCGAAACTTCAGAGGAATTCAAATTGTTTAACTGTGGAAATACAGATACCTTACACGCCTATATATAGTAGTCTGCCCGTATATATAAGCCGACATGTATTCAACGAAGGGATGTGTCTCTTAATTGTGAGACAACGTGAGTTTGATATTCCTTCTATAAGCCAACATGAAGAGGAGAACCGTGCTTGTCTTTGGAGGGCTATTTTACAGTCCTATAGACTAGAATACATTTGACATATCCCCAAGTAGGGCTTCTCCATACATGACATTGACTTTATGACCCTAATGATAAATCCTAAGGCTCTCAATGGGAGCCATCTAAAATAAAACACTTGCTCATGAAACCCATGAAGCAAGGCTTACAAAAATAATTTTATTTTCTTCATTACATCATTTACAAGTAACAAAAGTCACAATTACATGTCATTATGAAGACCGAACCTAGTTACACTTCTCAACACTCCCTCTTAACTAGGGAGGTATTCATAATAGTACTTGGTCATTTTCAATCTGAAGAATTTCTCATAAGAAGAATTCTGATTGGTAACTCATTTGTATAGCATCATATCAACTAGCATTGTTACATAGCAAGGCCTTGACTAACAGCTCCTTATCTCCACAAGATCTGAGCTCAATGTTGGCGAGACCAATGATTTATAGACACCCTCATCATTGTCTCTCTCAAAACATCCCTGCCTAGGTACTCGGGGTGAGTTCCATGAGGACTATTCTTATCTTAGACTCCCAGTCCTCAAAGAATATCAATCCTCCACGACTACTCTTTCATTGGATGCCCTATCTCATCCCCAAAGTGTATTGAATGCCAAATGATTACCCAATCCTCCATTCTGTCTTCCCAGGTGAAGAACAGAATGACATGTCTATCTCTCCTTCTCAAATAGGGAGGACATATTCCAATAAAGGAATGTACTCATTCCTACCAAAAAGGAATGTACCTAAGCTCCCTCTTGGCTTACGAATTTCCAAGTTTATTCCAAGTAAGAAACTTCTTTTTCCAGCTCCCTCTTAACTAGGGACCTACAGCAACTCTTCATGTGGAACAACTAGTTGCCTGAAGAACTCCTATCTTCTTCGATGTCATCAATTTATTTTGTCATGGAGTCTTCATCTTTTGGGGACTTCTACATAGGGCACAAACCATCCATCACTTTCATCCATGAGTTAGTCATGTCTTCATTTTCATCAAAAAGTGATCCATCATATTTCCATCTGGCTTTGCTTCATGTCTTTCTGCTTTCATGCCATATTTTCCAGAAGGATCTTACATCCTTCAATATGGTCCTATTGGAAGTCATCCACAGATCTTCCCTTTGACAGTTCTACATAAGCCCATCCAGATATTAGTTCAAAAAAAAGAGATGAACATTTAAATCAAAATTACATTAGTGATGGTCATTCATCATGACATCTTCTTGTAGGTATCAGCATCCTACATACATGTTGATACATTTCCCAAAGATATTCATTGTCAAGGGTCTCCATCTTTTTCCAAATCCTATCAGAGTCTTCATATCTTTCTAAGAGATATTCTAGTCAACTCTTCTTGGTCTCGGATGTTGAATGCCTTTACCATGGTTGCATATCTCACGATCTCTTCCTTCCTTTCTTCACACGTTTCTTTCCCAGGAGCTTCCAATCAAAGTTCCTCAATTGTAGTCAACCACCTCATACTTCATATGAGGACATATTATGTTGATTTCATCTAGTGTGACTCATGCCTTCCGACATTCTTTCATAGGAGGAGATTCCTTTCCTTTGATCATGCTTCTCAAAATTGAAGTAGTGATCAATGTTACCTGCAACCATACTACATGACATTATAATATTTAATACAAGCATACATACCTCATTTACCTTTAGGTCATCTAGGCTTCTTTCAACAGCTTCCTTGATTGAAAAGATCTTCAACCCCTTGATCTGCTTCATCTCTCATGTCATCATACCATCATCCCATGAACTCCACAAGTTGGAGTTCCTGATGAAACACTTGCTTCCTCTCTAGATCGGTGAATCCTCCAATGAGGATTCCATCTCGCATATCCTTATTCAGCAGATGTTTCCCTTTTAAACTGATGTATGATGAGACTTGTCCTGGATGACTTCTTCCTTTGATCTTTCAATGAGGTCACCAAGAGCTATATCCTTCAAAGTTGACTATCAGACATCCTTCATGTTTCCTATGGTGATGTCACAAGCTCTTGTTTCTAATGCTTCCATGATGCCACGATGCATCTTATTATTTATTATAGCCATATCCTATAACATAAGATTTAGAAGCTATGTCAAGCCCCTTTGTGAGGGAGACTATCTCAGACATAGTAGAGATCTCTTACTTCCTCTTTTCTTGGACTTCTTCTTTTCAGCTTCCTCCACTTCTTCGGTGATATGGGCTTCTTCTCTTCTTTTGATATTGTCCCTTTAAGACAAACTTTTCTGAATGTCCATAATTTTACATTCATAGCATTGAATCTCAGCTATGCTCTTCTTTCTTTTTCCGAGCAACAAATTTTCCAAACTTCCCTTTTCTTTCTGCAAATGTTTGAGTCCTTTAACCTTCAACACTTTTTCCCTCAACTTGTCTTCTTCTATCTTGCATAGAAACCACAAGTTGTCGAATGAGGTAACTTTCTTATCCTCGTGGATATTTGTTACCTTTTTCATCAGTTAGTGCATTTAGAACAATGATGATTATCTTCTTATCATCTCTCCCAGATCTCGCAGTTGAGATCTTATGAAGATATCCCTTCATTTTTTTATACCTTCAATTTGTGTAGATCAAATCTAAGTCATGTGACCTTCTTTATCATATCTTCGGAGAATATTCTTACGAGTTTATCATATACATCTCTTTGATGTCTCCAATATTGCTATATGAGGGGACCTTTCATAAGAATCCCTCTCCATGAATTCTGAGACCTTTTTCATTGATGTGTTCAATGACTTCACTTTCTTCGAGGACTATGTCTATCCTCCTTTTTCATGCAAGGAATTTTGATGACCCAACCAGCTTATAGATCTCCTTGCAAACACGAAGTCATTTTACCAAATTTGATTAAAGAATGAAAGATACTTACTTGACAAGTGAAGATGAAATCTTCATCTTGATCACTTTGATGATGGTTGAAGAAGATGTATTAGTGCTCCCTTTTGGATGATCTTCTTCCAAATGAAAAAGCCTTTCTTCAATAAAGAAGACAACGCCTTTTGATCTAGCTCCTTTTGATGATGGTGATTGATGAGGATTTCTTTGTTGCTTCCTTGGATGATCTTCTTCAAGGGCAAGGATAGCATCCTTGCTTCAATGAGAGGGAACTTGCCTCATAGCTTTGAAGATGATGATAATGCCTTCTTGCTTTCAAGATACTTCAACTACTTTGGTAGTGAATGAGTGCAGATCATAATTGCTTCTAGGGTTTCAACTTTCTTCAAGATGATGTGATCTTCATCTTTAAAGTCCTTCGAGCTACCTTTCTTTGTAGATAACTTGATGAGGGTTTTTGTGGTATTTTGATGATGATTAGAGGATCCAAAACTTTTGTTGTTGTAGACTGCTTCTTCGATCTAGGGTTTTATCCTTCAATGTAGATCTTGATCTTTTGCTTTGATAACCTTCGACTTGCTTTGATGCCTTTCTTGAAACTCAATCCTTGAATGTCTCTTTGATTAGATGCCCTTCCTTTGACTTCAGCACCTTAGCTCTGATACCATGTTGAGAAATCTAGGGCATTAGAATTAGGTGATTTCTCTTTTATTAGTGACTGTTTGTGAATGTTTTTTACTTGTTTAGATTAGGATCTTCTTCATGTTAGATTATTAGTGTTCTTCTTCATCAAACAATAACCAATGCATGAACATAAATAGATAAGAGACACAACATGTAGGCTATGAGCCAGGGCCAAAACCTCTCACTCTTTGAGAGGAAAACCCGTAGAAATTCTTCTTATAGAGATTCCAATTGACGAATACCAAGACCAAGACACTTGACCTATTAGCAACTCCAAGATCAAGATACAAGTTTCCTTTGACAATCAACCTTCTTCTTGCCTCCTCTTCCTCTTCGACCTTCTTTGCTTATGAACCGAGATCATCTCCTATCGAACTATAGACATACTCATCATTATCACATCACTGAACTATGATCTTTGAGCAGTTATGAACACCGAATCTCTGTGGCTTTATTATAACATTGATATGTGACTTCCTCATAGCATAGAAACCCAAAACTCATAACTGTATTGCAATCTGAACTATTGACTGATACAGAACTCCTTGACTGTGATTATATCTGAGTTCCTTGACTGTAAGATTATCTAAACTAGTTACTTTATGACATTGAATACTCCATGGACCTTCGTTGCCCCTTCAATACCTTCTCCGAGCTTATCTTTTCTTTGTGATCTGAATCTCAAAGAATCTGAGCTTTACTTACTGTGATTAGCCTTAAACAGGACTCGTTGTCCCTTCCTTACCCATCCGAAGATCTCAAAGATGCAATCGAACTGTTTTCTGTTCTTAGCCACCGAAACTTCAAAGGAATCCGAACGGTTTAACTGTGGAAATGCGGATACCTTATACGCCTATATATAGTAGTCTGCCCATATATACAAGCCGACATGTATTCAACGAAGCGATGTATCTCTTAATTGTGAGCCAACATGAGTTTGATATTCCTTCTATGAGCCGACATGAAGAGGAGAACCGTGCTTGTCTTTGGAGGGCTATTTTACAATCCTATAGACCATAATATATTTTACATATCCCCAAGTAGGGCTTCTCCATACATGACATTGACTTTATGACTCTAATGATAAATCCTAAGGCTCTCAATGGGAACCATCTAGAATAAAACCACTTGCTCATGAAACCCATGAAGCAAGGCTTACAAAAATAATTTTATTTTTTTCATTACATCATTTACAAAAGTCACAATTACATGTCATTATGAAGACTGAACCTAGGTACACTTCTCAACATCATGAACAGTCGTAGTTTTCTTTAAATAGAAATGTTATTTTCTTTCAAAACCCAAGTTTAAGAATGTTGATTAAGTAGAAGAATGAGGAGTCTAGAGAAGTATTGCTGTGAGCCACCGAAGGGAGAGACAAAGACACTACAACCAGAGTTTACACCAGTAGAGACCCTAGTGCATGCCTAATCAACCAATTAAACCAGAATCAATTATATTTTCCTTACTTTAGAGTAGTTTTTCATTTCAAGCATGTGTGCTTGGAATTTCTTCTTTGGTCAATAACCTACATAAGTGAAAGGACAATTGTTGTGTGGGCCTTTCCCAGGGCATAGATGCTTGGAATTTCTTCTTTAGTCAATAACCTACATAAGTGAAAGGACCATTGTTGTGTGGGTCTTTCTTAAGCATGGATTCCCAAACCCTGATTTTTGGCCAATGTAAGCTTTTGTAGTGTAGACAAAAGAAGATTAGTTCCTTTTCTCGTTGGGTTCATTAATTAGAATTTTGCTTTAAGCTTGCAATTTAGAATTTGAATCTTTCCACTGCAGTGACTTAGCTATCATTTATGTTTTTATCTCATATTAGTTTAAATATTATTGTCAAATTGCATTTTTAGTTAAATCATAAAAGCTACAACTTTAGATTTCTTTAGAATTGAATATAAGCAATTTCATTTTTTTAGCACTAAGTGACAATAGACTCTAGAGTAAATCTAAGACTAGCTCTTCACATATAGTGATGTGTTTCTAAGTTTACAGAGTCCAAAATTGATGAGATTTGTGTCGTAATTTATGCAAATAAATTAGACCAACAACCAGCCTCAATTTTGGCCCTAGAATTAGTGATTATAAGCATGTATTGGATTCACCTCAATACCGATATACATTTCTTCATGTTCCATTGGAGTATTTTACCTTTTATTAAGTCATTGCCTTTGGGCATGGCAGTGACATTGGTTGTCTACACCAAGTCTTATGCCTTTTTGGTGAATTACAATATTTGAAGATCAACAACATTATTAACCACGATGGAGCATTTTAATTTTTAGTGAGTACAACCTTCGAGGTTAACAACCTTCACTAATCACTTTCTTTCTTTTGTGACTATAATGATGATGTTAAAAAATTAGAGCCACAAATTAGTGAGTCAGAATTGTGTACGACTTTTATCTCATGGAAAATGGCAATGAAATTCAAGTGGCACTGACCATGTGCATCCTTGGCCACATGGGATGTTTGGTGTTAGGCATGCTTTATCCTCACACTGGAGGTTATTGGTGTGATGGTTAATCTAAGTGGGTTGCATTACAACTGACCAAAATATTTTCTATAGATATACATGTATCTGAAGTTGTGGTTGCAGGATGAAGAGAGATCATTCGCGACACCTGCCTATGCATGCTTGCCTCTATTGATAGATTATGTTTCTCGGCATACTTGGCAAAAAGTAAATATAGGTTGAAAAAAATGAAGATGGGAGATCTAAATTACCAAAAACTACTCCTTTAAGCACGATACATCCATTTTAAAATTGCCTTCAAAGAGAGAACACAAGAAGTATAACCATTTGTTGAGAGTAATAGCTAAGAAGCGTACCTATTTATTGAGAATGATAGTTAAATGGATAGTTAGAGGATTATAAACTATACTATAATCTTACTAAATTCATAGTTCCTTGAATGCATGCATCCTCTCTGCTACATCCAAGAATTAATCATAGCTAACTACAGTTGAAATATCGATCGCCATTAACCACACTAAAGATTGATTGTAATTATCCGTGATTAGAATTGGCCATCACCCACAAGTAACAAGAAGAAAGATTTAAACAAGTATAAACCACGGTTAAAAAAAATCTGAAAATAACAATAATTTAAAATTTGCATCAGTTTACATTTCATCGAACCTACTATCATGCCCTTAGGAGTTGAGAGATTGATCAATGATCGATTAGTCCCACATGCATACATAAATATGTTACCAACAGAAATACAGTTTTTCTGTATGAAAAGAAACCTCCACAAGTGAAGTAGGGTGTGCCTTGGACTTCTCCAAATCAGAAAGGACTATTTCAAATTTAGATGGTTTTAAATTCATGTAATCATATAAGAAACTGGGACAGGAATAAACAATTGATCAGAAATGCAGATTTCCCATATGCAGGATTATTCCAAACAGCTTACCATTTATGCAGTTCGCTATCTTGATACCTAAAAGAACCTGCCCTGCTCTAACATGCAGAAAGATCATGGACCTGTTGTTGCCCTGAAACCTGAATATATTTGCTCCAAATACAGAATGTTCTAATTTTGGGGGAGGTTGGGAGACTGTTGAACAATTTGAGGGCCTCTTTCAAACTACTTCCGACAATTGGGAACTAGTTAAGAGTTTTCACCCTACAATTGACAGTGTGGTTTGGTTTTAGATATGTCTACTGCATATTCCGCTTTGAGTTACACGTCTGGGACTATCTACACTTAAAAGCTTAAGCTCCGACAATACTGCTTTTGCTTAGACCATGTGATCACATGAATGCTACCATTAAAACAACCAGACAGACAAAGAAAACGTAAAAGAAGACCAACCAGAAATCCTAAACTAAAATTAAAAAACCATCGAAATAAACAAAACTTTCAAGCAATATTGAGCATAGGCAGCTTTAAAGAAATAAAGAAAAAAAATACCTGGTATTTCAGTGCATGCAAATCACTGCATTCCAGAAACAATCCATGGCAGCAACAGTATAGACATACATATCGAAATGGGTGACAATATTTTACTGAATGTTTGAAGACGGGTTAATAATATAATTAAATGCTGGCCCCATTGAATGACCTTTATCCTTGATCAAACCTAAAAACCAGTGCTAAAAACCAGTGCATGACCTTTATGCTTTGGTTTTATCAATCTAGGAAGGTGTTTTATTTCTTTTTATTATATCCAGTCCAACTACGGGAATGTGTTCATGGGTCATTAAATGGACAGCGCTCTGAGTGGGAATCCAGTATAACGACATGTCAGTTTAACGTCTAATGTTATATAAATAATAATTAATATGAGATTTAACAGTAAGATTTGTTGGGTGAAATTTACGAGATGAAGGTTCAAATCTCCTTGAATATATATGACTTTTTGTGTCTTGGCTAGAAGAGTAGGCGACCCAGAGTGGACCTCTAGCCTTTTGTTGAGGCGTAAGTTAATTGCTAATGTGCTATTGCACCTAAATAAATATAAATATAAATGAACCAGATATGGTAATCAAATAAAACATTTTTTATATTTACTCCAAAGATATAGTAAATAAACAAAAATATAAATAAGGCATAAGTTAATTGCTATTGAGTTGTTACACCAAAATAAATATAAATATAACAAAATAAATATAAATATAAATAAACCAGATATAGTAAACAAATAAAACCTTTTTTATATTTACTCCAAAGACATGGTAAATAAACAAAAATATAAATAAACTAGAGTACATTAAATAAATAAAACCTCATTGTATATTTAATGGATAAACTTCTTTATATTTATGAAAACTCAATAACGAGATTTTATTTAGGCAAAGCCTATGGGTCAAATACCACGGGACAAATAATTATTAATACCATGGGCCAAATACCATATTTATAAAAGAGGTATGGTAAATAAATAAATATAAAAGAGGTATAAAGAGATATGGTAAATAAATAAAAATATATCAAATAGGATTAGAAAACAACATCTAATTACATACCAAGCCTATGGGCCAAATATCATGGTAAATAAAAGAAATATGATAAATAAATATAAATATAAATAAAAGTATGGTAAATAAATAAAAACTCTTTTTATATTTACTCCATAAACCTCTTTATACTTATTAACACTGAAAAGAGAGGTTTTATTTAGGTGAAGTGGCCACATACCATGGGCCAAATTATTATTAATACCATGCAAAAAAATATTATTAAGCCTTGTATTAATATTAAAAGATTAATAATAATATTATTATTATTAAATCTAATATTCATATTAGCATACTATAATATTAGTATTATTAAATTTAATAACTTTGGATTAATACAATATTAAATTGGTTATATTATAATATATATTAATATATCATGATATATTAACTCTACATATATATGGGAGGGAAGAACAAAGACATATAGTGATAGAGGTGGAGAGACAAGGGGAGTCACAAGGGAGTGATGGAGATAAATTGAAGAAGAGGAGAGAGGAGGAATGAAGAGAGAGAGAGGGAGAGGAGTGAGAGAGGTAGAGAAGGGTAAGAGAGGGAGAGGGAGACACAAAGATGGAGGGGAGGAGAGAGAAGGAGAGAGGGAGGGAGATAGTGAGAGGATTGGAGGGCAGAGAGAGAGAGAGAGAGAGAGAGAGAGATGGGGGAATAGAGAGGAAGGTAGGAGAGAAAGGGAGAGAGAGGAAGGATGAGAGAGAGGACTTGCGAGAGAGGAGGAGAGAGGGAGGGATAGAGAGATGGAATTGGATGGGAAGAGAGGGAGGGGAGAAGAAAGGCATAAAGAGTGAGAAGTGGAGAGAGAGATGGAGTGAGAAGGGAGAGATGGAGAGAGAGAGTGTGTGTTTAGGGGTGAGATAAAGAGACAAAGAAGGAGACGTGGAGAGAAGGGTGGAGAGAAGGAGAGAGGGAGGGATATAGTAACATAGTTGGAGAGAGAGAGAGGGGGGTAGGAGAGAAAGGGGGAGAGAGGAAGAACGAGAGACAGGAGGAGAGTGATGGGGAAGAGAGAGGATTGGAGGGCAGGGAGAGAGATAGAGAGAGAGTGATGGGGGAAGAGAAAGGGAGGTAGGAGAGAAAGGGAGTGAGAGGAAGAATGAGAGACAAGGCTTGAGAGAGAGGAGGAGAGTGATGGGGGAAGAGAGGGGATTGGAGGGTAGAGATAGAGAGTGATGGGGGAAGAGAGAGGGAGGTAGGAGAGAAAGGGAGAGCGAGGAAGTACGAGAGAGCAGACTTGAGAGAGAGGAGGGGAGAGAGAGGGAGAGAGGGAGGGATAGGGAGATGGATTTGGAGAGGGAGAGAGGGAGCAAAGAAGAAATACATAGAGAGTGAGAAGTGGATAGAGAGAGGGAGTGACAAGGGAGAGATGGAGAGAGTGTGTGTATGTTTGGGGGTGAGATAAGGAGACAAAGATGGAGAGATGGAGAGAATGGGGGAGAGAAGGAGAGAGGGGAGAGGGAGGGATATAGTAACAGAGTTGGAGGGTGAAGAGTGAGAGAGAAAAGTGGGAGAGAAAGGGAGAGAGAGGAAGAAAGAGAAAAAGGACGCGAGAGTGTGGAGAGAGTGAGGGAAGGAGAGATGGAGTTGGAGGGGCAGAGGGAGGGAGGTAAGAAGAAAGAAATAGAGAAAGAAGGGGGGAGAGAGAGAAGGAATGATAAGGAAGATGGAGAGAGAGTGAGAGAGGACAACAGGAGGGAAGAGAGATAGAAGCAGGGGAGAGGGGGAGAGAGAGAAAGAGAGGAGGAAGGAGGGATGGATAGATAGATTGGAGAAAGAAAGTGTATTTTTTGGGGGTGATATAGAGAGACAAAGAAGGAGAGACGGAGGGAGATATAGATATAGATGGAGGGGGGAGAGAGGGAAGAATATTTTTTGTACTAGATGCATTGATTTCAGTGTAGATGGTCATTTCTAATCCTATTTGATTGCTTGCACTAGATGCATTGATTTTAGTGTAGATGTCGATTTCTAATGATATTTGATTGCTTGCACTAGATGCATTGATTTCAATGTAGATGATTTCTAACCATATTTGATTTCTTGCACTAAATGCATTTATTTCAGTGTAGATGGTGATTTCTAATCCTATTTGATTGCTTGCACTAAATGCATTTATTTCAGTGTAGATGGTGATTTCTAATCCTATTTGATTGCTTGCACTAGATGCATTAATTTCAATGTAGATGAAGATTTCTAATAGTATTTGATTGCTTGCACTAGATGCATTGATTTCAATGTAGATGATTTCTAATCCTATTTGATTGCTTGCACTAAATGCATTGATTTCAGTGTAGATGGTGATTTCTAATCCTATTTGATTGTTTGCACTAGATGCATTGATTTCAGCGTAGATGTTGGTTTATAATCCTATTTGCTGACTTGCACTAGATGCAATGATTTCAATGTAGATGTTGGTTTGTAATCCTATTTGCTTACTTGCACTAGATACATTGATTTAAGTGTGAATGTTGATTCCTAATCCTATTTGAATGCTTGCATTAGATGCATTGTTTCATTGTAAATATTGTTTTCTAATCTTATTTGATTACTTGCATTAGATGCATTGATTTCAGTGTAAATGCTCATTTTTTCTTTGATGCAATTGGATGTATGATGGTACATTAATTTTAAAGTGATTGGTTTAACATTGTGCGTTGATTTCAATGTAAGCACAAAAAATTATTAACAATGTACATTGATTTTTGTGTTATAGTAATTCAACCTATTAATATTGGAGAGAAAGAGAGACAAGGTATGATGTTTAGTACAATAGCTTGAGCTAAAGATTTAAATGGTTTACAATTTAACATATCCTTTTCATATAATAAATATGAAAAGATAACAAAAGTAACAACGGTGACAATAAGAATAGTAAAAGAAAATAGTTTGAGATTAATCATAATGAAGACTATTTGTAATTGAATATATTCTTATTATTCACATTTTCTATCATTAAACACTATTACATTGTCACTTTATATTCAAATTTTTTATTTCATCACTTTTCATCACTGAAATTATTAACGATATTTATCATCTCAACAAACTGAGGTGACTAAGCAAATTTAAAATTAAAATGACCAGATTAATCTTAGACATATTTAGCATATTTAAAATGATTATATTAAGATTAGATGAATTTATATATTATTGATAAAATTAATCATATGTTCGTTATATTTTCTTTGGCCGCACACGACTGAAACCAGCCTAGATCCATCTTAACTCTAGATTTATCAAGCGTTGAGAGGGATTAAATCTCCTGATGATGAACCACACTGGTTGGTTCGAAACGCGTCGATAAATGATGTCTCATGTGATCTTCGCCGAATTTTTTTTTGTAAAAAAGGGATTAAATATCTCGAGGTGCAAATCGTTGCTTAAGTTTTTTCACTCAGAAAAAAGGTTTGCACCTCGAGAGATTTGATCCCTCTCGGCGCTTGATAGATCCAGAGTTAAGATGGATCTAGGCTGGTAGTTAGACAACTTTGAAAAAAAAAAAATTAAAAAGGAGTTTAAAATTAAAATTAATGTTTATCTTAACTTTGAAAAAAAAAGGACTTTGAAATTAAAAGTATTGCTTATATTTTCTAGAAATTACATTGATAAGAGGGGCGCCAAGAGCAAATAATCCGAACTTAAACAGAAACACAACAACTTACAAATATAATCATAAACACAAAGATGCAACAGAAAAACATTTCATTTCATTAATAGAAAAATATTGAACTCTGCTTACAAACATAATGGAAATAAGATAGCTCGGGTGATGGTAGCTTATCTTTGAGAAGAGATGTGGTGGCTACATGCCCCTGAACTAAGTTACAATGAGGCTCAACGGGCCTTTTTATTATTGAATGATAAGAGAAAACCCTAAACAACCAAAACCCTAACCCGAGGAGATGTAACACCAAGAGTTTATGGGCCCCGTTGGGGTTAGATGGGCAACCAACTTCCCGGGGTCGTATCTTGCTCATATTATCTCTATTTGACGCGTATGATACCTCGTTGGAAAGATCTCTTCGAGGACTACAGCTATTGATGCAGTTTCCATAACAACTACTAGAGCAATTTTACCAAAAAAAAAAACAAAACAAAAAAAAAAAAAAAAAAAAAAAAAAAACCAACAACAACAACAACATCGTTTATGGCCTCAAAACGGCTCCAGAAGTTCGGGACCCGAAAAATTGCCAAAAATAGTAAATTGTGCTACAATTAAGGAAACAGAGGAAACTGACTGGGGAGGTCTAGGTGGAATAGGTGGGTGTCCACCAATATCTACCTAGATTAGCGGGAGGGGTACTATTTCGCCCCAATGAACAAGCTGAGATAAGTTATGCATGGGGTCTAGGAGTGGCAACCAACAATAAAGCGGAATTGCTAGCCATGTGGAAAGGGTTGGACTTAACAATCTCCCTAGGAATAAAGAAAATTAAAGTGGTTGGGGATGCCTTATTAGTTATAAGGATATTTACTCCCACTAATGTTAATAAATATGACCCAAAATCCTCTATAGTTACAAGGATAGAATATCAGCTCGAAAATTTTAAAAATTCTAGTTGTTTCATATCCTCTGGCACCTCAATATGGTTGCCAACGAGATGGAAAATCGTGGTGCTACCTTGGGCGATGGGAGGTGTGAACTTGGTAGGAGGGAAGTAGGCCACATACCCATCCCATAAGAGAATGTCAGACAATGAAATGAACGCTCTCCTTGAATCTGTTAAGGGTTGGATGATGTGGTCGATCGTGACAGGAATGCAAGACAGATGGGATAAAGAACGTGAGCCTTCAATGCATGGGACCCTTTTGGATCCCAAGACCATCACCTCAAATCGCATGCATAAGTTATTATCTAAGCTCGTGGATAAAACAAAGAATCCATCATCTCAGAAAGGAAGACAGACTATGTATTTCTTAAGCGAATTCATGGTGAAGCGATGGACAACGTCTTGTTATCCAGTGAATTGGCTGCAAGGGTGGTTTGGTAGATCCATTAAACAATGGGCTTATTTAATGGGTCTACAAATTGAGGATCTCCAGGCGATCATGGCACGAGCCGAGGTGAATGAGGAGCAGGAAGGACTGGGTGTTTATAAGAGCATGTAGACTCCCCCTGAACCATATGTTGTGCCAAGTGTGGAGTGTCGGCTTGAAAGTAGTGTGCGCTAGAAGGATATTGTCATGGAGTCGAAGAAGACACAGGTTGGGAATCTCCCTAAGGAATACTTGGCTCGTTGGAAGAAAGCCGCATAGTTTTTGTTTAAATTGGTGATAAGTAGGCTAGATCTCATCACTTACCATGTTGAACTATTGGAAAAGGATCATGCAATGAATGCAAAGTGTATCAATGCGAGGTTTGAAAGTGTGGAAGCATCATTGAAAAAGAATATAGCGAAAATGGAGACCGGCCCGCTAACCTCCAACTTGGAATTGATCAGCAATAGCATTTTTAGTGAGGTAAAGGAAATTATTGCAGGGTTCACTGAGGAGGTTGTAGTGCAGCTGCAAAAATGTGAAGGAGAAGGCGATACAGGAGCAAGGCCGAGCAACCAAGACAAGGAGGATTGCAAGGAAGCAATGAATTCCATCTTTGGTTAATGTTTGTTTACGCGTTGTCACTATTTTTGGATTTTGGGTCTTTTCTTCCAGGTTTATGGGAAATTTCAGTTTTATTATAGTTCTTAAGGCATTTAGAAGGAAGAAAATGGTATTATGGATGTACTGGGATTTGGAAATAGATGCTCAAACTGATGCAAGTTTTACTGTGATATTGTAAAAATGACTATGGCCGTGTAAATCCATATTTTTTAATATAAAAGTACTTGTTTTGTTAAAAAAATAAAAATAAATAAAATAAATAAATAAAAAATAAAAATAAAAAATTATGTTGATAAGTGTATCTATATTGTAAAGAGGGTGTTGGATTTTAGTGTTTTTTTACTACTATATATATATATATATATATATATATATATATATATATATATATATATATATATATATATATATATATATATATATAGATATAGATATAGATATTAACAAGAATGGTTGAATTTATTTTATAGCAAAAGGTTGGGCCGGAGCCTAACACCACTATTACATAATGCATCAACGATTAATTCAAGCGACTCAGTCTCGATAGAGCGATCCATTGGTCATTCAATGAAGAATCGACTTAAATACTCTAGCGTGATTACAAAGATCCTTGGTCAATGCGCAGAAGCCCACAAAAGAAAAGGGAGACAACATATCTAGTTCTGATTCTCTTTGGTGGGGTAAGGCGAGTCCTCTGTTCTTGAAAAAATTATGAGCATCTTCATTATCTCATTGATTAGATGAATGAGAGCGATGGAAAAGCACGAATTAAGGTTCTGTTTTTGTTGTTGGAGTAGAGAAATCTAAGCGTTGCCATCATAAGTAACGACAAGTTTTTTGAGCATCTTCATTATCTCATTCTTTAGATGAATGCGTGATGAGATAGCATGATTTAAAGTTCTGGTTTTGGAGCTAGAGCAGAGAAGTCTAAGCGCTGCCATCATAAGTAGATGCAAAAAACCACTTTACTGCATGCGAGCTATAGGAAATGTGCTCTGAGTCTTAAGAGATATGCCACTATGATATGGACGATCCATACAGGCGATGCCATACTGTACATTGAAACAAGCCTCTGAATATTAATTCAGTCCATAGTAGAGGAGCTCCGAGCCTCTACAAAAGTGTCAATGGAATAATGTGATCTCTGCATTATATAATCTGAGACACTTAAATGAGCTATATATTAAAAAGATGCCAATGTTATAGCGTATTTGCCACAGAGTGTGAGCTACAGGAGTATAGAGTGAATCCTGCACCAAATTTTGGGCAATCGTGGTAACATCAGAACCAGGAGTCATTGCCACTAGTGATTGTTCTTGCTCAGGTCAGAATTATATGTTAAGGTATTGGGTGCCATTCTGGTGCTTCATTATTCTTTGACAGGGCACCTTGGGCTAAGAGGCAACCCATGTTTGCCCTTACGTCGGCTTCCTTGTTCAGGCTTCAAAGGATGTGGTAGAATGAAGTGGTAGTGAAGCTCTGCAACACTTTCCTTAGTCTTTCAAGAGTTTTGTTGAGCATTGGGTTATTAAGATGATCACCTGAGTTGAGGATTTTTATCAAGATTTCTGAATCCCCAAAGACTTGTATGTTTATTCCTTTGTTTCCCTGGGCTAGTTGGAAAGCTTTGAGCAGTCCAAGAATCTCTGCCTGGTTATTAGTGCTCAGTCCCAAGCCCCAGTTGAAGCTGTCTCTTTTGTGCCCATCCGGGGAGTAGATTACTTCCCCTGCTCCTGATATCCCCTGGTTTTCTTTGGAGGCTCCATCGAAGAATATCGTAACTTTGCCCTAATTTTTCCACCAATTTTGGAAATCCAATTCAAAGGTTCGAAGCCTCCACTCTAGATTGGGGTAGGGCAAGGAGGGATTCTTTTTTTTGCTAACACACCTCAGGGACTCACCAAACTAGTTGATCTCTTTAGGGAGGAGCGCATTGTCTTGCTTGTGAGAACGATTCTCATATGTTTCCAGCAATAGTGCTTTCGCTTTGGCAGCCACTACATTGGGAGTTTGTAATCTGTTGTTGAAGATGGCTTCATTCCTAACTAACCACACTTCCCAGCAGATGTATTTTTGGATTGCATACCATATTTTGGCCCACATTGATTTGCTATTCAGTGCGTGAGGGGAGCGCTCTTTCCAGGAAGCGAATAGACTAACCACTGAGATCTACATTGGTATTTGAGTCTTGAGCCCCATTATTACTTGAGACCATACTTCTTTAGTAAAGGGGCAGTCAATGAACAAGTGGTCAATTGTTTCTTGAGCCGAACAACAGAGAGGGCATCTATGGGGTCCTATAATTCCACGCTTCTCTAAGTTATGTCCAGTGAGGACCCTTCTATGCATGAGAATCCAGCTAAAGAAGTTAATCTTATGGAGGCCAAAGGGGTCCCATACATGTTGCCAAAGCAAAGGGGAGTGGATCTATGGATGGTGTTCGTGGAGAGCTGCAAAGCCCTGAGCTGCTAAGTAAGCTCCAGTCTTACCCCAACCCCATTTGTCCCTTGAATGAAGGTGCACTAGAGCCAAACCTGAGATAGCAGTTAGAAAGAGGTGAAGTTGAGGAATCATCATATCAGGGAGGTGTTGGAAAGCCCAGTCTCTCCAATTCCCCCGAGAATCCCAAGAGGAAATATCAGCCAACTTGTGGATGCCATTCTGAATAAGCCAGTCACGCAAATCTACAATTTCAGGGAAAGATTTTAGAGGTTGAAGGCCCATTATCTTGTCTTCCCACAGCCCAATTCTTTTTTCATTTCGAGGGATTCTGTAGAGATAGTCTTTAAAGAACTCCCAACCTTGGTTGCATAGCTTCCATAGAGTAGTTCCTTTGCAGGCAACTCCTTCATCCATATTATTTATAAAGAGCATATGCATATATTTTTTAATTAGAACTTGACTTACTGGATGTCATTGATTTGAGAAGATTTTCCAGAGAATCTTTCCTTCCATGGCCATATTGGCCAACCCGGGATCTCTTACTTGAATCTCGCCTTCTGATAGAGGCCTTTTCACAATGTCCCAACTTACTAGATGAATTTTTTTTTTTATTCCCCTTTCCTCCTTGCCACAGGAAGTTTCGAATCAACTTAGATAGCTATTTGGTGATCATTTTTGGAGCTAAAAGAAATGAAGCCTGATAGATTGGAAGGGAGGAGAGAACAAATTTTACAAGGATAAGATTCCCCGCTGAGGTAAGCCATTGGCTGCCCCACGCAGTCATTTTTGCCTTGATTTTGCTGATAGTTTCCATCCAGTGAAGGGCCTTGCTGGTTCCCAATGTTAATGGCAAACCTACGTACTTGAGTTTGTCCCAAGATGCGTAGCCTGTGAAGCCCAGGGCTTGAGCAATCCGGTGAATAGTTTGCTGGTCTACTAACCAACCACACACAATGCTTTTCCTCCTATTGACTAGAGCTCCAGATACTCTGCAAAAAAATTGGATAACTTCGTTGAAAGCCATTGCTATTTTAATGGAGGCACCTCCCATAAGGAGAGAGTCATCGGCAAATAAGGCGTGGTTGATTGGGATTGTTACTTTTATCGCCTTGATGCTTGGGAGTGTCCCCTTTAACTTCTCTGTTGTCAGCTTTCGACTCAATGAATCTTCCATCAAAATGTACAGGAAGGGGGATAGAGGGCAGCCTTGCCTTATGCCCCTCGAGGCTTTGAAGTAATTAGCCAGCCTGCCATTTACTAAAGGAGCTATCCAAGGCTCTCCTATACATGCTTTAATCAATTTTATAAAATCAGAACTAAAACCAAAAGCAGAAAGAACTTGGAGGAGGAAAGAATGCCTTACTCGGTCAAAGGCATTCGCCATGTCCAGCTTAATGAGCATGCCTTGCTCTTGACGTTGTTGGCTGGAATGAATGATTTCCTGCACCAGAATCACATTGTCCAGGATATGCCTACCTTTAACAAACCCACCTTGGTTGGGAGAGATGAGTTTTTCTAGTAGCGGCTTTATTCTATTTGCAAGTAACTTGGTGAGGATTTTGTAGGACGCATTGCATAGCGATATTGGCCTAAAGCGGTCAAATGCCACCAGGTTCGCTTCTTTAGGGATTAGCGCTAGGAAAGTAGAGTTTGTGCTTCCTCCCACTTTGGATTTTTGGAGGAAGCCTTTGATCATTCGAAACATATCGACCATGATGATGTCCCAGCATATTCTATAAAAATGAATGGAGAACCCATCGGGTGTTAAGGCTTTGTCTGGTTCCATCTTCCAGATGACATTGCTGATTTCATCTTGAGTGAAGGGCTTCAGGAGTCTTGATTTATCCTCCTCGTTAACCAATTTTGGAACATGAGAGAGGAAGTCTTGAGATTCCTCGTCAATATCATTACCTTCTTCCTTGTACAGCTGCTGGAAATGAGTGGTTGCAACCTCTTTTAACAGAGTTGTGCCTTTGAGGACAGCCCCATCCGATGAGGCGATTTTAGCAATGTGGTTTCTAGAAAGATGAGATCGGATTTGCTTGTGGAAGAAGGCTGAGTTATTGTCTCCAGATGTAAGCCATAGGTTATGTGATTTGAGCCTCAAGGATTCTTCCTCCTTTCTGAATGAGCGTAGAGTGTTGATTTGGAGTTCTTTCTCATTCTGAATTTCTGAGCAGGTAATGTCTTGTTGTTCCATGTCCATTTGCAAGTCATGCAGTTGCTCAATGTTCTGCTTTCTATGCGTAGTGGGGGAATCCAGAGGGATTTTTTATCCATCCTTTCAAGGTTGTTTTGGTGGCCTTTAACTTTTGTTCCCACACATAGCTGGGTGAACCAAGAACAAGGGTGGACCATGCCTTCTTGACTGTGTCCATAAATCCTTCCCTGTTTGACCAGAGAGGGCTGAACCGGAAGGGGATGGGCCCCAATTTTTATTCTTCTTCAAACAACAAAATAATAGGCTTATGATCTGAAGTCAACTTTGTCAGAATTTTGGTGGAGATGATCATCTCTTTGGAGAGGAAGGTGCTCTGAAGTAGAAATCTGTCCAACCGGGCTGATATGTGCTCTGCCCTAGTTTTGTTGTTTGACCATGTATATAGCCCTGTTTCTGGCTTAAAGTCCAATAAGTCCCATTGCTGAATTAGATCTTCCACAAAGGGAAGGCAATGGTCCTTGCTACTGGTACCTCCTCTTTTTTTCCTTTGGATCGAAGATGAGATTGAAGTCTCCTGCTAGAATTATATTCTTGGGGGAATAAGCGTCAAGGAAATCAGACAGGGTTTGTCGGCAGTCTTTCTTTTCTGCGTAGAGGACAGGAACGTAAAGGTTGAAGAGGGTGAAGGTAATCTTGCTAGCAAGGTGTCGGAGTTCAGTGTAAATCCAGTGTTGTGTTTGGAAGGAGCTCTCAACTTGGAATTTTTCTTCCTCCCAGAGGGTGGCAAGCCCACCACATGTACCCCTTGCACTTACTGCGTTGCCGGATTTTTTTTTCCATTTTACTTTGCTGATATCAAGAAGGACATCCCCTTCTATTTTGGTCTCTTGGAGCACGAGGATCTTTGGAAATTCTGATTTCAGAAGGTTCTTCACTGCTTCAGCTTTTAAGGGATTCCCCAGACCTCTACAGTTCCAAGAGACTAATCACATTATTTTCTAGCAGAGGGAGGGAGGGAGGAGGGGGGGGGGGGGGGGCGCATCCCTCCCTTGGTAAGCCTGGTTCTAGTATTTTTTTCGATGGACATCTCAATCATGAGTTGGATGCCTTGCATTTTTTGTCTCTCCACCTCTTCTTCTCTTGTCTCTCTGTGAGATTTCCTCCCAGCTCTTTTCAAAGGCCTCTCTGTTTTCTCATCTTCCGAGGATCCAAAGATCTCTGTAGTCTTCTTCCTTGTCATATCTGCATAGGATGGGGGGCTAGGGGCACCTCTTGGGATTTCGGTTTGGAGAGGGCATGTTTCCTCCTGTATTTTATCTTCTTCCATAGTAGTGGCCTACTGTTCGTCCTCTTCATCTGCTAGATCTGGGATTTTTTCTGGTGTATTGAGTATTTCAAAGGGATTGGTGGAAATGTCTACTCTTGGAGGGACTGAGCTCCCCTCCCCTTGTGCTGAGGGTGGGGCACCACTCCCCGTGGACACTCCTTTCCCTTTGATTCTGTTGTTTTGCTTAGCTGATGCTGGTTTCTGACCCTGTGTCCATTGTTCTCCTTTCAAGTTCTCTACCTCCTCCTTTGATTTATTTTTACAATGTCTGGCGAAGTGCCCATAGCCATGGCAATGCCGGCATTTAAACGTGAGTTACTCGTAATCTATTACTTGAGTGCGAGACCATTCAGCCACCGTGAGCTTTATAGCTTCAGGGAGGCCTTCCTCCAAGTCAACTTCTACACAGATTCTCGCTTAGGATTACTGATCCCTCCTTTTTGCTCGATCGATGTATTTGCTGAGTTTATTGCCTATGGTTTCTAGAGATTTGGGATTCCATTAGTGCAATGGTAAATGAGGCAAGCACACCCAGACAGGAACAATCGAGGGCACATCCTGAGTCGGATCGAAGTCCGATGTCCATTTATTCAGGTACAAACCCTGAGGGCCCATGAAATACGGGCCATTTTTGAATATGAGATTCCTGTCCTCTATCGATTCAAATACGAAGACAAAGAAGCCTTTGCTGACGAAATGGATTTTGATTCCTTCCTTGACAAGAGGTCGCCAGTTCCTTTGCACCCAGGCATCTACAGCTTTAGGCGAGGGCCATAGCCCAGTGAACTGCCCAATAAGTCCTCGTTCTGCTAAGTTCAAGGCCGATCTGCAGGGTTCTTTAGTTGGCAGAGCTACTGTGGGAATGGTTTCCATTCTTTTGACGAACTTCTGTTGGTTTTCATTTGTTGGCCGTTTATTGCATGTTGCTACCAGTTTCTGAAATGTGGACAGTTCAGGAGGAGGGGGATGGTCATGATCGGGGCCCCCTCCTGGGGCCATAGTGTTATTGTTGCGCGTAGTGGATCCCTGTGTCGGTAGCTCCTCACGCACGCCCTAAACCCGTCCTCCTTCGCACATATTTTTATGCAAGAACCACTTGAGAAGTCACCACCTACAATAGATCTCCGCCCACTATTCTTTTACTGCAACTGTAATCTCACCTATCGCTAGGGTTTCTTCACTGCTCCAATATAATTGATACTACATATATTAGGTGTATATTCAAAATTTAATAAAAATAATAATATTATAAATAATTTAATAAAAATATTAAGTATATATTGAAGATTTAATAAAATGAATATTATTGGTCAACATTGTTCAATGAAAGGTCGTAATTAAATTTATCAAGTTATTTGCATCTTTTAAACAAGGATTTGTAATTGTTTGCATTGTTAAAAGGTTTTTGAGCCAAGTCATTGACTTCCTATTCTAAGATATGAATCCTTGCCAACCTTGTTATCATGGTTATCTTTATTGCTTACATCAGTGTTCTAATCCTGTCAACGTTCATCAACCATTTTACCTTATATGAATAAACTAATATTAATTTATATGAAATTAGGAACCAAGTGACATTAACATGGTACAAACTTATTTTTAATAAGGAAAAGATATTCAAAATCTTATATCTCATGTAATATTAGTGGTGCTCTTGCTCATGGGGCTTTGGATTGACGGTGAATGGGTGCGCTGTTAAGGCACTCCTTGCGATAGGTCACCGGTTCAAATCCCCCATGGGTACTTAGGTAGTCTTAACTAAAAATAAAAATAAAAAATATTAGTGGTGCTCTTATTAATAAACTATTATAGGTTAGCTTTCATAAATATTAGTAAGTGTAAATATAATATAAAGTGAGTTTTGATTATATGTGTGTAACTAGCACTATGCATATCTTACATGTTTAATTACTAATTTTGATTGTTTTAGTGACAACCTTAAATTGATTTAAGGAAATTACAAAGTGAGCTTCACTCCAATTATGTGTAAGTTAGGTGGTGTTATGCATGTCTTACATTTTTAACCATTGCCTTTGGATGCTCTTACTATTAGTTTGAAGTGTCAAATAAAACTTGTATGGGATGGAATCATAGTTAATGGTGTGAAAATCATCATTCTTTGTCATTTGTTGCAATTTAGATAGATTTTTGGTGAATTTTAAGTTGAATTTGATGGTAAGTTTTGGTTCACATTTATGCATATGGAGGTTAATGTTATATGTGTTACATATTCAACCACTACCTTCGAGTGTTCCATGGTAAATATATCTTTTGACAAGTCATAAAGAAAATGTGAAAGTAAACCTCAAACATATATGTATGCAAGTTGTGCTATGTATATCTCCAAAAGCTTAATCACTTCCTTTAAATACCCCAAAATTTGAACATAAAAGAAAATAAATATTCTTTTAACATTTAAAACTGAGAAAAAATTGAAAATAAAAAACATTCTATTCTTTCAATATAATTATTAAAGAATATAGTTAAAATATTTTGTAGTGTAACACCTTTTACATTTAAAAATATGATATGATTAATTTGAAGTGATAATAAAAAAAAGAAGTTAAAAATATTTATTGAAACAAGTACATCCAAAGATATCACATGCAATAGTACTAATGTCATATAAAATATTTCAATTAAATAATGTCATATAAAATATTTCAATTAAATAATTAAAATTAAGATTAATATTTCAATTCCTCACATAGGGTGTCCATCTAGCATTATGATTTGGATGATCCTTCATACTATGCTCGACCCTCTATTCAAGGTTTTGATGTTGGGACAATTGTTGACAATTAGTGACGTGGGTGTTGCTTAGCTGTCAACGAATGTTAAGGCCCATCATATCACCTTTGCCCTACTCTATGTAATGAATTTCACCATAATCGATATCATTTCACTGGCCGAGGGCATAGTTCGACACTTAGGATGTAGAAACACAAAATGGTTATGGCGATATATGTGGTTAGTACATATAGGCATTGGTAATCATGTCTCTTGGTTTGCATTTTGGGTGTGTTTCATATTATATTTATTATTCTCCTTTAGTCTGAGACTGTTGTTTTCATTTTTCACATTGCTTTTTCCTCCCCCCTGTTCAGTCTTCATTCTGGTTAACTGGCTAACTAGCTACGACCCTCCCTTCCCACTCTCTCCATCTCTATGTTCCACCTTCCCTTCTAACTAGCAATCATTGTGCCTTGTAGAGGTTGTTCCTCCTCTAGTAATGGTAGCACCAACAAAGACCAATTGCCTTGTGTTAGGGCCTAGGCCAATGCGGAAGCTTTTGCCCAAAATATTGGGGTTGTTCTTCACATTCTGCTCAAAATGAAATAGAGATGGATTCCTTAATGTGAAGCTCGAGTTGAGTGTGGATTCCTATCTGACACAAAGGTGGTGGATAATGTTGGACAATACATTTATTAATATAGAAAACACAAGGTCTAGACAACCAAATACATGATGATAGTAAATTTATATCGGTGGATTAAAACTCTTATGGGAAAAGCATTGGTTGAGTGCAATGAAGCCTATGAAGGAATTGTCCTATGTATAGATGCTCTACAACAACAAGATAACAAAATGGATACTAAAGTTTTGATTCTCACCAAGAAACTTGTCAACATAGACTTCAACAACAATGAGGAGGATGAGTAGGCTCTTGCTCCCACCTAGGCAGATTCTCCCATAGATTAATGATGGTTTGGTTCACTTTAAAATATTTTTGCATTTCAAAAAGTTTTACAAACCTGCTTGTTTTTTAGTTAGTTTATGTTATGTTCAATCATCAACCTTCTAGATAAATGTAGACTCAATTATTGAAATAGTATTATCAAACACATAGAATAATTTTTCATGACTTCAAACTTATTACTATGTTATTTGTTTGGTTTCTCAAATAACAAATCAATAATTATAAATATATAATGTTTTCTTTAGTAATAGAAAATCTATCTACTTTACCAAAAAAAACTAAAAAAAATTACATTATTAAAATAAATAAAGGTACATTCCAAAATCAAGGCCTTATTCCTCCATGTCATAATAATTCGAAGGAATGGAACCTATGGGCCATGGTGTCTAAAGTAAGGGAACCTATTCTCATTTTCTCATGGGAGCACATGGGAAGAATAAATTCATCAGCACGACCGTTGACATTCACGGCAAATGGGAAGAGTAAGCACTTTGGAATTATATTGTTCATTTTTGTAAGTGTGAACGTATTTGATTAATTTGTAAAGATGTGTGGATTTTAATTTTACATTCTATAAATGATATTGGAAATTTAAAAATAATAAAATTTAAGTATTTTTTAAATTTATATTATAATTAATGTATAAAAAGTTTTTTTTTTAAGAAGAAATCGCATTGAAGATTTTGGTTGACATGTTTCGAACCAACAAGTATGGTTCATCGTGTCCTAAAGATGAATCACATTTGTTAATTCGAAACGCGTTGACCAAAATCTTCAATGTGATTTATTTCGAAAAAACATTTTATACATTATAATTAATGTTTATAGGAAAAATAGTTTTTCTTATACTTAATCTATAAAGTTAATGTAATATTTTTATAATTAAATAAATAATATAATTTTATCTTTATTATTAATATCAGAGGTTTACATTTTTTATTTTATATATATTTTATTGAAATTTTGATTTTTAATTATGTATAAAATATTGAAATGATGATATTATAATATTATTAAATATGTATAAATAAATTTCACACAATAATAGGAATAATAGGTGAGGTGGTAAAAATTAGGTGCCCAGTGGTTCAGATCATTTTTTAGTATCTGGAGTAGTCATGGTTAAGGATGTTTTCATATAAGCAACAATTTTGCTATGTTTAGGTTCTGACCATTGGCTAGTTCCTTTGGAGTTAGATCTGACGGCGGCCTAAAAAATGGACATTTTCACTTTGAAGGATTTTGGTTACAAGAGCGAGATATTGTTGAAAAGGCTAAAGCTTGGTGGGAGGAAATCATTGTACAAGGTAAGACTAAAATGCACACTTTTCAAATGACATTGAAAGAATTGAAAACAAAAATTAAATTGTGGAATAAAAAGGATTTTGGTAACATTTTTTAGGAGAAACAACTGGAGTGTCGGATGCATGACATACAACAACGTATGATTATAGAAGGATGGTCTTCTGAGTTAGTGCAGGAAGAAGGGGATACTTTGTCTAAGCTTGAGCAGAGAAGACTACAGGAGGAAATTCTATGGTGTCAGAAATCTAGAGTTCAGTGGCTAAGAGAGGGAGAGAAGAACTTAATTTTTTTCCATAAATCAATGGTTTAGTGAAGACAGAATAATCACATTTTTTCACTACTTGGAAGAGATGGAAAGTGTAAACTACAACATCAAGATATTGAAGAAAAGTTGATCACTTATAACAGGAGGTGCTTACGGAACCTTTCCACAATCAACAGGCATCCATCAATAAGATTACAACTTACATCCCTAAAATCATTAGTAAGGAACACAAATTTGCTTTGTTGAGGTCGATTTCTTTTCAGGAAGTGGAGGACGTCATTATGGCTATGCCTCGCAATAACGTGCTTGGGTCGGATGGGTACACTTTTGATTTTTTTTAAAGCTTGTTGGACCTTTTTAGGACATGAGATTTATGAGATAGTAGAGGAATATAGGAAATATCAGTCAATGTGGGTGGGTATGAATGCAACTTTTATTTCTTTAGTTCCCAAGCAAGGTAAATCGGAGGACCCTGGTGGTTTCAGACCCGTTTCTTTATGCAATGTGATCTATAAAGTTGTTGCCACGATCATCATTACATTTGAAATCACTACTCCAAGACCTTGTTTCTCCAAAATAATCTGGTTTTGTAGAAGGTCGACAAATTTCTGATCGTATTCTTACAGTTCATTAGATCCTTCATTCTCTTAAGACTCTTAAGAAACCCGTTATGTTGATAAAACTTGATATGCCTAAGGTATATGATAGAATTAATTGGGATTACTTATTGCAGGTTCTTAATGCTTTCAAATTTTCTTGGCATTGGATTTCTTGGGTTAGGTCTCTTATTTCTACTCCTTTCTATTCAGTTTTGATTACTGGCTCTCCATATGGTACTTTTTACCCATCTGTTGACAGTGTTGGACCTGCCAACATGTCAAGGGGATCTGCCCGATAAGAAGTCCCAATTATACCTCAGACCGTTTGGTGTAGGAGTCCCAGCAGTGGGTCGTAAGGTAATGCATTGACTGCAATGTCGCACAGAGGCAAGTAAGATGACTATGTCAGTAGCAAGGGTGTGACTTGTTATCGCTCTATGATTTTTAAGATTGGTAAGAAAAAAGATCATAAATGACACATCAAACCACTTTGGAGTCTAGGACCTAGCCATCCTAGACTCAGAGAGGGCTCTCTCTGTATATTTGAGATTTTGATTTTATTTTTAGTATTTTAATATTTTAGGCTAGTTATATAGATAAAAGAGTGATTAATTGGTTGATTGGTTGGTTGGGGTAGATCTTATTTAAACCTTTTCCATTGGACTATGGAATCAACAACTGGATTGTAGCATCAAATTTTTCAGAGCATTCACAAGGCTAGCTAACTATCTCTACTGGGTTTTTAAAGCACAATAAAGAATGAAATGATAGAATGGTGACAATCAGTAGTGGTTAAAAAGCAATTAAGTATTTTTTAACCAAACTTCAGAGGAAAACATGTATATGGTAAACACAAACATAAATAAGGTGCTCTAACGACATATCTTACTCTAAACTTTCTGTTTTACCACAATTTGAATGATGCATACTGTAGAAAACAACAAAACATTCAACACAGAGAGAAAAACATCACCAGATAAAAATAGCTCAAGTGTCTTGCAAACGATCTTTATTATCTATGCTCTAGCTCCAAAATTATAGTGCTCCAAAAGAAAAAAGTCTTTCAATTGCTAGGGTCCAACCCATAATACTTCCAATGCATGAAGTATTTAACTAAAATCTACAACAACTACCATATACACTTGGCAGTTTGTTATTAATTACAACAAAACTATAATTTGACTAATGTAACCACGAAGTGGCCACGATGAGGTAACTTGGACATTTGTTCCTTTTTTTTTGGTGTTGAATGTCATTGTTGGGTAATTAATTCTGTTATAGTGGTTGATTTGGCTACTTTTTAATATGGTGTGTTGGCTTTGCTGACCCGGCTAGGCGCTGACTCAGCTCTACGTTGTTCCTTCAATCCTGCTTGTACTATTCCTCTTGGTAGTCACACAAGTCACTCCATTCATCTTAATTTGGAATTTTAACCTTGATTAACCTGCAGTATACCTCATCTGCTTCAATGTACTTTGCAAAAGTGGGCTTCACTGTAAAAACGTGCTTCAATTCATGTTCAATAAAAATTTGATTGCTGATAGCTTCTAGTATTGCTTTTCCTATTATGTTGCCTCTGATATTAGAGAGATTGACAACATCCTTTGCTATGTCTTTTAGCCTCTTGACATAATCTTCTCTAGTCATGAGTTTGTCATTAATGACAAACAGAGAAGGGAGACCCTTTTGTGTTAAAGGCTCAATTCTGTTAAAAAATCTGTTTATAGTCAGCTCCATATTCTGACATTTCTCCTCGAGCTGTAAAGTCAAGTTCTTTTTGGTTAATACCTTTTTCACCTGTAGGATGGTCTTTTTCCTGTCTGCTACTCCCAACTCTTCAAGCTCATACCTGTTCTTTGAATTCATAAATTTGATGATTCTGTTGGCTGTTGTTGGCATGTCTCCCAGCTCTAGGTTAGTAGTTGAAATAACCTCCTTAGCTTTTTCAACTAGCTCCTTCTGTTCAAATATAATTTGAATGTTGGGCCAGATTTCATTCATGCCATTGATGATATTATTCCAGATGATTTCCTTCACCCTTCCTAGAGTGTTTCCAATTGGTGATTCCTTTTCAGATTTCTACAATTTTTAAAGTAATGTTCTTGCCCTCTGCATTTCTACTGAATGTGCACTTTCAGTTCTTCTGATCTAGTCCTGCAGAATGTTGACTTGAGTTTCAAGTCTCTTGATTTCCTCTGTTTGAAGATTCATGCTCTCCATAGATCTGGTTAGTTGTTTTTCATTTTTTCTTGTCTCTGTAGTAGTAGTTGCTGGAGTAGCTGTAGGAACAACTGTAAGAGGAAGAGCCTCCATAGTAGGGATGTCCGATTGCGTTGCTTTTTCTTTCTCTTGTACCATCTTCTCCATCTCTGTTTCCATTTGTCTTATTTGGAGTGACTGCTCCATAATCAATTTCATCATTTCTGCCTTCTGACTCTCTGTTTCGTCTATTTCTTTGGTCAAGGATCGTGTGTGGTAGGCATTTTGAGTTGTTTCTTCAAGGATGCTATATCCATCTCCTTCTTCTTAATAATTTCTTCTGATGCTTTCACATCCGATGGATCATATCCAATTTTCACCACTAAGTCTTCCAAGGACTTAATCCTATTATCTTTTGATTGAGATGAAATCTTTTCCATCTTTAGCTGAGATTGAGTGTTTGATAAAGCCACCTGCATTTAAAAAAAACTCATGGAGGTACTTGTTAGAGTGGAAGAGATAATCTCACCTGTTTGTTTATGCATTTCTAGCTAATCAATAGGATGAACATTTATGGCATCAAATTCAAAAGAAGTTTGTTTATAATCAGCTGGAGTTTTAGGCTCTGCTATTTGTAATGCCATATGCATTTTTCCTTTCTCTGAATCAAAAGTTGATAGAAGCCTACCTTGGGAAGTATAACTTTGCTTCCAAAACTGAGCATAAGTACTCTTTTTCAACCTTTCATTTCTAATGTTTATCTCTCTGAAAGTATCAAAAATGGTCTCCTCCCTTTCTCCTGTTACATTTGCAGATGTGGAAACTTGGAGAGTTTGTTGCTTTTCTGAGATTGGAGTGGTAGGGAAAGATTGACTTCCTGCTGGAGATGAATCAGGAACATCACTGAGATTAATAACTGTTTTTTGTGGTGATTCCTTGCCTAGGTCGATGTCCATGCGTATCCTAGCCCTTTTCCTAAATTTCAGTTTGAACTCTTTCATAGAAGTATCAGTCCCTGGTGACTGATCTTCTCTCGGTCTTTTCCCAGTTGTTTCTTTTTCCTGTTCCTTGCCCTTGTCTGGTCTATCCTCTGTACTTTGCCTTTCTTATTGTCTAGGAGTCTGTGCACTTGAAGAAGAAAGTGTTTGCTCCTCAGCCTCTTGCAAGGTTTCAGGCATCCACTCTATCTGGTTCATGAATTTTTCTATTTCAGGCCTGTGAATGTGAATATAAGGTGTTGATTTGTTTTCCACCCTTTTCTTGGAGATGATGCCCCATGGGTCATAGGACCATGTGAAGCTGTGAGTGAACTTCATTTCTTTCAATTTCTTGTCAGCCTCCCCACCTGCTGCCCTATTGTTGCAAATAAAGGGGCCAATATGGGATTTGATCCTAAATTGAGACTTCTTTTTTGCTGCTACAAAATGTACTTCATCTACATGGATCATCTGCTTGATATACTCTAATGCAAAGATCCTCATGGTGAGGAACTTTGGCAACTTGTAAGGGGAAAATTCACATCCATATACCCTTAATTCTGTGTAGTTTTAGTATAAGTACCAATATCCTGTTCTTGCTTGGTCTGTCAGCTGCATAATCCTTTTGATTTCTTCACTGATTCTGGGTTTTGCTGTACCACTAAGGAGGCTCATAGTTGGATGAACAAACATTTCTATGAATGTTTTGTATGTGAAGTCCCTTTGATCCTTCATCACCAAGGTTGTCCAGAAGATGACAAATTGAGGTTCACCTTCTTCATTTAGCTTTCTCATTACAAACTGAAATTTGTCTGCCTAAAAATAAGCAAACATGTACACAAATACTGAAGAATACTGAAACACTTCCTCTGTGGTGAAATTTATGAATTGTTCATGGATGGCATCTGCCAGGTACTAACTAAAATTAAACAGGATAGAGGGCTTTACATCAGATGACAATATGGATAGGAAACCTATTATGGCCTCATCAAGCCACTGATATGAATAATAGCCTAGCAGATATGAAAGTACAGTGACTATATGCCTGGTTCTATCAGGGAAAGCAGAGGAGGAATATGGAGGATTTTGCTAGGCAGTGAGTTATGTTCAGTCATAAAGAGTTCTAAGGTTTTATCTCTTTTGGTGAAGTCTAGTCTCTGGTACATTTCACTAAGGATTTCATGGGAAAAAGGAGTGGTTCCTTCAATGGTAGGAGCTTGCATCATCTGCATTATTGATTTAGCATCAATGGTGAACAATATTTCTCCTGCAGGGGCTATGACTGTTCTTTGCTGTGGGCTATAGCAAGACTGACATTTTCTGATTAATTCTGGGCAGCTATGGGTTTTGGAAAAAAATGTAGAAAGGAAAATTTGTATCCCAGAGTCTTATATCATCAATTCCATCAACGAATTTATCCTCCCACCAATAGTAGATGTCAAAGAGGTCAATTTCGGATATTGTTTCATGTATCTTGAAATCTTTGCCTGCAAGTGGAATATGGTCCACTAGTGGGTGCACCATTGGATTGAACAGGTCTTGTTCCTTCTTCTTTAGTGGCATGGTTATCTTCTGCAAATTTTAAACCCGGACTGTCCTTGGATTTGCAGGTGAACTGCAATTTAGAAAAGGGATGAAAAGAAGAGGGAACTTAAAGACGGAAAACAGAAAGGAAATGAATAGAAAACGGGATTCAAGAAGGGGAATGTTGGCTAAATGACCAGTGCAGCTTTCTGCAACTATGTTAATATTTCACTATGGTAGTCACTTCTCTGTGTATGCCTGAGAAAACCTTCACTTTCACCTATAAGTAAATAGGACACATCAAAATTCGGTAAATGAGTGAGAGGTAATGCATTTGTAATTTTTGGAAAGTTCCAGTTGCAGTGGCATGGATTGGCGTGGATCCGTTGGCTAACGGTTCAGTGAATAGAATGTTCAACAATATAGCGTGGGAATGGAGGTGATAGGTGGATGGGACAAACGTCGTGGAGTGGCGGGATTGGCGAATGGTCACAACAGAGGGGTGGTTTGTTTGAAGGTGGAAACCGCTTTTCGGAGGGCCTGCGGAGTGGTATGTGGAATTAGTGGGGGTGTACGAAGTTACAGTAGCACGACACATAGGTGGTAGGAAACCATGGATTTCAGACCCCCCCGACATTAATGTTCAGAGGGTGAGGGGTGCCGACGACTCCTATGGCCCGTTGGATCAATCATTGGGTACGGGGATTTGACGGAAGGTGTGGAGTGGGTACTTATTGATGTGTGATCTGAAAATGAGATCTTAAATCAATATAAAGGTATTACAGACTCATATGCAAGAATGCCTATATTACTTAGTGCAGCGGATTGAAAAGATTGCAAATAATATAGACAATGAGCAGTTAGAAAACATAACAGTCACACACATCAACACAACAAATAATCAAGGAGTTCACCAGACTTCCTAGCTACGTCTCCTGGTCCAGCTTTTAGTGTTGACCTCTATATTAAGTCTTTAAGAGTAGAATATTACAAGTGTGAGCTCAAGCAGAGCTATAACACAACAACAGTGATATTACACAGGGATTTCACTCGAAAACCTCGAGTTTAAAGAGTACACAGACTCTCCCTCTTAGTGCCTCTGATCCACTGTTCGTAGCTGCATTTTCTCTAACTCTCTGTCTCTAAGCAATTGCCCCTCTGAGTAGCTGCCTCTCTCTGTCTCTGAGCAATTGCCCCTCTGAGTAACTGCCTCTCTCTGTCTCTGTCTCTGCCATTGAATGGCTTTTAAGCCTATCGACGCTGTCGGTTTGTATTCCTTTTCGGGTTCTCTGGCTCCCGGCCGCTGTCCCTTCATCTCCTTCTTGAGCATTTAACAGTCATTGCTAAACGCTCTAAGGTATGGTGGCCACCTTTTTTTAAACGGAAAGGACCTTTGGTGCGGGTGAAATCCTTGGGAACACGTTTCTCGTTAAAAAACGGAAATACACTAAAAATAATGGAAAATCCGACCAACAGACCAAAGCCCAAACTCAAAAGATATTGAATCCGACCTATAATCCTATCGGGTCCATGTTATATCACTGTCGCAAGCCCACCATTGATCTACGACCTTCCAATCCAATGGTTGATAGCCATTTCGGGCAGCCCACTTGCACGGAGATTACCCGCCCGAAAAGGAAGTTTTCTCTCTCCTGTAGGGTGCTACATATCGGCCGGTGTATGGAATCAGGCGGAGCCTCCCAAATACCACTTACCGCCTGAAGTCCGCCTGAAATCCCGCTTACCACGGAACTCAAATAACATAAAGCCACATCTATAAACCTTTCAGGTCCAGCTTTATCTCTTCTGGTCATTTCCCTTTGTATTTCGGTTTTATGACGAAAATGCACTAATACACAGAAAAAGCCCGATAAACACTTTTATATCGGAACTCAAATATTATAGAGCAGCATTTATAAACCTATTGGGTTCGCTCATTGCGCATGCTGCTTCAATTTCCCGATATTCGATCGCTGATTACTCCGATTGGTCTTATCGGCTATCAACGCATCGACGTATCATTATTTCATGGTCCATTGGCATTACCGCTTTGTATTTTGCGATGTGATATATTGCAATCACATATCACATGGTCTTCGGGCCTTTGGTAAGTCCTTCCCTTGGAAACCTGCGACGCGATAATGTAATCTTGGCCGTTGATTTGCGTGCTCGATCAATGGTCCACGTTGTGTTGCTAGATCGCGATCGCAACTTCCATAGGGCTGCCTCCGATACACTTCACCGACTGCGATATCGTCGATCCCTCCAATGCGATCCACTGATTTGATCTGGACCGTTGATCGGTCCGATCCGACGGCTCTGATTCAACAATACTTCAACCTTTGCTTTACTTTGTTTCTACCAATTCTTTAGTGTTTTCCTCTTTGATAGGGTTTTTTAATAGTTTTAAAGACTTAGACTTAGAGGGTTTAGGATCCATTTTGGATCACGCCTTCCCACTGAAAAGCTTTTGGACCACCAAAAGTTGGTTTTTAGGCATCGATCAAGTGAGGATACAACTCCCTCACTTGTTTAGCTTCTATCCATCGTGCTTTGCTTGGATTTGAACCTTTGAGCCCTACTCTTAGGTACTCAACATCCCCTTGATGTGTAGTTCTTACCTTCCTATCCAGAATTGTGTCCTCTTGTAGTTCATTGAGATACTCAGGCAACAAATCCCCAATAGAAGGCAGCTGACTTTGCTCTTCAGGATCTTCAATCAATGAAGGTTCATACAATATCAAGTTTTCTGCATATAAGTTGGCAAATTAAGGTGAAAAGAATTTTCACCAATTTTATCAAGTATCTTGAAAGGTCCATACCTTATTGGTTTTAGCTTCTTACCTTCACCTTGCATTCTATCTTTGCTGATATACAACCAGAATTGATCACCAACCTGAAAATTGTGCTCAACTCGATGTTTGTCATGTCTTGCCTTGTATTTGGCTTGACTTCTTTCTAGCTGTTCCCGTACTACCTGGTGAATTTCTTGTATTTGTTCAATGAACTCGGTTGTTTTGTCCACATCACTGTGTCCATCAACTGCTATGTCTTTACCAAAGACAAAATCCAAGGGAGACTTTGGTATAAAACCAAAACAAGTCTCAAAAGGAGATCTATGAGTAGAAGAGTGCTTGGCACGGTTGTAAGCATGCTACACATAACAAAAATGCTCATCCCAAAGCTTTGGATGCTTGCTGCAATAGCCTCTGAGCAACTGGATCACTGTCTTGTTGACCACTTCTGTCTGACCATCTATTTGTGGATGAAATGTTGTGCTCTTCTTTAACCTGGTGTCCATCAACTCCCATAGATTTGACCAAAACTTCCCAACAAATTGAGAATCTCGATCATATACAATAGAAGTGGGTAATCCAAAATGAACCCATACATTATGAAAGAACAACTTAGCTGTTTGTTCAGCTGTAACTTGCTTGTTACAAGGTATCAAAATACACATTTTACTGAACCTATCCACAAAAACATACAAATAATCATGATCTTTTATAGATTTTGGCAATCACCCAACAAAGTCCATGCAAACACTTTCCCAAGGACGAGAAGGAATTGGAAGTGGAGTGTACAAGCCTAATTTTCTATTGCTGGGCTTTCTTGTAGCACACATAGTACATCCTTTGATATATCTAGAAACAGTCTCATGCATTCTAGGCCAATAACAGAACCTTTGCAATTGTGCAGTTGTTTTACTTACACCAAAATGACCTGATATGAGAGAAGTATGTGCTTCTCGAATTATGTTAACTCTTTCAGTTTGTGGAATGCATAACTTTCCCAAATGATATAAGAGTTGGTCCTTTACATAATAATCCAATTCTTCTACCTGTTTTCCATGACTTAAAGTTGCATATACATCTTTAAAATCTACATCTTGAGCATATTGTTCAATGTAACTTTCATGCATTACTGAGTTATGCTTAAGTATAGTAGATGCATTTATGATTGGTCTTGATAACATGTTTGCAACCTTATTGTGTATGCCTTTCTTATATCTGATGGCAAGATGAAATTGCTATAGAAAACCCATCCACCTATAATGTCTTGATTGTTGCAATTTAGTTTGTGAGTGCAAATATTGAAGTGGTTGATGATCTGTGTGTATGATTGTTTCCTTACCCATTAGGTAATGCTTCCACTTTTTCACACTTTGTATTAATGCATACAATTCTTTATCATATGTGGGATAATTAACTACTGCATAAGCAAATGTCTTAGAATGATAGCATATGGGTTTTCCGTGTTGCATCAACACTGCTCCCATGGCATAATCACTGACATCTGTCTCAATCTCAAATGGATGTTGAAGATCTGGCAGTGCTAGTACTAGTGTTGTACTGATTTTCTTTTTTAAGGTGTCGAAGGCTTTCTGCTGTTTGCCTCCCCACTGAAACACCTGTTTCAATCCTGTTAAAGCATGTAATGGAGCTGCAATCAAAGAAAAGTTAGCAATAAACTTTCTCCAATATTGTGCTGCCCCTAGGAAACTACTAACCTCTGTAGTAGATTTGGGTTTATGCCAGTTCAAAATGACTTCGACCTTAGAGGGATCTATCTTCAATTCACCACCCCCTACAATATGACCCAAATAATTTAAAGATGTTCTGCCAAATTCACATTTTGACAGTTTTACATAGAGATTTTCTCTTTTTAAAACATCTAAAGTCTGCTTTACATGCTTCACATGGTCTTCCCATGTCTTACTAAAAACAAGAATGTCATCTAAATAAACAATTACAAAATCATCAGTAAAAGGTTCGAGTACATCATTCATAACTCTCATAAATGTAGCAGGAGCATTAGTTAAGCCAAAAGGCATAACCAACCATTCATAAAGTCATTGCTTTGTCTTGAAAGCAGTCTTCCATGCATCTTTTTCTGCAACTCTGACTTGATGATAACCACTTTGCAAGTCTAACTTAGAAAAATAAACTGCTTCTTTCAATTGATCTAGTAGATCAATAATACGAGGAAGAGGATAACGACTCTTGATCGTTATTTTATTTAGTGCTCTATAATCAATGCACATTCTCCATGATCCATCTTTCTTTCTCACCAGCACGAATGGAGATCCACATGGTGATGTGCTTGGTCGTATAAACCCTTTATCGAGCAACTCCTATACCTGCTTCTTTATCTCTACATTCTCTAAAGTTGACAACCTATACATTCCAATGTTAGGTAATGGAGCATCTTGCTGCAAACAAATATCATGTATTATTTCTCGCTTGGGTGGCAGGCCTTTTGGTTTTTGAAATAGAACATCATACTCTGAAACAACTTTAACTAAATCAACTTTCTGTTTAGAATCACAGCCTTCAAATGCATTGGATTTTTCAGGATCCTTTTCCTTTACAACCATTAGTAAAAACTGCTTACTTGAATTTACAATTCTTTTCATCTGTCCTGAGTTTATGAGAGAATAGTTTCCTTTGAGTTTATGAGTTCTTACAATATATTCCATTCCATCTTTAGTGAGTTGATACTTATTTTCAGCTCTATAGAAAATAGCTTTTCTATCATATAAGTATGGACTTCCTAACACAATACCACATATATCCAATGGAACTATATCTAACTCAACCTCATCTACAAATGTTGATCCAATAGCAAACCTAAGTTTACATTGTCTCGTTACTTGTAGCTTTGTTTTATCACACACCCAACCTAATGGATATGGCTTCTCATGAGGCTTTGTTTGTAATCCCAACTTCTTTACAATTGTTTCAGAAATCAAATTTACTTGTGATCCACTATCAAACAAAGTATCAATCTTATTATGCTTGGAAATTAATCTAATACAAAAAAGAGCATTTCTTTCCCTCTCATTACTTTCATTATCAACAGATTGTGCATAATTACTTGTGGATGCTTCAAAATCTTTACCTTTAATACCCATGGCTGTAACTGTTGTTTCATCGCCTGAATTTGATCCCAAGTCATGTTGAATAGCAACAACATTCCTTTTCTTCCTTCCACCAAACTTCTTAGGTCTCCGTTCTGGATGCAAAAGCCAACAGTGTGCCTCATCGTGTCCTTCATTCTTGCAACGAGTGCACGAAGGTTTATCCTTTTGTACAGTGTTTGCTTTCCTCTCCTTCCATTTCAGTTTCTTCTTTTCTTTACTCTTGCTTATAGAATATTTAGATGTTCCCCCAACCTCTGGGTTTACATTCTTACCTCTAGCTTCTAGATGTGTGGCTTGAACTGATACATCATCTAAGCTAGTGGGATTAAACATGAGAATAGTATGCTTTAAATAGCTATGAAGACCACCTATATACTTCAATAAAGTCTCAGGTGAGTCTAATGATATACCTAGAGTTAAAGCTCTCTTTCTGAATTCTTGAGTATAACTCTGTACACTCTGACCCTTCAACTGACGAAGAGTTTGCCAACTCATCATTGCCTGCTACATGTAAGCTAAAGGATAGAATTTCTTTTTGATAGCAGAAACAAATTCATTCCAGGTAGAAATGATTTTACCATGTTTTTGCAGATCAGCTTGTGTCTTGCCTTCCCACCATACTAGTGCAGTTCCTCCAAGTTGAAGGCTAGCCAGCTGAATCTTCTTCCTTTCTAAATCAACGTTCTACACCCTGCAATATACATCAATCTGTCTTATCCAATTATCTAGCTTTTCTGCATTTAGTTCTCCATCATAAATTGGCAATTCAAACTTGACATCTAATTTAATCAAAGAAGTTTTCCTCTTTTTCTTATTAGGGCTAGTTTTATGCGAAGAAGATGATGAGGATGATGAAGGTGATGATGGAGGAGTTGGTGGAGAAGGCATTTCTCCTTTTCCTTTGCCTTTTGGATGGGCAACTAGAAAAGTTTCCTTTGCTCCTTTGTCTGGTTTAGGTGTTGAGGGGCTTTTTACCTCAACCCTTCTTAAATTCCAGATACATCTCTTCCACCATGGCTTGGAGTGCCTTAAAACCTTCCATAAATTGAGATTCTCATCCCAATGGAGTTTCTTCCGCCATTCTCCTCTGAGAATAGACTCTTCCAATCTTTGGGTTAGCCTCAACAAGTTCTCCTTCTCCTAATCTGAGCTTTAATCTAGTTAGCATTCAAAATCCAGCACAAACTTGTCTAACCTTAACAAAACCAAATGCTCTGATACCACTTGATCTAAAAATGAGATCTAAATCAATATAAAGGTATTACAGACTCATGTGCAGGAATGCCTATATTACTTAGTGCAAGGGATTGAAAAGATTGCGAATAATATAGACAATGAGCAGTTAGAAAACATAACAATCACACACATCAACAGAACAAATAGTCAAGGAGTTCACCAGACTTCCTGGCTACGTCTCCTGGTCCAGCTTTTAGTGTTGACCTCTATATTAAGTCTTTAAGAGTAGAATATTACAAGTGTGAGTTCAAGCAGAGCTATAACACAACAACAGTGATATTACACAGGATTTCACTCAAAAACCTTGAGTTTAAAGAGTACACAGACTCTCCCTCTTAGTGCCTCTGATCCACTGTTCATAGCTATGTTTTCTCTGACTCTCTGTCTCTATGCAACTACCCCTCTAAGTAACTGCCTCCCTCTGTCTCTATCTCTGCCATTGAATGGCTTTTAAGCCTATCAGCATTGTCGGTTTGTATTCCTTTTCGGGCTCTCTGGCTCCCGGCCGCTGTCCCTTCATCTCCTTCTTGAGTGTTTAATAATCATTGCTAAACGCTCTAAGATATGGTGGCCACCTATTTTTAAATGGAAAGGACCACTAGCGCAAGTGAAATCCCCCGGAATACATTTCTCGTTCAAAAATGGAAATACACTAAAAAGAATGGAAAATCCAACCAACAGACCAGAGTCAGAACTCAAAATATATTGAATCCGACCTATAATCCTATCGGGTCTGTGTTATATCATTGTCGCAAGCACACCGTTGATCTTGCGACCTTCCAATCCAACGACTGACAACAGGCGGCCCACTTGCACAGAGATTACCTGCTCGAAAAGGCGGTTTTCTCCCTCCTGCAGGGTGCTACGTATCGGCCGGTGTATGGAATCGGGCGAAGCCTCCCCAATACCGATTACTACCTGAAGTCTACCCGAAATCCCGCTTACCACGAAACTCAAATAACATAAAGCTGCATCTATAAATCTTTTGGGTCTGGATTTATTGCTTCTGGTCATTTCCCTTTGTATTTCGGTTTTATGATGGAAATGCACTAATACACAGAAAAATCCCGAAAAACACTTTTATATCGGAACTCAAATATTACAGAGCCGCATTTATAAACATGTCAGGTCCGCTCATTGCGCATGCCGCTTCACTTCCCCGATATGCGATTGCCGATTGCTCCGATTAGTCTTATCAGCTATCGGCGCATGAGCGTATCGTTGTTTCATGGTCCAATGGCATCACCCCTTTGTATATTGCGATGCGATATTTCGCAATCGCATATCACATGGTCTTCAGGCCTTTGGTAAGTCCTTCCCTTGGAAACCTGCGAAGTGATAATGTAATCTCAGTTGTTGATCTGCGCGCTCGATCAACGGTCCACGTTGTGTCACTGGGTCGCAATTGCAACTTCCATAGGGCCGCCTCCAATACACTCCGCCGACTGCGATATCGTCGATCCCTCCGATGCGATCCACCGATTTGATTTGGACCGTTGATCGGTCCAATCCGACGACTCTGATTCAACGATAATTCGACCTTTGCTTTACTTTGTTTTTGCCAATTCTTTAGTGTTTTCCTCTTTGATAGGGTTTTCCGATAGTTTTAAAGACTTAGACTTAGAGGGTTTAGGATCCATTTTGGATCAATGTGACAGGCTATGGGTGGTGAGATTGCAAATGAATGGAGTATACCATATAGAATAAAGTTACGAGTATGGTATAGGACCCTTATCTCCCTTTCTTTCTTTTTCCATATTAGGAAAAACACATGAAGCATGTAATGAAACATTAAAAGAAATTTTCATGTCCCTTTCCCTTTATAATTCTCTCAATCTACCTACCCTTTTATTTCTAATCTAACATTTTTTCCTTTTTTTGCAAGGTGCATTTGGACTTGCAGACCCCTTTTAACTTTCTTTTTGTTTTTTATTATTCTAACCAAATCTATCACTTATTTCTCCAATTGGTCCAAATTGAACAATTGAACTAATTTCATTTCTACCTAGCTACTGAGTTGCCATTCTTGAACTGTTTGGCAGATCTTTATTTTCTATCCTATCAACAGAAATTGAAATTTGTTCAATCATGCTTAGACTGTATGAATTGAAAAATATTTGGGGTTTTCTTTTCTTTTCATTTTTTTCTTTTATTTTTTCCTCTTTTTTTTTAATACCCTATTTTCTTTTCTTTATTTTTTTGGAAATCAATTGAATATTGAGATCTATGCACAATATAAAATCTGCAAAATGTGAAATACTCAATCACCTTGAGATCCTATAAATTATGAAACCCTCACATGTCTGATGCAGTGAGTCAAGGAATGAGTATGAGAGGTTCCAACACTTCAAAGGGAGAGGAAGGTGAAGGTGGGTTCTAGGTTGAAAGGGATCAGTCCCAACTCGGCTAGGAACACACAACACAAAGGATATGCAAAACTTCCAGCAGAGCAGTCAACACGGATGCGGTAGTCCCAACATACAAGGTAAGATAACACGAACAACACTCATGGATCAGTCCGAGACGAGTGTGATGGTTGATATAACAAGGTTCAGAGAAAGGTCTATTTGGTGTCTGGCAAAGCAGTCGACACAGACTGTGACATCATTAACAACATATGCAACACATTAACAACAAGATTCATAAAATTTCATGTGAATCAGTTCATACAAAAGTATGTAAGTTAAACAACATATATCATTAAGGAAACTGGAGCAGTCCAACTACATTAACAACATATGCATGAAAATGTGCTGGGTTTTATTATTAAAGAAGTGTAAGTCACAATCATACAATACACCATGTAAACCTACTAGCCCCATCAATGGAACGTTACAACCACATCCACCTACTCCTCCAAAGAGATATACTAGCTTCGTGGAGTGGAGAAGCCAAGGCACGTTACAATATTGTCAGGGTCTTCTTCAAGATAGTCTTAGTAGAAGCTTGGCTGACCAAAAGCCTATACAATGAGTTATGAGGGACTATTTATAGCAAAGGGTGGGGTGACCCTTGACATTCCCCTTTGTGATAGTTCAACTACCCTCATGACTCTTCACTTGCTCTATAACTGTTACATCCAACTATTGACACTTGACTTACACTTGACATGACTCAACATTACAATGCACATGTACTCATGTGAGACATCATGGCTTGATCAAGTCTTACAAGACATCATTGACACTCGATCTGCTGTGGTGAGACCAACTCTTTGACATGCTTGTGATTGTGAAGCTAGTGAGCTGTTGCCAAGCTTGTCGTCTGTGATGGTGTGCATGCACCTCATGGTGACATCTTGCTGAAGTGAACTCTTGCCTCCGTTGCAACCGGTGCATGTTGGGTTGTGTTGTATTCTTTCCACGACTAGCCCTCGTAGTTAACCGGGGGTTGGGGGGTGGGGAGGTGAGGGGGAGGGGAGCCCCCCCTTCGTTGCGCCGATTGCATACCGGGGGGGGGGGGTCACAAGGGGTTTGAGGGGTGCAGGTAACCCCAATCTATGGGGTCAAATTTTGGTTTTGGAACCTATGTTAGGTTGGGCAGACCCACCTATGGTTTTGTGCATGATTTTCGCACATGTTTTTGGACCTGATGGTTTTCGGTCCATGGTTTTGGACGCGATGATTTTCGGTCCATGGTTTTGGACGCGATGGTTTTCGGTCCATGGTATTGGTTGCTTCGGCATGTATAAATATGTATTATAACATTGAAAGGAATATAATGAAAAATCAAGCTGGTAGTCCCAGTTTTGGGATCCAGGGGAAATCTCTGTGTATGTGTTTTTTATGTGTTATGCTCTCGCATTGTTTATTTTATGTGTTTTAGAATTTGTATGCAAGTAATTTCTGTACGGGGTTAAAACCTACATTTGGTATCAAAGCTATTTTTACTTCAAGGGGACGCCTTTGTTGCTAAGGGGTTTCGCTCAGGCCTGTGGTAGACCCTGTTCAGTGGGAGATCTGCGAGATCGATTCTGGTGGTGAAAGAAGATGGCGAGCAATGGAAAGATAGAGATTGAGAAATTTAATGGTCATAGTTTTGAGTTGTGGAAACTCAAGATGGAGGATCTGTTGGTGGATAAAGATTAGTGGATCGTGGTAGATCCAGGTACTAAACCTACAGGAGTGTCCGATGAAGAATGGAAGAAGTTGGATCGGAAGGCAAAGAGCACAATACGATTGTGTGTCTCAGATTTAGTATTGCTGAATTTATCAGGGGAAGCTATGGCGAAGGCTTTGTGGGACAAGTTAGGGACTTTGTACCAATCTAAGTCTCTAGTGAATAAACTGTTTCTGCAGAAAAAGCTGTATAACATGAGGATGAAAGATGGAGACTCGGCGACAGAGCATCTGAACGAATTTAATAATGTGGTAAATCAATTAGCATCTGTTGATATTAAAATTTCAGATGAAGATAAGTGCATTAGTTTGTTGTGTTCTCTACCAGATTCGTGGGATAGTCTGGTTATTGCAATAGGTAGCAATGCAACTGCCTTGCAGTTTGATGAAATAGTCTCATCCTTGCTGACGAAGGAGATGAGATGGAAAAATATGGAGAGCCAGAATGGTGATGCCTTGTCTATACGAAGACGGTCCCAGAACATAAATAAAAATAAGTCATCGAGTGGGAGATCTAAATCTCCAGGAAAACCTGTAAAGGTGGTGTGCTGGAAATGCGGAAAAGAAGGGCACTGCAAAAGGGACTGTAAATCTAAAGCTCCTGATAAAGGAAAGGGATCTGATGATGCTCCTTCTGCAGAGGCGAAACCACCTCAGATGAAGGTGGGGATGTGTACTTGGCTTCTTCAAGTACACATGTAGATCATGAGGCATGGTTGATTGACTCAAGTGCATCCTTTCACTTCACTCCCCATAGAGAGTGGTTCTGTGAGTATGAGAAATACGATGGTGGTGATGTCTTCTTAGGGGATGATAGGGAGGCTAGAATCATTGGTCATGGAAAAGTAAAGTTGAAGTTGCAAGGTGGAAGGGTTAGAACACTTCCGGGTGTTCTACATATTCTTGCATTGGCAAGAAATCTGATTTTTGTAAGCAAGTTGGATGATGCAGGTGTAAAAACAGTGTTCGAGAAGGATACCTGCAAGATGGTTCGTGGAGCACTGGTATTGATATGGGGAGTTCGGATTGGAACTCTATACAAGCTGCAAGGTAGCACGGTTGTTGATGGGTGCAATAGTTTTGTGGTTCTTGAAAGTGGAGAAGAAAATCGAATGGTCTCTGGAGAGAAGACCATGCTGTGGCATCAAAGGCTTGGACATATTGGAGAGAAGGGCCTTCGAATACTTCATGGTAAAGGTATCGTAGAAGATATGAGTAATAGCTCTCTGGATTTTGATTTCTGTGAAAATTGTGTATATGGGAAGCAAAATCGGGTGAGTTTCCCCTCTTGTGGTAAGAGGGCGAAATATATATTAGAGCTTGTGCATAGTGATGTGTTTGGACCTATGAAGGTTCCATCACTAGGTAAGTCTATGTACTATGTATCATTTATAGATGACTTCTCAAGGAATACATGGATATATTTCCTTAAGAATAAATCTGAAGTCTTTGACAGGTTTAAAGAATTCAAGGCTCTGGTGGAAAACCAGACATAGAAGAAGATAAAGGTGGAGAGTTTTGCAGTAAGGAATTTGAAGAATTCTGTAAGAAGTGTGGTATAGCACGGCAAAAGACTACTCCATATACACCTCAACAAAATGGAGTTGCAGAAAGAATGAACAAAACTTGATGGAAAGGGCAAGAAGCATGTTCGGTGGTGTCGGGTTAGGACAAGAATTCTGGGCAGAGGCGGTGGAGACAGCATGTTACCTGGTCAACAGATCACCTTCATCAGCGTTGGAGGATAAAACTCCACGAGAGGTATGGACTGGTAAGAAACCCTCTCTTTCACATTTGAGGGTATTTGGATGTGATGCATATGTACATGTTCCAAAGGAGAAATGAACCAAGTTGGATAGTAAATCTGAAAAGTGCATATTTATTGGGTATAAGGATGGTTTAAGGGGCTATAAGCTTTGGAACCCAGTAAAAAGGAAGGTTGTGTATAGTCGAGATGTGGTGTTCAGAGAGGTGAAAGATGTTATTAAACATGAAGTCCAACCAAAGGAACCTGAGAAGATAGAGTTTGAGCTAAAGTAGGAAGAATCAGACTCTACAGCAAAGGAGGAATCAGAAGATGAAGAGCCACAAACTCCGGGTGTGAGAAGATCAGTTCAAGAAAGAAGGCAGCCAGAAAGGTATAGTCCATCTGCTTTCTATTCAAATTTTGCCTTATCTATTACTGATGATGATCCCAGAACTATGAGGGAAGCAGTAGATTCAGAGGATGGAAAACTCTGGAAATAGGCCATGGTTGATGAAATGGCATCTTTGCACAAAAATGAGGCTTGGGATCTGGTGGAGTTGCCAACTGGAAGGAAACCCATTGGCAGCAAATGGGTGTTCAAGAAGAAGACAAATGTAGAAGGAAAGGTGGAGAAATACAAAGCTCGATTGGTAGCAAAAGGTTATTCCTAGGTGCCACGAATTGATTTTGGTGATATTTTTTCTCCTGTTGCCAAGGTAACTTCTATTGGATTACTTTTATCTGTTGTTGTTGCTTTTGATTTTGAGGTAGAACAGATGGATATGAAGACAAAATTTCTTCATGGGGATCTGGAAGAGGAAATCTACATGAACCAACCTGAAGGCTTTGCGGTGAAGGGTAAGAAAGAATTGGTATGCAAGTTAAAGAAGTCCCTGTATGGGTTAAAACAGTCACCAAGGATGTGGTATCAGACATTTGATACATTTATACGGGGACTTGGCTTCACCAAAAGCAAAGCAGGTCACTGTGTGTATTTTAAATTAATTGGTGACCATGTTATTTATTTGGTCTTGTATGTGGACGATATGTTGCTGGTTGGAAATGACAAAGAAATTATCCAGGATTTGAAGACATTTGTCCTCCGAATTCGACATGAAAGATCTTGGTGCTGCAAATTATATTTTGGGCATGGAAACTAAAAGAGATTGGGCAAAGAGGAAGCTCTGGTTAAACCAAAGGAAGTATGCCGAGACAATATTGCAGATATTTAATATGCAGGATAGTAAACCGGTGAAGGTTCCTATTCCTATAGGTGTAATGTTATCTGCTGAACAATGTCCCAAGACACAAGAAGAGGAAGAGGACATGTCCCATGTTCCATATGCAAGTGCAGTCGGTAGCCTGATGTATGCAATGGTCTATACTAGACCAGACATTGCACATGCAATGGGAGTATTGAGCAGGTTTATGTCAAAACCAGGAAAGGAGCATTGGACAATAGTGAAGTGGGTTTTCAGGTATTTGTGTGGCACTAGTGATTATGGTTTGTGCTACCAAGCAAGACCAGGATTGGACAGAGTGTTGGATATTCATGGCTTTGTTGATGCAGATTGGGCTGGAGATCTGGATCAGAGAAGATCTACAAGTGGGTATGTGTTTAACCTATTTGGAGGTGCTGTCAGTTCGATGAGTAAGAAACAATCTGTAGTGGCACTGTCAACTACAGAGGCAGAATACATCGCAACCACTCATGCAAGCAAGGAAGCAATTTGGTTGCAGAGATTGTGTTCAAGTATGGGGTTAGTACAAGGAGCTATAATGATAGACTGTGATAGCCAAAGTGCAATTTTCTTGGTAAAGAACCATGCATATCATTCAAAGACAAAGCACATTGATGTTCAGTATCACTTTGTGAGGGATATGATAGAAGACAAAAAGATGTTGCTGGTAAAGGTGGACACTTTGAAGAATATTGCAGATGCATTGACAAAATCTGTGAGCTTTGAGAAGTTCTCTTGGTGTAGAGAAATAATGGGCGTTGCAGGGCTGGATAAATGACTAAGCTCTCTTGTGGCCCCCTATGGAAAGAAAACAACAAGTGAGAGAATGTTGGGTTGTGTTATATTCTTTCCACGACTAGCCCTCATAGTTAACTAGAGGGTTGGGGGGGGGAGCCCCCCCCTTCGTTGCGCCGATTGTGTAGCCGGGGGGTCACAGGGGGTTTGAGGGGTGCAGGTAACCCCACTCTATGGGGTCAAATTTTGGTTTTGGAACCTATGTTAGGTTGGGCAGACCCACCTATGTTTTGTGTATGATTTTTGCACATGTTTTTGGACGCGATGGTTTTCGTCCATGGTTTTGGACGCGATGGTTTTCAGCCCATGGTATTGGATGCTTCGGCATGTATAAATATGTATTATAACATTGAAAGGAACATAATGAAAAATCAAGCTGGTAGTCCCAGTTTTGGGATCCACGGGAAAATCTCTGTGTATATGTGTTTTATGTGTTATGCTCTAGCATTGTTTATTTTATTTGTTTTAGAATTCGTATGCAGGTAATTTTTGTATAGGGTTAAAACCTACAGTGCATTGGTTCGGCCCCTTCATCCAACTCGTTTTCTAACATTTGCAGGGTCTTCTTGGGTAGGGTTGAACTGGCAACACCCTGATGCATAGTGTCTGTGCTAACCTTCAAGTGTGTGTTGGTGGTCATGCGCATCAACTTGCCAAAGTGCATGTTTAGCCCTAGTTGGACTTGCTTCTTGTCTTCGCCTTGGTGAGTGTGTTGAATGGGTTGGGTTGCATGCGTGCGCTCAATGCCATGCATGCTACTAGATCCTTTGCATGCGATCAACAACACTGCTCACCATGTTCGCTCTGTGTTAGCTGCTGTGATGGATCCTTAACTTGTACTGGCACAGTTTCATCCATGAGTGCATGTTTTGCCCACTGTTCTTCTTGCTCTTGCTGCAACTCATTGGACTGTTTATGCAACTTCATGTTCTTCCTGAATTACTGCTTCAACATATGCAACTCCTTCTTTGTCCCATCTTCTACCTTCTTGCGATCTTCATGTTGCACCGTCACTTCATATCTTGAGTCTCCAAAGTTGCTTTCATTATTAGTGGATCTGCTTGATCTTGCAACTTTGCTCCACCTCTAGGTTGCCAACAACCTTCCTCTTGCATTTGCTGCATTCGATATGCTGCCTTCAACTATTGTTCATGATGTTGCTCACTGTGATGCTGTTGCTTGATTTCCTTGTCCATGAAAACCTTGATGTCTTTGTGAGTAGGTAAGCCCATGGACACTTGATCGACTGCATCCCCAAGCGTGCTCTAAGCGGTGTCTTCGTCTCTGCTCTCCTGGAAACCATTGTACCTGTACTGTAGAGAGGCAGATGACACCTGCGATACCTGGAGACATAGCAACACTCATAGCAAGCAATCTGTCATTCGAAAACCAAAATGAACATGAGAATTGACTTGCAACATACCTGGGTGAATGATCATGAAGGTTGCGCAATTTTGGCCAAGAGGTCGGGATGCCGACTGTCAAGACTGCACAAGGCACAGTCTAGGCTGCTGGGAGACTTATTGACTACTGGAACTGTGCAATGCACAGTCTAGTTGGGCAGTTGGCTGCTGGCCCAGGGGCAGATATGCGCAAATTTTTGGGCCAAGCAACCACTGACCTCCAGGAATGCACAATTTAGTTCAAGAGGCTAGTGTTGGACCAGAATGTGCAAATCTGGAGAGGAAGGTGAGCCTTCCTTCTCCAAATTGCGCAATGCAACCTTGGTGAAGGCAGAGATTGGGCAAAGATTGGCTCGACTTGCCGACAGGCAACTGAAAGCAAGTAAGTTGATGACATGCATGGAAACACTAAGTGATAACAGAAGTGATAAACAATGCATGAAAAATATGAATGCAAGATTGAGAAAATAGATCAACATGCATGTGGGTGAGGTCGTTCGCCGATTGGGCAAATGTCCGTACAAAATAGTTTCATGCATGTGACAACAGTGAGATAGCAATGAAAATTGAAACAGAGCTAGGACAAGCTAGAATATATGTAAACGACAACAAGCATTCGAAGAAATCAAGCAAACAGAACTCCCACAAGTGAAAACACAAAAAGCAACAGAAATGCAACACAAGGCATGGGAAGCAGGCTTACCCCAAAACAACTGAGCTGAATGTGCTGACTTCTCTTAGATGTGATGTGGAATGTTAGAGCTACAAGGTTGATGTGAGGGATGAGATCTGCATCGTCCAGTTGATGAGTTTTGATAACACCGAGGTTGTGACGCGCATGCCACAAATCTAGGGGAAGCGACACTTGGAGGGAGGTTTCTGAATTGTTCCTTGCATGTAACCTCCAACTGCTAAACATATATCCCTGAAACAATGGATTCCTTTGCATGTTTCCTTGGGAGAGACAACCCATGCATGCAAGTCTGTTTTGCTCAGTCCCGGAGGGAACGGGTCAACTCAGCTGCACATGCAAGTGACTGCTTGACTGCTGGAGAGAAATGTGCATTTCTTACTGTAAGCTGGGCTCACTGCCTAAGGGGATTGCACAATTTCTAGGCCCAACAGCTGATTGCTGCCCAAATTTGCACAGATCCTAGGCTGAACTACCTGTTGATGGGAAAAATTGCGCAAATCCAGTTGGCAAGATTGCGCAATCTTGGAGCCCAACAGGCTGTCAGAGGGAATTGCGCAATTCTTGGAGGGAAGGCTAGTTGCCCTCCAGAAATGCACAAATTTCACTGGGAAGTTGCTCAGCCTACAACTGGACCAAGTCCGGATGAGTAGCCTATGAAGGGAAAAGATCAAACTGTGATCGATAGGCTGCCTTTGAGCAAGAAAGACACTGAAGCTTGAGGACTTGACAAAGCAAGGCAAGCTGTTGTGAAGGTTGGTAGGGAGGCTCCAAAACAGGCTAAGGCAAAATTTTGGAGGGTGGTTGTAGCCGCTACAACACTTGGTGACACACTGGTAGAACTCCAGCTCTCTGAATGGACCTTGTTCATGAAAAGCAAGTCTAACACCTCCGAAAGTATTGATTTGCTCAGTTCTCAGCTCGTCTTGGCTTCACACTAGCTTGATTGTAAGATGTAGCATCTGCCAGACTCTTGGTCGATTGACACACATTCCAAGCCAAGGCAACACAGTTGTTTCGATTGGGGTTGAGGGGTATATAGGTGCACAAGTAGTATAGTCATCAGAGTCTTAGTTTCATCTATGGTGTTGCTCCATTGCCAGCGGGCCTGGACAACACCCCGGTGGAGTCACATAGGAACACAAGCATGGCTCCACTGCCAGCAAGGCTTGTCAGTACCCCGACAAAGTTACTTGCATCACCTCCCTGCGTAGGAAGTCTTTCTCTTCTTTCGCCTTATTCATTTTTCATTTGAATATTTTGACTTTTCATTTCATTTTTTTTTCCACTGTGCATAACACTTATTCATTTCAGAGGCGGAAGAGGGATCTTGACTTATTGAGAGCAAAGGAGTTTGTTTCAGTAGAGAAGTAGTTTATTATATCTCTGACATGCCTGTTAAGGTTTTCCTCCTCACCTTACTCTACTTGACTGAGATGACAAGGGTTAACCCAAAAACAATCAACTAGAGAAGGTGATACTAGTTTTCACGCAAGCATTGTTTTTACACCAAGGCTCACTTCGAAGAGTACGTATTTTCCTTAGACGTATCATGGACTAAGAGTAACAAGTTCATCATACATAGGAAAGATGACAGATAATCAAGTAGTGATAGTTGTACAAGCCCTCTTGTACTTTACCTAGCTTGTTTCATGAGTCACACATGGCTTCATGCAAACTAACCTACGAATGAACAAAACAAACAACAAAGCAAAGAAAGAGTAGAAGTAAAAGTGAAAGCAAAGCAAGTAAACAAACAAGCAAGGAAACAAACAAAAACAAAGCATGAAAGTAAACAATCATGCAAGTAAACAATTGAAAGCAAACACTACTCCTACTCCTACACTAACGGTGCATGGGCCTGATCACATGAAGTGATAGTTCCAATGTAGCCACTGACGCATTGGTAGACCTATGTGGGTGAAGGCTTGGTCTACGAGTAACCTAATTGTGCGAACCAACATACAAGTAAGATATGACAGTGAAGACAACCATACTTTGTGTTTCAAAGCGCCCATGGGACATAAGTGAGTGCATGTACATGATGGATAGTCCATGGACTTATCATGGTGTTGTGTGACACTACGTGCAACTTTGAAGCAAAAGCACACTCTTGACTGAGACATGCAAGCAAACGAAAGAAACAAAGATAACTTGCGTCACGAATGAGTGCTTGCAATGTAAGACTCCTCCAATGCATGAGCGATGGGATCATACAGTTCGAGTGGAGGAAGCGTGATATGTGTGTGAGATGGATCTTCAATGCATACAGACGAGTGATGAGGAACCTTGGGTGATTGAACAATTTCATGATTAGAAGGGAGACTAACCCCAAGAGAGAGAGGGCCTGACATAACCATCAGCTCGGGCTAAAGTGCCTCGACAATCTTGGGTGTCTACACTTCATCATCAGGTGGATCATCATAAACTGGTGGCTTCAAAAGATCATCTGCGATAAAGATCGCGATAAAAGATGTAAGTAGATGGATCACGACCGCCACGATTAGAAAAATCAATGAATTCTTCGGCATCCTCATGATCAGATGAATCAAATAGAGGGGTAGATGAAAAGCGAACAAACTCATCCTCTGTGTTTCCGAAAAGGACAGATGAAGGATCATGTGGATCTTCAATGAATAACTTATCCTCTCCGTTGTCGAATGATGGACTAGCATTCAGTGAGTCCTGTGAGTGATCAACAATGGGTGCATCCGTAGATGAATAGACACATGAAAAATCATGGATGGCAGGTTCACCAAAGAAGCTAGGAAGGAACAGAGGGGGCTCGGACAGAAGGGAGTCATCCTTCGCCGAGTGTTGATGTTCAAGCTCCCACTCATACTCTTTATGAATGACAGCGCATGTTGGTTGTGCAACACCAACTTCGTCAGTGGGTTGTTCCTCGTTCACAACAAGTGAAGAGTCCGGAATGGACGAATACAAGACAACATCATCCGGAGGAACACTTGGGTGCGAAGACGGAGGTCAAAAAAAGGAATGCATATGAGAACTCGAAGGACTCACAACCAAATCCGTGCTAAAATTGTGTGGAGTGATGTTGGGAGGGTGTGTAGGATGAACAGATGTGCGAACATGGTCCTCAACATCACTAGGCGATGGTGGAACTGTTGAATGAAAGGGAGGTGGACAGTCCATTGAGACAGTGCCTGCTCCCACATGGGATTGCACAGTTTTGTCAACGAAGAAGGTTGAGCAAGGCTTGACATCAAGCTTCCTCTTGGGATGGGCAGATTTGTTAAGGCAGTAATCGAATTGGTCCTAGAGATAAGCGAACTTCATATGGCTCTTCGGAGCTTGAAACTGTAAGTCACAGAAGCGGTGCCAAAAATCAATAACGGATTCATGTAGAGCCCTTCGTTGCTGTAACAGTTTCCGGTCAAGATGGTCTGGATCAAAATGATGGAACGTGTCTTCAATAAGATCACAAAAGTGCTAACATTGTTGGGTGTGGAGCCTGATTATCTTCTTTATTTAGAGGTATCGCCAAATTGGACCCTAGTTCATAATGTGGCGGCAACGCTGCCCGTAAAATGTACATTGCAAGGAGGGTCCAGGGGGGCGGTTGTGATCTTTGGGAGCCCCCCCAGCGGGGGATCGGGGGCAACTCCCCCAAAGCTAAAAATAGATGTAAAATTGCCTTGTAAAATGTTGTAATTTCATAGTCAATCTGGACCGTTCATTAGGCAAAGATCTGACGGTAGAAGTTATGTTTAATTTAGGGTTTTTTGCCCTAGAAGGCAACCCCTTGCTATATATGAGGGAATTGTATTGCGTCTATGTAGATCAGTATTCTGAGCGAGAAAGAGAGAGGAGATTGTGTGAGAGAGAAGAGGGAATTACAACGGATCCGTTGTAGGTTGTATCTCTTCATTTTGTTGGATATTATAAAAGGAAGGACTGGTTGTTTCTTCGTGGATGTAGCCCAAATTGGGTGAACCACGTATATATGTGTCTCTCTTGTTTTATATGTTTTATGTGTTTATATTTCTGCAATATATTTTATGTGTTCCATTGCTCTGTAATATATAATTTTCTAACAACTAGTATTAGAGCCGAAGGTCTATTTGGCTAATAAACTCGCAGGAGAGAAGGGTTCCTGGTTCGAGTGGGAGCAATGGCGGAAGATGGTAGGTTTAGGGTCGAAAAATTTAACGGCCAAAACTACTAGCTGTGGAAGATGCAGATGGAAGATTATCTATATCAGAAAGATCTATACCTATTATTGAGCAGAAATATAAAGAAGTCGATGAGTATGACAGACATAGAATGGGATATTCTCGACAAAAAGGCACTTGGAACAATACGACTGTGCCTAGCAGCGTCGGTAGCATTTAATATTTCAAAGGAAATGACAACAAAGGGTTTAATGTCGGCATTGGCCAAACTATATGAAAAACCCTCGGCCTCAAATAAGATATTTCTTATGAGGCATTTATTTAATATGAAGATGTCAAAAGGTGGATCAGTTGCTGATCCTTTAAATGAATTTAATACAGTCACCAATCAATTAAGTTCTGTAGGGATTACTTTTGATGATGAAGTTAGGGCTCTGTTATTTGTGTGCTCATTGCCAGAAAGTTGAAATGGTTTAGTTATGTCCATTAGTAACTTTGTCTCTGGATTTAGTACTTTAAAGTTTGATGATGTTGTCGGTGCAATCCTTAGTGAGGAAATATGACAAAAAAGCTTCATGAGACATTAGGTAATGCTTTGACTGTAGAGACTAGGGGAAGAAAAATGAAAAGAGGAAAGAGCCCAGGATATTGCAGTAAGTTAAGGAAAGGCAAATACAAGTCCAGATCGAGTATAGTGTGCTGGAAATGTGGGAAGAAAGGACACCTGAAGAAAGACTGCAAATCTCGGAAGGGAAAAGAAGGAGACACACAACAAGAAAACAATTATGAAGTGAATGTGACAGGTGATGTGTTTCAAGATGCTTTGATTCTTTCATTAGAAAATATTACTGATGCCTGGGTGGTAGATTCAGGGGCCTCATTCTATGCCACACCTGATAGGAAACATTTTCATGATTATGTTCAAGGAGATTTTGGATAGGTTCGATTGGGTGATGATAAACCCTGTAAAATCATTGGAATGGGTACAATTTTCATAAAACAACAGAATGGAAATCAATGGCTATTGAAGGAGGTAAGGCATGTTCCAAATCTGAAGAAAAATATGATTTCAACAGGGCAGTTGGGAGGTGAAGGTTGTGTAACTACTTTTACAGATAAAACCTGCAAAGTCACTAAAGGAGCCCTAGTAATAGCAAAAGGAGAAAAGGTTGGTACATTGTATTTATGCAATGGTATTGCGAAATCTGTTAATGCTTTAATCTCTATAGGAGAAGATACGACATTGTGGCGTCATAGGTTTGGGCACATGAGTGAGAAGGGGATGCAGATTCTTCGCTCAAGAATTTTGTTGCCAGGTTTGAAGCATGTTGATTTAAAATTCGGTGAGAATTGTGTTTATGAAAAATAGAAGAGAGTCAGAACCTCAAAGTTGGGAAAGAAAAGAAGAGCGAAAAATTAGAGCTTGTGCATACAAATGTATGGGGACCTGCTCAGGTATAATCTCTCGGTGGATTTCGTTATTATGTTACTTTTATTGATTATGCAACCAGAAAAACCTGGATTTATTGTATTCGAAATAAATCTGATGTATTTGATACTTTCAAGAAATGGAAAGCTTTGGTTGAAAATGAGACAGGAAAAAGGTTGAAGTTTCTCAGATCAGACAATGGAGGTGAATATTGCAGCAAAGAGTTTGATAGGTATTGTTCAGAGAATGGAATTCATAGAGAGAAGACAGTTCTAGGAAAACCACAAGAAAATGGTGTGTCAGAAAGGATGAACAGGACAATCATGGAGCGTGCAAGGTGCATGATATTGCATGCAGGATTGCCTTTAGAATTTTGGGAAGATGTTGTAGATACTGCTGTTTATCTAATAAATAGAGGACCTTCAAGTTCCTTGGATGGTGGTATTCTAGAGGAGGCATGGACAGGTAAAAAGGTAAACTACTCATTTTTAAATACTTTTGGTTGTGAAGCCTTTGTCAACATTAACAAAGAAAATAGAACAAAGCTTGAGGCAAAATCAAAGAAATGTACCTTTATTGGATATGGTGTTAATGATTTTGGTTATCACTTTTATGATTATGAAAAACACAAAATCATTAGAAGCAAAGATGTCATATTCAACGAAAATGTTTTGTATAAGGATCAGTTGCAGGAAAAGAAACAGGAAAAAGAAAACAGAGAATACACAGTGCTTGATGATAATGATCAACAACCAAAACAACAACAACAACCACAACAACAACAAGCACCTCAAACACCTGAAAGTGGTGTTAGAAGACCCCCTAAATTATACTCTCCTTCATTATATTATGTATTGTTGATTGATTCTGGTGAACCAGAATGTTATGAAGAAGCAGTGCAGGTAGAAACTAGGAAGAAGTGGGAGCAAGCCATGAAAGAAGAGATGGACTCCTTAGCACATAACCAGACTTAGGACTTAGTCAGGTTGCCTACAAGTAAAACAACATTGCAGAATAAATGGGTTTATAGGTTGAAGGAAGAAGATGGAGGTAGAAAAAGGTATAAAGCTAGACTTGTGGTGAAGGGGTTTGCACAGAAAAAGGGCATAGACTTTGATGAGATATTTTCTCTTGTTGTTAAAATGACTTCAATTAGAACTATTTTAAGTCTAGTAGCAACTGAAGGTTTGCATCTTGAGCAGTTAGATGTAAAGACAACCTTTCTCCATGGGGATTTGGAGGAAGAGATATATATGTAGCAGCCACAAGGATATGAGGTAAAAGGGAAGGAGAAACTAGTGTGCAGGTTGAAGAAGAAATTGTATGGTTTAAAATAGGGTCCAAGGCAGTGGTATCTAAAATTTGATAGGTTTATGTCTGAACAAGGTTATACAAGATGTCACTTTGATCATTGTGTTTATCTCAAAAGGAAAAATTATGGCAGCTATATTATATTGTTATTGTATGTAGATGACATGCTTGTTGTAGGTTTTAACATGCAGGAAATAAATGTGTTGAAAAGAAAATTGGAAAACTCATTTGCAATGAAGGATTTGGGTGCTGCAAAACAAATCCTTGGTATGAGAATAACTAGAGACAGGAAGAATTGCAAATTAACATTGTCTCAGTGAGTACATACAAAAGGTGTTGAAAAGGTTTAATATGCAGAATGCAAAACTAGTTAGTGTACCTTTGGCTAGCCATTTCAAACTAAGTAAGGAAATGTGTCCCAATACTTAGGAAGAAAAGGATTATATGTCTAAAGTTCCATATGCATCAGCAATTGGAAGCTTAATGTATGCAATGGTCTGCACAAGGCCTGATATTGCACATGTAGTGGGAGTTGTAAGTAGGTACATGAACAATCCAGGAAAAGAACATTGGATGGCAGTGAAGTGGATTCTCATGTATTTGAGAGGTACCACAAATCAAGCATTATGCTTGGTGGTTCAAACATTGCTCTACAGGGATATGTTGATGCAGATATGGCAGGTGATAGAGATAATAGGAGGAGCACCATAGGGTATGTGTTTATTGTAGGTGGAACAACTTTCAGTTTGACCTCAAAACTGCAAAGTGTTGTTGCACTCTCAACAACGGAAGCAGAGTATGTTGCTGCTACAGAGGCTAGTAAAGAAATGATTTGGTTACAAAGGTTTCTTGATGAATTGGGTAAGAACCAGGAGTTGGGCAGGTTATACAGTGACAGCCAAAGTGCCATACATATTGCGAAGAACTCTGCATTTCATTCCAAGACTAAACATATACAGCTCAAGTACCATTTCATATGGTTAGCATTGGAAGATGGACAGTTTTAGCTGGAAAAGATACACACTAGCCAGAATCTTGCAGATATGTTAACAAAAGTTGTAACTAGGGAGAAACTGAGATTCTGCTAAGTTCCAATTGGTCTTCAAGTATGATGAAGAAGATGAGAAACAACTAGGTCCAAAGTGGAGTCATTGTCCATCAAATGATACAGCAGTGGAGTTTCTACAATCATTCTCCAAGTGGGAGATTATTGGGTGTGGAGCCTGATTATCTTCTTTATTTAGAGGTATTGCTAAATTGGACCCCAGTTCGTAATGTGGCAGCAACGCCACCCATAAAATGTACGCTGCAAGAGGGGTCCAAGGGGGGTGGGGGGGGGGGGGGGGGGGGGGGCGTTGCGATATTTGGGAGCCCCCCCCTTGGCGGGGGATCAGGGGCAGCGCCCTCGAAGCTAAAAATAGATGTAAAATTGCCTTATAAAATGTTGTAATTTCATAGTCAATCTGGGACGTTCATTAGGCGAAGATTTGATGGTAGAATTATGTTTAATTTAGGGTTTTTTCCCTAGAAGGCAACCCCTCGCTATATATGAGGGAATTGTATTGTGTCTATGTAGATCCATACTCTGAGCGAGAAAGAGAGAGGAGATTATGTGAAAGTGAAGAGGGAATTACAACAGATCTGCTGTAGGTTGTATCTCTTCATTTTGCTGGATAATATAAAAGGAAGGACTGGCCGTTTCTCCATGGACGTAACCCAAATTGGGTGAACCACTTATATTTGTGTCTCTCTTGTTTTATGTGTTTTCTGTGTTTATATTTCTGCAATATATTTTATGTGTTCCATTGCTCTGTAATATATAATTTTCTAACAGACATGAGTGCACGGTGTCAGCCAGTAGGCTGAGCACCCAACGAAACAGGGATTCACGAAGTGTGAATGCAAGCAGCAGACCAACCTGTTTGTCAGTGACCTCATCTTCCTCATAAATCATGGAAAGGAAGTTATGTAAGTGCTCAGGCCAGGCCACTTCACCTTCGCCATCATACGTATGAGTGGACAAGAGATTGAAAAGCTTCCCCAAGATGGAGACATCTTCACGATTCGAAAAACACGTTGGGGGAAGAAGAATGCATGATTCCATGAAAGATATGCCAAGGTTCAAACTGGACGAGAGGACACTGCTTGTCACCAGGCCCTCCTTCTAGCACCAAAAATGTTGACGGTGCTAGACTTGCCAAAATGTCAAGGGGATCTCCCGAGTAAGAAGTCCCAATTAGACCTCAAACCGTTTGGTGTAGGAGTCCCAACAGTGGGTCGTAAGGTAATGCCTTAACCGTGATGTCGCACAGAGGCAAGATGACCCTGTCAATAACAAGGGTGTGATTGATGCAATGAGTCAAGGAATGAGTATGATAGGTTCCAACACTTCATAGGGAGAGGAAGGTGAAGGTGGGTTCTAAGTTGAAAGGGATCAGTCCCAACTCGACTAGGAATACACAACACAAAGGACATGCATAGCTTTCGGCAGAGTAGTCGACACGGATGCGGCAGTCCCACCATACAAGGTAAGATAACACGAACAACACTTATGGATCAGTTTGAGACGAGTGTGACAGTTGATATAACAAGGTTCAGAGAAAGGTCTGTCCGGTGTCTAGCAGAGCAGTTGACATAGACGGTGACAACATTAACAACATATGCAACACATTAACAACAAGATTCATATAATTGCATGTGAATTAGTTCATACACAAGTACGTAAGTTAAACAACATATATCATTAAGGCAACCGGAGCAGTCCAACTACAATAACAACATATGCATGAAAATGTGCTGGCTTTTATTATTAAAGAAGTGTAAGTCACAATCATACAATACACCATGTAAACCTGCTAGCCCCATTAGTGGAACGTTATAGCCACATCCTTCTGCTCCTCCAAAGAGATATACTAGCTCCGTGCAGTGGAGAAGCCAAGGCGCGTTACAATACTTTCCAAGTCTTCTTTAAGATAGTCTCAGTAGAAGCTTGGTTGACCAAAAGCCTATACAATGAGTTATGAGGGACTATTTATGCAAAGGGTGGGGTGACCCTTGACATTCCCCTTTGTGACAGTTCAACTACCCTCATCACTCTTCACCTAGTCTATGACTGTTACATCCAATTGCTAACACTCGACTTACAGTTGGCATGACTCAACATTACAATGCACATGTACTCATGTGAGACATCATGGCTTGAGCAAGCCTTACAAGACACACTCGGTCTGCTGTGGTGAGACAAACTCTTTGACATGCTTGTGATTGTGAAGCTGATGAGCTGTTGCCAAGCTTGTCGTCCGTGATGGTGTGCATGCACCTCATGGTGACATCTTGCTGAAGGAACTCTTGCCTCTGTTGCAACCGGTGCATTGGTTCGGCCCCTTCATCCAACTCGTTTGCTAACATGTGCATGGTATTCTTGGGTACAGTTGAACCGAAAACACACTGATGCATAGTGTCTATGCTAACCTTCAAGTGTGTGTTGGTGGTCATGCGCATCAACTTGCCAAAGTGCATGTTTAACCCCAGTTGGACTTGCTTCTTATCTTCGCCTTGGTGAGTGTATTGAATGGGTTGGATTGCATGCGTGCGCTCAACGCCATGCATGTTGCTGGATCCTTTACATGCGATCAACAACACTGCTCACCATGTTCCCTCTGTGTTAGCTGCTGTGATGGATCCTTAACTTGTACTGGCTCAGTTTCATCCGCGAGTGCATGTTGCATCCACTACTGTTCTTGTTCCTGCTGCAACTCATTGGACTGTCTGTGCAGCTTCATGTTCTTCCTGAGTTGCTGCTTCAACACATGCAACTCCTTCTTTGTCTTATCTTCTACCTTTGCGCGATCTTCATGTCACACTGTCACTTCATATCCCGAGTCTCCAAAGTTGCTTTCATTATCAGTGGATTTGCTTGATCTTGCAACTTCGCTTCGCTTCTAGGTTTCCAACAACCTTCCTCTTGCATTCGCTGCATTCAATATGCTACCTTCAGCTGCTCTTCATGATGCTACTCACTGTGATGCTTCTACTTGATGTCCTTGTCCATGAACAACTTGATGTCTTTGTAAGTAGGTAAGCCCATGGACACTTGATTGACTGCATCCCCAAGCATGCTCTGAACGATGTCTTCGTATCTGCTCTCCTAGAAACCATTGTACCTGTACTGTAGAGAGGCAGATGACACCTGCGATACCTGGAGAAATGGAAACACTCATAGCAAGCAATTTGTTAGTCAAAAACCAAAATGAACATGAGAACTGACTTGCAACATACCTGGGTGAATGATCATGAAGGTTGCGTAATTTCAGCGGGAGGTCGGGAGGCCGACTGTGAGGCCTACAAAAGGCATAGTCTGGGTTGCTGGGAGACTTACTGACTGCTGGAGCTGCACAATGCATAGTCCAGTTGGGTAGTTGGCTGCTGGGATTGCAATGAGCAATCCCGGCTGGGAAGGACTGCTAGCCTAGGGGCAGATTTGTGCAAATTTTTGGGCCAAGCAATGACTGTCCTCTAGAAATGTGGAATTCAGTCAACGAGGCCAATGCTGGGCTAGAATGCGCAAATCTAGAGAGGAAGGTGAGCCTTCCTTCTCCAGATTGCGCAATGCAGCCTTGGTGAAGGCAGAGACTGGGCCAAGGTTGGACTGGCTCACCGACGGGCAACTAAAAGCAAGTAAGTCGATGACATGCATGGTGACACTGAGTGATAGCAGAAGTGATAAACGGTGCATGCAAAACATGAATGGAAGATTGAGAAAATAGATCAACATGCATGTGGGTGAGGTCGTTCTCCGGTTGGGCGAACGTCCGTGCAAAACAGTTTCATGCATGCGACAGTAGTGAGATAGAAATGAAAATTGAAATAAAGCTAGGACAAGCTAGAATATATGTAAGCGACAACAGGCGTTTGAAGAAATCAAGCAAACAACACTCCCACAAGCGAAAACACAAAAAGTGATAAAAATGCAACACAAGGCATGGGAAGCGGACTTACCCCAAAACAACTGAGCTGAATGTGTCGATTTCTCCTAGATGTGATGTGGGATGTCAGAGATGCAAGGTCGATCTGAGGGATGAGCTTTGCAACATTCAATTGATGACTTTTTATAACATCGAGGTTGTGATGCGCATGCCACAAATCTAGGGGAAACGACACTTGGAGGGAGATTTCTGAATTGTTCCTTGCATGTAACCTCCAATTTCTAAACATAGATCCCTGAAACAAGGGATGCCTTTGCATGCTGCCTTGGGAGAGACAACCCATGCATGAAAGTCTATTTTGCTCAGTCCCGAAGGGAACCAGTCAACGACTGCTCGACTGCTGGAGAGAAATGCGCATTTTTTACTATAAGCTGGGCTGACTTCCCAAGGGGATTGCGCAATTTCTGGGCCCAACAGCTGACTGCTGCCCAGATTTGTGCAAATCTTGGCTGAACTGCCTTTTGATGGGAAAAATCGCGCAAATCCTGCTGGGAGGGTTGGCTGGTAGGATTGCGCAATCCTATAGCCCAACAGGCTGTCAGAGGGAATTGCATAATTCTTGGAGGGAAGGCCGGTTGCCCTCCATAAATGCACAAATTTCACCGGGAAGCTACTCAGCCTACAACTGGACCAAGTTCGTATGAGCAGCTTGTGAAGGGAAAATATCAAACTGTGATCGATAAGTTGCCTTTGACCAAGAAAGACACTGAATCTTGAGGACTTAACGAAGCAAGGTAAGCTGCTGTGAAGGTTGGTAGGGAGGCTCCAAAACAGGCTAAGGCAAAATTTTGGAGGGTGGTTGTAGCTGCTACAACACCATCCCATGGGCTATGATAGGGGGATCCATCGTATCCATTCCTTTCCATTTTGGCTATGGAAGGGCTTGGTCGTTCCTTACAAATTCTTGTCAAAAATGGTCACTGAAAGGTTTGAGATTATTTGGTGCAGATCTGTCAATTTCACATCAACAATTCGTAGATGATGTGTATTTATTTGGCCTACCCAACCTGAAAGAGGTGAAGGAGATTTGTTCTTTACTGTTGATTTTTATGGATGCTTCACGTACTTTTATTAGTTATGACAAGACAAATATTTCATTTTTTAACTATAAGGAGGATATTCAGATTCACTTAGATTGTGTGCTAGAATTTCAGAGAGCTACTCTCCCTTCCAATTATTTGGGGGTTCCATTAGTGTTAAATCCAAAGAGAATCTCTTGTTGTTAAGACTTGTTAGAGAAGTTAACTAACAAGATAAAAAGGACTTTTAGCGCCCTCAATTTTGTTGGGCATTTGATTCTTACAAAATTAGTGCTTCAGGCTATTCCAGTTTGCCAGATGTTCGTTATAACTGCGGCGAAAGTGGTTAATAATGATTTTATCTCAAAGTAGCAAGAATTCCTTTGGTGGGGCTTGAATAAAGAGAAAATATGGTTTTTAGTAGCTTAGGAGAAGCTCATAAAACCTAAATTAGCAGGGGGTCTTAGCTTGCACAATCCAACAATTTTGAGTGCAATTTTTCGAGTGAAAATTTGGTGGCGTTGGGTATTGGGAGGTCATGAATTATGGAAAAAAATATGTTAGAGGAAGTATGTGTCGTTGGCGTGTATGGCTTTGGGCACAGGAGAATCGTGAGATTATGAGAAAATATGCCTTATGGGAAATTAAGAAGGGGAATTTGACTTTGTTCAGGGAGGAGGCTTTGCAATGGTTACCAAGTTTAAATGAAAAAATGGGTTTCAGTACTTTAAAAGAATTCACACCTAGTTTGGGAGTGTGGAGGGTTAAAGATTTTTAGAAGGTGGATTCAGTCTCTTTAATTTAACGACAATGGAAAGATAGAGCAGATTGGCCTGAACTGTCTAAGGAATTGCGCTAGGATAGCGTTCAACAAGAACTTTTGGATCAGAAAATTTGAATCTCATAGGAAAATTATATCTTATGATAGGGTTTACAACCTAGTGGGAAGTTTACACTTATCTAGCAGATCACCCAAGTTTGTAGAAATACTATATTTTGAGAAAAATATGGTCTGGTATTCATTAGCCAAAGATTTATTTTTCCTTTGGTTGCTGGGGAGGCATAGGCTTCTCACCTGGGATCACATTAGGGGGAGGGGTTTTGAGGGGTCATCTATCTGCTTTTTATGTAATAGGGCTGAAGAACCAATAGATCATCTATTTATTGATTATTTGTTTATAGAGGAAGTATGGTCTCTCCTACCTTTTATTTTTGGTGTGACTATATGGAGTAAAGAGAGTTTGGTGTAATTGATTACACAATGGAATTTTTCTATGTTCAATAGCCCCATCGTCGATAGATCTTAGATCTTGGCCAAAGGTTTCCTTCTTTGGAATTTATGGAAGGAGAGGAATGCAAGGATTTTTAGAGATAAGAAGAGGAGGGTTGATATGATTAAAGAAGTGATTCTCCAAAATATTAGAGAAACCATCCTTTCTATTCCTTAAATTACTGAAGTTTGGAAGGTCAATGATGAGGAGGTTGTGGTCCTACAAAAAATAGAATTGACCCAACAAATGGGCTCTTTTAAGGCACACTTGACCCTAATTGTCTCTTTTGAGGTGTTTTTTTTTACCTCCTCGTACAGGTTTCATTAAGTTCAATTTTGATGGGGCATCAAAGGGTAATATTGACACAAAGGCTTTTGGAGGTGTTTTCTCAAATTACAACTCATATACCATGTGAATATTTGCACAAAGTGGAGGGATAACTAGTAACAATATGGAAAAAAAATTGGCTTTAGAAGCACGCATTCAAATAGTTATTCGTGAGCAATGTTACAGTTTGCAGGTGATTCATAGGTTGCAATACAATGTGTTCAAAGGCTCTTGAATGGTTAACCCCTTAGAAAAATTGTGAAGAGTTGGAAGTTGGAAGGAGTAGCTAAAAGAATTAACATGTTGCTTGGTTAGTTGGAATATGTAGTTGTTCAACATTCCAGAAGGGACAACAATAAGGTTGCAAACTTTTTGGCGAACTTGGTTTGCAAATCTCGTGATCTTTTTCTGGATGAGAGTTGGTCCCCTTCTAACTTGGATTTTGATTTTGTTTCTCTCTATAGAGTGTTATATGAAGATAAGAAGGACCCCAGCGGGGGTGATATTCTGGACACGGGAGAATTTTTGGGTGGTGTGCCATTTGCTACATGTGTCATATCTGTTTAAATGCAGTGGCAGGGGATCGTTGTGGAGGGAGAGGAAGTTACCAATTGGGTCTGCGACTTTAAATTGGAAGTTATGTGGAGGGTTTGGTTAAGGTATGAGGTTAGTACGAATGGAGGCAAGTTTGTTCCTCGTCCTCCCTCAAGTGTTATGAATTGGTGAGTTCTATGTATATTTTTGTTTCCTCATAGTGGTATGGTATTGTTCATTGGTCGTTTGGGTGTAGTGATGTTCAAGTGCATCTGTTGAAAGTTGTCAAGCTCATTTCTTATCCTAGTATCGAATGTTGGTATGTTTCTTGTAAGCTAATATTGTTCCTTCCCTTGTCTGGTTTATTGGAGGTTGTATATCATTTTATATGGTTCTCTAAGTCATTTGTAGCTTTGTGAGTTCTTTGTAATTTTAGTCATGGTGCTTGCTTTCTAATGATGGTTGGAATAACGACTACTATGTTGGAGTTTTGGGTTTGTCCTAGTTTGTTTTGGTCAATTAGCTCTCTGGTCTCTCAAGTCATTGGACGAATTGTGGTTTCTTTGTAATTTAGTTCATGAAGCTTGCCTTCTAACGATTGTGGGGTAACACTTTCTAGTTTGGCGTTATGGTTATTAGCCCTGGTGCGGTTTGGTCAATTAACTCTTTTTCTAGAGAGAGATAAAGAAAGTGGGTGTTGCCATCGTCTCTTTAAATTTGGGCTATTTTGTGAACTTTTTACCTCTTGGTGGAGGGGATTTGTCATGTAAATGTGTTGTATGGAGATTGGAAATTTATTAGAATTGTCCCCAGTTGTATGTTTTTTGGGTGATGACCTGGTAGTACTCAGGTTAGACTTTCAGGGAGGTGTATTTTGTCCCTTTTCTTGTTTTGGAGGGAGGGGTTCTTGTATCTCTTGTTCTCAATGTTCTTTGATAGCGACTCTCGTGTCTCCTCAATAAAGGATGAGTAGTAGGAGAGGTGGAGGAGGCAATGTAGACACAAAGAGAAGCCATCCTTTTGCCTATGAATTTGTGGCCACCTTTTTCGATGCAGTTCCTTTGGAAGTTAGTAAAGAGAATTTATTGTTGGAGAGTAAAGAGATTGAGGATGACCCTTACCACTCAGATTCTGAGGTGATGGGGGAGGATTTGAAATACGTAACGAACCCTGGAAAATATTGGAAGAAATGACTTCATTTTATGTATTTGTTGGCCTTACACCAACAAATGACCACTTTGCTTCACTTAATATTTAAGGATAAACAAGTTGAGACCTACAATCTCTTTTCTTCCCTGGAGGATGTTAAAAGAATGATTCATAACCTCAAGTATTGTTTGGATAGTGTGGACTCCCGATTGGCTCATGTTGAAGGTTTGCTGGTGAGTGACTTTGCCTCTAGAGACCTTCCTAATCCTCCAATTAATCATAGACAAGCTCCCACTATTATTTCCTCTAAGCAAGGTTAAGGATGGTAGAATTCAGAGTTTTGTTGTTATTTTTTTAAATGTCTCTTAGCTACAAATAGTATGATTGTCCACTTTTCTTGACGTGTTCTGAAGAACTTAAGTGATAAAATCATGTCATATTGTCTCTTGTATGCGATTTTATGGATTTTATGGTCTCATGTGTGGTGAAAAAAGTTGTTGGAGTAGCTCTTCATTTGGTTTCTCTATACATGTTCTTGAGGAGGAGGATTCCCTTATTTTTTATCACTATAATGCTCACATGGTCTTTTGTTGGTGGTTTATTTTTCTATGCTACTTGGTGGTGTGTTGGCATCAGAGTATACTCCATTTTCACTCATTTTCTATGCAGTTGTAACTTGTAAATTGCCAATTTAAGCCCATTTCAACATATACTTGTAGCTTGGCTTGCCTCGGGCTTGATGGGCACGTGGGCTTCACCTTTGAGTATGTGGTTTCTCTTTCATGATGGATGGCTTCTGAGAGGAAGTATGGATGACGTGGTATTTTGTAGAGGATGTTCTTGAAGACTATAGCTCATTTTGCAAATGTTTCCCTCTGTCAATGGTTGATATTTTTTGGTTACATTACTTTCGTTCCTCCTTGTTTTCATGACAATTGTTAGTGATGCACACTCATTCTCAGTTTATGCCCTTTGGAATTGTCTTGTTTTGATGAGGGGACAAAACTATTGATTTATATCTTTTGTTATTGTTGCAATGGGGGTTCTAGTATTGTTGTAATAGAGTTTTGTGGTTTTGAGGTTCTGAGTTTATCAATGAAGCTAATGCTCCTGGAGTGATATAAACTTGATGTTGTAGATGTCAATGCAAATCTCCTATTTTGAATATTGATATAAAGTACTTTAATTCACAAAAAAAAATTTCACAAAATAATATTATTATAAACAATATGGTATCTATAAAATAAATTTATATAATATAAACAAAGTACTCATTTAAAAAATATATAATTTTGCGTTTATATATAATATAAACAAAGTACTCATTTAAAAAACATATAATTTTGAATAAATTATGGATAATAGAGATTTCCTTTTTCTTTTTATTAAATGACGATGACTTAAATTAAATTTCAATATAAATGAAATAATATTAAAATAAATTTAGCATCACCAAATTAATATAACTTAAATATTAAATTTCAATATAAATGAAATAATATTAAAAGAAATTTAGCATCACCTTATTAAACGACCTGTACTTTTCTTGAGATGACAAAATTTACCACAATTTAATTATCAATTAACATTAAAGATAATTAATGATGTAAGCATTATTTAAATGGTGCAAACTAAATAGTTATTACTCATTATTATTATTATGTTTACCCTTACAAAGAGAGTACACTTAGAATGGACTAGATTATAATAAAAAATTGGGTGAGAGGAGAATTTTTATTCAATTTAGATTGGATAGAGAACAAATGAAAGAACACAATATTGTATAAAGAATACAAGATATAATATTAAAAAAATACTACAATGAACATAGCAACGTATAATGGTTAATTAATGGTAGTTTATCTTTGGGAAGAGACGTGACCACCACATTCACTGGCAAGAAACCTATATCAAAAGACCAAAACTATATTTTACAATAATGCCAAAAATAATTTAAATGTAAGAACCCTAACCTTCTCATTAGTTAGGGTTGAGAGGAAATGTTGAGCTACATGAATCTATGTTTCCTAGAAATGGGAAGCCTTGTCAGAATCATAATCATAACCTCCATGTGAAACTACATATCACACTAGAAACATTCTTTAAAAAATCTATGATTTGTACATATACATTTGATTGCCACATATTTTTCCAAAAGTTTTGACACTTAATGTTCAAAATAACACTCATACTCACTAATTATAATTTTTTACTCTATAGGATCTACTTAATCATCTTATGCGATATATAATAACATAAGACCATATTATATCCACACAAAAGATACGTAAAGAGAGAATGGACTATAAAGTATGCCTTACTGAATTAACGATCTAGATCTGGGGGGCCAAGATCCAGAAACCATGAATGTAGAGAGAGCGAAGAGAGAAAATACATAATGAATGCTTCACAACATAAGATAACTCTTTATTAAGTGGGAAAATCATTTCCAACTACATTATGGAGGACCCATCTGCCCTTTTACAAAGTGGGGTTCATTATTTATAGCCTTTTGAGTTACAGATACCATGGGTAAATACCATGGGAAAATACCATGGGTAATTACCATGGGAAAATACCATGGGTAACTACCATGGGTGCATGCGACTTTCCATTCGGATCATTCCTCCCTCCTTAGGAAGCAATGGTCCCCATTGCATAGAGTATGCTCCAAGGAGGCCTTTGTTGAATAGGAGCATATTTGTGGGTTTGTGGATGACCCAAAACCAAAAGTTGTTGAAGACAAAGGTTTTTGCGTGGTTGGCCCATAACTGTGGGTTTGTGTATGACCCATAACCATGATGAACGAAGATATGAGGATAGAGATACCCAATAATGCTTGTGGGCCAACTGTGATGTTGACAATGTGTGGCCTAGCAAATGGACTTCAGTGGCAAGGGTTTTGTGTGGTTGATCCATAACCATGATGAACAAAGATACGAGGATAGAGATACCCCATAATGCTTGTGGGCCAACTGTGATGCTGACAGTGTGCGACCTAGCAAATGGACTTCGACGACAAGGGTTTGAGTGGTTGACCCTTAATTGTGATAAGATAGTTCGCTTACTGATCCGCCTGGTAGAGATCTGGTGGCTTATATTTGTAAATTCTCACCATCTAATGAGATGTTGCGATTTGATTCCCATTGTTGCGATTTGATACAATAATTATTTAGATGGATGTGCAATGCTAGTAACTTTTGAGCCTAATACCCCACAAGCACCATTATTTTCGTTTCCATTGTAAACATCAAACTTCCAATCCTTAACCGGTGACCTTGTCTTTTCTGTAGCAGCATCAATTGGAAATTGATTCATGACCCACCCATCCTTGACCTTCAAGTAGAATAATAACATATCCTCCTTGAATACCACCTGTGATGATTGTAAAATGAAGAGTCCCATGTGGAAGATGTAGGGATTAATAAAGACATCACAAAACTACCCACATTGGAAAAGTTCATTACTTTGCTACAGAAACAATTTTTCTATGTAATTGTCATCTTCGTCATTTTCCTGTATTGTTTGCACATTAAGCCTAGGCTTGTTCTGAGTAATGTACCTACAACCACTCATTATAAGCTTTCAGGAAGACATCCAGAATGAACGCATAGCTTCAAAATGCTCAAGACCTGATAGGAGGGCAACATTGCCAAATGGACTATCCCTTATCTCAAGCTTCTAAAGCTTTTGACATCCCCACAACACATATTCCATGCCCAAATCACTACTTCCAGCAAAGGCCACAAACAAAGTTAATAGATTCTTTGTATAAAGACCAATGTAATCAAAAGCCTTATCAATGAGCAAACTTGATACCACCAATCGTTCTAAACCATTACAAATATTTACAATTACTCCAAAAGCCTCATCCATAGGTTCATTTGTCAAATGATATGATTGGCATGGATTCACGATACAAAGGCAAAAACGTGTTAACTTGGGGAAATTTTGAGCCACTACAATAATTGTTGCGTTTGTCATTTGCCTGCAAAAATACAAAACATAACTATGATTAGGAGATCCTTAAGATATTGCAAGGATGCCTTTTTCTGTGATACCAACTCGAACCTGGCCAAGTGGGTCCATTAGAAAAACATGTAATTCTCTCAAGTTCTTAACTAGATGATACAATTTCTAGACCCTAGTCTCCAAATTGAACAAAACCAAAAAAACAAGTAGTTATGTATACAAATGTCGATGACATGTGAACAATGGGTTGCATTTGTATATGGGATGAACATTGCAATGATAGAAATGAGCAGTCAATAAATAGTACAATAGTGAAAAGTTTCAGGAACGAAGTATGAACCACAATATTTGGTAGCAGCCTTGGCATTGGGACGGTGTCACTGAACAATTTTACAATTGCGATACGACCCATGATTACAACAAATGCATAACACATTGTTGCTGGAATGAGAATGAGAACACATGTCAAAACCATTGGCCTCACATCAGGCCCGAATATAAACCTCACAACAAAGAAAAATTTATGGCTTCCTTTCCAAGATTGATATACTCTCTTCTCGTTATGAGAGACAATGAAGACAGTGGCCATGCCCAAGAAGATTCCATGCTCAACAACACTCTTGAACCCTAGCATAACGTTGGCCACAACCCTCAAATGCTTGATTGATGTCTTGAAAAATAAATCCACAAAGTAGTTGCAGTTATCTGTAATGTAGAGCTTGTTCCTGCTATTATCACTCAGAAATCTTCCCTAGAAGTTATCAAAAGAAGGAATAATCCGAGGTAACCACAAACCAATCTTCAGACTCAGGTTCTAGCCAACCTAAGTCTAGAGAGGGCTCTCTCTTTATAATTTAACTTTGTTAGGGTGGGATTTTAGGCTAGTTCTTAGTGTTCATAAGGTTTTGGTTTTGGTTGGGTGGTGGAATTCTAGGAACAGATGGATAGATCTAGTTTCTTCAAGCCATTGGGTATGGAGTCAATAAAAGGATAGTATAACTGGATCATATCATGAAAGGGAGAGTTCACAGGGCAAGCTAGCAAAGCAAAAGGCAAATATTCAGATTTAATGGATGAGATGGTTCTAACCAGGGCGAAAGGGCAATGAAGAATCCTTAGACCGGGATTAGAATGAGGAACAGAGGGTGATCATCAACAAAGGGAAATTAAGGATCCTTTTGCTACCTAGACCAAAAGGAAAACTACAGAAGCTAAGGAGTAGCTAAGAATTCCTTAGCTAAGATAGTTTAGCGGAAAACATTAAGAATGCAAACAATCAAGACAGAGTGCATTTAAGCAAGTTATGAAATATCATTCCTAGTTTAACATTCATATTTCATAGAAACACATATGATTATTAAGAAACATAAAGAAAAACAATAATTCGCATGAGAGAATACTTATTTGATTTTCACTTTACACAAGAATCCTTAAAAATATCTGAGCTTTATTCCATGATCCAACAAGCCAATCCAGTTTTTGATATAGAGAAAAGTCTACATAAATGTCTTTGAATCCACCCTAAATACTTCGAAATATGAAGTATTTATACAAAAAATATTTACAAAATATCTCATAACAATCTGAGATTTAATCTAGGGAATCAAAATATCTTCAAGCATGAAGGTAGGGACAGATGGAAAACTGCATCATGCTGTCCCTCTTATTGTGGTAGTGTTGGCTGTTTGCAGTTGAATTTGAGCCCTCTTAGTTGGCTGATATTTATACGTTGGAATCATCTTTATCTTTAATCTTTCACTGATACTCTTTAACCTGCAACTATTTGGCCCTGCTGATCTATCTTTTACCTGTTTCATCTGGCTACCTTCAGATTTACTGTGGTAACTTATAGTAAATCTGTCCTTTTTTCCCACCATTCATCCTCAGGTAACTTTACTTTCAACATCCTTCTGTAGATTTCTTCTGCCTCTGTGTATTTAGCAAAATTGGGCTTGGTGACAAACAAATGTTTCACCTCATGCTCTAGAGAAAATAGATTCTCCAAAGTATCATACAATACTTTTCCAATTGGCAAGGCTTTGATACCTAAAGTGCTCGCTTTTTCTTTGGCCAACTTCCTTAGTCTGTCAGTGTAGTCCAATTGGGTCATAAGTTTATCATGGATGACCATAGGACTGGGAAGGCCTTTATCCCTCAAAATTTGAAATTTGGCCATGAATCTGTCAATGGCCACCTACATGTTATGGCATTTTTCTTCTAAGTTGACCATAAGGTTTCTTTTGGAAAGAACCTTTTTAACTTCTATGATGGCTTCAGTCCTATCCTCTACACCAAGCTCATTAAGCTCATGTCTGTTCTTACTATTCAGGAAGTGGATGAGTTGATTTGCATCCTCAGGTTGGTCTCCTAAATCTTCCCTTACTTTCTGAATAGCCTTAGTGGCCACTTTCACCAATTCAGTCTGCTCAAATATAACTTGAATTGATGGCCAAATATCATTGACAGAGTCAATGATATTGGCCCAGAGCATCTCTTTGGTTTGTCCTAGTGGCTTTTGCAGTGTTAAATCTTTTTCTAGGACTTTGATCTTCTCACCCATCCTTAGGGCTTTCTGTGTTTCTTCTCTTTGTTGAATTTGGGCAAGCTTACAGTCAGTTTCTAAGCTTGCCACTTTCTCCTTTAGCCTTTTGAGCTCTGTTGCTTGGATTGACATATCCTCCATGGCTTTTACTAGCTCTGTTGTTTTCTCTGTTGAAGTACCTGCTGTTGTAGATTCAGTGGTGATTGGCAGTGCTATGGCAGGTGGAGCTGTGGGTGCCAATGATGTTGCCAATGTTGAAGGAACTGCAGTAGAAACAATGGGAATGGCAGTCCTAGAAGTGGTGGCCAAGTCACTTTGTTTGGACTGAATCAATGTGTCTAACTCCTTCTCTGTTTCTTTTAGTTGGTCATTTAGCTTTAGGACCAAGTCCATAAGCTCTTCTTGTCCTTTTTGTGTCTCCAAGACTTCTGCTGTTTGTGGGTGATGTAATGGTGGAATCTTGAGTTGCTTCTTCAAAGCAGCTATGTCATCATTCTTCTTCTTTATCAATTTTTTGGTGGCCTTTACATCTTTTGGATCGTGTCCCAACTCAATGATTAAGTCCTCTAAGGACTTGATTCTGGTGTCTTTGGCCTGTGAAGAGGCCTTCTCCAATTGGAACTGAGCTGATATGTTATTCAGGGAGTTTTGCAATTGGTGGGCTGCGATGGCTTTCCCTGTCAAGGTGGAGTAAATCATCTCCCCTATCTGCTTATGTAGCTCAATCTGGTCAATAGGATGTATGTCCTTTGCCAATACTTCAAAGTCTATCTTTTTAAAGTCTGTTGCTGTTCTTGGTTGCTGAGTAGTGGGCTTCATAAATGTCATCTGCATTTTTCCTTCTTTCACATCATAGGCTGACATAAGCCTTGTCTGATTGGTAGGTGCCATATTTAAGTACTATGCATAAGTTTGGGCTTTTAGCCTCTCATTTCTGGCTTTTATGTCCTTGTACCTTTCTCTGATGTCTTGGTCTCTGTCAGCTGGCATCCTAAATGAGGACACTTCAACACTCTGCTACCTTTCCAACATATGAGTCTGTGATGTGGAAGGTTCTAGTGTGCCCCCAGAGGGAGTGGCATGCCTGCTTCCTTCTCTTTCTGTGATAGTGGCCCCAACTATTTCTTCTGTGAATTCCTGTTCAGAAACATGATTTATCCTTTGCCTTTTGACCAGGTTGGTCTCTGCATATGGCTGTGTGGTTGCTTTGCCTGAAGTAGTGGCCTCTTCCTTGTTTCTTTTGAGGTTTTTCTCCTCATTTAGAGGAGTTTGCAAGACTAGGGGAGTACTCATTATGGACTCTGGTATACTTGTTTGAGTTAGCTCCTCTGATTGGTCTAGTTGTTCCGACTCTTCTTGCACCTGGGATTCTTCTTCTACATGTGATTCACTTTGTGCCTGAGATTTTCCTTGTGCCTGTGATTCTTCTTGGGCTTGAGATTCTTCTTGGACCTGAGATCCTCCTAGCACATGCAGGAAAGAACCCTCATCAAGCTGTTTCTCTAGATCAATTAGAGCATTTTCAACAACAAATTCAGTGCTATCCCTGTCCACTAAATTATTCTCCACCCATTCCAATTGATTTGCATATTTTTCTATTTCAGGGATTCGGTGGTGAATGTAGGGAGCCATCTTGTTTTTCTGTCTTCTGTTGCAAATGAAGTCCAAGGGATCATATCTCCACATGAAGCTCTATTTTAGATTAAGTCTCTGAAGGATTTGCTCTGCTTCCTTTCCAACTTCTTGGATATTACACACAAAAGGGCCTAGTTGATCTTTGATTCTGAGTTGGGCCTTCTTTCTGGCTTTAACAAAATGCACCTCATCTGAATTGATTATCTGCCTGTAGTACTCCAGAGAAAATAACCTCATTGGGAGGTATCCAGGTAGTTTATATGGGGCCAACTCACAGCCATAGATCGTAATTTCAGTGTAATTTTGGTACAAGTACCAATCTCCCATTTTGTGTTGCTTTGAAAGTTGCACGATCCTCCTGATATCTGAACTGATTCTTGGAGGAGGGCTGCCTATCAGCATTGTTACTATAGGATGTACAAAAAGATCTATGAAGTCTGTATAGGGATATGGGGAGTCATACTTATGGATCAAAGGAGTCCAGAAAATCACTGACCTAGGGTGACCTTTAGTATCAAGCTTTTGGAGAGTAAAGGGGAACTTGTCAGCTTGGTAATATAGAAAAAGGTGGTACAAAACTGAGGAATACTTGAATACTCTCTCATTACTCATTCTAAGAAATTGGTCATGCATCCTATCAGCTATGAACTTGGCATAATCATACATGATAGTAGGAGGTTGTCCTGGAGTGAAAATGGACATGAAGGCTAAGATGATTTCATCTATATACTCACTAGTGGTGTAACCTAAGACACAAGAAATCATTGCTACAATGTCCTGACCAAATGGGGAAAATATGGTAGCCACATATGGAGGAGGATATTTTGGGATATGCTTTTCCTCCTTGATGAAGGTTTGGAACATCTCAGCAAGTTTTGCAGTGGTAAGCTTGGGGAATCGGTCTAGTAGGTCTCCAATTGAAATAGGGGTTAGATTTTTCCCTGGTTGAAGTTGCAGCATTTCATTGATTGACTCGGCAGTGATGGTGAAAAGTATGGTTTGGTTAGGGGACATCACTGCTCTTTGACTGGGGATGTAGTTTGCATGGAAATAATGGACAATTTCTGGAAAGATGTGCACCTCAAGGAATTGATACTTGGGCAAATTAGACTCCCAAAGACCAATTTTATCAGCGTGGTTGAGGTATTGATCTCTATATCGACATTATAGTTTGATAGGGGATTCAAGGACAGAGGTGTCCTTGATTTGGAAATATTTATTAGTAAGGGGAAGGTGGTCCAAGTCTAGGTGAGGAGTGGAAACTGGTCGCCTGGCGATATTGGGGGGAGACCGCTCGATTCCATTCATTGAGCTCCACGTCGCCTCGGGGTCCCAGCGGAAAACAACCCTTTTCGGGCGTGTAATGTTCAGATTTTGGACCCTTTAGAAATCAACATGGGCCTTCAGATGGGGAGGGGAGAGATCGTGTGGTAAATGGGCGATGGAGTTGTGCGGAAGCTAATGGGGGGGCCCGGCGGGCGTTTAAGCGCGACGATTTTGGTTTAATGTGGGATTAAGGCAGGGGTTAAGGTATCGGGCGGGATTTAATTGGGATTTTTAACTAACTTAATCGAGGATCGATTAGTTAGTGGGTCCGGGGTAGAAAACCTTAGTTTATATAATTAAACTGAGGTGAGATTAATTAATATTACGAGAGTTAATGTATATGCAGGAAACGAGTTTTCACTAGGGATTTAATAAATAAGTTAATAATTTAGTCAAATGAGGGGAAGGGGCACCACACCCTAAGCATATGATTTTCATGTTTTTAATGCTTTCCAATAATCTCATAAAGACTTAGGATATAGTGTTTTTATGGGTTTTTGATGTGAAAATGAGTTATATGGGGGGAATAAATACTTTTCCTAGGTAAACGTGATTTAACCTTAGGAAAGAACATTAGTTAGGGAAAATGAATGAACTGAAGGGGGGAATGAATGCTTATGAGGGGATTTGGTACTTATTGCCTATAAGTCATTGAGCCGAGGGTCCGGTCCCTCCAAAAGTCAGAGAAATGCTCTTAGCCTTTTTGACTTAGGGTTTTTAAGTACTTTGATCTTTATTGTGGGAAATTAGTTAAGTAAAATGTGAAATGAATGAGGGAAATTAATTAATTGACTTTGATATCCATCCGCACGCTTGAGCGCCCATTCACATTTGGAACTTTTATGATGAAAAATATGATACTCATGCTTTTATTTAATCAATCACCAAAATTCTGCAACCTTTCTTCTACTTGCCCACTTACTCATCCTACCATTCTTACTTCTCTTTATTAGGGTGCATTTGAGCTAGCAAACCCTTATCAAACATTTTTCTTTTCTTTACAACAGTAAATTAACTAAATCTAACCTTAGTACATCCAAGGGCTCAGTTTAAATAGTTGAGCTCCTTTTATTTACTCTACCTATCTACTTATCTGCCAAGATTAAACAGTTTGGTTAGATTTTACTGTCTATCTATGGACATGAAATTGAAACATGAAATAGCCAAGCTTAGACATTTTGACTATCATGGATTGTGGCAAAGATTACAAGCTGCACACAATCATTTATTTTGCACAGAAAGTAAATAGTAGTGGCTGTTATAGACATATTTGGGCACATCAACCCCAAATTCATATGTCGATGATATTAGGGCTCATCAACCCCTAAAAGAGTTGTTTTATATCCTAAAGAAACTTAGTCATCTAAATACCTCATTCCCCAAAAGTTCCATCTCAGAATCATCTAGAAAGTGCTTAAACTGAACCATATCTGAAGGCCCTGTGTTAGGGTGAGAAGCATCTCACCTGCTACACTGTCAAAATAAGATGCATCGTAGTTTGGCCCTTTAGTAAGTCCGATGGACGAGGTTGGACATAATTTTGGGACATTTTGTTAGTTGGTTGCTCATGGAATCTTCTAGAAACTTCTCCTCTAACACTTGCCTCTCTGAATTCGCCCAAGGATGATCAAGGGAACTAGGAAACCATATCCAATTCCCCTCCCTTGTGGAACTAATTTCAACAAATGGAATGGAATTCATCATCCCCATTGATGACTCACCCTCTTGCAATCATCTATAAAAGGATCTCCCATCCAAGGGATCAGAGGGCCGAATTATTATGAGTTGTAAGGAAGTGCTGCTAGTTTCAGTGTTGAGGTGGGAGCATTGTGATATGGTTGGTGTGTTCTTGTTGATTCATGAGGTGAAGAAGGCTTGAATCTGGGAGGATGGCGTTGGATCAAACTTCTTATGGGTTGTAATTCTCCTTGATATCAATAAAGTTCTTTAGGATTTTTCCCAATTGATTGTGTTAACTGTAAGTGCATTCATTTGTTTATCTTATTTATGATTCTATGATGTTTATGCTGTGATGGATCATTATGCTTTGATAGGTCTTTGTTTCTGTAGCTGTGCAGGTACTCTCCAAGCGTGTTAAGTAGGGGGAGGAGTTACAGGATCGGCCAAAGGAGAGGGAGATCAAGCAAGGATTGAAGCAGAAGTTACAGGTTGGTCTTTCCTAATATCTTTCTTATCTCTCACTCATTGGAAAGATATTGAATTGCTTTAAACTGTTGTTTCTAGGTTAGCTACCAAACCTAGAGGGTTAGTTGTTCGACAAGACACTAATTTTCCCAGAAACAAATTGGCGACTCCACAGGGGAACAATGATTTTTTTTTGCTATTTCTTGTGCTATGTTGGATTATATAAACTATAGATAGATTCTGAAGCTAGCCAGGAAGCTTTCCAACTGCTTTTGTTCTACAATTGCGTAGTAGATAAATGCTACTTCAGTCAATCTTTGGTTTAGTTTATATCTTAAGTATGTGATTTGCAGAAGCATAAAAATGCCTCTGTTGGTAGCTTAATAGCCTCATAAGACATTCCATCATACTTTGCTTATCATTGTTCATCAAAATCAAGCTTAATCCATTGAAAACTGCCGCAAATTTGAGCCAAAACACTTCAGAAATCGCTCCCTGGACCATCGCACTGTCTTGAATTGTAAAGTGAGATGCATCTCAGTTCCCGAATGAGAAAAGTGCTATGCATTGCATTTTCGCCCTCTAGTAAGTGAGATGGATGACTGAAACTCAATTTTCCCATATAGGAGTTGAGGTTTTTGACTAGTTTTCATTCCTGTTTGGTTGCTTGCTGAATATGAACAATGTCTCATCACTGAAGCAAACTTACATCACTTAGATCAGACTCTATTTAGAATAGGATTAGTGAATTTTTTTGTGTATTTGTTTTACATTTACAATCCATTGTCAAAATTAGTGTTAATCGATTGGTCGTTTCGATAGAAAAAGTGTCATAAAATCTTAAGTTTTCGTCGAAAAACTGAAGTGTCGTAAATTCCTCCTTCTTTTGCTAATCGATTAAACTATTTTTGGTGCATTTGATTTGATTTGTTTCCATTCAAAGTGTCAAAAATATATTTCTTCAAACTTGAAAGTGTCGTTTTGAATCTTCCTTTCTCTCTTTGAAGAATAATTGTTGAAAATTCTCATTTTTTGTAGAACATTTTGGGTCATTGCTGCATTTAGTTTTCCTTCTTGAATCATTCACATTAAGGGACGTTGAAAACAAATACATGCATTTTGCATTGTGCATATTAAGGTTTGTGAATGCTTGATAGGAATAGCTGGGGAAATTGCATTTGATGTGTTCTTTGCTCTTTTGTCAAAGATCTGACTGCTCTATCCTTTAGTAGCTAAGGTTTTCATCGTTCGAACTAAATCAAAAGTTTGTTTATCATGATAGTTGCATTTTAGGAATTGCAAACATATGTCACGCGGTGAACCCTCAAAGGAAATTTTTTTAAGAAAGATCAACTTAAAATGAACCTCAATTAACTTAACAATGCTTTAGAATTTAACGCAACACATCTAGAGGTCTAGGCTAGAGACGTGTTCCGACGTCTTTAAACCTAGTGGCTATCATTTTCATTGAAGGTTGGGTGATTCCTCCTCTTTGATACGATAAATGCTAGTACGGACTTGTGCTCCCTGTACTGTTGCGTATATAGTGGGAGACCCCAGTAGGCTTAAAATCCTTTATCCATAGGAAACCGAGTCTGCCGCCTTATCGATCGCAATGCATTGAACAAGCATTCAGGAAGATTGACTGTCGTACGTAAAGTCCTTGGTAATTTCTCTTTAATTCATCACCAAGCTGTATATTGCGGTTTTGCGATTGGTCTGGTAAACCTTTTTGTCTAGATTCTCCAGAGTAGTCACTTTCGTTCCTTTTCGACTCTCTAAAAGAAAAGGTCCATATGAGCATTTGTCTTTTCAGGCTCATTAAAAATTGAAGGCGACTAGAGTCATCTTTAGCTTTTTCTCGACTCTTTAAAATTGAAAAAGCAAAGTTGTGTTCAAAGTGTCGTTAAAATAAATTGACCGCGAATAACATCCCTTTTCCTTAGTTGATCTTAGGTTGAAACATATGGTGACAAATTCGGATTCCACTGATTAAGGAATTCCTTTTGATGGAAATGCTAGTCCTTTTCCTTCTTTCGGAAATATCAGTGCTCCATATATGGCTACATTGTCCCTTCTGGGATTTACCATTGGCTTGCTAGTATGGTTGTTTTAAACCTCTTTGGTTCAAAATGTCGTGATTTCTCCGCAATCGAGTACACCTCCAACTGGACAAAGTGAACCTCCAGTTGATCCTAAAGTTGACCCTTTGCCTTCTTCTTCGTTTGTTTCTTCCTCCCCTTCTTCCTCTTTGCTTGGTGAAAGTATCAATACTATTAACCAGGTGGCTAAGAAGAAGAAGAAATGGAAGAAGAAGAAGAAGAAGCAAATTCAATAGAGGGGAAACCAAGCAATCATTGCTTTGAATGAAAAATCTGATGAGAAACTGTCCATTAAGCCTCACAAAGTTTGATATCCATGCAAACTTTGTACATGAGACCATCTTCTTTGAAATTGTCCTGATATTCCTCAGATCTTAGAAGAATGGTCTTCCCATTCACATCATCCCGTGTCATTAACCTCTGGAGATCATGTTGGTGACATACCATCAACTAGTGATAGTAAAGTTCATGGACAGAAGGGAAAATTCAAGTTTCCATGTAGTTTGTGTGAAGGGAATCATCCCATTCACCTTTGTCCCTATCTGGATGAAGCCAAGAAAGTGTTGGATAACCGTCCTGCTTCACTGCAACGACTTCCATCTGGTTACAGGACACTCTCCCTAAATCCTTCACTAGTTGATGAACCAACTGACTAAAATCAACTGTCGATCGAGCCTACTCTCCCTGAAAGTGAATCCTATGAGTCTATACTTGACCAAAATCAACAGGTTGAGGTAATAGTTGACCCGATTTCACCTTCGGTAAATCGTACCTTTTCCGAAGAGAGTGAACACCATACCACTCAGGTTCTTTTTGTTTCTTCATATTCAAATGAGCTCAAATGAGCTTGGGGGCAATCCTACTGTTCCATCAAGACAGGAGGAAAATCCTCCCGCTCTCGTAACTCAAGGGGATAATCCTCCCATTTCTACGGTACCCCCTCCAAATAGTCTAGTCACTTCCTTTAATTGGAATCGACTGGTAGGATTCTGCCTTCCTTCCTATGTGCCTTTCCAGATCATAGTACAGGTTTGTAAAATGATTGTCTCTGGCACTATTATAGATGAAGGTGCATTAAGGACTATCCTTTCCTCAACTGCTTGGCAAGCACTTGGTTCGCCACTGCTTGTGCCTGTTACACATAATCTGTTGGGCTTTAACAGAGGAACCAGTTGACCGTTAGGGATCCTTCCTCAATTACATATTACTTTGGGAGGGAAAACCATTTATCTAAACGTGATGGTAGTCCCAGGCCCTTTAGATTACAATCTACTTCTTGGGCGCGACTATGTTTATGACATGGGAACTATCGTTTCAACACTCTTTCGAGTGATTTTTTTCTCGCATGAAGGAAAAATTGTCACCGTTGACCAACTTTAATTTCCTGGTCTAAATATAGCTCCTAGTCAACCATCGTCCCTAAATGGTCGATTTATGCCAATGGTATCATCCCCTCCATGGGTTAATTATGTGGCAACCTGTTCCATACCTACATCAATTGATGATCAATTTAGTGATGTTGTACATCATGTACTGGGGGCATTGGAACTGGATCTCTTTTTCATGACCTCTTATGAGTTATGATTGTCTTCGAGGACAGTTCGTGGTCTTGTGTCAACCTTGTTTAAAAAAATGAAACAAGGAGTCCGAGGATAATTCGTTGTCTTGTGTCGACCTTGTTAAAAAATGAAACAAGGGTCTATGAGGATAGTTCTTTTACTGTGTCAACCTCATTTTAAAAATGAAACAGCTCCTACGAGCATAGTTACTTGTCTTGTGTCAAGCTCTTTTAAAAAATGAAATAAGGAATTTGAGTAGAGCTCCTTGTCTTGTGTCAAGCTCATTTAAAAAAAAAAATAAAACAAGGTCCCATGTTCCAATTCGAGTCTTTGAGTAGATCTCATAAAATCCCATCCAAGTCTTTCACTTGATCTCGTAAAAGAACCTTCATTCCATCCACCTGATAGCCATGAGAAGTCTACTTATGTGAATGTAATGAAGCTTGGGGGGCATGCACCTAATGGTAAAGTTAAGTCTCCCTGTAGGTTACGTGAAGGGAATCACCCCATTCACCTTTTTCCCTATCTCGACGAAGCCAAAAAGTTGTTGGATAATTGTCCTGCTTCACCGCAGTGACTTCCATCTAGTTACAGGAGACTCTCCCTTTCATCATGCTAGGGGCATGCAAACCATTTTCAAGCATAGTTTTTCATTTCGAGCTTGTGTAAAAATGAAACTGAATCCAAGCATAGTTTCTTGTTTCAAGCTTGTGTAAACATGAAACTGAATCCAAGCATAGTAATGAGTGGTCTTATTAGCCAACCTCTTCACATAAATCAACATGTTTTGAGAAGTTCCAACATCATCAGAACGAGTTGCTACCATAGGCACCACTCATTCCTCAAAATAGAGTCCTCTTTAAACTCTTTTCAGACTCTTTAAATAAGAAAAGATAGTTGAGCGCTTGTTTTTTCCAGCTCGTTAAAGTATTGGAAATGACATCTCTCTTGTATTATTTTATCCTTTTTCGGACCTGAGGGATTATTTTACGAAAAAGAACTTATGGAGTTTTCTTTTCGTCTCTTTTCAAACTCTCTAAACATGAAAAGGACCAAGTTATCTTTGTCGTTAAACTCGTTAAAATAATAGCGACAAACTTGTCCATCTAGACAAGACCAAGTTTCACTGTCGCTAGACTCGTTAAAACATCAAATAGCGACGGGTTTGCCTGAAGGGTGAATTATAGAACAAGCATATGTTATCCTCCTCAAGCTTGACAAAAATAAAGAGGTACTGGTCAGCAATGATTGGGGAAAAAGGGAAAAATCTTGAAGAATTTATGGTAGCAAGTCGCTCTTGAACATGACACTTTCACTTCATCTCTGTGATTGAGTTGGGTTGGGTATTCCATTCACCGGTCATCATATCATTGGTCTTTCATACCATCCATATTTTTGGGTTAACGCTACCAATTCATCTTAGTGTCACCGATATGTTCAAGAGAAGTCATCCAGTTAATGTCTCATACACTACAATACCTCCAACCTTCATTCTTCATGACCGCCATTCCTCGACCTTGTATCGCCAGTTCATTTTCACCTCCAGAAATCATTTGCTTCGTTTCGTGTCATAGATGTGGGATACATCAAGGCCCTCCTACGATGAGTCGCTTCTTGTCGACATCAGCTCATTATCCAAGAAGTTGATTTAGAAACACCCTTCCAGTGCTTTGAAGCTTGTTTACATCAATGGAAAGTTTCTCTCTTCCGGCGACAAGTTGACATCAATGGCCTTCGACCAAAAGATTTTGCGTGGTGTTCGACATCGGATCATGTATTCACACCACGTGAAATGTACTGTAGTACCTTGAGGATCATTATCATTATCGGTGATCCCTCTTGCGTCTGTTAATAGCTCACATCTTTGGCTGGTAGTCAGACGATGTCTTTCCATGTTCGACCTCAGAACATCTCTTCATATGGTTTGACTTGTACATCAAGCGAAGATTGAATGAGTTTGAAGACCCCGGATCTAGTTTCATCGATCTGGGTTGCGATATATTTAGGTATACAAAAACATCAAATATACAAAGGCTCTACACAGATGGTCATCCTGATCATGGATTATGACTCTATATCTGTAGAATCATAAGTATGTATCTGCAGACGACTATCTGATCTATGTACATGAAATGAAAATTTATAAATCTGAGTATGGGAATGCCTCCCTCAGTTAGTTCAAGAAAAATCATATTATTATGATGTATTGTATTGAAATTTATGCAGGTCACCTTCCAGTTCGAAAATTCCAATCCTCATGATAAAGCATTTCACCTGACATGAACATTTACGACCTCATGCTTTAGGGGGCAACTGTTATAGAAATATTTGGGCACATCAACCCCAAAGTCATATGTCGATGATATTAGGGCTCATCAACCCCTAAAAGAGTTGTTTTATATCCTAAAGAAACTTAGTCATCTGAATACGTCATTCCCCAAAAGTTCCATCTCAAAAATCATCTAAAAAGTGCCTAAACTGAACCATATCTGAAGGCCCTGTGTTAGGGTGAGATGCATCTCACTTGCTACACTGTCAAAATAAGATGCATCGCAGTTTGGCCCTTTAGTAAGTGGGATGGGCGAGGTTGGACATAATTCCGGGACAATTTGTTAGTTGGTTGCTCATGGAATCTTCTAGAAACTTCTCCTCTGACACTTGCCTGTCTGAATTCGCCCAAGGATGATCAAGGGAACTAGGAAACCATCTCCGATTCCCCTCTCTTGTGGAACTAATTTCAACAAATGGAATGGCATTTATCATCCCCATTGATGACTCACCCTATTGCAATCATCTATAAAAGGATCTCCCATCCAAGAGATCAGAGGGCTAAATTATTCTGAGTTGTAAGGAAGTGGTGCTAGTTTCAGTATTGAGGTGGGAGCATTGTGATATTGTTGGTGTGTTCTTGTTGATTCATGAGGTGAAGAAGTCTTGAAGCTGGAAGGATGGCGCTAGATCAGACTTCTTATGGGTTGTAATTCTCCTTGATATCAATAAAGTTCTTCAAGATTTTTCCCAATTGATTGTGTTAACTGTAAATGCATTCATTTGTTTATCATATTTCTGATTCTATGATGTTTATGCTGTGATGGATCATTATGCTTTGACAGGTCTTTGTTTCTGTAGCTGTGTAGGTACTCTCCAAGCATGTTAAGTACGGGGAGGAGTTACGGGATCGGCAAAAGGAGAGGGAGATCAAGCGAGGATTCAAGCGGAAGTTACAGGTTGGTCTTTCCTAATCTCTTTCTTATCTGTCACTCATAGGAAAGATATTGAATTTGTTTAAACTGTTGTTTCTAGGTTAGCTACCAAACCTAGAGGGTTAGTTGTTTGACAAGACACCAATTTTCCCAGAAACAGTGGCATTTTGACTTGCACACTTTCTTGGTCTTTTCTTTTCTTGGAGTTCATATTTTTCATCTTTGTTGACCTTTTTATTCTTTTTGTCCTTTGATTATTCTTTTAGGACATACCCTCTTTACATTTTTTAATTTTTTTTACTATGGAAAACATTTGCAGAAAGCAAAGGTATGTACATATTACAGCTTTAATCTCAACCATTGAAAAATTATGACTCCTATTGGTATAGGAACCTAATAGTGGCTCCACTTGGGGATGGCATTTCTTGGTGAAATGTTAAGAACTTGTAGATCAATGGCCTTCTGAATTGTTGTGATGTCACTCTGCAACTTTTCCCTTTTCAATTTTCTGCCTTATTACTATTTATGATAGTAAAAATTTTGAAGCTTAGGGCCTTCACTTCGGGCTTCAACTCCAAAGAATCACCATCCAATCAACTCTAGACTTTTGAAAAATAGAATATGTACAAATGATTAGTGAAATCAGTAACTAGGTTCAATGTAGTGTTTAAGCATTCAACCATTCACTGGTCCTCCTTCTGCTTCTGTGCCATCCATTTCTCTGAGGAAGAAAGCATTATTACCTCTGAAAGCATAGATGATATATGGGCCTTTCCATAGGAAATCAAATTTCCCATGTTTACCTTTATCCTCTCTTCTTGAATCCCATTTCAAAGGTCTTCTTGATCCTTTGCTGCACAACTTGAGATCTGATGTACACTTCTTCCCTGGTCTACTGTAAATGAATTGTTTGGTTGATTTTTCTTTGGGTGTCATTTGGTTCAACTTGCAATTCTTGGAGTAGCTTCATCACTGGTGTTCCCAAGGAAGATGGGAAAACAACTTCCATTCCATAAACTAATTTATAAGGATTAGTACCAATGGATTTCTTTGTGGTTAGCCTGTTTGCCCATAAGGCATTCACTAGTTTCTTGTTCCATGTTTTCTTGTTGTCTTCTAACAATTTTTTGATGATATTTACCAGACTTTTGTTTGAGGACTCTGCTAGCCCATTTCCTTGGGGGTAATAAGCTGTGGAATGGCCCAAAGTTATATGGTACTTATTACAGAAATCAATCATTCTCTTAGATTTGAAGGCTACTGCATTGTCAGTGATAATCTTGGTTGGGCACCCAAATCTAGATAGGATGTTGGATTTAAGGAAGGTTATTATAACCGTGTCAGTGGCTTGCCTTGATGGTATGGCTTCTATCCATTTGGTAAAATAATCTGTAGCAGTGAGGATCCATTTGTGTTGGGTAGAGGAAGGTGGGTGGATTTCACCAATGAAGTAAGGACCCCATTATTGAAAAGGTGTTTTAGAAGATATTGGTTTTAGGGGCAGGGGTAAAAGCTTTTTCTTTCCTTCAAAAATTTGGCATTTATGACATGAGGTTACAAATTTCTTTACATTAGAAAATAGAGTGGGCCAATAAAAACTGGCTCTAAGAATCTTGTCAGCTGTGGTTTTCCAGTAAAGATGTCCTCCACAGTCACCTGCATGAAACTCTTGTAACACTTTGTCAGATTCTTCTTTCAATAAACAGTTAAGAAGGATGCCTTCATGATTCCTCCAAAACAAAGCATTGTCAATTATGCAAATTTTAAAGATTTCATTTTTAAAAACCTGCTTTTGGTCTTAGATAATTCAGGAGGAGCTTGTAAGTTTTGTAAAACATATATGATGTCAGCATACCATGGTGATTCAATAAAGGCCTGGCTAATTGGTGGAGTTGCCATCTCCTCTCCATTATCCATTTCTGTAATAAAATTTATATCTAAGGCCTGACAGTTCAATTCAGCCATGAGCTTGGCTAAACCTTGGCCTTTGATTAACTTTGTTGGCTTGATTTCTAGATCACATTCTAATATATTAGCAATCCATTTCCCTCTCTTTCCATCTGGGCCATCCTGGGTTAGGATATCCTTGACTACTGCATTGGGGACATAGGCTATTACATGAGAATATAAAATGTAAACTCTAAAATCTTTGATAGCTTTGACCAAAGCAAAGGCTTGCTTTTCCATTATATTGTACTTTAAAGGGGCATCCCTCAGGGCTTTGCTAAAAAAGGCAATAGGTTGTTCATAACCCTGATCTTTTTTTTGCAGTAGGATTGCAACAATTGTATGTTCTGAGGCAAAGAAGAATATAATGAAATCCCTATCAAACTTTGGACTGACCAAAACTGGTGTTTTTGTTAAGGCTAGCTTAATATCTTCAAAGGATCTCTTAGCCTCAATGGTCCATTTTATGGTCGAATATTTCTTCAACATGTTATTCAATGATCTAATTAATTTTTCTAAGTTATAAATAAATTTCCTAAGAAAGTTGATTTTTCCTAAAAAGGCTTGTAATTCTCTAATGCTCCTAGGATGTTGTATTTGTAAGATGGCTTCAATTCTTGCAGGATCTATTCGGATACCATCTTTTGATATTATATGGCCTAGTAACTTTCCCTGTTCTAACCCAAATAAATATTTTTTAGGATTCAAAGAAATTCCATACTTCCTACATTTGATGAAGACCTGCCTTAGATGATCTAAGTGTTGTTGGCATTTTGGCACAGATGTGGCGCTATGGTACAGGTGTTGTCCTTGATGGCAACTCTCTTTGGAGACAGATCTCAGTTCAAGTGCTCAGAATGAAGGAAATCTTGTATACGCAGATACACCTTGCCAAAGACGCGTATACATGGGGTTTATACGTTCCGAAGTCGCGTATGCGTATACACGTAATTTTATGCACATAAAAGCGCGTACATGATGGGAAACTTATTTTTGGTCCGTGGTTGTTAGTCCTTGGAATTTGAACCTTTGGTTGTGGACCATGGTATCTCGGCAGAAGAGTTGAACCCAGGTTTTTGACCCTTGGTATTGGCTTATTATGGTTTTGGACCGTGGTATTGAGGAAGGCCTAAAACTATAAAAGAGGAAGTAGATCATGTGGCAAGGCATCATCTGAATTATTGAATATCTGATATTGTGATAGATCTGGAATACGGGTGATTGGGTTATGGTGCAGATCTAGATCTGAATGAAGGTGGAACCTGAGCGCAAGAAGGATAAGGACTCAAGGCTTGAACATTGGTATCTCTGTATGATTTTGATCTGTTATATGCGGCGCACTCTTGATCTATAAATCTGGGTTAACTAATGTCTGAATGCTTAAAAGAATAAATTATCCTTTATAGATCTGTACGCAGGTTCAGTGAATTGAAGGTGCGTATATACGCGTTTTCTGTGAATGAAAGACGCGTATACGCAGTGTTCTGGGTTCAGGATTGGTGTTTGATTGCAGTTACTATGTTCTGGGTTCAGTGGTCAGAGGAGTGCTTAGTTGTTTAAGCTTTTGATTGGTGAAAAGGAGTTTGGGTTATGTAGAAATTCTTGATGTTTGATTGATGTTACTTGTGAATCCAATCTGAAAATTAATGAAACGAGGTCCCTGAAAGCAAAGAGAAGGTTGCAGCCTTCTGCAGGTAGGAGCCTGCGTACTAGTATCTCAAGCTAGTACAAGAACAAAGGGGGTTGGAGCTCCCTTCCAGGGAAGCTGGAAAACGAGAGAGAGTTGGAGCTCTCTGCAGGTTGCAGCCTGCGTACTGGTAAAGTCTGCTCCAGTACAAGACATTGTAAAGAGAAGTTTCTAATTAAAAAGAAGATAGAGACGAATTGCAGCAGGGGGTTTTCACCCACATTGGGTTTCCTCCTTATATCTTGTGTTCTTGTGTGTGACTGTCTTCTGCTCTGTTTCACTGTTTCTGGTACTGTTTATGTGCATCTGAATCACAGATTAATAACTGACATCTGAAAGATATTTCAAATTATAAGTCTGATTTATATACGCGGTTTTCTTTATCTGTAGTTGCGTATATACGCGGGTTGTATTAACTGAAGTAGCGTATATCATCTGGAATTTAAAAAGGAAATATTTGGCTTGATAATACTGATTCACCCCCCCTCTCAGTATTATTTCCAACAATTGGTATCAGAGCAGGTCCTTCAGAGAAGCTTGATCGCTTGAAGGAAGATCATTCATCATGAGCAACTACGAGAGGGAAGCATCAATCAGGCCTCCAATTTTTGATGGGACAAACTTCAATTATTGGAAGGTAAGAGTTACTACCTATCTTCAATCTCTTGGTACAGAAGTATGGGATATCATAGATACAGGCTACACTTTTCCTTCAGCTACTCCTACAGATGCGACCGAGAAGAAGAAATATGAAACAAATGCTAAAGCAGTCAATACTCTGCTAGGATGCTTATCTCAAACATAATTTGTGAAGGTTATGCAATATAAATATGCAAAAGAAATATGGGACAAGATTGTCATGAGCTACGAAGGAGATGAACAGGTAAAGCGTGCTAAACTTCAAGCCCTCAGAATTCGATATGAGAATCTCAGAATGTATAATGATGAAAGTGTGGCTAACTATTTCCTTCAGGTAGATGAGATTGTTAATTGCATGAAAAACTTGGGTGAAGAAATAAAAGAGGCTATTGTGGTTGAAAGGGTTCTAAGATCTTTGTCCCCCAAGTTTGAATCTAAAGTGTCTGTTATAGAAGAAAAGGAAAATCTACGAACACTTACTATGTCTCAGCTACACGGAATTCTAACTGCTTATGAAATGAGGAAAGGAGGTCCATCTGATAGGAGAGAAGCTGTCTTCAAGGCTTCAGGCAAAGGAGAGTACTATGAATCAGGACATGGGTCAGAAGAAGAAGAAGAATCAAATTTTGTCAGAAATCTTCAACGGGGTGCTGGACGGTTCAGAGGTAAGTTGCCCTTCAAATGCTTTGCTTGTGGAAGAGTAGGTCACTATGCTGCCAAATGTCCTCATAAGGATAAGATCGACAAGGGAAAGGAACCTATTAGATGGAACAAGAAACAGAACGCAAATAAGAAGAGCTACTACACTCATGAAGATAGTGATGGTCTATCAAATAGTGATGAAGATGAATGAGGTAATGACTATAAACTGTTAATGGCATTTGAAGATGATGATTATATGGATGCTATAGATGTGGATAGCCTTTATGAAGAAATTACTAGACTCAAGAGATGTATAGAAGAAAAGAATATGATCATTGATACTCTACAATTTCAAATTGATGAAAAGGAAAAACATCTTGAAAAATTAGAAGGTGAAATTGTTGGCCTTAGAAAAGAGATTGAGAAAACAAAGGCTATTAATCTTAAATTTTTCAAAGGATCTGAAACTCTGGATGAGATCATCAATGTACATCGTTCTCCACTAAATAAGACAGGTTTGGGGTATAATGGAGAAACTTCTCAAGCATCCACCTCAAAGAGTTATCTTGATGCAGCAAGAAGAAATGAGCAAAAGCACAATGGAGATCACCAGGTAAAGCAGGGACGAATTACATCAAGAACAAACAAAGACTATCAGGTAAACCAGGGGCAATCCTTCTTAAGGGTGAACAAAAGCTACAACCAGCCACAGGTAAAATCTTCTCAATTTGCTTCAAGAATGGATGACAATAGAAATTACAATCATTTGGCTGGTAGATTCGATAACCGCAGAAGTTTCTTCAATGGACAATGCTTCTCTTGCCATAACTTTGGTCACAAAGCAGCTCAATGTGTCGCATATAAAACAATCATGACTAGAGAAGCTCAAAAGCAAAGAAGTATGACTGGGATTACAAAAAGGACCTATAACAACTTTTCGGCTCTTGAAAATGAAGTTGAATGTTCTATTTGCAATAACTTTGGTCATGAAGATTCTGAATGTAGAAGCAGGTTTCAACAGACAAAGGAACAAGCCTCAAGCACCAAAACATGGAGAATAAAGGAACCACAAACAGAAAGATGTGGGATAGCATTTTATGCAGAGGGACAGGAAAATCTATGGTACATTGACAGTGGATGTTCGAAGCATATGACAGGTGATAAAGAAAAACTTGAGTCATATTCTGCTCTAGAAAAGGGAAAGAAAGTTTCTTTTGGAAATGATACTCCTGCAACTATAAAAGGAAAAGGCATTGCTCAGTTAAAAGAAAAGGTCAAGGCTGGAAATGTTTTGTATGTTGATGGATTGAAACATAATCTTCTAAGTGTCAGCCAGATGTGTGATCAAGGAACCGAGGTGATATTTAGAACAAATGGATGTCTTGTTCGTGATCTTGATACAGGTAAAACGGTGATCAAAGGTAAAAGAACTCCAAATAATCTATACATATTTGAAGAAGGACAACATCAATGCTATCTAAGCAAGGATGATGAACACTGGTTATGGCATCGAAGGTTGGGGCATCTAAGCTTTTCACAAATAAGGAAAGTATGCAGATATCAGGCAGTTCGCGATCTTCCAGATATCAAAATTCCAGACAACACCATATGCAAATCATGTCAGTTTGGAAAGCAAACCAGAACTAACTTTCCAGAAAAGGAAGGATCAGCTAGCATGCCCCTTGAGCTAGTTCATACAGATACATGTGGTCCATTCAGGAAAAGGACACCTCGAGGAGAAGAATACTTGATATTATTCATTGATGATTTCTCCAGGTTTGTTTGGTTAGGACTTATGAAGCACACAGATGAAGCATTCGAAAAATTCAAATCCTTCAAAGCCTTGGTTGAAAATGAATCAGGATACAAAATTAAGTGCCTCAGATCCGACAGAGGTGGGGAGTTTACCTCAAATGAATTTTTCGATTTCTGTGAAGAACATGGGATAAGAAGAGAATTCTCTACAGCTAGAACTCCTCAGCAGAATGGAGTTGTGGAAAGAATGAACAGAATTGTCCAACAAATGGCTCGTGCTATGCTGATGAGTCGGGAACTCCTGCAACTTTCTGGGGTGAAGCTGCACATGCTGCGGTTGTTATTCTCAACAAAAAAAATGTCCGGGTGAACAGCACTCAAACCCCTCATGAGCTCTGGTGTGGTGAGACTCCTTCGGTAAAGCACTTCAAAATCTTTGGGAGAAAATGTTATATTAAGAATACTGATGAGCAACTTGGCAAACTTGAACCTAGAGTAGATGAAGGCATTCTTCTTGGTTATTCTCCACATAGCAAAGCATACAAGTGCTACAATAAAAGACTTGGCAGAATTGTTGACAACATTGATGTAGTGGTTGATGAGAAGGGATACATTCCTAGGCAAGTACATCATGAAGACATCGAAGAAGATGAAGGCTACCCTCAAAGACAGAATGATGAAGAAGAAGAACCTCAAGAAGAACCAGAGGAGTAGACAAGAATAGAAGAGAAAACTCCATCCAGATATGTTCAGAAGAATCATCCAGAATCTCAGATTGTGGGGCAGAAAGAAGCAGGTGTACAAACAAGAAGAACAGTTGCAGAAGCTTCAAGCTATTTGGCATTACTCTCCTCCACTGAACCACAAAATGTGAAAGAGGCATGCAAAGATGAATGTTGGGTGAAAGCAATGGACGAAGAACTTGAGCAGATCGAAAAGAACAACACTTGGGAGCTGGTTCCTAGACCAAAGGATAAGAATGTTATCGGAACAAAATGGGTCTTCAAAAATAAATTGAATGAAAATGGAGAAGTAATTAGAAACAAGGTCAGACTTGTTTGTAAAGGGTATGCGCAGCAAGAAGGAATAGACTTTGAAGAAACCTTTGCTCCTGTTGCAAGACTTGAGGCCATCCGAATGTTCCTTGCTCTCTCAAGCTTTCAAAACTTCAAAGTATTTCAAATGGACGTGAAATCAGCCTTTCTGAATGGAGACTTGGAAGAAGAAGTATACATTGAGCAGCTAGATGGATTTATCCTTGGAAATGATCCAAATATTGTATGCAAACTTAAAAAGGCTCTCTATGGCTTAAACAAGCTCCAAGGGCTTGGTACTATCGGTTGGACAAATACCTTCATCAACAAGGATTTTCAAAAGGATCAGCAGATAGCAATCTATATATAAAAATTGAAAATAACAAATTGCTAATACTCGTTGTGTATGTAGATGATATTATCTTTGGGAGCAATGAAGAAGCTATGAGTCAAAGCTTTGCCTTGGTGATGCAGAAAGAATTCGAAATGTCATTACTTGGAGAATTGACATATTTTCTTGGATTGCAAATCCAACAAAATGAAGGCGGTATTTTCTTGTCTCAAACCAAGTACCTCAAGCAGATCTTGAAGAAGTATGGCATGGAAGATTCGAAACCAGTATGTACCCCCATGGTTACGGGATGCAGCCTTAGTGCAAATGATGAATCAGCAGCAGTGCATCAACCAACCTATAGATCCATGATTGGGAGCTTGCTTTATTTGACAGGTACACGACCAGATATTATGCATGCAGTGGGAATAGTTGGAAGGTTTCAAGCCAACCCAAAGGAAACTCATCTTCAGGCAGTCAAAAGAATCTTCAAATACCTTCAAGGAACTCAAAACTATGGCCTATGGTATCCTAGAGATACATATCTCACTCTTCATGCTTACACAGATGCAGATTGGGCCGGAAGCGTGGATGACAGGAAGAGCACAAGTGGCGGTGCATTCTTTATGGGTTCCAGATTAGTATCTTGGTTCAGCAAGAAACAGAGTTCGATTGCTTTATCTACAGCTGAAGCGGAATATGTGGCTGCTGCATCCTGTTGCACACAAATCCTTTGGATGATGCAAACCTTGCAGGACTTTCAAATCACTTGTAATCCACCTGTCTCTATCTTATGTGATAATACAAGTGCAATAAGCGTTTCAAAGAACCCAGTCATGCATTCAAAAACCAAGCACATACCGATCAAGTATCACTTTCTCCGGGAACAAGTGTTGGAACAAAAGGTCAAATTGGAGTATGTTCCTTCTAAGGAACAAGTTGCTGATATACTCACCAAACCACTGCCCAGGGAAACTTTTGAATATCTCAGACAGAAGCTGGGAGTCGTTGATGCTTCATCCTACTGTTGAAGCTTGTCTGTTCCAAGAATAGTTGGTGTACACGAGCTGGATGAGGGGTATCCGCGTACATACGCCGATTTCTTCAGGTGCAGCCGCGTATATGGAGTTCTGAAGAAAATCAACAAGGGTAGACTCTGGTTGGAGAGAGTCTGAAATGGGTCTGTCAGAGAACATCAGGCACAGATTCAGGGGGAGCAGATAATCTTCTAAATAATACATTGTTGGCATTACCTTAGAAGCTCTTGGGTCTAGTACTCAAGTTGTTTTTGACTCAGGTGGATCAGCTACAGAAAGAAGGTCAGAAGGTGAACATGATTGCTGATATGTACAGTGATTGTCAGATGCTGCTGATAGTAGTTATTGGTCATAAGTCCTGATATTTCGTCTCTATATCATGTATATTTGCTTATCAAGGTCATGTAATGGCCTATTTTTGGTTTCCCCACTATGCCTGGGATGATTGTTGTGACCCATTGTCATATGTAAATTTCTAATGTATCCCCACTTGGTTGGGTGATGGTTGTATGTATCGAGTCTTTTTGGATACGAAGGTCTTTTATGATGTATACGCCATGGTTCTTCTTGAAGAACATCTCTTTGCAGATCTTGCCTACAGTCAGGGGGAGCATGTTCAGCACAGCTGAGCAGAGATATCAACATGTACTCAGGGGGAGCACAGCCCTTTGCCCTTGATGACAAAGGGGGAGAATGACTTTGAGGATCTTGGGGTTGCCATCAAGTCCAAAGGGGGAGATTGTTGGCATTTTGGCACAGATGTGGTGCTATGGTACAGGTGTTGTCCTTGATGGCAACTCTCTTTGGTGACAGATCTTAGTTCAAGTGCTCATAATGAAGGGAATCTTGCATACGCATATACACCTTGCCAAAGACGCGTATACACGCGGTTTATACGTTCCGAAGTCGCGTATGCGTATACACGCACTTTTATGCACATAAAAGCACGTACATGATGGGAAACTTATTTTTGGTCCGTGGTTGTTAGTCCTTGGAATTTGAACCTTTGGTTGTGGACCATGGTATCTTGGCAGAAGAGTTGAACCCAGGTTTTTGGCCCTTGGTATTGGCTTATTATGGTTTTGGACTGTGGTATTGAGGAAGGCCTAAAACTATAAAAGAGGAAGTAGATCATGTGGCAAGGCATCATCTGAATTATTGAATACCTGATATTGTGATAGATCTGGAATACGGGTGATTGGGTTATGGTGCAGATCTAGATCTGAATGAAGGTGGAACCTGAGTGCAAGAAGGATAAGGACTCAAGGCTTGAACATTGGTATCTCTGTATGATTTTGATCTGTTATATGCGGCGCACTCTTGATCTATAAATCTGGGTTAACTAATGTCTGAATGCTTAAAAGAATAAATTATCTTTTATAGATCTGTACGCAGGTTCAGTGATTTGAAGGTGCGTATATATGCGTTTTCTGTGAATGAAAGACGCGTATACGCAGTGTTCTAGGTTCAGGATTGGTGTTTGATTGCAGTTACTGTGTTCTGGGTTCAGTGGTCAGAGGAGTGCTTAGTTGTTTCAGCTTTTGATTGGTGAAAAGGAGTTTGGGTTATGCAGAAATTCTTGACGTTTGATTGATGTTACTTGTGAATCTAGTCTGAAAATTAATGAAACGAGGTCCCTGAAAGCAAAGAGAAGGTTGCAGCCTTATGCAGGTAGGAGCCTGCGTACTAGTATCTCAAGCTAGTACAAGAACAAAGGGGGTTGGAGCTCCCTTCCAGGGAAGCTGGAAAACGAGAGAGAGTTGTAGCTCTCTGCAGGTTGCAGCCTGCGTACTGGTAAAGTCTGCTCCAGTACAAGACATTGTAAAGAGAAGTTTCTAATTAAAAAGAAGATAGAGACGAATTGCAGCAGGGGGTTTTCACCCACATTGGGTTTCCTCCTTATATCTTGTGTTCTTGTGTGTGACTGTCTTATGCTCTATTTCACTGTTTCTGGTACTATTTATGTGCATCTGAATCACAGATTAATAACTGACATCTGAAAGATATTTCAAATTATAAGTCTGATTTATATACGCGGTTTTCTTTATCTGTAGTTGCGTATATACGCGGGTTGTATTAACTGAAGTAGCGTATATCATCTGGAATTTAAAAAGGAAATATTTGGCTTGATAATACTGATTCACCCCCCCTCTCAGTATTATTTCCAACATATCCTTGACTACTGCATTGGGGACATAGGCTATTACATGAGAATATAAAATGTAAACTCTAAAATCTTTGATAGCTTTGACCAAAGCAAAGGCTTGCTTTTCCATTATATTGTACTTTAAAGGGGCATCCCTCAGGGCTTTGCTAAAAAAGGCAATAGGTTGTTCATAACCCTGATCTTTTTTTGCAGTAGGATTGCAACAATTGTATGTTCTGAGGCAAAGAAGAATATAATAAAATCCCTATCAAACTTTGGACTGACCAAAACTGGTGTTTTTATTAAGGCTAGCTTAATATCTTCAAAGGATCTCTTAGCCTCAATGGTCCATTTTATGGTCGAATATTTCTTCAACATGTTATTCAATGATCTAATTAATTTTTCTAAGTTATAAATAAATTTCCTAAGAAAGTTGATTTTTCCTAAAAAGGCTTGTAATTCTCTAATGCTCCTAGGATGTTGTATTTGTAAGATGGCTTCAATTCTTGCAGGATCTATTCGGATACCATCTTTTGATATTATATGGCCTAGTAACTTTCCCTCTTCTAACCCAAATAAAGATTTTTTAGGATTCAAAGAAATTCCATACTTCCTACATTTGATGAAGACCTGCCTTAGATGATCTAAGTGTTGTTTATCAGATTTTGAGAATACAATGATGTCATCTAAGTATATTACTAGGAAGTCATGAATTTCCTTATCAAAAGCTATGTCCATGGCTCTTTGGAAAGTAGCTCTTGCATTCTTTAATCTAAAAGGCATTTTCAAATATATGAATGTGCCCCAAGGACTAGTGAACGTTGTTTTAGCCTGGTCATTTGGGTGAACTAAAATCTGATTGTAACCACAAAAACCATCCAATAATGAGATTCTGGTTAACCCTAATACCCTTTGTAATATATGATCCATTTTAGGGAGAGGGTAATTGTCTTTGAGTGAAAATTTATTGAGATTCCTGAGATCAACACAAAGTATGATCTCACCAGTCTTTTTCCTTGTGGGGACCAGATTCGAAACCCAATAAGAGAATCTAATTGGTGCTATTATCTTGGCCTCACACATCCTTCAGATCTCTTTTTCAATAGAAGGCAATATGATGGGATTAATCATTCTAAGCTTCTGTCTGAAAGGTTTCTAGTTCTCTTTTATGGGGATGGTGTGTTGTATTATGCTAGTGTCATAGCACTTGAGGTCCTCATAGCTCCAAGTAAAGACATCTTGGAATTCCTTTAACAGTTCAATGTATTTCACTTTTTCAGTAGGAGGTAAGGACTTCAAAAGTTTTATCAGTTTTGGATTTTCCCATGTACCTATATTATACTCCTCTATATCATAGTTTAAGGGTTCCATCTTTGGTTTTCTAGGGACATCATTTGAATCAAACAAGTCTTCCAAAGGGGGTAATCCTTTGGGAAAAAAGTTGTCTTTGAGATTAATGATTTCAGAGTCTTCGTTAATTATCTCTTCAATTTGAACTTGCTTTAGGTTTTGTACATTTGATTTTGTAAATTTAGTGGGATGGAAACTATCTATCTCTTCATCTTCTATTTCATTAATTTCTAATTTATCTTTAAGATCAGGATCTACTGTTATGTCAGTATCTATATTACTATTTGCAAATTCTTCCTCTAAACTTAAAAAATTATTTATCTGTTGGTCATTAGTGAATACTTTCTAGTTTTTCAACTTATCTGGGATAGCAGGTCTGTGCCTAACCTTAGCAGTGTACTGATGGTTAAGTTGAAATGGTAACTTACAAGTGCTGGAAAACATTGCTAAACTATGAGCCTGCATATTATGTTTCCTTGGGATGACTACAAGCTTAGTTTCTAGAAAAGTGTTCAATATTTCTACAACTGTTCCTCTATAAAAACTTAACCTAGGATCTTTGGTCATATATACAACATTAATTTGTTTTATAACCAACTCAGAATATCCCATAATAGATACTCTTATAGCTCCTAACTTTCTAACCAATTTGAGACCTAAAAGAAGTGCTTCATACTCAGCCATGTTGTTAGTGCATTTGAAATTCAGTCTGTAAGCATGGCCCTCTAAGTGATCATTCTCTAAATTGTAAATCCACACTCCTGCTCCTGCTCCTAATTTATTCACTGACCCATCAAATTCAAGATGCCATAATATTTC